>JAZHEH010000882.1:8750000-10000000 GCA_036589455.1 Ateles fusciceps | reverse complement strand
TGGCAACTGTCAGAGTTCCACATATGCTTGGGTCTTTTTGGGGCACTCTCCCTCATTTCACAGAACAATTCTTTCCCCCTGCTGTAGTACCACAGTGTCTTAAGTACTTTGTAATATAGTTTGATATTTTGTAGTTCAAGTCCCCCTGCTCGCTTATCAGGGTTATTCCTATTTTAGAAATGGGAAAGCAGGCTGGAGAGATTATGTCCCAGGCCATAATGCAAATGACTGGCAGAGCCCAGCTGGTCTGAACTTGGGCAGGCTATATACCCTTAGCCTCTAAACTCCGTTTCCCTCAATGGCAAACACATACAAAGCTATTCGATGCTGGTTCACACTTGCTCCACTGGCCAACAGTTGAAGACCTTTCCTCCTTCCTTTTCTTTGCCTGGCAAAAGGAAGACAAATTTTCATTGCAACCCCCTGAATATCATGCTTAACTTGCTGCTGCTGCTAAACCAGAGATATTTCAGGGAAAGTATCTCAAAGATATTTATCACTCAGTTGATGTCCTGGGGCAACCTTTCAGGCAAAGGTGACCATGCAGGTGTGGTCCAGTGAAGAGCTGGTGGAGCGAGTGGGACGCAGCAGGACAGGTAGCCCCAGCGTCGGCAGACACAGCAGGCAATTGGGAAGGAAGTTCCAGAAGCTCCAAGAGGTGATAATCACTGGAGTTCTGGTTGATGTTGGCCAGAAAGAAGGAGGCTTGGGGACTTGGCGGCCTTTAGGGACTGCCACCTGTGTCCTTAGTGCCTTATGTAGTAGCTGGCACACAATAGGTTTTCAGTCAACCCTTGTTAAATGGGTGAATGTGATTAAAGAACCAATTTAACAGATCAAAGATGCTAAATTGGGCCTGGTGTGGTGGCTCACAGCTGTAATCCCAGCACTTTGAGAGGCCAAGGCGGGTGGATCACCTGAGGTTAGGAATTTAAGACCAGCCTGGCCAACATGGTGAAACCCCATCTCTACTAAAATACAAAAAAAATTAGCTGGGCTTGGTGATGTGTGCCTGTAATCCCAGCCACTTGGCAGGCTGAGGCAGGAGAATCGCTTGAACCTGGGAGGCGGAGGTTGCAATAAGCCAAGATCACACCACTGCACTCTAGCCTGGGCAACAAGAATGAAAACTCCATCTCAACTTTTTCTTTTTTTTCTTTTTTATTTTTCCCCTTCTGATTGTAGAAAACTCCATCTCAGAAAACAAAAAGATTCTAAATGGAATTGTGTTTGCTGGCTGTCGTCAGTCAGTACTGAGCAGTGCAGTGTGCTGGGGACCAGGACGTAGTTCCCAAGTGCTAGTGTAAATAGTTTGCCCTTGGCTGGGTGAGTGGCTCACACCTGTAATCCCAGCACCTTGAGAGGCCAAGGCAGGCAGATCACTTGAGCCCAAGAGTTTGATACTAGCCTGGCCAATATGGCAAAACTCCATCTCGACAAAAAAAAAAAAAAAAAAAAATTACAAAAATTAGCCAGCTGTGGTGGTGTGTGCCTGTAATGCCAGCTACTAGGGAGGCTGAGGCAGAAGAAACACTTGAAACTGGGAGGCGGAGGTTGCAGTGAGCTGAGACCATGCTACTGTACTCCAGCCTGGGCAACACAGCAAGACTCTGTCTCCAAAAAAAAAAAGTTTGCCTTTAACCCTAATGGACCTTGGCTTCCTTATCTGTTCCACAAGGAATGGAGAAGTGGTTATGTGTGCCCATGCAGTGATGCAGAAACATGGAAGACCACCGAGACCCCTTTTGCCGGGGGCTCCCTTGTCCCCATGAGAAGGAAGTAGACCCTGCTACCCAGTAGTGCCGTGTGCTGGTTTATAGGTACAGCTTGTGGCTTCCAAGAGTCTGCACTGTGTGAGGAAGAAACTATTGCAGAAGAAAGATGCCTCTACTTTTCTCTTGGTGCCTAGCTCAGAAAGAATGGAGTCCCTTGTCATTCCAAATGGCATTTCCTAGAATCTAGGTCACCCTGCAACTCCCTGAGCATGTGTGGCTCTGAGCTCTGCCCTCGTTTGCCAGCTGCAAGGCTGCAATTGTGATGTGGTTCTAGGCAGCTTCAGGGTGAGCAAAGCCCTGAGTGTGACGGTGATGCAAGCCACAGAAGGAGGCAGGACCTAAGGCCGGTGACCAGGGCTCAATCTTGATGCCAGCATTGTCTTGGTTGCTTCCTTTGCAGCCCTCTGCTTCTTACACATTGATTGGGCATGTGAACCCTCTTTAGAATAATGTAGGTCTTAATTTTTCCAAGCTCACATGTGCTTTTTGTGAAAGAGCATCATCGTTATTTTTAGTGAATGCTTTGTATGTGCCAAAAACTATGCTGTGCTTTTTATGTACATTGTCAAATTTAATTTCTTTCAACCCCTGAGGTACATATTTTTTATTCTGATTTTAGAGAGGAAGAAACTAGACACAGTAAGATTAAGTCATTTGGTAAAGATAGCAGAGCTGTGAGTTTTAGCAAGCCAGAGCCCGCCCTCTTAGGATCTAGACCTTGTTAGGATCCCTTGTGTGGCACCAAGCTGCCCAGTTTAGAGGGTCCCAGCAACAGCCTCATGAAGACCCGGAGCACACAGTTGTAGCATGAAAGGGACTGGAAGGTTAAATGTGCTTCTCTTCCAACTTGTGTTCCAGTGTTTGGAGTCCCTGGGGGTGTGATTGCATAATACTGTTAATTCCCTGAGGATGTGAACCAGGTCTGATTCGTATCTATGAAATAATTGTAAAAATAGAGGAAAATATGAGGAAATTAAAGCATATAAACCCGCAAAACAAATACTTGAGTGTACTTTTGTGTATTTCTTTTTCTTTCTTTTTTTTTTAAGACAGAGTCTCACTCTGTCACCCAGGCTGGAGTGCAGTGGTATGCTCTCTGCTCACCGCAACCTCCGCCTCCCAGGTTCAAGCAATTCTCCTGCCTCAGCCTCCCAGCTAGCTGGGATTACAGGTGCATGCCACCACACTCGGCTAATTTTTGTATTTTCAAGTAGAGACGGGGTTTCACCATGTTGGTCAGGCTAGTCTCAAAACCCTGACCTCGTGATCTGCCCGCCTCAGCCTCCAAAAGTGATGGGATTACAGGCGTGAGCCACCACGCCCGGCATGTATTTCTTTTTCTTATGTTATTCCATTGGCTGGAATCTCCAGTACAATGTTAAATAGAGAGGTGACAGCAGAAATCCTTGCCATGTTCCTGGTCCTAGGGGAGAACATCCAATCTTTCACCATTAAGTACGATGTGTACTATACATTTTTCACAGATCCCTTATCAAGTTGAGGAAATTCCCTTTTATTCCTAGTTTGCTGAGAGATTTTATGATGAATAGATGTTGAATTTCGCCCAGTACCTTTTTTCTGTGCTTATTAAAATTATTGTCACTTGGATTTTTTTCTTTATTAATATAGTGAATTACTTTGATTTTTATATTTTGGCCCCACTCTCAAGGTTTTTTTCTTGTTCACTAGCTCTGGAATAGAGTTTGAAGATTTGCATTTCTAACAAGTTCCCAGATGATGCTGATCCAGGGATTACACTTTGAGAACTACTTGTTTAAAGAGACGGGAGGGAGATGGGTGGGGAGTGGCAAAAACTCAGTTAGCAGCTTGGGTTCAGACTTAGCTCTGTCTCTTACCAGATGTGTGCATGTAACATAGCCTCTCCAAACCTGTGTCTTATCCGTAAAGTGGGATTGATAATAAGGTGAGAAGTGAAAGAGTTGATAATGGGGAAATAACTCAGAATAGTGTCTGGCACAAAGTAAATGCTTAATAAATCTTACCTATTTGTTTCTCTCTGTATGGTGGGTGGGACGACTTAATGAGATAATGTAAAGCCCTGGCACATGAAAAGTGCTGCATACATGCTAGTTTTATTTTTTATTATTTTTTTAAAAACAGCTTTCTTGAGATATAATTCACACACCATATAATTCATTTAAAGTGTACAATGTGGGCCAGGCGTGGTGGCTCACACCTGTAGTCTCAGCACTTTGGGAGGCCCAGGTGGGTGTATCACTTGAGGTCAAGAGTTCAAGACTAGCCTGGTCAATCTGTTGAAACCCCGTCTCTACTTAAAATACAAAAATTAGCCGGGTATCGTGGTGGGCGCCAGTAATCCCAGCTACTTGGGGGTCTGAGGAACAAGAATCCCTTGAACCTGGGAGGTGGAGGCTGCAGTGAGCCAAGATTGCGTCACTGTACTCCAGCCTGGGCGACAGAGTGAAACTCTATCTCAAAAAAAAGAAAAACACCCAAAAAATAAAAAAAAATAAAGTATACGACATCTTTTACTGTATTTCCAGGGATAGGCAAACCATCATTACACTCAATTTTAGAACATTTTTATCCCTCCTGAAAGAAACCTTAGACCCGTTAGCAGTCATTCCTCATTTCTCCCCACCCCTCAACCCTGAGCAACTGCTGATTTACTTCTGTCTCTGTAGGTTTGCCTACCTTGGACATGTCATACAAATGAAACCATATAATATGCAACTTTTGTGACTAGCTTCTTTCAATTAGCATAATGTTTTCAGAGCTTAAGTGTGTTCCTGCATATATCAGTGCTTCACTCCTTTGTACTGTTGAGTAATGTTCCATTACGTAGATACAGGTATACCTCGGAGACATTGCAGACTCAGTTCCAGGTAAAGCAAATAAAGCAGTAAGTGCGTCACATGAATGTTTTGGTTTCCTGATGCATATACAAGTTACGTTTACATTATATTGTAGTCTAGCAAGTGTGCAATAGCATTATGTCTAAAAAACAATGTATATACCTTAATTTTAAAATAGTTGATTGTAGGCCTGGCGTGGTGGCTCACACCTCTCATTACACTGGTCTGGGAGGCTGAGGTAGAAGGATCAGGGGCCAAGAGTTTGAGACTAGCCCAGGCAACATAGTGAGACCTTGTCTCTACAAAAAGCAACAATAACAAAAAATTAGCTAAGCGTGGTGGCATGCACCTGTAATCCTGACTACTTGGGAAGCTGAGGGCATATCCCTTGAGCTCAGGAGTCTGAGGCTGCAATGAGCTAATGATCACAGCATTGCACTCCAGTCTGGGTGACAGAGCAAGACCCTGTCTCAAAAAAACAACAACAACAAAAAAACAAAAACAATGTTTATTGCTAAAAACATAATTATCTGAGCCTTTAGCCAGTTTTTTTTGTTGGTGGAGGGTCTTGCCTTGACGTCGATGGCTGGTGACTGATCAGCGTGGTGGTTACTGAAGGTTGGGGGTGGTTGTGGCAACTTCTGAAAATAAGGTAAAAGAAGTTTGCCACATCAGTCAGCTTTCCCTTTCACAAAAAAATTTCTCTGTAGCATGTAATACTGTTTGATAGCATTTTATCCACAGTAGATCTTCTTTCAAAACTGGAGTCAATTCTCCCAACCCCTGCCACTGCTTTTTCAACTAAGTTTATGTAATATTCTAAATCCTTCGTTATCATTTCAACAATGTTCACAGCATCTTCACCAGGATTAGATTCCATCTCAAGAAACCACTTTGCTTATCTGTACGAAGCAAGTCCTCATTCATTCAAGTGTTGTGAGATTTCAGCAATTCAATTAAATCTTTCTTCCTTTCTTTCTTTTTTGATGAGTCTGGCTCTGTCGCCCAGGCTGGAGTGCAGTGGTGCAATCTCAGCTCACTGCAACCTCTGCCTTTTTGGTTCAAGCAATTCTCCTGCCTCAGCCTCCCAAGTAGCTGGGATTATAGGAGTGTGCCACCACACCCAGCTAATTTTTTTTTTTTTTTTTTTTAGTAGAGATGGGATTTCAGCATGTTGGCCAGGTGATCCACCTGCCTTAGCCTCCCAAAGTGCTGGGATTACACGTGGGAGCCACTGCGCCCAGCCAGCAATTCAGTTACATCTTGAGGCTCCACTTCTAATTCTCTTTCTTTTGAGACAGAGTCTTGCTCTGTCGCCAGGTGCCAGGCTAGAGTGCAGTGGTGCAATCTTGGCTCACTGCAATCTCCGCCTCCTGGGTTCAAGCAATTCTCCTTCCTCAGCCTCCCCAGTAGCTGGAACTACAGGCACACACCACCATGCCCAGCTAATTTTTGTATTTTTCAGTAGAGACGGGGTTTCACCATGTTGGCCAGGATAGTCTCGATCTCTTGACCTCATGATCCACCCACCTCGGCCTCCCAAAGTGCTGGGATTACAGGCGTGAGCCACCACGCCTGGCCTCCATTTCTAATTCTGATTCTCTTGCTATTTCCACTACTTTTGCAGTTACTTCCTCCGCTGAAATCTTGAAGCCCTCAAAATCATCCTGGAGGGCTGGAATCAACTTCTTCCGAACTTCTGTTAATGTTGATATTTTGACCGCCTCTCATGAATCACTAATGTTCTTAATGGCATCTAGGATGGTGAATCATTTCCAGAAGATTTTCAATTTACTTTGCCCAGATCCACCAGAGGAATCTCTATCTCTGACAGCTGTAGCCTTATAAAATGTATGTCTGAAATAATAAGACTTGAAAATCAGAATGACTCCTTGACATATGGACTACACAACGGATGTTGCATAGCAGGCGGGAGAACACTATGAATCTCCTTGAACATCTCCATCAGAGCTGCTGGGTGACTTTTTTCTTTCCTTTTTTCTTCTGTCTTTGTGTGCAGTCTTTATTTAAAATACTTGTTTGTTTTTTTGAGATGGAATCTCACTCTTGTCATCCAGGCTTGAGCGCAATGGCATGATCTCAGCTCACTGCAACCTCTGCCTTCTAGGTTCAAGCAATTCTTCTGCCTCAGCCTCCTGAGTAGCTGGGATTGCAGGCACGTGCTACTACGCCCAGCTATATGTTTGTATTTTTAGTGGGGATGAAGTTTCACCATGTTGGCCAGGCTGGTCTTGAACTCCTGACATCAAATGATCCACCTGCCTTGGCCTCCCAGAGTGCTGGATTACAGGCAGGAGCCACTGCTCCCAGCCTTATTTCAAATAGTTGTTAAAACACCGTTGTTACTCCTTGGACAAGAGCAACGATTACCTACTGCAAACGCTTAGGAACCACACACAGAGCTTTATAGAACAGAGGCGATGCTTTAACTTGAGCCTGTCTGCTGACCAGAGAATGGAATTCTGGGTAGACCCAAGGAACAAAAGGATACAATCTATGTGGTCACAGATTATAGACTCTGTTTTTGGAACGTTCAGGTACAGCACCGGGTTCCATTTGTCTACTTGGCTATACCCCTGGCCAAGGTACCATAAGGTCAATGTCACTCAAGTTCCTGTCCAGCCAAACTTCCTCAGCAGAGAGTCCCAAATTGAGGATCAAGCTCCTCTGGAAATCATTCCTACTGGTGGCAAATTGGTAGATGCCCTGTAGCCAGACTCCCATGTTGTCCAGTATTTTGGGAGCTTCATTTGCCAAGCTGGCAGTGCTCCCATAGACCCTGCTGCAAGCCACAGTACCTTTTCAGGAACCTTTCTTTTTTTTTCCTCTCTGAGCAATAGATCTTGACAGTGGGCTTAAAATATTCCATAAGCCATGCTATAAACAGGTGTGCTGACATTCAGCCTATTATTATTCCATTTATAGAGCACAGGCAGAATAAATTTAGAATAATTGGGCCAGGCACTGTAGTTCATGCCTGTAATTCCAGTACTGTGGGAGGTCAAGGGGGGAGATCATTTGAGCTCAGGAGTTCAAGACCAGACTGGGCAACATAGAAAAACCTATCTCTACAAAAATAAAAAATAAAAATTAACCCGGCATAGTCTTGTGTGCCTGTAGTCCCAGCTACTTGAAAGGCTGAGGTGGGAGGATCGCTTGAGCCCAGGAGGTGGAGGCTGCAGTGAGCCAGGATCATACCACTGCACTCCAGCCTGGGTGACAGAGTGAGACCATGCCTCAAAATAAAAATAATAATTTTATAGACAGTTTTAGCTCTGTATTTTGAAAAAGTTGTGTGCTCTACAAATAAAAAGCTACTTTTGTTGTTACTTTTGGTCCCCCAGGAGAAATGGGAGTCCTTTTCAGAGAGCATGGGAGACACATGAGTCCTTTGCAGTCCTCTTGTCTGCCTCTGAGGGTGAAATGAGAGAGTAGGAAGCATTTTGGGGTGTGGCCAGGCACACAGTTAGGCTCGGTGCAGAGCAGAGCTGCTGTCCTGGTGGTGTGGCCCCAGTCATCATGAGCCATGTCTGAAAGAATTAATCCCATTTCATATGCAAGCATGCTCTCTGTTTGACTGCTGTTGTTTTGAATGAGAGTATCCTTGACAGTGCTTTCACCTGACTAATTGTGTTCTATGTCATAATGCGTGGGCTTGAGTAGGAGGCAGGCTTAGGGAAGAAGGAGGGAGAATGGATGTGTGAATTAGGGAAAGGTGTCTCTTCCTTTGGAGCATGGATGGGTTCCAACCCCCCACTCACCCTCTCAGCTGGGTATCTTGGTGCGGGCCACAGCCTGTGCCACATGAAGCATCAGCCCTGGTTGGGAATAGAGTCTACGGGGGAGAGGTTAGAGCTTCATCAAAGAAGCAACTCTCTTAAGTGACCTCCATTTAACTTACCTGCCGGTCTCCATTCCTTCTGCAAAACATACCACTGGCAACTACTGCTGCATGTTGTTTTGTTATTGTTGTCTTACATGCCACTCTAATTTGGTTCCCTCCGTTTGGACTGAAAGCATATCAAGAGCCAATTGCGTGAATTCCTAAACTTGTTTGTACCAGTTACATTTGTTATTGTAATTGAGTAATTTAAGTGTTACATAAATGAAACATGAGTGAGAAAAAATAGACGACTAACATTCACTGAGTAGTTACTGTGTGTTAGGTACTCTTCTAAGTACCTGACATCTCATCTCTTACAACTGCTGTGTATATAAAAGTAGAATGTTTTGGAAAAAAAATTGATAACAGTGAGTGCTACAGAAGTCACCAATGAATTAGTTATAAAGAAGACAGCAGTAAAAAAAGTTGGAGGGAAAATAAAAATATTAGAAGGATCCTGCACCCATGTTACTCAGCAAATGTCTCTAAGCTCTTAATCCACTTGGAAAAAAAAAAAATTAGAAATCAGAGTCCATATGCTATTTATGCAAGGAAGACTTTGGGAAATTAATCCATACTTCCATCCCTAGAGGAAAGACCTCCAATCTATATTACAATATCAGTGAAAAAAAACACACATTTATATGTTTTATGTTAAAATCAATCCCAGGTTGACTTACGAACTCCTAAATTAATCAAGCCTTTTCAAGAGCTTCAGGCTGAAAGTCAAGATCCCTCAGGTTAGACCCAATGTTAAAATTTTAACTGGGCAAATTCTCATTAGAGACAAGGGGCCAAAGACTGTGCTGATGGAATCTAATGTCTCTTTATGTTGACTTCAATCCAGTAAAGCCCTTGTTAAGCCATTTACCTGTCAAATGGGGCCTTGGGAAGGCAGTGCACCCTCTGAAATTAGAGGTCAGGAGATTTGGATTTGATGTCCAGCCCTCTGCCAGTTAGTCAGCCACTCACTTTCAAACCTTAGGCGAGTCACTTTCTGTCTCTGTTTCTCGATTTTTGTACAGGGATTTATGTGGGCCTTAAGGCCCACTGGGAAACAATCCCTTTTTCAGCTCAGTGCCTGGTTTGTTGAGTATTCTTGTCAATCTGGACTTTAATACACCTATGATTGTGGATGAACTCTATTACCTCTGCTAGAAATTAACACAGAAAATTCACAGTTGATTGACAAGAATGAGAATCAGTTCTAAAGAATTAAAATATAACCAAATCCTTTCTTACTAAAAGAATGCTCAAGTGGACACAGATCACTCATTCTAACTTCATCGGCTATAGCATAATTTTTTTTTTTTTTTTTTTTTTTTTGAGGCAGGATCTCACTCTATCACCCAGGCTGGAGTGCAGTGGAGAGATCTCGGCTCACTGCAGCCTTCACCTCCCTGGGCTCAGGTGATCCTCCTACCTCAGCCTCCTGAGTAGCTGGGACCACAGGTGTGCACAGACATGCCCAGCTAACTTTTGTATTTTGTGTAGAGGCAGAGTTTCACCGTGTTGCCCAGGTTGGTTTCAAACTCCTGTGCTCAAGCGATCCACTCACCTTGGCCTCCCAAAGTGCTGGGATTACAGGCATGAGCCACCACATCTGGCCAAATTTAGCATAATTCTTAAAGCCCCTAGGGTCTTCTGAACGGTAAGTGAACATTAGCTTCAACTTCAAGTGATCAGCTGCACTGTCCCCTAAGAAGAGTCAACCTGTCCTTTGAAGTCAGGCATTGGCTTCTCCTCTGTAACTGTGGGAGCCCTAGATGACATCTTCTTCCACCAGAAGACTGTTTGATCTACGTGGAAACCCTGTTGTGTAATGCAGCCACCTGCATCTGTTATGTTAGCTCCGTCTTTTCAGTAACTTGCTGCAGTGTCTACATCAGCACTTACTGCTTCACCTGGCACTTGTATGTCATGGAGATGGCTTCTTTCCTTAAACCTTATGATCCAACCTCTGCTAGCTTCAGACTTCTCTTCTGCAGTTTCCTCACCTCTGGCAGCCTCCATATGATTGAAGAGAGTTAAGGGCTTGCTCTGGATTATGCATTGGCTTAAGGGAATGTTGTGGCTGGTTTGATCCTCTAACCAGACCACTGAAACTTTCTCTCAGCAATAAGACTCTTTCCCTTATCATTTATGTTTTAACTGGGTAGCACTTTTCATTTCCTTTAGGAACATGTCCTTTGCATTCATAAATTGGCTAATTGTTTGGTACAAGAGGCCTAGCTTTGGCCTGTCTTGGCTTTCAGTGTGAGTTCCTCACTCAGCTTAATGATTTTTTAGCTTTTGATTTAAAGTGAGAGACATGCAACACTTTCTTTCACCAGAATATTTTGAGGCCTTCGTATGGTTGTTAATTGGCCTAATTTCAATATTGTTGTGTCTCAAGGAATAGGGAGGCTCAAGGAGAAGGAGAAAAATGGGGGAATGGCTGGTCAGTAGAACAGTCAGGACACACACATTTATTAAGTCTGCCATCTTATATGGATGTGGTTTGTTGTACTCCAGCAATTACAATTGTAACATCAAAGATCCCTGATCACAGATCATCATCCTCAAAACAGATGTAATGAAAATGTTTAGACGGACACAGTGGCTCATGCCTGTAATCCCAGTACTTTGGGAGGCTGAGGCAGGCAGATCACCTTAGGAGTTCACCACCGTCCTGGCCAACATAGTGAAACCCCGTCTCTACTAAAAATACAAAAACTTGGTCAGGCGTGGTGATGGGCGCCTTTAATTCCACCCACTCGGGAGACTGAGGCATGAGAATCACTTGAGCCTGGGAGGCGGAGGTTGCAGTGAGCCGAGATCATGCCATTGCATGCCAACCTGGGCTACAAGAGTGAGACTCCATCTCAAAAAAAAAGTTTGATATATTGTAAGAATTACCAAGATGTGACACAGAGACGTGAAGTGAGCAGGTGATACTGGAGAAATGGCACCAGTAGACCTGCTCAGTGCAGGTTTGCTACTGATCTTCAATTCGTTTTTGTTTTTTTTAAAAAGGCAGTATTTGCAAAGCACAATACAAGAGGTATGCCTGTATGCTGCTTATGCATTCATCAGTTAATGGACACTAACTTCGGGTCCGTAATGAATAATGCTGCATTGAACATTCATGTGTGAGGGTTTGTGTGGATATACGTTTTCAGTTTTATTTGGGTGTATGGCTAGGAATGGGATTGCTGGGTTATGTAATGACTGCCAAACTGTTTTCTAAAGTGATTGTACCATTTTATTTTATTTTATGAGATAGGGTCTCAGTCTGTCACCGAGGCTGGAGTCCAGTGGTGCAATCTCAGCTCACTGCAACCTGCGCCTCCCAGGTTCAAGCAATTCTCCTGCTTCAGCCTCCCGTGTAGCTGAGATTACAGGCATGTACCACCATGCCTGGCTAATTTTTGTATTTTTAGTAGAGACGAGGTCTCACCATATTGGCCAGGCAGGCTGTTCTCGAACACCTGACCTCAAGTGATCCACCTGCCTTGGCCTCCCAAAGTGCTGGGATTACAGGTGTGATCCACTGCACCCAGGCTGATTGTACCATTTTACATTCCCACAGTATGACAGTTCTAATTTTTCTACATTCTTACCAACATTTGTTATTTTCTGCTCTTTCGATAGTAGCCCTCCTCAGTAAGTGGAAAATGCTAGTATCTCACTGTGGGTTTTCTTTTTTAATTCCCTTCCCTCCCCTCTGACTCTGGTTTTGTACATTTCCCTAATAACTAATGATGCTGAGCATTTTTTCATATGTTTATGAAAGATATGAGGATATCTGTGTATCTGCTTTGGAGAAATGTCTATTCAAATACCATTTTTAAGTTTGGTTATCTTTTATTGATTGATATTTGATCGTTGAGCCAACATTCGTTTCTGGGAGAAACCTCACTTAATCAGTATGTATTAGACTTTTTATATATTGCTGGATTCAATTTGCTAGTACTCTATTGAGTATTTTCCTGTCTTTGTTCATGCAGTATATTGGTCTGTGGTTTTCCTTTTCTGTGATCTTTGTTTGGCTTTGGTCCTTTGTGTAGAATTAATATTTTATTCTTTTTTTTTTTTTTTTTTTTTTTTTGAGACGACGTCTCTCTCTATTGCTCTGGCTGGAGTGCAGTGGTGTGTGATCTCAGCTCACTGAAACCTCTACCTCCCAGGTTCAAACAATCCTCCTGCCTCAGCCTCCTAAGTAGCTGGGATTACAGGCACCTGCCACCACACCCAGATAATTTTTGTATTTTTAGTAGAGATCAGGTTTCACTATATTGGCCAGGCTGGTCTCAAACTCCTGACCTCAGGTGATCTGCTCACCTCGCCCTCCCAAAGTGCTGGGATTACAGGCATGAGGCACCACACCCAGCTTCATTCTTTTTTTTTTTTTTTTTTTCCTGAGGTAGCATCTTGCTCTTGGCCCAGGCTGGAATGCAATGGCATGATCTCGGCTAACTGCAACCTCCGCCTCCCAGGTTCAAGCAATTCTCCTGGCTCAGGCTCCTGAGCAGCTGGGACAGCAGGTGCCCACCACCACGCCCAGCCAACATTGTATTTTTAATAGAGATAGGATTTCACCATGTTAGCCAGGCTGGTCTCAAACTTCTGACCTCATGATCCACCTACCTCGGCCTCCCAAAGTGCTGAGATTATAGGCGTGAGCCACTGTGCCCGGCCTAGTTCTTAATTATTTGGTAGACTTCTTCACTAAAGCCTTCTGATCCCTGAGTTTTCTTTGTTGTAAGATTTTAAACTATAGAATCAATTTCATTAATAGACTCCTCAAGTTATTTTTTATGAATGAGTTTTGGTATGTTTGTATTTCAAGGATTTGTTTATTACATCTAAGTTGCCAACTTTGTCGGCAAAAAGTCATTCATGATATTTCCTTGTTATTCTTTGTGAGATCTGCAGTGATTCCCCCTCTTTCATTGCTGATATTACTCGTTTGTGTCATTCTTTTTCTTCCTCAATCTGGCTAGAGGTTTATAGATTTTATTGATATATTCAAAGAATCAGATTTTTGTTTTATCATTTTTATCTACTGTTTTCCTTATATATTCTTTTAAAACATATATATTATACATGCTCTATGAAAGGCAAATAGACCTATAGTATTCATACTGTTTTGCTCCTTGATTTTTTTTTTTTTTTTTTTTTGAGATGGAGTCTTACTCTGTTGCCAGACAGGAGTGCAGTGGCGCAATCTCGGCTCACTACAACCTCTGCTCCTGGGTTCAAGCAATTGTCCTGCCTCAGCCTCCTGAGTAGCTGGGATTACAGGCCTATGCCACCACACCCAGCTAATTTTTGTGTTTCTAGTAGACACAGGGTTTCATCATGTTGGCCAGGATGGTCTCGATCTCTTGACTTCATGATCCACCCGCCTCAGCCTCCCAGATCACGCCTGGGATTACAGGCATGCGCCATCGCGCCTGGCCTGCTCCTTGATCTTTTTCACTGACTATGTCTTAAAGAATTTTTTCATATTAGTACACAGAGGTCCATTAGATTCCCTAACAGCTGCATAGTATTCTGTTATATTCATGTTTCATAGTTTAAATAACCAGTCTCTTTTTGAAGGGTATTTAGGATGTTTCCAGATGTTTTGCTATTGCAAATAGTGCTTTTAGGATGTTTCATTCTAAAAAGTATCATAAAAGCTATTGCAGACAGTGCTGAATGTTTCCATCCCAAAAACTGTCCTAAAAGCTATTTCAAACAGTGCTGAAATATACATTTATATGCAACAATAGTTGGTCGTATGTATATCTGCATGTCTGTAGGATAAATGACCAGAACTGGATCAGTAAGTGGTGGTCTTTTTTTTTCTTTTTAAATCAACCTTATTACAGAATTTAAATACAATAAAATGAACTGATTTTAAGTGTTCTTTGAGTTTTGACATGTACATGCCTGTGTAGCCATCACTCTAAAAAAGACATACAGCACTTTAATCATCCCCAAAAGTGCCCTCATGCCTCTTGGCAGTCAGGGTCCCTCAGCGCCTTGCTTTAGATAACAACTGATCTTTGTGTGCTGTAGTTTTATTTGTTCTAGAATTCCATGTATGAAATCAAACAATAGTATGTGTGCCCTCTTTCATTCAGTATCGTGCTTTTGAGGTTCATGCTCTTGTGTGAATATGTACTTTGTTCATTTTTATTGCTAACTAGTTTTCCATAGTGTGAACATACCACAATTTTTCATCTGTTAATGATGTTTGAGTTTCAGTTTGGGGCTGCTGTGAACCATAAAACTGCTGTTAACATTTAAAATGCATGTATTTTCATGGACATATGTTTTTATTTCTCTTAGGTATATCTAGAGTAGAATTATGGGTTATATCATAAGCATATTTTTATCCTGATAAGAAATTGCCAGTTGGGTGCAGTGGCTCATGCCTGTAATCCTAGCACTTTGGGAGGCCAAGGCAGGGAGATCACTTGAGGCTAAGACTTGGGAGGCCAGCCTGGTCAACACAACAGTATCCCATCTCTAAAAAAAAAAAAAAAAAAAAAATTAAGAATTAGCCAGTCATGGTGGTGCATGCCTGTAGTCCTAGCTACTCAGGAGGCTGAGGTGGGAGGATTGCTTGAGCCCAAGGAGATCAGGACTGTAGTGAGCTGTGATCATGCCACTGCACTTCAGCCTGGGCAACAGGGTGAGACCCTATCTCAAAAAAAAGAAAAGAAATAATTTAAGGAAAAGAAAAAAGAAACTAGTACACTTTGTTTTCCAAAGTGATTGTACCATTTTACATCCCCACCAGCAAGGTATGAGATTTCAGTTGCCCACTTCCTACCAGTCTAGATTGTTAGTCTTTTTAATTTCACATCTTCCCGTAGGCATGTAAAGGTATCTCATGGCTTTAATTTATATTTCTCTAGTTGCTAATAATATTAAGCATCTTTTCATGTTCTTATTAGCCATTTGTATATCTTTTTTTTTTTTTTTTTTTTTAAGGACAGGGTTTCACCATGTTGGTCAGGCTGGTCTTGAACTCCTGACCTCAGGTGATCCGCCCACCTTGGCCTCCAAAGTGCTTGTATTACAGGCATGAGCCACCATGCCCAGCCTGTATATCTTCTTTTGTAAAACACCTTTTCAAATCTTTTGCTTATGGGAGGGCGATGTTTGCCTTATTATGCATTTGTAGAGTTCTTTACATATTCTGAATACAAGGTCTTTGTCAGGAACATATATTGGGAAAAATTTCTCCTGTGGTTTCATTTTTTAATGCTATCTTTCTCAGATCATAGGATTTTAATTTTGATGAAATCTACTTAAAGGATATTTCTATTATGATTAGTGTTTTTTGTGTTCTAAGAAATTTGTGCCTACCTAAAAATAGTGCTATGTTTTCTTCTAGATGTTTTATAATTTTAACTTTTACATGTAGGTTTATGTTCCATTTTGAATTACTTTTTGTTGTCAAGGTTACTGTTTGCCATATGTATATTTACTTGTTCAAGTACTGTTTTTATTTTTCAATGAAGCTTCTCCCCCATTGAGTTACCTTGACAGCTTTATTAAAATTCAGTTGATCGGGCCGGGCGCAGTGGCTCATGCCTATAATCCCAACACTTTGGGAGGCTGAGGCGGGTGGATCATTTGAGGTCAGGAGTTTGATACCAGCCTGGCCAACATGGTAAAACCCTGTCTCTACTAAAAATACAAAAACATTAGCCGAGCATGTAATGTGCACCTGTAGTCCCCGCTACTTGGGAGACTGAGGCAGGAGAATTGCTTGAACTCATGAGGTGGAGGTTGGAGTGAGCTGAGATTGCACCACTGCAGCCTGGGTAACAGAGCTAGACTCCATCTCAAAAAAAAGAAAAAGAAATTCAGTTTATCACATATGTACAGGTCTATTTCTGAACTCTGCTATGTTCCATTATAAGTCCATACTTATACCAATACTACACTACCTTGATTATTTTCGTTGTATAGTAAATCATCTTATTAGGTCATTTAAGTCCTCCAGCTTTGTTCTTGTTTTCCAAAACTGTTTTGGCTGTTCTTCATCCTTTGATTTTCTATATGATTTTTTTTTTTTTTTTTTTTTTTTGAGATAGCATCTCACTGTGTCACCCAGGCTGGAATGCAGTGGTGTGATCTCAGATCACTGAAACCTCTGCCTCCCAGGTTCAAGCAATTCTCCTGCCTTAGCCTCCCAAGTAAGTAGGATTACAGGTGCATGCCATCATGCCAGCCTTATTTTATATTTTTAATAGAGGCAGGGTTTCACCATGTTGGCCAGGCTAGTCTTGAATTCCTGACCTCAACGATCTACCAGCCCCGTCCTCCCAAAGTGCTGGGATTACAGGTGTGAGCCACTGTACCTGGCCTGATTTTCTGTATAAATTTTATAATTGCCTTGTCAATTTCAACAAAAAGTCTCCTAGGTTACTGAATAGGATTGCATTGAATCTATACATTAATTTGTGGAGAATTGATATTTTAACAATATTTATGTTTCTAATCCATGAACTTGGTATATCTCCATTTATTTAGGTCTCTAATTCATCTTAGTCATGTGTTGTCTTTCACATATTTTGTTAAACTTACTTTATTTACTGTTTTTGATGTCATTTTAATGGCATTATTTTTATTTTTTATTATTGTTTTTATTTGAGACAGAGTCTCACTGTTGTCCAGGGTGGAGTGCAGTGGTGTGATCTTGACTCACTGCAACTTCCTCCTCCTGGATTCATGTAACTCTTTTGCCCAGCCTCCTGAGTAGCTGGGATATATATATATATATAT
This sequence comes from Ateles fusciceps, assembly GCA_036589455.1. Classification (NCBI taxonomy): domain Eukaryota; kingdom Metazoa; phylum Chordata; class Mammalia; order Primates; family Atelidae; genus Ateles; species Ateles fusciceps. Next base: position 9,982,712 of record JAZHEH010000882.1, on the reverse strand, counting down.
ATATATATATATATATATATATATATATATTTTTAGTAGAGATGAGGTTTCACCATGTTCATCAGGCTTGTCTCAAACTCCTGACCTCAACTAATCAGCCCAAAGTGCTGGGATTACAGGCATGAGCCACCACGCCTGGCCTAAATGGTATTATTTTTAAACGTCATTTTCCAGTTGCTTATTGCTAGTATGTTAGAAAAATGACTGTTATATATTGACCTTTTATTCCACAGTCTTTCTAAATTCACATTTTAGTTCAAGTGGCTTTTCTTAAGATTCCCTAGGACTTTCCAGCACAATGCGATCATATTATCTGTAAGTAAGCCTTTTTTATTTCTTCCTTTCTAACTCATATACTTTAGGTTTCTTTTTCTTGCCTTATTGCACTGACTGGAACTTCCAATGTAGTGTTAAGTAGAAGTGATAAGAGCAGACATGCCTTATTCTTGGTTTTAGGAAAAAGGAAAAATTATTTAAAGAGTTCAGCTTTTCATCATTAAGTATGATGACAACTGTAAGATTTTTATAGATGTCTTTTATCATGGTGAGGAAGTTTCTCCTTCCTAGTTTTAATTTTTTAAATGCTTTTTTAAGTATTTTTGTTTTTTAAATAATTCTACAGCCAGAAACTTTTTCAGTATTTGTTGAATTTACATTTTTCTTTATACCATTAATATAATTTGTATTTCAAATCTTAAACCTTACATGCCTGAGATAAACTCCACTTGTTCATAATATGTTATTCTTTTTTGCTGAATTGTGTTTGCTAATATTTTGTCAAGGAAATTTGTATCTGTATTCATAAGGGTTTTAGGGCTGTGATTTTCTTGTGACGTCTTTCTGCTTTTGCTTTCAGTGTGATATTGACCTCCTAAGGTGATTGTGAATTGTTACTACCCCGTTTTCTGAAAAATTTGTATAAGAATTATATTAGTTGTTCCTTAAACATTTGGTAGAATTTACCAGTGCAACCATTTGGACCTGAGTTTTCTCTGAAGAAAAGGTTTTTAAATTGAGTTTCTTTATAAAGGGCTCATCTGATTTTTATTCCTTGTGTCATTTTTGGTGGTTTGTTCTTTCAAGGAGTTTTCTGTTTAATCAAAAGTGTTGAATTTATTCGTGTAATTTTTTTTGTAATATCCTTATAATATTTTTTAATGTCAATAGGATCAATAATAATGTTCCTTCTTTCATTTCTATCACTGGTAATTTGTATTTTATTTCCTGACTCTCCTAGCTAGATGTTTGTCAATTTTATCGATCTTTTCAAAGAAAAGCTTCTCAAAGCTTTTAGTTAACTTTTTAAATTCTGTTTTTTATTTTGTTAATTTCTGCTTTTATCTCTATTTTATTCTACTCACTTTGAATATAATTTACTCTTTTTCTAGCTTCTTAATGTATAGGCTTGGATTATTAATTTTAAATCTTTCTTCTTTTCCAAAATAAACATATAAAGCTATGAATTTCCCTCCAAGCACTACCTTAGCTTCATTTCACACATTTTGATATGTTGTAGTTTTTTTTTATCATTCATTTCAGAATGTTTTCTAATTGTCAATTATTTGACCCATTGGCTGTTGAAAAGTGTCTGGTTTAATTTATATATTCAGGGTTTTTTCCAGTTACATTTTTGTATTGTTGTCTAATGCACTTCTTTCATATCCAGAGGACATACTCTTTATAATTTAAAATTTGAGACTTGGTTTATGGCCCAGCATACGTTCTGTCTTGGTGAATGTTTCATGTATTGTTGAAAAGGATGTGTATTCTGCCACTGTAGGATGTAGAGTTCTGTAAATGTCAATTAGGTCAGTTCAGTTGATAAAGGAGACTTGAAGATTTCTGTGTTCTAAATCCATACAAGTTTTGTCTAATTCTATCAACTACGTTGTATTGTAGTACTGAAACCCCTAACTATGTTAGATTTGTCTTTCTTTTATTTCTGTTTTTGCTTATGTACCTTTAAGCTTTATCACAAGGCACGTGCACATTCAGGAGTTTGTGTCATCTTGATGAACTGACTGTTTTGTCATAACGAAATGTCCCTATTTATCTCTGTCCAAAAGCCTGCTTTCTAAAGTTAATAAGGCCACTCCAGCTCTCTTGGGATTGCTGTTTGCATGATGTTTCTTTTTCCAATCTTTTACCCCATCTGTATCATTATATTTAAAGTTTATTTCTTACAGAAAACATGTGATTAGTTATTTTATCTATTTTTTATATTTAAAGTTCTATTCTTGTTAACATACAATGAATCTTGCTTTTTTATCCAGTCTGATAAATTCTCTGACTTTTAATTGAAATGCTAAGACCATTTTAATTTAATGTAATTATTAAATCTATTTGCTGTTTTGTCTCATCTACTTTTCATTTTTTCCCTCCTTTTCTGTTACTATTTTTAGTATTCAATTTTCTTTCTTCTATTAGCTCATAAGCTATTCGCCTCTCTTCTTAATGGTTGCTCTAGGGTTTACAGTATGCATCTTTAACTTATGGCAGTCTCTCTCCAAATAATTTACCACGTCAGCTGAAACCTGAGAAATGTGCAGCAGCGTACTTCTGTTGTCTGTGCTGTGTCCTGTTTTACATGTGATAGATGTAACCCTACAATGTACCTTTTCTTCTTGCTTTATACAGTTATCTTTTTTTTTTTTTTTTTTTTTTTTTTTTTTTTTGAGAGAGGGTCTCACTCTGTTGCCCAGGCTGGAGTGTAGTGGTGTGATCTTGGCTCATTGTAACCTCCACCTCCTGTGTTCAAGTGATTCTCCTGCCTCAGCCTCCCAAGTAGCTGGAATTGTAGGAGCTTGCCACCACACCCAGCTAATTTTTATATTTTTAGTAGAGATGGGATTTCATCACATTGGCCAGGCTAGTCTCAAACTCCTGACCTCAGGTGATCCACCCACCTCAGCCTCCCAAAGTGCTGGGATTACAGGTGTGAGCCAACATACCTGCCCTATACAGATCTCTTTAAGTAAAATTTAAAAGCATCTTTTATATTTACTCACATATTTATCTTTCCCTCTTCTTGCCTTTGTCTGGATTTGAGCTTTCATTTTTATCCTTTGCTTTCAGCTTGAAGAACTTCCTTTAACATCTCTTAGGGAGTAAATGTACTAGTCTGTTCTCACACTGCTAATAAAGATATACCTGAGACTGGGTAATTTATAAAGGAAAGAGGTTTAGTTGACTCACAGTTCAGCATGGCTGGGGAGGCCTCAGGAAACTTACAATCATGGTGGAAACATGTCCTTCTTCACATGGTGGCAGCAAGGAGAAAAGCAGAGTGAAGGTGGGGGAAAGCCCCTTATAAGGCCATCAGATCACATGGGAACTAACTATGACAAGAACAGGATTGGGGGAAGCCACGCACATGATTCAGTTATCTCCACCTGGTCCCTCTCACACTACATGGGGATTATGGGAACTACAATTCAGGATGAGATTTGAGTGGGGGACACAGCCAAATAATATCAGTAGATCAGCTGGCAACAAATTCTCTCAGGTTTTACTTGCCTGAAAATGTCTTTTTCCCCTTCATTTTGGAAGGGGGCTTCTAACAGGCTATATAGTTCTAGGCTTTTTCTTTCAACATAGTAAAGATGCTGTTCCTTTGTCTTTTGGCTTACATGCCCCACTGCCCTGGCCCATTCCTTCTCAGAATCCCAGAGCCAAAGCTGCCCCTCTAGATGACTGTAGGCCGGCACCTTTTCCTCACACAACCTCAGCACCCTTGACGTTGAAGGAGACCAGAAGGAGAGCCCACACCACAGGTGTGTGTTAACCCCAGGGAAACTATCTGGCCAAATCCTTATTGAACGGTAAAGTGACTCTGGGCTGTCAGCAAGAACAGTAGCTGGTGCTGGTGTTGGGCAGGTTTCTGTCTTCAAGATGTGCTCTAAGCGAAGGGACTTTTTACAGAACAATTCTTCCAAGGCCCCAAGGCCCTCTGGTCCTAAGCAGCCTTTGATATTCCTCAGCACAGCCCTTCAAAGCCTCATGGCCTCCACTGCATGCTAATCAGACCCTGTCTCTTCTAGCACTAGTGGGCCTGGGGCAAGGACACCAGAAAGTTCGCAGCCACAGGGTGACCTATTTAAGAGGAGCCCATCCAGGCCATTATAGAGGTAACCTGAAATGAGTCTTAGGTGGAAACTTGGCTCAAAGTTGTTGGACCGCTGCAGACTGGTTGTAATTCAAGCTGCCCGACTAGGAGAGTTCAGATTTTTCCAGATCATTTTCAGCCGTCATCCTGGACTGTGTGGTCTGTGTGTTGCTGGCTAGGTCCAGGTTTCTTCCTCATCCCTGCAGGCTATGTGAGGGATGCCCAGGTAGTTGAGAGGAAGGTCCTAGCCAGACCCTGGGAACCTGGCATGGCTTGGGCTTTGAGGAGCCTCCTATGGGCTCAGGGATCAGCTATTGAGTAGTGGGGTCCTGAGAATTGGGGTAGAAAACCCACTGGCATGGCCCGAGGTAGGCAAGTGGCCCCCCACTCTAGCCCTGCTCTGAGATAAGGAGCTTGTTTTCCTCCTTTTGCCTCCTCCTCGTCTTCCTTCTTTCTTCTTCTTCTTTCTTCTCCCTCTTGTTGACAGGATCTTGCTCTGTAGCTCAGGCTGGAGGGCAGTGGCGTGATGTCAGCTCACTGCAACCTCCACCTCATGGGTTCAAGCAATTCTCCTGCCTCACCCTCCCAAGTAGCTGGGACTACAGGTGCATGCCACCATGCCTGGCTAATTTTTGCATTTTTAGTAGAGATGGGTTTTCGCCATGTTGATCAGGCTAGTCTTGAGCTCCTGACCTCAAGTGATCCACCTGCCTTGACTTCCCAAAGTGCTAGGATTATAGGCGTGAGCCACCCGGCCAAGAGCCGTTCATTTTTAAGGAACGATTATTCACCTTTGGGTTTTTTAAAAATACCATCACATCTTGGAATTTCTCATTTCTTTAGAGAATAAAAAAAAAGATTTATGAATTTATAGTAAGAAATGTAACTGCCAAGAACCAGAGAATGAAGCCTACTGGCTCCTTAGGAGGCAGCATCCTTCTCCCCAGGTGGCTGGGCACGGAGGTGGTCTGAGCAAGGGGCTGTCAGGCGGGGGTGACGTTCTTCATTTTCTCCCTCTCGGGCTGGCTTAAGTCCCACCTCATTTGTCTTTGGCCAAGATTCTCTTAAGCAACTTCCTTCCTGAATGTGGACTTTTCTGGGACCTCATTATTTTGAGATTGATTTTTCTCCTTTGCAAAAACTGCGTGGATGGCTTTTCACCAAGCCATGTCTCAGAAGCTACCAGCCCACAGTAGTGATTGCAGCAGCCCTCCCGGCAGGAACCTCTACGCGATGGGGGTGACCGCCCACCCTCAGTCCAGCAGGCCTGTGGATGGAGGAGGTGGGATGAGGGAGGCAGTGGTGGGCCAGGAGGGCTAGCACTTGTGTTAGCAGCTGTGGTCTTGTTTGCGGAGAAACGTGGGCTTGTTGCCTGGGGGCTCCTCCTTTTACAGAAGCAAACCCTGAGGCCTGGGGGGAGGGCGCCTGTGTGAAGGTACACAGCCTATTGGTGGACAGATGGATGCTTTGAGCTGAGGACCCCATTCGGTGGAGCACGTTTGAGTGGGCAGGAAACAGTTGCGACCAGCACGGGACAGGTTGGCTGAGGTCATCTTGGGGAGCATCACCGGAGATTGTTTCTTTGACACTTTGTGCTTTGCTTTTCTCTACAGAGCATTTTTAGTTTTCTGCCTTGAACATAGATCCATTTTATAGCCAAGCAATAATGGTCGATGCTTGTAGCCTCCTCATTGCAGGCCAGCCACCCTGTTAAGCACTTTACAGGCATTAACCCATTTTACAGATGAAGACTGAAGGTTAAGCTGTGTAGTAATAACTGCAGGATCATGGGGTGAGAAATAAGGTGGGGGCTCCCCCGGTCTGCTTGAGTCATGAAAGGGAAAGGCATCTCTTACTTGGGTGATGAAAATAAGGAGGCCCCTCATCCCTATTCATTTCAGACATGAATCTGCCTGTGTGGAGTATGAGGTTTCCCCCTCGGCAGGCACTGTCGGTCTCTTCCTTGCTCCCCCACAGAACCCGGCCCAACCCAGCCTGTCAGTAAATGTTGCTGAAAGGCCTCCTGGAGCACCTGCCCACCACACTGCAGCCAGAAGAGGCGGGAGGGTGCCCAGAGAAAGTGTGCCAGGTAGAAGAGAGGATCTTTGCAGGCACTGCACAGCTAGGCCTGGCCAAGGGGGGACCAATCACAGGGAGGATCACAAGATACTCAGGTTGTGATTCACTTCATTTTTTATTCCTTCATTAGCTCAAGAGGCAGGGGCAGCAGAAAGGAAAACAAAACCTGGACTCTCCTAACCCCACAGCACCCCAATCCTCTTCACGGCACATACCTGCACACTGCCTTACAGTTCACAAAATGCTTTCTCGGCCAGATGCAGTGGCTCATGCCTGTAATCCCAGCACTTTGGGAGGCTGAGGCGGTGGATCACCTGAGGTCAGGAGTTCAAGACCAACCTGGCCAACATGGTAAAACCTGTCTCTATCAAAAGTACAAAATTTAGCCGGATATGTTGGCAGATGCCTATAATCCTAGCTACTCAGGAGGCTGAGGCAGGAGACTTGCTTGAACCCAGGAGATGGAGGTTGCAGTGAGCCGAGATCATACCACTGCACTTCAGCCTGGGCGACAAAAACAAGACTCTATCTCAAAAAAAAAAAAAAACCTTTTCCATTCTGATATTTGTTGTGCCATCCATTCATTCAGCAGGTTCCTATTTAGCATCTCCCATGCGCTCAGCTCCAGGATGTGCAAATCAACCGGGCAGATGCGGTCCCTGCCCCTTCGGGGCCCCATGGCTCCTGGCGGTGGAACCCTTTCCCCACCAGGGCCCTTGTCTCAGCTTGCGCTCCAACACTGATACCTAGAGGCAGCTGCATGTGGAAAACGCTTTAGCGTGATAAGCCAGGCATCAGATGATTTCCAAGGAGAAGCCACCGTGGCTGTCTCCAGGCCAAGAAAGTGTCATCCAGTAGTTTCCAGTGACCTGCTCAACAGTCCTGGCGCTGTCCGAGATCAGTGACTTCTCCAGCGGGGGCCGCCAGATCCTTCCTTTAGAACAGTCCCTCTTGCTCTGGCCTCAAGACAGGTGTTTGCATTGTGTCAAGGGAGATGCTCACATAGGTGGGTCTCTTCCTTGTCCACTAAAGTCCCTCACTGGTCAGGGATCGCTGACCCCACAGCCATCAGCTGAGTGACTGGGTCTTCTGGTGACTGGCTGGGAGAAGCCAGGCACCAGGCCATGTGGCAAGCCCGTTGGGAGGGCCAGTGGTTTCAGAGGAGCTGCGCTGGGAATCGGGCCAAGGGTAGCAGCTCTCCACGTGCCAATGAGGGCAGACAAAGGCCGCCTTACACAGCCCAAAGAGCGGGTGCCATGGGAGGCAGCACCCGGGCCTGTGAGGGATAAATATGGAACAAAGGATGGAGATGGAACGTGCTATTATGGGATGCTAAAGCTGGCAGGACCTGAGGTAGCATCTAACCCAGTGCTGCTTACATTGGCTACAGCGCTAAAGCCTCCTAGAGAAGCTTTCTTATGATATTGATGCTTGAATCTTAAATTCAGTTGCTTAGTTTAAAAAAAATAAAAACAGTCCGGGCATGGTGGCTCTTGCCTGTAATCTCAGTACTTTAGGAGGCCAAGGAAGGCAGATCACAAGGTCAAGAGATCAAGACCATCCTGGCCAACATTGTGAAACCCCGTCTGTACTAAAAAACAAAAATTAGCTGGGCATGGTGGCGCATGCCTGTAATCCCAGCTACTCAGGAGGCTGAAGCAGGAGAATCACTTGAACCCAGGAGGCTGAGGTTGCAGTGAGCCGAGATCGTACCACTGCACTCCAGCTTGGTGACGGAGCAACGCTCTGTCTCAAAAAAATAAAAAATAAAAAATAAAAATGCTGATATCCTTCCCACCCCCAAGTTACCAGGCAGTCCCATCACCCAGGAGGTTGAGCCTGCAGTCAGGAGTTTCTGGTTGTGTCTCGGAGCAGGTGGTAGGCAGGCAGATGAGTGGGTTGGGGTTTAGAGAGAGCCCTGGAGGAGGCTCTTGTCTGAAACCAGCCAACCTGGGAGGCTAGGGCCTTGCTGAGATGCAGGTGGGTCCCTGGTCTTAATGACAGGGGATCAGAGGAGGGAGAGGGAGCCTGAGTGCTTCAGCTCTGGGTCCCTTCTGTGCTGTCACACAGGGCTCAGGGGGGAAGCAGAGGAGGAGGCTGCAGCCCCATGGACAGCTTCCTGAGCCCAGCTGGCATGGGGTCTGTCCTTCATGCATCTGCCAGGCTGGGCTCGAGAACAGCCCTGTGGAAGTCCTGGCCTGGGCAGCCACCTCTCCACCTTGGGGTGAGACTGAAACCAGGACAGGGCGAGTGAGTGAGCCAGGATGGCACTGGAGGGAGTCAGCCCACTGCAGAGCTGGATCTAGGGCAGGCACCTCATTCCTTCAAGATGACTCTGTGGAAACCCTGGTGGGGTGGAGGCTGTGGGTGGGCTGGGTGCTCTGCCGGCCGGAAGAAGCTGTGGGCAGCAGGCCGTCTAGCATCACACCGGATGCCATAACTGAGGCAGGCACCTCTGTCTTGCGCTCCATTTCTGCGCCTGTGTGACTTCCCTGGAGTGGGCCTGGCTGCCCAGCGCTGTCTATCTTCCCTAGGACAGCTGAGAGACACGTGCAGCTCTAGGTCACAGCCCTCTTCCAAGTGAGGAGGCGCCCTGGCTTGGCACATGTGCCTCTATTGTTCACCCCTCGTTTTGGTTCATGGCTTTGACTACATGCCCTGGTTCCCCCAGTGAGAGGGAATGAGGGGGGTTTCTTTGTCGTCCGACATTTGTGCATGTCGACCTCTCTAGCTGGCCCAGGAGTATAGGGAAGTGATTCCCCCTGAGAAGACATGAGATTCAGCCACCACAGAGACCAGCCTACAGATTCAGGTTTATTGATAGGGTTTCTGCCGCTGCAGCTCCAGTGAAATGGAAGCAAAGCCTGATATTTACATGGCAGGCCTGGGTGCCCCATCCCACAGGCCCCACCCTGGCCTTGTTAATAGGTGTCCCTGGTAGGGCAGAAGCCCCGCACGCCTCTCCTGGATAAGTTGTTGGAGAGCCCAGATGTGGTCTCCCCAGCTTCACGCGGTGCCACAGGCACACTTAGCATTCACTGCAGTAGGAGATGAGGGGGAGATGGGCCTACGGAGAGGCCCCGAGAACCGAGACAACACTGGCACTCTGGCTTGGGTTTTCCATCTGCCTGCCAGAGTTTGTGATTTATTATTTATTATTATCTGATTTTCCATCAGATTAGATTCTGACGTGCCTTCCAGCATCCTCGTTGAGCTTCTCAGAGTCTTTAGCTGTCTGCCTCCTGTAGGGGAGTGGTGTCACTTGTCCAGTTACCCAGGGGTCTTTATTTTTAATTAGTGATCCCTTTTGTTGCAGAATCCCTATAGGGCCCCCTTTGGGTGAGGCAGATCTGTTATCCTTCTGGGTTCCCCAGTCAGGAAGGACTGGCGGTGCCTCAGGGGCGCTCGCTGCTCCCTCACCACTTCCGTCTCCTACTTGCTGCTTCAGGGGGGCTCAGGCTGCAAGCACTGGCCCATTCTACCTCTGTCCTAGGGCTCCTGCTCTTTCCTGTCCCTGGAGCAGCATCCTCCCGTGCCACCCACTGCTAAGTTTCACCATCCTACACCGGCTGTCAAGCTGCCACCTCCTTCCAAAAGCTTCCTCAGAGCCCTACCTGCAACCTGAAGTCATCTCCCCAGCTCTCACGCAGTGGTCCCAGTATGACCCTCCTGTGTCAGTGGTCAGAGACTCCCCTGTTCTTTCAGAAGCTCATAGAAGACCTCTCAGGCTCTCCTTCTCCATTGCCTGAATGGGCAGAGTGTTGGCAGCTATAGCCTGGAGGGAGGGGAGGTCCTCCTCTGGTGCCACTCCAAGGCAGGCTTCCACCTCCCGCCTGCCCCCTCTAGGCCAGGTTGGAGGGTACCAGCAGGCAAGGCTGGGCAGGGGCCCACGTGGTCCCACATCTCCTGGCCTAACAAGCTGCTGTGGTCTCTTTACCTCCAGGGCCATGGGGGTGCCAGGTGCCACTAGGCTGTAGGTAAAGATCAGCAGGCCAGGCGCAGTGGCTCACGCCTGTAATCCCAGCACTTTGGGAGGCCAAGGTAGGCAGATCACTTGAGGTCAAGAGTTTGAGACCAGCCTGGCCAACATGGTGAAATCCTGTCTCTACTAAAAATACAAAAATTAGCTGGGCATGGTGGCACATGCGTGTAATCCCAGCTACTCAGGAGGCTGAGGCAGGAGGATTGCTTGAACCCAGGAGGCAGAGATTACAGTGAGCCGAGATCGCGCCACTGCACTGCAGCCTGGGCGACAGAATGAGACTCAGTCTCAAAGGAAAAAAAAAAAAAAGGCCCAGCGCGGTGGCTCACACCTGTAATCCCAGCACTCTGGGAGGCTGAGGCAGGTTGATCACAAGGTCAGGCATTCAAGACCAACCTGGCCAACATAGTAAAACCCCGTCTCTACTAAAAACACAAAAAATTAGCCAGGCATGGTGGCAGGCACCTGTAATCCCAGCTACTCAGGAGGCTGAGGCAGGAGAATTGCTTGAACCTGGGAGGTGGAGGTTGAAGTAAGCCAAGATTGCACTCCAGCCCGGACAACAGTGTGAGACTCCAGCTCAAAAAAACAAAAAATCAGCAGCCTTGGGGTCTTGGGCAGGCTCCTAACTCTCCATGCAGCCCTTTCCTCTTCTGGGGGTGACATTTGGAAAATACTGTGTAACGTGGAAACCGCCCAGCAGCTGGAAGTGCAGAGGAGGCAGTCACCCAGCAACCGGGCTGTTCATTCTCAAACACGGTAACGTCACTTGATATCCCCCGGTCTCCCACCCATAGCCTTTCTCTCTTATCAGCATCTGGCTAATTGGATTCTGTGATCGGGCTCTGGCAGCTTAACAGCCCTCCCATAATCTAAATCAAAGTCACCAAAGCTGCTGTAATTGAATGTGGGAGGGGCTAACCACATGGGCTGGGAATGGCTGTATTCTGGCGAGGGTGCAGCGCCGCCGCAGTACTGAAAGCGACAGCGCTGCGCTGTTTCTCCTCAGAGCCCCCACTCGGGGGGTGGGGTGTCTCTGCATAGCCAGACTGTGACAGAATAGGATGCGCGCCCTGCTTAAAGTCGGTAGTGCTCAGGATGGAATGAGCGCCCCGCCGTGGGGGTCTGGAGCCCCGTGACGGGAGTCCCAGAGAGCAGTGACCGCTGGAGGACAAGGTCATGGGCTGGAAAGTTGCCAGGTCTCAGGGACTAGGCCTTGCCTGCTCCCAGTTGTGCATACTTGAACTTAGCTCTGCTGAGAGGGGGAGGGGATGGCAGTGTCCGTCTCCATTAATCACGCTTTGGACCTGAGGGAGGTCCGCTGGTCCAAGGGAATCCTGCTGGTGACTGACAGTTGGATATGAGGCCCCCGGCACCGCAGCCCCACACTGCACTGATGCAGACATGCCTGCTGTGGGGAGTGGGGGAGCAGGGCAAGGCTTCTCTTTCTTTGCTCCCCCACAGGGCCCTGCCTGGTCTGTGGACACGCAGGAAATGAGCAAGGTCTGAGCCTTGACCTCTGTCGCCCAGGCTGAAGTGTGGTGGTGCCATCTCCGCTCGCTGCACCCTCCGCCTCCCAGGTTCTAGTGATTCTCCTGCCTCAGCCTCTCGAGTAGCTGGGATTACAGGTGCCCACCACCACACCCCGCTAATTTTTTGTATTTTTAGTAGAGACGGGGTTTCACCATGTTGGCCAGGCTGATCTCAAACTCCTGATCTCAGGTGATTCACCCGCCTCAGCCGCCCAAAATGCTGGGATTACATCACATTCTTTTAAATATTTGTACACTCCAAATGTGACTCCAGTTAGCCAGAGGCTGGTGAACCAGCCCAGTGCTTGGGAGCCCAGAAGAAGGATCCTGAGGGCCCCAGGCACTGCACCGTTGAAGTGAACCACACTGGGCCTCCAGCTGAGGAGGAAAGAAAGAAATCCCGCAATGCGGGTGTGCAGCAGGGAGCAGGAATGGGAAAGTGCCCAAGTCAGCATGGAGGGTGCAGGGTCCCCCGCATGTGGCACTGGGATGGGTTGAAGAACCAGGAAGGAGAGAGGATATGGGGTGCTGGTGGGTGCTGCTCCAGCCTTGCTGGGTGTGGGCTGTTGGAATTATCCTTCCCTGCCCAGGACCCTGCAGGCGCTCCCAGCATCCTCCTCCAGGCCCCTGCTCTTCCACTCCCCACTCCCCCTCAGGCCCCACCGGCCTGTCCCCTGCCAGGACCCATCTTAGCAGCACCTCCCCTAGAACTCATCCAGCCCAGCACTGGGTGTGGGTGCAGTGAGCGGGGTGAGTGCCAGCATTCCACCCTACCTCAGGGGGTGCTCACCTCTCCAGTGACACACGTGAGGGGACAGGTCCCTGCTGGTCATCCCATGCCTTAACCCTGGAGGAGTTCACGGGCAGGTGAGCGCAAAGTTAGGTTCCCCCGAAACAAGTAGTGCACAGTGGGGTGGCCGCAGGGCCTCTGCCCCCACAGCACCACCTGGTCACCTCCTTCCCGCAATCCATAACTGGCCTATGCAGCCTTTCAGTTTCTTAGTTTCAAAAAGCTGCCCCCACCAGGGCTTCCCCATTGAGAAACTTTATCTGTTTTCCTCCAAAGATGAGGAAAAAGCTCCGTTTCTAAAAATAGCCCACCTGGCTCCCATGCACTAGCTGTTTCCATGACAACCCACTTCTTCCTAGGAGCCTCACAATGATAGAGGGGTCCCGGCCCTGAGGGAGTGCCCTGTGGCCTCAGTCAGATCCAGCTATTACAGGGGTCAAGAGAGCCCTGAGTGGGGAGCGGGGTGTCGGGGCACAGTAAACAAGCAGGAGCTCCCCTGGTTCCGAGCCTCTATGATTTGAAGTAAACTAAAGACAGTTATGGCCCAGTGTGGTGGCTTATAATCGCAGCACTTTGGGAGGCTGAGGTGGGTGGATCACTTGAGGTCAGGAGTTCGAGACCAGCCTGGCCCACATAGTGAAATCCTGTCTCTACTAAAAATACAAAAGTTAGCTGGGTGTTGTGGTGCATGCCTGTAATCCCACCTACTCAGGGGGCAGAAGAATTGCATGAACCCAGGAGGTGGAGGTTGCCGTGAGCCAAGATCTTGCCACTGTACTCCAGCCTGGGTGACCAAGCAATACTCCATCTCAAAAAAAAAAAAAAAAAAAAAATTATGTGCAAAAGTGAACCGTGTTGGTAGAAGGTGACAGAGGTCTTGGTGGGCTAGGGGCCTAGGGCCCTGGTGCATGTGAAGTCCCAGCCCTGCACTGGTCATGTGCGGGGTGGTTACCATCCTTCCCAGCGCAGCCAACAATATTCCTGGTGTTAGGACCAGCACACTTACCCAAGGCCATGTGGAGTCAGAAGCAGGACTGCCTGGTCCGGGACCGCCTGGCCCAGGACCACCACCTCCCCCACCCCCAGGCTGCCACCTCCATGTAGAGAGCCTGGGCAGGGAGGCATATGCGCCAGTCTTTGCAGGAGGGACAGAGGGACTTGAGAGGTCTCTGTGCCTCAGGAGTCTCAGTGATCCACTTGAGAGCATCCAGGGTCAACTCCCAGGCAGTAAATCAGACCGTAGCGATCAGAGTAAGTGAGAATGTGGCATGGTGTGCAGCCCAGCCACAGCGACTCAGTGCAACAGCCAAGCAGTGGATCCCAAAGACATCCACGTCCTAATCCCCAGAGCCTGTGGAGGCATTGCCTTAGATGGCAAAAGGGGTGTTGCAGATACAATGAAGAATCTTGAGATGAGGATTCTCCTGGATTACCCAGGTGGGCCCAGCGTAATGACTAGATCAGAGAGAGCAGAAGATGCTGCTTTGCTGGCTTTGAAGATGGAGGAAGCAGCTTGAGCAAAGGAGTGAGGGGCGACATGCAGAAGCTAGAAAAGGCACAGCAACGCCTTCTCCCCCTGGAGCCTCCCCGAGTGAATGCAGCCCTGCCAACACCTGGATTTCAGGACTCCTGACTTCTAGAGCTATAAGATAATAAATGTGTGTTCTGGACTAAGCGTAGAGGCTCATGCCTGTAATCCCAGCACTTTGGGAGCCTGAGGCAGGCGGATCACAGGTCAGGAGTTCAAGACCATCCTGGCCAGCATAGTGAAACCCCATCTCTACTAAAATTACAAAAATTAGCTGGGTGTGGTGGCGCACGCCTATAATCCCAGCTACTCAGAAGGCTGAGGTGGGAGAATCGCTTGAACCCAGGTGGCAGAGGTTGCAGTGAGCTGAGATCACATTGTTGCACTCCAGCCTAGGTGACAGAGTGAGGCTCAGTCTCAAAAAAAAAAAAAAATTGTGTTGTTTCAAGCCATTGTGTTAATTTCCTCGGGCTGTCATAATAAATTACCACAACGAGTGGCGTAAAATGACAGGAAATCATTCCCTCACAGTTCTGGAGGCCACAAGTCCTAACCAAGGTGTTGGCGGGGCTGTGCTTCCTCTGAGGGCTCTAAGGAAGTCTGTCCATGCTGTCCTCTTGGCTTCTGGTGTTACTAGCAGTCGTTACACCCCTCGGCTTGAATGTGCGTAGCTAGTGAACGTGAGTGGGTATTTCAGGAATCGGTGTTTTTCTGGGGATGGTCATGTCTGTGAATAGGCTGTGGTGCTTATCCCACAGTCATTGTTCCACATAGTCTCAGGAGCTGGCCTGCACCTTATTCCCCAGCCCTGTGCCTGCCTCAGAGGCTGACATCAATTGCTCTTTCCAGGCTCCATGATCTGGAGCCCACATTCCACCACCATCACAGAGAAGTCATTTTCATTAGAAGGCATGGGCCCCCTCTCACCCTGAGGTGTCTCTGAGGAAGAGCAGAGTTAGCTCTCCATCTTCCATGCCCAAATGTCCTTGCATTAAAAGCCACATCCTTTGCAGATGGCAGAGCAGCTTGCTGGGAACCTGGTCAGTTGCTTTGCCGTGAATGTTTGATCTGAACATTAGAAGTGCACCAGAAACAGCAGCGCACAGGCAGCTGGCCAGAGCACGTCCTGGGGGACATGCAGGCAGAGTTCAGGAAGATCACCCTGGCCACCCTGCTTGGAGGCACAGCTGGGGGACATGACTGGCTGCTTGCAAAGCAGAAGGACAGGGGAGGCAGCCTCCCCCTCCAGAGACTTTCAGCTCTGAGTCCTTCTTCCATCAGCCCCCTCGTTTGATTCCCTGGGTCACTGTCCTCCTCTTTGAGCCATGTCCTTGGAGGCCTGAGCCCCTGGCCTACAGTGTAGGGGTGTGGGTTCCTGCCCTGCCTGACCTGCTATTCTCTGGTTGCCCCATAGATTCAGCCCAGATGTCCCCGTGCCAAGCCATGGCACTCTTGCTAGGATGAGGGCATGGGGAGGGGGGTGACAGGGTTTGTAGCCATACTTCCCCCATGCACACATCCTGCCTCCCTCTCTTCCTGGCTCAGGAGGCTGAGGCAGGAGAATCACTTGAACCTGGGGAGGCAGAGGTTGCAGTGAGCCGAGATCGCACCATTGCACTCCAACCTAGGCAACAGAGTGAGACTTCATCTCATAAAAAAAAAAAAAAGGCCAGGTGCAGTGGCTCCACACCTTTAATCCCAGCACTTTGGGAGGCCGAGGCAGGCAGATCACTTGAGGTCAGGAGTTCAAGACCAGCCTGGCCTCCTACAGTGCTGGGATTACAGGAGTGGGCACTCCTGGTTTTCGTGTAGGGTTGTCACAGGCATTAACTCGAGGCAGCGCCTCACCCAGGGCCTGGCACCCAGAAAGGTGTGGTACACATCAGCCATTAGAGCCTGTCTAAGGCCGATCCAGAAAGAGGAAGACTTACAGGCAGACAAAGGTGGACTCACATCCCAACCCTGCCCCTCAGTAGCTGGGCACTAAGCTGGTGGCTTGGCCTCTCAGAACCTGCATTTTCTTCCCTGCAGGGAGGGAGGAATAGCCGCTGTCTACCAACCTCCACTGTGAGGCCCAGAGCAACAGCGGATGGAGCCGGTGACCCAGACCCTGGTCCAGCCCGTGTGGCCTCCAGATGTTTGGGGGCCGCAGTTGGGCTTCTGTATGCAGATACCAGCTGTGACCTCTCAATAGCCTTGCCAGGGTAGGGACTATACCATCCCCAGGCGACAGATGAGGAAATCAAGGCTCTGAGAGGTGAAGTCATGCTCAGGCCGCCTGGCTGGCCACCCTCTTCCTTCCCCAGCTGCTGGGCCTCCATGAGAGGGGCAGGCGGTCATTTGAATAACAGTTATTGTCATCTGGGGGATGCAGTTAGGCTGGCTTGTGACAGGAGGCTCCCTGACTCCAGGCTGGATGCTGCTCCGAGGCCCCTGTGGCCAGAGGGAACAGGGTATACCATGAGCACTCTTCCCAGCTCCCCTTGGCTCGGGCCCCATGCAGCTGGCTGGCCTGACCCTGCCATGGACACCATGTGCACTCAGAAAGGTGACTCAGCCATGTCCACCCCCCACGTCCCTTGCCTGCCATGGGAAGAAACATTCTCTCACCATACACATTCTTTTTTTAAAAAAATCTTGTATCTTTGGTTACAGATTTTCTTCATCTAAAAAAGTTTTTTGCTGACTGTTTCTAAACAAGGTGTTTCAGAAACCCCTTGGCAGCTACAGGCTCTGGGACTCACAGGGTGGTGTCAGCTGCTTGCTGTCCTGTGCCAGGTGTTAAACAGCAGCAAGGCCCCGGTCAGCTGCCCCTGCCCCACCTGTTGTGGTGCGCCACCCCCGAGACACCCACAGCCCCATGCCCCTGGACGCAGGCTGGGCTGGCAGGAAAGGGAGGTCTAACGGCCCTGGGCAGCTGCATGAGAGAGAGGTGAGAGGGGGCGTTGGAGCCAGCAGAGGGCACAGCCTGCCCCTCTCATGGAGACCCCAGCAACCTGGAAGGAAGAGGGTGGCCAGCCAGGCTATGTGGGCATGACTTCACCTCTCAGAGCCTTGATTTCCTCATTTGTCACCGGTCCCTACCCTGGCAAGGCCATTGAGAGGCCACAGCATGTCAGCACACCGAAGGTGTTCCATCGGTGAGAATGACTGCACTCCTGCAGGGAGATGGGTGAAGGCAGGGACAGGGGCACCTCAACTGTGACATGGGATCTTTGGGCAGACTGTTTCTGTTTGTTATTATGTTTTGGGTTTTGGGTTTGTCTTTTCGTTTTTTTGAGACAAGGTCTCATTCTGTCATACAGACTGGAGTACGGTGGCACGATCACAGCCCACTGCAGCCTTCGCTTCCCCAGGCTGAGGTGATGTTCCCACCTCAGCTTCCTGGGTAGCTGGGACCACAGGCACGTGCCACTATGCCCGGCTAATTTTTCTATTTTTTGTAGAACACAGGGTTTTGTCATGTTGCCCCAGGTTCTTTTGGCACTTTGGACAGAAGGTGGCATTGGGCTGGCCCCCAAAGGGGGTGGGTGGGGCGGGACCTTTGGTAGGGGCAGGTATGAGAAAGGTTCCAGGCAGTGGGGGATGCAGCAGGAAAGGCCCCAGACAGGAGCGCTTGAGCCTTTGCAGGGAACAGGGGACAGATTGGTGTGGCTGGGGGAGGGGCATGAGCAGAGAGCAAAGTGAGGTTGACTGGACGGGGGTGATCGGTTTGGGGTAGGCCTGTGATGCCAGTAAAGGCGCCCAGCTCCATTCTGGGGTCTTTGTGCCCACAGAGCAGTCTCCACCTCACCCCCCAGCATGGACCATCCTTCCCTGCACCACAATGTAGGAAGCTGGCACCCCACACGCAGGTGGGTGCCTGCAGCCCTGCCACCTCCAAAGCCCAGTCCTGGCCCTGCCGTTCAAGCTGGGCTCTCTTTACAGTCCTTCCCACTGACTCAGCTGGGCCCTTGGGAAGGCTGGGCCAGGACGGCACAGGCACCTCACCCTGGCCAGGAACAGGAATGGACACCATCTCGGGGACTGATGTTTTCCCAGTGCTGCTATCTGCCCTGCACTGCCTGGCCTGGCTGTGTAGGCCTCTTGATACCGTGTCTGTTGGTAATGACCATAATGACTCTGTTTTCTTCTACAGATGACTCTGGGGACGACGACGAGGCTGTCACCCCAGCTGACAAGAGTGAGCTGCACCACACCCTGAAGAACCTCTCCCTGAAGTTAGATGACCTCAGCACGTGCAATGACCTCATTGCTAAGCACGGCGCCGCACTCCAGCGTTCCCTGAATGAGCTGGACGGCCTCAAGATCCCATCCGAGAGTGGGGGAGAAGCTGAAGGTGGTGAACGAGCGGGCCACCCTCTTCCGCATCACATCCAATGCTATGATCAATGTGAGTACCCGCCCCCACCACCGTCCTGGCATGGGGCTCCCTGGCTCTGGCCCCAGGGTCCCTGAGTGGGTGACCAGGGGTGCTTGATTGAAAGGCCAGGGTTCCATTTCCTGTGTCTCCATCGTGTTTCCCAGAGCCAGCACCCCCCAGCTAGCTTCAGGGTTCTCAAGTCATCGCCTTCATCCTGCCATCATTGGGCAAGGACATGCCTCTTAATCGTCAGGAGGAAACTGGAGCTGGGTGTGGACTCTGGTGCAGTCTACAGTTAGTTCATGC
Source organism: Ateles fusciceps (assembly GCA_036589455.1). Taxonomy (NCBI): domain Eukaryota; kingdom Metazoa; phylum Chordata; class Mammalia; order Primates; family Atelidae; genus Ateles; species Ateles fusciceps. The sequence continues at coordinate 9,964,027 of JAZHEH010000882.1, read as the reverse complement.
CTGGATAAGAAAGGTCGGGGCTCCAAGTTGACTAGCCAGCCTGGCGGGTCAGCTCTGCCCTCACAGTAGGGACACAGCTCCCATACTGGCCCTCAGCGGCTGCTATGGCTCCTCCCTGGGTTCATTCCCCAGAAGCAGGGAGCAGATGCTGTGCACGCACGAGGGGAAGATGTGTGGTGAGGGGCCGCAGTCGGGGGCTCCCTGAGCTAGAAGAGCCTCAGAGCTGAGGCTGCCAAGGGTGTGCCAACCTGATGGTAGAAGAAGCGAATAACTGCAGCTGTAAACTAAAAAGCCCAGCCGTGGGAGTCAGCCACTCACCCCGGCTATGACTGGGAGCCAGGAGGGTCTCTCGATGGTGGTAGGAGGATCGTGCTTGGCCCTGCTTCACTATTCCTGTCTGGGGAGTGCTCCCCAGAAGTGTGTGCTCCTCCAGGCCTCCACCCTCCAGACACAGGTCTGACTGCAGCAGGCTCCTCCCAGGGCAGTCCCACAGCAGGGAACATCTGGGCCAGGGGTGTAGTCGTAGGAGCTTGGTGTGGCCTGCTGGGAGCAAGGGCACCAGAGCAGAGGAGCTGCGCCAGAAATGGAGGCTGCTACAGAGGAGGAAGCGAGGTCCAGAGAAGGGGGTTCAGAAGAGCCATCATGCTGGCTGGGGACAGTGAGCAGTGCTGGTGCCCGGGTGAGCTCACTGCAGGCCAAGAGCCCAGGCTAAAACCTGGGCATCCAAGACTGCCCCAAGCCTGCTTCACTGGCCTGTTGGCAGCACGATTGTGGGGCGGGAGGGCCACCCACCACCCACACCTGCCCAGATATGCTTAGGCTCAGGCCTGGAGTGCCCAAATGCAGCCTTGGGAATCCCACCCTGGGGGCTGAGGCTGAGCGAGGTGTGCCTCCTTCCCCGACCACTGGGAACTCAGCCTGCAGGTGCCCATCAGCAGGTGTGTGTGCCTTGCCCATCCAGATCCCACAGTGATGGGGGTAGGGACGGTTGGCCCATGTGCCAAGGATGCTGAGAGGCTGCTGGGCCACCCTGCATGTTGGCCCCATTGTCACCTGCACTGTTTTCCTACGTCCACCCTCTCAGGCCCACTGTCCTTACAGCCCACAGACCAGATTGCTGTACTTCTACAAGGGACACACATAAATATAAAGCACTGAATGACATAATGATGCATTTATATTTCCCTGTCCATCCCGGAAGCCCCCGCCAGAGGCTTCCCAGGCACTGCCTCCCCCACCCCAAGACCAAAACTGCTTTGTCTCGAGTAAGCAGTTTTGGCTTTTCCAAGATAATGAGCTTCTCAGCTGGCTGCCGTCTTGCACGCTTTTTATCAGACATCAGAGGCTCGTCTGTGCTTATGAAGCTGTAAAAACAGCTCCAAGTCTAAGTGCCAAGCTCCAGTGAATTGTTTTATGGGAAGCACAACCCCCTGGGGTTGGTCATGATTCCTTTCTCCAGCTCGAGCATCCCGGGAACGTGGCGGCAGAGTCAGCCCTGAATGACGGGAGCTGTGCCCTGGGCTGGGTTCTGCCAGACCTGCTGGTGTGAGCCTGCTCCGAGGGCCCTCCCCAAGCTCCTGCTGTTAAATCAGGGGCAGGGAGGGCAGGAGTGCGGGGCTGCCCCCGACACACTGTGCTTGTAGCCCAGGCTAGCCCAGAGGCTCATGTTTCCCCTGGGACCCTTCCTGCCAGCTACTCATCACCTGGCAGGAACTGGGGCAGTTCTGGAAGGGCTGTTTGCATGGCTCTCAGACACCAAATGTTCAGCCCCCACTATGTGCAGAGAAGCCACCCTGAAGACCATGGAACACACGCGTTCCCGCCCCTGCCCAGGCTGTGGCTTCACAGACGTCAGGAGGTGTTGGGCCAGGGCTGTGTAACTAGGACATCCACACTGCTCCCACCTCCAAGCCCCCAGGGAGCTTCTTCAGACACCAGACCACTTACCCCTTCCAACAGTTAGCCCCCTCACACTTAGCACTGTGAAGGATTGTGAGTGCCAGCGTGGAAACTGAGGCTCAGGGAAGTCACCTGAGCTGTTCAACATATAGGTGGCCACGCCAAGATGCAAACCCAGGTCTGTGTGGCCTGCAGGAGGAGTGATGGCCTCGTCCCCTCCAGGGAGGTAAGGGTGACACCCCTGAGGGTTGCAGGTAAGGGTGACACCCCTTCTGCTGTGGCCACATGCCAAGGTCAGGACACGGGGCAGCCTCACCCATGCCTTGGGCAGGATCCCAGCCTCAGAGATCTCTGTGAGTCCCCTGGAGTTCCTTACCTTTCAGCTTCAGGGTATCCTCTGGTCATCATGGCTATAGCCCCACCAGGGCCCCTTGTGGGAAGCCAGGGACTTGGAGATGGAAGCTACCCACCGAGGTCCCCAGAAGGTACAAATCACCACCCCCAATCTCTCCCGATCTCACAGTGAGAGGGGAGCTGCTTCTCCCCACCACAACTCCATCCTGCTCCCCAGCCCTGCCTGACTGCGATGTGTACAGTCATGCTCCCCGCAGTGCCCATGTCTGCACTGGAGGGATCTCTACTCCCACTGGCTCCTCAGACAGAGCAGATCCTCCTCCCAGTGAAATGCTGTGTGTTTTCCACCTTGTGAGCTCTGATCGAGCCCAGTCATAGAGGTGGAGCTGAAAATGAGGGACGGCTGGTCAGACAAAGCCCACGTGGAGGGTGCCCTTCAGAGCACGCTGGGGCAAGCAGCTGTCTTTCTACAGGGACAGGATGGCTGTTCTATCTTCACTTTTCCCCAAGACCACAAAGAATCTGGGGTTGTTCCAGCTTCAGGAGAAAAGTCAGGGGTGGCTGGGTGCAATGACTCAACGCCTGTAATCCCAGCACTTGGGGAGACTGAGGTAGATGGATCACTTGCAGCCAGGAGTTCGAGACCAGCCTGGCCAACATGGTGAAACCCCATCTCTACTAAAAATACAAAAATTAGCTGTGTGTGGTGGTGCAAGCCTGTAATCCCAGCTAGTCGGGAGGCTGAGGCAGGAGAATCACTTGAACCCAGGAGGTGGAGGTTGCAGTGAGCCGAGATCGCACCACTGCACTCCAGCCTGGGTAACAAAGTGAGACTCCATCTCAAAAAAAAAAAAAAAGTTGGGTGATTTTTAAATTTCTTTCAAGTTTGGGGAAGGGCATTGATGTCATAAGCCTTTAGGTCCTCAGCTCCCAGAAGGGCAGGCACTGGGGTCCTCTGGATGATTCCCAAGAGCGCAGGACCCACGGCTAGTGGTGCGGGCCCATTCCACGCACCCATTGATCCTCCACTCAGGAATGGCCTCGGCCCCAGGTGTTTGAGGGAAGAAAGTGCTCAGAGGTGGTTTCTGAATTGGGAATATTGAACAGCGATGCTGTGTTTCAACTCCCCCATACCTTTGCTAGTGCTGTACCTTCCTCACCCTTCAGGTACTGGCAGCTCGCTTTTCATCCTTCAGAACCTCACAGGGACATCACCATGGCTTTCCAAGGCCTCTCTTGGGCAATGTTCCTCCTGGCCAGGACCCCAGCTCCCAGGTGCACCGCTCTGTGGCATTTAGCCCATTGTTTCAACCGTTCCCCACTGGGTTTCGTGCTCCCTGAGGTCTGGCTGTCTTACTCACAGGTGTCCCTGACAGTGGCCCCATGGGAGTGCCAGCGAGTCATGTGTCATAGTGGGTCGTGTGTCTCCAGATAAAGCACTCCAAGTGGCCCACGGCTCACATTTACCTGTGATGGTACCTTTTACAAAGCGCTTCTGGTCCCATTTTCTCACCTTAGCAAGATCAGTGAGAAAGCAGAGGCCCAGCCTTGAGGCCTCAGCCTGCCGAGGTCATCCCTGCACCCGCCTGCACTCCCTTTCCAGAGGGATCACTTGGCCTGGATCAGCATTTCATAGCATTAAATTATATCATAACCACATTTTCCATGTGCACACCACACTGGGCTCCAGCCTCCCCTCTGCCTTGTGGCGTTTTGATTGGCAGGGTTCTTTCTAGCCGGACTTGGAGGGTATACTTGGTGGGCCTTGGAGGGACCCTCTGAGGATAGCAACTGAGTAAGTCAGCTGCCCGTTGTGAACTCAGAGCCACCCCTCTCTCATCACACAGCCAGGAAAGCCTGCCTGGTGGGCATTTGACACCAGGCCTTAGCAGCTGCCTCCAGAGCCCTGCCCAGGCCTGTGCCAGGCAGGGATTCGCAGGGAGCAGGCAGCTCGGCAAACTCTTAAAGTGACAGGTCATCAAGCATGTGTTCATCGGCATGACCTGTTCTAAGAGGACCCAGAGCCGCCAGCTCACATGCCCATTTTTGAAGGCCAAGTTTGGGGAGAGCCCAGGAAGGTTCCCAGATGGCGGGGAGGCAGATTCTGGCCCAGCTAACCACAGCCCAGCGGAGAGCCAGGGCAAGCCTTGCCTCGCCTTACAGAGGGTGGAGGCAGCAGCCATAGAATGGGAAGTAGGCGTCTTTCTCCCAGGCAGAGAGGGAAAATATTAATAGTGACCCCTTCTGGGCTGTCACCATGCGCAGGTCTTTCTGCTCTGGCCAGGATGGAGACCTGCACCCGTTTGGCTCTGAAGCCCCTCTGTTATCCCCCACCTGCCCACCCAGTTACCCTTCCTGGGCCTCTGGACCGTTCTCCAGCCATGGGGGGGCCCATGGGCAGAACCTGGTCATTGGGTGAGGTTGCCGATTGTGTGAGTGGTGGCCTCACCGCCCCGCCACTACCCTGGAAAGGAGAGCAGACTCCTCACCTTGCCCCTTAGGGAACCTGGAGAGACCAGCTTGGCTTTTTGGGTTTTCAACCATGAGAGAGACACAAGGTATGGGGTTCACATGATTCCTAAACATCCCTGGCGGGCCCAGCAGCCTCTCCCCACCTGTTCCCCATGGGCTACCTGTCCCTGGTTCCGTCTTCCTGCGCTGGTGGCAGTTCCCCTAACAGCCACACCCCAGCTCCTGAGGACTGGGCTATGAGGGGCTGGGACAGGCCCTGCCAGTGAGGAGCCAGGATGGGAAAGGGGATGAGTTTTCCATGTGGTGTGTGGCATGCCAGACACTCTGCATGCATCTCCCCCTGACCCCACTCTGCAGGCTTATGCATGGGGGAGAGCAAGGCTGAGGGGCTCAGGATCCCAGCCAAAAAGGTTATGGGTCCATGTCTTCCTGATTCCAGACCTTGGTACAATGCTGCATTATGGTAGAGAAATAAACCTGACCCTCCCCCTCAATAGGGGGCAGGAGGTCAGGAAAACCTCCCCTGTCCACCTCACCCTGCATCCCTGTCCTGGCACGACTGGCCACCTGCCTTCTGCAGGTGTGCGGAGTCTTGCAGGTCTTTCTACTGCAGCATCTTGACCCCGTCCTTCCTGCAAGGGCAGGACACATATCCCCTCGCAATCCCAGGAGCCCTGTAGCCTCTACGCCTGGCTCAGAGCCCAGCACATGGGAGCCTCGGCAAATGAGAGGGATGGAGGGAGGGGGGAGAATATTGTGAAAAATCACAGGAGCAAATGAATGAATCGCTTAGTGTCTGGCAAAATTCCCTAGTGGGTAATTTTTTTGACTCTGATAAAAGCCAGCCCAGCAGATCCTTGCTTGAATTACTGTTTTGAGTAACTGTGAATTCTCCTGCCATTTAAGAGAAACTCTGTGGCGCTATTAATGACTTTGGTTTTTAGAATGAGTGTTGAACCATAACATGCCTGTGCACAGGTGCTCTGCCAGGCCTGGGGTGGGGACGTTCTCCCCCCGCAGCGGCGTCCTCCCTGAGCACCAGGGTGTACCTCATAGGGTGGCACTGCCTCTGTCACTTGGTTTCAGGTGGGGGATGATTGAGTTCATACACATTGTAAGCTCATACTTTGAGTGTCAGTATCCATAAAGTGGAAAGCCTATGGGAGCAGGTTCCGTCTGCAGGCCAGGGCAGCAGAGTGAGGCTGCAGCGTGTTCTCTTCTGCAGTCCTGAGCCCCCGGCGGGGCTGGCAGCTGGGCTCCATCCTGCTTCTTAGCAGCCTATGGCCTTGCTCCTGCTGCCATCCCTTTAGACCCTGCAGGTGGGGGCCCAGGCAAGACCGACTGTACCTGACTTAACCCCTGTTCCTGAACTTGGAGGGCTCCTCATAGTTGGTGACTCATGCTGGGCCCAGGACTTGGTCCCTATGACCACATGACCCCCTGTGGCCCTTGGGAACCTTGAGCTGTGAAGGTGAACACAGCCCCACAGCCCCTTGTGGGCCCTGCATCCTCCCGTGGGAGCTGTAACCACATAGGTGACACGGATGCCAGGGGCAAAAGACCTTTAGAGGAAAACAGCGGTGAGGTGGGATGGGGTGAGAGGTGCAGACAGGCTGGGAGCTGAGCAGGAGGGTACAGGTGCCAGGCACGCTGTAATGAGTATTGGGAGCCACGGGAGAGAAGGCCAGTCACAAGGGACCTCGTGCTGACAGCGTGACTTGAAATGAGACAAGGGACTCAATGCCAAATGACTCAACGCCAATGGCAATGTCAATGACTCAAGGCCAAATAAAATGATCCCACGTGCATTTTAGCAAGACCCCTCTTCTGCTTGGAGAATAACTGTCTGTGAGGCAGCTGCAGGTGCTCAGAGACCCTTCAGGGCCCCCTTGGGCAGGGAGAGTAGAGCTGGCGCCGGCGAGAGTGGGTGGTGCTGCTCTGAGTTGAAGGCAGGGCCAGCAGAGTTGCTGTGTGGGTGAGAAAGAGGCCATCGGGGGAGGGACCCATGCTGGGGGCTTGGGCCACTAGAGAATGGGGGCCTTGCTGTCTGATGCCCCACTTGGCCCACACAGGGGTTCTGCAGGATACAGGAGGGTCTTTCCCAGGAGTAGGTTTTGTGTAGCCAGTGATTGGGTAGAGCTGGCTTGCAGAGCGAGCCACACAAAAGCACAAAGGCCCTCGAGGTGCCCAGTGCAGGCAGAAGAAGAGAAGACGGGGCTGGCCAGCAGAGGGTAGATGCTCACCAGGCCTGGATGGGACAGACGCCGCACTCTTGGTCCCTGGGTTTACCAAGAACGCTGGCATCCCTCAGGAGACACACTTTGGTGCCTGCCGTAGAGCTGGCTGGGCAGGATGGGTGCCTGCAACCTCCTGATGACAAGGATATGGGGAAACCGGAAGAGGAAGGGCACCTGGCACAGCCAGGACTTGATGGAGTAGGCTTGGGGGGATGCTCCAGCTGCAAGGGCAAAGCACAAGGGGGAAGTACGAGACATTGGGGCAACCAGATAGCCAGAGCAGGCACTGGGGACAGGCTGGGGTCCTGGGGGAGAGGGTCGCAGGAACAGAGACAGCAACCTGGGGCCTTCAGGGATTCTGATGTGGGGCATCGTAGAAATAAAGACCCCCCCAGTGCAAGGAGCCCCCACTGCCAGACATGCTGAGGCTTCTCTGAGGCCCCGCTTGGCTAACAGCCCAGGAGATAATGTGGGGCTCCTTGGGCCAACCCAGGCAGGGGTGAGAGGCCCACAGTTGCCCTCGCTTATCCCCTCCAGGGCCCATGGGGCAGGTTTCTACCCAGCTCACCACCGTCCTGGTCCTGACAGCTTGCTCATCCAGGGCCTGGGGAGATGGGTAAAAATAGATTCCAGATTTGTCTAAAATCAGTTGGCAAACTGGAAGCCAGATGGTGTTGGTTCCTGTGTGCGAGCGGCAAACTATTCTGAATGTGGAGAGGCTATTTTAAAGTTTTAATTGGAGTGGAAAGCTGCCTCACCAGTGCCAAGAGTGAGTCACGTCAAGGAGACACTCTGATCGACCCCCCCCAGTGGGGGACTGGGAAAGGCTGAAGCCCCTGTGTGCTGCCAGCCTGTGCCAAGTGCGCTTGTGAGGGGCAGGCAGGTGATGGAGATACAGCATGACAGCTTGCTGGGCCAAAGGGACCCCCCGGGGGAACCCAGCACTTCCCCTTGTGGCTTCACGGGTCCCAGTCTGGGTCTTAGACACTGAAGACCAGAATTGCAGCGTAGCTCTTTCTGCCTTTGTGAGGCACCTGCTGAGCTTGGGTTTTATCTTGTGTAAAGTGAAGCCAGGCCAGCCGGTGGCTCATGCCTGTAATCCCAGCACTTTGGGAGGCCAAGGTGGGCAGATCACTTGAGGTCAGGAGTTCAAGACCACCCTGGCCAACATAGTGAAACCCTGTCTCTACGAAAAATACAAAAATTAGCCAGTGTGGTAGCAGGCGCCTGTAATCCCAGCTACTCAGGAGGCTGAGGCATGAGAATCACTTGAGCCTGGGAGGCAGAGGTTGCAGTGAGCTGAGATGGTGCCACTGCACTCCAGCCTAGGCAAGAGCAAGACTCCATCTCAAAAACAAAAAGTGAGGCCAGCCCGTCACTCCTCAGTGGCAGGGGAGGCGAGATCGTTACCCCAGTGAGTCCCCCTGGCCATGCAGAGGTGCTCAGGAAGACCATGACTCTCCGTGTTCTCACCACTCATCACCTTCAGAACCTCGGGCTGGTGAGAGGCGGGGCCTGTGGCAACAGGGGATGTGAGGATCAGCGTGGAGGATGAGGAGCCTTGGCCCGGCAACCATGAGAGCAGAGGGTCCTCCAGTCGACCACCTGGAAGCCCAGAGCTGGAGGGCAGATACGGCAGATGCCTGGCAGGTCCTGGTCCAGCCGCAGGTGAAAACATGGCCCTTTTCCCATTATCCCTGCATCAGGGGTGCTGGAGCCTCCTGCATGTGCTGATGGCCGGAGCCAATCACCCAGCCTGGACCGTCTGGGCATGTGGCACGTTTCCCCCACCTCCTCCATGAGCCAAATGGCTGCCCACATCAATGCCCAGCAGGCCTCTGGTGGCTCCCTCACATCCCTGTCTAGGAGGGAAGTGACCCTGGAGGAAACTGATCATTTCCAGGCGGTCACTAAAGGCCAGACAGGGTCCTGGCTCTGCTTGTGCTCCTAAGAGCTTGAGAGGCTGCCGTAGGCCACACACAGGAGACCCAGGCTAGCTGACCTTGCACCCTGCCTGGCCTGGGGGAGAGTGAGATCGCTGTCAGGATTAGTATTAGGAATAGCAAAAGCGATTAGAGTTTGTCCTCCTTTTCCTGGGGTACCTCTGGGCAAAGGTTTCCAGGTCAGAGACACTCCATGTCTGTCCCATGGGACACTGGTGACCAGCAGCAACCCCCCGCCTGACCTCACATGGCATGGCCCCTGACTTGGTTTCCCCTGGGCGGGCAGCCCTTACAGCCTTCTTCCCCCAGGTCAGATGTCTCAGCATGGAGAGTCCCCAGTGGACAGGCAGAGCCTGGATTCCCCAGGCAGGGCAGCCCCAGGGCGGAGACCCCGCCTTGTCTGTCAAGCTTTGTGGTTCTCACTCTGCTTGGGGGCAACTCGACAGGCTCCCTGCCCTCCCCCTGGAGACAGAACCACACTGCCCAGGGGTCCTGCACCCCCAGGCCAGTCCCTCTGTATCTCAGAGCACCCATACCCCCAACACCCCTTTCACCAGAACCCTCTGTGCAGCACTTGTGGGTCGGTGGAAGGGGCAGGAGACTGGAACTCTGTCCCCATTCTGAGGACAATCAACCCGATAGGTCACAGAATCAGGGATTCCGTAGGAGCCCAGAAGAGTTCCAGGTTAAAAGCCTGTCCCGAGGTGGGCAGCAGGGGTAGCACTCATGTAGGGCCCAGGGACCACCTCTAGCTCCCACCAGGACCCCCTCATTCTCCTCCCCTTGAATGATTCAGGACACAAAAGTGTGGGCGGCGGGGCGCTTCAGGCCAGGTCGTCTCTCCTCCTGCTTACAGCTGAGCACGAGTCTCCTGGCCACAGGTAGAATTGTCACAGAGCCCCAGAGAAATGAGACGGCATTCAGGCCTAGGCTGCGTCAGCCAGGCCCTCTCTGGGCCCCCCCGGAGCCTCCCCCCTGCCAGCCCCTCTGCCTGGGCCCCAAGCCTAATCCAGCTTAGCGAGCACACAGCACACAGCCCAGCTCAGCATTCTGAGAGCAGCAGGGCCACGCCAGGCGCCTGCCTCTCCCCCACAGTGCAGCCAGGATGGGGCCTGGGGAAGGCCGGCAGCAGAGGAGACCCTGGGAGTCGGGGATGGACACCAGGTGGGTGCATCCAGACTGGGGGAGGTGGACGGGCTTTCTGCATCCATGGGGTGACCAGGGCAGCTCATCTGCTGTGGTGGCAAAGGCCTTAGGTCAAGCCACATGAGGCCCTTGATATTAGGGCACAGCAGCCTTCACCCTGCCGCACTTTTAGGTGACTGTGATACTCTGTGACCTGTATGTGCCCGGCCTAGCCACATGTACCCAAATGAGGCCCAGCTCTCCTGGGGACTTAACTTCCCATCTCCCTGCTGCACAATGCCAGCTGGCCCTGTGGTAGCCTTGAGGGGGACTGAGGTCACTCACAGCCAAGTTATCAGCCAGCAACCCTGGCTGTGTGGACAAAGTCCTCAGCTGGGGCTAAGTGTGCTGGGAGGCCCCTTCTCCCTGAGGCTAGGGCTGGCCTCTGTTCCTTGGACAGAATTATTCCCAGGCAGCCTTGATAGTATCTCCCAGGAACCTACCTCCACACCAGGAAGGCTCTGGGTTCCCCACAACATCCCTGCCCTCAAGGGTCTCCCAGACGGCAATGAAGATTTAGCTTTACATAGTAAGCTGTAAGAGCCCTGGTTCCGTGCCCTGGGAGCCATGCAGGGGAGGCGCTCAGGGACTTGGATCCTGTCCCTGCACACACCTCCCTGTGGTCTTGGGCAAGTCCCTCAGTCTCTCTGAGCCTTCATTTCCTCCTCGGTCATGCACACTGTTAAAAAAAATCTACCTCAATGCTTGTAAGAATGCCAGAATGGTCCTGACCCACAGTGGGCCTGCGGTGTGAGGGAGGTGGGGGCTGGCATCCGAATCAGCAGGTGGGTTTGCATTTGAGCCAGGGAAAGGCAGGAAGACATGATACCTGGTGGGCCACACTCAGGGCCCTGGGGAGGAAGGGAGTCCCAGGAGATGAGGCTGGAGAGGACTGGGAACCATGTCCATGAGAGGCTGTCAGCTGCCTGGGTCTGTGGAAAAACAACAAATACTCCAGTTTCCCTTGAATGAGAAAATGGTCATTTCTAAAGTATTAGAACCCACATGAACAGTGAGGAACCGTGAGGGTAGGAGGTAGGGGGCCTAATTCATCTTTGCTCTCTGGTCATCTTTCCCTCTTTGCTTTGGCTGCTGGGAAGCCCAGGCACCCTCAGATGTGAGTTTGCGGGGAATTCTTACCCGTGACCTTTGGCTACAATTTTTATCCTGCTGTTGTATGGCTCTTTTATAAGTCTTGTTGTAAATGGCATGAGGTATACAAAAACAAAGCACCCATCTATGTGAGAACTTGTGGACGGAGAGGATGATCCTGGGGGCTGTAGAAGATTGGCAGGAAGTGATGGCGCAGGGATGAGGGAGGGCGGGGCAGAGGCCTTGTGCACCCAGATAGGCAAGAACCCAGAAAACCATGAAGCACCCATTCACTCTCACTGTGCACAGCACAGCCCTGGCCTCTGCGCCACTGCTCACAGCAGGCAGGCAAGGGCATCGTGCCCTGTGTGGAAGTGACCCTGGGGCCAGACCGACCTGGGATCCCATCCTGTTCACTCTGTGCTGACCTTATTAGCCCTTCTCCCCCCACCCTCAGTCTCAGGGATGCAGGGGGCTTCCCTGAAGCAGTGCCCAGGAAGATGATGGTCCCCTTCCTTACTTGCAGTCTGTACCTGCCATGAGGCTGGCTCAGCAGGGCCTGAGACCTCCTATGGACCTGGGAAGCTGAAAAGAATCTGGATGTCTTAGTGGGCCACAAGCTTAAAGGGAAAACCTTAAAAGCAGTTCTGTGAGATCTGCATGGGCCAGGGGCAGCAGCACAGCAGCGTCAGGGAGTAACGAACAGGTGGCAGGAACTGAGACTAACTTGACTGAGCACCGGCCTGAGCTAGGGCCATTGCAGCATGGGCAATGTGGGGGAGGAGGATCTTGCGGGAGCTGCCGCCAGATAGGAGGCAGAGCGAGCTCCGAGCTCAGGACCTGGGTTCTGGATCTGGCTCTGCTGCCTCCTTGCTGGGTGCCCTCAGAGCCAGCTTCGCTGTCTTGGGATGGGGTGGGAGTCTCTATCTACCCACCTCATAGGGCTTCTGTAAGGGTCTGGAACATTCCTGAAGCACCCAGAGGCATACTGTCCCCCCACCTTGGTCACCGCCCTTACACCCACTGGCACAAAACCAGCAAAGAGGTGCTGTCTGGTCTGGCTGCTGGGGCACGCTATTGCTGAGTCTGTTTTCAGGGTCCTCACCCTAAGGCCTACAGCAGTGAGAGAGGGACAGGGCTGTAGGTGAGGCAGGGAGGCCACTGTAGGACCCCAGGTGGTAAAAGGCTGGGCTCTTGGTCACAAGCCAGGGAGCAGTGGAGTCAGGCCTGGAGCCAGGTCTCCCAGGGCCCACCCAGGCCCACTATGGGATCTGCAAATTGCATGGTGGACAATGACCGCATCCCCCACATCCAAGGGACAGCCTCCCAGACCCAAAAGCTCAAAATAGCCCCAACCTTCAACGCCCTGCACTCAGTCTCACCCATCGTCAGGATGAGGCGCATGAGATAAGGAGGTTTCTTTCCTTCCTTGAGGAGGTCGTTCCCCTTGCCCCAACCTGCAGGGGAGGAGACTGTCATCTGTCCAAGGGGGATGATCACACTCCTCCTCCTCCTACCTGGCGAATTTTGCTGGGTGAGCTGAGGCAGGGCAGCTTGTGGGTACAGGAGCTGTTGGGCATGACTGTCTCACAGAGAAGACATGGGCTCAGAGGGGCCGAGGGGCCTCTGCTGGAACCCAGGTTCTTCAACTCCTGATAACACAACCCTTGCCACCACACGCTGCCAGCCTCCTTGGGAGGTCAAGCCACATCTCCAGGCCCCATTTCCGCATCTCCGGAATGAGGAGGCACACCTTGCCCTGCCCACCCTGCATGGTGCTGTGAGGGAGACGGGGGAGGGAAGGCGCCCAGAGGAGGGCTTGTTCAGGGAGTGGCGTCCCTGGGGCAGGCTGTGCAGCCAGCACTCTGGAGCAGGGGGTGGGCTGGTGGCCCTTTCCACCAAGCCAGCCCGGCTACCAGCGTTTGGGCTCTCACTGTTGGGTGGGCGAGCCCACTGAGCCCCCAGCCAGAGTGCCCCAGTGCAGAGTCTTAGGGAGCCTCCCACCTTTGGAGGTGCTGGTCCATCCCTGCTCTCCTGAGGCTGCTTCAGGACACTCCCCAGCTCGCTCCCACGGCCATCAGTCTCAGCCCCCTGGTAGGCGTCATTTGGCAGCAAATGTCCGGGAGCAGCTGCTGATTCAGGGGCATTCCTGGCACAGTCGCTGGGGAGACTAACCCGGTGGGCAGGCGTCTGAGTGGGCCTAACTGAGGGGGCAGGCCGTTTCCTGGGGGGAGCGACGCTACAGAGGTCTGGGGGAGGGTGGGAGTCAGCGGTCATGGGCCTGGGCACCAGGTGCCAGGCAGATGTGGGAGGTGATCCACAAGGCATGTCTGTTGAGTGCTCCCTCACCCCCGCCTGCCACATCACCCCCTGATATTTCCTCAACAGCTGCCTTGTCCCTGTATCACAGGTGAGGACTGGTGTGTCTGTCTTCCTCCTTTAGGGTGGGACAGCCTGTAATGTGTGTGGAGCCCAGCGGGTGCTCCAGGTCAGCTGGGGCAATTGGGTTGGCAGGGAGTGCTGGGGAGTGGCAGCTGGGGCCACTGATGCAGATGTGGGCCAAGGAAACGTCCCTTCCTACTGGGTTAAAGAATGAATGTGTCCAGAAAGGGCAAATCCAGAGGTCCCTAGATTGGATCTCACTGCCCTCCAGGGACAGCCGAAGCCTGGGCCTTCCTCTCCACTGTAATGACAGGGCAGAACGACCAACACCTGCTTCAAAACAGTGTGGTGGGACCACCTATGGACCTGGGAAGCTGAAAAGAATCTGAATGTCTTAGTAGGCCACGAGCTTGAAGGAAAACCTTAAAAGCAGTTATGTGATTGACTCTGAGGTAGCTTGGTAGAAAGTGCCAGTCCCAGTTCTGCCAGATAAGACCAGTTACCTATCTGAGCTAGGGAAGATAGCAGAATGTGGCTTTCCTTCCTTCTGTGCTATGGCCAGGGACTGGCCCAGTGACAAACCTGAGGGCTAGCACTGCAGTGAGGATGTGGCTGCAGAGAGCTTGGGCCAGCCATGATGCGCGGCAGCTGCTGCCTCAGCGCCAGGCGGGCTGCTGCTGGGGAGGCCGTGTGCAGACCCATGGTACCCCAGGTTTGCTGCTCCCAACTGGCATCCTGACCGTGGGAGGCCAACAGGGGTGGGTGCTGGTCCCTGTGTGGGCTCTGACAAGGCCAAGGTTCCCACATCCCCAAAGAGGCCAAAGCGGGCAGTGAGCATGTTTATGACCATCCAAGCAGAGGGGGCAGCTAGATGGCCCCCGGGCCTCCTTCACTGCAGGTGTCAACGGAAAGAGTCAGACTGCAAAATATTTGAAGAGATTTATTCTGACCCAAATATGAGTGGCCACAGCCCATGACACAGCTCTCAGGAGGTCCTGAGAACATGTGCCCGAAGTGTTCGGGACATAGCTTGGCTTTATACATTTTAGGGAGGCACGAGGCATCAATCAAATACATTCAAGAAATACATTAGTTTGGCTCAGAAAGGCGGGACAACTCAAGGTGGGGTGGGGGCCTTCCAGGCTATAGGTAAATTTAAACATTTTCTGCTTGGCAGTTGGTTATCTAAAGATCTGGGATCAATAGTAAGGAAATGTTCAGGTTAAGATAAAAGATTGCGGAGACCAAGGTTCTTCTGAAATCCCATATCGGCTGCCCTTAGAGACAACAGATGACAAATATTTCCCGGTCAGACCTTTAAAAAGGTGCTAGACTCTTACTTAATCTCTTTGGGATTGGGAGGGCCTGGAAGAAAACAATCTAGCTATGTTAACAGATTCTTTACAGATGCACATTTTCCCCCACAAAGGACAGCTTTGCAGGTCCATTTCAAGATGTGGCAAAGAAGCATGTTTTGGGGTAAAATACTTTTTCTTCCTTGTCTCGTAATGTGATGCCAGAGTAAGGCTGGAAAGTGAGTTACGATATATAGGGTTAAATAAAACCCATATGATGAGAATTTATGGTTTTTAGGGCATGACTCCCCAGACCCCTTAGATAAGAATTTGGGCAAGATGAGAGTTTGGGCAAGATAAAAAACATCAAAGCTTAGTCCTCACAGGGAGTGGAGATGGGGGGAGCAGATGTGTTATAGGAAAGGGGTCCGATCCAGACTCCGAGAGAGGTTTCTTGGATCTCACGCAAGAAAGAATTCAGGGCGAGTCTGCAGAGCAGTGAAAGCAAGTTTATTAAGAAAGGAATTAAAGAATGGCCGCTCCACAGACAGAGCAGCCCCCAGGGTTGCTGGTTGCCCATTTTTATGGTTATTTCTTGACGATACTCTAGACAAGGGGTGGATTGTTCATGCCTCCCCTTTTTAGACCATATAGCATAACTTCTTGTTATGGCCATGGCATTTGTAAACTGTCATGGCGCTGATGGGGTGTAGCAGTGAGGACGACCAGAGGTCACTCTCGTGGCCGTTTTGGTTTTGAAAGGTTTTGGCTGGCTCCTTCACTGCAAACTGTTTTATCAGCAAGGTCTTTATGACCTGTAGTTTGTGCTGACCTCCTAGCTCATCCTGTCAAAAATGCCTTAGCTGTCTGGGAATGCAGCCCAGTAGCTTTCAGCCTCCTGTTACCCAGCTCCTATTCAAGATGGAGTTGCTCTGGCTCATATGCCTCTGATAGATGGACCCCTGCCGGGGGCCCGGGTCTCACACCGCCACTCCTCCCCTCCGCAGGCCTGCAGGGACTTCCTGGAACTAGCAGAGACACACAGCCGGAAATGGCAGCGGGCGCTGCAGTATGAGCAGGAGCAGCGCGTGCACTTGGAGGAAACCATTGAGCAGCTGGCCAAGCAGCATAACAGCCTCGAGCGGGCCTTCCGCGGCGCCCCCGGCCGGCCGGCCAACCCCTCCAAGAGCTTCAGCGAGGGTGAGTGGGCGGCTGGGTCAGGGATGTGGCATGACCCTCTGCCAGCTGGCTCTGCATACACAATTTCTGCTCCCCCACACACATACCCCTGGCCGTGCCCACATGTGGGCTGGGTTTGGCCAAGTCTGGACTGCCTCTTCGTGGCTTTGTACGTCCCGTGCCCATCACCCACTGGCAACAGTTTCTCTGTACCTAGGTTCACATTCTCAAGAGTTAAGTTTAATGAGCCCAGCTGTCCCCCTGTAACAGGGGGTGTCCTGGTGCCAGGTGGCCACCCTCCTAGCCTCGGGTTGGAGGTCATGGGGGACCCTGGAAAGGGGTCCATCAGAAAAGGAAAGGTGGGCCACAGAAAGACGGACCCACACGTTGAGAGATCAGGGGGAGGCTTCCAGAAAGAGGCCTCTGTGCGGTGAATGGGTTGAAAGGAAAGCACAGGATTCTAGCAGAGGGAGCAAGGGTGTCCGCAGCCCAGCAGATCAGGGCTGCCCAGGTGACTGCAGCAGGGAGGGGAACAGGGCCAGACGGGGATGGAGAGAACCCTTGGCTCTGGACTTAGGGAGGCAAGATGAGCCTTTTGTGAAGTTACGAACTAAGGCTCTGCCTGTGTCTCTAGGAAGCCTCTTGACTCCCAAAGGAGAGGACAGTGAGGAAGATGAAGATACCGAGTACTTTGATGCCATGGAAGACTCCACATCCTTCATCACCGTGATCACCGAGGCCAAGGAAGACAGGTGAGGTGGCCGCAGCTGGGCAGAGCCTCCGCCGGGGCAAGGGAGCCTCCGCCGGGGCCAGCCTTGCCTGCCCTGGTCTTAGGCTGCATCTGGTCTTTTCACCAGCTATCTACTTAGCTACTTGGGGTTTTCTTTCCTTTAAATCTTGCTCTGGCCAGGCCCAGTGACTCCCAGCACTTTGGGAGCCCAAGGCAAGAGGATTTCTTGAACCCAAGAGTTTGAGACCAGCTTGGGCAACATGGCAAAACCCTGTCTCTACAAAAAATACCAAAATTAGCCAGGCATGGTGGTGCATTCTTGTAGTCCCAGCTACTTGGGAGGCTGAGGTGGGAGGGTCGCTTGAGCCCAAGGAGGTCGAGGCTGCAGTGAGCTGTGATCGCGCCACCGCACTCCAGCCTGGGCAACAGAGAGATCCTGTCTCCAAAAATCAGTTATCTATTTATCTGTCTTGCTCCAGATGAGATTTCATTGCTGTGTGAGCCTCACAGAGTACACTTACACAACCTAGCTGGTAGAGCCTGCCACACACCAGGGCTATATGGTACAGCCTATTGCTCCTGGGCTACAAACCTGTACAACATGTGAGTGTACAGAATATGTGACACATGGTAAGGCAATTGTGACACGTGGTAAGGATTTCTGTATGTAAACATAGAAAAGGTATATTAAAAACATGGTATGATACTCTTATGGGACCACTGTCATATAAACTATCTGCCATTGAAATATTGTTATGCAGTGCCTGTCTACACACACACAACACACGGCAGTGACCAGGACATTTACGAGCAATGGAAACAATGTTGCCTGGGTAGAGGTGGGCCAGGTTCCAAGGAAGCCTCGAGATTCATCAATAACTTGCCTCCCACTTTGTGTTTCCTGCAGAAAAGCTGAAGGTAGCAGTGGAACAAGTTCCGTGGACTGGAGCTCGACAGACAATGTAAGTGACATGACAGGGGAGCACCGTAAGGGCCAGCAGGCAGGCCCAGCACTCTGGCTGCCTTCAGGTCCCTGATCCGCCTCCCATGCCCCAGTCCAGGAGTGCCATCCTGCCCTTCCACCAGCAGTGTGCCGGTGGCTGGCGTGGTGCCCATCCTCAGTGGGGAAGGCAGAGAGACCTGGAAGCCAAGGAGGTGCTCTGGCCTCCACTGATGGGGTGGCCCCACTCCTGTGGCAGGTACTAGATGGTGCCTCGCTTGTGCCCAAGGGTTCATCCAAAGTCAAGAGGCGAGTTCGAATCCCCAACAAGCCCAACTACAGCCTCAACCTCTGGAGCATCATGAAGAACTGCATCGGCCGGGAGCTCTCCAGGATCCCCATGCCGGTGGGTGGCTCAGGCAGGGCAACCCCGGCGGGTCCTCTGGGGCTGCTTTCCTGTGCATGGATGAGAAGTAATGGCCTGTGTGAAGTACACACAGGCTTGGAATGTCATTTTCTTAATGGCATCTGAGGAGCATGTAACTAATTATCTAATCGTCTACACTGGCATTGCCCAATCTTCGAAAGTACAAGGGGCTTTGGCCTCTGATGGAAGGAGCCAGGGAGCAGCTCTGCATGGATCAGCAATGTGGGGAGCCCCAGAGCACCTCTGGATCTCACAGGGCCTTACTGTGTCCCGGCTGTCCTGATCTGTAGATGGGGGAGTGGCAGGATGGTGCTGTGAGTGGAGGGGGTGGGCCGTCCTTCAGCTGGCAGCCATCCCTGGTGCCATCCCCAGGAAATGCAGGCTCAGTGTGGGGCACACAGTGAGCTGAGGGCAGGGCTTGGATCCTCAGGGCAGCAGGATATGGTGGTATCTCCACCAGGCCAGACGGTTCCGCTGTGTGACCCAGAACGAGTTCCTTTACATCTCCAGCCTCTGTGTCCACATCTGCGGAGTGGGGAGAATCACAGCACCCTCTTCAGTGTCCGGGAGGATGGAGCAAGATAACACGGGGGAAGCTGAGACTCGTACCGATGGCATCATGGTGGAGAGAATGACCCTGCCCTATGTGACACCGAGACAGGGGCCCTGGGCCTAACCCATCCTGAGCTAGGACCCATCACAGCTCAGAACATGAGAAAGACCCCCTTCCTCCACCCACAGACTCGTGCTCATTCACTCACTGAAGATGCAGCAGTGGGCCAGGCAGAACCCCTAGCCTTGGTGGGTGGGTGTCCATCCAGGCAGGGGCAGCGACAGCGAACATGCTGAGAGTGTTGGATGCAAGCCAGAGGGTGGGGAAGGCTACGGAGAAAACAGGCAGGAGGGGCCAGGGAGGTGATGGCATGGGGGCCGCAGTGTTTCCCTGAACATCCGAGAAAAGCAAGGACAGTGTGCCAAGCCGGAGCTGGTGCCCAGCCTGACTGCCCGCCCACCCACCCGCAGGTGAACTTCAATGAGCCCTTGTCCATGCTCCAGCGGCTGACGGAGGACCTGGAGTACCACCACCTGCTGGACAAGGCGGTGCACTGCACCAGCTCAGTGGAGCAGATGTGCCTGGTGGCCGCCTTCTCCGTGTCCTCCTACTCCACCACGGTACACCGCATCGCCAAGCCCTTCAACCCCATGCTGGGGGAGACTCTCGAGCTGGATCGCCTCGACGACATGGGCCTGCGCTCCCTCTGTGAGCAGGTGAGCAGGCCAGGCTGTTCCTGCCAGGCCCAGGGTGACAAATGGGATGTAGCCTCTGACCCCGACTGCCCATAACCCAAGGGGCCATCAAGCTGAGGGCCAGCTGGGGAGCAGAGCCTCCCATGGCAGGGCCAGGCACAGGCACAGGGCCTCCTGGAAACAGCAAGGGGCATGAGAGGACAGCCTGGTAAGGACAGGGTCAGGACTGGTGTGCAGGGAAGGGGACAGCAAGCTCCAAGCCAGGATGCTGTGGAGCAGAGGTGGAGGGGCATCTGTGGGCACTGCTGGGGAGGAGCGTGGGGTCACCACCGAGCTGAAGACAGCAGGCAGGAGCCTGGGCTGTGCTCAGTGGGATGGACTCTGCCCCGGCCAGTGACAGCGGCCTGTCCCCCCCAACCCCTGCCCCACAGAGACTTGCTAAGACCCACGCCCAGCAGCCAGGAGCCTCAGCAGTGGCAGCCCCATGCGATTCTGTCGGTGCTGGTGCTGCCCTGGCTCCTGGGATGAGCGTGGGACGCTGGTCATTCACAGATCCTGGGTGCTAGTTGAAGAGGCTGTGGCTGCAGTGACCCACACAGGGGGTGGGGTGCCCAGACCTGGGGAAGGGGGAAGCCAGAACACAGGCAGCTTTTGAAGGATGAGCCAGCCAGTTTGTCGACGTTTTGGATATGGGGGGTGGGGGGGGGGCAGTCAGGGTGACCCAGGTCCTTGGCCTGAGCCCTGGAGCGAATGTATTTCTCCCCTCAGCAAACATTATGCGCCCTCAACATGCCAGGTGCTACTCAGGCATGGAGGGTTGAGTGGGGAAGTGAACAGACACGGTTCCAATTCTCATCGGGCTGGGAGAGCAGGGCAGATATTGTGGCTGCTTCCAGCTCTTTTACAAAGGGGGTGGTCCGAGAGCAGCTTCACTGATGCAGAGAGGGTGAGGGGGAGGAAAGGAGCAGAGGTGGAGAGGAAGCAGCTGGAGGGCAGTGCACCTGGGGTGGTAGCTGCCTCCTGACCTGAGAGAGGAGCCCTCTGCTGTAGTGGGGGAGTGGCCCCCAGGGAGGCCTGGGGAGCTGGAGGTAGGAGTGGAGGGGGCAGATGCTGGGCACAATTTGAAGGAAGAGCAGGCAGGCTTGCTCAGGGTTAGAGGAAGAGCGTGAGGAGGCCCAGAGAGGCTGCAGAGTGTGTGGTATAAGCGGCTGGAAAGGCAGGGTGCTGAGGTGAAGGCGAGAAGGAGGCAGAGCTTCCCACGGCCCCTTGGGCAGGCTAACAGCTGAGCTCAGGGCTAGCTCACCCATGTCCTGGGGTGGTTGGCAGCTGGGCCTGCACTCCTGGGGCATAGGAGCAAGTGGGCACCTCTTGCGGAGACAACAAATTAGGCAAGGCGCACTGGGGGCAGCGGGAGCCCAGGTTGAGCCTGTCCAGGGGCAGGGCTAAACTAGAGCTTCTGTCCGAGGGAGTGAGTAGGCTCAGGAGAGGGAAGCCTGGTCCATGGCCACCCAAAAAACAGCTGTACCTGCTGAGACAGGGCAAGCTGTCCCTCCCTGGCCGGGGGAGGTGAGGCTGGGCTCGTGTCTGGCAGACGCTCACATCCTGTGGGTCTGGTCTCAGGTGAGCCACCACCCCCCGTCAGCTGCGCACTACGTGTTCTCCAAGCACGGCTGGAGCCTCTGGCAGGAGATCACCATCTCCAGCAAGTTCCGGGGAAAATACATCTCCATCATGCCACTAGGTGAGCTGGGGCCCTGTGCCTTCCTGGGACAGAAAGACATTCTGCTTAAGAGGGAGGGTTCGGCAGACGCAAAAGCCAGCTGAGGGCTTCCAGGGGAGAACGCCCTGTAGGCCTGCCTCCCCTACCCCCGAGCCTGGTTCTCAAGACACTGGGTCTAAGGGCAGGCTGGCCAGAGCTCTGCCTGGGGGCATGACCTCTGACCTGTCCCCTGCCTCCAGGTGCCATCCACTTAGAATTCCAGGCCAGTGGGAATCACTACGTGTGGAGGAAGAGCACCTCAACAGTCCACAACATCATCGTGGGCAAGCTCTGGATCGACCAGGTCAGGGGCGCCCTTGGGGAGGGGGTGCACGGGCTGGGGCCGGCCGCTCACGACGGCCCTCCTTCGCCAGTCAGGGGACATAGAGATTGTGAACCATAAGACCAATGACCGGTGCCAGCTGAAGTTCCTGCCCTACAGCTACTTCTCCAAAGAGCCAGCCCGGAAGGTAAGCAGGGCTGGCCACCTCTGAGCATCCCAGGGGGCCCAGGGCAGAGCGTACACCCATGCTGGTCCTGCCAATGTCCACAGGTGACAGGAGTGGTGAGTGACAGCCAGGGCAAGGCCCACTATGTGCTGTCCGGCTCGTGGGATGAACAAATGGAGTGCTCCAAGGTCGTGCATAGCAGCCCCAGCAGCCCCAGCTCCGACGGGAAGCAGAAGACAGTGTACCAGACCCTGTCAGCCAAGCTGCTGTGGAAGAAGTACCCGCTGCCGTGAGTAGCACTGGCAGGGGCCCCGACACAGGCACAGGACAGGGGTCAAAGGAGAGGGAAGGAGGGCAGTGGACAGAAAGCAACCGACAGGCACAGGAGGTCAGGAGGGTTCAGTCCACACATGGGCAGAGAAGCGTATTATGCAGCTGACATCCCAGTGTGAAGGCAGACACCCAACAGTAAATACATGTGAAACTATCATATGGTAGCAAACACTACGCACAGACTTTAAATGAGTTGGTAGGACACAGCCCCTCCCTACAAGAAAAATACAAAACATACTTGAAAATAACCACAGGGAACAGCAAGCTATAAAACGTGGCATAGGAAATTCCAAAGAGAACAAATAGAAATTCAACAAAGGAAAAATAAAATAACTAACTGAAATTGAGAACTCTATGGAATTGTTTAGTAACTAGACTTTATCACCTGAACACAGGTCAGAAGAAGTGGTCGAACTGCATTTAAAAAGACAAAACCAGGTGGGTGTTAATCCCAGCACTTTGGGAGGCTCAGACTGGTGGATCACCTGAGGTCAGGAGTTCAAGACTAGCCTGGCCAACATGGTGAAACCCTGTCTCATTAACCAGTGTGGTGGTACATGCCTGTAATCCTAGCTACTTAGGAAGCTGAGGCAGGAGAATTGCTTGAACCCGGGAGGCGGAGGTTGCAGTGAGCCGAGATCGTGCCACTGCACTCCAGCCTGGGAGAGAGTGAGCTGCCATCTCAAAAAAAAAAAAAAAAAGATAAAACCCAGGAAAGACAAGAAGCTACAGGGAGAAGACAGAATGAGGTCCCTGCAGCAGGCTCCCTGGCCTCCCCCTCAGAGCAAGTTCCACCAGACTCTGCCGAGTCTCCACCAGACCTGCGATGGAATCTGCATTTCTGTAAGTGTGCTCAGCAAGACTCAAAGAGCAGGTTTGGCATACTTCTAGCGAGAGTCCCGAAAGGAAAGAAAGAGGGTCTATAACCTAAAGATAAAATCACGGAGAAATTTCTGCACCTAAATCTATGCAGTGAAACTAAATCAGAGAGAAACTATTAAGCAGCCAGATTTTAAAAAGACATCACTTTCCGAGGAGCTGTCTCCTCATCAACAGTAACGAGAGCTCGAAGACAGTCAAGTGATACCTTCCATGAGCTGAAAGACACACATAATGTAGGGCATAACATTTTCGAATGCGGCTGCACAGTCTCGTAAGTCAGAAGAGGAACGAAGGGAGGGAAATTGTTCAAAGGTCCCCATGCTGCCCTGGAGGAGGAGGATCAAGACGCGCATTAGCTGCTGACTGTATGAAGTACGGTTATTGCCTTCTAGGGTAACTGCTAAAATAATCTGTTTAGCTGGGATCCCAGAAGGTAAAGAAAGAAGAAAAAATGAAGAGTGAAAAATAATGAAGATAAATTTCCCAGAGTAAAAGCAAAGGGATGAAAGACGCTGTACTGAAAGGCCTGTAGGGGCTAAAGACAAGAACTCGAGAAAAATCTTCATCTAGATCACGCTATAGTCCAAAGACGACCAAAGAAAAATTCCAGTAGCTTCCAGAGAGAAGCAGATTTCAGTTGAGGCTAAAATGTCAGACTGACATCAGATTTTTCAAAAACCAACATTGGATTAATATTTTCTAAGTTATAAAATTAGAAAGTAGAATTTTCTATCTGGTCAAACTATCATTCACATATGTGGCCATATCCTTAGGCATGCAACCTCACAAGTTTTTGCGTCACAAAAACCCACAATGAAAACAGTATTGGGACAGGTGCAGTGGCTCCCACCTGTAATCCCAGCGCTCTGGGAGGCCGAGGCAAGTGGATCACTTGAGGCCAGGAGTTTGAGACTACCCTGGCCAACATGGTGAAACCCTGTCTCTACTAAAAATACAAAAATTAGTTAGGTGTGGTGGTGGCGCCTGTAGTCCCAGCTACTCAGGAGGCTGAAGCATGAGAATCACTTGAACCCGGGAGGTGGAGGTTACAATGAGCCAAGATCGTGCCACTGCACTCCAGCGTTGGAGAAAAAAAAAAAATGAAAACTGTATTGGACATAGTACTTTAAAGGGGGGGATAGGGGAGCAAGGACTTTACAATAGATGAATAAAGTAAAAGAATGTTTTTGTTGTTGTTTGTTTTGAGACGGACTCTCACTCTGTTGCCCAGGCTAGAGTGCAGTGGCATGATCACAGCTCACTGCAAACTCCACCTCCCAGGTTCAAGCGATTCTCCTCCCTCAGCCTCCTGAGTAGCTGGGACTATAGGCACCGCCACCACGCCCGGCTAATTTTTGTATTTTAGGTAGAGACGGGCTTTCACCACGCTGGCCAGGCTGGTCTTGAACTCCTGACCTCAAGTGATCGGCACACCTCGTCCTCTCAAAGTGTTAGAATTACAAGTGTGAGCCACCACACCCGGCCTAAAAGTTATTTTTTAAACAATTACTAGGATCAAAGAAAAATAGAAAATATGCCCATAATAATGCAGATTTAAAAGTCTGGGGGAGAAGGGGAAGGACCTCAGGGATGGGAAGAAACATTTATAAGATTGTTAAAATAGAGAAAATTAAAAAGTAGCACAGACAAAAACAGTGAATTAGCATGACAGCAATAGGCCCAAGTGTCAATGATTATAATAAATATAAATAGATGAAGCTTATCAGTTAAAAAGCAAACTACTGACAAATTGGATTTTTTTTTTTAAGAGACAGAGTCGCTGTTATCCAGGCTGGTAACCAGTTGTACAATCACAGTTCACTGCAGCCTCAAACACCCATATTCAAGTGATTCTCCAACCTCACACTCCTGAATAGCTAGGACTACAGGCATGCACCACCATGCCTGGCTAATGTTTAAAAATTTTTTGTAGGGACGGGGTCTCACTATGTTGCCCTGTCCGATCTCAAACTCCTGGCCTCAAGTGATCCTCCAGCCTCAGCCTCTCAAAGTGCTGGGATTACAGACACAAGCCAGTAGGCCCAGCCTGATTGGATTTGTTAAAATCCAGATACCTGAGCCTTCTAATAGATTCTCAAAATATAAAGGTATACAAAAGTCAAAAGTAAAAAGACATATATCATGAAAATACAAACAAGAAAAAGCTATAATAGCTTTATTAATATCAAGTAAGATAGACTTTAAGACAAAAGCATTATTAAGGGAAAGTTGCTATATAATAAAAGGTTGAGTTCAACAAAAGATATAATAGTTTTAAACATTATGCATATAATTAAAATGCCTCAAAAATATACAAGGTACATATTGATACTTAAGGAAGAAATGGATAAGTCCACCACCACAGTAGGAGACTGGGAGGTTTCTACCTTGCTCACTTACAGATAGGTCAAATGGAAAAAATAAAAGACAATCCAGCAAGTATATGGAGATTGAAACAATATAGGCTATACAGACTCATGGATGCCACTCTGAGAACATACTTTTTCTCAAGTATACATGGATTGTATGCAAAAATTGATCATGTACTAAACCATAATGAAAGCCTCACAGATGAACAGATCTGTGATGGCGGGTGGATCACCTGCAGTCAGGAGTTCTAGACTACCCTGGCCAACATGGTGAAACCCCATTTCTACTAAAAATACAAAAATTAGCTGGGAGTAGTGGCAAGTGCCTATAATCCTACTCTGGAGGCTGAGGTGGGAGAATCGCTTGAACCTGGGAGGCAGAGGTTGCAGTGAGCTGAGATCACGCCAGTGTACTCCAGGCTAGGTGACAGAGTGAGACTCCGTCTCAGAAAAAAAAAAATTAAACTGGCTGGATCCAACAAAAGCAATTCTTTGAAGGAAACATGTTGCCTTAAATCATTTAAATAATGTTGAGGCTTTCTCCTGAGTTTCAATTCTAATATTAGAAAGTTCAACATGGAAATTCAAAGAGACGTCATCTCTACAAAGAAAAGATTTCCTTTTCTCAATTAGCCAGGCATGATGGTGCATTGCCTGCAGTCCTGGCTACTCAGGAGGACTGAGATGGGAGGATCACTTGAGCTCAGGAGGTCAAGGCTACAGCAAGTTGTCAACACACCACTGCACTCCAGCCTGTCTTGCTCCAGACAGAGCAAGACCCTGTCCCAAAAAATAATAATTTTGGCCAGGTGTGGTGGTTCATGCCTATAATCTCCAGTATTATTCCATTTTCACACTGCTATAAAGATACTACCAGAGATTGGGTAATTTATAAAGGAAAGAGGTTTCATTAACTCACAGTTTTGCATGATTGGGGAAGCCTCAGGAAACTCTATTGTGGTGTAAGGCGAAGGAGAAGCAGGTAACTTCTTCACAAGGCAGCAGGAAGAGAGCAGGGGAAACAGCAACTTACAAAACCATCAGATCTCGTGAGAACTCACTATCACAAGAACAGTGACCACCCCCATGGTCCAATCACCTCCCCACCAGGTCCCTCCCCTGACATGGGGGGGATTACAATTCAGATTATAATTTGAGATGAGATTTAGGTGGGGACACAGCCAAACGATATCATCTTACCATTTTGCAAGGCCGAGTTGGGAAGATTGCTTGAGGTTCAAGAATTTGAGACAAGCCTGGGTAACGTGGCAAGACCCCATCTTTATATCAATAAAAATAAGAATAATAATAAAAGCAGAAATCAATAAAGAAAAAAAGATAAAGCCAAAAGTGGATTATTTGAGGCACAAAAAAACTGTCAAATTCGGAAACTACCGGCAAGACTGATCAAGATAGAAATAAGTATTATTAATGAAAAAGGTTTAATGTGACATATGAAGTATAAAGACATGATTAAAACTTAGATCAGAGGAACAAATTCTTCGGCGCAGTGGCTCATACCTGTAATTCCAGCACTTTGGAGAGGCGAGGCAGTTGGATCACTTTTAAGCCCATGAGTTCAAGACCAACCTGGGAAACAGCAAGATCCTGTCTACAAAAAAAAAAAAAGAACTGACTCCAGAAGAAATAAAAAACATGACTACTCCTATAATAAAGTAACTGAGGCAATAGTTTAGAAATTACCATAAGGAAAACACAAGGCCCAGTTAATTTTAGAGGTGAATTCTCCCAATTTTTCCAGAAACATTATTCCAATTTTATATAAAATGTTCCAGATCATAGAAAAAGGAAATAATTACCTGTCATATACTGTGAAGCCAAGATAACCCTCATACCAAATTAGGCTAAGCTAGCAGTAGGAAAATAAAAGTTCTACCCTATTTCACTTATATTAATAAATATATAAGCAAAAATCCAAAACAAGATATCAGAAAATCCAATCCAACAGTATATAAAAAAGATAGCATTCTATATTCAGATTGAATTTATCCTGTGTATACAGAATGATTTTATGTTAGAAAATTCATAGAGTAATCATATTCACAGATTTCAACAGATTCAGAAAAAGCATTTTAAGTGCCTAGATATAAGATTAATATACAAAAGCCAATTGCATTTCTATGTACTAAGAGCAAACAACTAGAAAAATGTAATTTAAGACAAGACACCAAAGCTGGGCATAATGGCTCACACCTGTAATCCCAGCACTTTGGGAGGCTGAGGCGGGCGGATCACCTGAGGTCGGGAGTTTGAGACCAGCCTGACCAACATGGAGAAACCCTATTTCTACTAAAATACAAAATTAGCCAGGCATGGTGGCGCATGCCTGTAATCCTAGCTACTCAGGAGGCTGAAGCAGGAGAATCACTTGAACCCGGGAGGCGGAGGTTGCAGTGAGCCGAGATCGTGCCATTGCACTCCAGCCTGTGCAACAAGAGCAAAACTCCATCTCAAAAAAAAAAAAAAAAAAAAAAAGACACCAATTAACAGCATATAATATCAAGGACTTCTATAGGGAACATTAAAAAGCTTCAGTAAGAGATACCAAAGAAGAGCTAAATAAATGGAGAAAGATACAAAGTATTGTAAAGATGTCATGATCTAAAAAGTCAGTAAATCAAACAAAACCCCAATAGGGACTTTCATGGACTTGATATTAGAATTTTAAAATGTATATTGAGGTATAAAGGGCCAAGACACTTCTGAAGAAGACCAGAGAGGACTTGCCCTACTAGATACCAGGATTTTTATTTTGAAACTATAGTTAACAGAATAGTGAGCCCAGAAACAGACCCAGGGATATATGTATCTCTGATATATGACAAAGGTGGCATATCAGATCTTGTGGGAAAGATGGAATGGCTCACCAAATGGATCTGGGTAAAAATGATTGTCCCTATGGAAAAAGATGAACTTAACTGCTCCATCACATTATAAAGAAAATCAACTCCAAATAATGGCCTTACAATAATATTAAGTTTGACTTATTGTAAACAATGACTTAATAAGTTTAAAAGCATAAATATCTTTTAGACCTTAAGGAAATATTAAGGCACAAACGTTAATATATTTGACCATATTAAAATACTTTTGTTCATTGAGAACTTTTACTCACTAAAAGGCAATTTAACAAAAGTGAAAAGACGATGCATAAAGAAACTTGGAGAAGGTAATCATAATACCTACCTACACTTGGCAGAGGATTATTATAAAGAATACAGAGAATATTTTATCACAGTTAAAAATAATAATTTTTAAAAGATCACATAAAGATCTTTTTTTTTTTTGAGATGGAGTCTCACTCTGTCACCCAGGCTGGAGTGCAGTGGTGCAATCTCGGCTCACTGCAACCTCTGCCTCCGGGTTCAAGCAATTCTCCTGTCTCAGCCTCCCGAGGAGCTGGGATTACAAGCGCATGCCACCATGCCTGACTAATTTCTGTATTTTTAGTAGAGACAGGGTTTTGCCATGTTGGCCAGGGGTGGTCTCGAACTCCTAACCTCAGGTGATCTGCCTGCCTCTGCCTCCCAAAGTGTTGGGTGGCATAAGCCACCGTGCCCAGCCCACATAAAGAAGTTCTAATCAACAAATAATACAAAAGTAATGGGAAGATGTACAAGAGTCATGAACAAGAATTTGCGGAAAAAAAATATATGGCCAGTTCATCACATAAAAACCATGTTATGTTGAAGAACCCGTAGATCTACAGTGTCTCTAATGGCAGTGTTGCTGCTGGCAGTGTAAATCGGTGCAACACTCTGGAAAACAGTGTGGCTTTAGCTCCTAAAGATGAACAATCCACTGGACATGGTGGCTCACGCCTGTAATCCCAGCACTTTGGGAGGCCAAGGTCGGGGGACCACCTGAGGTCAAGAATTCGACCCTAGCCTGGCCAACATGGTAAAACCATGTCTTTACTAAAAATACAAAACTTAGCCAGGTGTGGTGGCACACACCTGCAATCCTAGCTACTCAGGAGATTGAAGCAGAAAAATTGCTTGAACTCAGGAGGCGGACGTTGCAGTGAGCCGAGATGGCGCCGCTGCACTCCAGCCTGAGTGACAAGAGTGAAACTCCATCCCCAGAAAAAAAGATGAACAATCACATAGTCATAACTCAGTAATTCTACTTCTAAAAATATACTCAAGAGAAATTCTTGCAAATGTACAACAGGACTTATGCATGAGACTACTCCGATAACAAAAACTTGGAAACAACACCAATTTATTGAATGCATAACTGTGGTACATTCGCATGAAGGAATATATACAGTAGCTAAAACTAAATGAACCTCAGTAACATGAAGCAATATAGGTAAATCAGCAATATAGTAAGTTAAAAAAAAAAAAGCAGATGGTCCCATGGCAGTGCTGGTGGCCATGGTTCCTGTAGCCAGAAGGAGTCACCCACAGAGCCCCCCTACACAGCATACGTAAGAAATCTACCTTTTAATATGTTTCAGGGAGACATAGACGCTATCTTTAAGGATCTCAGCATAAGGAGTATATAGCTAGTCAGAGACAAAGACACAGAC
Source organism: Ateles fusciceps (assembly GCA_036589455.1). Lineage (NCBI taxonomy): Eukaryota > Metazoa > Chordata > Mammalia > Primates > Atelidae > Ateles > Ateles fusciceps. Next base: position 9,934,297 of record JAZHEH010000882.1, on the reverse strand, counting down.
AAATTTAAAGGATTCTACTATGTAGAATTTGATGAAGTAGATTCCTTTAAGGAAGCTTTGACATACGATGGTGCACTGCTGGGTGATCGGTCACTTCGTATGGACACTGCAGAAGGCAGAAAACAAGATAAAGGTGGCTTTGGATTCAGAAAAGGTGGACCAGATGACGAGGCTTCAGGGATGACCTCTTAGGAGGCAGGGGAGGTAGTCACCCAGCTGACTGGTGAACAGGCCCCACGATGGGCAGCCGCTTCAGAGATGGCCCTCCACGGATCCAACATGGGTTTCAGAGAACCGACAGAAGAGGGAAGAACACAGAGAACACGACTCCAGCTTAAACCTCAAACCATTTTAACACTCCTCAATCAAGTAGCCAATCCCAACTCTGCTATCTTCAAGGGTGCCAAACCCAGAGAGGAAGTCATTCACAAGGAGCAAGAATGAGCCTGCGGTTGGGAGGGAATGGGCTGTGGGAGGTTGGAGCAGGACCACAGCCTGGTGACCACCCCGCCCCCCTCCACAGCGTTCCTGCAGCTTCCACTCCCACGCCTGCCATTGCCCTCCCCCACACAGCTTGCTGAGTGTATACCAGCTGTCAACAAGCTGTTTTTAGTACATTCTGGGCTTTGCTGTATCTATCTAGTGCCTGTTTGTGCATTTTGTGTGTGTGTTATTTTTTGCTGTTTTGTTTGAGAGGGAGCCTCACTCTGTTGCCCAGGCTAGAGTGCAGTGGTGTGATCTCGGCTCACTACAACCTCTGCCTCCCAGGTTCAAGTGATTTTCCTACGTCAGCCTCCAGAGTAGCTGCGACTACAGGCACGTGCCACCACATCCAGCTATTTATTTGTATTTTCAGTAGAGACGGAGTTTCACCGTGTTATCCAGGATGGTCTCGATTTCCTGACCTCGTGATCTGCCCGCCTCAGCCTCCCAAAGTGCTGCGAGGGGAACCTCGACCACATGTCCCAACTGGTTCACCGGATGTGGTCAAGGTTCCCCTCTCTGGTCAGCTGCAGCGAATGGCCAGCTGGTTTTTTTTCTGCTGGGCCAAGGCACGTTGGGAGTTGGGGGGGTAGTACTGGTGCTGCGCTGGGCTGACTGCAGCACTGACATGGCATTTCCCCCAAATCCCTGTGGCTTGTGTGTTTATTTCTCTGTTCCTGGTATAGGCAACATAATGAGATACTGTGCTTCCCAACTCCCCTTCAATTCATAGCCAAAATGGGTCTAGAATCTGGTACTTTACTCATTTCCTTTGATAAATTAAATTGTACTCTGCAGAGCTGTCAGGAACCTTCAGATAACCATATAGGACTGCAGCTGTCTAGGTCTGTGGCCGCATCTTGGGGGACACACTTACTTGATTGTTTCCACATGCAAGGTTCAGCACTTACTTGACAGGGGCTAGGCTTTTGAGCTTGAATGCCTGCGTGTGAACAGATGAAAAATCCTTCAGTACCCAAATCCCAGTCTATCCTATGGGGAGCAGTTGGGCCAGCCAGCAGCAAGCGCCTAGGAAGGAAACCGTCGCCAGGTGATGGCAGGGCCCAGGGTGGCCTGGGCGTCCAGTGTAGTGTGCTTAGTAATTGGTCACTAGCTGTCATCCCTGGCTTCTCCTGCTTTGTCTTTGTTACAAGCCCTCAGCAATCCACAGAACTCTCTCTCCTTCCTTCCACCTGCAGCTTCTCTGCTTCTGAGATAAGAACCATTTGTGTAACACCAATACTTAAGAAAGACATGCATTATGTGGTGTCATCAAACCTGATGCCTTCAGATGACCTATTTACATCTTCAATGTGGATAAGAGAAAGAAACAAAACAAATGCATCCAAACGCCTGGGCAACCCGGTTGATTTTTTTTAAATGTAAGAATGGAATTCCAAACACAACACATTCAGCTACATGACAGAAAGTAAATCTATGAATATGGCATTTTGTGAATGCTGTTTTAACAAAAGAAAACCTTACATAATTAAAATATATATACTTTAGGAAAGATGGACTAACTTACAACCCAAGTAGAGAAAGTACACACAAGGCCTACTGGACAGCTATACAACCCTGCACTCAACAACCGTGGCAAATGCGTTCTCTCCAAGCACATGGAGCGTGTGGAAAAACTGCCATATATTGGGCCATAAAGCAAAGTTCAAAGGACTAAAATTATGCCAACTATGTTGTCTGACTCCAAGGCAATTATGACAGAAAAAAATGACTAGAAAAATCCCCATCTGGGATGGGCGCGGTGGCTCATGCCTGTAATCCCAACACTTTGGGAGGCCAAGACAGGCGGACCAGTTGAGGTCAGGAGTTCAAGACCAGCCTGGCCAACATGACAAAACCCTGTCTCTACTGAAAATATAATAAGCCGGGCATGGTGGCATGCCCTGAAATCCCAGCTACTCAGGAGGAGGCAAGAGAGTTGCTTAAACTCAGGAGGCAGAGGCTGTAGTGAGCGGAGATCATGCCACTGCACTCCCCAGCCTGGGCCACAGAGCACGACCCTGTCTTTTTTTTTTTTTTTTTTTTAAGATGTTGTCTCGCACTGTCGCTCAGGCTGAAGTGCAATGGTGCGATCTTGGCTCACCGCAACTTCTGCCTCCCAGGTTCAAGTGATTCTCCTGCCTCAGCCTGAGGCCAGTAGCTGGGATTATAGGCACCCACTACCACGCCCAGCTAATTTTTGTATTTTCAGTAAAGACAGGGTTTCACCATGTTGGCCAGGCTGGTCTCAAACTGACCTCACGTGATCCACCCACCTTGGCCTCCCAAAGTGCTGGGATTACAGGAGTGAGCCACTGACCCCTGCCAAGACCTTGTCTAATAAATAAATAAAACAGACTAGGCACGGTTGCTCACGCCTGTAATCCCAGCACTTTGGGAGGCCAAGGCGGTGGATCACCCACCTGAGGTCAGGAGTTCGAGACCAGCCTGGCCAACATGACAAAACCCCATCTCTACTAAAAATACAATAAAATTAGCTGAGATGTTGCCTTGCACTGTTGCCTGGGCTGGAGTGCAATGGTTCAATCTAGGCTCACAGCAACCTCTGCTTCCTGGATTCAATTTTCCTGCCTCATCCTGAGGCCAGTAGCTGGGATTACAGGTGCCTACCACCATGCCCAGCTAATTTTTGTATTTTTAGTAGAGATAGGGTTTCACCATGTTGCCCAGGCTAGTCTCAAACTCCTAACCTCAGGTGATCCACCAGCCTCAGCCTCCCAAAGTGCTGGGATTACAGGCATGAGCCACCGTGCCCTGCTGAGACCCTGTCTTTAAAAAAAAAAAAAAAAAAAAAAAAAGACCAGGCGAGGTGGCTCACGCCTATAATCCCAGCATTTTGGGAGGCTAAGGCAGGTGGATCACCTGAGGTCACAAGTTCAAGACCAGCCTGGCCAACATGGAGAAACCCCGTTTCTACTGAAAACACAAAAATTAGGTGGTCATGGTGGGATGCGCCTGTAATCCCAGCTACTCGGGAAGCTGAGGCAAGAGAATCGCTTGAACCTGGGAGGCAGAGGTTATGGTGAGCCGAGATCACACCATTGTACTCCAGCCCGGGTAACAAGCATCTCAAAAAACAAACAAAGCACATAACAAAAAAGAAGAAAGGCAATTCCTAAGCTAGGCAATTCCCAGAGAAGTCTCACGTGGCAAAACAGCGACAGGTTGGACGCCTGAGCGTGGGAGGTACAAGGAGAGGAAGGCAGCTGTCTGCAGCCACTGGGTTCCACTGGGTGGGCTCACTGGGGTGGGCCCAGGGCCAAAGGGAGCCCTGGACGTGGGGCGCTAGAGGGTGAGGCGGCCTGGGAGGGGGAGACCCTACCAGGCAGGGGAGGGCAACCGGGCATGTACAGTCCAGCTCACCCCACCGCCACCGCCACAGGGAGAATGCAGAGAACATGTACTACTTCTCAGAGCTGGCCCTGACCCTCAACGAGCACGAGGAGGGCGTAGCACCCACTCACAGCCGCCTGCGGCCCGACCAGCGGCTGATGGAAAAGGGCCGCTGGGACGAAGCCAACACAGAGAAGCAGCGGCTGGAGGAGAAGCAGCGCCTGTCCCGGCGCCGGCGGCTGGAAGCCTGCGTGCCCGGGAGCAGCTGCAGCTCGGAGGAAGGTGAGGCCGGGCGGGGAGGGAGCCCTGGAGAGGAGGAAAGGGGTGCAGGGGTGGGGGGTGTCCCGCAGGGACGGATTCCCGGGGAGCAGGCCGCCAGCCCACCCACCGGCCTACTATGCCTGACCAGCAGAGAAGGAGGCGGACACCTACACGCCGCTGTGGTTTGAGAAGAGGCTGGACCCACTGACCGGGGGAGATGGCCTGTGTGTACAAGGGCGGCTACTGGGAGGCCAAGGAGAAGCAAGACTGGCACATGTGCCCCAACATCTTCTGAGCGCCACCCCCTGCAGCAAATACAGGCGCTGGCACAGCCCAGCCCACCTGTTCTTTAATGCACTCAATTTAGTACTGAATGGTCTTCCTCCCCAGCACTCCCAGCCCTTCCTATTTCCTTTCCTATTTTTTTTTTTCCCCCACACTTTCTTGGGACCCCCCACGTTGGAAGGAGGAAGGGCTAACCTGGGTTCTCTCCAGCCCCCAGGTGCACCCAGTCACCCCGTTCCCCTTCTTTATGGACCTGGGCCCTACTGGAACCCCTGCCCCAGTTACCACAACTCAGGCCGGCTGGCCCGGGCCATGGGCTGCACAAATCACCAGCCCCCAACCCAGGGAGGAGCTGGCCCCCTCCTAGGGAGCCTCTTTGACTTTTTTAGAAAAATGATCTCCATTTCCTTCAGCCATGATGTTTAGTAAATATTTTCAGTACTGCACTTAGCAGACAGCTTTCCCAGCGTGCTTTCTTGTCACAAAAGTGTCCTGGCAAGAGCCCCTTATTTTTAAGATATCAGGAAGCCAGACCCCTTTGAGTTGGGAGAATTTTGTGGCTCAACATATCAAGTCCTCAGTGGTATCTGAGCTGCCCACACCTCCACCCCACAGGGCCCCACAGAGCCCAAAACAGAGGGGGGGCTGCCCCAGCCCAGCAGAGCATAGGGAGTTTCTGGAGCTCCCACCCACAGATGGAGGAGAGGGTACTGAGGGCATCCCCCATGAGGATTTGAGGGCAGCAGCCCCTGGCCTCACCCTACCCAGCCTGGGTGGCTCCCTAGCCCCCAGAGGCCAAGAAGGGCTGGAAGGCAGGGCCTGCAGGTGCTCCCCACCCCGAGACCCAGGCCCCAAATCAGCAATAATGAACAAACCCTCAGCTCAGCCTGGGCTGGTGACCCAGGCACCAGAGACCCTGCATCCCGCCTCCATCCTAGGAGGCCCCTGGGGATGCCCCATCTCAGTGCCCCCTGAACTCTTTATTTGCCTAATTTATACATATATATGATATATAAATATATATAAAATAGCTATTTTGCTTAAATTTCTACAGTATGTAAAAGTGAAAACTGATGAAGACGGGCACGCCTGTCTGAGTTTGGCCCTTCCCCTCTCCTCACGCCCCCCCCCCTCCAGTGGCTTCTGCCAGCCACGGGGGTCTGGACCGCCATGGCACTGACCCAGCCCCTCATAACCCCACACTCCAATCCTTTCCATTTCAGTTTACTCCTAAAAGTTCATCACAGGGTTTTTCTTTCTACTCCAGGACTTGTTTTGTTTTTATATTTAAAATGCCTTATGATGCCCACTGGAGAGGTGGGGCGGGGTGGGGCAGGGCCCCACTGGGGCTCTCACAGAGCTGTGGAATGTACCTCTCCCCCAGTGCTGTTTGAGCAAGCACCTTTTGACTAGTAATAAAAACCTTGGCTTTGGAGTTTTCCACCGCCCTGTCCCTCAGTCTATCTGTGTCTGGGTGGAGGGGGCTGACATAGAATGGCAGGGCTTACAAGGTGGCATGGGGTGAAGCTGCAGAGAGGTTCAGGGGAGGAGAGGAGGTGGGAGACCCAGGAAGGCTGCCCAAAGGGCTGGGGAGAGGGTCGCAGCTCTGCCAAAGGCTGTCCTGATGCTGGGGCCACAGGGCCGGCCTGGACCCAGCTCTGCCCTGTGGAAGGGCAGTGTTTTAGCCAGGTGGAGACCACCAGCATGTCTCAGTTCCTGGAGCTGTCTAGGGGAAGTCCTCCAGGGGGGAAGGCGAGCCCTGGTGAGTTCTGTGTCACTTGACAGCAGCAGCCTGGGCTGCACTTCCAGGTGAGGGATGGGTGGAGCAGGGCACCCCGGGGCATCGGGGGCATCAGGGCCAGTGCTCTCACCATCTGCCTCCACACCCCAGTGCTGTGGGATCCGGGGCTGGCCCTGCATAGCTCCTTCCCTGGCCAGGCTTCCCCATATGTAGGGAGGTGGCCTCTGGGAGGGTCCTGGCTGAGGAGCTGGAGGGACAGATCTCACTGGAACAGAGGTGGGGGGGGGACCCTCAGGATGCACCTGACCCAGAAGGGAGGGGACAAGGCCAGTCTACTGAGGCAAAGACAGGGCTCTGAAGAGTTTGAACAGGAAGTGACATCAGGGCAATGTTCTAGAAAGACCACTCTGACCAGCAGGACACAAGATCGGCCAACACCCAGGTGTCTCATACACCAGCCATCACTGAGTAGGAAATGTAATAGAAAAAAAGATTTACAACATACGCCATCTGACAAAAAGACACAAAACCTGTAAAAGATCTGTATGGATATGACAGAGAGGACCTGAGTTAAGAGGAAAATACCATCTTCACAGATAGGTTCACGTTAAATAATGTCAGTCCCAAACCTACACAGTCAACATGATCCCTATCAAAATCCTAACAATATAGTTCAATGATTGTGAAATTTATATGGGAGAGTAATTGTTTAAAAAAAAAAAGCCAGGAGCCATGGCTTATGCCTGTAATCCCAGCACTTTGGGAGGCCAAGGCGGGTGGATCATGAGGTCAGGAGTTCGAGACCAACCTGGACAAGATGGTGAAACCCCGTCTCTACTAAAAATACAAAAAAAAATTAGCCAGGTGTGGTGGCAGAAGCCTGTAATCTCAGCTACTGGAGAGGCTGAGGCAGAGAATTGCTTGAACCTGGGAGGCAGAGGTTGCAGTGAGCCGAGATCCCACCACTACACTCCAGCCAGCACTCTGGAAGGCCAAGGCAGGCAGATCACTTGAGACCAGGAGTTCAAGACCAGCCTGGCCAACGTGGCAAAACTCTGTCTCTACTAAAAATCTAAAATTAGCCAGGTGTGGTGGCACACACCTGTAATCCCAGCTACTCAGGAGGCTGAGGCAGAGAATCGCTTGAACCTGGGAGGCGGAGGCTGCAGTGAGCCAAGATCACACCACTGCACTCCAGCAAGAACTTAGGGGATGATGAGGGGACTGTGTGGGCTTGACTTGCAGATGCTCAAACAAGCCAGAAGCCTACTGGGTTTTCTCCACTGCACTCGGATCACCATCTGGCTGCCATCAGTTAGTGTATTTGTTGACAGTCTGCCCTCCCTACCCCCAGTGGACTGTGAGCTTCATGAGAAGAGGAATCTGGTCTCATACATTGTAGCATCCCAATGCCTGGCACATAGTAAGTGCTCAATGAATAGCTGTTCAAAGAATCAACACCAGGCCAGGAAGACCAGCTAAAGCAAATGCTCAGTGGGACAACAGCTGAGCAGTGGGGGCCCACGGCTGCAGCACCAAGCTGTGAGGAGACTCGGAGACGGAACTGAGGAAGAGCTGAGCCCAGGGACCCAGGAAACTCCTGCTTCCCCCAAACTCTTAGTGTCCAAATCACTGCTCCTGACACACTGTGGGGTAGGAGTCAGATTCTGTAAGAGAGGAAGAGAAGGCCTGAGGTTCCCTCATCTCCAGAGATAGGCCTCAGCATGAGGGGACTTGGGAGGAGAGGCCAATGGAGAGACACATTTCAAAGTGGAACACAGAGAACGGCCAGAGACAAACCCAGTGCTATTTAACTTACTGTTTTTACGAAGCATGCAAAACTTCAGTAGCAAAACCCGATAAAGACAGTGCAAAAATAAAAGGAATATATAGTTCGGTTTCATGGAAGAAAAGAATTTTCATAAATCCAAACAAGACAATAGCAAATAGAATCTAGCCACATAGAAAGGACTGAACCCCAAGATGGTAAGCCCAAGCCCAGATTACTGCAGAAATGCAAGAATGGCTCAATGTTGTGAAGCTTGCTGTGGTAAATCATTCATTACATCAGCCAGTGCAAGGACTTCTGGCAATGTCGTAGACTAGGTTCCTGGAAAATACTCCTTTGTGAAAAACTAGACAGACTGGATAAATTTTTTTAAATGTTAAATGCATCCATCAACTGGAAACAATAGGAGAAATACTCAAGCCAAAAAGTAAGTGGGTATGAAAACCTGGAGAGGTAAGAAAAGGTCTGAAATATTTTACATTGCAATTACAAAGCCCAATGAGCTTAACTGTAAGTTTTCACCGCCTCAAAAGAGCCTCCAAAGGTAGGGCATGTAATAGCAGATTTGGGGCTCCCCAAGGACTATACCTTCAATGTAATGGTGAATCCAAAATAAAATACAAGAAAAATTACTTGTCTTAAAGGTTGGTCCTGAGCAGAGAAAAACAAAATGCCCCTAAGAATCTGTAATCAGGAGTGAACCCTCCGTTAGTTTTGCAGCCCAAATACACAATACCTGAATGGTCCAATGAAACCTCTGACAGAGAACGTAACATGGCCACCAGGTGGCAATGTTCCCCAATCACCTGAGAGAAGCAAACAAGTCCTCTCTGGAAGACATCCCCTTCATTCTAGGCCTTAGGGAACCTCAGATATGAAATTGCAGGGAAAATGAGCAGCTCACAGTATAAAATCTCCATACACACAAGGAAACAAGCCCCCATGAGCAAGGGCAACCAGAAAGAACAGATAACAGAATCAGCCATAAAACTCTTCTGCACAGTGAAATTATCAGATACAGAGAAAAAATAAGCATGTTTAATATATTTCTAGAAACAGAAGGGCAGCTTGAAAGTATGTAAAGAGTAAATTTTCAAAAGTACTAAAAACATTTCAAGAAAATGTTTTAATATCACTAAAAATAATTCAGTGAACAGTTTTACAACAGATTACACAGCTGAAGAGAGTATTAGTGAAGCAGAAATGAGATCTGAAGACATTTGGAAAACAACACAGAGATACAAAGAGGTGAAAAATATCAAAGGGAAGTTAAAACATGGAAGATAAAAAGATCCTGCATATGTCTGATTTGTTTCAGAAGGAGGAAATACTTTTTATGGAACAGAAGCAATCTTTAAAGAGTTATGGCTAAAAGTTTTTCAATAAATCATGAAAAACACCAATAAACAAAGTTAAGCTCAACAAATCCCAATTATGGTAAATAAAAAGAAATCCACAGCTGAATGCAATACAGTAAAACTGCAAGATTACTTAAACAACGAAATCTTAAAAGCAGATTTTTAAAATTACCTTCAAAGAACATCAATTAGGCTGGGTGCAGTGGCTCACATCTGTGATACCAGCACTTTGGGAGGCTGAGGAAGAAGGATCGCTTGAGACCAGCAGTTGGAGACCATCGTGGGAAAATAGAAGAGACCCCATCGCTACAAAATAAATAAATAAATTAGGCATAGTGGCATGTGTCTGTAGTCCCAGCTACCCAAGAGACTGAGCTGGAGGATTGCTTAAGCCCAAGAATTTGAGGCTTCAATGAGCTATGACCACACCACTGCACTCTAGCCTGAGCAACAGATCCTGAAAATTCATCTCCAAAGGAAGGCCAATTAGACCGAAACAGATTAGACTGGGAGTTGGCCTCCAAAGTAGTCAGAAGACAATGAAGCATAATCTCCAAAACAGAGGAGAAAATGTTAGTATTCTCCTCGTCAAAATATCTTTTCCACAGCCCACGTGTGGTGGTTTATACCTATAATCCCAACAATTTGGGAGACCAAGGTGGAATGATCACTTGAGGCCAGGAATTTGAGACTAGCCTGGGCAATATAGCAAGACCTCATCTCTACAAAAATAAAATATTAACCAGGAATGGTGGCATGTACCTGTAAGCTACTTGGGAGGCTGAGGAGGGAGGATAACCTGAGCCCAGAAGTTCGAGACTGTGGTGAGCTACAAAATCTTGCCACTGCGCTCCAGCCTGGATGACAGAGTGAGATCCTCTCTATGTGTGTGTGTATAACCAAATTTTATTTAACATATTCAACAGTATATTAAAAATTTTAAAAAATATATGTATATAGTGTCATGTGGAGTTAGACAATGATAAGATTTAAGATTATATAAAACTTATCGAGTAATCATTGAAGAAATACCAATACTAAGTAATTTCCAAAGCAGTAAAAGAAATACATTGAATGCAGGGGGGAAAAGCTCAGTAAATCTAAAGGAGGCAGGGGAGGAGAGGAAAAGAATGTAGAATAAAAATTACAAATCAGAGAATACAAATACATCAATAATACATCAAGAATTACATAAAATTTAAGTAATCTAAATGTTTCGAGGAAAAAATATGGACTAAAAATAAATCCAGCTATATGCTATTTGCAAGAATACACCTAAAACATAAATATATAAACGAAACAGACTTTAGGGCAAAAAATATTACTAGATGTCAACTACTAGAATTTTTAAAATCACTTTGTAGTAATAAAAGGTAAAATCCATAAATTTCTTAAACTCTTATGCACCTAATAACATCTTAAAATTTATAAAGTAAAATGGATACAATCACAAAGAGAAAGATAAATCCACTATCATAATGGAAGACTGTAACTCATTTCTCCCAGTAATGAGAACTCAGATTTAAAATTATGTTAATTACTATATAATTAACAAACGACGTCATGGACACAAACAGGGAATTACACGTGACTGCAGAATACATATTTTTGAAATACACATGGAATTTTAAGAATATTAACCTAATATTTGGTCTAGTTATAAAGCCTCAGCAAATTTCAAAGGACTGATACACAGACCACATTCTCAGACTTCAGTAAAGACAGTTCAAAATCAATGACAAAAATAAAACTGGGAGAAAAAACAGATTAGAGCATTAAGAAATATACTTGGAGAGAGATCCAAGATGGCCGATTAGCAGCAGCTCTGGATTGGAGCTCCCACTGAAAGCGCAGAGAGTGAGTGGACGCCACATTTTCAGACGAATTTTCATTGCCCACGGACCAAGAGATTCCTGGCGGAGGAGCCCCACGGGTCGCCAGCTCGGGGGACTGAGTGCCCTTTGGTTGGCGTTGGAGCTCCGGGAAGGCAGAGTCTCCCATTCAGCTGATTGAAAAGTGGACTGAAGTGGGGAACCAGACCGGGAGATTCCCGGGCAGAAAGCGCCACGAATCTCAACGCCACTGTTCGGCCGGCGTGGTGGGTCGTCACAGGGGAAGGCTGGTCCCCCTGCCAGCGCCCCACCACAAAAAAAAAAAAAAAAATAGCAGTTGGAACTGCTGAGGATTGAGAGTTTCACAGCAAACACAGCTGAACTCGGGAAGGTCCAGCTCTGTGGGGGAGGGGCGTCCACCGAAGGAAAACTAAGAAACAGAAAAAACTTTACCACCAACAAGCTGGACGTCCACTCAGAGACCTAATCTGAAATCAGCAATTACACAGATGATAGGTGGCTAAATCCACAAAGATGGGAAGAAACCAGTGCAAAAAGGCTGAAAACACCCCGAAATTAGAATGCCTCTCCTCCTACAGAGGATTGCAGTGCCTCATCACCAATTGAACAAGGCCTGATTGAGAATGAATGTGAGGAATCAACAGAATCAGGCTTCAGAAGGTGGATAATGAGAAACTTCTGTGAGCTAAAAGAACATGTTCTAGCCCAATGCAAGGAAACTAAGAACCTTGAAAAAAGGTTTGACGAAATGTTAACGAGAATGGACAATTTAGAAAGGAATATAAGTGAATTAATGGAGCTGAAAAACACAATACGAGAACTTCGCGAAGTATGCACAAGTTTTAACCGAATTGATCAAGCAGAAGAAAGGATTTCAGAGGTCGAAGACCAACTTAACGAAATAAAATGAGAAGACAAGATTAGAGAAAAAAGGGTAAAAAGGAATGAGCAAAGTCTCCAAGAAATATGGGACTATGTGAAAAGACCTAATCTACGTTTGATAGGTGTACCTGAATGTGACGAAGAGAATGAATTCAAGCTGGAAAATATTTTTTAGGATATTATCCAGGAAAACTTTCCTAACCTAGCAAGGCAGGACAATACTCAACTCCAGGTAATACAGAGACCACCACAAAGATATTCCTCAAGAAGAGCAACCCCAAGGCACATAATCATTAGATTCACCAGGGTTGAAATGAAGGCGAAAACACTAAGGGCAGCCAGAGAGAAAGGTCAGGTTACCCACAAGGGGAAGCCTATCAGACTCACAGCAGATCTCTCAGCAGAAACCCTACAAGCCAGAAGAGAGTGGGGGCCAATATTCAACATCCTTAAAGAAAAGAACTTTCAACCCAGAATTTCATATCCAGCCAAATTAAGTTTCATAAGTGAAGGAAAAATAAAATTTTTTATGAACAAGCAAGTACTCAGAGATTTCATTACCACCAGGCCTGCTTTATAAGAGCTTCTGGGGGAGTGAGGTGGAAAAAAAAAAGAAGCTTCTGAAAGAAGCACTATATACAGAAAGGAACAACCAGTATCAGCCATTCCAAAAAACCCATCGGTAAGCTGCATCCAGACCCATCTCACATGCAAGGATATACAGAGACTCAAAATAAAGGGATGGAGGAAGATTTGCCAACCAAACGGAGAGAAAAAAAAAAATTGCAATTCTCGTCTCTGATAAAACAGACTTTAATGTAATAGAAACCAAAAGAGATAAGAAGGACATTGTATAATGGTAGAGGGATCAATGTAATGGGAAGAGCTAACGATCCTAAGTCTATGCGCACCCAATATAGGAGCACCCAGATACACAGGGCAACTTCTTGGTGACTTACAAAGAGACTTGGACTCCCACACAATAATAGTGAGAGACTTTAACACTACATTGTCAATATTGGACAGATCAATGAGACAGAAGGTTAACAAGGATACCCGGGACTTGAACTTAGACCTCGAACAAGTAAACTTAATAAACATTTACAGAACTCTCTACTCCAAATCCACAAAACATACATTTTTTTTCAGTAACACATCACATCTATTCTAAAAGTGACCACATGGTTGGGAGTAAATCACTCCCCCGGCAATTGCATAGCATTTCATAGGTTTAAATGAAACATTGGTTGGCTGTTTGTTACTTTCTTCCCTTATTCCTCTCCTGTCTCCATTGTATAACACAATTATTAGTATAAAAGAACTTTTTAATACCCATTTTTAGACTGCATTCTAGCCTGGGCAATAGAGCAAGATTCCTGTTCTCTCTCCCTCTTTTTCTTCTTTTTCCCTTTCTTTCATTCTCTTTTTTTTTCTGTCTCTTTCTCTCTTTTCTTTTCTTTTTCATTCCTGTCTCCATTGAAAAAAAAATGAAAGAAATATATTTGGAAATAAATCATAGGTCAATGAAGAAAACAATAGAAATCAGAAAATATGGTTAAACAAAAATATTGTATGTTAAAATGCACAGAATACAGGTAAAGCAGTACCTTGAGGGAAATTTAGAGCACTTAAGGCTCATGTAAAAGGCTAAAAATTTTTCAGTTAAACACCCAATTTGAGTAAGAAAATGAACAGTAGGATAAACTCAAGAAAAGGACAAGAATAAAGATGAAGTATTCATTAAATATGCAAATAATAAAAAGAACTAAGAAAGCTGAGGTTGACTCTTTGAAAACCTAAAACTGTCACACTTTTGGCAATATTAATCAGGAAGAGAGAGAAGGGAAGAAGGGAGAAGAGGAGTGGGGAGATAAATGAACAAAAAAACTATTTGGAATGAAAGGGGACATAGGCCAGGCGTGGTGGTTCACGTCTGTAATCCCAGCACTTTGAGAGGCCAAGATGCATGGATCACCTGAGGTCAGGAGTTTGAGACCAGCCTGGCCAACATGGTGAAACCCTGTCTCTACTAAAAATACAAAAACTAGCTGGGCACAGTGGTGGGTGTCTGTAATCCCAGCTACTTGGGAGGCTGAGGCAGGAAAATCGCTTGAACCTGGGAGACAGAGGTTGCAGTGAACTAAGATTGTGCCACAGCACTCCAGCCTGGGCAACAATGGCAAAACTCCCTCTCAAAAAAAAAGAAAGTGGTCATAAATACAGACACTAGAGGCATTTTAAAAGAAGGATATATTATTAGAACTTGCCCTGTGGAGATGCCTAAAAAATAAGGAATATTATGAACAACATGGACAATAAATTTGAAAACAAATAAAATGGATTGGTTCCTACAAAAATATAACTTGGCTGGGGGCTCATGCCTGTGATCCCAACACTCTGGGAGGCCAAGTCGGGCCAATTGCTTGAGGCCAGGAGTTCAAGACCAGGCTTGGCAACATGATAAAACCCCATCTCTACAAAAAACACACACATACACAAAAAATAAGCTGGGCATAGCGGTACATGTCTGTGGTCCCAGCCACTCAGGAGGCTGAGGCAGGAGAATCGCTTGAACCCAGGAGGCACAGGTTGCAGTGAGCCAAGATCGCACCACTGCACTCCAGCCTGGTGACAGAGTGAGACTTCATTCTCAAAAATAGTCCTAACATATACACACAAAACCCCACACAGATGACCAAGGAATAATTCCAATCTTACAGAAACTTTCCAAGGGTAGAGGGAAAGAGAGAATACTCCCAAACTCATTTCTTGAAGCTAACATAACCTGCTTATAAAAACCTGACAAACAGTATGAGAATGGACAATTACAAACTAATGTCACTTGTAATGGTACAATTCAAAATCAAATATTAATAAATCTAATAATAAGGAAAAATAATTTATTCAAAAAATGCAAGGTTAGTTTATGCTGCGAAAAACTAAACAATGTAATTCACCACATTAACAAATGAAAGGAGAACACTACATAGTTATCCTAATATGCAGAAACCACTTTGGATAAAATTCAATAAGCATCCATGATATTTAAAAGGAAAAATAAAAGGCCAGGCACGATGGCTCATGCGTGTAATCCCAGCACTTTGGGAGGCTGAGGTGAGTGGATCACGTGAGGTCAGGAGTTCGAGACCACCATGGCCAACATGGTGAAAACCCATCTCTACTAAAAATACAAAAATTAGCTGGGCGTGGTGGTGGGTACCTATAATCCCAGCTACTCAAGACTGAGGCAGGAGAATAGCTTGAACTTGGGAGGCAGAGGTTTCAGTGAGCCAAGATGGCACCACTGCACTCCAACCTGGGTGACAGAGCGAGACTCTGTCTCTAAAAAAAATAAAAATAAAAATAAAAAAAATTAAAGAAAGGCTGGGTGTGGTGGCTCACCCTGTAATCTCAGCACTTTGGGAGGCCGAGGCAGGCAGATCACCTGAGGTCAGAGACCAGCCTGGCAAACATTGTGAAACCCCGTCTCTACTAAAAACACAAAAATTAGCCAGGCATCACCATAATCTCAGCTACTTGGGAGGCTGAGAATCTCTTGAACCTGGGAGGCGGAGGTTACAGTGAGCCAAGATTGTGCCACTATACTCCAGCCTGGGCAAAAGGGTGAGACTCTGTCTCAAAAAGTAAATAAATAAAAGAAAAAAAATGTTTAGCAATAGGAATGTGAGAAAATTTCCAAAATCTGATATCTACACACACACACACACACACACACACACACACACACACACACACCTTTTCCTGTGAGACAGGGAACAAAAGAGATGCCCACTTTCTCCCTTTATATTCAACATTGTACTCAGAGCCAATGCAATAAGGCAAGAAAAATATTTATATAAAGTATGAGAATTGGTAAAATTATCACTGTTCAGTGATGATACGACCTAGAAAATCCAAAAGAATTCTGTAGATAGGATAATAGTCAAATTGATATATAAAAATCAATTACATTGTTATATACTAGCCACAAACTGTCAGAGAATGTAACTTAAAACTGTCATCTACAGTAGCATTACAAATCATCAGGTTCTAAAGATATATCTAACAAAAGACATACGAGCCCTCTAAAGGGAAAATTATAGTATCTTTTTTGAGAGACACTAAAGAAAGATCTAGATTAATTGAGAATTATACCATCTTCATGGTTAGGAAGACTTATAAGGGTATCAATTCTGCTCAGTTGAGGACGCATGCAATCAATTCCAATGGAACTCCTAAAGGTTTTCTCACGGAGCTTGATGATTCTAAAATTTACATGAAAATGCTAAGACCTAACAGTAGTCAAGACACTATTGAAGTAGAAAAGCAGTAGGACTGGCTCTACTAGGTATCAAAACAATGTAAAACTATAAATAAATTAGTGTTGGCATAGAGAAAGAGACAATAGACAAATATAACTAAAAGTTCAGAAACATTCATACGTAAATGAACATCTGATATATAATAGAGGTAGCACTATAAATCAATAGTGAACGCAAAGACTACTAAATAAAGAGGGGTAAGGTAACCAGGTATACGTATGGAAAGGAGAGAAGAGGAAGTAAGGGAATGAAGAAGGGAAGGAGGAAAACTGGAACTCTACCTCATACCACACATGAAAGTCAATTTCAGGTAGATTAAAGATCTAGGCCAGGCCCGGTGGCTCATGCTTATAAACCCAGCATTTTGGGAGGCCAAGATGGGCAGATCACTTGAAGCCAGGAGTTTGACACCAGTCTGGCCAATGTGGCAAAACCCTATCTCTACAAAAATACAAAAAATTAGCTGGGCATGGTGGCACATGCTTGTAATCCCAGCTACTCGGGAGGCTAAGGCAGAAGAATCACTTGAACCCAGGAGGCAGAAGTTGCAGTGAGCTGAGATCATACCACTGCACTCCAGCCTAGGCAACAGAGTAAGACTCTGTCTCAAAAAATAATAATTTTTTTTAAATCTATACAGGTGGTACTCACCTTACAATGAGGTTATGTCACAATAAACCCATAAGTCAAAAAATCATAAGTTAAAAATGCATTTAATACTCCTATCCTACTGAACATCATAGCTTAGCCTAGCCTGCCTTAAATGAGCTCAGAATACTTACATTAGCATATAGCTGAACAAAATCATCTAACACAAAGCCTGTTTTTATAACAGAGTGTTGAATATCTCATGTTATTTATCGAATACTGTACACTGTAGAGTATCAAATGTTTACCCTTGGGCCGGATGCGGTGGCTCACGCCTGTAATCCCACCACTTTGGGAGGCCAAGGTGGGTGGATCAACTGAGGTGAGGAGTTCGAGACCAGCCTGACCAACATGGTGAAACCCCGTCTCTACTAAATACAAAAAATTAGCTGGGCATGGTGGCAGGTGTCTGTAATCCCAGTTGCTTTGGAGACTAAGGCAGGAGAATCACTTGAACCTGGGAGGAAGAGGTTGCAGTGAGCTGAGATCACACCATTGTAATCCAGCCTGGGCATCAAGAGCAAAACTCTGTCTCAAAACAAAACAAAAAAAAATGTTTACCCTTGTGGCCAACTGACAGCTGCAGCTTGCTGCCACTGCCCATCATCACAGTATCTTACAGAATACTGCTAGCCTGGAGAAAGATGAAAATTCAAAATTCAAAGTGCAGCTTCTACTGAATGGGTATTGCTTTCATAACATCATAAAGTCAAAAAATCCTAAGTCAAACCATCTTTAAGATAGGGACCATCTGTATATGAAAGACAAAACTATAAAGGCTTTAGAAGACAATATAAAATATTTTCATGACCTCAGGGTAAAGAAGTCTTTTTTTTGTTTGTTTTATTTTTTGAGATGGAGTTTCACACTTGTCTCCCAGGCTGGACTACAGTGGCGCAATCTCTGCTTACTGCAACCTCCACCTCCCGGGTTCAAGCAATTCTCCTGCCTCAGCCTCCTGCACAGCTGGGATTACAGGCGCTCACCACCACACTCGGCTAATTTTTGTATTTTTAGTATACAAGGGGTTTCACCATGTTTTCTAGGCTGGTCTTGAACTCCTGACCTCAGGTGATCCATCCGCCTCGGCCTCCCAAAGTGCTAGGATTACAGGCGTGAGCCACTGTGCCCGGCCAAGAAGTATTTCTTAAGTTATAATAAAACTATAAATAAAAGATTGATAAATTATTATTCTACATTTTTAATTAATGTAGGACTCCTAGTCCTCAAAACACTCTGTAAAAAGAATAAAAAAGAAGGCATGCCAAAGAATGGGAGAAGAAATCTGCAACCCAGAAAACTTACAAAGAATTTGTCCAGAGAGATCCAAGATGGCCGATTAGCAGCAGCTCAGGATTAGAGCTCCCACTGAAAGCGCAGTGAGTGAGTGGACGCCACATTTTTAGACAAAATTGTATTACCCACGAAGAGATTCCCGGCGGAGGAGCCCCACGGGTCGCCAGCGCGACTCTTTGGCCGGCGCGGCCGTTTTGCAGGCGCCCTGGCGCGGTGGTTCTCAGTCCGGAGTATACGGGACTGAGCGCCCTTTGGTTGGCATTTGGAGCTCCGGGAAGGCAGAGTCTCCCATTCAGCTGATTGAAAAGTGGACTGAAGTGGGGAACCAGACCGGGAGATTCCCAGGCAGAAAAGCTCCACAAATCTTAACGCCACTGTTTCAGCCGGCGTGGTGGGTCGCCGCAGGAGAAGGCTGGTCCCCCTGCCAGCGCCCCACCACAAAAAAAAAAAAAAAAAAATAGCAGTTGGAACTGCTGAGGATTGAGAGTTTCACAGCAAGTACAGCTGAACCCGGGAAGGTCCAGCTCTGTGGGGGAGGGGCGTCCACCGAAGGAAAACTAAGAAACAGAAAAAACTTTACCACCAACAAGCTGGACGTCCACTCAGAGACCTAATCTGAAACTCAGCAATTACACAGATGATAGGTGGATAAATCCACAAAGATGGGAAGAAACCAGCGCAAAAAGGCTGAAAACACCCGAAATCAGAATGCCTCTCCTCCTACAGAGGATTGCAGTGCCTCATCACCAATTGAACAAGGCCTGATTGAGAATGAATGTGAGGAATCAACAGAATCAGGCTTCAGAAGGTGGATAATGAGAAACTTCTGTGAGCTAAAAGAACATGTTCTAGCCCAATGCAAGGAAACTAAGAACCTTGAAAAAGGTTTGACGAAATGTTAACGAGAATGGACAATTTAGAAAGGAATATAAGTGAATTAATGGAGCTGAAAAACACAATACGAGAACTTCGAGAAGTATGCACAAGTTTTAACCGTCGAATTGATCAAGCAGAAGAAAGGATTTCAGAGGTCGAAGACCAACTTAACGAAATAAAATGAGAAGACAAGATTAGAGAAAAAAGGGTAAAAAGGAATGAGCAAAGTCTCCAAGAAATATGGGACTATGTGAAAAGACCTAATCTACGTTTGATAGGTGTACCTGAATGTGACGAAGAGAATGAATCCAAGCTGGAAAATATTCTTCAGGATATTATACAGGAAAACTTTCCCAACCTAGCAAGGCAGGACAATAACTCAACTCCAGGTAATACAGAGACCACAAAGATATTCCTCAAGAAGAGCAACCCCAAGGCACATAATCATTAGATTCACCAGGGTTGAAATGAAGGAGAAAACACTAAGGGCAGCCAGAGAGAAAGGTCAGGTTACCCACAAGGAGAAGCCTATCAGACTCACAGCAGATCTCTCAGCAGAAACCCTACAGGCCAGAAGAGAGTGGGGGCCAATATTCAACATCCTTAAAGAAAAGAACTTTCAACCCAGAATTTCATATCCAGCCAAACTAAGTTTCATAAGTGAAGGAAAAATAAAATGTTTTACGAACAAGCAAGTACTCAGAGATTTCATTACCACCAGGCCTGCTTTACAAGAGCTTCTGAAAGAGGCACTATATACAGAAAGGAACAACCAGTATCAGCCATTCCAAAAAACCCATCGGTAAGCTGCATCCAGACCCATCTCACATGCAAGGATATACAGAGACTCAAAATAAAGGGATGGAGGAAGATTTGCCAACCAAACGGAGAGAAAAAAAAAAAGCAGGAGTTGCAATTCTCGTCTCTGATAAAATAGACTTTAATGTAATAGAAACCAAAAGAGATAAGAAGGACATTGTATAATGGTAGAGGGATCAATGTAACGGGAAGAGCTAACGATCCTAAGTCTATGCGCACCCAATATAGGAGCACCCAGATACACAGGGCAACTTCTTGGTGACTTACAAAGAGACTTGGACTCCCACACAATAATAGTGGGAGACTTTAACACTACATTGTCAATATTGGACAGATCAATGAGACAGAAGGTTAACAAGGATACCCGGGACTTGAACTTAGACCTCGAACAAGTAAACTTAATAAACATTTACAGAACTCTCTACTTCCAATCCACAAAACATACATTTTCCTCAGTAACACATCACATCTATTCTAAAAGTGACCACACGGTTGGGAGTAAATCACTCCCCGGCAATTGCATAGCATTTCATAGGTTTAAATGAAATATTGGTTGGCTGTTTGTTATTTTCCTCCCTTATTCCTCTCCTGTCTCCATTGTATAACACAATTCTTAGTATAAAAGAGCTTTTCAATACCCATTTTTAGACTGCATTCTTGCCTGGGCAATACAGCAAGATTCCCGTTCTCTCTCCCTTTCTTCTTCTTTTTCCCTTTCTTTCATTCTCCTTTTTCCTTCTCTTTTTTGTTTTTCTTTCTTTCAAAAAAAAAAAAAGAATTTGTCTCCAGAATACACAAAATTCAAATAAGAAACAGATAAAATAGAAAAGTAGGCCAAAATCTTGAGCAAACACTTCATTACAGAAACCTAAATGGTCAATAAGTCCAGGCACAATGGCTCATGCCTATAATCCCAGCACTTTGGGAGGCTCAGGCAGGCGGATCGCTTGTGTCCAGGAGTTCAAGACCAGCCAGGGCGACATAGCGAAACCCTGTCTCTACTAAAAATATAAAAATTAGCCATGCATTGTGGCACACGCCTGTAGTCCTAACTACTTGGGAGGGTGAGGCAGGAGGACTCCTTGAGCCCAGGAGGTGGAGGTTACAGCGTGCAGAGATTGTGCCACTGCACTCCAGCCTGGGCAACAGAGCAAGACCCTGTCTCATAAATAGAAATAAATTTTTAAAAAATAGTCAATAAACATTAAAAAAGGTGCTCAACCACATTTTAGAAATCAGAAAAATGTACATTAAACCACACTGAGATATCACTATACCTCCATCAGACTGGCAGAACATTTCAAGTGTAGCAATATCAAGCATGGGCAACAAAGTGGAGAAACGAAGCACTTACACAGTGCCAGTGGGTGTGAAAATTAACACAACCAATTCTGGCATTACCTAGTAAAGGTGAAATGGGCATGAACTATGATTCTGCAATTCTACCTCACGGATTATATCCTAGGGAAGGGTCCCCAACCCTTGAGCCACAGACCAATATCAGTCCATGGCCTGTTAGGAATCAGACCACAGAGCAGGTGAACTGCGGGCAAGCAAACAAGCCTTTATCTGTATTTACAGCTGCTACTCATTGCTCGCAAGCTCTGCCTCCTGTCAGATCAGCGGTGGCATTAGATTTTCATAGGAGCACAAACCCTATGTAAACTGCACATGCGAGGGATCTAGGTTGTGTGTTCCTCATGAGAATCTAATGCCTGATGATCTGTCGCTGTCTCCCATCACTCACAGATGAGACCATCTAGTTTCAGGAAAACAAGCTCGGGCTCCCACTGATTCTACATTACAGTGAGTTGTATAATTATTTCATTATATATTACAATGTAATCATAACAGAAATAAAGTCCACAATAAATGTAGTGTTTGAATCATCCCAAAACCATCCCCCACCCCAGTCCATGGAAAAACTGTCTTCCACAAAACCAGTCCCTGGTACCAAAAGGCTGGGGACAGCTGTCCCAGGGAGAAAGTCCTGCACACATGCAACAGCAGACATATACTAAACAACGCATGTTACAGTCTCAGAGGAATGCATTTAAAATTGTATTATGTTCAATTGCAGGCATCATCATTCATTTTCATTACTGTCTAGTATTCGGCAGTGATGTGGCAACCTAAATAACAAAGAGGCTCTCTAAAAGAAAAGACATATATACATAAATTTGTAATGCTTTATTCCCAAATAAACATCTTTTCTTTTGAGAGCCTCTCTTTATTGTTATTTAGGTTAACATCCAGAATACTCTACAGTAGTGAAAATGAATAAATTACAGCTGCATCCAAAAACATGGATGAGTTTCTGGAACACAATGTTGAAAAGCAAAAGCAAGCTGCAAAACAGTAAATAAAATGTTATGTCCATCTAAGTTCAAAACCAGGCAAAACAAAACACTTATTTAGGAATACACAGAGCTCGTAAAAAATAATGAAGTGTAAAGAACAAGATTATAAAATGAAACACTAAGGGGAACACAATTCAGAATGATAGTGACTGTTGAGCTCCTCCTGCTCAGGGGATCCAGGAAGGACACATAGGGATTTATAAAATAACAAACCAGGTGATGGGTGTTCGAAGTATATTTTTTCTGCTTTACAATTGTTTTTTTAATAGATGCAGTTTCTTACTCTGTCACCCAGGCTAGAGTGCAGTGGCACAATCATAGTTCATTGCAGCCTCCACCTCCCAGGCTCAAGCGATTCTCCCACTGCAGCCTCAGCACAAACCAGCTAATTTTTGTATTTTATTTAGAGACGGGGTGTTGCTGTTGCCCAGGCTGGTCTCTAACTCCTGGGCTCAAGCAATCCACCCACCTTGGTCTCCCAAAGTGCTGGGATTACAGGTGTGAGCCACCGCGCCTGGCCTACTTTACAAATATTTTATACAGTATTCTTTCATAGCTACTTAATGTCTAATTGCAAATAAAAACAGCAGCATAAAGGAGAAAACTCTATATGGTTTTTTATAGAAGGTGAAAAGGCATTTGACAAAATTCAGCCAGTTTCCAGGGTGCACAACCCACATTTCATTCTGTGTGACTGGTGCCCCCTGGCGCCCGACTCAGGCAGAATTGGTAGCTACAGGAGAGTCCCAGCAGCCACAAGAGAAACTAAAAGAAAGTCCAACATTTTAAAAGCCACTTGCGGAAGAAACTCTCACTGCTCAACTCTCACATGTAGATTTCCACCCACATCAGAAACAAGCCCCGGATCATTATTCAACATTGTTTCAGAGATTCTAACTAAATCAAACTGACAGAATAAAATGGTATACTGGTAAATTTGTATCTATAAAAAAACAGATTTATTAAAACTACCAGAATTCCTAAGATAGAAAGTGATTAAATAATTAGCTTTTCTCCATATTAATAATCAGGGAGCAATACAGATGGAAAAAAGTATTCCATCACAGTAGGCAAAAGCCATAAAACACTTAGGAATAAATTTAACCATAGAACTCATATAAAGAATTTATAATGTCTTATTGGAGGACCTAAAAGAAGTCTTGAGTAAACAGAAAACCATTTTTTATCCTCTGGGGGAGGATTAATATCATAAAAATGTCAATGCTCCCAAAACTTACATTTAAATTTAATGCAATTATACTTTAAATCCCAATGGTACACTTTCTTTTAGGCAGGGATGGGAGAGAACTGGATAATGCAATTAAATATTTCATGTGAGAGAATAAATTCTAAGACTGGAAAAGTATTTTTTAACAAGTGAGGGAGACTGATTTATTTAGATGCTGATGATAACCCAAAATTAGTTTCAGCCAGAACCTCACCCCTCGTATCAGACTCACCTGTGCAACTGACAACAGATGTCTCCATTGGCGTCTAAGGGGCATCTCAAACCCAACAGGTCCACACCTGTTAGCTTAAGTGGCTCATTTAATAAGTGGGCCTGGAATAAGTTAATTTCTACGTGGGGGCGGGGGATGCTTGACTCTTCCCTTACAGCTTATACTAAAATATATTCCATAAGGACTACAGGTAGTTTAGTAAAAATCAAAAAATCAAACATTGCAACAAAATGTAAGAGAATGTATGGGGAAGGGGATTGATTTCCCTAAGCATGATAGGAAGCCCCAAAACTTTAAAACATTTACCTTCCAACAAACGCCATAAACCAACCAAAGGACAAACACATAGAAAACGGACCAATGTCGTGAAGTCCAAGAGGTTTCAGGAGCTCGGCCTCAGGTCAAAAGGCAGGCAGGCAGGCTGGCCCTTCTGCGCAAAAGGAAAAACACGCCGCTTCCTTTCCAAGTTTTCTACCTTGCTGAGTTCAAAGCGCTGACCCTAAGGACATCTGTTCAACAAATGTTTTTCCTAATGACACCCTCCAAAAGCTGGAAAACAACCAGAGGGAAAAGATTTCATCCGCACTTTGACTTAATTAAAACGCAGCAGCCTGGAGGGATAAAAAAATCCTCGCTCTTCTCCTTGGGGTGCGGGTGGGCCCTTGCTCTCCCCCTTCTACCTAAAAGATGCAAGGAAACCCTCTAAGGTCGCAGCCACCTGCACCAAGCCCTGAGCGCCACCGCCGCAAGCTCGCGAGTCTTCCAAAGCGCATGCGCAGGTCACTGGGCTCGTGCAGCGCACCAGCAAAACTGCGCAGGCGCTGAGTCACTTCCGCCACGAGCGTGTGGCGGGGTAGGGGGCGCTCTCCACAGTTCATAACCGTTAGCTGGTTACGAACCGTTCATAACGGGCGTTCAGAACCACTCCCTCTTAGACTGAACGTGGTCCACCCGCGAAGCGTCTAGAGAGATCGCCAAGTGCTGGAGTCCTGGCTGCGTCGTCTGGGCCAGGTGAGAGTTTATAACTCGCCCTCGGCCATGTGTTGTGCTGTGTTTGCTGATGATTAAGCATAAGAAACTCAAAAACTCTGAACCTTCTGACAAAGGGCTTCTCCTCTGCTCTCCGCAGTGCCCCAAACCTAGCGGGACAGATCGGTTTACATGGTGGGGCATTGGGGAGAGGAGGGAGAACCCAGAGATTTCAGTAAGGGAAGAAGTGATGTGGGGAGGGACAATTAGGCCAGGTGCGGTGGCTCACGTCTGTAATCTCAACCCTTTGGGAGGCTGAGGCAAATGGATCTCTTGAGGCCAGGAGTTTGAGATCAACTGGGCCAACATGGCGAAACCTCGTCTCTACTAAAAATACGAAAATTAGCCGGGCGTGGTGGCGCGCCCCTGTAATTCTGGCTACGAGAGAGGCAGTGGCAGGAGAATCGCTTGAACCCCGGAAGCGGAGGTTGCAGTGAGGCGAGAGGGCGCCACTGCACCCTAACCTGGGGTGACAGAGCGAGACTGTCTCAAAAAAAAAAAAATAAAATGAAGTAGGGGATTAGAGCTGGCCATGACTTCACCAGAAATCTTACTGTAGCAGGAAGGGTCCTTGGCGAATCCCTGGAAGCATCTCAACATAGAGTTGTGAGCCCCCTCCCCCTTACCTTCCAGGTCTTGGCAGACAGCTGCTGACATGCCAGAGCCCCAGGAAGTGCTGAAGGCACCTGGGGTTCAGTCCCCGTGGAAGCCCAGCCCTCCCCTCACCCTTCGGGGACACTGGAACTGGCCACATGGTTAGGCCATGAGGATGGCTGCTGGGTAAGCACATTATCCCCACATCAGACAAGTAAGTAGCTGAAGGCCTACAGGTAGAGGTGGGGACCAGTGAATTTTGGAAGCAAAGATTGGGTGGTCAGGACAGCAGAGGGCTCTGGGCCCCCATGCCAGCTTCAACCAGAGCAGCTCCAGGACTACTGGCTTTCCATATAGGCCTTTGGAGACATTTTAGGTGGATAACAGGCCCTGAGGCTGAATAAGCTGGAAAGCCTCTGCCATCATCTGACTCCTTTCTTTTAGAGGAGGAACAGGGAGCCAAAATGGGCAGTGACTTGTCTGAGGCCTTGCCAGCTTGAAGAAGGAAATGTCTGCTGAACCCATCAGTGGCCCTGGTAAGGCCTGGTGCATTGCAAGTTACTGGATGAAAATGGTGACTGGCCAGGTACGGTGACTCATGCCTGTAATCCCAGCACTAGGAGGCCAAGGCAGGTAAATAACTTGAGGTCAGGAGTTTGAGACCAGCCTGGCCAACATGGTGAAACCCTGTCTCTCCCAAAAAATACAAAAATTAGCCAGGCAGGGTGGCATGCACCTGTAGTCCCAGCACCTCGGGAGGCTGAGGCAGGAGAATTGCTTGAACCCAAGAAGTAAAGGTTGCAGGGAGCCGAGATCCACTCCACTCCAGCCTGGGTGACAGAGCAAGAGTCCGTCTCAAAAAAAAGGAAAAAGAAACAACTCCAAATGTCCGTAAGTAGGAGACAGTATATCTAAGACAATGAAATGCTCTGTGGTTCAGAAGAATAAAGGAGACCCATGTGGGTTATTCTGAAACAGGTTCCAAGCTACACTAAGATAACAGGCAGAAATGGAACAGAGTGGAAGTGTGTGCACTTAGGAGGGATACTCTCCAGGGAGAATTCAGGGATTGGGTAGGAAAAGGGAAGCTTGTTTTTCACGGTCCAGCCTTTTAGATGGTTTTAATGTTTACCATGTGCATGTGTCACTTAAAAACAAAACACCCTAGGCCAGTCATGGTGGCTCACACTGTAATCCCAGCACTTTGGGAGGCCAAGGCAGGTGGATCACTTGAGCTCAGGAGTTCAAGACCAACCTAAGCAACATGGTGAAACTCTCTACCAAAAATACAAAAAAATTAGCCAGGAGCGATGGTGTGCACCTGTGGTCCCAGCTACTTGGGAGGCTAAGGAGGGAGGATCACTTGAGCCTGGGAGGTGGACATTGTAGTGAGCCGAGATCAATGCCACTGCACTCCAGCCTAGGTGACAGGGCGAGACTCCCATCTCAAACAAAACACCCTAAAGTTCCCACCCCTCTCGTTCCTTTAACACCAGCGTTGCTGCCCTTCACTCACTTTCTTGCAGCCTTGTGCAAAGGATCTTCCCACCACACATCAGCCAGACCATCTTCCTCCTCCCAAGTCATCAAAGAGTTCCAAGCTGGTCACCTCTCCCTTGATGTTCCCAGGAAATGGGGAAAGGGGACTCCTGCATTTTATCTTTCCATCCAGAGTGGCAGGATCTCTACCTGGGAAACAAGCTGCATTCAGCACAGCTGTGGTAGCATTCACACAGCAAAGTGGGCACATCTAGAAGTTGAAGCTAAAACATTCAAGAACTCCAGTCTGTTTCTATGGATGTTAAGGGGGTGAAGATAAAACAATGGAGGTGATGAGGAGGAGGAATAACTTGAGACAGTGTAAAGCCACAGTGGTACAAAGAATGGAGTGGAGGAAGGTGCTGGATTTTACTAAGAAGAAACAGACTGAGTTCAGGAGTCTCACCAGTAGAAGTTTATAGTATTGCATTTTGATTACATGTGTGTGAATTTTAAAAATTATTACCCTTCAGTAAGAATGCAGAACCAACTTTCATTTAGATTAAAACATTAGGTTTGGGGACAAAAGTTGACCCCATGCTGCCTGAGATGAACAGAGAGAGCAGGCTGGCAGAGGAATCACCAGCTCAAGGAACCCCAAGACTTGGACAGTCTTCCAGCAGAAGAGGCCAGGGTCTCTCAGTGTACCACACCAAACAGGCCTCTCCCAGAGATGTAGTCTGGAAAGGCCCCAAACCCACCAGGTACAGGCATATCCAGTGGGGAAGACTTCCCATTCCAGAAGTCCACCTCTACTTCCTTGTCTTCTGCTGACCTCAGAGCAGCAGGGTGGCCATTGCTAATCTGGGTTACGGAGATGCCAGAAACACACCCAAGTTTGAACCACAGGTTAATGGTACAAAGTCATATAGTCCTTGTGCCTTCTGAAAACCCAAGGGCCCCAAATACGAGTGGGAAGAGAGTTGGGAAAAACTGAACCAGATTCTTCCAATGGCCATTAAAGAGAAAATTCAGCAACCCTTGCCCTTGTCTTTGACCCTGAGAAGTTAAGGGACACAGATTGTGGTCCTGTGATGGGACATGGGAAGTTATGGTGTGCTTCCTGCAGAGATGCCTCTGGAGTCCCTGTGGCCAGGGGACCTCACCGGCCCCCTCCTCAGGCACCTTGATGGGGCTCAGTGGGGCCAGGCTGAAAGGAGGAAGTAGAAAAGTATCAACAGGCTGTCCAGATCAACTGGTACCATCCAAGACCCTGCTACACCCAAACATGGAGGCCTCCACCAGCTCAGCCCCAGGGGTTCTTTCACACATAAGCTCCTTCCCTAAGGAGTCCTGTGGAGTTCGACAGTGTGCTACCCAAGTCAGAGATTCACCAGAGATCTGTCTCCTCCTCAACCTGGACTCAAGTTACTGAGGTGAGAAACCTCACTGTGCATGGTTAACTGAAGAAATCCTCCTTCAGACAACGTGAGGGGTACATGAGGTGGTTAGACAGGGAGGATCTTTTTCCCCCAAGCTATTTGGAGAATGCCACGGCCAGGACCAACTCTGACAGCTGCAAAAGAGTCCCTCCAATGTGGAACCTCCTACAGACAGCCCCCTCTTTTTGGGTCCCTGGATCTCAGCCCACAGCAGGGCCCCTCTGGGGGGGACTCTCCCCTCCCATCCCTTAGATCCCCCACATTGTTCTTTCTCTAGGAGAAAAGTGTCAGCCCTGCCCCTGGAGCTTCTCGACAAGATGGCACTGGACTCACCACTATCTTGAGGAGCCAGGAGCTGAAGTGGCTCTGGCTTAGCAATCCACTGTGGCCAAAGTGGAAAGGTTCTCTGTTCTTTGCAGTCACCAAAAAAAAAAAAAAAGTATAGTCTCACAGGCACAGCATCTTCTTTTAAAAAATAAATATTTATAAACTTAGGGAGGAATATTCAAAGAATCAGAGTATCTTTCCCCTCCAAAAACACAAATGTCCCATGTGAGTTAAACCAAGGTGTGACCACCAACCCATGAATGAAGCCCCCTGCCCCTGCAGCTACAGAGTTGAGGGGCGGGTGGGCAGGGGAGCTACTCTTGCTCCTGTCTTCAGTCCCCCTTAGTGATGAGGTCCTCGATGTAGGCGTCCAGCTCGTCATCTGTGTTGATGTCTATGTCCTGGAATAAAGCAGGACACAGGTCAGCTGGGGGCAAGAAAGTGGTTGGGGGGCTCACCCTTCTACCCTTCTCTCAGCTCCTGAGACGGAGCCCAGAGTCCCCCTTCCCCCACCTCCCCCACCCTGCCCTGGCTGTCAGGCTTCTGTCCTGTCTTAATCATTATCCCCTCCCTCATCTACTATGCACAGATGATGCCCAGATTTCCTACACCCACCCTGCCTCTACCCTCATGTTCCCAGTCATTATACTACAAATGTGCCCACTTCTCTCCCTTCTGTTACCACTGTTAGAACTCTGGTTCTAACTTTCACCCCTCCAATCCTCCTCCAACCAACCAGGTAAGTGTCTGAGACTAAAAACTGCCACTCCCCTCCAGTGATCTCCATTGTTCTCGGGATCAAATCCCACAACTTTCAAGCCCTGCCCCTGCTCCTACCACCCCTAAGTCCCTGCTCAGGCCTCAAGTCCTGCTCTTCCTTCTGCCTGGAATACTCTTGTCACACTCTTTCTTTGCATGACTGGCTTCCAGTGTCTCCAAATGCGTGAGCCCCTGAACACCCTAGTCAAGTGGCCTCCCCACACTTATGAACCACCATCAGTAATTCTGTCTCTTCTACCAGACTGGCAGACTGAGAGCAGGAACCTTCTCTGGCTTGTCTTGTTCATTCCGTATCCATAGGACAGGCACAGAGCAGGCCCTCATGCTCATTGCCTGGATGAAGGAACAACAGGCTAAGGGGCACTCCCCACTTCTGGGCTACCCAATCCCATCTGGGCGTCATCTGGAAAAAACTTCGTTTTTATGGCTTGGAGGGTTCTCAAACCAGGCTGTACGTTGGAATGTCTAAACAAGGGGAAAAGCCTGGTTCTATGGGTCTGGCTGGGCTGAGGCCCAGGCAACCACACCATCTCAAGCCCTCCTGTGAGGGTGCTGTGCAGCCAGGGTGGGAATCATAGATTCCTGTGAGTGGATAGATTCTTGTGAGAATAGAACAGGAACAGGGCCCAGGCCTCCCTCCCTTAGAGACCAGGTGGTCCAGCTGCAACAGGAAGGCTGCCGGGCTCACCTCCTGCACCTTTTGCAGGAGTGCCACGATGTTGGTCCTCAGCTTCTGCAGCTTCTCCTCCGTCTCGCGGAGCTTCCTCTCAGAGGTGCGCAGGCTTTCCTCGGAGGCCTTGGCCCGGGAGTGAGCACGGCTCTGGTAGGAATTGCACAAGTTCTGGAGCCCCACTTCGTATTGCTTGAAGTACTCTTTCTGTTGGGAGCACAGCAAGAGGGAGGTCGCATAAGTTCACAGGGGTCCCCAGGGCCCTTCTAGGCTGGCACGGGTATCTCTCAGCCCGCTCTGCCCAAGGATGCTTGGTCTGAAGGAACATCTTATAGATACAAAGGGCAAACAGCTTGTCTACACCTAAAGTAGAGAAACATCAATTCCTATCTTGTGGGGCTGCCAAAAGGATGAAGATACTTAGCACACAGGTAAAGCACTCAGCACAGTGCTCTGACAGACAGCAGACCGTGAAGACACATGAGGGGTGATCTTACCATTCCAAGTGGCAAAAAAGGATGACAGAATCACTCTTACATGCTCAATCATAACCTGTCTGACTTCACTATGGCCCTTTCAGCAATCCATTTCCAAGACCTAACCAACAATGTCAGCACACAAGTGCAGTTCTCTTTCCACCTATCAACCAATAGGTATCTCCAGATTTGTGTAGTACTATATATTTCTGTACATCAGAGCTTTTCACTATTTTCCTCTGAGTACCTGAAACCTCCAGGGGGGTGAGGTAGGAAAGGAAACAAGCAGTTTTTCTAGTGGCTTTTCAAACTTGTAAAAGGGAGCAGAATACTTGTTTCAAATGAAATGTGACATGGAATCTAGTGAGAAAAACAATGCAAGTATCTCTTTAGGTTGAATTCCTTTTCCAAGTTCAAATTTACATGACTTACTCGTAAAACACAGAATGATGAGCCCACTGTGATGAACACAAACCCACAACAGCAAGTGCTAGCTGACTGCTGCAGTCTTACCAACTCTAGTGTTTACTTCTGTGAAGATGCATGAGCTACCTACCCTGGAGATGCTGTTTTTAAATAGCATCTAGAAGTTATTGCTTGTTACTGACAAGTATTTAACTGTGTCATTCACCTTATCCTACTAAACCAAGATAGCAAGAGAAACTTCTAGTTCTACACAAAACAATAATTGCCTTGGCAGCACAAAATAAATGCTGGAGCAATCTCCAAAGTATTAAAATTCAGTATGCAACATCTTGAAAGCGGACATGGTTTGTCATAACTTTTTCTTAATTATTTTGAGGTAATTGTAGATTCACATGCAGTTGTTACATTAATTTCTTTGAAAAAAATGATACTTGAATCTAATATTGCAAGGCTCCTGAAGTTCTATGGAACTCCTGATTCATACGGATAAAGGTCTATAAATGTTACAGACTGACAAGGACATAATGAACATTAGACTTTGTTTTATCCCTGATGCTAAAAAAAATGTAATAGTTTGGTTCCTCCTTGTACAAAAAGAAGGTAATACGCTTTTTTTTTTTTTTTTTTGGGACACAGTCTCTGTCACCTAGGCTGGAGTGCAGTGGCACAATTTTGGCTCACCGCAACTCCACCTCCCGGGTTAAAGCGATTTTCATGCCTCAGCCTCCCAAGTAGCTGGGATTACAGGTGTGTACCCCACATCTGGCTAATATTTTTTGCTTGTTTTAGTAGAGATGGGGTTTCACCATGTTGGCCAGGCTGGTCTCAAACTCCTGGCCTCAAGTGATCCACCTGCCTGAGCCTCCACGCCCAGCCTAATATACTATTTTTAGATGCTCATGCTGACTTTGTTTTGGGCCCAAGCAGTCAAGCCCACTGCAGAGATCCTGCTGCACCTAGGCTCTACTCTGAGTTTAGCAATAACTTTAAGCCAAACCAACAAATCTGACAAGAAGATGCCAGGCCAACCCAGCCGCCCTATTAGCTGCTTTTCCTCCTGGGATTTGCAGAAAGCACCTGCAGCCTAAACAAGAACAAAAATTGAAGTGTGGATCTTTCTGTGAAGCAGCTGTGATTTCTGCACCTTCCAGCTCCCCTCACCGAGCACCACCCCCTCATATCTTGCAAGGAAAGTAAGGCAGCATCGTGAGCAGAGCCAAGTCCTAAGAAACACCTGGGTTCAAATCTGGGCTCTGTCACTGACCAACAGACTCTTTACCTCTCTGAGCCTTAGTTTCTTAAACTCCTGCTTTATTTCACGTTTTAAAAAAATAGAATAATGACAAACTCCATGTTTTTATCTCTGGCAAACTTTTATCAAGCACACAACTGCCCCATGAGTACCCAACATCTTGAATATACTAATCCTACAGTTTCCATTCCAGTTGTCTTTTCTCTAGAACCTCTTTCCTAGAAAACTTAGCTATTCCTATCATAGAAAAATCATCCCACTTGATGTGGACAATTCCCAGAGCCCCATCTCCAGCCCTGGTCTCCCCCTCCAAGTGTCAGTCCCTAATCTCCACCTGCACACTGCACATCACCAGAATGGTAGTGAGGGCACTTCCGGCACCACACAAACCTCCACTCGTCACCCATTTTTCTCTCCTGCTTAATAGCTTTGTAATCAACCTCCAATTCCCACAGGCCTGAGTCACTTGCCTACAATCTATGAATCAGTCTGCTGACCTCTGACACAGCCCTTTCACCCGCAAGCCCACTGCCACCATGCTGGCTCCTGTTCCCATTCTTTCACCTCTGACCTTTTACATAGGACCAGCCTTCTTGCCCCTGCGTCTCCTATCCACCCATCCTACCTAAACATGCTGCTACCCAAATTACCCTCTTAGGGGCAGGGGCAGCAGACTACAGCCCCTGGGCCGAATCAGCCTGCCAACTGTTTTTGTAAATAAAACTTCACTGGAACACAGCACATCCATTCCTTTACATGTTGTCTGTGGCTGCTTCCATGCTATAATGGCATTTGCCACAGACTGCATAGCCTATGAACCTGAAATTACTTGCCAACTGGCCCTCTACAGAAAAAATGTGTTGACCTCTGCCCTAGACATGGTTTGAATGACAGTTCCTGCAGCTCAAAACTTTTGGGTTTAAGCCAGTATGACTTAGACTGGGTATGCAAGACACATCAGATCCTGGCTTTCAGGCCCCTTTGCCCTAAATGCTCATCACACAGCCTGCTGGCCCTGACCCCTCCCCCGAGAGCCTTTGCTCACAAAAGTCCCCACGTCAAACACTCCTTTTCACTTATACAGGCAGGCCAAAATGCACATTTTCTTCTGGCTCAGTTGCTCTCTCTGCCCCCCAGGCCGCCACAACCCTCCACAGCCTTTCTAGCCACTTTCTCAGCACTCACTGATCCTGCCCCTCATGTCCAGCTACCTGGTAACGACTCAGTCTCTACTGAATCTTGAGCCACTTGAAGGCAAGACTCTCTTTTGCTGCTCACTATGAGGTCCAGCAGTCACCTGCTCGGGCAAGGCACCCCTTCAGCATTTGCTGGGTTAAGACCTAGCGCTTATGTCCACACATCACAAGCTTCTCTGTAACTCCCTCTGAGAGTCAAGTTTTCCGCACTTTGAGCCTCAGCTCTTTACTGTTGCCTGGGACAGGTTTACTCCCCTCTGCTGGAGGAGAGGAAAGGGGGTATTCTTGTCATAAAATGTCAAACTACACCTGCTGTCCCTAAGGGATGACTCAACTCCTAGCACCTATGGTGGGAAGGGGTTGACTTTCTGCACGCCAGAGTCATATCCATCTAAGCCAATTTTTTTTTTCACATCATAAAGTCTCCTCTTTCCTTCTTACAGCAGAGAGAGGCTGGCTGAGATGGAACACACAGCTGAGAGCTAGCAACTGCAACAGGCATAACAATCACAATCACAACAGTTACAACAAATGCAGGGGCGTGGGTGGGGGAATGAAGAGTATGGAATCGAAGGTCAGGCCAGACTCACCAGAGGAAAAGATATTAGCTCATCTGAATTCATAGCACTCAGCTGCTTCTTGGAGATGGGGAAACTCGGAGGCAGGAGTACCGTAAACAATTCCTAAAGAAAGCAGGGACAGGAATTCAGAATAGCATGGAGGAAGTGAAAAGCTGCTGGCCCTGGAGTGGGAGGAGAAAAAAACATGTACCGGAGGATCTGAACGAGCAGGTCGATGGTCTCATGATTGGTGCTCACGGCGGTGGTGTCAGGCTCGATGCGGAGGCATTCTGAAGTGGAGGGCTCTGCCATGGCTATGGCCTGCTGGGCCACAGTGGCTTCCTCTTCCTCCCTGCCCTCCTGCTGCATGTCAAGGCTCTGATATTCCGGAGAAGGGGGTTTCATCAGCCGCACATCCTCACTGCCTTCTCTCCACCCTGTGGAAGACACACAGCTTATGTCTGACCCGGGCTCTCAGGATGGGCTGCTAACAGGGAGGACGGGGATACCTCCTCCAGGGAACCACTGCTTCTCCCTGACTGGGGCATTACCAGCGGTCTCTCGGTGTCGTGTCTGTGGGCACGTAGTCAAACTTCACCTTCCACCGCACCACATGCTTGGCCACCTCCACGGCTGTGACACGGCCCGTGTACCACTCCCCTATTCACACGCACCTCCACGTGCAGCCCTTTATCTGACAACGTAGAGAGAGGTGCGAGTCAGAAAACTAGCCTAGAATGCCTCACTCAACCCAGGCCACAGTGAGAAAGGCAGTCCCCAGGGTTTGGAGGACAGGAACACTAGGTGCTTGCCCCCCACTACACCAGGGACACAGAGACCAGGGACCAGCCACTATTGTCTCTTCCCATCTGTCATGAGGGTGCCAAAGAGCAGGAGAATGAGTGACCACCAGGAGTGAACACCAAGGAATTAGTGTTAAAAATAACCACAAAGGGGTGATCCCTTCAGAATTCTGCTTGGGATTAGACTTTGATGCACTGCTGCAAAAGAGCCCAGACCCAGGAAAGATTCCACGAGCCTTTGGTAAACCACTGCTGGTAAAGGGCTCCACTTCCCCTCCCACCACAGGCTGCCAAGTCATTCCCCCAACTCACCTTTCTGAGCTCTCTTGAGGTCGGCTGAGTCCTCTTCCCCAGCACTGTCTGAAAGCTGAGTGGAGAGCAGTCTTTTAGAGGCACCCCAGTGCCCCCGCCCACGAGCAGACTTGTGCCTTACTGACCACCTGGGGTCATCAGCCATCATCTTCATGACTTCCTATGCTGCAGTTTAAATCACCAAGCCCCACTGAGAGCCACACTCTAAAATCACTGTCCAAGGTACCTACCCTTCTGCCACCTTTAGGGACATAATGTGTTTCACGCCCCACTCATTACGTCTGTGTGACTTTAGGCCCATGATTAATCCAGAGGCCAGTCTTACTCAAGACCCTACCTGGCACCATGTTTAGACATTTGTGTGACTGAGAGTCCTTGAGAGATCACTAGGCTTCTGGAAGGCTCATGCCACGAATACAAACAGAGCTGGTGCAGACTGCTGGGGTGCAGGCCCTAGAGAGGGAGGCTCTGAGAACCCCACCTCAACCACTCACCTCATTTGAGTCCTTCTTTTCCTCCTTCACAACAAATCTGCCCCGCTTGCACCTCTCCTTCCTCCTCTCAGCTTCTTCCTCAACTTCTTCCTCATCAGAAACTGCGACACTCCTCTTTCGACTAGGGGTAGCCTAGAGCAAGAGGAGCATGAGAATGTGAGGGGCCCCGTTCAGCCTCTAAGGAGCAAGAAGATTTCATCTAGCCTAAAGGAGCCATTCCAAGAGGAGCTTATACTCCCTGCAATCTCTGCCTGACATTACTTGGAATGTACACAGGCAACCCACTGGCCCCTGTGCCATGAGGATCTTTGCTCAAAGCTGTCATAGGGGAAGCTTCTCAATTCCCTTCCCACTTTAGTCAGCCTGGCCAGCCAGCTGTTACCTCCCCAAGAACCACCGACCACTGCCACAGCCCACTCAGGCTGTCACCAGACCAACCTTTACTCACACTTCAAGAGCCAGTGGAGGTGACTCAAGTTTGTGGCAAACCAAAACTCGGAGGGAGCAGTGAAGAGCTCACTGTACAGGCAACCAATGTGCTCTATGGCCCCTGGACAAGCCCGTTCAGCTATCAAGGCGTCCCCCTCCTCAGGGGCAGCAGCAAAAGCTTTAGATTCAGAGTATCTTCCCAAGACTCCCCCAGTACAGCTATGACACTGCACAATTCCATTCCTACACTGACGCTGGGCTGGGACATCGAGCATCTCACCGGGGAGAGTTTGATGGGTGGCTCTGGCTTCTTCACCACTGGAGTCTTGATGACTTTGGGAGAAGAGACCTCCCGAGAGCTCTTGGAATTGGGCAGTAAAGATGGTGACAGTTGCTGCACCAGAGGGGCAGGTCGGGATACAGTCTTGACGAGAGTGTTGGCAGGCTTTCGGGGTACCTCAGGTGGCTGGAGCAGCCTGGATGTGCTGGCCTCCTCCCGGGCTGCCAAAGCAGGGGGCTTTGGGGCACTGCTGATGACAGGAGCCTTTCGGGGCTGGCTGGCTGGTCTAGGAGTTGGCAGAGAAGGAGGTCTGCTGGGGGCATTCCTGATCACAGCAGGTAAAGGGGGCGACCGAGGACGCTGAGGTCTACGTGCAGGTTCCTTAAAAAAAAGGCCCACAGAGAGTGAGAACACTGATCCTAGCATGAGACACCTGAGGAAAGCCCCTCCCTTGCCCTTGGACTTCACCTCAGTGGAAGGTCTAGTGGTCACTTCCAAGGGCAATTTCTTCAGGTCTGCTTGGGAGCGGATGGGTGTGGTTTTCTGTAAGGCAAACAATCAGGATGAAGTTGTTTGCATATTTTAGTGTACTTGAGCAAATCTTTTGGATAGTGTCCGGAACAGGGGACAAATAAAATAGTTGAGCCACAGTCCTACTCTTACAAAACTCCTGTTTTCTCATTGGAGAGACACAAAATACATAAATACTCAACTGTCAGCAAATTACAGGATACTGTGTGATTAATCCAGCAACTAAGAGACTGGCAAAAGTGTCAACGGACTAAATTCCTATAAAAGGAATCCAAAAAGGTGGGAAGGGTCCCATGGATGGGGAAAATCTGGAAGCCAGAAAGGACAAGTGGGATTTAGCAGCGAGGGAGGCATGCATAAGACATCATGAGTTAGTGAGAGCACAACTGCACAGACACAGAAGCCAGAAATGGAAATGATTTTATAATAAATACGATAAAGAGCTGATATCCTAGACATATCTATAAAAAAAAAAGACAAAAAATAAAAATGTACATGAGTAAGCAAAGTCTAAAAGAAACATAAGTGGACATATGAAAAGTTATGCAATCTTAGAAATATTAAATAAATTAAATTATGAAACACGTATCTTTGCCTATCAAATTTGCAACAACGTTTAAAAATAATACTCTCATATACTGCTGGTAAATAATAGAAATTAACACATCTCTGGAGGGTAGTTTATAAAATAGTTGTAAAAAGCCATAGAAATTTACAGTGGACCTCTTAAGTCCTTTAATTTCACTTCTAGAAAATCATCAAAACAATTATGCACTAAAAAAATGTGTATTAACATAAAATATATATATGGCATGATCTCCCTATTTCTATTAAGAAATATATATTTATGTATATTATGCATAGGTATTCATGCGTTTATGACAAATTGGAAGGATGTATGGTTAATGATGGTTACCTCTAAGGCAGAATATTTATTTTCTAAAGTTTTATACATTCTAAATGAATTGGACAACTTTGAAGTATATAAGTAATTTTTCTTTAAGAATAAGCAAGTTGTTATTCTTAAAATAACACTGTTGGAAAACAGTGCACGTGGATCTGGAGGTTGGGGTTGGACAGCTTTGGTAAACACACACGGGTGAGTGGAGGGTAAAACTGAGCCTGAAGAAACAGGAAAGCTACTGAAGGTTCCTGTCCCAGGCAGAGCCCTGACGAAGGCTGGCTTTGCCCACTGACCATGACCCACGTACCTGAAGGGCCTCCAGCTTCTCCTGCTGCTGGCGAATTTTCTCTGTCAGTTGTTTCTGCTTCTCTTCCTGTGTCTTCATGTCCTTTCTGAATGTTCCCAGGGGAACCTTCTGCTTCTGTTCAGAAGCCTCACACCTGTAGAGAGAAAGTACTAGGGAGGACATGGCAAACGGAGCCCCAAGCTGGGCAAGGACCTTTCTCTTGAACCAACCTACACTGTCTGTCACAAGAGCAACCACCTCAGAGTTCCCAGTGCATAGAACTAATCATATGCACTGCAGGACATATGTCTATTCTTATTTCTTGGGCACTTATTAGGTGCAGCAAAACAGAGATATAAGGATATGTGCACTGACCTCAAGAAACACAATGAGTTATTTATCCCAAGAGTAGAGAGAACAGTGAGGGACAGGAGAGAAAAGTACCCACAATCCCCTTGTTAGAGAATGTGCTCACCGGTCCTGTTCAGGATCAGGGTTCATGGAGCAAACCCAGGTGTCAGGGTAATCTTTTTCCACAGAACTCAGCTGGAAGGGGAGGGTTCTCCACTTCAGACACAAATCTACAGAGAACAAAAAACCCACACACATCAGCCACCCCCACCGACTCTATCTGTAATCTGGTCTCCTCACAGGCCCACCGCAAAGATGCCCCAGACTTTGTATGCAAAGATCTTCACTTGGGCTCCAACTCTGCCTGTTCTTAGAAAATGCTAATTCTCAGGGACACTTGATTCCAGGATGGAAACTTAATATGGTGGACTCTTGACACCCCCAGCCCATCTCCCTCCTCTATCAGGATTCTGGCTCAGTCATCCACACACACACCAGAAACCATGTGGTACCAAACTGAGTGAGCCTGGCCTCGCTGCAGCTGGAGAGGCCTGGGAGGTCAGACGACCTTCTTTCTCACTCAGGAGGAACAGGTGGAACTCAGCAAAGCCTCAAGACTGAGCTCACAGGGCCATCACCACAAAGACTTGGATCCCTAGTGGGACTGTAAGTCCATGAACGTCAGTCAAGTCAGGAGGCTGGCGTGAAGGTAGAGATAAGAGGATCATGAGCTGATGGAAATGAGTCAGGAGGGTCCAACCACCCAACTCACCACACTGGATGGTGGTGGGGATTTCCATAGCTCTCCGGCGTTTGTAACGCAGCTCGCTGGATGGGGGCTGGTTCCAGTTGGCAGAGAGGTAGCCAAATTCATCCCAGAACTTGATGATTCCCCGCTGGGCTGGAAGGCAAACACCCACACATCATGTTAGATGGCTACATGGGTCCATCATGAGGTGGCTCCATGTTTGGAGCCAGCCTCCCTCTCTACCTACATTCAGTTGAAGAAAAAAGGCAGAGGCCCAGCAGCCCAGCCCCATTACCAATGGCAATGTCCTTCCAATACTGTGCCAGGTGCTCCCCCATTGCTCGGAGCAGGTGCCGGTACTCCTTGGCATCAGCAAAGTCCTGTTTGTTGTGTGTAGGCTCCAGGACTAAGTAGGGCACATCAACAACCCCAACAACCCCACCGCATGCCCTGCAGGAAGAAAGAGAACACAGCTGTCACCCCCACTGGCCAACACCCTCCTGCCAACTATCCCGGGCTAGACAGCTCTCCATGGGTAGTACTCACATGCCCCCTTCCAGCTGTGGGCCCACTTTCTCATACATCTTGATCAGCCGGCTACAGTTGTAGATGAACATGCCATCCAGGTCCCGGTGTTCAATGTTGACCCCAAAAACAAAATTCAGTTCCTTTGGTTCTTTAAGTGCTCTAAGAAGACAAAAAAATTCAAGCAGATCTACGCATTAGCACACAAGCACCATGGTGTTTAAGATGTGTTAAGCTTAAGCTTAAACTTGAGACATGTTAAGCCAAAAGTTTTTTCTCTCTATTTGATGTGTAGCCTGTTAGACTTGATGCGGACATGCGCCACGCACCAACTCAAGCATTCCTAATTAAAAACATGAGTTTGGCTTTTTGGTAACAAGGACGTGTTTAAATATAAATGGGTTATCATGAAGCTGCTGCAAATCTGTGCAAAGACATTTATATGGTGGAATAAACACCAGGTTATCGTCATAACTTCCACAAAATTCCACTAGTATGACAGTAAATTAGTATTATTTTAAAAAGCAAAAATTCACAAGAACAATAAGCATGTGCAAGAAGATACCATCATGTGATTACTGTCAACAAAATATTGGAGCTGAAAAGCAGATGGATGAGTAGCGGACTGACTTAGAAGACACCTGAAACGCATGCGTGCGCCAAGGAGGCCAACAAGAGGCAAAACAGTAAATCAAACCACAGAGTCCAAAGTGACTCCAGACATGAAGGTGGGACAAGCAGGTAATTTAATAATCCAGGACAAATGCTGGTTCTAAATGAAAAAGATACAACACTCAATCTCCAGCATTATTCTACATACATAACCAGTGAGGGAGAAAATGAATGTGAAAAAATATATATGTAACATAAAAAATAGGGTAGTATCACGAGGTGGTAAGAAGTATAAGGCAGTTTTAAAATGTTACTCCTTAAACATTTTATGTTTTTCAAGTTTTATACAATGAGCATTTTATACATCCTTTAAATGAAAAGAAAGAAAAAAGGGAAGAAAAAAGTAAGACAGTGCCAGAGGATGGTCTGGTGCTCTATCAGAGGTGTCAGCCCGGCCCTGTCTTTTTTTGACTCAAGAAAGAAGCTAAGAGCTCAGGTTAAGGCCTCCGTCCTGCAAGGGGGCATCTGACAAGCATTTAGCATCAAAACGTTAATGGCTTTCACAAAGCAGTCTTGGTGACAGAACAGCAACCTGTCTAATAATCAGTCCAAAAGCTACCTCATTTTAAAAGATCCAAGGCCAGGCCTGGCACTCACCGCTGCTTGGCCTCCTTGATCCTCTTCTTGACATCAGCTTCTCTGCGCAGAGTGATGGCTGTGTTCTGGACCTGTCGCAACATCACCTGCACACACATTTGCATCAGGTGAGGGGGAGGAGACACTCTGGGCCACAGCAGAGAATAGTAAAACATTACATCTAAAACTTCTCAATTTATCTCAAAGATGTAAAACTACACCTGGAAATTTACTTCTTTCTACAGAAAACGAACCCAAATCTGTGTTTTACTTGACCAGGCTCATGGGACATGGGCTTCTAATGCCAGAAACGCTGGAAAACAGCCGCCTGGGCCGGGGCCTTACCCTGGAGTCCCGCGTGAGGTCTCCACCTAGGCGTACTTCTAATGTCCGAGCTTTGCTCTCTGCCTCCCGTGCCTTCTCTTTCAGCTGAAACCCAGAGGAGAACATGGTAAGGAATGCAAAGGTTGAAAACTCTTGGTCATCCCCTCCTGGATCCACAGTGCAGTCCCTGCTGGACAAGAAGTGTGTATACCACCAAGGAAAAGGAGAGCCAACGGGGAGCTACAGCTGGTGAGCAATGTGAGGGCAGCCTCTGTGCCTGCATTGCAGTCAGTTCCAGAAGGAAAATCTGGCATCCAAACCTATCATGGAGGCCCCAGAGGAAACTTTACAAATGAACCAGAACAGGTTTAAAAAAAACACCCAAGGCAAGCAGTTAAACCCTCAGCATGAGCTAGAAGCTAAAGCAGTCTTCAGCCAATCACTCGCCAACAAGCAGCCGAGAAACCCTGAGAAGCCCCTGAGCAGCGTGAGAGACCTTGAGATTTTTGCCCTGAAGTCAGAAAAAGCAATTTCACAAGTATTTGGGCCAGAGGTCTGAGTGGGATTCTTCAATCAGGGAAAGCCAAAGAATTGATACTTTTAGGCCCTGTAAATGGCTGAAGAAGAGAAACTGGATTCTAGAAAGAAGAAATGCTGAGGGAGTTGGCATGTGGAGGAAGGGGCTGAAAGGAACTGAACTGTGCTTCGGGAGAACAGCCTTGTCCCTGAGTGGTGGACTCAGGCTTTCCCTGGAACCCCACTTTGGCCACAAGCAGCATACCCCAGATGCCCCCACACCCCACTCCTGCACCGGGAGTGGCATTACCAATCCTTGCTACGTGCTCTGCTTTCTTCACCTCCTGCTCCGCACGGGTCTTGAAACGGCTTGACGTGTACTTGTACATCCTGATCAGTGGAAAAAGCAAGCTGAGGGCCCACGCAGCAGTGGGGCAGGTGGCACACCCAAGCACGGAAGCACCCTGCCTTCCTGCCTCCTCCCAAGCTGTGCTGTCCTGGCCCCTTGTGATGAGACAAATCCAAGCTCAATTCAGCAAAAAGATGCAATTCCTAATTCCACTTGCCCTTAGCCTCCTGCTCTGTCTTTGATAAGCAACCTCACTATTCACCAGGGGTGTCATTCCCAAAGCAGAAACAAACCTCAGGAATAAGCCAAAGCCATTGCTTTCCTATGTAGTGTCTAAAGGCCCCTTGGCCCTGAAGCCGAGCGACTCAAGACAGCTCATTGTGCCAGGCAGGGCACCGTCCCTGTCACAGAGGCACGCACACACAACGAGATTAGCCAGCCACCTCCACAGCCTATCTGTCCCTCCCCTAGGACCCCGAACTGACCCTGTGACCAATCACAAGCAACTTAAAGGCCCAAACATAGTCAGCACTACCACAGCCTCTCATACAGCATCCCTCCAACAACGCCCCAGAGAAACACAGCCACATCCTCGGCCCATGGGAGACAGCAGGCCAGGGTGCACCAGCCCCTACCTGGGCTTGTAC
This sequence comes from Ateles fusciceps, assembly GCA_036589455.1. Lineage (NCBI taxonomy): Eukaryota > Metazoa > Chordata > Mammalia > Primates > Atelidae > Ateles > Ateles fusciceps. The sequence goes on along the minus strand of JAZHEH010000882.1, from coordinate 9,891,532 downwards.
AGGCAGCAGGAGAGCCTCTTGGTCTGAACTTTGTGCCCGTGGATGAGATCCTCATCCGGGGGATCAATATACAGCACAGCAGCATAGGCCCGGAACGAACGCCGCTCTGGCTTCCTGGAGTGGGCAAGAACAGAGAAATGCTGACACCTGTTCCAGAACAGGCCTGACCAAGGGCACAACATCCTCTCTGCAAGCTCTCCACCTTTCCATGTTAGGTACTGGTTTCTCTTGCTGCCCCTGACCCAGTGCTCCCTTAGTGTGAGCACCACATCCTGCCCCTCTCACATCCTCAGCACAGGTACCCCACAGGCAACTGACCTGGCCCTTTTACTACCCAACCACAGAACCCTGGGGGAACTCCTCTCCCCCACTCTAGGCCTCAGTTTCTCCTCCTGCCAAATCAAGGAGTTGGATCAGGGGATTATTAATCTTTTCTATTAGCTTAGCTGAGGATCTGTTGTCCTATTCATCCTTCTGTCTTGTGGCAAGAAGACGTGGCACTCTCAGCTCCATCAACTCTAATGAGGCCACCAAGAGAAATCCAAGGAATGTGCTCTCTCCTCTTTCCCTGAAGCCACCTACTGAGAGCACCAACACCAGTTCTAGGGCCTCCCTCCCTTCCCAGCCACACTTACGTGCCCTCTGGGGGATGTCTCTGCCATTTGGATATCTCTTGGATTTGAGATTATGTCTAGCTCTGGCTCTCCATTATCCATGAGCTTGAGATTGAAGATGATCACTAGTGTTCCTGAAAAACAGAAATCCTTTGTCCTGCCAGGTGCCCCGGCCCATCTCCACACCACTTATGATTCTGGAGGTCCCAGATTCTAGGGGCTGCAAGGCTCAAAGCCTACTTACCGCTGTCCCCAGGAATCTTCATAAATTGGGTCATCACTTCCTCCTCAGTGCGGAAAGGAGAGTACTTATAGATGAGTTCTGTCTCAATGGCAAATTTCTCCACATTGTCTGTGACAGGTTCCCGGGTCCGAGCATTCCAGGTGGGCAGTGGGACTATCACCTGTGGAATAAACATGAGCAGGCACTTTAAGGGAGACCCCAGAACAGCCTTCCTCCCAAATGTGCATCTATCTTGTCCGTCCCCACACGAGCTCCACACTGCTGTGAGGCCCAAGCTCCACAGCCAGGCACCAGAGGCTCTGTGAGCTTCAGGGCTTCCCCCCTCTTCCCAAGCCTCAGCCACACGATTACTTCCTTCAGGATATGTTGGTTTATATGTTTAGAGTCTCTGCATGGGAAGTTCCCTGCTTGGGACATCCCTGGTCATTTTCTTATTTTGGTAAGAACTCTACTTTTACCACTAGGGAAAATATATTTGCAATTATCTAGTGAATCTGCAGATACACATAACATAACCTACAACTCAGCAAGTCTACTCCTAGGTACATACCTACCCTAAGAGAAACTTTTGTACATATGTACCAGTAAACACGTAGAAAAATAACCCGGGCCAGGCACAGTGGCTCACATCTGTAATCCCAGAACTTTGGGAGGCCAAGGCGGGCAGATCACCTGAGCTCTAGGAGTTCAAGACCAGCCTGGGCAACACAGAGAAACCCCGTCTCTACTAAAATACAAAAAAATTAGCTAGGTGTGGCAGCGTGCACCTGTAGCCCCAGCTAGTCGGGAGGCTGAGGCATAATTACTTGAACCCAGGAGGCGGAAGTTGCAGTGAGCCGAGATCGCAGCACTGCACTCCAGCCTGGGTGACAGAGCAAGACTCCATCTCAAAAAAGTAAAAATAAAAATAACTCAAATATCCATTCTAGAGTGGCCACATTAAACTGTACAATGGAATACTATGTAGTGATGCAAATGAACAAACTAACCGCTAGTAGCATCAACATGGATGAACATCATAAACACAATGTTATATGAAATAAGATACAAAAAATACCTATAGTACAAGTCCATTTCTAAAAATTCACCAATAGGCAAAACGGAACTATTATTTAAGGATGCATACAAAGGTGACGAACTATAGTGAAAATGAAGGAAATCTTATCACAAAAGTTACCTGAAGGCAGTTCTTTCAGGGGCACAAAAAGAAATGTAACTGGTGAGGGCACACAGGGCACTTCTAACATCGGTCTGTGATGGTACCAACACAGGTATTGACTTTAAAATTATCCTCTGAACTGCACAAATATTTCAATACACTCTTCCATTTATGTGGAATTTAGTTTTCATAATGTCTAAGCGATATTTTTAAAAATCCTACTCTTTCTTTGAAAACCCAACCTCATATGCCATTTCGCCAGAGGCCTCACTGTGCTCCTCCCCCTCCATGGTTACTAGGCCGCAGCCCTTGCAGAGTCCTGCAGACAGCTGCCCGAAGGGTTTCCTCTGCAGAGCAAGCCGGGCTAGGCACCTCAGGGGTTCAAACCCTTAGGAGAAAGGGACTCTGTAATCTTAGCAAGTGCTGGGGTGGTAAACCGTTAAGAGTTCTAAGACATTTTGCTGGTTTTTTGTTTTTTGTTTTGTGTTTTTTGAGACAGAGTCTTGCTCTTGTTACCCAGGCTGGAGTGCAATGAATGGCACAATCTCGGCTCACTGCAACCTCTGCCTCCCAGGTTCAAGAAATTCTCCTGCTTCAGACTCCCGAGTAACTGGCATTACAGGCATGCACCACCACATACACTTGGCTAATTTTTGTATTTTTAGTAGAGACAGAGTTTCACCATGTTGGCCAGGCCAGTCTCAAACTCCTGACCTCGTAATCCGCCCACCTCAGACTTCCAAAGTGCTGAGATTACAGGCGTGAGCCACTGCACCTGGGGCATTTTGCTGGTTTCTAAGAAGCTTTGTGCTGAAAGTATTCAACTGAGGGCTGGTCTGGGCACATTCCTCCTCAGCCTAAAATGATCTTATTTTGAAATCTTGGCTGAGTTCGCACTGGAGTACAATCCAAAATAGTGACCTTGTAGCACCAAGTAAGGAAAAAATCTCAACCTAGACTCTCCACCAGGGGAACTGAGTTCAATTTGTGTTCTGTAAACCTGTACCTCACACTATGCCTCCCATTCTTCACAGCAGTCCCAGGTGACAATGGCATCACTTTGAATACTGGCGTTCACTTCCACAGGTACCCATTCCTCCCCTCCAGAACACTTCTCCTTTAGTTTCAATGGTACCGCTTGACCAGTTTTCTTCCTACCTTTCTAGCTACCCCTTTGTCCCTTTGGCCTCCTTCTCCTCCCCCCCAACATTTAGATATTGGCATGCTCTAGGTCCCAGGTCCTCTTCTCACTCTATTCTCTCCATTAGGTGACTTCATTTGCTACCAAGAATCCTGAAGCCCCCAGGACTCCCCCAAACGCCAGACCCAGACTTCACTTTGTATGTCCAAAAGAAACTTACACTCTTCCCCTCCATACTTCCCCTCTTCATTCTTCCCAACTCCAGAGAGCTCACACCCCAACTGCCACAGCAGAACCTGTGAGTAATCCATGACTCCTCCCCTTCGCTTTCACCTTCCACTAATCAATCAATCACCAAATCTGTGGGTCCCACATCCTAAGGAGATGACAAGTCCATGTATTTCTCTTGCCTCCCTTGGGCGAGTACCACCAAGCTACACAGAGCCTGGGCCTCTCAACTGCAACACTCACCCTAACCTTTCCAACCCAATCACCACACAGTCACCACATGGACCTTCTTAAAAGAATCTGATACTGGTACACGCTTGCTTAATAAAGCCCCACATATTCATCAAGGTCCTGAGGTCAAACCTTACCTGGCCCTTCCTGATGTCCAAAGGCCACCACCTTTCTCCAGGTGGCCCTACTGCCAAGTCTCCTCCCATAGCCCTCAGGGCCTTGAGCAGGCTGCTTCTACTGACTTCTACACCCTCCTGTCACCATCTTCAGTCCTGTATCAGGAAACATTCCTAAAAACCCCAACCCAGGCTATATTTTCCTGTCCTACTTCTCCTAGAAGCACGTTCTTTCCAGCTGCCACTCTTCTCTCACTCCAAGTATGCAGAATGAACTAACATACCACATCAAAAAGGCAAACAAACCCACTGGCTTGCTATATTATGATGGAAGACCTGCCATTCCCTACCTGAACAAGTTTGCTACGATTAAGGCTCAGATCTAAACAGGACCAGAACAAATTTAATCACAGCTAATCAACACAGATGAATTAAATTGAAAGTTTGAATTCATCTGTACTCAGAGCCAACAATAAAAAAAAAAAAGAAAGAAAGAAAGTTTGAATTCAACGACCTGCCTCTGTCAAAGCTGTGGATTTCTTTCTATAGAACCTCTTAGCCCCCTTCTTTCAAGCTCGGGCCTCCATGTCTTACATAGGAAAGGAGGTAAGAGTCCAGTCTGAGGCTGGGTAGGCCACAGGACTGCCCTGATCCCCCACAACGAGGGGGCACCAACCTCACCAGAAACAGCTCTGCAGATATCTGAGCCACAAGGCCACAGGGAGAACCGGCCAAACATGCGTTTAGCTTACACAATCAATTATCAAAATGATTTAAACTCAGCATATTCTGGATTCATTAGTCCTTCCTTCCAGCATAGCAATAATCACTGGGCTGTGCAGCAGCCACTCCCAAGGTAAGGCCCAGAGCATCGGTTCCATTTTCCTGTTTTCCATACCCTCACCTGCTTTACTACCTTCCCAGACTCTCTCTAGGTATCTGAGTCATAGTTTCTGACATAGAGTAATACATTTCCTCAAAAGGAAAATGAGCTCATAGCACATTCTACAAAATCACTATCAAATAGGAAAGACACATGGTCAGGGAAGCCCAAAATACTCCCCCTGATAAAACAATGCTCCATGGTAACACTCCCCCACAAGATGGAATTCAAGTGGCAGATTTAAAGGAGCTGCAAATCCAACTCTTAATTCCAGCCACTTGACAGTCTCATTCTCAGACACAGTTGCTCTCTGAAGTGCTCTGAGATTTCGCTTCCTCTCACATTAAAGTTATCTACCTCAACTCCTCAACCAATTCATCTAACCAGCTAACTGCGTAACAATTAGGGAAAATGTGCTCCAATCCTGCAAACCCAGAGTCTAGCATTGCAAACCACCTACAAAAACTTGGCAGACTCAGGAAATGGGGACTGGTGATTCAAACCACGAGGATGGGACCTACTTCATCAATGCCTTCTTCCTCATGAAAGGTACGAGACAGAAAGAGGCAGGTCATGGTATCTTCCTTCTTGGTGAACAGGATAAAATCCTTCCCAATGCGCATTGAGCCCCTGAAAAGGAAGCAGAAATATGTTATTCTCCCCCGGGAGTCAAAAGCTCATCTGCAAAAGAAATCAATCCACTCTCTGGATCTGACTGGAGGGGTCTCCTAAAGGCCTCCCTAGGTCCCAGGACTCTGTGCTGAGTTCCACAGCCCTTGTTCTCTCTCCAACCCCCAACCCTCCTTGCTCTCCTTTTCCACAGGCCTGTAACTCCTTAGTCTTTACTTACAACCTTCTCAACCACACCATACAGGGTTCTCTCACCAGCCTTCTAGGGTGGGCTCATTGCTGACCACCAGCCCCAGGTTAGTCTCACCCCCTGCCTACTGCCACAATGCTGAAGAGCAACCCTGCTGTGTTTGAGCTCTGGGTTCATCCCAGCCACATGAGAGGTGCTGTGCCCTCTGACTGTACCACCAGCAGATTTTAGTAGCTGGTACCCTCAAGATGTCATATTCCCTGCTGACCACACCCAGTTCCCACTGTGTCCTTCCTCAGCTGACACAAACTCCCCTCCATTCACCAAACAGCAGCACTGTCAAGTGAAAAACCCAGTGTCTATACTCACAAGCCCTCAAAAAAGCAGTATGAACCCAAGGTGCAGCAATACAGAGGGGCTAATAAAATTAATTATTGACCACAGGATTCAAGGAGGCTTGTAATTAGCTTATGTCCAATAATTAGAGCCATCTCCTGTCTCAGAATTGTTCTGCCACCTGAGGCTCATTACCACACAGGCAGCTCCCTGCTTTTGGATGCAACTGGTTTCTGGGAACTGTGCCTTGAGGCTGATTTCCAAAAGGCAAAAGTCTAAATGAAATCAACTGCTTCCTTCCTCTGCTTGGCCACCTTAAGCCCACTAAAGAGCAGGCAGGGACAGGCCTTTCCAGGCAATGCAAGGCAGGGCAGAAGCCTGAAGCTCCAGCAGGAAGACTGCCCACCGAACAATGGGGCTGTTCAGCTCCTTTCTTCAGAGCAGCTTCTGCGGCTTTATAGCTATTATCTCATTAGTCTTCATAACACCCCAGGGAGATGATGGAGGTGGAAAGCCTCATTACTCTCTTCTGTGTAAAATACAAACCAGCATGGCATGCCAAGCACACAAATGAATGTCATGCCCCATTTCCCCAAACACTCAGGAAAACTCCCAGGACACTATTCAAAGATACCCTGAAGGCTGCCAAGTCCTAGTTCTCCTCCTCCAGTACCCAAAGTGCTGGCAATGCTCCTTGCCCTGACAATTTCACAGACCACCTCTTCCTCCCTCCCTAAAGCATATGGGGAGCAAGTGAGGCACATTATCTTGCCTTCTGTCAAAGCATGCCGTTGCCCTAATTTGGCAAAAACTCTCACTTTGTGCCTCTATCTTCCTTCTGACCTTACCCTCTGAATAGCAAAAGCCCCAAATACCACTTCTCTACTGGTTTCCTTGCTTCTCATCCCTATTCTCCCCCACAAATCACCTTCTCCTAAAACTCAACTTCTGAATTGGTTTCAAGATGATTTTACTGTCTACTCTGAACACTAGATGGCTCCGTCTCAATGGGACTTTCACAAAAGTCTTCCACTGAAATATGCTAATAACAACACTCTCACCTTCTATACACTTTCCTTCCCAGTCTGCCAACCACTTTCAGAGTCACATTTCATTTGTTCCTGAACCTCACACTGTAAAGGACAATGTCAGAGATTAGAACCCCATTTTCTAGATTAAGAAACAGGCATTCAGAGAGGTGAAATGGCTTGCCTGAGGCCATTAAGAAAAAGACAGAGGTGAAATGGCTTGCCTGAGGCCACAGAACTGACAGAATCAGGTAGAAGGAGGCTGACCTACAATCTAGATGAAAACTCAGGACATCCCCTGATACTAGGAGACCTCAGTTTTGGGGGATTTAGATCACCTGCATCAGAATTATACGATTACAGGTGATTCATTTCATCTGTGAAAAACAGATTCGTACCCCCTACCCAGATCCACTGAATCAAGCCAGCAATCTGTCCTGGAAACATCAAAGGAGGAGAAATAAAGGCAGGAACCAGGCTCTCACAGCAGTGATAACATGTAATCCTTAACCTACTTGTATGCATTATCATCTCAACTTACAAGGAGAAAGCTGAGGCTTAGAGACGTAACTAAGTGGGTGAAATGAGATTTGAACCTTAGCTTGTCATTTAAGTGAAATGGACAGCAGCTCCATTTTGCAGTCAGAAAGACCTGGTTTCTACCCCAGCTCTACACATAGGCATTTTTATGCCTTTGGGAAAGAAACTTCACCCCTAGAAACCTCAATTTCTTCATCTGGAAATGAGAATAATAGTACCTACAACCTCATAGGGCTATCATGAGGCTTAAATGAGATCATTCATGTAGTTTATAGCACAGTGCCTGGCACACGGTAAGTGTCTGTTATTACCATTTGCTTCCTGCCCTGAAACACAAATCACAAAGTCCAGGTACTAGGTCCTGATTTCTTTGGAAGTACTCCCTTTCTTCTCCACTCCTCCAAAGCACACTGCAAGTGAGGACCAAGTGATGCTGCTGACTGATCAAACCACCACCCTCCCTCACACAAAACAACACGTTTCCACAGCAAGACTGGAAACGTGACTCATAATTCCACTTGCACAAACTCCAATTCCACTAAATCTTATTCTATCCAAAGGTATGTACAGCTGGAAGTGAGCATTTCAGAAATAGAAACCTTTCTCTTGGGGCTTCACTCAAAACCAGAACAACACATTCCAAACACTAACCAAGTGGGAACCAAGGGCTAAGAAAAAGTCCCATGGGATTTGCAATCATTAGGTAGGTCCCTGCTATAGGGCCCTGTAGTATATTCAGCATCTCTGTGACATCTCTCTTCCTTACCCTGGATCCCCAGTGCCAGGCACAAAACATGACATGCAACAGGTGCTCAGGGAACACTGCTGTACAGTAAAGCGACCCTTCATCATCTCAGACACATCCCAACACATGAGAATTACTCACATTCTTGACTACAGGGTAAAAATAAGAATTTTCAGGGCCGGGCGCGGTGGCTCAAGCCTGTAATCCCAGCACTTTGGGAGGCCGAGGCGAGTGGATCACGAGGTCAAGAGATCAAGACCATCCTGGCCAACATGGTGAAACCCCGTCTCTACTAAAAATACAAAAATTAGCTGGGCGTGGTGGCATGCGCCTGTAGTCCCAGCTACTTGGGAGGCTGAGGCAGGAGAATTGCTTGAACCCGGGAGGCAGAAGGCAGAAGTTGCAGTGAGCCAAGACTGTGTCACTGCACTCCAGCCTGGTGCCTGGTGATAGAGTGAGACTCTGTCTCAAAAAAAAAAAAAAAAAAAAAAAATTTTCAATAGGAGAGGTGCAGTTCTAGAGCACAGGGCCAAGAGAAACTTACAGCCTCTCCTGTCCTGTTTTTCATGTTCATACTTTTCAGTCGGTGGAACAAACTCAGCTGGGAACAGCTGGTAAGCTACTCCAAAAACCACCACTTTCTGATTTTCTTCCAGTTCCAGAATTATAGTCATAGAGGGACAAGGGGAAGAAAAGTTTTCATCCAAGAGAAGCAGGACAGCATTGTTGGATTTTGTTTGAGCCCTGTGACAAGCCTCTAATATACCTACGATTTTAACCCATTCCCATATTGCCCAATCTGAGTGGACTCAGGTGTTCGCTTGGCCGACTTCCCAAACTGGATCACACTGGCAGCATCACCTGAAGGGGCAAACAAGAGAAAGTGAAAAGTTTGCATTTCTTTCCCAGAGTCCTCAAAGTCAAAAGTCTGAACCTTTTTAAATCCAAACAAGGCTGTGTGTCTACTGATAACCTCTCTCCAAGGAAATTCACCACCATGAAGCAAATGGAGGCACAGCTTTGCCTGGCCTGTTGGTACCTCCATCACTGTGACCTATGTTCTATTCTCAGAATGAGGTAAGACAGCTAGGGGAGGCCTTTGTAGTTCCAGCTCGAGAATGTTGTGCAAGCTGATAAATACAGTGTCAAGAGACAGGTAATCTGATTGACTTAAGATTGCCTTTCAGATCCTAGCTCCCATATTAGGACAAGACGTAGCATATATACTAGTAGAATGAAGCCTGAGATGTTGCAACAGACTTCTTACTCCCCAGGTGGATCTTTTAGACATAACATTGAGGTTTAGTGTATTAGTCAACGAAATATATTAAAAAAAAAAAAAAAAAAAGACATAACATTGAGGCAACAGAAAAACAAATTCACATAATAAATACTTGGTAAAAATGATTACATCGCAAACCCCCCCCCACAAAAAAAAACAATAATCTCATCACTTACTTGGATCCATTCCCGCTCCATCATCCAAAAAGCAAAGCATAAATCCTCCTCGAAGGTCTTCTCGTCTTTCTGCAAAGAAGCAGCTGCCATTACTGGGCTGTTACCCACCAGAGGGTGGGTAACATGGGCATGATCAGAAGGCAGATCAATGTGAAGCTTGGTCCAAAGAGGTCAGGTCAAGCCTAGTTTTCTAGGCTAGTGTGAATTAAACTTCAGGGTCCTTGAGGTTGCAAATTCCCATCCAAGGTTCTCCAATGCTTTCTAGGTTCATAATAAAGATTGAGAGAATCTAAGAGGGCAGGGATATCTGGTCCGGCATCTGGTCATACCCACCACCACTGAATATGCACATACCTCACACATATCTCAATCATCTTTATCCTTCTGCTCACTCCACCTGGATTACTATCTCTTCTGCCCTATGCCATAGACCCCAAGCACTAAAGTACTCCAACTACTACACACCATATCTTATCAATATTGCTGAAACTCAACAGGGTGCCTCCTTAAGTCTGGGGGTAGCCTTCAAACTGATGAAACCAGACACAGTATGGGCACAGCAATGGAAGCTGCTATCTAAAAGATGAAGTACTATGTCTATACATGAGAATCACTAGGCTGACTGGCATTCTGAGCTATCTGCATTCATCATCATATCCTCTGCTAGCTATGGTCCTGAAAGCGCTCCTCAACCCAATAGCAAGAAGGCATATGGTGCAGAGGGAGGTGCCTGGTTCCTAGCTGATGTGCCTGACAGGAAGAAAGAATGGTCCTTTAGACAATAAGATGCACAGCAGCTGTGGCGGGGGTTACCTAGCCAACAGAAAAGGAACACAATAAACTATGGCTGCCATTCCAGTGAAAAGAACCTTTTCTCTCAGCAGTTATCTTCTGCAGCAAATGGTAACTGAAAGTAGTCTGGGTCCAAGCATGTCATGGTCAATGGAGAGCGATTCCCGAATATGGAAAGAGGCTATACTAGTTTCCAAGGTGCCTTTGACTCAATGATGAGGACTAGGTGAGCAAAGGAGGAACCAGCCTTGGAATCAAGGAAGTTGAGACACGAAGACAAGAAGGATGTGAGGCAGAGGTGTAGGCAGGGGACCCACACAAACCAAGCAAGCCAGTTGCTCACACAGATGCTATTCAGTCTACTGATTGGCACAGGGATAAAGGTAGTACTTCTAAGAGGAAAGAGGTCTGTGTAAGGTACTACAGGGGCAAGCCCAAGGCTGCTCTGGAGCCTGGTCCCTAACTGAGGATATTTTAATCTCCCCCAAGCTTCAGTTCACCAACTTTGTACAACTATCTAAGCCAACAAATCTGTTGTAAATGATATTTGTCCTTCCTTCAGGCTAAAAACTCGAGCAGTGACTGCCCTCTGTTAAACACTTATTCATGTAAATTAAAATGCTATTTCAGCAAAGCTATAAACCACAGAGATTTTCAAGTATCACTCAGTGTTCAGAAAGCTGAGCTTAATTACAAGTGCTTCTTGAAAATTCAAGGATGAGGATCTTCCTGGGAGTACTATTGGTTAGATAAAATTTTTCCTGGTGGCAGTGACTCTAATCAGTCTGGGGGAATCCAAATGAGATGTGGCAATCAAGAACAAGTACAATAAAAGTGCAAAAGGCTTCAAAATTTCCATCTGGAGGAAGCCAAGTGTCATATGAAAACTCAAACTGGGTCAGGTACAGAGAATGGTAAAAGCAGAGTTCTAAACCTAGCCAAGACATTTGCTATACACTACAGTCATAAAATGTGCATGAAGACTCTATCTTGGGATCTAGAAATTGATTCAAGCCAAGCACATGTGAAAAGTCCCCCAAGGACTACTGGCATTCCTTGGACACTGCCTAAGAAGTTACTTTCTAGGCCCTTGTGTTAAGACAGAACTCTCAGGCTGCTTTAGCACACAATCATCACATAACAGTGGGGCTGGGATCCTTTTCTGGCTCAAGGACTTCATTTCAAAGCTTTTTTATGTAGTTTAAAGGGTAAGAGATGACATTGGGAGGATCCTCCTGGCCACATTGTAACTGACAGCCTATAAATGGCTAGTAGCGTCTAGGTCCACAGTCACATGCAATACTGCCTCATGGCCAAGAAAGACTAAGACAGTACTGACATCTTCAATTCTGTAAACAGACACAGTGTGGTCTCTTCACCTTGTTTCAATGCTGATGCCAATCACTTGTTTATTCAATGACTACTTGGTGATCAGTTCTTCTGTGCCTGGTTGTGATGAGGACAAGAGAGTGAACAATATAGATGTGATCACTACCTTCATAAAGCTTACAGTCTAATGGATTCTACTGCCTGCAGCAGATAAGCTAGGAAGGACTGGAGGGTTTAAGCTGAAGGAGGCTGACAAAAGTATTGGCTAGAGCAAAATGTAGTACAGGTACGAATTATCCAAAGAGCTTGTGAAAATAGAGATTCTGGGCTCCCACTGGATAGTCTGTGTAGGTCTGAGGTGGGGCATGTGCATTTCTAATAAGTTCCAAGATGATATCGACAATGTCTGTGGGTGGCCCACCCTTTGAGAAGCACTAAACTGGAGCAAGAAAGAACTTGAAGACTTCCTTGCTCAAAACTATCTCCTATCACCTGATATTTAATCAGTCAACTGAGTGGTATCTGAAGCCTTCAAAGATAAAGAAGGGGGAATTCTGGATGGAGAAGAGTGTAAGCAGCTGGGGGTTGTATGTTCCCCGCCTCCCATCACACATCTTGAAAGCAGGACAGAGAAGGCAAAGCTGAACTGCCTGCTTTGCAGCTTAGCTTCATGTACTGGGAATAGCTACGTTAAGACTCAGAGCCAATCTGAAAGTCTGTGCATCTCCCAACATGGCCAAGTGTGGCTACTCCAAGCCAGACATTCCTCATCTGACTCCCACTGGGAAGAATAAAGAATAAAGCTCCACTGGTCAAATGGAGCTATACATCCAAAAGTCAAAGGTGATAAAATAATGGTGCCCCTAGCAGAGGCTATAATAAAATGACATCCAAGTTTTTTTGTTTTTTTTTTCTTTTTTGGAGACAGAATCCCTCTCTGTCACCCAGGCTGGACTGCAGTGGCTCCATCTCGGCTGACTACAACCTCCGCCTCCCAGGTTCAAGCGATTCTCCTGCCTCAGCCCCGAAGTAGCTGGGAATACAGGCGCACACCACCACGACAGGACTAATTTTTGTATTTTTAGTAGAGACAGGGTTTCACCATGTTGGTCAGGCTGGTCTTGAACTCCTGACCTCTTGATCTGCCCACCTTGACCTCCCAAAGTGCTGGGATTACAGGCATGAGCCACCGCACCCAGCCTGACATCCAAGTTCTTCATCATACTCTGCAATCTGTTTGAGCAGTATTAATTGCAGTTTTATTTGCTCCAATTTTCCAAGGATTAATCATTGCCCTGACATCACAAAAAGGATCTTTTTTCCAAGGAGGTGGCACTGCCTACCCCAGAAGGTCAAGAAAGTAAACAAAAACAGTCTACTTATGACAGGCATAGTATGGTCTATAACAACAATCCAACTAATAATACGCTTTGAGTAAATGAACACCTCTACACTTTGAGAGGTTGGCTCCTTTCTTGCCCTTTTTAGGTTTAAAAACAGCCTTTATAATGTAACTTTGTGGTGACTTCAAACTACATCTGATGTTTGGGAAGATTTCCAAGTCCAGTTATCAATCTAGTTTCAGAAGTGGAGATAAGAAAATACTTTCCCCCATGAACTAACAACAAGAACTTTATAGTATTAAGATTATTACTAGCCAGGCGCATTGGCTCAGTCTGTACGCCCAGCACTTTGGGAGGCTGAGGCAGTCGGATTACTCGAGCTCAGGAATTTGAGACCAGCCTGGGCAACATGGTGAAAATATATACATACAAAAATTAGCTGGGCATGGTGGTGTGTGCCTAGTCCCAGCTACTTGGGAGGCTGAGGTGGGAGGATCACTTGAACCCAAGAGGCAGAGGTTGCAGTAAGCCTAGATAGCATACTGCACTCCTTCAGGTAAAAAAGAAAAAGATCCCACTGATTTATTTCTCCTGTTGAAAAAAAAAAAGATTCCACTGATTTATTTCTCCTGTTCAATGTGTTAATAAGGCCCTTGAGGTAGAAAAGTATAAGGTTAAAGATCCCTCAGCCAAGAATCCCAATCTCCTGGTACTTGATGTAAATCAAGTCTTTTCCCCAAAATGCTGTGGTGCTTCTATCACACCATTTAATCCTTAAGTGTCTTGACTGTTCCCTCAAGATCTAGTTATTGTTCTCTAATCATCTGTAGTGCACTAACTGTCTCTCCAATTAAAGACTAAGTTCTTAAAGCAAAGACCCCAATCTCATCCTCCCCGGACTTTTCCCAAAGCACAACAGGAGTTGTACTGAGCAAAGAATAAAGACCCACTGGGACCTTTTTCATTTAAATTGAAATCTAACTTCATTCTGAGTGTCAGGAACTAAATTTCCTTGTTGTAATTCACCTACCAAATGTGGTAAGTGTGGGCAGAGATCATCTTTTTTAAAAAACTTCTTCCAAGTAGACTTGACTATTATGATTTGTCTCTTCAACATAACTTGGAGGACATGCCCATTCTCTGCTTTATCATATGTGCAATGATTAAACGAGACCTATTTTTCCAATGGTAGCTGTTACTACTCCTGAGAAAGCACACTCAGATGCAAGACACATGCTTCGCCTTGGAAAGTTACCACCATCTGGCCTGAGCATTTAGTAACCGTCTTCTACATTCTTTTCCTGTGTGCCCCTTTTTCCTGTTACTTTCTTCTAAAAAGAAAATAAGCCTTATTTTCACCACTTTGTCAGAGCTTTTGAACAAAGGGCTTTCAGAATTGAGGCAGTACAGCTGACTTTTAACTGCTCTGAGGATTTTTTTGCTCCAAAGTACAGCAGACATGAGAAATTCATTAAATCTGGGACAGATTCTTCATAATTATATGACATTAGTGGTTCTGAGAATTACTACTTAGTTGTGTGCTTGTTCCTGTTCATCCAAAGGGTCCATGAAGAGGGGCTATTTCATTTCCAAATAAACATACACACTTCTCAGAATCTAGTCCATGCTACTCAAAATATTACCTCACATATTTCAGAAGATTTCAGAAAAGTCTGTCAGAAAAAAACACATCACACTAGTCAAAAATTGTATTTAAAATCTGTCTTCCATTCTGCTCTCAAATTTTTAGACATCAAATGGCTAAAAAAGGTGCTGGTACAAGTATCAGGCAGAAAGCAAACTATTAAAATTAATTCATTTGTTAATTAATTAATTAAAAGGCCAATGACTGTTGCACTCACTCTAGGAAAAAAAGAGGATCTTACTACAAAACAGCAGAGCCAAATAAGCAAAATGAAACAGGATGTTGACAGGTGTAAATTCCAAGCCAAGCAGCCTTCCTTCCTGACACCTCTGTCTGAGAACAACTTGGCAAACTTCGAGCCAATCCAGTCACTGCTATTTTCTGCAACCGATACCAGCAATTCTGCAAGCTGAGACTAGTGCTCATGAAGGGTTCAAAAGAAAGTGACCTCCAACAAGATCTCTCTTTGGCTGCAGGTTCCACAAACCTCATTCATCTACTAACTCCTACCAGTAAAATAACTTGGTCATTTCCCTCTCTACTATTCCACTCCATCACTACCATAACTCTACTTGTAGCTATTTACATAGATTTGGAGACCCTGTGTTAGTTTCTTGAAACCAATATTATTGGTTTCTATGTCTGACCAAAGCTGACCATACCTGACTACGGCTGCCCCTTTTCTACCTATAAGCTGGAATAATCATGCCATCTTCCCAGGCTCCAGAATCCAGTTATCTCTCACTCAGTTCTTCTTAGGCACAGTAATAAATGCATTGAGATGAACTAGACATTAGAAGAACTGAAGCCTGACTTACCTGCATAAATATCTATTCTGGTGGCATCAGCATCTCTGCAAAATTAAAAGAATCATGTGAATTAATATGAAATATCAACCATCAAAATGCATAGTGACCTGAGTAGAATGTAGAGTATTTTGAGTCTGTTTTCAGGAAGCCATACAGAAATTCTATATACATTTAGATTTTTTAACTTTTATACTTGGCAACACAATTTCCTTTATATATCTGTAAAACATTTCTGAAGCCCCAAATTATTGAAGATAATCACATGACACGGGCCTGGATTTTTTTTTAATACTGATTTCCTGGTAAAAACATCTATAGAATAAGCAAGAATATTTGCCTTTATACCCTAAGAAATGATTCAAATATATGTTTTTCTCACTCATTTGATTGCAATCATAAAAAGATGTTCCAATAACTTGTCCATTTTTTCTTCTCAAGATTTTAAGAAAAAAGGAAAATAATCTCCCACAAAACCTGTGAAAAATCACATCTCGTGGTATACACACTGCAGTCAGCAGACTGATTCTTAAGCCCATAATCTTAACCTCCTTAACCTGGAAAGGAAGTTGGGATAGTCCTGCCCCATTAGACTCTAGCCATTGAAATCACACAGATTCAGTTATCAATTAAGACTTCCATGAAGGCTCAGAAGTAATCTAGTCCAATTCTGCCAACTGCAGGCAAAGAAAACAAAACCATTTCATTGGTTTTACATGCAAAAAAATCCACATAGCTCTACATATACCTATTCCCAAAGATCTAAAACATTTTCAAATATGAGAGATACTGGCAAAATGCATACACAAGTAGGAACACATACTTCCAGGAATCTCTATTTTACCATATGATACACAAAAAAACAGCCTGCCACCGCACATCATGGTCTCACTAAATTAACAAGTGCCGAATTCAAACACAGTTCCATGAACCTAGAACATTTTTTAACTGAATGGAAAAATGATGCGTCAACCAGGATTGAAACAAAATGGGAGTTTTCTAGTTACACAACTAACACATTTCCGTGAGCAGTCCAGCTAATAACAATAACAAAAGTAGTAAGAATAAGTTTATTGTATAGGCAGAGGTAAACAGGAGATTATGAGCAAGCACATTAACCGGAGATCTGTTTGAAAGTACTTTTGCTGTCAATTTTAATCCTCTTCTTCCTTCGTTAATCATCAAAACCTGATCAATAAATGATGTGTCTGAATTTTATGTTTGCATTCAAGAGTAAGACTGAGACAATATTTTCCTAATTATAAACAGAATCTTGATCTGGACTTGCATTTTTGTCTCAGAACCAACCCAAATTTCCATTCAGTCTTACACAGTAACATTTATATGTTTCTATCACTAAGAACTCAGTAGAAGACAGTGCTGACCAATGATTCCTTCCAAGCACAGCTGCTAACAACGAAAGATACTGTGATCATTTAGTTATTTAACAATATACAATTTGTGAAGACACAGAAATTTGGCATAGTTTTAAAGACATTAGATCGTGCACTATCCTGGTAGCACAAATTAAATCAGAGCTTGCCTGCCCCATTAATATGATTCCTAAGTGTCTATCTTAATTCCTTGCATTTTGCTACAATTATCTTGCTCTAACACACAAGGGAAATGGTTTTGGAGGTGATAATTCACTATTTTTAGGCTAGAAACACAAAGAACGATTAGCAAATTTAAGAGAGTGGAAGTTATCAAATAATGTTAAAAATATTTTTTTTGTAGGAGGCCTCTTAGGAGTTACAGAATGTCTACATTCTAAAGAAATGTCCTCCTCTCAAAGTTTTCAGAGAGCAAAGGTCACAGCTACCTAAAATGTTTCCACTTCAAGCATGGATTGTATGCCTGAAGACTACATACCTTGCATTATCAACCAGTTCAGCAAGAGCACCAAACAAGAATTCGTGAGTGGTTCTGAAATGATAAATACTAAAGTCAGCAAAAGAATTATGAATTGAAGTTATAAAATATTTCAGTTTTTTGAAAAAATCTAAAACCATTTGCATTGTTGATTTACATACTACCCAAGGCTTTCCAGAGCTCCCCAATTCCCCTGAAGTGTTAATCTTTATCAAGTCCTGCCATCTATTCAGAAATGTCTATTCTTCCTATTTTGAGTTGGGGAAACTATCTTGAAGCATTGAAAAACTCCTGTGTGTAGTAACTGCTAAGAGTGTGTTTCGCAGGCCACGGTGGCTATGCCTGTAATCCCAGCACTTTGGGAGCCCGAGGCAGGCAGATCACAAGACCAGCCTGGTCAATATGGTGAAACCCCGTCTCTACTAAAAATACAAAAAAAAATTACAAATTTTTGTAAAAATACAAAAATTAGCCAGGCGTGGCGGCAGGTGCCTGTAGTCCCAGCTACTCGGGAGGCTGAGGCAGGAGGCTTGAACACAGGAGGCAGAGGTTGCAGTAAGCCAAGATTTCACCATTGCACTCCAGCCTGGGCGACAGAGGGAGACTCCACTTAAAAAAAAAAAAAAAAAAAAAAAAAAAAGGGTGTTTTTCACTATTCATATTCTGCCTAGAAAAAATGCCTGTATATTTTATTTTTCATTGCCTTAACCAGTGGTCAGTTTCTGCATATCTCAGAGCAAGAATTATAAGGATATATCTTATGCATAAATACTGAATTTTGTTTTTTGTTTTTTTCTTTGAGACAGGTTCTCATTCTTGTCACTCAGGCTGGAGTGTAGTAAGTTTTGAATAACATGTAACTGTGTATTTACCCAACCCAAACTCTGAGCAGCTTCCCAGAGGAGATGACCACTGATTCCCCCTCCTTGAAGGGGTTAATTTTAATAGCAACCCTAGGCAACCATACCAAGCAAGCTCTTGTCATCATAGAAGGAATTGTTGAAAAAGGTCTTGGATTACGTTTTTTAACAGAGACAAAGTTCTGGTTTTAGCCAAAATCTGAGAAAATCATAAAATGAGTTATTCTGTTTTCCTACTCTTTCAAATGGGATATTTTTGCTTGTAAATTACCCAAAAGTATATGAGTTTCCTTTTCCACTGGTAGATCGCACACAGGTATTGGTAAAACAAAATGCTAACAAGTTACACATTGAGCATGTCCAATTTATACGGTTTAATTTGTGCTCTTTTCCACAATAGTGCTCATTAGCTATCAAATTAGGATGTGTCCACATAGAACCACCTAAAAAAACCCGCTTGACTTTTGATTAGAGATAATACAAAATTAATCCACATAATACATTACCATCAATTTTTCAAAAATATCCGTGTTATTCTGACTTTTTTACATAAAGTTTCAGCCAAAGTAAAAGGTTTCAGCCAATTTTCAGTTAAAGTAAAAATTGTTAAATGAAACATATCAATATTAAATAACCAGCATCTAGGATCTCTGATCATTTACCATATTGTAAACAAAATGTAAAACATTTGTTTATTTAATAAATATCCATAACTAAACTCTCCAGGAATATTGTTTTCTTCCTCCTCAACTAACTTCAAATTTTTACAAATGCAAGACTTTTTTTTTTTTTTTTTTTGGAGACAAGTTTTGCTCTTGTTGCCCAGGCTGGAGTGCGATGGCAAAATCCTGATCTGGGCTCACTGCAACCACCGCCTCCCAAGATCAAGTGATTCTCCTGCCTTGGCCTCCCGTGTAGCTGGGATTACAGGCATGCAACACTAAACCTGGCTAATTTTATATTTTTAGTAGAGACAGGGTTTCAACCATGTTGGCCAGGCTGGTCTCAAACTCCTGATCTCAGGTGATCCCCCCGCCTCAGCATCCCAAAGTGCTGGGATTACAGGCCTGAGCCCAGGCTACAAATGCAAATTTTGAATTAAGCTATCACCTTGTGAATACAGGTAGACCTTTTCCCCCGCCACAAGATCAGTGAACATATATTGCTAATCCGAAGGTGGCACTGATAAATACATTGCAACCAAAAGAAATTTTATCATCAATTCACCTAGAAAATAGAGTTCAAATTCTTCTGGCTAAAATCTAATTAATTACACTGTATGGAAGAGAGAGATTTCTTTAAAATAAAGTGCATAAAACAGCCATGTGTTTAATTATTAAAAATATCTGTCTTGTGCTCACTCAGTAAAAATTAAAAATATGCTAAAGAACAAAAAATATTTATGTCTCTAGAATTATCACTTTAAATTCTTCAAATTGCCAACTCAATAAAAAGTATTCTGTAAACTACCCCACTAAATAGGTAAACTACCCCACTAAATATGTAAACTACCCCACTAAATAAGGAGAAACAAGCTGAAAAATTAAGGTGACTTACCAAAGGTAATGTTGGTTAAAAGTGAATGTAACATTTGTTCTCAAACTTTCAACCAGTCATTTTCCTATCAAACATACAAGTGACTTAGATACTTACAAACTGAATCCATTTTATACACCCTAAATATTTTTAACTTTGAGGACTGTTATAGAGAAATATAAAATAACTAATTTTATTCCAATACTTCTCATTTCTACTTGAGTTTGTACTTTTAACGTAAATCAAGGAATCTCAAAAATACAGCTACCAGAAAAAAACAAGAGCACAACCATATTAAGTATGAGACCACATCTTGCACCAGAATGTACTAACTTCAGAATAAAAAAAGTAAAGAATGAAGTTTGCAGTCTTTGGTCGTGAGAATGGTCAACTTGAATAATCTGGAAAACTAATTTTGACCACCTCTGCCATTAAGACAAGAAAACCAAAACAGAAATTGCAACTGCTTCTTAGCAATACATATTTTCTGACTGCATCCCACAGACTGAGAAATTGAGAATAAGTAGATCTCAAAGGGGCAAACACAAAGCACCTTCCACATAGTGCTTAGAAATGTGTCTTGCACAGTGACTCACACCTATAATCCCAGCACTTTGGGAAGCCAAGGCGGGTGGATAGCCTGCGGTCAGAAGTTCGAGACCAGCCTGGTCAACATGGTGAAACCCCATCTCTAATAAAAATACAAAAAAAAAAATTAGTTGGGCATGGTGGCGGGTGCCTATAATCCTAGCTGAGATCGAGAGACTGCACCATTGTACTCCAGCCTGGCAACAAGAGTGAAACTCCATCTCAAAAAAAAAAAAAGAAAAAGAAAAGAAAGAAAGAAATGTGCCTTGCACATTTAGAACTTTCAAAAAATTCTAAATAGGTAGGGTGCAGTGCCTCACACTTGTAATCCTAGCACTTTGGGAGGCCCAGGCTGGCAAATCCCTTGAGCCCAGGAATTTGAAGCCAACCTGGGCAACATGGCAAAAGCCCCATCTCTACAAAAAATAAAATAAATTAGCCGACTGTGGTGGTGTATATCTGTAGTCCCAGCTACTTGGAAGGCTGAGATGGAAGAATGGCTTGAGCCTAAGAGGCAGGGGTTGCACTGCACCACTGCAAACCAGTCTGGGTGACAGAGCCAGACCCTATCTGAAAAAAAAAAAATTCTAAATGGTGTTTGTTGTTCCACACCGTCTCAATGCTGTTCCATGCATACATATTTCAGATAAGCTAACAGTACCCTTTACAATGTAACTAAAGGGTAGTTTTGCAATGGCAGAACACATCATAAAAGAGGCTTTTGTGACCACTGTTGGTAAAGTCAGAGAGAAATACTCAGAATCTCTTCCAGACCTCCAGCTGATTAAAGACAGATTTTCCAGATGCTAAAATCAGAATTCTAAATATTTCTTAAAATCCTAAGAATCAAAATTATACCAACTGCATAAATTCTTTTTTCCCAAATAATATTCCAAGAGTATAGTCATTGCTAGGTAGCATTTGAGATAGAATAAATATCTAAAGAAATTCTTTTCTTCACAGACCTAAACATCCTTTGCATGTGATCCAAGAAAGGTCACAGGAAAAAGACAACGATTTTTTAAAAATTTGTTCACTTTCAACTGGCTTTATTTCTTCTTAGACAGAGTCTCACTCTGTCACCTAGGCTGGAGTGCAGTGGCATGATCTCCACCCACCACAATCTCTGCCTCCCAATTCAAGTGATTCTCCTGACTCAGTATCCAGAGTAGCTGGGATTACAGGTGCAGGCTACTACGCCTGGCTAATTTTTTTGTTATTTTTAATAGAGATGGAGTTTCACCCCGTTGGCTAGGCAGGCTGGTCTCGAACTCCTGATCTCAAGTGATCCGCCCACCTCAGCCTTCCAAAGTGTTGGGATTACAGGCATGAGCCACCTCGCCCGCCCGATCATGGCTTTTGTATCACTTGTGTCACAGAGAAATAGTTTTGTAGCTCAACATTTCCAGGGACAAATTCACGTGTAAATTAGCTTGTTATAAAAGGAAAATGGTCTTCCTATTTCTATTCATCCCGAATGTAAACCAATAGATCATCCATAGGCCCATTATACAGTGTGACAGCTTCTGCTGAGTTCCTACACATGCTGACAATAGTTAATTGCCTTAATTGCTAGAAAATAAAACTGAGAAATTCTGGAGCAACCATTTTACATTTAAATAGCTTTAATATGTTTAGGATATGAGCCTACTCAACAGGCTTAAAAGTAATAAGTAATTTAAGTCTCTGAGTTGACAGACTCCTTACATTCATTTCACATACATATAAAATCCAGAAATAGGGCCACGCGCGGTGGCTCATGCCTACAATTCCAGCACTTTGGGAGGCCGAAATGGGCAGATCATGAGGTCAGATCAAGAGCATCCTGGCTAACACGGTGAAACCCTATCTCTACTAAAAATACAAAAAAATTAGCTGGGTGTGTGGCACACACCTGTAGTTCCAACTACTCAGGAGGCTGAGGCAAGAGAATAGCTTGAACCCGGGAGGCACAGGTTGCAGTGAGCCAAGTTGGCGCCACCGCACTCCAGCATGGCAACAGAGCAAGACTCCGGCTCAAAAAAATGAATAAATAAAAACCCAGAAATATATAGGCAAGATGCTAAGTTACTAAATGTGCCAACACAAATAAATAGTAGACATCTTATACCTAAGCATCCTGCTCTATTAGACCATTTAGCAGTACTGCAAAGTGACTTATTATGCATATATTAACATGTAGATGCATAATATATGCATGTTATGCATCTACATCTGGAGTGGCAGTCACAAAACCGACCACCAAAGAGAAGTAACCACATAAAACTCCTTTTACTTAAAAACCCTAACTTATCATCTAATACTAGCAACATCTGATATTAAATTACCTCAAGACTTTCAGGTTATCATGAGAATTTATCTCCCAGGCCTGCTTTAAGCCTTAAAAAGCTGAAGTAACCAAGAGAATAATCATCAAAATAGACCTGATATGAAAAAGACAGACATTCACTGTCTCCAACAGATTCTCCAGAATTTACTAAAAACTGACCTCCCTAATGACTAGCACCAAACAAGTTGCCACCACACTGACCAACTTCTGGTTTATATAAACTAATATTATAGAGTAACAATCACCATCCACACAGTGTTTACTGGGTACCACTGCATGAGCTAAGAACTTTGTAAACATCATTTTACATAATCCTCGTAAAAACTGTCTGTAAGATTAGCCCCATTTTATATGAAGAAAGGAGGCTCAAGAAGTTGACCTGCCCAAGGACACAGCCAGGAAACAGTCAAATTCAGGTTTGGCTGGTTTGCAAGCACATAGTCTTTTCACTGTACCACACTGACTTCCACCCTTCTAGTCTGGTCACTGCTTGTAAGTCTACATTAAATGAAAAGTAAGCAAAGGACCATTTCTTTCCTAATTCATAATATGGTAATACTACAGATGACAGGCACCCTGAAATGGTCTTGTGTTCCTAAGATTTTGACAGAACAAAGAAGATACTGTGAGACAAATCTTCCCTTCTCTGAAGATGACGTGTTGAACCACTTTACAAAGAGGTGGTTCATCTTCCATCTTTATGAGCTACAAGCCACATCATGTGACAACTTAAAATTTTATTTTCTTTATAAATTAACTTCCAATTAGGTCACCACAATGTTTTAAAAATCTCCTGAAGTTAGTCAGAAATAAAAACTTATCTTGGTGGTTTAGAGTTTATACTTTCTTCTGATAGGACTAACACATCAAAAAGAACAACTTCTAAGGTTGAATTTGTGATCCAGGTAAGAAATTCCAGAGCTTCCAAAATGATACTCAAACCCTCAAATGTTCATGCAAGCATGTGGTTCCAGTTCAATACGGGTAAGTCAAAGAAAATTCCCTAACTTAAATTACTTAACCGGTTTCTTTTCCTTGGCATTGCCAAATATCTATCATTAATAAGCTATAAAATAACAAGGGGGAAAAAAGAAGGGAGAAATATCCCAGAATCCTTAGAGATTAACTAAAATAAACTAAAATTGAAGATTTACACTGTGAAGCAAACTCTTTCCTTTATAGACAAGCAAACAAGCTCACGAAGGTAAAACTGACTACAGTAGGTACTGCCTAATGGTTAAAACCACTAACTACTGTGGCCAGATAAATCTTACTGCCTTAAGTCTTGGCACCCTAAGTCTGCCATTTGGCAGCTGTAGAACCATTATCAAGTAATTTAATCTCTTTGAACCTCAGTTTCCTCACATGCAAAATAGGAATAATCCTTACCCCAAAGGCTTACTGTAAAGATTGCTTTGGACAATGTTTAAAATAGTGACTGGCATGAAGCAATTAACCATTGTTACTATTATTTTACTATCCCATAAAGTCTTTGGTGAAGCTGGAACAAGAACTTAAATTCTGAAGTCCAGCTGATGGTCTTCCAAGATCATCATAAAATCTGTTAATTCCAGACTTGCCATCATTCCAAAATTTAGAGCTGAGATAACCATTTATAAGACACAGTCATCCATGAACATTTAAGTGGCCTTCAACTGCTTGATCTTAATACGGCAGTTGAAATATGAAAAAGGGCACTGAAGGTTTTTCCCCCAGGCTATGCTATGAACTAGCTGAATAATTACTGATCAGCAACCTCATCTAACTGGGTTTCAGGTTCATCATACTTAAGTGTGAGAATTCAGCTTAGGTGACTGCTGCAGTACCTTCCCCAAAACTATCTAGTTCAGTAATGAACTTCCTAACGCCAGCCACGGTGGCTCACACATGTAATCCCAGCACTTTGGGAGGTCAAGGCGGATGGATCACCTGAGGCCATAACTTTGAGACCAGCCTGGCCAACATATAGTGAAACCCTGTCTCTACTAAAAAAATACAAAAATCAGCTGGGTGTGGTGGCATATGCCTTTAGTCCCAGTGACTTAAAAAGCTGAGGCAGGAAAATCGTTTGAACCTGGGAGGTGGAGGCTGCAGTGAGCCAAGATTGCACCACTTCACTCCAGCCTGGGCAACAGAGCAAGGCTCCATCTCTCAAAATAACAACAAACTTCCTAAACAAAATGAAACCAGGCTCTCACCATTTGACAATTTGCTTCACTACTTGGCAAAATTTTATTCCCTTTATAGGAAAAATAACAGAAATATTACAGACATTATGGCGTCACAAACGTTATCTTTTCCATAAAAAGCTAAAAACCATTGTACTATCATTAGATAATGGAAGACTATACTCTGAACTCTGAAGGCGGTTCTTCAGAGACTGGACCATTCATGTAGCTGCTCATCTCCTCTCCAGGTACTAGAATGGTAGAACACTTACCTTCATCTCAAAAGTAACAGGTTATTAAAACACTAAGGAAGTTTTGATCCTACTGGACAACCTCCAAGAGACTGGGTATATGGATTAAACCTGAAACATTCCAGACCAAGTTGGAGTGATGAGATTCCTCCTTCATGAACTCAAGAATCATGAATACTGTATGTTTCTGTGGAAATTTTGGGGAAAGACTATCTAAATCAAGGTTTTAAACAAGTTGCGGTTTTCCTGCTTTAGCATATACAAATAATACTGGATGTAGGAGCAATTTGCCAGGAAGATAAAGCCAAATGCTGAAAAAATAAAAATTTTCTTCTTGAAAGTTGTCATTTAAATGTCTTCTGTTTTCTTGTTAGAAAGTAAAGATTTGTTATAAACCTGTTTAGGACGTTGTCACTACAGAGAGGAAACAGTTGATACTAAAATATTCCAACACCTGGTGATCCAATAGAGCAGTACTTGTTGGATTCCTGTAAACACTTGAATGAAACAACTCAACATACTGACTTCAAATAACTCGTTTGCATTTAGAAAATTTTGATCCAATAAACAAAAAATCAGATTCTTCTGGATTAACAAGTATTTCACTGATCTTAGTTCTTCAATACAGAGCTCAAGACATCCAGGGATACATCTCACTCCAACGGGACACATCCCAAAAAGCAAAAAAGCAAAATTTTCTGGGGAAATGAATTCCATATAAATATCAAGGAACGAGTTACTGGTTAACTCAGTGGTACCTAGAAGATACTTACGAATTTGTGTGCAGATATTCAAAGGTTAGCTGAGCTCGATTCAGACTGCTGTAATTTGTGAAAGCCATGACTGCAATGAGGTCTCCAGCCCTTCACCCACTAACTGGGAAATATAGCCCTAAAATGAAATCAGCTTCCCACGATTCTGTCCAGTAAAGCTTCCGTCTGTGCTCCTTAATGACAGTTACAGTAACTAGTAACTATCCAAAATATATGCAAAGAAATGTTTAAAATTACAATTTCTTCAAGTTTTTTTAATCTTCTCAATGATTACGATGTAATATTTCGGAAAGAACTTATGTCATAAATCCGTAGTTTTAAGGAGCTTTTAGCATTAAGTTGCGATAGCTCAATTCAGACAATCTGAGTCTCGTGTGGATGGTCCTGGAGATGGTTCTTCAGAGGGTGGTTTACGACTGCTCCATCTTCATGTTCTTCATGTCTTTTTTGGTTCCCCTAAATTTCCTGTCAGGAAGTTTACCAATCTGGAAATTTACCCACTTCTATCAGAAAACTGATCAGTCATATCTTCGCCACACGAGACGCCAGGATCCTTAAACAAGCCCAAGACCGGTGACCAAGATGTCGATGGAGTGTTATACGGCGCTAGTTGAGGCTTCACCTCCCACCTGAAAAAGCTCCTAGGTGCTAACTGATGATTTCTTTTTTCAAAGCCCTGACCAAACCCAGATCAGGGTGGCAGTCAGATTTCCTCACACGGGCCCACAGAAACACCTCACAATTGACTCTCCCAGAGCACCTCGGGTGGGGCGCGCCCCTCCCCCCACGTCCCTCAGACAACAGCCTCAGCCTCCCAGGCCCTTCCCGGGCCTCAGTCCCGTGGCGGCCTCCTCAGGAAGAGGAGCTACTCCCGGCTTTCAAGGACCGGATGGAGGGCAGTGGAGAGCGCACCACCCGACCGGGCACTACCCGGAGCTCACAACTGCCTTTGTCCCTCCCCCGCGGAATTGGAACCCAACAGCCGCAGCGCGCTCTTGGAACCATGTGCTGCTGCCGCCTCCGCCGCCGCCGCCGCCGCCGCCGCCGCCGCCGCCCGCGCGCCGCACTGAATGAGATGGTGACACGACTCAGCAGCAACAAGAAATTCGGCGTTTAGAGCAGCTCTGCCGCCGCGGTCACAGACACCACAGCCACCGCTTTGTCTCCGCTAGTGCACACAGCCCCAACTACCTCGCGCACTCCCCCGACGCCCCAAACCCCCGAGGCCTCTGCGGAGCATTCAGCCAATCATAAACCTGTAGGTCCTCCCGCCCCCGCCCTGATGTACAGCCTCCTGATTGGCGGGCTGCGTGTCCCCATGTGACCGGATCTTGGTTGGCCGGTCC
The DNA here is from genome assembly GCA_036589455.1 of Ateles fusciceps. Taxonomy (NCBI): domain Eukaryota; kingdom Metazoa; phylum Chordata; class Mammalia; order Primates; family Atelidae; genus Ateles; species Ateles fusciceps. Next base: position 9,864,351 of record JAZHEH010000882.1, on the reverse strand, counting down.
CGCCCCTGTCACGTGAGAGCGTGCTCCTCTCTTCCTGCTTTCCGGACCATCTCCGCCATTTAAAGAAACAGTACCGGGGGCGGGCCGAGCGACGCAGCCGGGACGGTAGCTGCGGTGCGGACCGGAGGAGCCATCTTGTCTCGTCGCCGGGGAGTCAGGCCCCTAACTCGAAGAAGCCCTGGCGCGCCCTCCCCCCCCTCCCGGGTCTGGTAGGGCGAAGGAACGGGCGTGCGGTCGATCGAGCGATCGGTTGGCGGCTCTTTCTCCTGCTCTGGCATCCAGCTCTTGGGGCGCAGGCCCGGCCGCCGCGGCGCGCGCCCGGTGGCCGTTGGCGCTCGCGCCGCGTCTTTCTTCTTGTACGCAGAACTCGGGCGGCGGCCTATGCGTTTGCGATTCGACGAGGAGTCGTCCGGGTGGTCGGCGGCGGCGGGCAGCTGCTCCGCCCCGCTCCGGGGGAGGCGGCGGCGGCAGCGGCCGCGGGATTTGGAGCGGCCGGGGAGGCGGGGGTGGCCGGGGCCGGCCTGGAGGCCTGGCGCCACCCTTCGGGGCCTGCAAGGACCCAGTTGGGGGGGCAGGAGGGGGCCGGAGGATGGTTGGTTGTGGGATTTCTACTTTGCCTTTTCCTCCTTATGCCGCCTTAGTGAGGTGCGGGAGCTCTGGCGGCAGCCCCGGGGGTAGGGAGACGAGCTCCGGAGTCGGAAGAGCTGGGTTTGCTTCCGGGCCTAGCCACCAGCTGGCCGAGTGACCTTAGACGAGTCACTCTGTAATTTGTCTGCGCCTCAGTTTCCTCCTCTGCCTATCAATGTGTGTGGGATTGAAAGCGCTTTGTAAACTATAAAGCGTGGGTGTATGTAAAGGATGGTTATTGTTTGTAATGTTTTTTTTGAGTTGTAAGAAAACTTAGCAGTCGCCCAGTCCTTGGGTTTTGAACCTGGGAATCTTGGATTGGAGTTGGGGATCCCCAAACTCCCTGAAATTGTGGGAATGTGCGTTTTAGGGGAATGATGATCCATCGCTAGCGAGTTTTCCAAGGGAGCTGTGACTCAGAAGAGTTAAGAATCACAATTTTTTCATGCTACAGAGAGGAAACTGAGGCCTAGATTTCATTTGGGACCCTTCACAACCAATTTGAAGCCCCTGTTTGAGTCCCTGGGATATGTGAGCTGTTTCTATGCATAATGGATATTCGGGGTAACAACAGTCCCCTGCTTGGCTTCTATTCTGAATCCTTTTCTTTCACCATGGGGGTGCCTGAATGGTGGCTGATGCATATGGTACAATGGCACCCAATGTAAAGCAGCTACAATTAGGAGTGGATGTGTTCTGTAGCATCCTGTTTAAATAAGCCTATTTAATCTTTGGTCCGCAACTCTGTTTTCTGCTTCTTGTACCGGTGCCTGACTACCTTTCTGACTCTTCACTGACCATTTTCCACGACCATGGTTGTCATCCATTACTTGATCCCACTTCGTATGTCTAGTCTGTGTGGTTGGTGGTGAATAGGCTTTTTACATGGTGCTGCCAAGCCCAGCTAATTAATGGTTCACGTGGACTTTTGGCGAGCGGGCTCACTGGAAGAGACTGAACCAGGCACGGAATTCCTGAAGATGTTTGGGGTTTTTTTCTTTCTTAATTGAAGGTTAACATTCTCTGAAAAGTTTTGTTAGAACTACTGCAGAACCTCATAATCAGTAGATTTGGAAGTGATTCAAAGCTTAACTTTTTCCTTGGCCCTCCATGTGTTCTAATTGCTTGCAAGTATAATACTAAGATGTCCAAGATGCCAGTTTTTGCTTCTTTGTTAATTTGCAGCTGCTTTTATCAAATGTCAGCCCATTATCCAACAAACACTATAAAAATGTTTGAACAATTGGATTACAAACATTTTCATTTTGTGGAGTGGTGCTCACCAAGTGGTACAGCTCTAAGCAAGTGAACACAAACACATTTAAGTGTATTTTGTCTGATTAGATGTTAGCCAGTTACGCTATTTCATTCAAATGTCTGAAAAAATCAATTGACTATTCCCTTTTCCTAAAGGGCAGAGACAGTCTCACTTCCAGAGAAATGACTGTTTTGGAGAAAAAAAAACTGTTGGTCTTTTAGCTCTTTTGTAGTTAAATCTGGATGTACCTCAAAAGACAAGACTGTGGTGATAAGATGATTTCCTCAGCAGAAAGGAGGAAAAAAGACAACTGGAACTCAAAGCTTGAATTCTGTGGCAAAACTTGAGATGTCCAGGATTGGATGTTGAGAAGATTTCACTACAGTGTTCTGCAATAGTTGGAGCAGATAACTTTCAGTGTAGCCACAGCCATGGACTCCAGATTTCCAGATTTTCAAGAACTGGACCTGGAACCTGAAAGAGCTTGTCAGGATGTGGCAGGAACACTGGAGGTAGATTTTTTTTTTATTTTTGAATTCTGGGACTGTTGACCTTGCTGTGAGAAAAGAGACAACGACTGAGCAAGCACTACCACCAGCATTGTTACCAGGAATTAGAAGACCTGAGTTTCTGTCCAGACCCTCAGTGCAAACTGAGGATGCTCCATCCAAAGTGAATTATGGTACTTGCCATTTTCCAAAATGCCTTATTCTTTACTATCTCTGCACTTTTGTTCATTCTCTCTACTTTGGAAATGGCTCCTCTCTGGCTTTTCATCTGTCAAAATTCTGCCATTTTCTCGGTAACTCAGATGCTCTCTTTTCTGTGAGTCTCCTAACTAGCCAGAATAGAACTTTGAGTTTATGACATTTTGTTATGTATCCTCTATTTGTATACAAAATCCTGTAAAATAATTACTTGCCTGCATTTGCTGTCTTTGCAGATAGCAGACTCCTTGAAACCAGGGTCCTTGTTTAGTGCATCTTTGCCCACATACAGCACAACATATCATGAAGCATTTATTAGGAAGGAGGAGTTTAGAGAGCAGGCTATCAGAATAAGCAGTCAGTAAGTGTTTTCTTAATTGCTGTGTGTTAACTAAAATTACTCTTAAGGAGAAGAAAAGTCACTAGATATGGGTCATGTTTCTTTATGTTTTATTATTTTTTAATTCTAAATTTTGAAAGATCTAGGGATCCCGGCCGGGCGTACTGGCTCACGCCTGTCATCCAGGCACTTTGGAGGCCAAGGCAGGTGGATCACCTGAGGTCGGGAGTTCAAGACCAGCCTGACCAACATGGTGAAACCCCATCTTTTAAAAAAAAAAAAAAAAAAAAAGAAAGAAAGAAAGATCTAGGGATCCCTCAGACATAAGAAGAAACCAATATGTTGAATGGGGTATCATATACAGAAGGACCAAGAACTTATTCTCTCCTACTTAAGATGGAATCCTAGGATGAAAGCTAGGACAGTTTTTTAAAAAGGAGCTCTTTAATTTGAGGAAAGCATTGGAAGAGAAGGAGAGTCAGTATCTCCTTTTTTTTAATTGTTGGTATATAAACTTAAGATCTCAGTTTTTTTATGCCACTTGTGGAGCCACTTCCTCATCTCCATGAAAAAATGCCCAGCAGCCTGAATCCAATCAAATTACTTCATTCAAAAGTATGAAGTTGGCCGGGTATGGTGGCTCACGCCTGTAATCCAAGCACTTTGGAGGCCAAGGCAGGCGAATCACCAGAGGTCGGGATTTCAAGACCAGCCTGACCAACATGGTGAAACCCTGTCTTAAACAAAAAAAAAAAAAAAAAAAAAAAAGTAAGAAGTTTAGTTTTCTGTTTGCCACTTTGCAACAATCACGCTTTTGTGTTTTCTTTTTTGGATTGTTGTTGTTTTCATTTATCATTTGTCACTGCCTAAGCCAGGCTCATCAAGAATTAATAGCCATCAGGCTGCTGATGTGCTGGCAGCAGACCCAGAGTCCTGTGTTTGTAATTCCATGTATTTGTTATCTTACCTGTTTTATCCCTGCCCATTCTAGTCTTGTGCCTCCTGATTGCTGAGTGTTCACCTGGACCTTCTGACTGCCTTCCTTGTGCTATTCCATCAGCCTACAGACCCTACAGACCTGGTACCTGGATTTTTGCTGAAGATGATTCCTACCACCTTACTACTGAAGAAGACACCCATTCCATTGGACACTGTGACCCAGGAGGCATTCAGCCATCATGATGTGGCCTTTACCTCCACTCCTGTTCTGTTCTACCCAGATTCAGCACAGTCCTTTATAGTGAAGTCAGAGTCCTCAAGCCAAATAGCGAAAGCTGTTTTATCACAACAAAGGCCTAGTTTGTTCCATGAGTGTGCATTTCTTCAGTTAAAGCCTTCAGAGACACACATAAATTTGGACCAGGGGATTTTTTAGTTATTAATGCTGCTTGAAGAAAGGCAACATCTTTTTGAGAACAGCATTGGACCGTACCGCACAATCTCAAATGATTGAAATTCATGAACATCTAGGATCCCATGAAGGTCACTGCACCCTGTTTTTTCTACTTCAAATCCTGTACTAGCCTACTGAATGAGAAAACATATTCTGACCCATTGGGACCAAATCAAAGGCACAGAGAACTCCTCATAGCATCTTCTTTGGAATTACTCAGGAACCAGAACTTTTTACACAAATGTGAGAAATTCTACCAAGGAGTCCCCTTACCTAACAGCATCTCACAAGGCTGCATCAGATTCCAGAAAAGGCTTCTCTTGATACATCAAGGTAGAACCTCTATGGTAAATCCCCTCTGTTTATATAGCACTTTACAGTTTCAAAGCACTTGTACGTACATTTATCTCAGTTATCAAAATAACAGTGAATTATAATTGCTTTTTGCAAATGAGGGAATATAAATTTTAAAAGTTAAGCAGTTATCCAAAGTGACACAGTTATGAAAGTGGTAGAGGCCAGGCTTTCTGACTCCCTATTCAGTACTCTCCTTGGAATTAACCTCCATTTTACCCAGTGTTAAAATGGCTGGGTATTGGGAACCTCAGGAAATTTTCCAGCTTCCTGATCTGGTGCCCCCAATCACACAGGATGTCGTAAGTGTGACCTTGTGATAGCTACATCTAGACCAAAATCCCCTGGCGATATCCCCCAAGGTTTAGGGGTATACTATCTCCATGGTGGAAAAGTGTCAAGTCTAAAAGGAACATTTTCTAACAACAAAGCTACCCAACATGAAACAAAAAGCTACTTGTAGATTTTTTAAGACTTATTAATACTCCTGTGCCCTAAAAGCTTATCTGTGGTCCTCTCTCTGCAAACTAATATTAATATTTACACAGAATGAGCTGCCTGTTTTTTCTAAGGCAGTACTCTGTGTGTGTGTGTGTGTGTGTGTGTGAATATGAATGAATGACATGGAGAAAGCTTCTGTTACCTAGTAAGACAGTAAAATATGTAAGACATGTCCCTTCCCCCCAGTTTACATTGAGATAATAGTGTATTAAAGAAGACTTGCAGCAAATTACTACTGCTTCTATGCTTAAATTCAGAAATCTAGTGTTTTATAAAAAAGACTTGCAGCAAAGAGTTCCATTTAGCTATTTAGCCCATTGTGTCCTAAATTTAATCAAACACAGAAGGGTATTTTTTGCATTATTCCATCTAATGGAATGCAGAAACTGTTTTAGAGCAGTATAGCCAGTGCTTCCTGATTGCCAGCAGATTGACCTGTACACCCCAGAATAAACAGCATCTTCAAAATCCCCCTCTCTCATATCTTGTTATTAACTGCTTGAATCAGTGTGTCTCTGTCATTTGAGAGTCCTGCATCTTGACCATTACCTTTATTTTCTGTCAAGGGAATCTCTAGAAGATGTGTGGGGGAGACATAGGAAAGGAATGGGGGAAAGTAAATTCACCCCCAAATTGGATAAATTCCGTGACATATAGCAGTATACTTCTGTGTACCTAGAATTGTACCATAACTTTAGTTCAAGGGCATTGCATCTCAGATGAGTAAGGAGGTTGGGAAGGGGAGAGAACGAGTGAGAAGATATTTCAGAATTTGAGTTACGGCCCATTGAGACTTATCAATGCTTGAGAAGTCATCCAGCCATGGACTTCTTGGAGTAGTATTTACAAAGAAATGGATGCATTTTGCAATCTCATGCAAAAACCCCAGTGCTATTGCAACTGAAAATCATTAGCCTTGTTATCTGATAGTTACTTGCAAGCCCAACTGCAGGCAATCAAAATTTATAGCAGATGAGCTTTAACTCCATCAACCTGTAATGTGGTCTGTATTGGGGAAAAAAATGAATAGAAAAACACCTTGTTTTACCACAGGCTTTGCTTACAGTTTGTGCTTTCTGTGACCTATTTTTTGTATTTCAGCATTTTGTGAACGACTTATTCTTAGATCATTGGTTTTCCAAAGGCTTTGTGGCCATGAAGCTCTTTGAGTGAAAATGTTGTAGAAGCCCAGAGTAAAAGTGAAGCTGCTCTGGAAAAAGCAATGAAGCATGAGTAGGGGCCTGAAGCCTGCTACAACTATCTTCCTTTACCACCGTGGTGACACCTAAGGGGACTTCCTTACAACACCTTGAACTCTTCAGAACACAGTTTGAAAACCACTTCTCTAGACAGCAATATGTTTGACCTGAATGGCATTCCAGTCTCTTCTGTTCCTCCACTCAGCATAGTTCATGTTCAGTTGATGCTGAACATTCTTAGAAATACTGTGTGCAAACTTAGAAAAGTGCAAGAAGACAGGCATGTCTTTGACCCCAGGAATGGTCATGGGCGGAAAGTGCTGTCAAGGGAATCTAGATTAACAGCCCTCCGCTCCAGATGGATATCCAGTAATTCCTAGAATGGCATATAGCCAGAGAACAATTCTATGTACCCTACACTGACAGACTCCCATAAACAACTTCTATTCACAAACACCAGATGCTCTAATGGTACTTGAAGTACATGACTTTGAAGTCTTGACCCTCCATGGATACCTGAATTGCCAGCAAGCGGGTTTTGAAGCTGGTGCCTCATTGAGGCCATATTAGAGCAACTTGTACTTGTACGTTTGACCTCTTGTCATCAGCCGTGGTACTCTACTTCGTGCAAGAGAAAACTCTGAAAGCAGAATTCAAATACTAGGAACATTTCCTAAAGGGACTCAATATCTGCTTATCATTCATCTTCTTTTCCAAACTACACCTCACTATGACTCAACCAGTAGCAGTTACACTGCTCCTTGGTTTTTATTCAGTTTAACTACTGTTTCCAAGATAAAACGAACTAATAACCTTTTTTAAAAAAGCTGAAACAGTTCCTTTATTTTCATCACTGGCATATCTGCCTATTCAGAATTATTATGACTACTCAGCTCTGACTTTAACAGCTGATCTTCAAGAGACAGTCTTTGAATACCCCTTCTGGTATGTGATTTAAAATACAACAATTTGGAAAAGTTTCTTCTAGCCAGTAAGAGATTTTTTTTTAATCGCTCTGTCTTGTTCTGAGAGGTGTTCCTTTAAGATGAATCTTTTGATGTCTGATACCACCAGCAATAGGTGGTAGGGGTAGTTGGAGGCTGGCCCTTTGAGCAGGCCGTGATAGCTTACTTGTTGGGCATTTCAGATAGCTTATTACCTGCCTTTTTGCTAGAAACAGACTGATTTGAAAAACAAAATTTATGAAGACTGCGGCTAAGGATTTTAATCAAACTTAAGAGCTTTTGTCCTTGTGGATATTTTAGTGGAACCACATCAGTCTCAGTACTATCATTTTACACTGATTCAGAGCAGCTGAGTTCATTCTTGCCATGATATACTTAAGGCAGGCATTGTAGCAGATATTAAGACAACTTAATCTGTTTCAGCAGGAAGGATTCCGTTCATAAACTCGCAAGCCAGATCATGTTGAACAAGGAGACTTTGATGTGTATCATGAGAAAACTCATTCCTTTACTCCCCAGTTTAAAGGCCAGCTATCCTGAGCTACTCCAATGAATGCACTGGTTAAACTTTGGGAATAGTTTCTTTATATCCTTCTCTCTCTCTAGGCCAGTTGTGATTACATGACTCCACATCTCGTCAAACAAGGCCTACGGCTGGTTGCTGTAAACTGCTCACCCTCAACAAATAAAATCTGGATGACTAGCCTGCTTGTATATACAACTTATTTGTTAAGAAGTTATCTTCAATTTTCTACAACCTTCAAATTGTCAGCTCTTTTTTCTTCTCTAATTTTTCTGTACTTTACAGAAAAAGACATTGATCTGTACTGCCATTCCTTCTAATCCTGCCATACTTGGTCAAAATGAATGACTTAAGATGAAGATAATCATCTGCTCAAGAGTCTAAAGTATACATTGTATAGAAGAATTGGTGATTAGAAAAGCAAAAAACCTAAAACTTAAACCTAGGAGCTTACCTACTATCTCCGTGTCTCCATGCCTCAGATTTCATCTCAATCTTTGAACAGCACCATTCAACCAATCTGAGGCCTTGACTTATGATTCTCAGAGATGGGCTCAGTTACGAAAGATGAAGAATTGTTTACCAAAGAAAGTAGGGCCAACTTTGACAAACCTGGCTCTGCTGACCCTGTCGCTCCCAGATGTAGCATAGACTCCTAAACAGAACCTCAAGTCTGTTTGATGATAAGGCCTTCTCCTGAGCTGAAAGTTCTTTGGCAGATGAGCAGGAAACTGAAAGTTGATGTACCTGACTGGCTCTATAAGATCAGAAAACTGTATCCAGAGTAAGCCCTATGGATTAACCCTGGAGTACCCAGGGTAAAAACTAATTTACAGAATTTCCTTATTCTGCCTCTTTTCCAGATCATATTCTGGCTATTGGTATGACTGGCCCTTCTGAAGTTACCCTGCTTGTCTGTTTTCCTGACTCAGCTCTTGCCTGCCTTTTTCACATGTTGCTGCAATTAGACTCACTGACCTTGAGAAGACTACAGCCAATTTTAGCCTGTCTTGTGCCCAATACAACAAGGATTTTTAATAGAAACAACCCACACCTCACGTACTAGGACTCAACAATCACAACAGGAAGAACCATGCTGTGTACTCCTTGACCAGCAGCTTTTTTAAAGATATTTTTAAGTGCAGAGTAAGCCTCTGTTCCTGTATGTATTTGATCACTTTCAGCACCTAGAACCTCTTCTATCAGATCTGGAAGGAATACAGCAGATTCAAAGCTGTGTCCATTTCTCTCCTGTAGTAGTGCAGAAATGAGTCTGATTTACCAGTGCACACAGAACTGTACCAGTTCAACCTGGCAAAAGGAACACAAGAAAAGTTTCCACTGTACTTAAAATTTACCAGCGACTCAAATTGCCTCACAGAATTATTTGATGTAGAAGGCAAGTATGCTATGGGACATGATTATTATTCCATTCAAATGGATTACAGACTTCTTGAGGACAGGACAAACTTGGAATACTTTCATAACCAAGGAAGAAACCATGCCAGCTGTTACCATTCAACTTCATAAGCAGAGATTAAGCTTTTTGATACTGTTCTTATCCTGGACAGCAGTAGTTTTTAATTGCCCAGCATCCATTCCATCTCATTGTAACAACTCTATGATGTTTCTTAAAACCACCTCTTCCTGTTTTCAGTCTGTGTGGTTTGGACAGTCTGACCCAACCTTGAGCTTTGTGGGTGGACATGTAATTCAGACCTCATCAATCAGCAAATCCATCTGAACTGTGGAGGAGAAGCTCTCTTTACTGAGGTGCTTTAGCTTTGTGGGATGAAAACCTCAAACCAACAGGGCCTACCATGTAGAGAATGAAGCCAGTGCAGGGGGAAAGCAGAGCCAAAATAATGGAGAGACTTGAATCCTGATGACAACGTTTGTGCCCCTGGATCCAACCGTGCCTGAAGCTAGTATATCCCCTGGACTTTTCAGTTATGTGAACCAATAAATACCCTTTTTTGCTTAAGTTACTTTGAGTTGGGTTTCTCTTACTTGAAATTGAATCAAGATTAATATATCTACCAACATTGAAACTTGACAGATCCAAGTATTTATTAAGCTAGAGGTCATGGTCACTGAAATTATTTTCCAAAGTGGAAGACAAAATGAAACAGGAACTGACAGAATATTTAAGATATCACAGAAGCATAAAAATAACATTGTGGAAAGTAATAGAAGACCTAAATGTCATTAAAGGATAGGCTAAGGTATGGTTCAGCCATGTAGGAAAATCATATTTATTAAAACGAATAAAGTACATTCATTGTGTATGGAAAAATGGCCATGATACATTAGGTGAGACAACCTATTGATAGAAAAGTGTATAGTACGAACTCATTTTAAAATGTGTGTGCTTATGTTTATAAATGCATAGGAAAGTATTCATGGCTTGCTTTGAACAGTGTAGGTTACATAAGACTTTCAACCTTATACATTTCTGTATTTTACACTACCCACGTTACTTTTAAACTTTATTTAAATAAAGAATTTTTTTAAATTTAGTGCTTAATGTTTGACCTTAGCAAGTTATTTAACACTGAGCCTGTTAAATTATTAAAAATACCCACTTTTATGTTAGAAAATATTAAAATATATTAATCATTCATTACTGTAGTTGACAGATTGCTACACCTTTACTTGTTTGAGAAATTCAGAGCTCTAGTAATTGTTCCTTGATCTTTTAAGCATGTCGCCTTCAAATGATTTTATTTGGATTATCAGAATTTTACGGTTTTAAGGTTCATCAAAAATTATTCTAGTTCTTGACTGATGTTAATCTATTAAGACTATTGCACCATCCACATTAGGCAGAAAACAGAAGGAAAGTCACATCTTTTTAAAAATCTTTCAGTTATTCCAGTGTCACTGCAATTAAGGTCAATAGTGACCTTTTAATTGCTGAATTACACATGCATCTTATCTGAATTTTCAGCAGCACAGATAACTTCCACCAGCTTCTTGAAATACTCTTCCCTTAAGTACTGTTTATACTTCATTTTCTTTTCAACTTGCTGGCTACTCCTTTATTCTAGGTCCTTCTCCCCGTCATGTAAATATTGGTATAGTGAGCATCCATTGTTTGGCTTGTCAAAAATTACTTCCCCTTTCCTTCAATGATAGATCCCCACTTAACTCTTTAGAAAGCTACTCCTTCCCATTCAGTGGAAATGTAGATTACAGTACTCTGGCCTCATGCCCCCTGGCTGAGGTTTGAGCAGTGCAAGCTCGTCCTATCAAATTTCCCACCAGGACTTTGATTCTTAAGAGGTGACCACAAACAAAGTGACCACAGTTGAGTCATTCTGATGGTAGTGTTCCAAAGAAAAAGTAAAAGTTTATGAAAGGAGATGTCCATAGTACCCTGGCTCCTATTCTCTATGCCTGGTTGTCCAGGTTTTCCTTTGATTGTATAAACTACCGCATAGCCTCCTTACGATGTTTCCTTTTTATCAGCCAAAATGGGTTTCTCTTGCTTGTGACCAAATGACTAATTACAGAAGTTGGTGCCACAGAGTTAAATTGTAGGCTTCTAACCCACAGGAACATACAGAGGATCTGGAATTGACTATTGTGCTGTGTTAATGGCACCAGTAACTCTTGTTATGTGTTCCTGGGAGGATAACTCTACCAGTTAAGATAACAAAACAGTAATATCCCTTCTTGTCATTTGGAATCATGTGCCTATTGAGAGTAAAATTTGGAGAACCAGGTAACTGTTGACAATAGGACAATTTAAAGTGGATAGGTGGGGCCCAGTGGCTCACGCCTGTAATCCCTGCACCTTGGGAGGCCGAGGTGGGCGGATCACCTTAGGTCAGGAGTTCAAGACCAGCCTGGGCAACATGGTGAAACCCCATCTCTACAAAAATTAGCAGGGCATGATGGCGGGTACCTGTAATCTCAGCTACTCGGGAGGCTGGGGAGGGAGAATTGCTTGAACCCAGGAGGCAGAGATTGTAGTGAGCCGAGATTGCAACATTGCACTACAGCCTGGGCAACAGCACAAGACTCCATCTCAAAAAAAAAAAAAAAATTAGCCGGACATGGCAGTGGATGCTTGTAATCCCAGCTACTCAGGAGGCTGAGACAGAAGAAAAGCTTGAACCTGGGATGCGGAGTAGTTTGCAGTGAGCTGAGATTGTGCCACTGCACTCCAGCCTAGGCGACGAGACTGTCTCAGAAAAATAAAGTGGATAAAGCAGGCCAAGACCATTGAGTTGGAATGGTTACTTTGATTGCATTAGTTATTTTTTTTTTATTTTTGGAGACAGAGTCTCACTTCGACACCCAGGCTAGGGTGCAATGGCATGATCTTGGCTCACTGCAACCTCCACCTCTCTGGTTCAAGCGATTCTCTTGCCTCAGCCTCCCAAGTAGCTGGGATAACAGGCACGTGCCATCATGCCCAGCTAATTTTTGTATTTTTAGTAGAGACAGGGTTTCACCATGTTGGCTGGTCTCAAAACTCCTGACCTCGGGTGATCGCCCACCTTGGACTCCCAAAGTGCTGGATTACAGGCATAAGCCACGAAGCCTGGTCCCATTAACTATTTTAAAGTGAAGGGCATCAGCTCAAACCCAGAAACTGACCTTTGGGCATAGAGTAAAAGGCTTTTTTCTATCCAGAGTAAGCGAATCCATGCTTAAATCCAAACTAGTACTTGGAGATTCTTCAAATTGCGAAATTACAATGCTGGTTGAATTTGTAGCATTACTAAGGTCTCTTTTGTGAGAGTTAAGGTATTAATCAGAAAAGAGACTAAATTATCTATAGAGTGCTGATATCGTGTTCAGAAGATTTAGAGAATCCCAATCCTCCAGATGTCTCAGGAATGAAGGTTTGGGTTACCTATTAGTCAAAAATCCTTAACTGAATTAGACAAAAAAGTATAGCCAAAAAGGAAGAGATAAATAGTGGCTATAGCCCCATAACCTGTTGGAAAAGTAAGATCTGTAGCCTCTGCCTCCATATCTCTTTGTTTGCCTTATTTTATTTTTCCCTCTTTATTCATTACAATATTCTGCCCTAACACATTCTGGCTGAAGTTTGAGGATGATCCAAGTTAATCCAATCTGATTTCCCCTCCCTTGGAGCTGAGCCATTTTGATGGCAGTATCCCCTCAATGATGTGTATGAGTGTGTTGATGATGGTTAAATATATCAGGGAATCCATAAATCGCAAATTATCAAGATGGGGTTAATAACTAGAGAAAAATGAGCATCACCCAGAAATCTTAGGCTTATAACTAGAAATTATTTTATGTTATTCCCCTTTAGGGGAGATTATGTTGAGTGAAGGTATTAAGATTATTCATGTTGAGGAATGCATGTCCACATAGTGTACATTTGCCTACCTGGTGTTAATTTTTTCCCCCTCTGAGAAGAGCACTTCACTTTTACTTAGGGAAACGACCCCTTTCCCATGCCATGTAAGCCCAGAGGATAATGTGTAAGAGGGATATAAGTTTCTGAAAGGAGTATGCTTGAGTTCCAGGTGACTGATCTCAGCCTTTGAATAGGCGACTCCCTACAAGAGAGAAAGGGTTATCCACTAGGGTGCCACTTCTGACAAAGACATGTTGTCTCCCTGTATTTGTTCTTCCCAGAGTAAACACAGGAGGCTGAGGCAGGTGAATTGCTTGAACCCAGGAGGCGGAGGTTGCAGTGAGCCAAGATCACGCCACTGCACTTTAGCCTGGGAAACGAGTGAGATCCACCTCAAGAAAAAAAAATCCTAAATTAATAAATTGGTCCCTTGCTTTATTAGTTCAGTGGCCCTCCTTTATGCTCTCAGAGTCCCACTGTTATGGACATCCGTTGCTTTTGTCTGCCCAGCATCCATCTTCACTTCTTTTGATAAGGAAATGTTCATTGCCCTCTGAGTTTCCAGCCTTTCTTCACTTTCTGTCTGTTCACTAACCCTGGCTGAGCAAGTAACTCAGACTGACCAGAGCACTACAGCCCCTTGGTCAGGGTAGTTGGATATGGAGTGAGTATATGATCCAAGCCAAGCCGGTTTTACACAAATAGAGCTAATGGGGGTGGGGAAATTTCCTTTTAATCCATTGAATTTAGAACTGTAAGGTTGCAAGGCTGGCATTATTGGCAGTGTCTTGCTACCACAAGGAGATTGCTCATCTGAGAATGGAATCTATGCAGGGGACTAAAAAATCCTAAAGACATTGTTATCTTCTGGATCTGGCCATGCCTGAAGCTCCCCCTGGGCTCTTTTGCAAGCCAGTAGACTTGCTTTTTGCTTATTCGGTTTGAGTTGTCCTCTCTTTATGAAATGGACAGAGTCCTGACTAAACCATCCCCATTTCAACTTATTACCAGCACCTGACACATAGAAGGTTTTCAGGAAGTAATATGAGATCGGTTTATAAGAGGCAGAAACTTAGAGCCTGTTAATTCCAGTAAATAGAGCCAAGCAAGTTTCTGCACTAGCAAAGCCGAGGAGACTGACAAGCTACTTCACCTCTCTGACCCTGTTCCTTATTCATAGGAAAAGGAGTGGTAGCTGGCCTTGGTGGCACATACCTGTAGTCCCAGCTATTCCGGGAGGCTGAGGCAGGAGGATTACTTGAGCCCAGGAGTTCACGGCTGTAGTGCACTATTATTGCTCCTATGAATAGCTCCTGCACTTCAGCCTGGGCCACACGGCAAGACCCCATCTCAAAAAGGGGGAGGGGGCAGGTGGGGAGTAACAGTCTCTACCTCAAATATTGTGAGGATTAGGGAGTGAGATGATAAACACACAGTGCTGAGCACAGTGCCTGGCATGTAGTTAGCCCTCAGCAAATGGCAGTTGTTAGCAATAATGCTGTTAAGGCAGCAATATTCTGGAAGACTCAGCCAGCCATTCCCTTGCCATCTTTTTAACCACAGGCACAACTGCTGGTGTCAATGACATGCACGCGCTATCACATTCAATTTGTTTTGTAAGGAAAAGCAATTTCTTATTAACCCCACCACTCTCAGGAATGCTGTTGACAGAAAAAAAATGTCACATTCCATTTCTCTCATGGGCTGAGATCCTTGGATGCCAGTCATGCCAGATAGCCAGTTAGCAAATGTGGTAGGAGGCCTGGATTAAGAAGATCCAATTCTCATTCATAGAAATATGGCCTTTCTTGGGCGGATCACTTGAGGCCAGGAGTTTGAATCCTGGCCAATATGGTGAAACGCTGGCTCTACTAAAAATACAAAAATTAGCCAGGCGTGGTGGTGCACACCTGTAATCCTAGCTACTCTGGAGGCTGAGGTAGGAGAATCGCTTGAAACTGGGAGGCGGAGGTTGCAGTGAGCCGGAATTCCACCACTACACTTCAGCCTGGATGACAGAGTGAGACTCCATCAAAAAAAAAAGAAAAAAAAGAAATATGGCCCTTCTCATCTCTGTTAGAGCAAGTGGACAGTCCTGGGAGTCCGGACACACTCCAGATTGATAAATGGCTTACCACTGCACTGACTGCATCAGATAAAGGTCCCACACCCTCAATCGCTACTTGTTATTTAAAAAAAAAAAACGCCAGGGCGCAGTGGCTCACACCTGTAATCCCAACACTTTGGGAGGCTGAGGTGGTGAATTACGAGGTCAGGAGTTCGAGCCCAGCCTGGCCAACATGGTGAAACCTGGTCTCTACTAAAAATAAAAAAATTAGCTGGGCATAGTGGTGGGCGCCTATAATCCCAGCTACTCGGGAGGCTGAGGCAGGAGAATTTCTTGAACCTGGGAGGTGGAGTTTGCAGTGAGGCAAGATCACCACTGCACTCCAGCCCAGGAAACAGAGTGAGACTCCATCTCAAAACAAACGAACAAACCACAGGTTTATTTAAGTCAGAGTCCTGGTCCTTTACACCAAAAAGAATAAAAGGTATTTTTCTGCTTATGTATAATTCCAGACAATTAGAATATCCCAGAAGTCCTCACAGTTTTGTCCCAGATTGTCATCCCAAACCAGCAGGTCTCCTCGTCTTAAAGTAGCTGAAATAAGACCTAGTGGTTAAGTCAGGGAAATGGGCTGAAGCTAGATCAACAATTTTATCAAGAGCAAAACACTGAGAACCTTAAGGACCCCTGGGCTCATCTTTGCCATTCTCCAGAAGTGGAACAGAAACAGCAAAATCAGGCTGGGCATGGTGGCTCACACCGGTAATCCCAGCACTTTGGGAAGCCGAGGTAGGCAGATCACCTGAGGTCAGGAGTTCAAGACCAGCGTGGCCAATATGGCGAAACCCCATCTCTACAAAAATACAAAAATTAGCTGGGCATGATAGCAGGTGCCTGTAACCCAGCTACCCGGGAGGCTGAGGCAAGAGAATCACTTGAACCCGGGAGGTGGAGGTTGCAGTCAGCCAAGATAGCGCCATTGCACTCCAGCCTAGGCAACAGAGCAAGACTCCATCTCAGAAAAAAAACAAAAAAACCCCAGCAGAATCACGTTTGCCTGATTCAACACTTGGCCTCTTTGGACAAGAGACTGATTTCTCAGGTTCAGATGATTCCTGGGACTGTTTGCAATTGGAGAGAAGATAAGTCCAGAGGCTGTTTTAGGTCTTCGAGGGCTCAGAAGACATATATAGAGCATGGCTTCCATGGATGTGGGGGAGACGGGAGAACCATCGAGCTCAGGCTCCAGTCATACATGTTTGCTGGCATACTCACAACACAACAATGACAGTCCTCAAAATGACATTCAACTTTCGTCCCATCCTAAGAACAAACACCTGGAGTGCACTATGAATTAATATTTTAAATCCTGTTTGTCTTGGACCAACACAATTATTCTGGAGTCTATCTGTGTGTATTTTACAATATTCATTTTCCAATGTTGTCACGTAAGTTATACCACAAATTTTGGAAAGTGTATGACAAATCAAGAATGAAATCACATAAACATGTGCATGCACACAAACTGCCACTACTACCACTGATCTGAGACAGCCCTGGAAACCAGCCCCAGAGATAGGGCCTGGAAGAGGTTTTGATGAAAAGCAGCCTGTAGTAGAACAGGCTTTGTTGCAGGTCCTACAGAAGAACTGGGTTGAGTTTTGCAGCTTCTCCCATCCCTTTCTGGCCCAAAGCAAGCCCCAACCCCAACCACTTTGAGATGCTACGTTATGTTTAACTATGTGAAAACTCACAGTGATAAAAAATGAATGTGGAAAAGTTTCAGGAAACCTCAAGTCTATAATAGCAAGTATCCTTGGCTTTGGCCGAAAAGCAAATTGATACCAAGTTGTTTTTAGCGCTTCGCCAAATGGATTACTATTTCCTTGTGCCTGGAACACCCAAAAAGGGAATGAGGGCTAAGGCTGTTGTGTTTATAGCTCTTTGCCAAGATACCTCTCCCAGTACCCTCTTTTAAGGCAAAGAATCCTGCTCCAATAGCATTCTGTCCCGACAGCCCTTTGGACCCTTCATGGTAACCACATACTCTTGCTTCACCTCTGTTCTTGTCCTTAGGACCTAACAGCCTAAGAAACAGAGGAAGAACCTGCTTGTTCCCTTCTTTCCTTCCGTCTCTCGTTTCCTGGTCTTTCTTCCACTTGGAAAATTTGAGTCAAACTTCCATGTGTCTCCCACATGGGCCTTACAGGAAACCACTTCCTTTGACACGTCTGTGGGTACCCTATATGGAGGGGGATCCTCACACACTCTCCCTGGCTCTGGCTCCTTCCCCTTCCCCCAGTCCTATAGTGTCCATCTTCTACCCCTGCCTTGTGAAATTTCGTAAGGAGGAAGGTCACTCAACATCTGTCAAGACTCATACAAGATAAAGGGCTATAAGAAATTCAGAAACTTCATATGCAGATTGCGTCTAAAAACTGGGGTCAAGATGTGGTATACAAGACATATGAGTTGTTGGGTCCAGTGCAAAATGAAAATGCAGGGCCCCTTGTTCAAAAATTATTAAGAATTTCAAGATGGTGACAGCACAGCATAAAACAAATGTGAGGCCCTTCTGGGAGCAAGGCCCTTCTAAGTATGGAGGCTTGTGTGACTCCACAGGTTACATGCTTAGGAATCTGCCCCTGATGGTATATTTTGCTCAAATATCCTTTGATTAACCATCTAAAACACGCCTGTACCACCCAGTCTCCCAGTTCTGGACAGCATTCATTAACATTATTACAAGACATGATAATAACTGATTAGGGCTGGGAATGGAACTAAGATCTCTGCTTTTATCCACTGTATGAGGATCCCCCTCCATATAGAGGATCCACAGGTATGTAGTCAGTTAATACTCAGAGCACTGCCGAGGAGGAAAACTAGTCTCCTAGGTTGTCAATGATCTTCTACGCAGGCTTCTAACCAAAACCTCATCTTCCGAGCCGTATATCTTTTTCAGTCTGGAAAACGATGGACCCATGATGGTAGATGAATAAGAACAGGACTTTTTAGCCACTCAAATTAGGAGATGTTGATAACAGAATAATAGCTTTCTTTTATCAAACCCTTAGTATGTGCCAGACACTGCTCTGCAATTTACACACATCATCTCATTTTATGTTTCAGGTATGAATTTTATTCCATAGCCCTAGCACAATAAGTTTCCCATACCTTTTATAGGTTATTTCATGCACCCTGAGTCTACTTATTCACACGGCCCTACCCCCGGCCATGACTCTTTGTGATGACAGAAAACTAAGGCACATTCCATAGTGGTCACCACATGGGAAAAAGCACCTCCTCTATCTGCTATTAGACACCATGCCCAGGATGCTTCCTTCTGGTGTCCAGGGACACTGGCTCTTCCTTCAGTCCCCCAAGTGACTTCAGATATACACCTGGACGTTCACCTTCTCCAGCTTAAGGACAAGCAAGAACCAGGTCTCCTCCATGTTTTGAACATCTTCAAATCCTCTCCCTTTCTTATTTCAAACCTTTGCATGGCCTTGAAACACCAAATACGAAGGACATCTCCGGATAGGGTATGAGACAACAATATCATCAGCCTCCTTTTGCTGGGGCTGGGCTGAAGATAAGAGCTGCTTACACCAGAGAGTGTTTTATATTTTCCTCTAGTAACTTGCCAAGTAGCATCAGATGAAGCAGCTTTGGCTGAAAGGCATTAATCTAAGGTTCTATAGGTAGGAAGTGGCAGGGCCAGGATTTGAAGCCGCCTGATCTGTTCCCCAGATGTGAGCCACCTGCCACCATCATTGAGATCACCTTCAGAGAGTTCATTCAGAACTTCCCAAGTCTCACACTGGCTTACAGAATGAAAACCTCTAAGGAGAATCTGCATTTTAAAAATATTCTATATGTCATCTAGAAGCTTCTGGAATTTCTATCTGGAATTCCAGGCAACCTCACAATATTAAGTGGCAGACAGGCTCTAAGGTGTTCTTACCCCCACCCCCACTCCAATGATCCATGCCTCCTGGTGTTCACATCTATCTTAGTCATCTCAGGCTGCCATCACAAGATACCACAGACTGACTGGTTTAAACAACAGAAATCAATTTCTCACACTTCTGGAGGCTGGAAATCTGAGATTAGGGTGATTAGCTGCCTTGGTTTCTGATGAGGGCTCTTTTCTAGCTTATATATTGTTGCCTTCTCAGTATATCCTCTCATGGCTTTTACTTGGTGCATGCACATAGAGAAGGAGCTCGTCTTACAAGGTTACTAATCCTATCAGATCAAGGCCCCACCCTGTGACCTCATTTGCTATTACACCTTAGAGGCTCATCTTCAAATATGGTCACACTGCAGGGGTGAGTGTTAGGGCTTCAGCGTGAATTTACTGAAATATTTAGTCCATAACGACACCTTTGTGTCATCCCTTCCCTTTCAGCTGACTTCCCCTTGAGGTGGGATTTATGATTTCCTTTTAGAAAATAATGTCTTGGCTGGGCATGGTGACTCACCCCCTGTAATCCCAGCACTTTGGGAGGCCAAGGCAGGAGGATCACTTGAGGACCAGGCCCCTGTGCTAAGTACTAGAGCTATTGAGATAAGGTAGCATGAAGTCACTTTATTTGCTTGTTTATTTATTTTTTGAGACTGCTCTCTTACCCAGGCTGGAGTGCAGTGACACAATCTTGGCTCACTGCAACCTCTACCTCCCAGGTTCAAGCGATCCTCCTGCCTCAGCCTCCCAAGAAGCTGGGATTACAGACATGCACCACCATGCCCGGCTAATTTTTTTTCAAGACCAGCCTAGCCAACATGGTGAAACCCCGTCTCTACTAAAAATTAAAAAAAAATTAGCCAGGCATGGTGGCATGTGCCTGTAGTCCCAGTTACTCAGGAGGCTGAGCCAGGAGAATTACTTGAACCTGGAAGGTGGAGGTTGCAGTGATCCAAGATCATGCCACTGTGCTCCTGCCTGGGCTGGGTGACAAAACAAGACCCTGCCTCAAAAAAAAAAAAAAAAGAAAAGAAAAGAAGAAAGAAAGAGAGAAAGAGAAAGAAAGAAAAAGAAAGAGAGAGAGAGAAAGAAAGAAGAAGGAAGGAAGGAGAAAGAGAAAGAAAAAGAGAAAGGAGGAAAGAAAGAAAGAAAAAGAAAATAGTGTCTCTCACTAGAAGCTCCCTTCTTGCTGGTTTGCTAAAGAAAGTGGACATGTTGGGAAATCCCACACGGCAAGAAACTGTGGGTAGCTTCTAGAAGCTGAGGGTGGCTTCCAAGCAAAGGACAGCCAGAAGCTGGAGCTCTCTGTCCTACAGCTCCAAGGAACTGAATTCTGCCAACAACTTGAGTGTGCTTGGAAGTGGATTATTCCCCATTCATACATCTGGATGAGAACACAGCTTACCCAACATCTTGACTATAGCCTTGTGGGTCCCTGAGCAGAGGACTTAGCTAAGCCATGCCTGGACTCCCACAGAAACTGTAAGATAATGTGTGCTGTTTTAAGCCACTAAGTATGTGGTAATTTGTTGTATAGCAAGGGAAAACCAATAAATTAGAAAACTCCACAGTTGGGCCAGGTGCGGTGGCTCACGCCTGTAATCCCAGCACCTTGGGAGGCCGAGGCAGACAGATCACAAGGTCAAGCATTCGAGACCCACCTGACTAATATGGTGAAACATCTCTACTAAAAATATAAAAATTAGCTGGGTGTGGTGGCACACATCTGTAATCCCAGCTACTCAAAAGGTTGAGGCAGGAGAATCACTTGAACCTGGGAGGCAGAGGTTGCAGTGAGCAGAGATCGTGCCACTGCACCCCAGTTTGGGCAACAGAGCAAGACTCCATCTCAAAAAAAAAAAAAAAGAAAGAAAGAAAAGAAAACCTCACAGTCTTCACCTACAAGGCTGCATGGATGATTCCTCTCTTTTTCACTTCTACCCGGAAGCAACTTGTGTACTTACTGAGCATGACAAAGGGCGTATGCCAATAGGCCTGCTTTTAAATTTTTGAATGTCTTGATTATCAAAAATAATAGATGTTCACTGCAGAAAATCTGGAAACACACCAAAAGAAAATAAAAATTACCCAGAATAATTTCCTCCTGCCGACTTAGATAACCACAGATAACACATTGGCAAGCAGCCTTCGCCACCTTGGCTCTACACAGAGAGGCTGGATAAAGTTACACACAGTACTGTTCTGTATGGACTGTTTTGTAACTTGCTCTTTCCACAGTGTCAGCTCACATTTCTGAAGAATCTGAAGCATCAGAGGGGTAAATTTGTTTCTGGCATTTTGGAGCATTGTCAAATTCCATTTTTAATGACCTCAGGTTCTTCCCAGAGTGAAGCTTGGCAAAGGAGACTCATTAAAAGGAAACTGAGGCCAGAGAGGGAAGGACATGCCCAAGGCCAGATAGCCTGTTGGCACCCAGAGAGTCCCTCCCTCCAAATTCATAACATCATAGTTTAGCTGCTGTATTTCCAGAGCCCACGCAGTGCCCCGAAGCTGTACCCTTGGAATTATTATCAGAGATAAGTTCCTTTAAGCCACACTCTACAATCAAGGGAGGTCCTTGCAGGGACTTGGAACAGGAAGAAGCTAGAACCCTCTGACTGAGATTTGGCCAGCCACCACCCATGAGGCCCAATTCTCCCCCTGGACCCCTGAGCAACTGAAAATCAACTCCTGTAGTATCATTCCAGAACTTTGAGCATTTGGACTTACTTTATTTTACTTTTTTTTTTTTTGATTCAGACAGGATCTCACTCTGTCACCCGGGCTGGAGTGCAGTGGTATGATAGCTCACTGCAATCTCCACTTCCCAGGCTTAAGTGATCCTCCCACCTCAGCTTCCCTAGTAGCTGCCACCACACCCAGCTAATTTTTGTATTTTTTTTTCCTCTGTTACCATTTTACTTTATTTATTTTTATTTTATATATATATATATTTTTTATTGCATTTTAGGTTTGGGGGTACATGTGAAGAACATGCAAGATTGTTGCATAGGTACACACATGGCAGTGTGATTTGCTGCCTTCCTCCCCATCACCTATATCTGGCATTTCTCCCCATGCTATCCCTCCCCAACTCCCCACCCCCCCGCTGTCCCTCTAATTTTTGTATTCTTTGTAAAGCCATGATGCTCAGGTTGCTCTCGAACTCCTGAGCTCAAGGGATCCACCAGCTTTGGCCTCCCAAAGTGCTGGAATTACAAACATGAGCCATTGTGCCCGGCCCAGACTATTACTTTGAATGCTTATTCATATACAGTTCTATATTTCAATTTGTACAATTTAGTACATATTTTGGGAGGCCAAGGCGGGCAGATCATCTGAAGTCAAGAGTTCGAGACCAGC
Source organism: Ateles fusciceps (assembly GCA_036589455.1). Taxonomy (NCBI): domain Eukaryota; kingdom Metazoa; phylum Chordata; class Mammalia; order Primates; family Atelidae; genus Ateles; species Ateles fusciceps. The sequence continues at coordinate 9,841,736 of JAZHEH010000882.1, read as the reverse complement.
CTGACCAACATGGAGAAACCCCATCTCTACTAAAAACACAAAAAATTAGTCGGGTATGGTGTTGCATGCCTGTAATCCCATCTAACTGGGAGGCTGAGACACGAGAATCACTTGAACTTGGAAGGTGGAGGCTGGAGTGAGCCAAGATTGTGCCATTGCACTCTAGCCTGGGCAACAGGAGCAAAGCTCCATCTCAAAAAAAAAAAAATTATGTATTTATATGTTATCTTTCTATATAAATACATATTCATATAACACTATTTTTTTATTTTTTTCTCATATAACACTTTTTTTATGGTTCCATATAGTTGGACATTTAAGTTTTTATAATTTTTTATAATTAGGAACATTCTTATACATAAACCCTTGTTCATGTTGCCATTTGATTCTCATTGGAATTCATCCTAAGGGGGAAAGAAAGGATATACATTGTTTAATAGTATATTTGTGGCTGGGTGCAGTGGCCTGTAATCCAGAAATTAGCTGGGCAAGGTGGTGCGTGCCTGTAATCCCAGCTACTTGGAAGGCTGAAGTGGGAGGAACACCTGAGCCTAAAGGCAGAGATTGCTGTGAGCTGTGATCGCACCACTGTACTTCAACCTGGGCAACAGAGTGAGACCTTTTCCCAAAAAACAAAAGAAGAAAAATATGTATCTTTGTGAAGATAAAGCAAAGTAACGTTTGAAAAGAACCTCACTTCTGTCGTTTTTCTCTTTGTCACTGGCCTAGATCCCAGATCTGAAGAACACTGAAGGTCAAACAAGTATCTGGGCTCCATTCCAGCTGCCCCAGCGTCAGCTAGCTTCTGATTGGAGCATGAACCCTGACCCTGGCCTAAAGAAATTCACAGTCCAGAGGAGAAAACAGACATGGATTACTGCAAAACAGTATAACTCATGTCACAGTGGAAAAGCAGTGTCGGAAAGGCTATATTGAAGACCTCTCGAACTTTAATGTGCACGTACAACACCTGGGGATGTTTTAAAATACAGATTCAGGCCATGCGTGTAGTGGCTCACGCCTGTAATCCCAGCACTTTGGGAGGCCGAGGTGGGCAGATCACCTGCGGTCAGGAGTTTGAGACCAGCCTGGCCAACATGGTGAAACTCCGGCTCTACTAAAAATACAAAAATGAGCCAGGCGTGGTGATGGGCGCCTGTAATCCCAGCTGCTCAGGAGGCTGAGGCAGGCGAATTGCTTGAACCTGGGAGTCAGAGGTTGCAGTGAGCTGAGATTGTGCCATTGCTCTCCATACTGAACAACAAGAGCGAAACTCCATCTCAGAAAACAAAATAAAACGAAATGCAGATTCAGTAGGTCTGGTGCGGAACCTGAGAGTCTACATTTCTACCAGTTCCCAGGTGAGGCCAAAGCCACTTAGTTGCAGACCACACTTGGAGTAGCAACAGTACAGATAGAAGTAAGCAAAGTTTTACAGATGCCTAAGCAGAGTTTCAAGAGATGAATATGAATTTCCCAGACAGTTCATGAAGGGAAGGATATACTCTAGAAGAGGGAATAGCCTATGCAGAGATGCAGAGGAATGAAATGGCCTGATTTGTCTGAAGCCCCAAGCTCAAAGCGTGGTGGGGAAGATAAGAAAGATTTCCCCTGGGGAGCACTGATGGTAATGGATCACAGATGTGGAAACATCACGGTAAATACGAAGGCTGGATAACTAACTGGAGGTGGGGGGAAGTGGAGGAGGACATGGGTGATGGAGGAGGCATGCCCTCACCAAACCAATGAATAAGGAAGCATTGAATCCAAGTCACAGCACCAAAAAGGAAAAAAATATTTTAAAAGATTTTTTAAAAAAGCAATTGCACAGCAGGTGAGTGGCTCGTGCCTATAATCCAGCACTTTGGGAGGCCTAGGCGAGAGAATTGCTTGAGCCTGGACAACTTGCCAAGACCCTGTCTCTACCAAAAATGCCAAAGTGAGGCGGGAGTGGTGGTGTGTGCCTGCAGTCCCAGCCACTCGGGAGTGTGAGCTGGGAGGATCACCCAGCCCGGGACGTTGAGGCTGCAGTGAGTCATGATTGTGCCACTGCACTCCAGCTTGGGTGACAGAGTGAGACCCTGTCTCAAAAATAAAAAGAAACAGCAGCAAGTGCAGGTCCGAGGGAAGAGGTAATGAGTTCAGGTTGGGATTCATCAAGTTGGAGGTGGAGGAAGAAAGAGCAGGCAGGGGGACTTTAGGTGAGATGTGAGTGGGGCACTTCAAGGGAAAGGCTGCAGAAGACACAGGTTGTCGGTATGTTGAATAGTCGAAGCCAAGGGCTGGGAGAGGAAAAGAAGGATTCTTCAAGCCTGTGGACCTCAGAACCACCACTGTACATCTGTAAGCTTGTGAATCATGTTTCTCATATGTCAGCTGAGAATATGAATCGACAGGAGTGAAAACCAGGATCCAAGGCCCCCAAAATTATCAACATCTCACACAAAAACCTGCGTATAAGTCGGACATGGTGGCTCATGCCTGTAATCCGAGTACTTTGGGAGGTCTAAGCAGGCAGATCACTTGAGGCCAGGAGTTTGAGACCAGCCTGGCCAACACAGTGAAACCGTCTCTAAGAAAAATACAAAAAATTAGCTGGGCATGGTGGCACACCTTTGTAATCCCAGCTACTCAGGAGGCTGAGGCAGGAGAATCTCTTGACCTTCGGAAGTGGAGGTTGCACTGAGCCGCAATCGAGCCACTGCATTCTACCCTGAGTGCAGCAACAGAGCCAGACTCGCTCAAAAAACAAAACAAATCAAAAACCCTGCATGTAAATATTCATAGTAGCTCTGTTTGTAGTTGCTAAAACTGGAAGCAACGAAGATGTCCTTGAATAGGTAAATGGATAAACAAACTGGTACATCTATACAATGAAATCGTATTCAGCAATATAAAAAAAATTAGTGGGCCAGGCACAGTGGATCACAGCTGTAATCCCAGCACTTTGGGAGGCTGAGGCAGGAGGATCACTTCAAGTCAGGAGTTTGAGACCAGCCTGGCCAACATGCCGAAACCCTGTCTCTACAAAAAATTACCTGGGCATGGTGGGTGGTGCACACCTGTAGTCGAAGCTACTTGAGAGGCTGAAGTAGGAGAATCACTTGAACCCAGAAGGCAGAGGCTGCAGTGAGCCAAGATCGCTCCACTGCACTACAGCCTGGGTAGCAGAGCAAGACTGTCTCAAAAAAAAAAAAAAAAAAAAAAAAAGGCCAAGCACAGTGGCTTACGCTTGTAATCCCAGCACTTTGGGAGGCCGAGGCAGGCGGATCACCCGAGGCCAGGAGTTTGAGACCAACCTGACCAACATGGAGGAACCCCATCTCCACTAAAAATATAAAAATTAGCCGGGCATGGTGGCACATGCCTACATTCCCAGCTACTCAGGAGGCTGAGGCAGGAGAATCGCTTGAACCCAGGAGGCAGAGGTTGCAATGAGCCAAGATCGCACCATTGCACTGCAGCCTGGGCAAAAGGAGCAAAACTCCATCTCAAAAGAAAAGAAAGAAAAGAAGTTAGTGGCCAGGTGTGGTGGCTCACACCTGTAATTCCAGAACTTTGGGAGGCCAAGGCAGGTGGGTCACTTGAGCTCAGAAATTTGAGACCACCCTGGGCAACATGGTGAAAGTCCACCTTTACAAAAAATACAAAAATTAACCAGGCATGGTGGCATACACCTGTAGTTCCAGCTCCTTGAGGAGCTGAAGCAGGAGAATCACTTGAGCCAAGGAGGCAGACATTGCAGTGAGCAGCGATCACGCCATTGCACTCCGCTTGGGTGACAGGAATGAAACCCTATTTCAAAAAAAGAAAAAACAAATTAGGTATCAAGAAATGAAAAGACATGGAAAAACCTTAATACTTATTAGTAAATGAAAGAGACCAGTATGAAAAGGCTATATATTTTACTATTCCAACTATATGATATTCTGGAAAATACAAAACTATAGAGATGATCATCAGTGGAGGCCAGGCATGGTGGCTCACGCCTGTAATTCCAGCACTTTGGGAGGTCAAGGAAGGTAGATCATCTGAGGTCAGGAGTTCAAGAACAGCCTGGCCAACATGGCAAAGCCTGTCTCTACTAAAAATACAAAAATTAGCCAGGTGTGCAGCCACTCGGGAGGCCAAGGTAGGAAAACTTGCTTGAACCTGGGAGGTGGAGGTTGCAGTGAGCCTAGATCATGCCACTGCACTCCAGCCTAGGTGACAGAGTGAGACTTTGTCTCAAAAAGTATATATATCAATGGATGCCAGGGGTTCTGTGGGAATAATAAATAGTAAAACACAGGAGAATTTTAGGGCAATAAAACCGTATGATATTGTAACAGTGGATAAAATTTATTATTACATTTGTCAAAACCCATAGGGTACAGCACAAAGAGTGATCTTTAGCATATGCAAATTTTAAAAAATTATTTAGGAGGTTGGGAGATCCTAGGAAAGAATGCAGAGCGTGATAAGAGCAAGGAGTGGTGGCATGCACTTGTAGTCCTAGCTACTCAGAAAGTTGAGATGGGAGAGTCACTTGAGTCCAGGAGTTCAAGGCGACAGGGAGCTATGATTGCACGGCTGCACTCCATCCTGGGCAATAGAACAAAACCTTGTCTCTTTAAGAAGTGTTATCAATGTAGAAGAGGACTCTGGGGAAAGGATGAGGTGTTGACCTAAGGAAGTTTTTGGAATGAGTGAAGTCTGCAGACTAAAGGCAAAAGGAACTGCACTTAAGCACTGTTCTCTAGTTGATAAAGTTGTTGGAGTAGAAGTTTACAGATAATACAGGCGAGAAAGCTAGAATGAACCACGTGATGATGGATTGAAGTTGGATGCATCAGTATGAACTCATGTTTAGCTTAATTTAGATACAGATGGCTACACATAGAAATATTTTTAGATATGTGTATGTACTCAGCTAAGTAAAATGCATACATTTTTTGCCCTGTCAGCTGAGGACCCAAAATAGATGACATCTCAGTAACCATGAGAAGTTCTAGTGCTAATGAAGGTATGTCACAGGAGCCAATGAAAGAGCTCCCAGTGGCCAAACATGAAAAAACATTTGGGTAAAAATATAATATAAATATTGGATTATAACCCAAAATATAAAAATAAATATCCACGGCCAGGCGTGGTGGCTCACACCTGTAATTCCAGCATTTCAAGAGGCTGAGGTAGATGGATCATGAGGTCAGGAGATGAAGACCATCCTGGCCAACATGGTGAAACCCCATCTCTACTAAAATACAAAAAATTAGCTGGGCGTGGTGGTGCGCACCTGTAATCCCAGCGACTCGGGAGGCTGAGTCAGGGGAATCGCTTGTGAAGCAGGAGTGGCGGGGGAACAAACCTCTCGAACTCTGAACTGAGGAAGTGACTTTTTATTCTGCCAGGAGCTGCAGGCGGCTACAGCCTCATTCACGAAGCTCACTGAGCTGCAGCTCCTCTCCCCTTTTCTAGGCTTACAACACTAAAGGGGAAACTGAGTTGGAACTATGTAATTGTCCACTCGCTGGACGTCTGACCTTACAATCTTTTGACTTCATTGATTTGCTAATTCATTTGCAGCGTGAGTGGGGACCAGCAGGGGAGGGGACTTAGAGACAAGACAAAAACAACGCCGGGCGTGGTGGCCCACACCTGTAATCCCAGCACTTTGGGAGGCCGAGGCGGGCGGATCACCTGAGGTCAGGAGTTCGAGACCAGCCTGGCCAACGTGGTGAAACCCTGTCTCTTTTTAATAAAATAAAAATAAAAATAAACAAGCTGTTTATTGGCAGAGGTGTTTCCAGGAGGGAGCCTGATCCGTGGAGATGTGGGGTTATGAACCAATGCCGGGCTCCAGCTGGCAGAGATAGCATTCATTTGCAGCTCTTTCAAGGTTAACAGATAGCAGAGATGCTGGGAACCAAAAGGGAGTCATTTTCCCAGCTCTTTGGTATTTTAATTTCTTTTTTTTTTCCTTCTTTACCCTCCTTCCCATCTGGAAGGTGGGGACGAGGTGAAATTGAAGGAGGTGAGGGGGTCTCCCTTCTCACTTGAACCTGGGAGACAGAGGTTGCAGTGAGCCAAGATCACGCCACTGCACTCCAGCCTGGTAACAGAGCAAGACTCCATCTCAAAAAAATAAAAAATATCCACTAGTCCATTGTATTAGCCTGTTCTCATACTGCTATGAAGAAGTACCTGAGACTGAGTAATTTATAAAGAAAACGAGGTTTAATGGACTCAAAATTCCACATGGCTGGGGAGGCCTCACATTCATGGCAGAAGACGAAGGAGGAGGAAAGGCATATCTTACATAGCTGCAGGCAAGAGGGCATATGCAGGGGAACTGCCCTTTATAAAACCATCAGATCTTGTGAGACTTACTCATTATCACAAGCACGGCACAAGAAAACCCCACCCCATGATTCAGTGACCTCCTACCAGGTTCATCCCATCACACGTAGGGATTATGGAGCTACAATTCAACATGAGATCTGGGTAGGGGCACAGCCAAATCATATCATCCATAATGCTATACATGATTGAACAGATTATTAAATGAGGGGGGAAAAGACTAATCTCCCATACAGAATAGAGTCAGCTAAATATTGTCCCCCTCAAAATTCATGTCTACCTGAATCTCAGAATGTGATCTTATTGGCAATAGGGTCTTTGTAGATGTAATTAGTTAAGGATCTTGAGCAATCATACTTGGACACCTACTTGGAGTTTAATCCAGTGGTTGGTGTCATTTAAGAGGAGGAATTTATCAATTTATCCATTCACCAATTGTTGGACATACAGATCTTATCATGTATAATGCTGCTATAAACATTGCTGTACCAAATTTTCTGTGGATATGTTTTCATTTCTCTTGCATATACACCTGAAAGTATAATTGCTTTGTCATGTGGTAATTCTGTTGCGCTGTTTTCCAAAGTGGTGCACTATTTTACGTTCCCATCAGCAGCGTAAGAGTTCTGATTTCCTTGTATCACCACCACTCCTTGTCATTATTTGACATTTTTATTCTAGTAGGTATGAAGTGGTGTTTCATTGTTTTGATTTCCATTTCTCTGATGATTAATGAATTGAGCATCTTTTCATGTGCCTACTGACCATTTGTTTTTTGTTGTAGTTTTAGTTGTTTTTTTTTTTTTGAGACAGAATCTCACTTTGTCTCCCAGCCTGGAGTGCCATGGCATTGTCTTGGCTCACTGCAACCTCTGCCTCCTGGGTTTAAATGATCCTCCTGCCTCAGCCTCCTGAGTAGCTAGAACTACAGGTGCATGCCACCACGCCCGGCTAATTTTTGTAGTTTTAGTAGAGATGGAGTTTCACCTGTGTTGGCCACGCTGGCCTCGCGCTCCTGACCTCAGGTGATCCACTCACCTTGGCCTCCCAAAGTGTTGGGATTACAGGCTTGAGCCACTGCGCCTGGTCTTACTATTTGTATATCTTTAGAGAAATATTTGTTCAAGTCCTTTGCTTGTTCTTTAATTGAGTTATTGATCTTTTTATTATTCATTTATTTATTTTTATTTTGAGAAAAGCTCTCATTCTGTCACCCAGGCTGGCGTGAGATCTCAACTCCTGCAGCCTTTCAGGCTCGAACGATCCTCCCACCTCAACTTCCATAGTAACTGGGACAACAGGCATGCACCAGCACGCGCAGCTAATTGGGTTTTTTGTTTTCTTTTGCTTTGTTTGTTTGTTTGTTTAAGACTGAGTCTCGCTCTGTCACCCAGGCTGGAGTGCAGTGACACGTTCTCGGCTCACTGCAACCTCCCCGTCCTGGGTTCAACCAATTCTCATCCCTCAGCCTGCCAAGTAGCTGGGACTACAGGCCTATCCTACCACGCCCAGCTAGTTTTTGTATTTTTAGTAGAGATGGGGGTCTCAGCATGTTGGCTAGGCTGGTCTTGAACTCCTGACCTCAAGTGATCTGCCAGCCTCAGCCTCCCAAAGTGCTGGGATTACAGGTGTGAGCCACCATGCCCAGCCAATGTCCAGCTAATTTGTGTATTTTTTGTTGAGACAGGGTTTTATCATGTTGCCTAGGCTGGTCTCAAACTCCTAGGCTCAAGGGATCCACCCACCCTGGCCTCCCAAGGTGCTAGGATTGTTGATGTGAGCCACCATGCCCGACCTAATTTTTTTTTTCATAGAGACTAGGTCTTGCTATCCTGCCCAGGCTGATCCCAAACTCCTGGCCTCAAACAGTCCTCCCGCCTTGTCCTCCCAAAGCACTGGGATTACAGGCCAGAGTAGCCAGTGCCTGGCCAACAATGCCCTTTGAATCACAAAAGTTTTTAATTGGATTAATCCAATTTATCTATTTTTTTCCTTTTGTTCCTTATTGCTGTTAGTGTATCTAAGAATCCATTGCCAAATCTGAGTTCAAAGGGATTATTTTCTATGGAATAGCCTTGGTACCAGTATTGAAAATCAGTTGATCATAGACAGGTGGGTTCCCCCCTCCCTACCGGACTTTCAATTACATTCCATTGATCGATGTGTTTTCCTTATGCTAGGACTGCACTGTCTTAATTATTATTGCTTTGTAATATATTTAGAAATCAAGGTGGCAGGCCTAGTGGCTCACACCTGTAATCCCAGCACTTTGAGAGGCTGAGGCGGGCGGATCACCTGAGGTCGGGAGTTTGAGACCAGCCTGACCAACATGGAGAAACCTCATCTCTACTGAAAATAAAAAATTAGCTGGGCGTGGTGGCGCATGCCCGTAATTCCAGGCTGAGTCAGGAGAATCACTTGAACCTGGGAGGCGGAGGTTGCAGTGAGCCAAGATCGCACCATAGCACTCCAGCTTGGGCAACAAGAGTGAAACTCCGTCTCCTGAAGCCTCTAGTCTGCCTCAAAAAAAAGAAAAGAAAGAAGGGAAGTGTGAGTTTTCCAACTTTGTCTCTTTTTCAAGATTTTTATATTATTCTGAGTCAATTACATGTGAAATTTAGAATCAAGTACATGTGAAATTTAGAATCAGCTTGTCACTTTCTACAGAAAAGCCAGCTGAGATTAATGCATTGCTGAGGGCAGAACCCTCATTACTCAATCACCTTTTAAATGCCCAACCTCATCATACTGTTATAGTGGGGATTACTTTCCAGTGCATGAACTTTTGAGGGACACATTAAAACCATAGCATTTTGTCCTAGCCCCCAAAATTCATGTCCTTCTCTCATGTAAAATACATTCCTTCCATCTCAGTAGCCCAGGCTGGAGTGCAGTGGTGCAATCTCTGCTTGCTGCTGCCTCAACCTCCCATGCTCAAGTGATCCTTCCCCACAGCCCCACAAGGAGGCGGGACTCCAGGTGTGTGCCACCATGCCCAGCTAATTTTTGTGGGATTTTTGCAGAGAAGGGGTCTTGCTGTGTTATCCTGACTGGTCTTGAACTCCTGAACTCAAGCAATCCTCCCACCTCAGCCTCTCAGAGTGCTGAGATTACTGCAGGCATGAACCACCTCACCTGGCCAGCCCTGAAGTCTTAAGTTGTTTCAGCATGAACTCAAAAGTCCAAAGTTCCGAGTCTCATCTAAATCAGATGTCAATGAAACTCAAGGCATGATTCACCTTGGGGCAAATTTCTTCCAGCTGTGACCCTGTGAAAGCAAATTATCTTCTTCCAAACTGCAATGGTCCAACAGGTTTAAGACAGACATTCCCATTCCAAAAGAGAGAATTAAGCAAGAGGAAAGGAATAACCAAAACCCAACAGGGAAAACAACGTTCAATCTTAAAAGCTCCAGAATAATCTTCCTTGACTTCATGTCCCACTTCTTGCCGCTGGGACACAGATGTGGGTGATGGGCCCCCAAGGCCTCGGGCGGAACACCCCTATGGCTTTGCTGGGCTCAGCTCACACTTCAGCAATTCCAAGAGTGGCATGCACGCTGGTAGCACTGTAGGTCTTTTTTTTTTTTTATAAAGACGGGGTTTCACCATGTTGGTCAGGCTGGTCTTGAACTCCCGACCTCAGGTGATCCGCCCGCCTTGGCCTCCAAAGTGCTTGGATTACAGGCGTGAGCCACCGCGCCCGGCCGTGCACCGTAGGTCTTGATGGCATTCCCAGTCCTCTGGTTCCACTAGGCATTGCCCTGGTTGGGACTTTCTGCAGCAGCCCTGCCCCCACATTTCCACTCAGCATTGCCCCAGTCGGGGCTGTCTGTGGTGGCTCCACCCCTATGGAAGGTTTCTGCCTGTGATTTCACATTGTTCCAATACATCCTTTGAATCTAGGTGGAGGGCCAAGAGCAGTGGCTCATGCCTGTAACCCCAGCACTTTAGGAGGCTGAGGCAGGCGGACCACTTGAGGTCAAGAGTCTGAGACCAGCTTGGCCAACATGGCAAAACCCCATCTCTACTAAAAATAAAAAATTAGCTGGGTGTCGTGACACACGCCTGTAATCCCAGCTAATCAGGAGACTGAGGCAGGGGGAATGGTTTGAACCAGAGAGGCTGCACTGCAGTGAGCTGAGATTGCACCACTGCATTCCAGCCTGGATGACAGAACCAGACTCTGTCTCAAAAAAAAAAAAAAAAGGGCCAGGTGCTGTGGCTCACACCTGTAATCCCAGCACTTTGGAAAGCCAAGGCAGGTAGACTGCCTGTGGTCAGGAGTTCCAAGACCAGCCTGTACAACATGGTGAAAATCCGTCTCTACTAAAAATACAAAAATTAGCCAAGTGTGATTACAAGGCAGGCACCTGTCATCCCAGCTACTAGGGAGACTGAGGCAGGGGAATCACTTGAACCTGGGAGGCAGAGGTTGCAGTGAGCTGAGATCACGCTACTGTGCTCCAGCCTGGGCAACAGAGTGACATTCCATCTCAAAAAAAAAAGAAAAAACAAAAAATACGAAATCTAGGTGGAGGTTGCCATGCCTTCATAGCTCTTGCATTCTGTGTGCCTGCAGAATTAACACTACAAGGATGCCACCATGCTTTATGGTTTATGTCTTCCAGAGCAACTGGTCAAGCTGAGCCTTGGCCTTTTGAGTCAGAGGGTTAGGTTGTCCTGCACTGGAATGCAGGAAGCAAGAGTCCCCAGGCATCCCTGGGGCACCAAGCCCTTGGAAAGCCCTGCTGGCCCATCCTACCATTCTACTCTCTTACTAGTATAGGCCAGCGATGGGAGGGGCAGCCTCTGAAGATCTCTCAATGCCTTCAGGGTTTTTCTTCCATTGTCCTGATGATTAGCACCTGGCCCCCTTCTAGCATCCTAATCTCCATAGCAAAGGGTCTCTGGGACACACTCTTGGTATTCTCTCCTGAATGACTTTTTCACTCAGACTGTTTTCCAAATCTTTCTGCTTTGCTTCCCTTTTGATTTTAAATTCTGTCATTAAGTAATTTTTCTTCCCTCTCGAAGCTTAACATAAGCAGTTAAAAGTACCCATGTGGTCTTCAGCCTGGAAAGCTGTCAGCCCCTGAGGCTCTCAGCTCTATAGGCTGCTGGCCATAAAAAAAAAAAGTAGCCACTCGTGGCCAGGCACAGTGGCTCATGTCTGTAATCCTAGCACTGTGGGAGGCCAAGGCAGGAGAATTGCTTGAGTCCAGGACTTCAAAGACCTGCCTGGGCAACTGGGCAACACAGTGAGACATTCTCTCTGTCTCTGTCTCTGTCTCTGTCTCTCTCTCTCTTTAAGTAGACTGATGCTTTGCTGCTTAGATATTTCTTCTGCCAGATAACCTAATTCTTTGCTCTTAGGTTCTGCGTTCCATAAAGCCCTCTGGCACGGACAGAATCTAGCCAAGTCTCTTGCCAATTTATAGCAAGGATGGTCTTTATTCCAGTTTCCAATACCTTGTTTCTCATTTCTATCTGAGACCTCATCAGAATGGCCTTTACTGTCCACATTTCTGACAGCATTCTGGTCACAACCACTTAAATAATCTCTAGGAAGTTCCAGACTTTCCCTAGTCTTCTTGCCTTCGTCTGAGACCTCGCCAGAAGTGCCCTTAATGCTCCTTTCATGGCAATACAGGCTTTTTCTGGTCTGCTCCTTTAAATCCTTCCAGCCTCCCCCCTTTACTGAGTTCCAAAGCTACTTTCACATTTTTAGGTATTTATTATAGCAACAACCCCACATCTCAATTCCAGATTTCTGTTAGTCCATTTTTTGTTGCTATAACTGAAGAGCTGAGACTGGGTAATTTATAACGAAAAGAAACTTATTTCTTATAGTTCCGGAACTGGGAAGTCCAAGGTCAAGGGGTTGTACCTGGCGAAGGCTTTGCTGTTGGGGACTCTGCAGAGTCCCGAGGCAGCGTAGGGCATCACATGGTGAGAGGGCTCATGAGAGGGCCAAACTGGCTTTTTGTAACATACCCACTCTGATAACTCACCCCCTCCAATGATAACCTGTTAATTAATTAATGTATTAATACATAATTCATTAATCCATTCATGAGGGCAGAACCCACATTACCCATCACTTCTTAAAGGCCCCATCTTTTTTTATTTCTGAGACGGATCTGGCTCTTGCCCAGGCTGGAGTGCAGTGACACAATCATGGTTCACTCCAACTTCTGCGTCCCAGGCTCAAGCGATCCTCCCACCTCAGCTTCCCGAGCAGCTGGGACCATAGGCACATGCCACCACACCCAGCTAATTTTTTAAAAATATTTTGTACAGATAGGGTTTCGCTATGTTGCCCAGGCTGATCCCAAACTCCTGAGCTCCAGCGATCCACCCATGTCAGCCTCCCCAAAGCGCTAGGATCACAGGTGTGAGCCACAGTGCCTGCCCCCCCCACTCTGTTTTGTTTTTGTTTTTGAGACAGGGTCTCGCTCTGTCACCCAGGCTGGAGTGCAGCAGTGTGATGACGGCTCACTGCAGCCTTGACCCCCCAGGCTCAAATGATCCTCCTGCCTCAGCCTCCCAGATAGCTGGTGTTACTGGAAAGGGGTCCCAATCCAGATCCCAAAGAGGGTTCTTGGATTTTGCGCACAAAATAATTTGAGGTCAATCCATAGAGTAAAGTGAAAGCAAGTCTATTAAGTAAGTAAAGGAATAAAACAATGACTACTCCATAGGCAGAGCAGCGGTGTAGGCTGCTCAACTGATTAAACTTACAGTTATTCATTTATTTACTTATCTTTTGAGACAGAGTCTCGCTCTGCGGGCCAGGCTGGGGTGCAGTGGCATGATCTCAACTCACTGCAGCCTCCATAGTTCAAGCAATTTTTCTGCCTCAGCCTTCCAAGCAACTGGGACTACAGGCGCGTGCCACCACACCCGGTTAATTTTTGTATTTTTAGTAGATACGGGGTTTTACCACATTGGCCAGGCTGGTCTTCAACTCCTGATCTTGTGATCCTCCCACCTCGGCCTCCCAAAGTGCTGGGATTATAGGCGTGAGCCGCCTTTTACCACATATTTTTATCAGCAAGGTCTTTGTGACCTGTACCTTATGCCAACCTCCTATCTCATCCTGGGACTAGAATTCCTAACCTCCTAGGAATGCAGCCCAGTAGGTCTCAGCCTTATTGTACCCAGCCCTTATTCAAGATGGAGTCGCTCTAGTTCCAGAGCCTCTGACAATGGGAGTACAGGCATCCACCACCATGTCCAGCTAAGGCCCTACCTCTTAATGCTGTTACACTGGGGTTTCTGTTTCCAACACATGAACTTTTTGGGGCCACATTCAAATCATAGCATGGGAAAGCATCCAGTCTTTCCTGCATTAAGTATGTTAGCTGTAGGTTTTTCATAGCTGCCGTTTATCATTTGAAGGAGTTCCTTTCTATTCCTACTTCATGTGTGTTTTTGTCATGAAAGAATGTTAGAGGTTGTCAGATGCTTTTTCTGCATCTATAGAGATGATTGTGTAGTTTTTATCATTTCTGCTATTGATATTATGTATTGTATAAATTGATGTTTGGATGCTTAGCAAACTTGCCATTCTGTGATATATCCCACTTGGTCATGCTGTATATGTTGGGTTCTAGCCTGTTGTTAAATTGGGTTGTCTTCTAATTATTGAGTTGTAAGATTTATTTGTATATTGTGGATACAAGTCCCTTATCAAATATATTGTTTGAAAATATTTTCTCCCAGGTTTTTCTTTTCATCCTTTTATAAATGAGTCTTGGCTGGGCTTGGTGGCTCACGCCTGTAATCCCAGCACTTTGGGAGGCCAAGGTGGGTGGATCACCTGAGGTCAGGAGTTCGAGACTAGCCTGGCCGACATGGAGAAACCCTATCTCTACCAAAAAATACAAAAATTAGCTGGGCATGGTGGTGGGCACCTGTAGTCCCAGCTAATCAGGAGGCTGAGGCAGGAGAATCACTTGAACCCAGGAGGGGGAGGTTGCAGTGAGCCAAGATCACGCCATTGCACTCCAGCCTGAGTAACAGAGTGAGACTCTGTCTCAAAAATATATAAATAAATGAGTCTTTTACGGAACAAAAGTTTTCATTTTGTAGAAGTCCAGTTTATCAATTTTTTTCTGTTATGGAAAAAAAATTTTCTTTTTGTTATGTCTAAGAACTTTCACAAACCCAAGATCACAAAAATCAGGTTGCCCAGGGGGCCCTAGTTGTGGAGTGAGGATCAACTCACTTTTTATTTTTGAGACGGACTCTGGCTCTGTCGCCCAGGCTGGAGTGCGAGGTGCGATCTTGGCTCACTGCAACCTCCGCCTCCCGGGTTCAGGTTCCAGCAATTCTCCTGCCTCAGCCTCCTCAGTAGCTGGGATTACAGGCGTGTGCCACCACCACGCCCGGCTAATTTTTGTATTTTTAGTAAAGATGGGCTTTCACCATGTTGGTCAGGCTGATCTCAAACTCTTGACCGTCTCTACTGAAAATACAAAAATTAGCTGGGCGTGGTGGTGGGCACCTGTAATCCCAGCTACTCAGGAGGCTGAGGCAAGAGAATTGCTTGAACCTGGCAGGTGGAGATTGCAGTGAGCCAAGATTGTGCCATTGCACTCTAATCTGGGTGACAGAGCAAGACTCCATCAAAAAAACAAACAAACAAACAGAATTTCTGTCTACACAATTACATACCCCTGACCTGGTTGTATGCTTACCCACTTACATATTTACGCATTCACCTGTCTGTATGTTTCCCTGCTTACTTGCTGCATGCTTACCTCCTTACACATGCCCCTTTTACGTCAGTCTCACATATTAGCACAATTACATGCTTACTTGTTTATCTGGCTATCCTGTTACATGGGTGCCCTTTTACCTGCTTAGTCCCTTCCATAGTCATACACTTACACTGTTTACACGTTTTGACACAATCACACACTCATAGGATTACAAGTTTGCACAATGACATGCTTACCCACTTACAGAGCTCCAGATCTGCCGGGGCACCAGCTGCAAAGACACCAACGGGGGAAATGTAGGGGGGTTGGATTTCAGAGAAGGCAGGCTCCTAGTTAGCAATCAGGCCCAGTGTCATCCCTGGCGCCTGACTCACACCAGCCTTTTCTTGCAAGAGCCCCTGTCCACGCCTCCAACAGTTGCCAACGTATTTCCCAGGGTCTGGACATTTTTGTGGGATTTCTTTTTTTCTTCATCTCCACGTATGTCATGTTGGAAGGAAAACAGCCAACACTTGAGGAGCTTTCGTATTCACAGCCTTGTGTGTGGCGCTGTGTGCAGATTCTCCTCCCCAGCCTTTGGATGACTGGCCTGATCAGCTTCATGTGGCTCCCTCTGGTGTGAGCCAGAGCTGATTGTCAAATCGGAGGGTGCTGGCTCCAGGGATAACAGGGATCTCCTGCAGGGAAGAACATCCTCAGTGTGGCTGGTGCAGGGAGGGGAAGAGCACCGGATCGAGAGGCCACAGACATGAATTCAGTATCAGGATGGACCTCTTCGGAGCTGTGCAACCTTAGGGGAGTCGCTCTTTCTCTCTAGTCTCCATGTCTTCATATAAGAGAGGTGGGTAACTGGGGACATAGGCAGAGACTGGGTCCTTCTGCCTTATCTTTTTTTTTCTTTGAGATGGAGCTTCACTGTTGTCACCCAGGCTGGAGTACAGTGGTACAATCTTGGCTCACTGCAACCTCTGCCTCCCATGTTCAAGCGATTCTCCTGCCTCAGCCTTCTAAGTGGCTGGGATTACAGGCATATGCTACCACCACACCCAGCTAACTTTTGTATTTTTAGTAAAGATGGGGTTTTGCCATGTTGACCAGGCTGGTCTCGAACTCCTGGCCTCAGATGATCCACCTGCCTCCGCCTCCCAAAGTGCTGGGATTACAGGTGTGAGCCACCACGCCCAGCCCTGCCTTTATCTCTATCCCCGTGTTCTGGCACACAAAAGAGGAAGACCCTCAGTGAATGCTTTTCAGCTGGAATAAGACTTGTCAAGACATTCTTTATCACTGAACACTAGACAAGTGGCACAAAAGCCAGTGAGCACTATTCTCAAAATGGGATCTCTCTGTCTGCATTAGAATCATTACAGTGCTGATTAAATAGACTCCTACACTTGAGGTCAGGAGTTTGAGACCAGCCTGACCAATATGGTGAAACCCAGTCTCTACTAAAAATACAAAAACTAGGTGGTGTGGTAGCACACCTGTAGTCCCAGCTACTCAGGAGGCTGAGGCAGGAGAATCACTTGAACCTGGGAGGCGGAGGTTGCAGTGACCCGAGATCACGCCACTGCACTCCAACCCTCAGAACAAGACTCCATAAAAAAAAAAAAAAAAAAAAAAAAAAAAAAGACTCCCTGGGCCCCAGCACCACTGGGAATAGGACCTGAGAGTCGGGAATCTAACAGCTTACATAGGGTCACTTGCCTAGAGTCATGCAAGGCAATTTCTGCAACTCCCTTTTCTCCATGTGATGGATTCTTGTTCATCCTTCAAGGTGAACTCCAACAACACCTCCACCATGAAGCACTCCTTGACTGACCTTAGACAGAGCTAATTGCCTCATCCTCTGTGGGCTCATAAGTGAACTATGTTATTCACATCTGTGTCCCCAGCACCTAGCCCAGGACTTAGCACATAATAGATGCTTATATTTAAAAATAAAATTCAGGCCAGATGTGGTGGCTCACACCTGTGATCCCAACACTTTGGGAGGTTGAGGTGGGAGGAACACTAGAGCCTAGGAGTTGGAGACCAGCCTAAGCAATATAGTAAGACCCTGTCTCCACAAAAAAAATGAAAAATTAGTTGGGTTTGGAGGTGTGAGCCTGTCATCCCAGCTACTCGGAGAGGCTGAAGCAGGAGGATCACTTGAGCCTAGGAGGTTGAGGCTGCAGTGAGTTATGATGGTACCACTGCAGGTCCCTGTCTCAAAAAATACATAAATAAAGACAAATAAATAAAATAAAATTGAACCTCCCGGCCGGGCACAGTGGCTTATGACTTTAATCCCAGCACTTTGGGAGGCCAAGGTGGGAGGATCACGAGGGCAGGAGTTTGAGACCAGCGTGGTCAACATAGGAAAATCCCATCTCTACTAAAAATACAAAAATTAGCCACTTGTGGTGGTGCGTGCCTGTAGTCCCAGCTACTCAGGAGGCTGAGGCAGGAGAATTGCTTGAACCTTGGAGGCGGAGGTTGCAGTGAGCTGAGACCACGCCAAGGCACTCCAGCGAGGGTGACAGAGTGAAACTCCATCTCAAAAAAAATTCAACCTCCCATCTCTGGCCCACAAAACCCTTAGTTATCTGATCCTCCCCTTCCTACCTCCCTTCCACACCGCCCAATGCACCTCTCTACTCTGCCTCTCATCATCCATGCTCCTACCACAGTGGCCTTCATTCTGTTCCTTAAACTAGCCAAGCTACATCCAGCTTCTCAGGCTTTGCTGCCTGAAGAAAGTGAAGGGACTCCCCCAGTGACGCCCTTTCTCATCATCCCATGTTATTTTTATCATACGTGTGTCATTATATGATCATTCCTTTTTTTGCAAAGTATTTATGTTCTGTTTCTTCCCAGGAAACATAGTCTGGTGAGAGGTGAGAACTTTGAGTCTCTCTCTAGTGTTTCTTAAGCAGGTTTGATTTTTACCCCCAGGGGCATTTGGCAACATCTGGAGACACTTTGGGCTGACACACCCGGGAGCCGCTACTGGCATCTAGCGAGTAGAGGCCAGAAATGCCACAAAACATCCTGCAATGCACAGAACACCACAAAGAATTATCCAGCCTTGAATAACAACAGTGCCACGGTGAAAGTCACCCTGCTCCAGCTCGTCTCCGATGCCCCAGCGCCTGGACCAGCGTCTAGCAAATCGTACGTGGCTCAAGCTCAAACATTTTTGCTGCATGAACAAATGAAATGTTTGAATTACGTGTTGGATTTAATTTTAACGCTGGAAAGGTCCTTAGAGAGCAGTTGAACCACAAATTTTTATACTCTGCTTCTGGAAGCCTCAGGCTATGGGGCAGAGTTTCAAGAATTCTGCTTGCCAGGAAGAATTTTTAGCTAAACGCTCAAGATGTAAACTTTGGGACTATGGTCTGTTTTATATATTGAGATCCCAGTAAAATTGTCTGACAAGTTCTACTGCTTAAACAAACCGGACAAATTCGTTTCACTGAGCTGGAAGTAAGCGCCTGGAGAAGTCGGGGGCCCCTCAATGTCATACAGAGAGCCAGGTTCGGGTCTCCTTGAGCATCCAGCTGGCCTTGGTCACAGACTGGCCATGGCTCTGTGATTCACCAAAGACACAATTTGTTACTAGCCCAGCTTCAGAGCCAAGATGGGATGGGTTTCCTCCTGGGTCTGTCTCCAACCAGCTGTGTGATCTTAGAAGTCCACTAACCCTCTCTGAGCCTGTTTCTCCTGAGGATCTGTGAGACGGAGAAAATAATAATACCCTCCTCATAGGGTTGTGATGTAGATTAAACGAGTTAGTTGGCCAGGTGCTATGGCTCACGCCTGTAGTCCCAGCGCTTTGGGAGATTCAGGCAGGAGGTTCACTGAAGCCCAGGAATTTGAGGCTGCAGTGAGCTATGATCACGCCACTGCACTCCAACCTGGGTGACACAAGACTCTCTCTCTGAACAAATAATAATAAGACCGGGTACGGTAGCTCACGCATATAATCCCAGCACTTTGGGAGGCCGATGTGGGCAGATCACCTGAAGCCAGGAGTTTGAGACCAGCCTGGCCAACATGGTGAAACCTCGGCTCTACTAATAATACCAAATTAGCCAGGCCTGGTGGCTTGTGCCTCTAATCCCAGCTACTCGGGAGGCTGAGGCAGGAGAATTGCTTGGACCCAGGATGTGGAGGTTGCAGTGAGCCGAGACTGTGCCACTGCACTCCAGCCTGGGTGACAGAGAGACTCTGTCTCAAAAAATAATAATAATAAAATTAAAATTAAAAAATAAAATTAGAGTATGTGAAAAATGTTTGGAACAGTGTTGCTTGCACAGTCAGTGCTATATGTAGGGTGATAAATTCTTCCCAATTTGCCTGGGTCCTTCCTGGTTTTAGCATAGAAAGTCCTGCATCCCAGAAAATCCCCTCAGTCACATAAAGCAGGAAGTTAGTTATTCTAGCTATATGTGCATAGTTGACATGTTTTTTTTAAGAAATGGGATCTTGCTCTGTGGGCCAGGCTGGAGTACAGTACTACAATCATAGCTTACTGTAGCCTTGAATTCTTGGGCTCAAGCAGTCCTCCACCTCAGCCTCCTGAGTAGCTGGGACTACAGGTACCATGTCCAGTTAATTTTTTTTTAGAGAGATAGTGTCTCGCTATGTTGCCCAGGCTAGTCTTGAACCCCTGGCCTCAAGCAATCCTCCTGCCTCACCCTCCCAAAGTGCTGGGATTCCAGGTGTTGAGCCACCACACCAGGCCTGACTTTTTTAAACAAAACTGTCTACATAACTGATCAGCAAATGTCTCTATTAATGTTGTTTGATTTTTCATTACTTGGTATTTTTCATGAAGGAAGGGTTACTGACCAGTTAATCACACAGATGAGAGAACAGGGAATATCTTTAACCTACTTTCCAATAATGAAGTTGGTCGTTTTCTTTCTTTCTTTCTCTCTCTTTTTTTTTTTTGAGACAGTCTTGCTCAGTCGCTCTGGCTAGAGTGCAATGGCACAATCTTGGCTCACTGCAAACTCCGCCTCCTGGGTTCAAGCAATTCTCCAGCCTCAGCCTCCTAAGTAGCTAGGATTACAGGCACCTGCCACCAGGCAGGCCCGGCTAATTTTTTTGTGTGTTTTTAGTAGAGATGGGGTTTCGCCATCTTGGCCAGGCTAGTATCAAACTCCTGACCTGGTGATCCGCACCTCGGCCTCCCAAAGTGCTGGGATTACAGGCGTGAGCCACTGCACCCACCTGAAATTGGTCATTTTCTATCCATTCATGCAAGGAGGCACACAGCACCTCTATTTGGAAAACACTTTCTTAGCAGTTGGTTTGCTACTAGATGGCCTCAAACAAGAGAACACTTGTTTCTTTTTTCAAAAAGTCTACCTTTCAAACAGTTGCCCACTTCAGACTGAATTTTCCCCAGTAAGATAGAATCTTAGGCTTGAAAGAGGTTTAGGAAATGTTTAATCCAACCATGACATTTCCCAGATGGGACAACTGAGACCCAGAGAAGGCTACTAACTCTCTGGGGTCACACAGCAGCAGAGGATGGCTCTGAGACTCGGGGCCAAGGTTGGAACTCCTGGGCCAGGGCTTTTTCAGGGGTTCTCAAACTGGGTTCCACACCCAGTGGCGGGTTTCCTAGAGAAGTGGGTAGTGAGGGAACGAGAGGGAAGCTACGCCACGGGGCAACCCCTGCCCCTCCTCCTCCATCCCACAAGCTCCACTTTGACGTTTAGTACATCGACTTTCAACTTAAGGAGCCTCTGTCTGCAAAAGGGTTCATCTCTGGAAAAACTATTTTTTGAAAGCCACTCAATTATGTCATAGGAGTTACACATTTTCTTCCCTGGAAAACTTTTGTTCCCATGGAGAAAACTTAACTTTTTCTTTGAACCACATTCTCCCCCTCTCTAATGGATTTTTACGTTTGGAAAAACAGAGGCAAGCTTGCACTCTTTAAAAGCCAGCAGTTCAACTGAAAGGCTCATTCACTGCAGGAGAGCTGGGTGAGTCAGGGCGTCGGTAACAACTGGCCCAGATGTGAAATCTCATGCTCATTGCTTAGAAAAATGTTTAGAAAAATGCTGCTGTTTGGGATCACTGGACGGAAGCTGCATGAGGGCCCAGGAGAACCCCAGAGTCGACCGTTCCAAGAAAGCAGGATGGAGTGGGGAAAAGGGTGGTGAGACCATCTAGAACCCAAGTCTAAGCAGTGCAGGGGGCTGCTGGTGAGATATGCCTTTCCCCCAAGTGTGTCATTTTAAGCTGAAATAGACAAGATTCGAAGCCACGAAAACATCCCGGGGTGGGCCCCCAAAGTGGGAGAAAGACAAGAAACGCAGTGAAGCCAAGTGCACGGCCTTTGTCCCTAGGGGATCCTTGGGTCTCCCCCTGGGGTGAGTCTAGGCTTAAAGGAAGGGCGGGAAGGCACAAGCTGATTCCCCAAAGCAAAAGGGTGAAAGCCTGGACTTGATACTCGATGGAAATGGATTTGAATCCCAGCTCAGCTACTCACAAGCTGTGCAACCTTGGGCCAGCTTTTCCAACCTCTCTGAGCATCCTTTTCTCATTGGTAAAATGTAGATTGTCATGGTACCTACCTTATAGGGTAGTGAAGGGCTAGAAAATAGAAGAGTACTGCTCCTTACAATGATCCTGTGCCAAGGAAATAGTTGTAGCCACTAATTTTTTTGGAGACAGGGTATTACTCTGTCACCCAGGCTGGAGTGCAGTGGTGCCACCACAGCTTATTGCAGCCTCAAACTCCTGGGGTCAAGTGATCCTCCCACCTCAGCCTCCTGAGTACCTCGGACTACAGGTACACCACCATATCCCGCTAATTTTTATTTTTTTTGTAGAGATGGCGGGGGCGGGGCAGTGGGTCTCACTGAGTTGCCCAGGCTCGTCTTAAACTCATGGCCTCAAGCAATCCTCCCACTTCGCCTCCCAGAGTGTTGAGATAACAATTGTGAGCCACCACACCTGGACTTCTCGCCATGATTTATTAGCGAGTAGTAGGTCCCTAACTGCGTACACCTGAGCCCAAGCTCCTCCCCCACAGGCCTGCTCAGCCTTTGTTTACCAGAGATTCTCCCTGATGCTGAGGAATGTTTAAAGTAGGGGCTGACACAATTTAATGTGGAGCCGCAATATATTTAGGTCAGAGGACACCCTGGGATGCTCAGCCTTTGACATAGGTGGCTGTGTTTGGCCAGCTGCCAAGACACAGTAGGGGCTCAAGAAATATGAATGAGTGAATCCATGGAAAAAAATTAAAGACTGAATGTTGATGAATGTCTCCTTCTGGACGGTGAAAAAAAGAAAAAACAACCTCAGCCCAGGTGCAGTGGCTCACGCCTATAATCCCAGCACTTTGGGAGGCCGAGGCGGGCGGATCGTGAGGTCAAGAGATCGAGACCATCCTGGCCAACACGGTGAAACCCCGTCTCTACTAAAAATACAAAAAATTAGCTGGGTGTGGTGGCAGGCACCTGTAGT
This sequence comes from Ateles fusciceps, assembly GCA_036589455.1. Lineage (NCBI taxonomy): Eukaryota > Metazoa > Chordata > Mammalia > Primates > Atelidae > Ateles > Ateles fusciceps. The sequence continues at coordinate 9,819,190 of JAZHEH010000882.1, read as the reverse complement.
CCCAGCTACTCGGGAGGCTGAGGCAGGAGAAACGCTTGAACCCAGGAGGCGGAGGTAGCAGTGAGCTGAGGCCACGTCACTGCACTCCAGCCTGGGCAACAAAGAGAGACTGTCTCTAAAAAAAAAAAAAAAAGAAAAAAGTTAAAAAAGAGATTGATATGGAAAAAGAATAAGACAGTAAGTGAAAAAAAGTATGATACCAAACAAAATATACCATAATTTCTATTTATGTAAAAAATAAAAACCTCCATGGGAACATGAGTACATATATGAATAAATGCAGAGAACTCGTCTTGAAAGCTGCACCGCATATTTTTGGGGAAGGAAGCAAGAATGGGTGGCTGGGAAAGGGGAACTTTTACTTTACAGTGAAAGTTAGTTCTCTGGGTAATTTTTTAAATTTTAAATAAAAATCAAGCCCAAAAGAAGAGGCTGGGTGCTGTGGCTCATGCCTGTGATCCCGACACTCTGGGGCCGAGCTGGGCAGATCGCTTGAGCCCAGGAGTTTAAGACCAACCGGTCAACATGTAGACACCCTGTCTCTTAAAACAAAATTAAAAATTAGGGAAAGAAAAAAATGCAAAAAATAGCAGTAGAGACTGCACTCCAGCCCCTAGCACCTTCTTTTGTAATTATTGGGCCCGTAGATTTAGGGAACTGGTATTTTTAAGAAGTAAAAATGTGGCTGGGCACGGTGGCTCACACCTGTAATCCCAGCACTTTGGGAAGCCAAGGTGGGGTGGACCACAGGTCAGGAGTTCAAGACCAGGCTGACCAATATGGTGAAACCCCAATTCTACAAAATTAGCTGGGCGTGGTGGTGCGTGCCTGTAATCCCAGCTATGCGGGAGGCTGAGGCAGGAGAATTGCTTGAACCTGGGAGGTTGAGGCAGGAGAATTGCTCGAACCTGGGAGGTGGAGGTTGCAGTGAGCCAAGATTGCACCACTGCACTCCAGCCTGGTGACAGAGCAAGATTCCATCTCAAAAAATAATAATAATACTGTGTGGTTGTGTCTAGTCTTAGGAAGGAGTTAAGGACTGACCTAGTTCAGTACATTTATTCCGTAGGCGAGGAAACTGAGGCCCAGGGAGGGCTGGGGCCTGCTCGGTGCCAGAGCTCATTGTGCCTGGGCTGAAGTCCAGGCCTCAGAGTGCTCTGCCCCCGCACTGCACTCTGCACAAATTGTTTCGTGTCTCCAGGAAAGCGGAGTTTATAAATTTGGCCACATTTTGGAGCAACAGAGCCATAAATGGACATGACTAAGGGAGGCTGGGAGGTACCTGACCTTTGAGGCTGGGGGGGCGGGGATGGGAAGAGAGGACAGGGTAGGCAGGCTCAGCCACAGCCCAGATTCCTGCATCCAGGGGGAAAATAGTATCGGAGAAAGGAGCCGGTGCAGGGGGAGGCCGAAGTGAAGCTGGTGAATGTGGAGGGTCAGGCCAACCAGGTCCAAACACCGCCCCCCATACCCACCATCTACAGAAGGCAAGTGCCTTCACCTCTCTGAGTTTCAGTGGTCACCAAACCTAGTGAATGGCAAGGACATGTGGCAAGTGTGTGAAAATGCAGGTGGCCAGGCCCCAACTCCAGCTGACGCAGAATCAGACTCTTCTAGGATGGGGCTGGGGTACTCTGATGTAGCTAGAGAACTGGAGTTCAGGAGTCAGTGACATTCAGGCACTTCAAACAGGCTTTGCAAACCATTTTGTTTTGTTTCAGTTTGTTTGTTTTTTGGTTTTTGTGTGCTTTTTTTTTTTTTGAGAGGGAGTCTTGCTCTGTCGCCCAGGCTGGAGTGCAGTGGCACAATCTCAGCTCATTACAACCTCCACCTCCCGGGTTCAAGTAATTCTCCTGCCTCAGACCCCCGAGTAGCTGGGATTACAGGCGCCCACCACCACGCCCAGTTAATTTTTGTGTTTTTAGTGAAGACGGGGTTTCATCATGTTGCCCAGGCCGGTCTTGAACTCCTGACCTCAGGTGATCCACCTGCCTCAGTCTCCCAAAGGGCTGGGATTACAAGCGTGAGCCACCGCACTCAGCCTCCAGTTTTGTTTGTTTGTTTGTTTGTTTTTCTGAGACAAGGTCTCTGTCACCCAGGCTGGAGTGCAGTGGCTCAGTCACACCTCACTGCAGCCTCGACCTCCCAGGCTCAAGTGGTCCTCCTGCCTCAGGCTCCCCAGTAGTTAGGACTATAGGCACACACCACCACACCTGGCTAATTTTTTTTTATTAGATACTGCATCTCACTATGCTGTCCAGCTCGGTCTTGAACTCCTGAGCTCAAGCCATCCTCCCGCCCCAGTGTTGGTTGGGATTACAGGCGTGAGCCACCGCACCCAGCCCCAAAATCATTATTTTGATTTGACTCTGTTGCCTATATATGGAAATCCAGACTGCATAGCATGGCATTCAGGACTTCACGGCAACCCCTTGAACAACTTCATACACTACCCGACCATCCCTCATCCCTCCATTCCTTCAACAAGCACGTGTAGAGTGTCTTCTCTGCAGCCCCAGATAAAACCCAGCCCCTGCCCTCCCTGGGGGTCCTAAGTGGAAATACATTAAATTCCACACCCAGAGGTTCTCTCGTTTTTCCCAAACACTTTCTCACTCACACCTCTGAAGCCCACTTTCATGGGGAACAACCTACCAACAATCTCCTCCCGCCTAAAGCTTTCCTGGTTCTCTGCACCCGCTGGCTGAATCACCACTTACCATGAGAGAGTGAGTAAGTGAGTGAAGGAACGAATCCTGACTGATTCCCCCTCTGGGCCCTAGCACTCAGTTTGTGGCCAATCATGTTTGTTGAAATACAATGGAATCTGGATTTTCTGAGCCAGTTTTGATCTGAATGCAACAACCACTGAAAAACATTGTCAGTCAACAAACATTTATTGAGTAGCTACTATGTGCCTGGCACATGGAAACAAAGCAGATCATTCTAGATATAGTAAGAGTTACGAGTGCTATGGGAGAGAGACAGAGGTGTTGTTTCATATGGAGTGGTCAGGGAAGCCCCTTGGAGGAGGTGGCATTTGAGCTGGAGATCGGAAGACTGAGACAGGCAGCCTGCAGAGCCCTGGAAGGGTGACTTGACTGGGGTTTGAGCAGAGCTCTCAGACTTCTGGGTGGTGAACGGAAGTGGGGTGGGGGCAGTGGCCAGAGCCAAGTGACATGATGACATGTGGAGGGGTGGGGCCCAGCCACATGACAAAAGACACCACAGGGGGGGCTCTGCTGCTTGGGTGGGATTACTGGCCTTCTTCCAAGCTTTAGATTCTTTGATTCTGTGAGCCTTATCTGTGTTTTAAACACACACACACAGAAGCAAGCAAAGAAAACAACACCCCCCATCCCTAGAGCCTCAGAAGTTGGCTAAAGCCCACAGGCTTGTTTGTTTGTTTTGTAAAAAATATGTTTTCCACTGAATCTTCAGTTTTTTGTTTCCAGCAGCTGGCATCCACCCAAGAGAACAAGTTAGCTGGGACAAACGGGGCTTCCGTCCCTCTGTCATTGTCCTCTGGATCGCAGCTCGTGGCTTCTAAGAGGGCCATTTCCTGTGGCCGAGAGGCAGGGCCGAGAAGGTGAAGTGTAGGGGCCAGGCCTTCCCACGGATGCAGCTGGGTTGGCTGCATTTCCCCAGAGGACACTGCTCCGGGGGAGAGGGGTGGGGCAGGAGAAAGGCAGCCCCCTGAGGTCAGGCTTGCAGCTCTGGCCCAGCAGTTCAATATTAAGTCAGTTACTCAAGATTTAACAACACCACGGGGCAAGGCTCTGAGGCTAGCCCTCAAGAAGCCTATTGCACTGGTATTGGAAAGTCATTTGTTTGTTTTGAGATAGTCTTGCTCCGTCACCCAAGCTGCGGTACAGTGGCGTGATCTCGGCTCACTGCGCCTCCCGGTTCAAGCGATTCTTGTTGCCTCAGCCCCCCAAGTAGATGGAATTACAGGCTTGCACCACCACGCCTGGCTAATTTTTGTATTTTTAGTAGAGACAGGGTTTCTCTATGTTGGCCAGGCTGGTCTCGAACTCCCAACCTCAGGTGATCTGCTCGTCTCAGCCTCCCAAAGTGCTGGGATTACAGGTGTGAGCCACCACGCCTAACCTGGAAAGTCATTTGTGTAGGATGAGAGGTACCCAGCCCACACACAAGATGGTTGGGGCACATGATTTGAAAATCCATCAAATTCAGGCCACATGACCTGAGAATGAGGTGAGACAGCTGTGCCTGGAAGACAGAAAAGCCCTCCCCAACTATAGACCAGGGCAGGGGGCTCCAGGCATGGGACGACTGAATTCCATGTCTCTGCAAGCCACACATATACCCAAATTCTGTTGAATTTCTAGGCTCAGCCTCTCCTGGTTATAATCTGGTTTCTCGAACTGGCTCTCTGTTCCCAGAAAGAGGAGGAAGGGTGTCAGGGCAGTGTTCAGCCCATATCCATCCAACTCCTCACACACACTGATCTGGTTTGTCTGTGTCCCTGCCCAAATCTCAACTTGAATTGTATCTCCCAGAATTCCCAGGTTTGTGGGAGGGACCCAGTGGGAGGTAATTGAATCATGGGAGCCGGTCTTTCCTGTGCTATTCTCGCGATAGTGAATAAGTCTCACGAGATCTGATGGGTTTATCAGGGGTTTCTGCTTTTGCTTTTTCCTCATTCTCGCTTGCTGCCGCCACGTAAGAACCATCTTTCGTCTTCTGCTGTGATTCGGAGGCCTTCCCCAGCCCTGCGGAACTGTAAGTCCAATTAAACCTGTTTTCTTCCCAGTCTGGGGTATGTCTTTATCAGCAGCGTGAAAACACACCTGTGAGTCTTGCATCAAGATCATGCGCCTTCCTCTCAGGCCATTCACTCTCGCTCATAACCTCCAGTCACCATGGCCTGCTTCAGGCTCTTCCTTCCTGCCTCAGTGCCTTTGCCCATGACTTCCTCTGCCTGGATCGCAAGTCAAAGTGCTCGAGACACCCTAAACTTTTTGTCTCGGAGCTAACTCCCAACTGACAATAGTGATTTGTGTCGTCATTCACATGATGTTGTCTTCCTCCAAAGCACCGTTGAAGACATTCCACATGGCCTCCAAGGTCACCGTAGAGAAAAGCAAGCCAGAAACAGTGGCTTACACTTATAATTCCAACTATTTGGAAGGCCGAGGCAGGAGGATTGCTGGAGCAGGGGAGTTCAAGAGCAGCCTAAAAAACATAGTGGGACTTTGTCTCTACAAAAAAAATAAAGAATAAAAAAATTAGCCAGGTGTGGCGGTGCACACCTGTTGCCCAGCTACTCAAGAGGCTTAGGCTGGACGATCGATTGAACCTGGGATAATCACTTGAGCCCGGGAGGTGGAGGCTGCAGTGAGCCATGATCATGCCACTGCACTCCAGCCTGGGGAACAGAGTGGGACCCTATCTCAAAAAAATTGAGAAGAGAGAAAAAGCAAAAGGAAATGAGTGGTTGGTTTTTATGGACCAAGCCTGAAAACGGCGCATGTCCCTTCTGCTCACATTTCATTAACGAGAATCAGTCACATGGCTCCCCTTAACTGCAAGGGAGGCTGTGAAATGTGGTCTAGTACAGTGTTGAAGAGGAGGATATGGACCATAGTGGGGTAGGTGGTTCCCCAAAATGAGAAGAAAGGGGTGATGGGGACGTGGACAGGCAAAAGGTCTGCTATGCACTGCACATGACCTCCATAACCCCACCCAGGGAGGGGAAGGCATGTCTCTTGGGCCTCTGTCTGCCTTTTCCTGTGGATGGAAAACTCATTAGTGGTCAGCCTCTGGAGCGGACACCGCCCATATTCCCCTGATGATACGTCTACCTATCAAAGATTTCTTTTTTTTTCCTTTTTTTTTGAGACAGAGTTTTGCTCTTGTTGCCCAGGCTGGAGTGCAATGACGTGATCTGGGCTCACCACAACTTCTGCCTCCTGGGTTCAAGCGATTCTCCTGCCTCAGCCTCCTAAGTAGCTGGGATTACAGGCATGAACCACCACGCCCAGCTAATTTTGTATTTTTAGTAGAGACAGGGTTTCTCCATGTTGGTCAGGCTGGTCTCCAACTCCTGACCTCAGGTGATCCACCCACATCAGCCTCCCAAAGTATTGGGATTACAGGCATGAGCCACCGCGCCCAGTAAAGACTTCTTACTGTGAATGTAACTCCTTGACTATATTGCTGTGTCCTCAGGAGCAAACATTGGCCTGTCCTCAGGCAAGCAGGAAGGCTGAGTTCCAGAAGCATCCCTAAAGCAGTGAAGGATGAGAAGTTGGTGGCTAGATACTCCAGCTGCCTTGCTCCTTGGTTGGGATGACTGTCTCTAAGCATTCCCTAGTGGGTTGAGCTCCAGTTGCCTATTAAATATGCTTCCTTTACTGGCTGCTTTCCTTTTACCGTCTCACTTCCCCACTCCCCTGCAGGGGACTCCTTGGGATCACCTCCCAGACAGATCACTTGAACTTAAATATTTGTCTTAGGGCCTCCTTCTGGGAGGACCCAAACAAAGGCAGCTCCCCAAGGGACAGTGACATGGACTCTCTCCCCTACCTCCCGTCTTGTGTTTCATGCATGTGTGATCATTCTTTTTTTTTTTTGAGACAGGGTCCCGCTCTGTTGCCCAGGCTGGAGTGCAGTGGTGCGATCTCGGCTCACTGCAGCCTCGAATTCCTGGGCTGAAGCAATCCTCCTATCTCAGCCTTTTGAGTAGCTGGGACTACAGGCACGTGCCACCACACTTGGCTAATTTTTTGTATTTTTTATAGAGACGGGGTCTTTCTGTGTGGCCCAGGCTGGTCTCAAACTCCTGGGCTCAAGCAATTGGCCTGCCTTGGCCTTCCAAAGTACTAGGGTCACAGTCCCCTGTGCCTTGCCAATCATTCTTATTAGTGTTTAGAAACACATAAAACACATGTCAGTGGGTTGGTCATCTTGGCTAGAACTGCTACAGACTTACCAGGGAGAGGAACTCACGCACTTGGGAAAAAAAAAAAGCCGTGGAGGATTTATCTACTCTTCCTGTTTCTTTTCCCACACACAGGAAATCCTGGGCGGGCAGAGCTTCCTGACCCAGGGGGGAGCTGGTAGCAGCACTGGGTCAAGAATTGCCTCCTCCTGAAAGGAAATGTTGGGTCATTTGAGGGAATCCACGCTGCCTTCCTCGCAGCCTGGAGAAAGGGAAAGTTCAAAGTTCTGGGCTCTCAGATTCTACTCTGCCACTGGTCTCCTATGCTGTTCTAGGCTGTGCCTTCCCCCTCCTTTGGGCCTTAGATTCCCAACTGTGAAGTACAGAGACAGAATAAATGTGCTCTGGGGTATCTTAGAATTGCTATATTCTGGCCAGGTGTGGTGGCTTATGCCTATAATCCCAGCACTTTGGGAGGCTGGGATTACTATCTCAAACTTTCTGTGGGTCAGGTATTGGGAATGGTTTAGTTAGGTAGTTCTGGCTCAGAATCTCTGAGTTGATTTGTGCCCAGGTTTTAATTTATAAAGATGACTAATTGACAACACAGAGAGGTCAATGCCATTGAAAAGAAAAGTTTAATGTGATTTACAGTTCCCTAGAAATCAGAGGTATAGCGCCGGGCGTGGTGGCTCACACCTGTAATCCCACCACTTTGGGAGACCAAGGCAGAGAGATCACGGGGTCAGGAGTTCAAGACCAGCCTGGCCAAGATGGTGAAACCTCGTCTCTACTAAAATTACAAAAATTAGCCGGGCACAGTGGCAGGCATCTGTAATCCCAGCTACTCAGGAGGCTGAGGCAGGAGAATCGCTTGAACCTGGGCAGCAGAGGTTGCAGTGAGCTGAGATTGCACCACTACACTCCAGCCTGGGCGACAGAGTTGAGACTCTGTCTCCAAAAAAAAAAAAAAAAGAAAGCAATCAGAGTTATAGCATGTGATGCCGGGGCGGCAGGGGGGAAGCACTAGTGTAGGTCAAGAGGCAGAAAGGAGTAAGGACAAGGCATAGCCACAGTTTATTGTGGTTTCCCTGGAAAAGGCAAGGCAGGGTGTGGTGAACAGTTTAGGACTGCTAGTTTGAATAACTCCAGAGAGTTCTGGGGAATAGGGGCTGTCCCTAGTTGCCCAATACCTGGCCCTAGATTGATTTAGGGCAGGGTGTATGAGAATTAGATAAAGGAGGTTGAGGGTATGGGCTTGAAATTCATTGGTTTATATATAAAAGGTGGGCTCACTGACAAGTTATTCACTGGCTCTAGAAATTAGCCCTAAGAGCAGCAGTCTCTCCAGCCGGAAAGCCCTCCCAAAAGATGTCAAAAACAACATAAAAACATGAGAAAATGTCAGTGTGACGTAGATTTAGTATAAACAGTGGTACATTAATACTCACAAATACACCAAAAGGAGTCCCAGATGGGCTATTTTTATTCCTTAAAACACACACAGAAGCACACACACTCCAAGAAAATGAAAAATGGTGGGGGGTGGCGGCTCACACCTCTAATCCCAGCACTTACCGAGGTCGAGGCAGGAATGTCACTTGAGCCTGGGAGTTCATAGGGAGACCCCATCTCTACAAAAAAAAAAATTTAAGCTGGGTGTAGTGGGTCACGCCTGTAATCTTAACATTTTGGGAGGCCAAAGCAGGTGAATCACCTGAGGTCAGGAGTTCAAAACCAGCCTGGCCAACATGGTGAAACTCCATATCTACTGAAAATACAAAAATTAGCTGGGCGGTCAGGCACGGTGGCTCACACCTATAATCCCAGCACTTTGGGAGGCCGAGGAAGGCGGATCACGAAGTCAAGAGATCCAGACCATCCTGGCCAACATGATGAAACCTTGTCTCTACTAAAAATTCAAAAATTATCTGGGTGTGGTATTGAGTGCCTGTAGTCCCAGCTACTCAGGAGGCTGAGGCAAGAGAATCACTTGAAGCCGGGAGGCAGAGGTTGCAGTGAGCCGAAATCTCGCCATTGCACTCCAACCTGGCAACAGCAAGACTCCATCTCAAAAAAAAAAAAAAAAAATTAGCTGGGCATGGTGGTGGGTACTTGTAATTCCAGCTACTTGGGAGGCTGAGGCAGGAGAATCACTTGAACCTGGGAGGTGGAGGTTGCAGTAAGCTGAGATTGTGCCATTGCATGCCATCCTGGGTGACAAGAGCAAAAACTCTGTCTCAAAAAAAATTTTTTTTTAAATTAGCCAGGCATGGGGGCAGGTGCAGTGGCTCATGTCTATAATTCCAGCACTTTGGGAGGCCAAGGCAGGTGGATCAGACTCTGAGGTCTAGAGTTTAAGATCAGCCTGACCAACATGACAAAACCCCATCTCTACTAAAAATACAAAAATTAGCCAGGCCTAGTGGCATACATCTGTAATCCCAGCTACTTGGGAGGCTGAAGAAAGAGAATCGCTTGAACCCAGGAGGTGGAGGTTGCAGTGAGCCAAGATCGCACTACTGCACTCCAATCTGGCTGTCAGAGTGGAAACTCCATCTCAAAAAAAAAAAAAAAAAATTAGCCGGGCACAGTGGCTCACACCTGTAATCCCAGCACTTTAGGAGGCCAAGGTGGACGGATCACGAGGTCAGGAGATCGAGACCATCCTGGCTAACACAGTGAAACCCTGTACCTACTAAAAAATAAAAACAAATTAAAAATTAGCCACGTGTGGTGGCACGAGCCTGTAGTCCCAGCTACTTGGGAGGCTGAGGCAGGAGAATCACTTGAATGTGAGAGGTAGAAGTTGCAGTGACCCAAGATTGTACCACTGCACTCCAGCCTGGGTGACAGAGTGAGAGTCTGTCTCAAAAAAAAAAAAAAAAAAAAAAAAAAAAGATGAGCCGGGCATGGAGGTGCATGCCTATAGTTCCAGCTACTTGGGAGGCTGAAGGAGGATCACTTGAGCCCCAGAATTCCAAGCTTCAGTAAGCCATGATCATGCCACTGCACTCCAGCCTGGGCAACAGAGCCAGACCCTGTCTCTTTAAAAAAAAAAAAAAAAAAAAAAGAATTAGCCAGGCACAATGGTTCACACCTGTAATCCCAGCACTTTGGGAGGCCAAGGCAGGCAGATCACGAGTTCTGGAGTTCAAGACCAGCCTGACCAACATGGTGAAACCCCCTCTCTACTAAAAATACAAAAAGTTGCCAGGTGGGTGGCACATGCCTGTAATCCCAGCTACTCAGGCTGAGGCAGGTGAATAGCTTGAACCCGGGAGGCGGAGGTTGCAGTGAGCCGAAATCGTGCCACTGCACACCAGCCTGGGTAATAGAGTGAGAAGCTGTCTCAAAAAAAAAAAAAAGAAAGAAAGAAAAAAGGAAGGGAGGAAGGGAGGAAGGAGGGAGGGAATAAAGGAGGGAAGGAAGGAGGGAGAGGGAGAGTATAAAAAATATGATTAACACAGGCATATCTCTGGTTTATGCTGTTGTCAGAATGTTGGCTGCAGTCATTCAAAGACGTGACTGGATCTAGAGCTTCTTTGAAGGTGGCTCACTCCCATGCCTGACAAGCCAGGGCTAGTTGTTTATGGGAGGGAGGACTTGGTTTCTCCCCCATGCAGGCCTCCCCGTAGGGCTACTGAGTGTCCTCACAACATGGCAGCAGGCTTCCTCTGGCATGAGTAATTTAACAGACCAAGGCAGAAACAACAATGGTTTTTATGAGCTTTCCTCAGAAGTCACTCTTTGAAATGAATCACTAAGTCCAGCCTACTTTCTTTTTTTTTCCCAGTCACTCTGTCACCAGACTGGAGTGCTATGGTGCGACCTTGGCTCACTGCAACCTCCACCTCCCGGGTTCAAGCAATTCCCTTGCCTCAGCCTCCCAAGTAGCTGGGATTACAGGCGCCCACCACCACACCCTGCTAATTTTTATTTTACTTATTTATTTATTTTTATTTTATTTTATTTTATTTTATTTTTTGAGACTGAATTTTGCTTTTGTTGCCCAGGCTGGAGTACAATGGTGCAATCTCAGCTCACGGCAACCTCGCCACCAGGGTTCAAACAATGCTCCTGCCTCAGCCTCCCAAGTACCTGGGATTATAGGCAAGTGCCACTATACCTGGCTAATTTTGTATTTTTAGTAGAGATGGGGTTTCTCCATGTTGGTCAGGCTGGTCTCTAACTCCTGACCTCAGGTGATCTGCCCACCTCATCCTCCCAAAGTGCTGGGATTACAGGTGTGAGCCACTGCGCCCAGCCATGTACAGATGCCTTTCAAGGGGAGGGGACGAGTCTCCACCTTTTGAAAGGAGCAATGTCAAGGAACATGCAGGCATATCTTAAAACCATCAGATCTGCTGGGCCCAGTGGCTCATGCCTGTAATCCTAGCACTTTGGGAGACCAAGGCATGGGGATTACTTGAAGCCAGGAATTTGAGACCAGCCTGAGCAACATAGTGAGATCCCATCTCTACAAAATTTTTTTTAAAAATTAGCCAGGTGTGGTGTGATGCCCCTGTTGTCCCAGCTACCAGGGAAGCTGAGATGGGAGGATCTCAGCCTGGAGTTCAGGACTGCCATGAGCTATGATCACATCACTGCACTCCAGCCTGGGCAACAGAGTGAGACCTTGTCTCTAAAATAATAATAACCATCAGATCATTTCTTACTACAAGGGAGTCAGGGAAAACAATGGAGAACAGGATTGTCATGACTAGCTTGGACCAATCACATTTCATCACCTGGGATACACTGCCACCCCAGACAGAAATCAGGGCTCAGTTATCAAGGAAGGAGAAGGAAGGTTAATGGGGAGGCAGTCAAGGGTATCTGCCATAGTCAGGATGATATAGGGGAAAAAAATAGGTTGCCTAATGAATGTATATCCTGATATTCCATGGGACATAAACTAAAACGTTGTTTATCTGAACTCAAATTTAAGTGGGTGTCATATATTTACATTGGCTCAATTTAGTATCCCTAGGTGAGAAACAAGCTTCAGTGGCCATCGCAGTAAGCCAGCAAAGGCTGGGACTTCTTTGGAAAGGGAAACAAAAGAAGACCTGGGATGATCTGGGGAGGAGAGGCAAGCCGTTGGGTCAGAAAAAGAGGTAGCCAGGCACAGTGGCTCAGGCCTGTAATCCTGACACTTTGGGAGGCCGAGGGGGGGCAGATCACTTGAGTCCAGGAGTTCAAGACTACCCTGGGCAATGTGGCAAAACCCAATCTGTACTAAAAACACAAAAATCTAGCTGGGTGTGGTGGCACATGCTACTCTGGAAGCCGAGGTGGAGCCTCCCCGAGCTTGGGAGGTGAAGGCTGCAGTGGCCTGTGATACAACAGCACTCCAGCCTGGGCAAAGAGCAAGACTCAATCTCAAGAAAAAAAATTGGGTGGACATCATTGTTTTTTTTTTTTTTAAATGGAGTCTCACTCTGTCGCCAGGCTGGAGTGCAGTGGTTTAGTCTCGGCTCACTGCAACCTCAACCTCCCTGGTTCAAGCGAATCTCCTGCCTCAGCCTTCTTTTTTTGTTTTTCTTTCTTTTTTTTTTTTTCTTTTTTTTTTATTCACATTGGACATTTGTACAACTGCCTCAGCCTTCTGAGTAGCTGGGATTACAGGCGCCCACCACCAGGCCTAGCTAATTTTTTTTTATTTTTAGTAGAGACGGGATTTTGCCATGTTGGCCAGGCTGGTCTCAAACTCCTGACCTCAAGTGATCCACCTGCCTCGGCCTCCCAAAGAGCTGGGATTACAGATGTGAGCCCCTGTGCCCAGCCCCCCTGCTTTTTTATTTTTGGAGATGGGGTCTCACTCTGTCTCCCAGGCTGGAGTGCAATAGCCAGTCATGGCTCACTGCAGCCTCAACCTACTAGACTCAGGTGATCCTTCTACCTCAGACCCTGAGTAGCCGGGACCATGGGTATGCATCACCATGCCCGGCTAATTTTTTAAAAATTTCTGAGCTGGGAGTGGTGGCTCATGCCCATAATCCCAGCACTTTGGGAGGCCGAGGCAGGCAGATCACAAGGTCAGGAGATCGAGACCATCTTGACTAACATGGTGAAACCCCGTCTCTACTAAAAAATACGAAAATTAGGTGGGCGTGGTGGCACACGCCTGTAGTCCCAGCTACTCGGGAGGCTGAGGCAGGAGAATCACTTGAATCGGGGAGGCGGAGGTTGCAGTGAGCCGAGATCGCACCACTGCACTCCAGCCTGGCACCTGGCGACAGAGCGAGACTCTGTCTCAAAAAAAAAAAAAAAAAAAAAAATTCTGTAGAGACAGGGTCTCCCTGTGTTGCCCAGGCTGGTATATCCACTCTTAATCTCAAAACATAGCCAGGAAGCTCTAGCCAGAACACTTCTCTTTCCAACACCCTGAAAAACAGCTCATAAAGCTGAAATAGGGGGGCATGCTGCAAAATACATCCCAGGGGTGTGGAAACTGGGAGCCTCACTGCGTGACCTAGAGCAAGGCCCTCCCCTCTCTGGGCCTCCTTTTCCTTGGCTATATAATGAGGGATTGATCTAAATTGTCTGTCAGGGCCCTTTTACTTGGCCTACGTGTCTCTCTCCCAAAAGGAAAAACCAGAGGGAACCAGAAGATACTGGTGGTTCTTTTTGTCTCTATCTCCAAGCCCCAAATTTGGACAAAAATGTCCAGTGTAACATAGATTTAATATAAACAGTGGTGCATTAATACTCACAAATACCCCAAAAGGAGTCCCAGATGGGCTATTTTTATCCCTTAAGACACACACACACAGAAACACACAACACTCCAATCCCCATCACCCCCACTGGATTAGTATCTCCAGTTGGTTTTTACGAGAAGAGAGAGTTCCAGTTAAAGGGAGCTGATTAAACAGCTTTGACTTGGGGCGGGAGAGAGGCTGTCGAAAGCCTCCTCACTGGGCATGATGTCACCACAACCGTGCGTTTCTCATGACCCAAGAATGTGAATGTTTGCACTGCACGTCGGAGCCAGAGCCGGTGATGCAAGCACAGCCTGGTAAACAGGCCCCAGACAGGCAGGCCCTGTGAGGAGCTGTGGTGCAGAGGCCTGGCGGGGGCCCAGCTAGTGTTTAACTCCTTCCTGGCAGAACTGGCTGATGGGCTGCTGAGGTTTGGTCAAGGAGCCTTCTCCACCTAGTCCCTGCTTCTCTCTGAGGCACAGTCCCTGTTAGTGTCCAGCCCTTAATCTGGAGACACCGAGACCTGCGTTCCCAACCACCTGCATATTTTGCTTGCTCTGGAGCCTTGGATAGGTGACTTTCTGGCCTTGAGTCTCAGTTTTCTTATCTGTACAATGGGAAGAGGAATCAGGCCCTCAGTCTCATACCTGCAGCTCCAAGTCCAGAAAATTCAGACAACCAAAGGCTTTTCTGCACACTTAATGGAAACTCATTTGGGAGCAATATCTGACCTGGATTGACTGAGGCTATGCAGTCTGTTCATTTCACTTAAGTGTTCTAGCTACAGAAATATATGTTTCATTGGAGATGGATGGGTCTAGACCCACTGGATCATCTTTTAAAATCTAAAAAAATCCTGAATTCTAAGGCAGGGAGCCGTGGCTCATGCCTGAAATCCCAGCACTTTGGGAGACTGAGCTGGGAGGATCACATGAGCCCAGGAGTTTGAGGTTGCAGTGAGCCATGACTGTGCCACTGCACTCCAGCCTGAATAACAGATCAAGACCCTGGCTCAAAATATAATAATAATAATAATTCTGAATTCTGAAACCTATCCAGCCACAAGTGTGTTGATCAGGTATTATGGGCCTGAGGCACCTCCCTCTAGCCTGTTGGGACACTTACTGAGTGACTGCCTTCTGCGAAAATGTCAGCCCCCAAGGACAGGGCTTAACTCTGTCCCTGATGTGTCCCTAGCAGCCAGTGCAGTGCCTGGCCAGTAGCAAGCACCCAATCAATAGTTCTTGAATTTGTTTTTTTTTTTTTTTTGAGACAGAGTCTCACTCTGTAGCCCAAGCTGGAGTTCAGTGGCACAATCTCAGCTCACTGCAAACTTCACCTCTGGGGCTCAAGCGATTCTCCTCCCATGTAACTGGGACTAGAGGCGTGAGCCTCCACACCTGGTTAATTTTTTTTGTATTTTTAGTAGAGACAGAGTTTCACCATGTTGCCCTGGGTAGTCTCGAACTCAGGCGATCCATCTGCTTTGGCCTCCCAAAGTGCTGGAATTACAGGTGTGAACCACCACGCCCAGCCTAGTTCTTGAATCTCCAGCTGAAGTTACTCATCCCCCCATATATGCTGTGGTGGTGAGTATGGGAAACTGAGGCCCAAGCCTCTGAGCTGTCCTGCCCTGGATCTTTTCCCACGGATGGTGTTCTGACTTTCCCCAGAAAAGATGGCTGTTCATATTTCTCTGCCAGCAGCTCACAAACAGCTTGATGACCCCCCTCCAACATTCCAGGGCAGCCTCTCCCCCAGCTGGCTGGTTTTGCGGGCACCGATGAGTTTTCTTTGGCCTAAGGTTCAGCTGATTAAAAAAGGGCCCTGTGCATTAAAGCTGGGGGTGGGGAACGGGTAGTCACAGGGTAGAGTAGGGGCTGAAGGTGTCATTAAAGCTTGGACGGGGAAGTGGAGTTGGATTCTGCTGGCTGGCCTGAGACCAAGGACCAGATCCCTGGATCCTTCCAGAGCACTGTGAATATGCTAGTCAGGCTCTGCCTTAATCCTAAAGCTGGAGAATTATCCAGACCCACACAGAGCTGCCAGGAAGGAAAAAGCCTCCCCAGTATGGTCTGCCCTATCCCCACCTGCAGTGGGGCCCTGAGAAACTCCCTTTTTCTCTCTGGGCTTCAGTATGCTGGGGTTGGAGAATCCAGGACAGTGGAGCAGAGCTGCTGAGATCATGGACTTAGACTCAGGTTCAGGCCCAGACTCTTCCTCTTGCTGGGCAAGGAGCTAGGGCAAGTCAATTTCAAGCCTTAGTTATCACATCTGTAAAAAATTTAGGGATATTGTCCAGATGAATGTGTCTGGTACATAGCAGTGATCAAGAAATGTTAGCTGGCCAGGCATGGTGGCTCACGCCTGTAATACCAACACTTTGAGAGGCCAAGGAGGGCAGATCACTTGAGGCCAGGAGTTGGAGACCAGCCTGACCAATATGGTGAAACCCTCTCTCTACTAAAAATACAAAAATTAGCTGGGCATGGTGGCTTGTGCCTATAATCCCAGCTACATGGGAGGCTGAGGCAGGAGAATTGCTTGAACCTGGGAGGTGGAGAATTTAAGTGAGCCAAGATTGGGCCATTGCACTCCAGCCTAGGCAACAGACTGAGAGTTTGTCTCAAAAAAAAAAAAAAAAGAAAGAAACATTAGCTAGTATTACCTTCAGCATGGATACTCCTACCAGTCTCATGTTCTATTTTAGGCACTTAGTACCATAATAGTCTCATTATTGGAGGACTCACTATGTTCCAGGTACTACACTAAGTGCTTCACAAGCATTGTTTCATTTCATCCTCCCAACATCTCTCAAATAGGTACTAGCACTGTCCTCATTATTCAGGGGAGAAATCTGAGGTTTAGAGGGGTGAAGTGCTTCCTCTAAGGCTGCATAACTTGTAAGTGGCAGAGCTGGGACCTGTCAGACTCTAAGTGCTTCATACCACACCTACAGGAAAGATCTAGCAGGCAGTTCTGTGCTCTGGTTCTTGAAGCAGAGATTCCAGGCCCCTAACATGGCATGTGACTGTAGGCAGTATGGAGGCCTCAATTCTCCCATCTGAACCATGGGGAAGGTCGCTGCCTTTCCCTTACTCCCCTGAAGGGCTGAGATGAGGGCTCTGGAAACCTTGAAAAGTACTTTGTAGACTCTGAGCTGGGATGGGCACCCTCAAAGGCTTAGTTAGGAGGGACACAAGGGAAAGAATTAAACTGCTTTCTGCCAAGGAAGCCAAGAGCTGAAGGAGAAATGGTCCCTGTCCTCCTCCAGGGCCTGGCCCTCAGCATGGCTCCTCCCTCTGTTAGGAGTTGGGCAGCACCACTAGTGATTAAGAACTTGGCCAAGTCTCAGCTCCACTCATCTCTGGCTGTATGTTATTTGTACTTCCTCTCTCTGAGTGTCAGTCTTCTCAACTATGAAATGGGGGTGATAATGATAACAGCCTTACCAGGACTATAGTAAGGACAAGCCTTGGCCCATTGGTTCATTGTCTTAGGCTGTTCCTGTTGTTATAACAAAATACCTCAGACTGGGTAATATATAAATGATAGAAATATGTTGCTCATAGTTCCGGAGGCCAGGAAGTCCAAGAACAAGGTGTCAGCAGATTAGGTGTCAATGAGGGCCTGTTCCTCATAGATGACGTCTTCTATGCGTCCTTATATGGTAGAAGGGGTGAATAAACTCCCCCCAGGCTTCTTTCATAAGGGCACTAATCCCATTCATAAGGATGATCACCCCCAAAAGCCCCATCTCTTTTTTTTTTTTTTTTTGAGACGGAGTCTCCTTCTGTTGCTAGGCTGGAGTACAGTGGCACGATCTCAGCTCACTGCAACCTCCACCTCCCAGGTTCAAGCGATTCTTCTGCCTCAGCCTCCTGAGTAGCTGGGATTACAGGCACGTGCCACCACGCCCAGCTAATTTTTGTATTCTAGTAGAGATGGGGTTTCACCATGTTGGCCAGGATGATCTCAATCTCTTGACCTTGTGATCTGCCTGCCTTGGACTCCCAAAGTGCTGGGATTACAGGTGTGAGCCACCGAGCCTGGCAGCCCCCATCTCTTAATACCACCACATTGCAGATTACGTTTCAACATAAAAATTTGAGGAGACATATTGAGACTATACCACCTATGGATATCGATTGAATAATAATAATTATTATTTTTTTTTTGAGACAAAGTCTTACTCTGTTACTCAGGCTGGAGTGCAGTGGCACGATCTTGGCTCACTGCAACCTCTGCCTCCTGGATTCAACTGATTCTCCTGCCTCAGCCTCCCAAGTGACTGGGATTACAGGTGCACACTACCACGCCTGCTAATTTTTGTATTATTAGTAGAGACAGGGTTTTACCATGTTGGCCAGGCTGGTCTCAAACTCCTCAAGTGATCCACTCGCCTCGGCCTCCCAAAGAGCTGGGATTACAGGCGTGAGCCACCAGGCCTACCCCTGAATAATTGTCTTTTGACACCTGGTCTGCAATCTTCATGGAGTTTCCAGAGTCTGCATGTAATGTGCTTGGCACAGGTAGGCACCTAATGGGTGGGTGGGTGGGTGGATGGATGGGATGAGTGACTTACTGCAGGTCTCACAGTTATGAAGTAACTCCTCCTGATACCTCACACTGGGCACCAAAGATACATTAAGCACTAATCAGAGAGGTACTTTGTGGACCAGACCACATGAGCAAAGTCCTGGAGTTAGGAATTATTGCAGCAAGGGGTGAGAGACACTCATTTTATGTTCTCTTTTAGTACTTTTCCCAACAAGATCCTGAGAAGGGGGATCTGGATGAAGGTTCTCCCAGAGTCCACTGGAGCAGAGCCAGGAGGTTGAGTAGGGAGTAGCGCCCCACAGCCCAGATAGGCAGGCAGGAGCAGGCCAAGCCTGAGGATTGGGCCTCAGAGGGCCTGGTCTGGCCATATTTGGTTTTCAAGGAACTGGGAGGCTTCTCACCTCCTCTGCTGCCCAAGCACAGTAGCAAGGCCACCCACAGTTGCTGGGTCAGGAACAGAGGCCCCACAATGGGGTAACTTGAACACAGTGGTTCAGAGCCTGGTCAAGAGCAAGTGTGAAGAAGATATGGTGCCAGGCACAGTGGTGTGTGCCTGTGGTCCCGGCTACTTGGAAGGCTGAGGCAGAAGAATAAGCCTAGGAATTCTTGAGCCCAAGAGTTCTAGGCTGTGTGTGCTATATTGATCAAGTGTTTGTGCTAAGTTCAGCTTCAATATGGTAACCTCCTATAAGCAGGATTGTCTAAAGAGTGGTGAACAGGCCCAGGATGGAAATGGAGCAGGTCAAAGCTGCTGATCTGTGGTGGGATTGTGACTGTGAATAGCCACTGCATTCCACCCTGGACAACATAGTGAAACTCCGTCTCTAAAAATAAATAAATAGGCTGGGCACAGTGGGCTTACACCTGTAATTCCAGCACTTTGGGAGGCCAAGGCGGGCGGATCACCTGAGGTCAGGAGTTCAAGACCAGCCTGGGCAACATGGCAAAACCCTGTCTCTACTAAAAATATAAAAATTAGCTGGGCGTGGTGGCATGTGCCTGTGGTCCCAACTACTCGGGAGGCTGAGGCAGGAGAATCTCTTGAACCCGGGAGGTGGAGGTTGCAATGAGCCGAGATCACGCCACTGCACTCCAGCCTGGGAAATGAATGAGACCCTATCACAAAAGAATAAAATTTAATTTAATTTAAAAATAAATAGGCCAGGCGAGGTGGCTCACACCTGTAATCCCAGCACTTTGGGAGGCCGAGGCGGGTAGATCACCTGAGGTCAGGAGTTCAAGACCAGCCTGTCCAACATGGTGAAACCCCGTCTCTAGTAAAAATACAAAAATTAGCCAGCCGTGGTGGCAGGCTCCTGTAATCCCAGCTACTCGGGAGGCTGAGGCAAGAGAATCCCTTGAACCCAGGAGGTGGAGGGTGTAGTGAGCCGAGATCGCACCACTACACTCCAGCCTAGTCAGCAAGCGTGAAACTCCATCTCAAAATAAGTAAATAAATAATAAAGATAGATAAAGGATATGGGTTCAAATCCTGCTTAACAACTGATAGCTGTGTGCCAGGCCTATACATCACCTATCAGAGCCTCCATTTTCTTTATCTGTAAAAACAACAAAAATAGCAGTAAAAACAAGCACCATTACTGACTTTGTTATGTTCCAGCCTGTGCTAAACACTTTACCTGCATTATCTTACTTGTCATCACAATAAATATTATTGTCTTCATGAAACAAAGAACAGTGTGTCTCATCCATGCTGTCATAATTTCTAACCCCAAGCCATTGCTCATGCAGTTCTGTCCACCTGGAGTGCAATCTCTTGCTGTAACCAACTCTTATTTTTTTTGAGGCAGAATCTTGCTCTGTCACAAGCTGGAGTGCAGAGGCACAATCTTGGCTCACTGAAGCCTCTGCCTCCCAGGTTCCAGCGATTCTCCTGCCTCAGCCTCCCAAGTAGCTAAGATTACAGGCACCTGCCACCACGCCTGGCTAATTTTTGTATTTTTAGTAGAGGTGGGGTTTCACCATGTTGGCCAGGCTGGTCTTAAACTCCTGGCCTCAGATGATCTGCTTACCCTGGCCTCCCAAATTGCTAGGATTACAGGCGTAAGCCACTATGCCTGGCCTGTAACCAATTCTTATGCAACCTTCAGTACTCAGTGTAAGGTATCCAAAAAGTTACTTCCTGACTGTGGGACCTGGAATTCCAAATGAGGAAACTGAGGCACAGAGGTTGAGATCACATTCAAGTAAGAGACAGCTAGAAAGAGCTACAAAGTGCTTACAACTTTCTCACATCTACCCACATTTCCATTTCTGTTACTGAATCTTCTCCCCCTCAAATATGCCCTAGCAGCTTCTACTTTTTAGTTATTTATATTTTTTTGTGATGGAGTCTTGCCCTGTCGCTCAGGCTGGAGTGCAGTGGGGCGATCTTGCTCACTGCAACCTCCACCTCCCAGGTTCAAAAGATTCTCCTGCCTCAGCCTCCTGAGTAGCTGCAATTACAGGCGCACGCCACCACACCCAGCTAACTTTTGTATTTTTAGTAGAGATGGGGTTTCACCATGTTGGCCAGGCTAGTCTGGAACTCTTGACCTCAAGTGATCCACTTGCCTCAGCCTCCCAAAGTGCTGGGATTACAGGCATGAGCCACCACTCCTGGCCCCTAGCAACTTCTATAAAACAACATTGGGCACCTGTCCCCCTCCCCGCTGCCACCTCCTTCAGTTCCAAATTGCTGCCAAAGCCTTATTCAACCCTTTGCAACAGTTCTGTGCAAAAGGTAGGCTAGATATCATCCCCGTGTCACAGACAGGGAAACTGAAGATCAGAGAAATAAAGCAAGTTGCTTGAGGCCTTGCAACCAGCAAGAGAAGAAACTGGCTGGACTACAGTGCCGTCTGACTCCCACTCCAGTGCTCTCTCCCCCACCACAACTAGCTGATGCTCAATCTTCCCAGATTGGAGACTTCACCTCAACTCCCCCCACCTATACAGATGATTAGGATCAAAGAGAAAATTAACGTGAGATCCATTTGAAAGGAAGAGCCCTACAGGACTAGTAGAGTATTTTGCAAACAAGTAAATAAAATAAATAAATAATA
This sequence comes from Ateles fusciceps, assembly GCA_036589455.1. NCBI lineage: Eukaryota > Metazoa > Chordata > Mammalia > Primates > Atelidae > Ateles > Ateles fusciceps. The sequence continues at coordinate 9,797,951 of JAZHEH010000882.1, read as the reverse complement.
AAAAATAAGCCTCCTTTAAAAATCATAAAAGAACTGGGTGAATGAATAAGCTGTAACCTTCTAAATCAGATCGTATTCCTATGAGACGCGGGAGACCAGAACAGCTCTCTACACCCATGAGATGATCTCACTCATTTACAAGGCTCTCTGCTGAGAGCCAAGAGTGGGCCCCGCCCCAGAGGAATCATTACCTGGCCAGCACTTCACTGAGATTTCATGTCCCAGTAAAGTTTCTTCTAAATTGGGGTACTCAATTACCATCATCTTGTTATTCGTCAAAGAATATTAAAAGGAAAAATAAATTGCTACTTTCTGTTGTTGCCATGATCTCATAAAATTCAATAACAAGGACTAATCCCAGAATTTAGCAACTTTAAAAATTACCTATATAAGTGATTCTCTATGTTGTCCTAGCTTTCTCACTAGCCTTGGGCCAGTGAGAACTGTATCTAAGATGGGCATTTGGCAACCCTCAGATGAGTAGGAGAGAATAAACATGTATGCAAATAACTCGGAGTAGCTAATCGCAACTTGGAATGAGAGCCGCATAAAACTCTTCTAATTACCTTAATTTTAAAAAAAAATCTGGGTGCAGTAGGTCACACCTGTAATCTCAGTACTTTGGGAGGCCAAGGCAGGCAGATCACGAGGTCAGGAGTTAGAGACCAGCCTGACCAACAGAAACCTCGTCCCTACTAAAAATATAAAAATATAAAAATTAGCCTGTCGTGGTGATGTGCACCTGTAATCCCAGCTACTCAGGAGGCTGAGGCAGGAGAATCGCTTGAACCCAGGAGGCGGAGGTTGCAGTGAGCCAAGATTGGGCCACTGCACTGCAGCCTGGGTGACAGAGTGAGAGTACGTCTCAAAAAAAAAAAAAAAAAAAAAAAGGATTCATTGGAGGAGGGTTTTACCAGAAGATTGGTTGGATTCTGGGAGTTATGTAGTGAATAGGGATCAACCAAACAACCACTCTTAGCAAGGACAGAAAACAAAAACACATGGAATAAGCCCATTTGCATGCACTTTCTCTCTTCTCTCTCTGTCGCTCTCTTTCTCTCTCTTCTTCTGTCTCTCCCTCTCTCTCTCCCCTCCTCATTCTCTGCTTCTCTCTGTGCATTAGCTGTCCTCTCACTCTAGTTACAGACAGGGTTCTTCCATGTGGCAGAGAATGTGGCGGCTAATGTTACCAGAAAAACTCTGAACTAGATATGGTGGCACAAGCCTGTAGTCTCAGCTACTTGGGAGGCTGAGGTGGGAGGATCGCTTGAGCTCAGGAGTTTGATTCCAGCCTGGGCAACAAAGCGAGAGCCTACCTCTAATTGGGGGATTGGGAAGGGGACATTTTACACAAATTAAATTTAACAAAGTGTAATTGCACAAAGAGCAATTCACAAATCCAGCACCTTGCAGAACCAGAATAGGTTCAAAGCAACTCAGAAGCTGCCACAGGGTCAGATTACATTTATGGACAGAAAAAGGAAAGTGATATACAGAAAACAGAAACGAGGTACAGAAACAGCTAGATTGGACGGATTGTTTGATTCATACATACATGGTTTGAACTGTTGTCAGCCTGCGATTGGCTGAAACTCAGCTGCTATGACTAGATGAGACCTAGACACTTGTTACAAGAGTAGCTTACGGTCTTTTTACACACCTAGTTAGGTTACAGTTCACAATGTATGGAGAAACTTTCAGACCCAAATTAATATACAACAGGTAAGGAGGCAGCTTTAGGTTAAACTTAACTCAGTTTCAGTGTAAAAGAAAAAAAAAGCAACTGCCAAAAAACAGGGAAGGTGTCTGATTGGCCCAGCTGGGTCAGATGTCTACCTCTGGCCCAATCAGCTGTGGAGTCAGTAACAACATGGCAGCTTCCCTGAGAATGGCATGGTTGGAGTCAGAAGAGGAAGAAGCGGAACTGGGCAGGTGAGCTGGGGAGAGAATACATACATGTCCACTATGGAGAAGATAAATGCCCTAATATATGTGTATAGAAAGTGTCATGGGCATTTAGGGAATGAAGACGCAATTACTAGCTGTGCAGCTGTGGCGATGAGGCAGAGCTTCTTGGAAGAGGTGGCATTTGAGCTGGACCTTGAAGCCGAGAATTATCTGGAACGTACAGAGATTCTTAATGCCATCTCAAATTAGAAGAGAAAGATGAGCACTGGTGGTGGAGAAGATAATATCCGAAAGAGCTAAATATTAATGCCTCACTTTGTCAAGATTTTATAGGTTTTTTTTTTTTTTTTTTTTTTTTTACAGACGGTGTCTTGCTCTGTCTCCCAGACTGGAGTGCAGTGTGATGGTAGCTCATTGCAGCCTTGAACTCCTGGACTAAAGCGGCCCTCCAACCCCAGCCTCCCGAGTAGTTGGGACTACAGGTGTGCATCACCACACTTAGCTATAGTTTTCAAAATTTAGATATAATTCATATATAAATTGTGTAGTTATTTTGGTGTTTTATTTTGAAATAATTTTAGACTTACAGAAATGTTGCAAAAATAGTTCAGTTATCTTAAACCCTTCACTTCCTATACCTTCACCTAGCTTTCCCTGATAGGAACATTTTACCTAATCTTAGAACAGTGATCAGAACCAGGAAATTAACACTGGTACGGTAACCTACAGACCTTATTTGAATTTTGGCTATTTTCCTTTTGATATAATCCAAGGTCTTACATTGCATTTAGTTGTAACTTCTTAGTCTTCATCTGTAACAGCTCTCCATCTCTCACTTTTTTTTCTCATGTGACCCTGACATGTACTGTTCGTTATTTTATAGAATATTCCTCAATTTGAATGTCTGATGTTTTTTCTGGTGATTAGATTGAACTTAACACATTTTTGTCAAGCATATCACAGAAGTGATGTTATGCCCTTCTTAGTGCATCATATCAGGGGCTACTTTCTGTTGATGTGACTTATTACTGGGCATGTTAACACTGATCATGTGGTTAAGGAGGTTATCTGCTGGGTTTCTCTTTTGTAAAGGGTCCTTTTGTAATTAGTATCTTGTGGGGGCGATATTAAGACCATGCAAAAATGTAAATTTCTTAACATTTACAGTTTGTTTGTTCGTTTGTTTGAGATGGAGTCTCACTCTGTCACCCAAGCTGGAGTGCACTGGCACGATCTCAGCTCACTGCAACCCTGCCTCTTGAGTTCAAGTGATTCTGTTGCCTCAGCCTCCCAAGTAGCTGGGATTACAGATGCCCACCACCATGCTGGACTAATTTTCATATTTTTTAGTAGAGGTGGGACTTCACCACGTTGGCCAGGCTGGTCTCAAACTCCTGACCTCAGGTGATTCGCCCACCTCAGCCTCCCAAAGTGCTGGGATTACAGGCGTGAGCCACTGTGCCCAGCCAAATCCCACAGAATATTGAAGAATCCCAAATGGATACTTGTGTCTTACTGAGTGGACACACTTTCAAGTAACTTCATAACATGAAAGGATGACTTACTCTGTATCAAACCTCCTAATTAATCCAACAGCAATTTTATTTTTTGAGACAGGGTCTCTCTCTGTCACCCAGGCTGGAGTGCAGTGGCACAATCACAGCTCACTGCAGCCTCAATCTCCTAGGCTCAAGTGATCCTTCCACCTCAGTCTCCCAAGTAGCTGGGACTACCGGTGTGTACTACCATGCCTGGCTAATTTTTGCATTTTTTGTAAAGCCAGAGTTTTGCCATGTTGCCCAGGCTGCTCTTGAACTCCTAAGCTCAAGCAATCCACCCACCTTGTCCTTCCAAAGTGCTGGGTTTACAGGTGTGAGCCACAGCACCCGGCCTGCAATTTTAATATAAGGCGGGATTGATTGGTTGATTTAGAGACAGTCTCTCTCTGTTGCCCAGGCTGGAGTGCAGTGGTGTGATCATCTCTCAGTGCAACCTTGAACTCCTGGGCTCAATCTTCCCACTTTAGCCTCTTGAGTAGCACGTCACCATGCCCAGCAAGCTTTTTTAAGCAGTTGTTTTTTTGTTTTTTTTTTTAATAGGATTGGTGATCTCACTGTGTTGCCCAGGCTGGTCTCCAACTCCTGACCTCAAGTGATCCACCTACCTCAGCCTCCCAAAGCGTTAGGATTACAGGCGTAAGCCACCATGCCTGTAAGAGGGCCCTTTCTTTTTGTCTTGAAATTATAATCTTGCTACCACTTCAGAAGATGGCCTTCTAATAAAGTTTCCTTTTTTTTTTGAGATGGAGTTTCCCTCTTGTTGCCCAAGCTGGAGTGCAGTGACAAAATCTCGGCTCACTGCACCCTCCGTCCACCTCCTGTGTTTAAGGGATTCTCCTGCCTCAGCCTCCCGAGTAGCTGGGATTATAGGCATCTGCCACCAGGCCAGGCTAATTTTTTGTATTTTTAGTAGAGACGGGGTTTCACCATGTTGGCCAGGCTGTCTTGAACTCCTGACCTCAGGTGATCCACCCGCCTCAACCTCCCAAAGTGCTAGGATTACAGGCGTGAGCCACTGCGCCTGGCCTAAAGTTCCCTTTTTGCACAAAGTAATGAGAGATTTCTGGTATTTACAAAGAAAAGAACCTATTTATTTTTTAATGTATGTGTTTGTTTTAGAGAAGGGGTCTCTATCATCCAGGCAGAATGAGTGGCACAAATCATAACTCACTGCATCTTCAAACTCCTGGACTCAAGGGATCCTCCCATCACAGTCTCCCAAGTGGCTGGGACTACAGTCACACATGACTGCACCCAGCCAGAAGAACCTTTCTTAATACCCAAAAGTATTTTGCCCCTCAAACTAAGAAGGGGGATTCCTCCTCAGTCCCACCCACTAGCTTCCATTCCAGTTCCTTCAGCCCCCCACCCAGCACAGCCTGGTTAAAACCCCGCTGCTACTTCTTTTGTTTGTTTTTTGTTTTTTGTGTTTTTTTTGAGACAGAGTCTTGCTCTGTTGCTCAGGCTGGAGTGCAGTGGCAAGATCTCGGCTCACTGCAACCTCCACCTCACAATTCTCCAGCTCAGCCTCCAGAGTAGCTGGGATTACAGGCACGTGCCACCATTCCCAACTGATTTTTCATTTTTTTTTTCATTTTTTTTTTTTTTTTTTAAATAAAGATGGGGTTTCACCATGTTGGTCAGGCTGGTCTTGAACTCCCGACCTCAGGTGATCCGCCCGCCTTGGCCTCCAAAGTGCTTGGATTACAGACGTGAGCCACCACGCCCGGCGATTTTTCATATTTTTAGTAGAGATGGGGTTTCACCATGTTGGCCAGGATGGTCTTGATCTCTTGATCTCATGATCCTCCTGCCTCGGCCTCCCAAAGTGCTGGAATTACCACCCAAAGCATGTGAGCCACCATGCCCAGCACACCTGCTTCTTAAAGGGACCAAGTCCTAGCTGGGCTCAGTGGCTCATGCCTATAATCCCAGCACTTTGGGAAGCCAAAGTGGCAGATCTCTTGAGTCCAAGAGTTCAAGACCAACCTGGGCAACATAGCGAGACCTCATCTCCACAAACAATAAAAAAAAAATGTTTTTGATGGGCACAGTGGCTCACGTCTGTAATCCCAGCGTTTTGGGAGGCCGAGGCGGGTGGATCACCTGAGGTCAGGAGCTCGAGACTAGCCTGGCCAACAAGGTGAAACCCCGTCTCCACTAAAAATGCAAAAAATTAGCTGGGTGTAGTGGTGGACACCTGTAATCCCAGCTACTCAGGAAGCTGACACAGAATAATTGCTTGAACCCAGGAGGCACAGGCTGTGGTGAGCTAAGACTGCACCATTGCACTCCAGACTGGGCGACAAGAGCGAAACTCTGTCTCAAAAAAAAAAAAAATGTTTTAAAGGGACCAAGCCGGGTTTTTTTGGGCGGGGAGGGGGAGCTTCTGATCATTTAAATCTCCTCCAATAACAGAAGAGGTTTTCAAATGTTATTCCTCATTGTATGCTCTCAATATTTTCCAAGAAAGACCTGAGGCTCCTTTCTGAGCCTCATTCCCTTGTTCTCCTCCTAGCACCCCAGCTCTGTCTTTTGTACCAATTAGGTAGTGATTAATTGCTCCCTAATTGCAAATTGGCTGCCTCATTACTGGCTCCCCACCCACGCTGGCTGGCTGACCCGGGGGGTCACATGCATCCTTCAGGGAAAGGTGTTTTGTGAATCCGGTGGTTCATTTGTTCCACACATGTGTGTTGAGCTAGGTCCTGGGGATCATGTGGAGCGAGACAAACCCAAGTCCCTGGCTTCTCAGAGCTCACAGTTTAGCAGGGGACAAACAGCAAAAAACTAAATCATTTCCGATCGTCAGTGCTGTGATGGGGGAGTAATTACAGTACAGAGTAATTTTGGGAAGCATCAGATAGGTACTCTAGGAAGGCCTTTCTAAGGAGGTGACGTGTGAATTGAGATCTGAATGGTAATCCGGAGCCAGCCAGAGTGAAGATGAGGTCGAAGAGCACAGTCCAGGGAGAGAAGACGGCAAAGGCAGAGACAGGGTGAGAGGAAGCAGCTCGGTCTATCTGAGAGGTATTCATTTCATCTATGAAGCCCTAAGGGATTCAGAAGTCAGCCATCAGGTTGGGGCTAGTTGTAAAACTTGGGGCAAAACACTCCCCCTACTCCCAGTGGTTAGAGACCGGAGGCGGGGCTTGCCCCCATCTGGCCCCGCCCCAGAAGGAGGGGTTATTATAAATCGGATTGAATCAGCTTCCAGGATCCTGATTGGTCCTTGGTGGTAACTAGGGCGCTCTCGCTTCAAAGTCCCAAATTCAGCAGCCCCGCTGAGGACTGGAGCGGAACCGCTCCCCACCCCACCCTCCCCAAGCTCTGAGGTTGGAGAGAGCTGCCGCCCTGAAGGAACCCAGACCCAGGCTTGAAACTTTGCAGACACACAAGATGTGGATTGCCATGTGAAGTTTCCGGATATCTAAAAATGTTAGAACGATGAATTCGAAAAGCTCTGAAACACTGTACAGGCCAAACATGTCTATGGGCAGGACCTGGCCCGCCGGCCTGGGTGCGGTGGGGCTTGGTGAAGGCCTGGAGGTAGAGACGAGGGAGAGGAGTCAGGAAGGATGCTAACTGCCTCCTGGATTTGGGGGACACCCATGCCCTGGCAGAGATGTGCCCTAAGAGGAACGAACTCACTGCCACAGGCACAGATTGAGAACCTACTGTGTGCATGTCTCTGTGCTAGGATGGAGGATACAAAACACTTAGGACTGCGCCCTTGCCCAGGGCTGGGTGGGCTGACCTCAGGAAACCGGGTTCCAGCCCTGACTTGCTCTCCTATAATTGCTGTGTGAACTTGGGTTGATTCATCATCTCTCTGGGATTCAGCACACAGCCCTTGTTGACATTAGATTAATTAAATCCAGTAAGGGAAAATTTTGAAGGACCTCTGAGTGTCTGGATAGGGAATTTGGCCTGGATCTGATAGGAAGTAGGAGCCACTGCAGGTTTTTGAGCAGAGGAGTGAATGTTGAATAGGAAAGTGAAGCGGGACACCTGTGCAGAGAAACGCCATCCAGGTGTGGGGTAGTGAGGACAGCAACTATGGCTTATGCAAATCGGATCTGATCACCACTAGCTCAGAAACCTTCCATGGCTCCCTGCAGCCCTCACATCTAAGTCCTTTCTTCTTACTACGGTCCATGGGCAGGGCCAGCTTCACGTAAAGAAGGGCCAGTGTATTATAATGCTCTGCTGTCATGATCTTGAAATACTTAATACTTTTTGAACAATCGACCCCTTTTTTTTTCATTTTGCACCTGGCCCAGCAAATCATGAAGCGAGTCCTGCCCACAGGGGAACCTTCGGTCTGGCCCCTTTCCCCCCCTCTCCTCATCCAAACCCCACTTCTCTCTCTTACCCTTCACATTTCAGTCGCATTGGTCTTCCATCAGTTTCTGGAGATTGTTCCTGCCTTGGGACATTTGCACAGTCTGTTCCCCTTGCCTGGAACACCCCCACCCCTATGTCGAGACCAACTTAGTTTTTTGTTCAACAATTTTTTCTTATCTTTCAGACCCGAGCATAATTATCTCCAGATAGAGAACTCCTCTGACCTCCCAGAATTACCTATTCAAAACAAAACTTTAAAAATGATTTAAACCTCCCGTGCTCGGTGGCTCACACCTGTAATCCCAGCACTTTGAGAGGCCCAGGCGGGCAGATCACTTGAGGTCAGGAGTTCAAGACCAGCCTGGCCAACATCATGAAACCCTGTCTCTACTAAAAATACAAAAATTAGCTGGGTGTGGTGGCGGACACCTGTAATTCCAGCTACTTGGGAGGCTGAGGCAGAAGAATTGCTTGAACCCAAGAAGCAGAGGTTGCAGTGAGCTAAGATCATGCCATTGCACTCTAGCCTGGGCAACAGAGCGAGATTCTGTCTCAAAAAAAAAAAAAAAAAAAAAAAAAAAATGATTTAAGCCTGGGTGCAGTGGTTCACTCCTGTAATCCCAACACTTTGGGAGGCAAGGCAGGAGGATTGCTGAGGGCAGGAGTTCCAGACCAGTCTGGGCAACATAGCAAGATCTTATCTGTACAAAAAATAAGAAAATTAGCCAGATATGGTGGTGTGTGCCTGTAGTCCCAGCCACTTGGGAGGCTGAGGTGGGAGGATTGCTTGCACCCAGGAGTTCAAGGCTTCAGCGAGTGATGATTGTGTCACTGCACTCCTACCTGTGCAACAGAGCTAGTCTGTTATGCAAACTTAAAAAAAAAAGGAAGCAATAATGGAGGCATTTCAGACATCTGTGGGCAGCCACAGGTGTTCAGGGGCTTTGTGCTTATAAAGGTTTGTTTAGTAAAATATTCAGCTGGAGTGGGCATCATGGCTCACACCTGTAATCCGAGCACTTTGGGAGGCTGAGGCAGGAGGATTGCTTGAGACCAGCCTGGGCAACAAAGTGAGACCTGATCTTCACAAAAAATAAATAAAATTAGCTGGGCATAGTGACAGGCACTGGCTGAAGTGGGAGGATCTCTTGAGCCCAGGAGGTCAAGGCTGCTACAGTGAGCTGTGATCACACCACTGCACTCCAACCTGAGCGACAGAGTGAGATCCTGTCTCAAAAAATTAATTTTTAAAAATTCAACTGGAGAAATATTTCTAGCTCTCTTGCTCTCTCTCTCTTTTTTTTGAGGCAGAGTTTCACTCTGACATCCTGGCTGGAGTGCAGTGGCACAATCTCAGCTCACTGCAACCTCCAGCTCCCAGGCTCAAGGGATTATCCCACCTCAGCATCCCAAGTGGCTGAGACTAAAGGTGGATGCCACCACACCCAACTACTTTTTGTATTTTTTGTAGAGATGGGATTTTGCCATGTTGCCCAGGCTGGTCTCAAACTCCTGGACTCAAGCGATACTCCCACCTCAGCCTCCCAGAGTGCTGGGATTACTGGCATGAGCCACCACACCTAGCCATATTTCTATCTCTCTCTTTTTTTTTTTTTTTTTTTTTTGAGATGGAGTTTCACTCTTGTTGCCCAGGCTGGAATGCAATAGTGCAATCTCGGCTCACCGCAACCTCTGCCTCCCAGGTTTTAGCGATTCTTCTGCCTCAGCATCCCGAGTAGCTGGGATTACAGTTGTGCACCACCAAGCCTGGCTAATTTTGTGTTTTTAGTAGAGACAGGGTTTCTCCATGTTGGTCAAGCTAGTCTTGAACTCCTGACCTCAGGTGATCCACCCTCCTTGGCCTCCCAAAGTGCTGGGATTACAGTCGTGAGCCATTGCGCCTGGCCATTTCTATCTCTTAATGAAATAAATAAAACCATTCACACCACAAGAGATAGAGGGAAGGGATAGGATTTGTCCAAAACATAATAAATCCCCTTGGCCAAATTCATGGACCCTGGCAGAGTAAGATCAGAGTTAGCATCATCTCTGCCTATGTGGCTGACATTCATTATGTAAGTCCCATGAACCAGGATCCCCATACCACGTAAGCTCCCTGAATGATCACTCCCAACCTTACGATGTTGGAACTGTTATTCTCCCCCATTTTGTGGATGAGGAAACTGAGGCCTAGAGAAATTGAGTAACTTGCCAAATGTCACACAGTAAGGAATTAATACTGTTGGGATTTGCACCTAAATCCATCCAACTCCAGATCTCCCTGAGCCCTTCACTACCACAAAATAGCTACTTAATTGGCTTGCTGTATGATTTGGGCAAGCTCCTCAACCTTTCTGAGCCTCAAATTCTTTTTTTTTTTTTTTTTTCTTTTTCCTGAGATAGAATTCCCTCTTGCCGCCCAGGCTGGAGTGCAATGAGCAATCTCCGCTCACTGCAACCTCCGCCTCCTAGGTTCAAGTGATTTTCCTGCCTCAGCCTCCCTAATAGCTGGGATTACAAGTGCCTGCCACCATGCCTGTCTAATTTTTGAATTTTTAGTAGAGATAGGGTTTCACCATCTTGACCAGGCTAGTCTCAAACTCCTGACCTCAGATGATCTTCCGCCTTGGCCTCCCAAAGTGCTGGATTACAGGCATGAGCCACTGTGCCCAGCCTTTCTCTTTTTTTAAGACAGGATCTCACTCTGTCGCCCAGGCTGGAATGCAGTGGGCAATCTCTGCCTGCTACAGCCTCGACCTCCCGGGCTCAAGTGATCTCCCACCTCAGCCTCTGTAGTCCAAGTAGCTTGGACTACAGGCATGCAGCACCAGGACCAGCTAAGCTGAGCCTCAGATTCTTTATTTGTAACTTGCCCCTTATTTAAGCTAACACATGCCAGGTGCTGAAGTTGATTCTCTCTCTCTCTCTTTTTTTTTTTTTTTTTTTGAGACAGGGTCTTGCCCTGTCGCCCAGGCTGGAGTGCATGGCATGATCTCGGTTCAGTGTAGCCTCAACCACCTGAGCTCGAGCAATCCTCCTGCTTCAGTTTCCCAGAGTACGGGGATTACAAGCATGCACCACCATTGATTCTTTATAGATGTTAATTCTCTGCTTAACACACACCACCCTCCAACCCTTGCCACACATACACACACACACACAGCAGCCCCACAACAGGAGGAATGTCACAGAACAATGCTTTGTGTTCTATAACCTGTTTCCTCTTCCTGGACACACAGGAAGGGCATGTTCTCATTTTTCCTGCAGTTAGTAGAGTCATGTGACTACATAAATGCCAGTGAAATTATACGTGACCCCTGCGCAAAGGCAGTTAAGTGTGGATGCGCCTCCTTTGATTTTCTGATTCCCTTTCCACATGCAGAGGATTCAGGAATAGATTCCAGGGAGAGCCTGGATTGGAGGCAGCATTGGGGGTTAAGGTCACTGCTTGGAAGAGAGTTCCCAGGGACAGCCCCAACTATATCAGACTTTGCAGGAGTAAGAAATAGACTCTGATCGGTTTAAATCACTGAGATACTTGGTTTGTTACAGCAGTTAGCATTAATTACACTGAATAAAGCTGTGTATCAGTTATCAATTGCCACAACAATGCTGCATAACAAACCACCTCAAAACTTAGTGCCTTAAAACAGAAACCATTATTTTAGCTCAAGATTTCATGGATTGGCACTTTAGGCTAGGCTTAGCTAAAGATTTTTCTGGTCTCAGTTGGGCTTACTCATGTATCTGTGGTCAGCTATTAGATTAGCTGGTGACTGACTGGGACAGCCTCAGCTAGGACGACTAGTCCCTGTTCTGGTGGTCTCTTTGGCAGGATAGCCCAGGCTTGTCCACATAACAGCTGTGAGAGTGCCAAGAGAATGAGTGGAAGCTACACAATATCTTAAGGCCCAGGCTTGGAACTGGCTAAGTCACTTCCACTATATTCTATTGGCCAAAAAAAAATTCACATGCCTAGCTAGGCATGGTGGCTCACACCTGTGTAATTCCAGCACTTTGGGAAGCCGAGGTGGACGGATCACTTGAAACCAGGAGTTTGAGACCAGCCTGGACAACATGGGGAAACCCATCTCTATAAAATTTAGTCAGGTGTGGTGGTGAATGCCTGTAGTCCCAGCTACTCAGGAGACTGAGGTGGGAGGATCACCTGGGCCCAGAGAGGTCAAGGCTATAGTGAGCCATGATCACACCATTGTGCTCCAGCTTGGGTGGCAGAGATCCTGTCTCAAAAAATAAAAAAGAGCTCAGCCTCTAGAATCATAGCACTGGGCTCAAATCCTACCTCACTTGCTGTTGATTCTGGGCAAGTGCCTTCCTCTCTCTGAGACTCACATTTCCCTTCTATAAAACAGGTGCTGGTGCCGGACGCGGTGGCTCACACCTGTAATCCCAGCACCTTGGGAGGCTGAGGCGGGCGGATCACCTGAGATTAGGAGTTTGAGACTAGCCTGGCCAACATGGTGAAATCCTGTCTCTACTAAAAATATGGAAACTTAGCTGAGCTTGGTGGTGCATGCTAGTAATCCCAGCTACTCTGGGAGGCTGAGGCAGGAGAATCACTTGAATTTGGGAAGCAGAGGTTGCAGTGAGCCAATAGTGCGCCATTGTACTCCAGCCTGGCGACAAGAGCAAAACCCTGTCTCAAAAACAAAAACAAAAAAAAACAAAAAGCAGGTGCTGGAAGAGAGGAGTCCTCACGTTGGGAGGTACTGTGAGAATTGACTGAGAGAATGCACCATGTAAATGTATTGTGAATTACCTACTATATTACACCCAAGGTGGGCTTAATAGCTGCCAGGGAGTCTTAGTATTATCTCAACCAAACCCCTAGTTTACAGAGGAAAAAACAGAGGCTCAGGCAGATGATGTGATTTACCAAAGCTACATAGCTAAGGAGCAGTGATATCCTCACCATACTCAAGTTTGTCTGTTTCCAGAAGCAAGGTCTTAGCCTCTCTAAAGTTAGAAAGTCCTGGGTTTGAGTCCTGACTCTGTCTATCATAGCTATGTGACCTTGGGCAAGTCACTTTTCTCTCTGGGCCTCATGGTTTTCTCCATCTTAAGAAATTAGCATCTGTCTCATAATGCTATGGGGAATCAATGGGAAAATACAAAGAAAGTGCTTAGCACAGTGCCAAGGAGGGACAGTGTGCACGCTCAGCAATTGAAGGCTGCCAAATTCCTGTTATCATCCGGGGCAGTGTTCCATCCATCAAAAGGGCTAAGAATAGTCTTAGCGCATGGGGGTGGTGTGAGGAATAAGTGAGTGACTGTGGGCTAAGCTTTAGCACAGTGCCCAGCACATATTACAAACTTCATAGCAGTTGCTATTCCTTTTAAATGGTTTTTTTGTTTGGTTTTTTTTAAGACAAGGTCTCACTCTGTTGCCCAGGCTGGAGTGCAGTACTTTCAAAGTTCTGAAGCCTGTTGGAGAACAAACGTGAGACCATGGGGGACCCCAGGCCCCAACTGGCAGTGGCTCCAGGCACTGCCTCCACTGCCATTTGGCTGTTATTAGGCCCAGCGTCCTCATCTCAAATCCAGATGGAGAGCAAGAAGGGTGGGCAGGGCAGGGCCTGGCTGGCGGAAGGCAGGGAACACGGCTTGGAGGCTGGGTTTGGGTTTGGGCCCCACCCTGCCTGCCTTCCCTTGCCTGCAGCTGGTCCAGCCGCCACGTATACACTTGGCTCTGAGGTTGGTGCAGAGCACTCCCTCCCACCGTAGCCGCCTCCTCTGGGAAGATTCAGAACCCTTCTGCAGTCTCAGCACTTTTCTGCCTTCCCCAGAGAGGCCAGGCCTGCGTGGAAACTCTGAACTGGACACTGCGCGCCTTCAGGACCGGCAAAGGAGCCATCCACCCCTGCTGTCTACAGGTCTTCATGCCTCCAAGGAGGCTTACTGGATCTGCTGAGGGGGGAAGGGCCTATATACCTGGGTTCGAATCCCTGCCCTAACACCAACATGCTCTGTCGACTTGGACAAATGACTTCTCCTTTCTGAGCCTCAATTTCTTTGTCTGTAAATTGGACAGAACACTAGCATCTGCTTTACAGGGCTGGGCTGATGGTTAAATGAGTGCATGGTATGGAGTAGGCACTCAAGATGCATTGGTTATTTCACGCTTGAGTGTGCCAGGCCCTGAGGAGGAAAAAAAATTTTGGGAGGCTGAGGATCTGGGGTGCAGAGTGGTTCTGCTCCTGATTCGCTATGCTACCTGAAGCCTGTCCCTTGCCCTCTCTGGGACTTAGTTACCTATTTAGACCTCTCTGGGACTTAGTTACCTATTTAGGATTCTGTGATGCCAGGATTCAGGTGCTACATTCACAAGTAGAGAAAAGGGTTTGCCAGGATCCACACTGTTAAGTTGGTAAAATATTCATTCTCGAACTGGGCTCTGGAGCCAAAATACCCTTGACCCTTGAGCTGTTCCAGCCACTCCCCACTCTGGCTGAACCTGGAAGAATCTAGACTCTTTTTTCTCTTTTTTTTTTTTGAAATGGAGTCTCACTCTGTCACCCAGGCTGCAGTGCAGTGGTGTGATCTTGGCTCACTGCAACCTCCTCCTGGGTTCAAGTGATTCTCCTGTCTCAGACTCCCAAGTAGCTGAGACTACAGGCGCCCACACCCAGCTAATTTTTTGTATTTTTAGTAGAGACAGGGTTTCACCACGTTAGCCAGGATGGTCTCGATCTCCTGACCTCGTGATTCGCCCACCTCGGCCTCCCATAGTGCTGGGATTACAGGTGTGAGCCACTGCACCCAGCCCTCTAGACCCTTCTTGTTGCAGTCTCTTGCCCTAAGAGGGCTTGAAGGAGGCCAGTCAAACCCCCTCATTTTATAGATGGGCAGACTGAGGCCCAGGTCTCCCCAGTGCCCAGGCTTCATCTGAGCAGAACTCCCAAATGGTCGATAGTAGAATATGGTGATTAAGAACAAATGTCCTGGCCAGGCACAATGGCTCACGCCTGTAATCCTAGCACTTTGGGAGGTCAAGGAAGGCAGACTGCTTGAACCCAGGAGTTCAAGACTAGCCCTGGCAACATAGGGAGACCCCCATCTCTACAAAAAATAAAAAAATTAGCCGGGCATGGTGGCACATGTCTATAGTCCCACTGTGAGCCTGGGAGGTCAAGGCTGCAGTGAGCCATGGTCGTGCCACTCCACTCCAGCCTGGGCGACAGAGTCGGACTCTGCCTCAAAAAAAAAAAAAAAAAAGAAAAGAAAGAAAAACAAAAAGAACTAAGGTTCTGAACCTGTCTCCTTATCTGTACAATGGTGGTCCTACCTCATAGGACTCAAGCTGTGAAAGTCATAGTGGTAACAAAATTGCCACACATGTATTATAAGTGTGATCAGGAGCCAGTGTCCAACCCATCAGATAGCAATTACATAGTGCCCCACCATTAGCCTAGACCCCTACTCTCCACGCCCAGGCATCAGGGACTCCCAGAAGTCTAAAGAGGTCCAGGCTGGCACATCCAGAACTCTCTCCTTCCTGTTCCAGCCCCTTGCCTCTCCTTTGTCTGTGAGCTGGGTCTCCTGGAATTCACTGCTGCCCAGTGGGCATCTGAGGCCCCTTCTCCTCCTCCAGGGCCGGAAGTTTGCCTGGCACTGTTGCCCGCCCGGAGAACACAGCAGCTGGATGACATCATGGAGATGATGGCCTTGCCTAACTAGTTTGCCAACAGCTCCTCAGTCCCACTCCTAGGGCTGCTGGCCATGACCTAGGGCGCCTCCACTTCTACACATAAGGAGGAAGGTCATAGCCCTTGGATCCAGCCAACTCCAGCAAGAAACCATTCATCTCTAGGGACTCCATGCTCCAGCTTCACCTGCCTGTCTGTTGCCCAACAAGGCCCTCACAATCCTACTTCCGTTCCCTTGCTCATGCTGTTCACGTCTCTAGAATGGCAGTGTTGTCCGGGGGAGAGGAGGTTTAGAGAGCCCAAGGCACAGCTCCTCCATTGTGCATATGAGGAAGCTGAGGCTCTAAGAGGCCAAGCCTAAATAGGGCGGAGCCAGGAGTAGGACCCATCACCCTTGTTGCCTCTTGACCCGAGGCCTGGGCCTTCTCTGCAAGACCCTGAGTGGGTGGAGGGTTAGCCAGGGTGACTTAGGGATGCAATGCAGACAGTTTGGTAAAATAATCATTCTTGGACTTGGGCTCTGGAGCAAAATATGACCTCTAGCCTCTGAGCTGCTCCAGCCACTTCCCACTCTGTGTTTCCAGGGTTAAACCTGGAAGAACCTAGAGTAGACCCTTTCTGTGACCGTCCCTTGCCCTAGGAAGGCCCGAAGCAGTCCAGTCCAACCACCGCATTTTACAGGGGGCAGGCTGAGGCCCAGGCCTCCCTGGTGCCCACAAGATACATTCACCCTGCTCACCTGGCATTCAGAATCCTTCGTAAAGAGAACCACCCACATTTCCTGCTCCACCTACAGCCTATCCTCCTCCTTTTCCCACTCACAAGACTACTAGTCTGCTCACACTGTTCCTCTGCCACAAATGTGCTTCCATATCTTTCCCCCTCTTCTATGTGGGGTGAATTTTTAAAGTTAGCAAGGCGTGGTGGTGTGCACCTGTAGTCCTAGACTCTTGGGAATCTGAAATGGAAGGATTGTTTGAGCCAGGAGTTTGAGGCCACAGCAGAATTCCACTTTAGTCTGAATGCCATTACCAGCCCAGGGTGCCTTCACCTCCAAGCTTCAGCTTCCTCTGTTGAATCAGAGTGTACCTATCTTGCACAGTGGTCACCTGGCAGTAATGGGAACCCCCACGTCTGACATGCAACAGGTGCTCAGCAAATGCTGGGGCCCTCTTACTCTTTCCTTGGCTGTAGCTGTAAACTTCCCCCAGCACTGTACCAGACTGCCCTTTGATCTGTAGATCACCTCCCAGCTCCCCTTGCAGAAAGGAAGACAGAGGCTGGCAGCTATGTCCGGATGTGGACCCAGGTCCTAAGGACTTGAAGGGGCAGAATCCACACATCCCTTCCATAGGGCCAGGGGCTCATGAGCGCATGTGCCAGACGGTAAATCTAAGCATGGAGGAACTCACCTTTACCATTCCTGCTAGCCTACAAGAGGGCAGGGAGAAAGGAGGGCACTAGCACATAGCAGGCCATTCATTGGAGCTGGTGACTGCCATTCAGGTAGGCCCTGAAAATCAGAGGTGGCCTAGGTGTGCTCTGCATGAAGGGGAGGTCCCAAGAGAAGCGCGAATTTTGAAGTATGTCAGAATTGGCCTTGAAGGGTGCTTGACCCTCCTTCTGGATAATAAGATGGCATCTTGCCCAGGTAGAGAGGGCCTAGGACCTTGAACTATGTCCTCCAAAGTGAGTTCTGTTTGCCTCTCCTGCTGTGTAACGTTGACAAATTGCTTTCCTCTGTGCCTTTTTCTTTCTTTTCTTTTCTTTTTTTTTTTTTTTTTTTTTTTGAGCTGGAATCTCTCTCTGTCACCCAGGCTGGAGTTCAGTGGCACAATCTCGGCTCACTGCACCCTCAGCTTCCCGGGGTTCAAGAGACTTTACTGCCTCAGCCTCCTAAGTAGCTGGAATTACAGGTGCTTACCACCCACCCGGCTAATTTTTGCATTTTTAGTAGAGATGGGTTTTTGTCATCTTGACCAGGCTGGTCTCGAACTCCTGACCTCAGGTGATCCACCCACCTCGGCATCCCAAAGTGCTGGGATTACAGGTATGAACCAATGCACCCGGCCTGTGCCTTGGTTTTCTGATGTGCAAAATGGGACCACTTCTCAGGGGTGTGGGGATAAAATGAAATGACACGTGGAAAAGACTCTCAGAGTGGAGACTGGGCCTTTCCTTAGATTTGGAGCCAGGGGGGTGTCACAGAAGACCTGAACCGGGGCTCTTCTGGGGCAAAAGGTTGAAACTACCTCCCCAGAATCCCACATTATAGTGGTTAAAAGCACTGAATCTGGACTCAGAAGGTGCCAATCATAGCTTTACTACTTATCAGCTGTTGTCCTCATCTGTAAAATGGGACAATAGTCATGGTCTCATATGGTTATCATGGGCATTATATGCCCTACAAAATAAGCGATTATTTATTTTTTTATATATTTTTTCTTTCTTTTTTTCTTATTTTATTATTTTTTTCTTTTTTAAGACAGGGTTTCACCATGTTGGCCGGGCTGGTCTTGAACTCCTGACCTCAGGTGATCCACTCGCCTCAGCCTCCCAAAGTGCTGAGATTACAGGCGTGAGCCACCACGCCCGGCTATTTATTATTTTTATTTGACAGGACTCCAGACCTCATCTTCCCAACTCTACCCACTTTGGTCTCCACGGAGACCCGTGGGCGGCTTTAGGGCCTCTGGCATTGAAGATGAAATAGCTTCCCTAGTCGGTCTGACCTCCTGAGTCGCCTGGCTAATTGCTGAATGAGAGCCTGAACTCCATATTCCTTATTTAGGACTCCAGCGCTCCTAAAGGCAGACTCTCAGGGCTTGGAAGGTAAAAGAATGCTACATGAAGGCTACACGCTACATGAAGGCAATGTCTTTGCACAGGTGTGTGGGCTGGGGAAGGCGTGCTGTGTGATTGATCCTGCTCCACCTGAGATGGTCCCGGCGCTCCAACACAGGGCCAAGGTGCTGCCAATCACTCAGTCCCTGCTCGGAGGTGGCCCAGACCAGGTGTCCCGAAAGCAGGCTGGGGACGGCGGCAGAGCTTAAACAGACGCGAGAAAGGGGTGGAGTCGAGGGAAGGGACATGGTCTCAGGAACAAAGAGGAGGGCGGAGACGGGCTGTCCAGAAGGCTCTGAGATTCCTACGACCCCAGGAAACTTCCTTCGGCTCGGGCGCCCACCCCCGACTTGGCGCAGAGCCTACGGGTTCCTGCCGATTCCCACCTGAATCGCTAAACCCACCGCTGCAGACGACCCCAAGACTACGATCTCCGATCTCCCAGGCCCGTAAGGGGCGGGGTCTTCCTCCGGGGCGTGACCGTGAAATTGAATTTTCCCAATGGGGCACGAGAGTGGGAGGTACCCAACCGAGGATTGGCTGGCGCGGCGGGGCGGGGCGGGGCCGCGGGGCGCTGGCGCGGCTGGACGGGCAGCTCTCCGCAGAATCCAGGGGACGGTTGCTGAGCGAGCCTGGGACACCGGGGTCGCGGCGCCTCCCGCCTGCGCGTGTCTAATCCATCTGCCGGGTCCCGAACGAGCTAAGCCGAGCCTGCGCCAGACGAGTGGGCTGGACTGAGAGGTGGGTGTGCGAACCTCGGGGGGGGGATCCTGGTGCTGCCCCAACGTGTCCGGGGGTGGAACCCGGATGTCTGGACAGGAATTCTGGAACGTCCAGACCTAGGAGCCCCGACTCGTCCATG
Source organism: Ateles fusciceps (assembly GCA_036589455.1). Lineage (NCBI taxonomy): Eukaryota > Metazoa > Chordata > Mammalia > Primates > Atelidae > Ateles > Ateles fusciceps. The sequence continues at coordinate 9,778,764 of JAZHEH010000882.1, read as the reverse complement.
AGAGCTCTAAGCCATGGGATAAAGTTCTGAGACTGTGGGGGGAGAGGCGCCGCGGATTCCTAAGAGGATCCAAGCCCCACTGGGGCGCTTGTCTTTGGTGGCAGAAACCCTGGGGAAGCTGCCACAGAACCCTGAGGCCCCTCACAGTATCTGGCGATCCCAAACTGTGTGACAGGGAGCCATGGGATTGCAGAAGGGCAGCGGCAGGATCTTCTTATAGTCCCGTGGGTGCCCCTAAATTAGGCATTAGGGACACCTGCCCCTTAGAAGAAAAGACGTAGGGGGAACAAGAATGTACGCAGAACCTAAGGCTGGTGATCACTGGACAGTCTTGAAGAGGTTTAACCCAGACAGAGTAAGTAGGCAAGACGAAAGGACCCTAACAGGCAGAGATTGGGAGGCTGACACCTCTGAGCCTACCCGGATGGGAGGAAGAGCAAGCAGTGACTTGAACAGGCAGGATCCCACACACCCCAACTGTGTGGAGGGGGTAACCCCCACCCCCGACCCATGCATGGGATGGGGTGACTTCCCAAGTGACTGTTCTGAAGAGAGGGAAGGGATGATTGAAAGATGAATCAACAGGAGGTGGGGGGGTAGTCCTGGGGCCATCTCAGTCACCATACATTAGTAAGCATCCACAGTGTGCCAGACCAGGGGCCCTCAAATTCCATACAGACATTACTTAGGGCTACAGGAGGAAGGTGAGATCTGCGCTGGGAGGCTGGGCCAGGATTTCGGGGGTCCATTTTGATGAGCAGCAGTGGGGTACTTGCCCCATCATTGGGGCAAGATGGGGCTCTTGCCCCTGTCACTGAGAGTGTTCTAGGCCCTTGAGGGCATTTTGGAATGGAGCTTCAGAAGCCGGAGATGACCAAGATTTTGATTACATCCTTCTCTGCCCTCTAAGTCTTTGGATTCCTCCTTGCTTGGTGGCAAATCCTTGGCCCTCTCCAATCCTCTCAGTTTGCCTGAAACCCAGAGGTTGGGCAGGTCAGCTTCTGAAGGCCCTTCCAGGTGGGGAACTGAATTATTCGTGAACTGGCAGGAGGTGCTGGGTACCTGGACACCTGGCTTCAGGAGGTTGGGACAGCAGAGCTGGCTCCAAGAATTGGAAGACAGTGTACCTTCCTATACCTGGGGGGAATGACAGTGGTGGTGGCAGCAAAAACTTGGATATGGGTTCAGCCCACAGCCAGAGGCTGAGCTTGTAGAGTGGGTGGGGGCTGAGTAGGCACTGCGCATGGGTGGGTGGGGCAGGAAACTGTGGACACTGGAGTGCACCCCCTGGTGGTCAGCACAGCTTCAGTGGGCCTTGCCAGGCCCTGGCTTCTCAATCCAGGTCCCTGCCCTCCCTGTTTGAGGTTTTGACAGGATGAGAGTCTATCCCAGGCCACACAGCAGACTGGTGGCCAAGCTGGCAGGGCTGGAACCAGAGACCTTGGGGCTACCCTGGGTTTGGTGAGTTTTCCAGCAAACCACCCTAAGGCAGAGGGCAACTTCCAGCCAGGAGCCACATTACAGGATGGGACAGCAATGGATGCTCATAGGTTAGGGAGGGAAACTAAGGCACAGAGCCTAAGTGCCTGTGGTTTCTAGAAGCCCCAGCAGGCCTGATTCATGTCTTTCCCCTGCAGAATTCTCTGAGCTGGTGACAGGTGCCATAGGCACTGGGGGATCACACCAGAAAGGAACCAACGGAGCTAGGGGCCAGCAAGATGGCAGATGAGGCCTTAGCTGGGCTGGATGAGGGAGCCCTTGGAAGCTGGTAAGTGGCCCCATCACCCACTGTGGGGGACAGGAAAGCCAAGCCAGAGAGGCAGGGCCAATCCCAGGTACCTCTCAGCTGGCAGAAAGAAGTGATGGGGGGAAATGTCAGGAGGAGGAAGACACAGGAACAGGGGTAGGCCAGTTCCATGTGGCTGATGCAGAGGCTGCTGTGGCATGTGCCTGTCCATGCCAGGTGCTGAAGCCTAGTCCCTCCCAGCCCTCCACGGCCACCACCTGTTTAAACAGTAACTGCTGAGGACTCACCCATGTGCAGCCACAGGTGTGGGGAGGCTGGATCTGTCTCTCCAGAGCAACAGCCAGGGCAGCGCCCACCCCTGGAAACTGGCCCAGTGATAATAGTAGCAGCAATGATTAATAATGCCAAGGCCTGGCAAGGGGCAGGCTGGGCACTGGGTATCCCATGTCACAGAATAATCACAGCAGCTCCAAAGCCTGGGCACTGCAACTCAAGAGTTGAAATCACCTGCTCAAGGACACCCATCTAAGAAGGAGCTGTGCCAAAATCCCAACCCCATAGTGGGCCATGGGGGACCAGAGTCCTGGGAAAGTCAAGGCTGGACAAGCCATAAGAGAAAGACAGGCTTTTTGGGCCCTTACGGGTTTTGTGGCTTCTCATCTCATTTTTCCACTGTGAGTCTCAGTTCCTTTATGTGTAAAATGGAGGGAGGGAGGGGAGAGGTGTGCACACAAACTCTAGGTCCTAGGGTTGGCATGGGGACAGAATGAGGCATGGACCCAGATCTCGCGTGGAGGAAAGATGAGGACATTCCATCCCCTTTCTAGTTGCTCTTCCTGAGAGTTCAGTCTACCCCCAGGCACAGAGAGGCTGTCCCCCAACCCCCAGACCAGGCAGCCTGGCCTTGGCGAGGGGCCAGAGGAGCTCCATCTCCCCAGTCCCTGACCCTTGTCCAGGGGGTTAAATTAAAGATTTACCTTACCTAGAGAACAAGTGACCCACCCCACCCCCATGCCTTCCCCTAAAGACAGAGGCTGGAACCAGCCAGTATAACCCAGCCACTGGGCAGTGCCCAGCTGCTGCCATGACCTCCCTAAGACACTGTGCCTGTATGTTCTCGGACCAGTGCATTAGACTCTCTGGGTGTCTGCCTCTCCACTGCCATCGTAAGATGTGTGCAGCCTGGAGGGGATGGGGTTGGGTTTCCAAAGGTGCCCACCAGTCAGCTCGACCTCCCCTCAGGACGTCCGAGTCCCAGTGGGGGGTCGTAGAGGCAGCGCAGTCCAAAAGAGAGAATTCCAGGCCAGGTTCCCGTGCATCCTTATCTCAAGGTGTCCACAGTCAGGCTCAGGGCTCTGCCGCCGCTACCTCCCTCTCTCATGCGAGGCTCGGGCGGCGCTGAAAAAGAGTTTGCTAGAAGCTGGAGCAGTGGTTGAAGTCAGCCTACCCACGCCCCCATCTCTGGGAAAGGACATATGAGAACCTGCCTCGGTCTAGGGATCGGTGCAGCTCGAAGTCTTTCCCACCCCGGGGAGCGGCTCCTTCAGCCCCCAGCGCCCGCCATTACTGCGCCCCACGCGCCGGTCCGGCCCCGCCGGCCTCGTGGCAGGAACGGGGGCGTCCCCAGCCGGGCTCCTCCCCCCCGGGGCCGGGTCTTATAAGGAAAGGTGGGCCCGCTCCGCCTGCCCTGTGCCCCAGGGTCGGGCCGATTTGGGGGATACGGGCGGCCGCTTCCGGCCCCGGCTCCCGCACATTCCTGAGGACTGGACTGGGGGTTGCGCGGAATGGGGGCACCTGGGGACTGCCATGCCGCGTGCCCTTCCACCACCCGCCGGGACGCCCCCTGCCTCGGTCCCGGGTTCGAGTTTGGGCTCTACCACTCACTTAGTTGGGTGTCCCGGGGACCTCGGTTTCTTCCCTGTAGATCGGGACACTGAAGCAGGCGGTAGCGAGGGACTTCCGATCTGGCTCCCGCTTCGGCGCCTAGCGCGAGGCCGGGCGGGCGAGGCGAGGGCGGCGCCCCGCGAGGGCGGGCAGTCGCGCAGCCTGCGGGCCTTCAGCGCCACCTGGCGAGGCCTCGCTCCACTGCCGGCGGGTCCCCCAAGGGCTACTGGGGGAGCTGGGACTGAGAGAACGCCCGGAGAGTCCCCTCCGTTATGCTGTTGGGGAGACTGAGGCCCAGCGAGACCTCAGGGCCTGCCAGACGTCCCCAGCAGTGAGGGCAGAGAGTATGCGGAACGCCAGCCCTCCAGGGGGAGGAAGCACCCTCTTTCCTCCCGGGAGAATTTCACTGGGCAGTTTCGGAAACCGCCCCATCCCCTTCCCCTTCCCCCTCAGTAGACAATGGCGCTTTGTACTTCCTTCCCTCCCTCCCACAGCCCCTTCCTTACACGGTGGTGGGGCCTGGCAGGGTGGAACCCGAGACACACAGAGGGGACACTGTGGTCCAACCTTTGCCTCCAGGCCCAAAGGGAAGGGTTGTGCCAGAGGGTGACCAGTGGAATGAGGTTGTCAGTCCCCAGCCTTGCCCACCCACTTTGGGGTATCTGAGGGAGGCTCCCATTTTCCAGATGGGGACACTGAAGCTCCCGGGGTTGTGTCGTAGAGATGGCTGAGTTCCTACATTAGGCTTTTGCCAGGGGCAAGGACCCCATCTCAGAGCCCGGAGCACTGGGAATGGGGACCTAGGAGACAAAAGGCTAGCCTTTGCACCTCTGGGCCTCTTTACCCTTTTACAGGAGGGACTGGGCCCACTGCCCCTCCGGCCCCCAGTCTCCAAATGTACCACAGGAGGCTCTAAGCCTGAGACGTAGCCAGGACCAGGGGGCTGGGGAGTGAGCCTCCTTCTCCTCGCCTCTGCTATGAGGGTCGCCTTAGGCCTCAGAGCATCTCTAGTCCAGGCTAGAGGAGTCTCCAACACAGTGCCAGGGTCCCTGAGGTCCCCACCATGACAAACAGACCCCAGTAGCAGAGCTATCTTCAGTGTAGGGCAGGCCCTAGAGTCAGAGAAACCTGGGTTCAAATCCTGGCTCAGGTAGTTTGACCATAAACAAATCACATCTCCTTCCTGGACCTCAATCTTCTCATCTGTCAAATGGGAATAACACAGTATCTAGGGTTTTTGTGAGTTTAGGACAAGTAGGGGGCTCAGTTCAGGGTTCGACCTAGAGGCTCTCCATAAATGTTACTGATGCCTTGGGGTATCCTGCCCTTCCCATTTGCCCTCTCCGCCTCTCTCCCTCCTCCTGACTGGCTAGAACCAAGTGTGGGGGTGATACTTATTGCAACTGCAGCCATGTACAGGAGAGCCCAAGTCACTGTTCCCACCCCCACCCACTGGCAAATAAGAAAACCAAGACAGAGAGTTTCACGGATGTGCCCCCCGATCACCCAGCCAGGACTGTACTGGGGCTGGAACCAACTGGGGGCTCTGGCCTGAATTTCGGGGGGCCGCCTCAGGAATGTGGAGCCTGGGGGGCTTTGCCTCCAAGACTCTCCCTGCTCTCTTCAGACTAGGACAAGCTGGCTCGTGGCTGAGTTGGGACAGCCCACATTCCCTGCTGAAAACTGTCTCCACCCCATCCCCACCCTTGCCACCTGGCCTTCCCACTAAGCAGAAGGGAATGATGGGTGGGGGCTAAAAGGGAGGTGATAGAGGGTTCTTTGGCCCTACTCCAAATGATCTGGGGGAGTGGGAACAGAGGAAATCACCTGCCTTTACTGGCTCCCATCTGGTTATCAGACCCACACTGGAGGCTTATCTCTGCCACTATCTTCCTGGGGGATCCTGGGCCAGTCCTCTCTCCCTTGAGCCACGGAGGGTCTGTAGGGGGGTGGCTCTACTTCGTGGAGGTGTGGGGGGAGGCAACAGGATTGGCTGACTCACTCCAGAGAAGGTGTTCTTTCCTAAACCTGGTTAGACCAGTCACCCCCAATTTCCTGGGAACTGAGGGGCTGAGAACTTGGGAGGAACCCCTGTCACCCAGGGATGCCCTCTCTAAGGCCCTGAGGTGGCCCCTAGTGCCAGCTGCCTTATATGTCTGGGGGATTGGTCCTCCCACTCTGCACCCTGGCTCCTTCAGTGGTGGCTAGGGCCAGGCCAGTGCAGTGGGGAGCATAGCCCTCAGCCAGGCAGGACCCCTGAGCACCTGCCCTCAGTTTCCCCATCTGTGGATGAGGCAGTCAACCCCCAGCTGGGCTGTGGTGCTTGGTGACTAGACCATGGGAACTTCCCTTGCTCAGAGGGTGGACTTCAGCAGCCCAAATCACTTTTCCCTCTAGGGACCTTGTTAGTGGCCCACAGGGTGGCCTCCCTCCTCCTGCTGCAAAAGCTCCCTGGCTCTTGGGGGTCTGGGCTCTGACGGGTAGGAATGGAGTTGCAGGAAGGAGTGCCTGGCTTGGCACCTGGCACAGGTGGGCGGTTTCTGGCTGTCCACTCATAGTCATGTGCTCTGTGAACCACAATGCACAGTGGGCTCCCCAGGAGCGCTCAAACAGGGGGGTTGGGTCTGCCCCTGAGACCCCGCGTGGGCAGGCAGCCACGTGAAGGGCTTGGGGCAGAGGGAGTGGACATAGGCCACACATTGTGCCCCAGGCAGAGCTGTGGGCAGCTGGTGCCAGCCCTCTGCCCCTGGCAGCCAAAATGACCTGCCCCTCGCCCCTGCTGCAGCTGGAGGTCACAGCGGACCTGGCAGAGCGGCGGCGCATCCGCTCAGCCATCCGGGAACTGCAGCGGCAGGAGCTGGAGCGCGAGGAGGAGGCCCTGGCATCCAAGCGCTTCCGTGCTGAGCGGCAGGACAACAAGGAGAACTGGCTGCAGTGAGTAGCGGGGGGATGGAACATGCGGGTGAGAGGGTGAATGCGTGCCAGGGCTCAGCTCATGCGTGCTGGCAGGCATGAGCACCAGTGTATCTGTGGACTGCATGTGCAAACGGCAGTATGTGTACACAGGCTTCTGGAAAAACAGGGATGTTTGTGGGCATGGAGCATGTACTGAGCATGGCATTGTGGCTGTGCTGGCGTAGTCAGCACATCTGAGCATGTGGCATTAGTGTCCACGTCTGTGGGCATATGTGTGTCAATGTGCAGTCAGAGGGTGTGCACAGCCACATGCCCTTCTGCCAAGGTTCTGGGTACTCTGTTCTGGCTCCTACCCTTAGCCCACATCCTCCACGACCTGGCCATGGCAGTGGTGGGTACAGTCATGATGTCTCTGCAGCTCTCAGCAGCAGGAAGCTGAGCAGCGGGCTGCCCTGGCACAGCTGGCAGGGCAGCTGGAGTCCATGAACGATGTGGAGGAGTTGACTGCGCTGGTGAGGCCCAGGCTGGGGCAGAGAATGGGGCAGGGCAGGTGAAGACCTGGGCCCCACAGCCCAACACCCACGGCCTGCCTCTCACCCACAGTTGCGAAGCGCCGGTGAGTATGAGGAGCGCAAACTCATCCGAGCTGCCATCCGCCGCGTCCGAGCTCAGGAGATTGAGGGTATGTGGCATGTCCTGGCCCCACCCCTGTCCTGCTGTCTGCCATCCACAGCACCTCCCCGACACTCACCTGACACTTGCTCCTTCCCTTCCAGCGGCCACCTTGGCTGGGAGGTTGTACAGCAGGCGTCCCAACAGTGGCTCCAGAGAGGACAGCGAGGGGCAAGCGGCACACAGGCTGGAACAGTGTGAGGTAAGGTGGGTGGGAGGGTGGCCCAGCGTCCTGTGCCCACGATGCCAGTAGCACAGAGCGCCTGTGTGTCTTTGCTAGGCTGGTATTTGACTGTAAGTGGCCCACCCCTGCCATCCAGCCTCTATTCAGCAGCCAGAGGGATCTCCCAGAAATGCAAATCCAGCCCTGGTACCTCCCCTGCTTCAACCCATGCCAGGGCTGCCCTTCACCCTCCACACAGCCCACACCCTTACCTTGGGTTATGGGGCCTGCATGTCAGACCCCAGGTGGCTCATGGGGCACTGTGCACAGTTCTCTCTTCTCCAGAGTGTGGTTGAGAGGTCAGGCCATGCAGTTTCCCTAAGTGGCCAGCAGAGGCCGCTAGGTCTGACCCCATCCCCCACTCCAGATGAACCAGGCTGAGGCCAGGGGTCAGGAACCTCGGCTCCAGGGATCTATTAAGGCTCCCCGTCCCCAACAGATCTGCCATCCCCACCCACTGACATCAGGCCCTGGTCCTCTCTGAACACCTTAGGCTAGGCAGCGCCGAGAGATCGGGAATTGGGGATCAGAGACTGCCCCTAGCGTGCCAGTGCCAGTGCCTGTGCAAGTGTGCCTACCGGAAGCCATGTCCCCGCCGCTCTGTTTTGCATGCCCTGCCCTCAGCACCTGCCAGCCTGGCCCTCGGTGGTGGGAGTGGCACTTGAGGCCTAGGGAGCCTTGGTTGTATCCTATGGGTCCCTTGCAGGTGCCAGAGCGAGAGGAACAAGAGCAGCAGGCAGAGGTCTCAAAGCCAACCCCCACCCCTGAAGGCACCAGCCAGGATGTGACCACAGTGACACTCCTGCTGCAGGCCCCTCCTGGGAGCACCTCCCACTCACCTGACTCACCCTGCAGTTCACCCACCCCTGCCTCTCCTGAGCCTCCACTGGAGCCTGCCCAGGCCCAGTGCCCTACAGCCGAGGTTCCAGGCAGCCCAGAGACACCCTCCAGCCCACCCAAGACCACCAGCCCTGAGCCTCAGGAGTCTCCAACGCCCCCCAGCACTGAGGGCCAGGTGGCCAACAAGGTGAGTCTGGACGAGGGGGCAGGGATGCCGGGCAGGTGAACGGGTCTGGGAGTCAGGCCTTGCTCATGCCGTATTTTCCCTTGCAGTTCCTGTCTGGTCCCAAAGAGACCCCTGCTGCCCAGAGTCCCCCCCAGAGGCCCCTCTGACACCAAGAGAGCAGGTGAGGGTCTCAGCAGGGGGTAGTCACAGGCATCTGCTTCCCCTCTCCCAGCCTCCCTTTCCCCCGCCTAGAGAATGGGCTCTTGTGCCTGGCAGCTCCAGCTTCCTCAGGTCTAGGCAGTCCCTGACACTGCACCCCACCCCTGAAGTGTCCCCGCCCCCAGCTAGGCCCACCTCCCCCTTTACCCCCATGGCTAGAGGCCTCCCCCGCAGCCTTGAAAGGCAACCAGCCTCAGGCACATTCTTCTCCCCAATAAGGGAGTCTGTCCATCTCCGAGCTGGAGCTGTGGGCAGCACTGGCCGGGGGGCTGTCCTCCCCTCCCCATCTGCAGGAAGGATCTTGGCACTCTTCTCCAGCCTAAGCCTTGCCCGGCCCCCAGGAGTGTCCAGATCATCCTAGGGTCAGTGTGGGAGGGGAAGGAGGTGCCTGTAGGAGAGACGAAGCTGAGTGGTGACGCTGGAGTGTGAGATCCAGGAGGGGGATGGAGAGGCAGGATGGGAGTTGGGTATAGGAAAGGGTGGGAGGCTAGGGAGGTGTAGAGGAGAGGATTGAGAGATGAACCCCTACTATCCCCTGTCTTTTCTCTTTCCTCACATGGCCACCATCCCCTCCCCCAACCTGCCAGACCTGGCTGGACCCCGACCCTGCCAACGCTCCCTGTCAGTGCTCAGCCCCCGCCAGGCAGCCCAGAACCGAGGTACTGCCTATTCTCACCCCCTGCTAGATTCTGGACAGACCCAATCCCAGCCAGCCGCTGACAGCCCTCCTGTCCCTTCTAGAGTCCACCCCCCTTGCCAGCGGACCTTCCTCGTTCCAGCGGGCTGGCTCTGTGAGGGACCGTGTCCACAAGTTCACATCTGATTCTCCTATGGCTGCTAGGCTCCAGGATGGCACACCCCGGGGCTGCCTTAGGTCCCCTGACCCCTGCAAGGCTCCTGGGCCCCTCCCTTACCAGCACCACCCCTGCCTCCTCCTCCAGTGGCTCCTCCTTTCGGGGGAGCCAGTGACACCTCCTCCCGGTTCAGTAAGGAGCAACGCGGAGTAGCCCAGGCCCTGGCCCAGCTTCAAAAGCTGCCCCCAGGAGGAGGGCCCCAGGGGGCGGGGCTTGGCTGCCAGGCCCCTTGAAAACGGAGCAGGGGGGCCTGTGGCACATTCAGAGGAGCCTGGTGCCCCGCTACCCGTGGCCGTCGGCACTGCCGAGCCAGGGGGCAGTATGAAGACCACATTCACCATCGAGATCAAGGACGGCCGTGGCCAGGCCTCCACAGGCCGGGTGCTGCTGCCCACAGGCAACCAGAGGGCAGGTAGGCCGCCCACTGCCTCCCCACTGGGGATGAGTGCCTTGCAACTGCACCTCTGCATACAGGACAGGTGCTGTGGCCAGGGCTCAGGGTGTCTTCAAAGGGTGTGCTGGGAGCGAGGGCACTATCAACCTTGGCTGGCACTACTCTCACTCCACCAGATCCTCCTGACAGCCCCCTTTCTCCCCCACTCAGAACTGACACTGGGGCTGCGGGCGCCCCCGACCCTCCTCAGCACCAGTAGTGGGGGCAAGAGCACCATCACCCGTGTCAACAGCCCTGGGACCCTGACTCGGCTGGGCAGTGTCACTCATGTCACCAGCTTCAGCCAGGCCTCCCCGGTAGCCGAGGAGGTTGCAGCATCAAGGTGAGCCCCTCCTCACCCCACCAGCCTCGCAATCCGTCAGCCTCACATAGATTGCTTCAGGGTATAGGGCTAGCAGGGTTCCTCTTTCCTCCCCTACTGCACACACACAGAAACTGAGGCCCAGAGAGGGAAGGTGGCTGCTCACAGACCACAGCTAGTCAGCGGCAGAGCTGAAGCCAGACCCTAGCATATCAGCCCCTAAGTGTGTCGGAAGTTTACTCTGTACTGGCATTAAGCTTCCTGCATGCTGATCTCTGATCCTTAGTCCAAAACTGGTGGGTTCATTCCTGGTGAACAGATGGGGAAACTGAGGCTCAGAGAGAGTAGTGGGGCCTTGCTCCCCTCTTCCTGTGGCAGACCCAGTGCCCCTGCGCCCACCCACACTGGACATTAGCTCCGAGGTAAAGAGCAGCTCATCTGCTCATCCAAGATCAGCCTGGCCCATTAGGAGATTGGAGATTAGCGATTAGCATCTGCGTCAACCTCCCTGTGGGGGGTTGGGCAGAGGCACTGATGGGGGACAGACAAGCAGGGGGGTGCCAATCAGGTGAGGCAGCAGCCTAGCAGGTGCCTTCGGAACTGAATACGCAGCACCCTTCCATTATTCATTTCCAAGCCCAGGATCCACTAGCTGGGAGCTCAGCTGGGGAAGGGATCCCCCAAGTGGGCCACCTGGCTGGCCAGGTAATGCCCTCTGTGCTGAACAAGGGACTGAACGGGACTTTGGCTGAGGTGAGATGGCTAGAGCCAGCTTTGGGCCTTCTCAGGGGAGACAGGGAGAGAGTAGGGAAAAAAGCACCCTTCCTCCAAAAAGCAGGATCCAGCTGCCCTCTGACAAGGGATTGTGTGAGGTGGGGGTGGGGGGGACCAGCTGAGGCCCTTGAGGTGGATGGGGGGTACCACAGTGAGACCTGGGTCTGACACCACCAACTTGCCTCAGTTTACCCATCTGGAACCAAGGGGGAACAGATGATGTGCCCATAATGTGCTTGCTCAAAGTCTGTGGCTGGATGTGAGCACCATGGGCAGGCCAGAGGGCGTTTATCTCAGGCCAAGACAGTTTTTGCAGCAGATCACTCAAAGTCCTGCCTCCTGTGCCTCCATTCCCCCATCTGTTCCAGCTGTCGAAAACAGCATGGCATGAGGGTAAAGGAGTGGAGTCCAGCAGACTGGATTCTCACAGCTAATGTACATGGTGGCTCAGATAGGTCCATCTCCTGTTCCCTGCCTCAGTTTCCTCACCTATGGGCATGGGACCCTGATCTCACTGATCTTTACACCCATGCAGTCTTACTATCCTACAGGCGTATGGTTTCTGCAGGGCTAGAGCCAGGCCTGGCGATCTGCCTGCTTGGGCAGGCCCCCCTCCCCCCACTGCCCCTTCCACGGAGGATCCCAGAATAGGTTTCTATTTGGGCTGCAGCTCCAGCTGGCTGGTGGCGGGCTGGGAGGCAGGGGCGGGGCAGGCCCGCTGCCCTTGCCTTTGCCCTCGGACCAGCTGCAAAGACTCAGACACTGTCAGCCAGAGGCAGCAGCCCCTGCCACTGTCCCACCATTACCCCCCATAGAGTCCCCCACCAGCACCATGCCGGGGGTACCAGGGCCTGGGCCTGAGCTGGCTGCAGCCCTGGAAGAGCAGTTGGGCCGGGCATTGGAGGAGCTGCGGGTGGTGGCTGAGGCAGGCCGGGCAGCAGTGACCCAGGCAGCCGAGGTAGCTGTGGCCACGGTGGAGCCGCTGGCCCGGGCAGCTGAAGAGCTGCGGGCAGAGAGAGCAGCACTGAGCCGGCGGCTGGATGCACTGAGCAGGCAGGTGGAGGTGCTGAGCCTGCGACTGGGGGTCCCACTTGTGTCTGGCCTGGAGCCTGAGCTGGAGCCCAGCGAGCTGCTTTTGGCTGCTGCCGACCCCGAGGCCCTCTTCCAGGCGGCCGAGGATGCTGGGACCCCTGTGGCCCACCCACCTGCCTTCAGCACCCGCCGCCGTTCCTCCACCAGCACTGCCCGCAGCACTAGTCTCGTAAGTCCCTCTGGGTTGATGCGGGGGGGGGTGGTTTTGAGTCAGGCTCTGCCTCCGCTGTGACTTTAGTTATGTCATCACCACCTCTGAGCCTCAGTTTACCTATGAAGACAGGGGACTGGGGCACTAGTGCTCCAAGACTGAGGCAAGAGGGTGCCAGGCTCCAGCCCTGAGGCATGCATGGTAGCTGCCCTGGCAGCCCCTGGCATGGCCCAGGCCCCAGCCCCCGGCTCCACCGCCCTGCACCCTAGCCAGACCAAGCCTCCCTGAAACAGCTGCCACCTCGGCTCTCCTTACCCTTGTAGCAGACAGAGAGGCCCTGCCAGGAGAGGAAGGGCCATAATAGTTGGCCTGAGGCCTTGTCTTCAAGGGGCTGGGAGGGCTGCAGGGCTGGAGACTCCTTAGAGGATGGTTTCCAACAGGGGCGAGAAAGGGGGAGGTGGTACAGAGAAGAGTTTCAGAGAGGTCTTGCCTCAGGGCAGCCCCAGTCAGACACCTGGTCGGGAACCTATGGGCCCTGGGCCAGCCCTCTTGGCAAGGTGGCAGGGGGGATGAGAGGCAACACGTGCTGCCTGGGCACTGGCCCAGGAGGACCCAGGCCTCAGGAACTGGCAGCACAGAGCACAGCCTGCCTGAGAGGGGGCTGGGAACAAAGCAGCAAAAAGAACTGAGGTTCAGGAGTTAGACCACCTTCAGCTCAGGTCCCAGGCCGCCTCACATTTAGAGAGACTGTGGGCAAGTCAGTCAGTTGCCCTGAGCCTCAGTTTTCCCTTCTGTTTTTTCTTGGGGGGTCTTGTATTGTTTTGTTTTGTTTTGTTTTAGACAGGGTCTTACTCTGTTGCCCAGGCTGGAGTGCAGCTGCTGATCATAGCTCTCTGCAGCCTCTAACTCCTGGGCTCAAGTCCCATCCTCCTACCTCAGCCTTCTGAGTAGCTGGGATTGCAGGTGCACACCACCATGCATAGCTAATTTTTTATCTTTGTGTTTGTAGAGATGGGGTCTCGCTGTGTTACCCAGGTTGGTCTCGAACTGCTGGCAACAAGTGATCCTCCCACCTCAGCCTCCCAAAGGGTTGAGATTACAGGCATGAGCCACTGCGCCCCACCTTTGCTTCTGTTAAATAGGGACAGTAAAATCCCTAGTGCTTATACAACACTTACTATGGACTGGAAATCATCATTATTATTACCATCAATTGTATTAATACAATGCTCGGTACATGGAGCCCTACAGCAAGGCTGTCCATGCCTCTTTCCTGACACTAACATGGCCATCCTTGGACGGGTAGGCTGGCAGGCTAGTGGTTGTTTCCAAGGCTGTGCCAGCATGGTGGGCTTCAGCCGTGCCCCTGCTTACAGTCCATGCCCTCTCCCCCCCCCTGCAGATGGAACCGGGGCCAGCAGAGCCTCCCTCTGCGGCAGTGGAAGCGGCCAATGGGGCCGAGCAGACCCAAGTGGACAAAGCAGAAGGGCGGAGCCCCCTGAGTGCCGAGGAGCTGATGACTATTGAGGATGAAGGAGTCTTGGACAAGATGGTATGGCCAGATCTGGTGGGCTGGGGGCTGGCAGAAGCCAGGACCAGCAGGCATCAGGTAGGCAATGACGGGCTCTCTATGCAGCTGGATCACAGCACAGACTTTGAAGAGCGGAAGCTCATCCGGGCCGCACTTCGTGAGCTCCGACAAAGGAAGAGAGGTAGAGAGCCAGTTGCCCTACCCTAGATCCAGCTGCCCCACTCCCCCAGCTGCTCTCCTGATACTCTGGGGTCCATTTGTGGACACTCCAGCTCAATGGCTGCCCTACCCAGCTTCTCCTTCTCTAGACCCAGCAGTTCCCTTGCCTACTCCCCTGCTGGATCCAGCTGCTCCCTTCCCTAGCTGCTTCTGTCCTGCTGGCAACCCCAGTTATTCTCCCCAACCAGCTTCTCTTCTCCTTCCTAGACCCAGTTACTCCCTCCCTCAGCTACTCTCTCCTTGGGTCCAGTTGTTTCTCCAAGTACTGTCAACGACTCCTTCCTTGAATCCAGATACTCCTTCTCCCCCGCTGCTCCTCTCCCTGAAGTCCACTGATGGCCATCTTAGCCTCTGCCCCATCCAGCTTCCCCTTTCCTGGACACAGCAACTTCCTCCCTCATATAGTTCTTCCCTGGACACATCTATTCATTCCCTTAGATTCTGGGTTCAATTGCTTCTCCTCTCAAGTACTCTCAATTAGCTGCTTCTGCCGGGGCCCACTGATGGCCACCCCAGCCTCTGTCTCTACCCACCTACTTCTATTTTAAGCCCAGTTAACCCCCTTCATCAGCTTCTCTCCCAACTACTCTTCCCCCGGATCAAATTGCTTCTCAGATCCCATCAGTTGCTCCCTTCCTGGATCTAGATATTTCTGTGTCCAGCTGCTCTTCTCCTGCAACCAAAACCCACTGATGGCCCATTCAGCTACTTCCCCGCCCAGCTTCTCCTTCCTTGGACTCAGCTGCCGCCTCACTAGATCTAGATACCCCCTCCTGACTCAGCTACTCATGCACATAGAAACTCCCTTCTTAGATCTTTACTTCTTTGAGTTTAGCTATTCCCTATTCTCTAGTTTCTACCTGAGTCCATCAGCCCCTTCCCACACTCCATTCCCTGGCCCCTCACCCCTCACCCCAGCTGCTCCTAGAGAGGCCCTTGTTACCTGTGTCATTAATGTTTCTAACAAGCCACCCTCCAACCCATCTTGTGTGCCCCAATGCCCCTGTGCATCTGTGCTGTGTGGGCGTTGGTGGCCCTTTGTGCATGCGTGGGGCATCCCCTGCCCAGACCAGCGGGACAAGGAGCGGGAACGGCGGCTGCAGGAGGCACGGGCCCGGCCAGGGGAGGGCCGAGGCAACACAGCCACTGAGACCACCACGAGGCACAGCCAGCGGGCGGCTGACGGCTCTGCTGTCAGCACCGTTACCAAGACTGAGCGGCTCGTCCACTCCAGTAAGGGGCCAAGTGGGGCCCAGGGCTCAGGGTGGGGAACACATCCTCCCCCAGCCCCCTGTGCCTTTCACATCCTTCTCATCCCCTGTCCCTGCAGATGATGGCACACGGACGGCCCGCACCACCACAGTGGAGTCGAGTTTCGTGAGGCGCTCGGAGAGTAAGGCCACCTGGCGTCGTCCTGTGCCTGCCTGCCTGCCCGCCCACCTCCTCCAGCTCTTCCTTGAGCTCTCTCTTCGTGTCTTCAACTGTGCCGTCATTTTCTCTTCTCTGCCTGCAGCTATCACTGTCCCTCCATACAGCCTCCCATCCATCTCCTTCCGTGCAGCCCAGGGCCTCACCTGGTGCCCCTTCCCCTTTTTTGCAGATGGCAGTGGCAGCACCATGGTGCAAACCAAGACCTTCTCCTCTTCCTCCTCATCCAAGAAGATGGGCAGGTGAGCACCAGCACCCACTCCCCCGACCACAGAGGAGTCATTGCCACAGGGGACATAACTACAAAACCCATTTTACAGAGGGGAAGGCTGGGCACAGTGGCTCTCACCTGTAATCCCACCACTTTGGGAGGCCAAGGCGAGCAGATCACTTGAGGTCAGGAGTTCGACACCAGCCTGGCCAACATGGTGAAACCCCATCTCTACTAAAAGTACGGCAGTAGCTGTAATCCCAGCTACTGGGGAGGTTGAGGCACAAGAATCGCTTGAACCTGGGAGGCAGAGGGTTCCATGAGCTGAGATCGCTGCACTGTATCCAGCCTGGGCAACAGCACAAGACTTAGTCTCTAAAATAAATAAATAAATAACTAAAACAGAGGGGTAGCCTGGGATGCTGGGCGGTAATAGGTCTACAGCCAGGGAGGGGCCAAGTGAGAAGTGAGGATCCTGCTCACTTTGGGATCTCACTTAATTCTCAACCACACCATAGGAGAGGTGGATGCTCAGGGAGGCCAGTGAGTTGCTTAGGGCTCATATTTGAGTGGCCGAAATAGCACTGAACCCTTAGAGAGGGCTACTTAGCACACTGAGCTGCCTGGTGGCACTGCCACTTCCCAGTGTCTGCAAACCATGTCCCAGGTCACAGAACACCTTTATACCTTAGCTCCATGAGGCAGGAGGGCACCCCCCCATTGTAACAGAGGCTATTGGGGCTGGCAGAAAGCAGGAACAGGATCAGAATCCAGGATGGGAACCCAAGCGATCCAGGCACTCTGAGTCAGAGAGACTGTTCGAGTCTAGCCCCACCCATCACGTCCTCTGAAATCTTAGGCAAGTTACTGCCGGGGGCCTCGGTTTCCTCACCTTTAGTGGAATTGGTCAGGCCCCTCCCTCCTTGTGAAGTTTAAAATGGCATACAGGAAAGGATCAACAGAGATGAATTACTATTATTATTACTATTATGTTAGTCATTTTTATTATCAGATAGTGCTCAGAAGCTGAACTCACCTGTAACTTGAGGGTACAATGAGCCTTCTCAGAGAACTCCTAGTACGGGAGGAAGGCCTGGGCGGAAACCTGTTGAAAACCTTGCTGTCATTTGAGCCTCTGTACTTCTCTGTAAAATGGGTGAGATAGGGACACCTCCCTCCCTGGCCAGCGTTTGTGGCAGTGGAGATACTAGTGTGCTACAAGAGTCCCCTCCTGAGTGGTGGCCCAGGCTGGGGAGCAGCCCTTCTCTCCCCTGCCTAACATGTGCCTCCCCAACCCCCAGCATCTTCGACCGCGAGGACCAGGCCAGCCCGCGGGCCGGCAGCCTGGCAGCCCTGGAGAAACGCCAGGCCGAGAAGAAGAAAGAGCTGATGAAGGCGCAGAGTCTGCCCAAGACCTCAGCCTCCCAGGCGCGCAAGGCCATGATTGAGAAGCTGGAGAAGGAGGGCGCAGCCTGGTGAGCTACAAAAAGGGGCCGGCAGTGGGGGCGGGGCTTGATAGCTGGCCGGGCAGAGAAGGGAAGAACGCGCCGCTACATCTGTGGTGCAAAGGCCCGAAGGTCATGGAAGACGGGGCCTGGGATCTGCTCAGTGGGCCCACCGAGGCAGCACCTCTTATAGTCGTGTGACCTGGTCCTGACACCGTCCCTACAGCAGCCCTGGCGGACCCCGCGCAGCCGTGCAGCGATCCACCAGCTTCGGGGTCCCCAACGCCAACAGCATCAAGCAGATGCTGCTGGACTGGTGCCGAGCCAAGACGCGTGGCTACGAGGTGAGCCCCGGGAGGCCAGGGGGCCTGGAGGCCTCCTCAGACCCAGCTCAGCACCTCCCTCTTAGCAGAGTTCCTTTCATTCCCCAGTAACTTTCCACCACTGTGTGGCCTCACAGGGAACATGGAAAGCCTCTTAAGGTGAGGAAGCTGAGGCTCAAAGAGGACACAAGACAAGCCCTAAATTCCAGAAGCAGTGATGAAGTGACAGGGCCTCTTGGGTGGTGAGCAGGTTCAAGGCCAGATCCCACTCTTTGGAGTCCCCTCTTTGTTGCTGTGTAGGAGGCCAAGTCAATTTCTCTAACTGAGGGAAGGATTGATGAGGCATGACCATGACCTTAGCTGGGTAGCGCTGGGCCCCTCGATAGCTCTGTCCCTGAAATCGCAAACATGGGAGTTGGCAGACTGATGGAGGAGGCGTGTACTCTAACTGTTCACTCATTATGCAGCCTTGGGCAAGTGACAGGGCCTCTCTGTGCCCAGTGCCGTAGGTCTAGAATACCAGAATGCCGAGGGGTAGGCAGCAGGGGGGAGTTGCCCACAGGGTCCTGACCAGTCCTCCTATGGCTTATAGCACGTGGACATCCAGAACTTCTCCTCCAGCTGGAGTGATGGGATGGCCTTCTGTGCCCTGGTGCACAACTTCTTCCCTGAGGCCTTCGACTATGGGCAGCTTAGCCCTCAGAACCGACGCCAGAACTTCGAGGTGGCCTTCTCGTCTGCAGAGTAAGTGTGGGCCCTGGCCCTGCTCATGTTTCTGTGCATCTGGGGCTGGACATCAGGGCCAGGCCCAGTTGCCCTGAGAACCCCTGGAGCGGGCCGGCCACATTGTCAGTCAGCGGCTAGACCCCTTTCCCCCAGAGAGTCCCCCGTCCTTCTCCATCCCTGCCCACCCGCTGCTAAGCGTGCCAGGTGCCCGCCGGAACGAAGGAGCCACAGGCCGGCCTACCAGCCCGGGCCGAGGCCCACCAGGTGGCCCTGTCATATCCCTTCCATCCTCCCTCTGCCCCCTTCTCCCTCTCTCCCTTTCTCTGTCCTGCTCTCCTCCCACTATCACCAGAGCTTCCTGCTCCCACGGGATCCCGGCTGGAGATTCCAAAAGGAGGCTCCTGGCCCGGGCACCGTGCCCAGCCCAGCCTATATAGTCCTGGCAGAGGCTTATATAGGACCTCAGCAAGCCCTCCACTTTGGAATCGTTCCCCGTCTGCTCACCTCACCCTTAGCACCCTTCTCCATCTGTCTCCCCTTCTCTCCCCTTGTCTTTCTGGTTTCCCTCAAATTTCTTCCTTCTCCTCCTCCTCCCCCTCCTCCCCCCACCTCCTCTCACGCCTCCCTCACCCCCCTGTCCTTGGGGGCACAGCCCTCCTCTCAAACCTTGGTGCCAACACCATCGCCCCCACCCCGCGTTCCCGCTTGTCCCTAGAGTTCTCTGCACCTGTGACTGGTTGGCCCCCACCCCTGTCTGCATTGCACACCATTAGTGACGGGTAGTGAGCAGCACATCCACAGTGGGGAGGTGGCATGCGGGGGGGCTGGCAGACTGCAGCACTGGAGACGTAACTGAACTCATGTCTCTGTGTGTGTGTGTGTGTGTATGTGTGTGTCTCTCTGTTTCCTCCCTCTCTCTTCTCTGCCTCTTCCCTCTGTTCCCCACCCGGGGCCCTGGCCTCCTGCCCCCGTCCCCACCCCTTCCTGGCCCCCTACCCTCCCCAGGACCCATGCGGACTGCCCGCAGCTCCTGGATACAGAGGACATGGTGCAGGCTTCGAGAGCCTGACTGGAAGTGCGTGTACACGTACATCCAGGAGTTCTACCGCTGTCTGGTCCAGAAGGGGCTGGTAAAAACCAAAAAGTCCTAACCCCTGTTCGGGGCCCCACGGTGAGAAACGCCGCCTCTCCCACTTGCCCCATTTCACCAGAATCTGCTCAGCAAGGCACAGAGAGGGTCCAGGGAGGGGGGGGGGGGTGGGGGAAGTAAAGGGGGCATTTAGTCAAACCAGAGGAGCCAGACATGGCCCTGTCTTCTGGCAGTTCAGGGCCCAGCAGGCAAAACCATTCCAAATGGGCAGTGATGACACAGGTGAGCAGCACTGTGATGGGGAAGCCTGGGGGAGGCGCCTGACCCAGGCTGCAGGTCTGGGACCGAATCTGAAAAAAAGTGCAAACTAAGCTGGGATCTGAACAAGTTCAGGCTAAAGGAGGGAGAGGGAGTTCTGGGGAGAGGGATGAGCCTAGGCTTAGCAGGGCAAGAGAGCTGGAGAGCGTAGCACACAAGGAAGGGAAGAAACTTGAGTCTGGATGTGAGGGAGGAGGAGGGGTCCACAGTAAGAAGTTTGACCTTCAGACCAGGCACCTTGGCTCACGTCTGTAATCCCAGCCCTTTGGGAGGCCGAGGCAGGCGAATCACAAGGTCAGGAGTTTGAGACCAGCCTGGCCAACATGGTGAAACCCCATCTCTACTAAAAATACAAAAATTAGCTGGGTGTGGTGGTACGTGCCTGTAATCCCAGTTGCTCAGGAGGCTGAGGCAGAAGAATCACTTGAACCTGGGAGGCACAGGTCGCAGGAGCCAAGATCATGCCACTGTACTCTAGCCTGGGCAACAAAGCAAGACTCCGTCTCAATTTAAAAAAAAAAGTTTGACCTTCCTCCAGAGGACAATAGGAGTTATAAAGGGTTTCCAGACAGAGTAGGGATGGATGTGGTCAGAACAGCATTCTAGAACAATCCTTGGATGAGGCTTGTACAAGAGATGGGATGGACTAGATGGCTGGGATAGCTTAAGAGCTAGAAGGACAGGCTTCCCAATAGATCTGGTTTGGAGAGAGAGAGGGAAAGTCAAGAAGTCGGCCAGGCTCCTGTGTGGGCACTGGGGGAGTTGGTGGTGCTGTACTCCAAAGTGGGGAACTCAGGAGCATGTCCAGTTCAACAGGAAGATGTTTCTGGCTGGGGATGCTGGATCCTAAGCCAGCTGTGGCATCTCCTCTCTGGTCACCTTACCTCAGTATCAAAGTAGAGAATTCAGATCCTGAACTAACTGCCCCATTACAGACAAGGAGCTCAGAGAGAGAGAGGTGGGCTAAGACTGTCCTGGGAGTAGGAGGGAGAGGGAAGATGGTTAGGTCAGAGCTGGGGCCAGAACTGGGACTCCAGCCTCCTCACTCAGTGACTGTTTTCCTTGCCCCATCATTGGGTTCCTGCCCATTTTGTAGAGAGGATTAAACATAGAGGCCAGAAGGAAGAAGGATTGCCTGAAGGAATGTAAGTCAGTGACAGGTAGGGGCACACTCAGATGCCCCTCGGGGCCTGGAGCCATTGTGGGGGGCAGTCCACATGTGCACACACACACTCAGAGAAGGAGTGCAGGTGAGGGGAGGATGGGCTTGGTACTATCTCCAGGTCATATATGGACTTAGGAGCTGCTGCCCAGCAAGCCAGCTTGGAGGGAGAGGGGCCCAGCCCAGCCCTGATCCAGTTGGAAAGTGTGACTCAGCCGTGCTGTTGCTCAAGTTGCCTGGTGTTTGGCTTGTCACCGGGGCAGCCCAAGTCCTGAGCCCTGAGCCGTGCGTGAGCCCCAGTGTAAACAATGGCTTTATACGGTCTCCAGGGAAGGGAGTGGGGCAGGAGGGAGCACCAGGTTGGAGAGGGAGGTCGGGATCTCCGGGACGATAGTCACAGCTGGAAGAAGCCTCTGCATCATGGTACAGCTCAGGAAACGAGCCCGGTCTGGGGTAGGGATGACCCTAGGAGCACGTAGCACATCAGCAGCAGACTCAGAACTCTCTCATTCATCCTAAGTTCTTCTAAGGTCTCAAATGAGGTAGGGAATGACTGTCCTGTTCTTAGAAAGGGGGAAACTGAGTCATAGAATAGGGCCTATCTAGCACCCACAACTGGTTAGGGATAGAATCTGGACTAAAACAGAGGTGTTCTGCCTCCCAGGTTTCTTCCTTGAAGGAGTCCAGATGAGCTGGGAGTAGGCCCAGCCCTATCACAGTTCTGAGTTTGTCCATAAGGGTACAAAATGGGAGGTGGTCTTGGGTTCTCAGGTGTCGAGAATAAGGAGCAATTCTTGCTATTATGCCTTCTCCGCTATAGGAAACTCATTCAGCAACACTGACTGAATGCTTGCTATGTGCCAGGCATGGCAGATAGGAGAGAGCAAACAGGGATCAAGGCAGAAAAGGTCTTGCTGTGGGGGGTTGAGGGACAGGGAAAGGAGCCAGAGAACAGACTCCAGCTTCAGAGCCCTGGGGCTGTCAGTTGCTTTAATAAGCACAACCCACTTACCCCAGAGTGGGGAAGAGGCTTTGCCAACATCCAGAGCTGGAGGTCCGGGTCCCATGTGGCCTAGCCTGTACTTAATAAGCTGTGAGGCTTGAAACAAATGGGTCCGCTGCCCTGTGACTCAGTTTGCTTATCTGTGAAGCGCAGCTAGCATTCTGAAGGATGGCCAGAAGGGTGATCCCACCCCTGAGCATGGGGTAGATGGTCCATTGGTATTGGTTGGAATCCTCATCTGCCTCCCCTGCTCTACCCAAGGCAGGTGATAAGGGTTAGAGAACCCCTCTGCCGCCCACACACTCCCCTGGCCTCCATCTCTAGCAGCAGGGTTATCCCCACCCCCCTTCAAAGAACAGGGGTCCCTGGGCCACTCAGCAGGAAGTACCAGGTCAGGCGGCTAGCAAACAATAATCAGGGGACCATAGGATCACTAGAGTGAGACCTGTCCATAGAGAAAGATTGTCCAGTGATGAAGCCCATCTGGGTGCAAAGGCCCAGTGGAGAGGCTTCTACTAACTGGAGTGTGCCAGTGAGTGTGAGCAGAAGCCGGGCCCCAGGGAGAATGTGGGCAGGGTTTGGATCCAGCCCCTCCCCAGGGTTGGAGGAAACAGACCCAGGACCTGCCTGGGTCTGATATGGGGCTCTCTTATGCCATCCCCCGCCTCCACCTGCCTAGCTCTGCTCCCCTGCCCAGAGGGATGCCACCAGGCTTGGGTGGATGAAGCCAGGGGATTCCTGCCTTCCTGGAAGGCTTTTCCCTATCTGGAGTTTATGAAAGACTAGCAGGCAATGCGGCAATAAAAAAGACCTTGGGGTAGGGGGGGTGCCACAAGAGGCGGGGCCGGCGCTGACATCCATCCCCGTGCCCCCTCCCTGCAGGATGCTGGTGGACTGCGTGCCCCTCGTGGAGGTGGAGGATATGATGATCATGGGCAAGAAGCCCGACCCCAAGTGTGTCTTCACCTATGTGCAGTCGCTCTACAACCACCTGCGGCGCCACGAACTGCGCCTGCGCGGCAAGAATGTCTAGCCTCCCTGCCCACACGGCCTGCCAGTGGCAAGCTGCTGCCCCCACCCTCCGGGCACCGTTCCCTCCCTTTGCGCCCGCCCACCGCTGCCCTGTCTGTCGCGACACCCTCCCCCCCACATACACACGCGGCGTTTTGATAAATTATTGGTTTTCAACGATCCTGACTCCTCCCTGCGTCTCCTCCGGGTGGACGGGGGTTTGAACCGAAGGCAGTTCGGCAAGGTCTCCGACTGCAGCAGCCAGACACTTGGGGATGCGGGGGTCCTCAGCGGTTCCTCTTCCGACCTCCTACCCCACCCGCCCGCAGCAACAAAGAGTCGAGCCTCAGTTAAGGCAGGAGGGAATTTAGTGGAGCTGGGGAGGGAAGAAGCAGGGTTGGGAGAACCTCCCCAACCCCATCCCTGCTGGCCCGGGGACGAGGCATCCGCCCTCAGCAAGGGAGGTACTCCCGGGATGCTGAGCGCTTCATCTGTCTCCCAGGATTCAGGCAGGGTGGTCCCAGCTCCGCCGCGCCCCGGACCTACAGGTCAGCGTGGTCCGAAGTTTCCTCCGGGGGCCTAGCGGGCGCCCACACATACTCAGGGGGCACCTGCGCGTCGGGCGCCGCCTTGCGATAGAAGCCGAGCTCCCGCACCAGCGCGTTGATCTCTTCGCGGGTCATTTCGCTGAGCGGAATGCGCTGAGGCGGAGGAGGGGCGGGGTCAGCAGGCCGGGCTCGGCCTCGGGCCCCGCCTCCAGCCCGCCTCCCACGGCCTCACCTCCAGTTCCTCGTAGCGGCGGCCCAGCAGCACGAGCTCGGGGTCGGCCCCAGGGAGGTGTTTCATCACCAGGTTGTGACTGAAGGTGGTGTTAAGGTGGGTGGTGGTGGTAAGAGGGAGTTGGGGGTTCCCACAGCCTTACTGATGGGAACAGCATTTCCTCCTTTGCCGAGCACTTACTCTGTGCCAAGTGGGGCCCGGTTCTCCGCTTGTACATGAGAAAATTAGGGTTCAAAGAAATAAAGGGCCCTCCGGCAGTCATCACTAGTCAGTCTCTTGCCCACCCAATATGGAGACCACCTCAGAATCCTCTGGGCGGCCACTACCAATCAATTCCACTTGTCAGTTGAAAACTATCTGCCACCTCTATCTGAAATTAAGTGGAGATCTCCCAGGTGCCCCGCATTCCCCCTCCCCCAGAACAGAAGGATACTAGAATGGAATGTCCTGAGTGACGAAAGCCTTCACCTGGGGGAGGAACCAGAGCATCAGAGAACATGGCCCCAGTCCCCTCCAGGTACAGTCGGGACACTGAAGCCCAATAGGGTCATAAAGCAAGTCAAGTGCAGGCTCCTGACTCTCAGCCTAAGGGTCCTCCCCCCCCACCCCTAGTCATTGAGACCATGTTGCCCACTCCCCAAGAGACTCAGGGGGAACAGAGATAGGGACCCCTTCCTTCAAACTCACCTCCTTTAGGCGGTTCAGCTGTCATCCCCCACAGGTCTGGAGAGGTATAAATGGGATAGGTCAGGAGTCCTTCACATTTATCCCAGCCACACCCCCAAAGCCATACATCCTTATCCCTAAGTTGGGTCGGGCTGTGAGTTACCCCTGGATCAGCAGTTCCCAATATGAAGGAGATGCTAGTCTCTTGTGGGCAGAAGGGGGGAACTGTGTATACAGGTTGGGAGACTCAGGCCTAGAGACACCAGGGGAAAAGAGCAAGGCCAGAGACCCACAGGGTGCCAGCCCACCCTTGGGGCCTGTATATCCTGTTGGCTGTTGACTGACTCCTAATGCCCAGGGGAAATGATCACCCTGCTCCTCTTAAGCAGTAGAGACCTGGGCTTGGCCTTTGACCCCCTGAAATCTCACAGTGGAGGCAGACCAGAAGGAAACACCTCAGAACGGTCCTAGGGGCCTCCATTAGAGACACCTACCATCTGGTCCTACCCTACACAGGCAGACCTTGCCCTGCCTACCACCTGTGGCCCAGCCCCACAGACCATTTGGTTGCTTCTCTGACATCGGAGGATGGGAGGGCTCTTCCTGCCTTCCCTGAGGAGACGCCACCATCCAGTAGGAGTCCAGACCCCAGGACCACCCACTCCAGCCCTCCTCCATCCTACTCTCACCCCTTTTCTTAGAGACAGGGTCTCACTATGTCCCCCCAAGGTGGTCTTGAACTCCTGGGCTAAAGCGATCCTCCTGCCTTGGCCTCCCAAAGTGCTGGGATTACAGGCATGCCCCACCAGCACCCAGCCATCCTACACCTTTTTGTCAGACAGCGCTCACAAAAAGCACAGAGAGGGGCTGTGATGGTCAAAGTCACATAGCAAGACAGGGACTCCAAAGGGGAATTTCCTGGCGGGGGGGGGGGCGGGGGGGGAGGATGGGAGGCTGCAGCAGAGTAAGTGTTAGCAACCAAGTTCCCAACTCGGTTCCCGTCGAGCTCACCCCCTTCCCTGGCTTCTACATGAGGGGAGGAGGCACCCAGAAAGTCTTCTCTCCTCCCAGGAGTAGGAAAAGAGACTTTCTGGAGCCTCAAGCCCTGGAACTGGGTGGGGGGAGGAATTCCAGGAAAACATGAAGTGATGGGGGGATGGGAAGTTGGGACAGGCTTGAGAGTCACAGGCCACGAGGAGAGTTAGGAGACTGTCAGTGTGTCTGGGGGTCTGCTGTTGAGCCGGGTGGGGGGAGCTGGGGGAAGGGCTAGGAGTTTCAGGCCGCAAAGTCAGTGTCGCAGGCTTCCACGGTGGATGCGGGAGCCATCCTGGGGCTAGGGGACAGGAGGGAAGGCCCCGGCGCCTTGGGAAAGCAGTGAGACTCGAGGTTCGAGGTGGTCCTGGGGCCAGGGCGGGCGGTGCTCCCTTGGGGCCGCAGGATTGGGAGACGGTGGTACCGGGGCTGGAGGCCGACGTACTCACCTCTACCCGGGCGCGGGTCAGGCCGCTCAGACGGTTCCAGTCCGGCCTATAGGTAGTGGCGGCTGTGGCTGGAGCCGCAAGAGCCGCGAGAAGTAGCAGCAGCGGCAGCGGAGGCAACAGGAAGCTCATCGGGACCCGGCCGCAAATGATGCGCAAGCGGGAGGCGAACCTCCGAGTCTCTGCGCCACGTCTGGGCCTGCAGGCTGGCCCCGCCCCGCCCCCACTCCCGCCCCCACTCCCGCCCCCGCCAGAGGCCCCGCCTCGCTGGAGGCCACGCCCCCAGCGCTTGGTTCCGCCCCAGGGCTCCCCCACCTTAGTCTCCCGCTAGCTCTGGGCGAAGTCCCGGCTTTTCCCTCGTCTTGGGGCTTCTACTTTCCCAGGTCCGAGAGTGTTCACGCTCCTTTTCCCGACCGAGTGTAGACGCTCCAAAGGGATGCAGTCAGGCAGTGCCACCTCACGCCTGCAGAGGGTGCAGGCGAGACGCTGAGACATACCGGAGTTTCTGAGTCAAACCTGCGACGAGAGAGAGAGAGAAAAGAAGAAAAAGTAAGGTAGAAACTGGCTTTCTGAGGAGTCCTCGCTTTAGAGCGTAGGAGATGGGGGAGTGAGGTTCAGTGGAGGGGTGCGGCTTCTGGAAGCTACTGAGACCTGCCAGGGTGTTTTCTACCATTCACAGCTACTACTGAGCAGACGCTCTGTCTTGGAGTGGGGAAAGAAGTTTGTTACTCAAAGGTGAGAAAATGCAAGGAGGGTCACAGCTGATAGGCCACGATGGGGTCTTAAATCAGCTGGGTTATATTTACGGAGTCAGGATTTACTTTCTTCCGTGTGGCTATCCAATTGAACTAAAAAGATTGTCTTTTTCAGGGCTACTCTGCAGCGTTACTTCTGTTATATATAAATAGGCAACTATGGCCGGGCGCGGTGGTTCATGCCTATAATCTCAGCACTTTGGGAGGCCTGGGCGGGGAATTCACTTGAGGTCAGGAGTTTGAGGCCAGCCTGGCCAACATGGTGAAACCCCATCTCTACTAAAAATACAAAAATTAGCTGGGCATGGTGTGGGCACCTGTAATGCCAGCTACTCGGGAGGCTGAGGCAGGAGGATCATTTGAACCCGGAAGGCGGAGGTTGCAGTGAGCTGAGATTGCGCCGTTGCACTCCAGCCTGGGCGACAGAACAAAACTCCGTCTCAAAAAAAATAAAAAATATAAATAAATAAATAAATAAATAAATGTGAGTCTACTTCTGAATATAGTACCCTATTGTAGTCCTCCAGTCCATTTGTCTAACTACACCATCTTAACTATAGCTTTAGAGTCGGACTTGACATCTGATTGTGTTTTTGTCCTCTAGCTTTGTTCTTTCTTCTTCCTCTTTTTTTTTTTTTTTCTTTTTGAGATGGAGTCTCACTCTGTCACTCAAGCTGGAGTCCAGGGGGTGCAATCACAGCCTGAACCTCCCAGGCTCAAGCAATCCTCTCACCTCAGCCTCCTGAGTATCTAGGACCACAGGCGTGCACCACCATGCCCAGCTGTTTTTGTTTGTTTGTTTTGGTGGTGGTGGTGTTTTTTTGAGATGGAGTTTAGCTCTCGTTGTCTAGGCGGAGACAGGGTTTCACCATGTTGGCCAGGCTGGTCACAAACTTCTGACCTCAGGTAATCCACCTGTGTTGGCCTCCCAAAGTGCTAGGATTACAGGTGTGAGCCACTGAGCCTGGCCCACCCAGCTGATTTATGTTGCCCAGGCTGGTCTTAAACTCCTGGGCTCAAGTGATCCTCCTGCTTTGGCCTCCCAAAGTGCTGGGATTACAGGCATGAGCCACCACGCCTGGCCTGTGGTCTGCATTTTCCTGTGGTGAACCCACAGCATCAGTGAGCCACCACATGCAGCCTAGCTTTGTTCTTGAAGGTTGTCTTCATTATACTTGGCATTTTGCACTTCCAGATACAATTTAGGGCCAGCTTGTCAACCTCCACAGAAAAACCTTCCAAATTGGTATCAGGATTTCAGATTCCCATTGGGGAAATCAATCTGGGGAGACTCTGCAGCTTTACATGATTGTGTCTTTTCTGCCACGAACATGGTAAGTCTGTCTGTTTCTATAGGTCTTCTTTAATTTCCTTCAATAATGTTTTGTGATTTTTAGAATCAATGTTTTGCATATCCTTCATTAGATTTATTACTAAGTATTTAATTTTTTATGGTATTATAAACTCTATTGTCTTTACATATTCATTTTCAAGTTGCTTGGCAGTAGCATATAGGAAGACAATTGATTTTTGCATATTAACCTTGCAGGCAGTGACCTCACTGAATTTGCTTACTCTAATAGTTTAACTGGAGATTTTAAAAAATATTCTACATGTTCATATTGTATCATCTGGAAATAAAAGGGGTTTTCTTCCTTTCTGATCCTTATACCTTGATTTTATTTCATTGCACTATCTTAATTGTACTGTCTGAGACCTCTGGTACAATGTTGACCAGAATTGATAACTGATAATAGCAGATACTCTTGTCTTTTTCCAGATATCATCTTTAAACTATCATGTTTCCTGTAGGTTTGTTATTGATGCCTTTTATAAGATTAAGAAAGTTCTTTTTCATTTCTATTTTTCTTAGAGCTTTTATCATGAACGGATGTTGAAACTTGTCAAATGTTTTTCTGCATCTATTGAGATGATCATGTGGTTTTCCCTTTTATTTTGTTAAATGTGGTGAAATACGTGAACTGATTTCCATATGTCAAACCTTGCATTCCTGAAATAAACCAATTTGGTTATAGTAAAAAGAGAGAGGGAAACTGAACCATAGAGAATCCCTGTTTGTGTTACTTATTTATTTATTCAGTAGATTATGGGGGCTTGCTCTTGACCAGCCTGGTCTCGAACTCCTGGCCTCAAGTGATCCTCCTGCCTCAGCCTCCCAAAGTGCTAGATTTACAAGTGTGAGCCACTGCACCTGGCCTTTTTATTTATTTGTACAAAAATTCCAATCAACATTTTTATTTCCCAGGGCACATATTGTGGTGATGGAATATTATGTACCCTGTGAGGGTTGGCAGGATAAAGGGGTTAATACATATAAAGCTCATTAGAACAGTATCTAGTACAGGCTGGGTGCAGTGGGTCACGCCTGTAATCCCAGCACTTTGGGAGGCCAAGGTGGGCGGATCATGAAGTCAGTAGTTCGAGACCAGCCTGGCCAACATGGTGAAACCCCGCCTCTACTAAAAGTACAAAGATTAGCCAGGCGTGGTAGCTTGGCAGGTGCCTGTAGTCCCAGCTACTCCGGAGGCTGAGGCAGGAGAAGTGCTTGAACCAGGAGGCGGAGGTAGTGAGCCAAGATCACACCACTGCACTCCAGCCTGGGCGACACAGGGAGACTTCGTCTAAAAAAAAAAGTACAGCACCTAGCACAGTGTTAGCTTTCCTTATCAGTTCCTTACCTCATAAAGACCCCATGAGCTACATTTTACAGGTTAGGAAACAGGGTCAGAAAGGTTAAATGAGTGAACTGTGGATTGGGGGACTTGAGCCTAACATGTCTAAGCACTCATCTCACGACATAACCAGATCTCTCTTTCTGCCATCTTTATGCGCTGCCATAATGATGCGTGTCTCAAGAGCATCAACAATGCCAGAAGAGAGGCAAACACCAGGTTCTTAGAAGGCTGTGCTCCAAAGTCATGGTCTTGTTTCTAACTGCGGTGATAAAGCATGCTTACATTGGCCAAGTTGAAATCACTGATGATCACAGAGCTAGGAAAACTGCTGTGAACTTCACAGGCAGGTTAAATAAGTGTGGAGTGATCAGCCCCAGATTTAATGTGCAACTCAAAGATCTAGAAAAATAGCAGAATAATTCGCTCCCATCCAGTTAATTTGGTTTCATTGTACTGACAACCTCAGCTGGCATCATGGACCACAAAGAAGCAAGACGAAAACACACAGGAGGGAAAATCCTGGGATTCTTTTCTAAAAATGTAATACATATTTGCAGATAAAATTCCTACAATTTAAAAAAATAAATAAAAAGAACAGATCACCAGATCGCCGTTTCCCCTCTTCATGCCTTCTTCAGCAGACACAGCAAATTAATGCACTCTTTTCACGTTGAATCTGGGGACTGCTTCTCAATATTGAGCCAAGGCTGCATTATGACTTTCATGGATCCTAGGGTTTTTGGGTTTTCTTCCTGCTTTTATTTTTTTTAATTCTTATTTTTTATTTTTCATTTTCTTTTGAGACAGAGTCTCGCTGTGTTCCCCGGGCTGGAGTGCAATGGTGCAATCTCAGCTCACCACAACCTCCGCCTCAAGGGTTCAAGCAATTCTCCTGCCTCAGCCTCCTGAGTAGCTGGGACTACAGGTGTGCGCCACCATGCCCAGCTAATTTTTGTGTTTTTAGTAGAGACAGGGTTTCATTTTGATGGCCAGGCTTGTCTCAAACTCCTGACCTTGTGATCTGCCCACCTCGGGCTCCCAAAGTACTGGGATTACAGGCGTGAGCCACCTCGCCAGGCCTTATTTTTATTTTTATTTTTATTTTGAGACAGAATCTTGTTCTATCACCCAGGCTGGAGTGCAGTGGTGCAACCTTGGCTCATTGCAACCTCTGCCTCCTGGATTCAAGCAATTCTAGTGTTTCAGCCTCCCAAGTAGCTGGGATTACAGGAACGTGCCACCATGCCCAGATAATTTTTTTGTATTTTTAGTAGGCTGGGGTTTCACCATGTTGGTCAGACTGGTCTCAACCTCAAGTGATCCGCCTGCCTCAGCCTCCCAAAGTGCTAGGATTACAGGCATGAGCCACCATGCCTAGCCTCTTTTTCTTTTTTTTTAGAGACAGGGTCTTGCTGTGTTTCCCAGCTAGTGTTGAATTCCTGGCCTCAAACGATGCTCCTGCCTTAACCTCCTGAGTAGCTGGGATATGGGCATATGCCTCTGTTAAATATATATTTTTTATATATACGTATACATAAATAGCATATATCTATTTGATTTTACAATTGCTTTGATAAAAAGATAACTATAATGTAGGCTGGATTCATTATTAGTAGTGTATGTTTCCCTTTTTGTTTTAACCTTAACTTCCTAGTGTTTCCTTCTAATTTTAAAGGATATTAAAAACACTTTCATGGACACCCTAAAAGCATGGTGGGCCCCAAACACTGAGCCTACCGTGCCTTCTGGAGAAGTCAGGTCTGCACTGAGTCCTTTGTTTGCACTTGGCTACTTTCTCTTCACAAACTTGATTGTAAAGTTATAAAAATAATAGGCTTGGCTGGGCACGGTGGCTCATACCTATAATCCCAGCACTTTGGGAGTCTAAGGCAGGGAGATCACTTAAGGTCAGAAATTTGAGGCCAGCCTGGCCAACATGCTGAAACCCAGTCTCTACTAAAAATACAAAAATTAGCCAGCCGTGGTGGTGGGCACCTGTAATCCCATTTACTCAGGAGGCTGAGGCAGGAGAATCACTTGAGCCCAGGAGGTGGAGGATTCAGTGAGCCAAGATTGCACCATGCACTCCAGCCTGGGTGATAGAGCAAGACTCATTCTACAAATAAATAAACAAACAAATAAATAGAATCTGTTGGCTCAAATAATTTTAAAGTCCAGGCCAGGTGTGGTGGCTCACGCCTATAATCCCAGCACTTTGGGAGACCAAGGCAGGCAGATCATCTAAGGTTAGGAGTTTGAAACCAGCCTGGCCAAAATGGTGAAACCCGTCTCTACTAAAAATACAAAAATTAGCCAGGCAAGGTGGTGGGCACTTGTGATCCCAGCTACTCGGGAGGCTGAGGCAGGAGAATCACTTGAATCTGGGAGGCAGAGGTTGCAGTGAGCCAAGATCACACCATTGCACTCCAGCCTGGGAGACAGAGCAATACTCTGTCTCAAAAAAAAAAAAAAAGTCAGCTGGGCGTGGTGCCTCACGCCGGTAATCCAAGCACTTTGGAGGCCAAGGCGGGCGGATCACCTGAGGTCGGGAGTTTAAGACCAGCCTGACCAACATGGTGAAACCCTGTCTTAAAAAAAAAAAAAAAAAAAAAGTCCATTGGCAGATAGGGTTTCAGATGAGGTTTGATCCAGTTAATGAAGTCACCAAAACCAGGTGTCTCTCTGTTCTGCTTTCCATAATGTCAGTTTATCAGTAGACCAATTTTCTGCATGGTGTCAAGATGGCTGCCAACAGTAACTAGAGCCACTGGCCTCTTTATTTAGATCGAATGGTTGGGAGATCATCTTTTTTAGCAGCCTCCTCAGGAGAGAAAATAAGCTTTCTTTCCCAAAAGCCCTGAACAAAAATTGCCTTATATCTTGCTAGTCCATTCATGATCTAATCATGTGCCTGGGGAAATGGGAATTGCTCACTGGCTTAACCAACTGGGACCCATTCCTGAAGCTCTGTATGGGGTCCATCATATTCCAGTTCCTGTTAAGAAGATGGGCTGCAATCTTTTTTTTTTTTTTTTGAGATGGAGTGCAATGCCCTGGCTGGAGTACAATGGTGAGATCTCGGCTCCCTGCAACCTTCACCTTCTGGGTTCATGCAATTTCTCCTGCCTCAGCCTCCCGAGTAGCTGGGATTACAG
The DNA here is from genome assembly GCA_036589455.1 of Ateles fusciceps. Taxonomy (NCBI): domain Eukaryota; kingdom Metazoa; phylum Chordata; class Mammalia; order Primates; family Atelidae; genus Ateles; species Ateles fusciceps. Next base: position 9,746,474 of record JAZHEH010000882.1, on the reverse strand, counting down.
GCATACACCACCACACCTGGCTAATTTTTTGTATTTTTAGTAGGTACGGGGTTTTACTATGTTGGCCAGATCGGTCTCAAACTCTTGACCTCATAATCCACCTGCCTCGGCCTCCCAAAGTGCTGGGATTACAGACATGAGCCACTGCGCCCGGCCAGGCTGCAATTTTAACAGGATCCTAATCTTAACCCTACTGTGTTGCTGGACATTGTGGCAGCAACACAGTAACCAACCAGTTTTATAAAACATGTATAGGCCAGTGGCTCACACCTGTAATCCCAACACTTGGGAGGCCAAGGTGGGTGGATCACTTGAGGCCAAGAGTTCGAGACCAGCCTGGCCAACATGGCAAAACCCTGTCTCTACTACAAATACAAAAATTACCTGGGTGTGATGGTACATTCCTGTAATCCCAGCTACTCAGGAGGCTGAGGCAGGAGAATTGCTTGGACCCAGGAGGTGGAAGTTGCAGTGAGCCAAGATCATGCCACTGCACTCCAGCCTGGGCAACAGAGTGAGACTCTATCTCAAAAAATAGTAATAAATATATGTATATAATATATAACATATATGTAAATATACATGTATATAAATATATACGCATATTATGTACCACATGTATATATATATATATGCTTAGACCCCCAACAAAAAAAAATATAAGGAAACCATCCAAAAAGTCAGAATGATTATTTCTTGGTGGATGAAATTATAGGTAAATGTTTTCCTTCGGTCTTTTATATAATGAGCATGGATTACCTAAACACAAACAGTAAACTTTGTTCACAAAAATAATGGGACATATCCCACTATTTCCCTCTACTCCAACCCCTACCCAGTAAGGGCCTCAGAGTGACTAAAGCCAGAGGCCCCACGGAGTCGTTGTTTTTTCTGCCGGCAGAGCCAAACCCCAGTACCTCATGGGCCCTGGTTGTTCGCTGGACAGATGCCACCAAACCACTCTCATTGCATTAGCCTGGATGCTGTGGCCCCTACAGGCTACAGCTTGGCCTGCTGAGGGTTGACCAACCAGCCAGTGGAACCAGTGGTGGAGACTGTGACCATAATAGTACCAGGAACATGTTGGCATCGGTAGCATGGGAAGCCCAAGATCTCCCAAGACAGATCTCTGCCCGTAGTCCATACTTCTTATGCGGCAGCATGTAATTTAGGCCAGCAGTCTTCCTAGGGTGGGGCTGAGGTTGGGGTTTAGTCTGTAATGGGGTCAGGCTCAGACAGGGTCTAAGTCAGCCCTTAGTTGACTAGTCCATAGCCTAGGGCTAGATTCAGGGCTCAGTCAATGATTGGGCTTAGTCTTCAGTATATGATCAGGATCATGGCTCAGTCAAAGACTAAGTTCAGGGCTCAGTCTGTGACCGGATTCAGGGCACAGTCTGCCGTTAGGGCTCAGTGTGTGACCAGAATTGCATGATCCAGGATCAGAATTCAGTCTGTGGTCAGAGTTCAGTCAATGATTAGGCTCAGGACTCAGTCTTTGACCAAGATTAGGGCTCAGTCTTCTGCCAGAGTCAGGGTGCAGTCTAAAACAAGAGTTAGTCTGGGCTGGGGCTAGAATTCAGTCTGTGACTAAGGCTCAGTCTTAGAGTAGGATAAAGGCTTGATCTGGGTCCAGAACCAAGGTCTCAAGTTGGGATCAGCCTAATTCAGGCTTAGATCAGCATGTGACTAGAGTCAGGGTTCATTCTAAGGTGATGTCAGAGCTCAGTCAAGAGCTGGAGTAGAGGCTCAGTCTTGGCATAAAATTAGGGCTCAGTCAACACCAAGAGTAGGGTTCAAGTTAGAGGATCAGGACCATGACCAGGGCTTAATCTGGTTCCATGCTCTGTTTGGAGCTCCAATAAAGAAGTTTCCAGAGGCATGGGAGCCCAGAGCAGGTCAGTCTGCAAGGAATGAGAGCCCCCAGGCAAGCTTAGCAGGGTCTGGTGGCTGCAGGAAGTTTCCCCTGGCCTGCTGAGGCTGAGTGTCCTAGCGCCTCTAACCTACATGGCTCTGCTGCTTGAGATCCCCTCGCACTGGAATAAAAATAGCCACTCACTTCAGAGCAGCTGACAGCGGGTGCTGGGCTGCCTGGGAGGAGGGGGAGCTGAAGAGAGGGAGGAAGGATGCCTGAGCTCAGCCCCAGCTGTGTGACCTTGGGAAAGTCACTCCTCCTCCTCCAGCCCATTTCCTGAGTGGCAGAATGGGAGTGACGATGACATCTGCCTCAGGGTGAGAATGAAGCGCTGCGGACATAACATGTGACACTTGTTACCAGTGAGAAACCCTGGAATGAAGCCTCGGCAGAAGAAATGCTCCTTTGTGCCCTGTATACTTCTTCCTCAGGGAAGCCCTCCCTGATAAAACCCTCTTTCACCTTCCCACAATATCCTGTATCAGCTTCTATACCTTCCCAGATGGTAGCCACAGCATGACCTCCCTCATGGTTGGCCTGGGTCTGGGTGACCAGGGGAGGGGAAAGGAAGGAGGACAGAGTCTTCAGAACTGTTGTAATCCTCGGGTGCCCCTGGAAAGTGGACCAAGGAAAAGGAGGGAGAAGGAGACAGGAAAAAGACTTCTCCCTTCCCTGCTCATGGTGTGTTTACTCTGAGCCAAAGGGCCAGAGGGCACATGTCCAGATTTCTCATCCTTTCACAGCCAGAACCTTCTTTCCCCATCCATGCTTTGTACCTGCTGTTCTCTCCGCTTTCCTGCCAGGGCATTTCTCTTCTTCAATTTGGCAACCATGGACTCTCCTTCAAAGAAGGGGTTCAACAGTCAGCTCCTCTGTCGGGAGAATTATCCACCACCTCTCTAGGAGCTCCAGGCTCTGTCCTCTGTCTACTGGTTGTGTAATCCCTGGGCCTCAGTTTCTTCCTCTGTCCAGTGAGGGCCTCATTACCAACCTCGAAGGGTTGCTATGGAGAGTAACTGGGATACACCATCTCCTGCTAGCATCCTCCCTTCCTGTCCCTGACCCACACAGCCTGAAGGACAGCCCTGAGTTTCCAGGAGTGGGCTGGGTGAGCCCTGCCCCCTGCCTCAGTACACCATCCCACCCGGCCCAGAGTGAGGGCAAGGAGGGAGCCAGAAAGGGCCTCCTGAGACAGCCGTCTCCAGGGGGGCGGTTCTCCCTGACAGCGGCCCCCAGCCTGCCGCCCTGAGCCCCAGAGCCTGTTATCAACCTCGTTAGTCATCACACCAGGAGCTCAAATATAGCTCCAACTCACTCCCTTTTCAGCTGTGGTCCACCCCCAACCCCCTTCTCAAGGCCGGGCTTGGGTCTTAGAGCCCCTTCCTTGTCCTCCCAGGAGTGTAACCACTCAGCCTCAGTTTCAGCATCCACCAAATGGGCAGGCTGAAGTCAATGGTGATGATGATGATGATAAATACAGAGCAGCCACCCTTGTGGAGAACTTGCTGTGCCAGGCTCTATGCTAAACATTTCATATATATTATCCTGTTTAATCTTCACCAGCAAATTTAGAAGGTGTCTGTTGTTTTGATTTCCCTTACACAAATCGGGAATCAGAGTGACCCCCTCAAGTAAGTCAGGGGCGGACCAAAAACAAAGTCCCCTGCAGGGTCTGAACTCAGGGAGCCAGTGGTGGGAAATCGTAGGTCGCCCTCCAGAGGCAAAGGAGCCCTCTGTAGACACATTTGCATGACATTTGCCTGACTTCCAAAGGGCACTGATGCCCGTGTCCCAGCGTTAGATGGCTGAGCCCTAGGACTGGTCCCAGAGGCCTCATCTGCTCCCATTCCCATTCCCTCCAGAACTGCATCAGAAGCTGAGTAGTCATAGTCTTAGGGGGCTCCCATTTTCTTTTCTTTCTTTTTTATTTTATTTATTTATTTATTTATTTATTTTGAGACAGAGTCTCGCTCTGTCGCCCAGGCTGGAGTGCAGTGGTGTGATCTTGGCTCACTGCAACCTCTGCCTCCTGGGTTCAAACAATTCTCCTGCCTCAGCCTCCCAAGTATCTGGGATTACAGGTGTGTGCCACCACACCCAGCTAATTTTTGTATTTTTAGTGGAGATGGGGTTTTGCCATGTTGACTAGGCTGGTCTCAAACTCCTGACCTCAAGTGATCCACCCACTTCGGTCTCCCAAAGTGCTAGGATTACAGGCATGAGCCACTGTGCCCCGCCCAGGGGCTCCCATTTTCTTATTTGTAAAACAGGAGTCAGGGGATGAGGCAGGGTGAATTCAGATCTTCCTTCTCTTTCTGGTGACCTGAGCATCACCACCATGTCTACTCTCACATCCTGACTGCCACCTCCAACCCCACCGCTACCTCTTCCATTAACACAACACCATCCTCAGCGTTGGTACCGCCACCACCTCTGTCTCTGCCATCACTATCACCTCCACCACCTTCACCACTACCACTGCCAGCCCCCCCACTTCCATCATCATAATTACATACATCATCACATCCACCACTACAGTCACCTTCCCGGTCACCACTGTCACCATGTCCATCATCACTGTCCAAAGACCTTTCTGCCCCAACACCCTAATATGGCCTGAGTCTCTGCCCCTGCAAATTCCAGCAGAGATGCTGGCCTGAAAATACAGATTAGACCTCCACACAGTCAAGCAGAGGTAGAAAGTGCAGTCAGGAGGGGAAAATGAGGCATCTGCCTTCACGTAGGAGACTGCACAGGCCCATGGAGATGCTCCATGTTGGTTAACAGGGAGCTCTGCACACAGAACTCTGAACATTTCCTGCCTAAAGTGCGTGGGAGCACTCCTCTCTAAGCCATCGGAAACAGAGAGTCCACAGCCATCCCTGGCCCATTTTGACCCTCATCACCCATTCACTCTTCTCATTCATTTATTAATTCAACAAACACTCCCTTGGACCTGTTGAGGACCATGCCCTGGACTGGGTCCTGGCTGTAGGAGTTCTCAGGACTGCTTTTAACTCTCTTGCCAGTCTGTTACCCCACTGCTGGGCCCTTCTCCACCCAAGTTCCCTCCCCTAGATACCCCAAAGCGCTTGTGCTAGTCTTGGGTCACTAAGTTTTCTCACTGAAACACAGGAGACCTCCTCCGTTCACCAGGTGACCTTGAGCAAGTCCCCCACCCAAACCATACCCAGCAAATACTGGAGAGGGGAAAGCTGAGAGAAGCTGAGCTGGGTCAGGCCTGGCTGTGGGGGACATCTGAGGGCAGCTAGGTGTCTGCAGAAGAGGAGGGGCTGGTGCTGAGGCCCAAGATGGGAAAGGACTGCAGTGGCAGGAGCCTGAGTGTCTGGTTCTGGGTTGGGAAGGATAGAGTCTGGGGCGGGTGGCGGGGGTGGCACCGAGACCTGAAATTGGGGCAAGGGTGGGGGCCAGGGCAAGCTCTGAGCTGGCAGGGAGTCAGGAAGGTCACAAGATCAGGGCAAGAACTCAGTTGTCTCTGAGGCCCTGGGGAGGGTGCTGACCTCTGAACCACCTGTCCTACCTTAAGGCAGGTGTGTTAATGCCCCACCCAGTGGCAAAGGGATGGCCAGGCCTACGGCAGAAAGGTGGGGGTAGACAGACAGCCTCCTTCATGTTGCCAGTTGGGACCTGGGCCAGACAGATGGGTACACTCTCCTCTCCCCACCCGCTAGCAGTTCCAGCCTCAGCAGCCAGTTTGAAGGATTCCCAGGGGGCAGCCACCTTGCTGTGGCCTCCTCCAGGCTGGGAAGTGGGAGCCTGTGCCTTTAAATTCTCAGCAGGTTGAAATGGCTGATGACATCACTGGTTCCCGGGAGCGGTGGAGCTGGAGCAGGAGCCCGAGGGAGCCCAGGCTGCAGACATGGAGGGTCAGAGCAGCAGGGGCAGCAGGAGGCCAGGGACACGGACTGGCCTGGGTCCCCTGCCCATGCCCCAAGGTGTTACCCAAACTGGGGCACCCTGCAAGGTAAGACCCCTGAGACCCAGCATCCCCCGCTTTCCTGATCCCCTGGTTCCACACCCCCCCACATACACTGCAGGCACCCTGGTGCTCCTGACTGAGGGGCTGGTACTTTCGTCTGCTCACTGAGCAGGGGCTGGGTGAAGAGAACACCCTGGGGGCTGAGGGGCAGTGACAGGATGCCCGGAGAGAGATGAAGTTAGCCATTTCCAGGAGCCCACGGGAGAGCCCTGGTCTGGGTGTCAGAGGACCCAGCTGTGCTCCAGCTTTGCTGTGTGACCTTGGGCAAGTTGCTTTTCCTCTCTGAACCAATGCAAAATGAGGGGGCTTGTCGCTGAAGAGTAAAACTGTGACATCTGGGATGGCTAAGTTGTTAGTGCTGGAGGCGGTGTGGTGGTTGCAGGGAAGCCAGCACACAGTGTGACACTTGGAGCCAAGGAAGGTGCCTAAAACGCAGCCTCAAAGAACTGAGTTTGAGAAGGGAGGTGGAGATGGAGTTTTAGGTACTCTGAACCGAGAAGGACACGGGACAGAGACAAAACTGTATCTCCAGGGGGCAGGGGCTCCCTGGGCTCTGTTACCTGATCCAGAGCCACTCTGGGGCAAGTGTAGACCTTCTTCTGCCCTCCTTGGCAAAGGACACTTTATCCTGTCTTCTGGAGATAGGGGACATCAGAAAGAGAGAATAGATGGGGAAGGAGGAGAGGTCCCTGCAGCACTCCGCGACTCCCCCTCCACCCACCTGCCGGACATAAAAGGGATACTTCCTTGCCTGTCCTTTCAGGGTAAGGGAGAAAGTGTAGGATATAAGAGGGCACAACCTGGGCACAGAGAGATGTGACACCAGGATCAAGTTAGAATCCTGGACTTGCTCTGAATGCTAGATTCACACTTGGTGAGGATGGACTATTCCACGGGGCTAGATGGAATTCTAGCAAATGTTGGGCTCATAAATGCAAACGATGTGAGACAAAGATTCCCCAGAACATAATGTGGCCAGGGACCCTAGACCCCATCCCTTCATTTTACAGACAGAGACTGAGGCCGTGGGCAGAGAGGTGCTTGCCTAAGGTCACACAGAGCTGGGCTTCGAATCTACCCAGCCAATTGCAGCCCCCAGCTCTGGCTCCTGCATGGAGCTCTGGGAATGGGTGAGAAAACAGAGAGGCCTGTAACCAAGGGGTTTGGGATGTTTAGGGGGCAGTGGGGGCCTGAGGGTTCCTGGGCATCATGAAGGACAGAAGGGAGAGGTATTTAACAGGCTATACCCCTAGGTCTGTATCTTGGAAATAAAAAAGAAAAGAAAAGAAACAGGCAGCACCCAGTGTGCCCAGACCTGGGATGTCAGGTCAGTAGCCGTGGCTGAGGGAGCTCCAGGGACTGCAGTGGGAGGGTTGCCCAGGGAAGCTGCCCACAACAGGCAGGGTATGGGTGCCAGCCAGGAAGGCAAGGCAAGTCCTCAGGTTAAGGTTCACACTCTGCCTCATTTGAGTCAGGGTCTCAGTTTCCCCATCTGTGAAAGAGGTTTCAGACTTAAAGGAGGAGATAGGGTTTTGTGTCCTATCTCCTCCAAGACAGAAGTTGACCTACAGCAGGATAGACTGAGGTGAGATAGTAGGAAGAACTTCCTTGGAAAGATGTGCCTTCCTTAGCTGGATAAAATCTGCCAGGGTCTATATGAAAGTTGGAGCCCAATGTCCTGGTTAGGGTCACTCTGAATCTTTGACTTGTCCTCCACAAGGTGGACTCAAGTTTTCAGCTCCCAGCAAAGAAGAACGCAGCACTAGGACCCTTGGAACCGAGGTTGGCCCTGGCACCTGTGGGGCCACGAGCAGCTACGTCAGCTTCCTCAGAAGGACCGAGGCTGGCTCTGGCATCTCCCCCAAGCAATCCTGGCTCCACTGTGTACCCCTGGAGGGCAGAAAACAGCTCCTGCCCACCGCAGCTCCAGCCTGGCCCCAACATCTGTGGGCCAGCTGGAGATGTCTGCCTCAGCCGGACCAAAGCCTCCCCCCAGTGACCACAGGCTCAGTCCTGGCTCCGACGTCCCTGGGGCAGCTGGTGATGTCTGCCTCTGCAGGGCCAAGATCTCCCCCAGCCACCCTAGGGCCCAGTCTGGCCCCAACCTCCAGAGACCAGAAGCAGGAGCCTCCTGCCTCCGTGGGACCCAAGCCAACACTGGCAGCCTCTGGCCTGAGCCTGGCCCTGGTTTCTGAGGAGCAGCCCCCAGAACTCACCTCTACCCCTTCCCCCAGTGCCCAGTCCAGTTCTGTCTCCCTCTCAGGAGCAGGCCCTGGCTCCAGCCTCCATGGCATCAGCCCCAGCCTCTGTGGGACAGACAACAGCTAGACAGAGGGATGCCCCAGCCCCTAGACCTCTCCCCCGCTTCTGAGGGGCATTTCCAGCCTCCAGCTCAGACATCTGGTCCTACGGGCTCCCCCACCCTCCATCCAAACCTCCCCCAGAGCCTCGGCTCTCCCCTTCCTTCCGAGCCCGGCCTGAGGCCCTCCACAGCAGCCCCGAGGGTCCTGTTTTGCCACGGCCACCCCAGACCTTGCCCTTGGATGTGGGCCAGGGTCTTCCAGAGCCTGGCACCCGCTCCCCTGGACTTCTGTCCCCCACCTTCCGACCTGGGGCCTCCTCAGGCCAGACTATGCCCCCACCTCTGCCCAAGCCACCCCGATCACCCAGCCGTTCCCCAAGCCGCTCCCCCAACCGCTCTCCCTGTGTTCCCCCAGCCCCTGAGATGGCTCTCCCAAGGCTTGGCACCCAGAGTACAGGGCCTGGCAGGTGCCTGAGCCCCAACCTTCAGGCCCAAGAAGCCTCAGCCCCAGTCACCACCTCCCCCTTCTATGTCCATCCTGTCATCTTCCCCTTGGTCAGCTCAGCCTACCTGCAAGAGCGACCCCGGCTTCCGGTGAGGGGGCCCTCTCCCAAGAAAGGTGGCTGGGGCTTAGCTCTGAGGTTAGCCATTCTTCCAGGGTGGATGGCCTGCTCTACCTCAGTGTCCCTCTCTGACGAAGAGTTTTTGGGGTGGGGGTTGCTGGGCCTACTCCGAGACCCTCGGAAGACAGTATCCCCTCCTAAGGAACTTGCCCCATCTCAGTTGATCTCCCCAGGGAGAATGTGGCAGGGGGACAACATTCGGGCCTCCTGTGGGTCCTCTTAGGGCTTTCGCCCACACCTGTCTCTGTTTAGTTCCCCAGGGAGTCCTGTGAAAGGAAGCTTGAGGGTGAGGGAGTGGTGCCAGGACTAAGCCCTCATATGCCCCTGCCCACAGGATCACTGTGGTCACATGGAACGTGGGCACCGCCATGCCCCCAGACGATGTCACATCCCTCCTCCACCTGGGTGGTGGTGACGACAGTGACGGCGCAGACATGATCGCCATAGGGTGAGGTGGCAGAGCATGTGGACCCCCTCCTGAGACCCTCGGGCCTTCCGGGCCCTCTATCCATGGCAGGGGCTTCTAGGGTGCCTCTCCAATCTGATGGCCACCCCACTCCCACCCCTCAGGTTGCAGGAAGTGAACTCCATGATCAACAAGCGACTCAAGGATGCCCTCTTCACTGACCAGTGGAGTGAGCTGTTCATGGATGCGCTTGGGCCCTTCAACTTCGTGCTGGTAAGGACCCCCTCACCCCCTAGATGGCCAGAGACCCTGCTGAATTCCTGGCTCCAGCTGTATCCTGGCTCACTGTGGGACCCTCTGGGCCTCTGTGGCCGGGTCCATGACATGGATGGGAGGAGGAGCACACCTGAAGGTGGGTGCGAGGGCGGGGGAGTAGTGTTTTGTCCCCCAGTCATGTGGCCTCCCGCCGCAGGTGAGTTCGGTGAGGATGCAGGGTGTCATCCTGCTGCTGTTCGCCAAGTACTACCACCTGCCCTTCCTGCGAGATGTGCAGACCGACTGCACTCGCACTGGCCTGGGCGGCTACTGGGTGAGCCTGCGAGCGGGCCCAGAAGGGAATGGGACACGTAGGGCATCCTAGATTAGTCCCCAGGCCCAACGCACCTGCAAGGTCCCCTTCCCCATCCTCCACCCTTTACCCTGAGGCCCACCCCTCCCCATGCACCCCCCCAGTACCACACCCTATTCCTCTGTACCCCTGCCCTTTTCTCTCCCATTTCTGTGTCTCATTGTTGTTCCTCATTTCCCTAGGACCCACCCACCTTCCACCCGCATCTCCTTTCTAACCCCCGCCCCCAGTGCCTCACCTCTGGGCCTAAGCCCTGCCCATGAGCCACCTGACCTTGCCTCCCTAGGGTAACAAGGGTGGCGTAAGCGTGCGCCTGGCGGCCTTCGGGCACATGCTCTGCTTCCTGAACTGCCACTTGCCCGCGCATATGGACAAGGCAGAGCAGCGCAAGGACAACTTCCAGACCATCCTCAGCCTTCAGCAGTTCCAAGGCCCCGGTGCACAGGGCATCCTGGATCACGAGTATGGGCTGGGGTGGGGCCAAATGGAACTTGGGTGGGACTGGTGATGGGGGTTTTTCTACCAGCTTGGGTAGGGCTTATGGAGAGAGGCAGGGCCTATGGGGGTAAGTGACCACCCAAACTACTAGTAAGAACCCGAAAGCAGAGAACAGTTGGATGGGGAGGGGCGGAGCCTGTAGGATGGAGCTTTGCTGAGGGGCAGGGCCTTGCTGAAGGTCAGAATCTGATTTCCTGTAGACCAGTCGCCCTGCTCCTTATCTGCTCTTTGGCGGGCTGGAGGCTCTGGAACCCCTCACCCACTCACCACATCCCCTCGGGTTGCATGGGGCCTGGAAGGATCTGGGCTGAGCTCTATCCCCCATGGACCCGTCTGCAATCACCGCTGCCCCCACATCCCCCCCATCCTCCACCCCAAACAGCCTTGTGTTCTGGTTCGGGGACCTGAACTTCCGCATTGAGAGCTACGACCTGCACTTTGTCAAGTTTGCCATCGACAGTGACCAGCTCCATCAGCTCTGGGAGAAGGACCAGGTGGGGTCCTTGTCCCCAGGAGCACACAGAGCATGTCCCAGGACACGCCTGTACCTTAGACTACCGTCCCTGTCCTCACCTGCCCCACCCCCCTCCCTGGGCGTGGCAGAGCCCAAGCTGTTGTCCAATTCTGCCCCTCCTGGACCCCCCCACAGCTCAACATGGCCAAGAGCACCTGGCCCATTCTGAAGGGCTTTCAGGAGGGGCCCCTCAACTTTGCTCCCACCTTCAAGTTTGATGTGGGTACCAACAAATATGATACCAGGTAAGCTCAGTCTGAGGATGGGATGGTGAAGTGGGCTGAGCTCTTTGGGAAAAAGGAGACTTTGGGAAAAGGGGCAGGAGGCAAGGCAGAGGGCTGCACCTTGATCCCCAGCTCCTGAAACTTGGGGTACCCCTGCTCACTGCAGCGCCAAGAAACGGAAGCCAGCGTGGACAGACCGTATCCTGTGGAAGGTCAAGCCTCCAGGTGGGGGTCCCAGCCCCTCCGGACGGGAGAGCCACCGACTCCAGGTGACCCAGCACAGCTACCGCAGCCACATGGAATACACAGTCAGTGACCACAAGCCTGTTGCCGCCCAGTTCGTCCTGCAGGTAAGTTCTGGCCTCATCCTTCCTGCATAATATCCCCAGACCCAACTCCGTATACCACTGCCTGCCTCCATTACCCTCTGTATAACCCCTTGTACCTGCCCTCAGCAGCATCCCTTTGTTGTAACAGAGGGGGAATGGAGTTGTGATCTCCATTTTCAGATAAGGAAGCTGAGGTTCAGACACATGGCATCACCTGCTCAGGGTCACACAGCTAGGAAGAGGAACAGTTAGGATCTAAACCCAAGCCAGTCTGATTTCAGAGCCCATGCCTTTTCTTTTCTTTCTTTTTTTTTTTTTTTTGAGATAGAGTCTTGTTCAGCCACCCGTGCAGTGGCTTGATGTCAGCTCACTGCAACCACTGTCTCCCGGGTTCAAGCAATTCTCCCATCTCAGCCTCCTGAGTAACTGGGATTACAGGCACCTGCCATCATGCCCAACTAATTTTTGTATTTTAGTAGAGATGGCGTTTCACCATGTTGGCCAGGCTGGTCTTGAACTCCTGACCTCAGGTGATCCACCCGCCTCACCTCCCAAAGTGCTAGGATTATAGGCTTGAGCCACTGCACCCGGCCCTTGGTTTTTTTCTTCTGTTGTTGCTGTTGTTGTTTTGAGTTGGAGTCCCACTCTGTCGCCAAGGCTGGAGTGCAGTGGCGCGATCTCGGCTTACTACAACCTCTACCTCCTGGTTTCAAGTAATTCTCCTGCCGAAGCCTCCCGAGTAACTGGGATTACAGGTGCTCACCACCACGCCCGGCTAATTTTTGTATTTAGTAGAGATGGGGTTTCACCATGTTGGCCAGGCTGGTCTCGAACTCCTGACCTCAGGTGATCCGTCCACCCTGGCCTCCCAAAGTGCTGGGATTACAGGCATGAGCCACCACGCCCAGCCTTGGAGCCCATGCCTTTTCTACTAATCTCTAACTCCCATCTTTTGAGAAAGGTTTAGGGTAATTTATGTTAAAATTCCCTTACAGGCTGGCGCAGTGGCTCATGCCTATAATCTCAACACTTTGGGAGGCTGAGATGGAAGGATCGCTTGAGCTCAGGAGTTCAAGAGCAGCCTGGGCAACATAGTGAGGCCTCATCACTAAAAAAAAATTTTTAAAAGGCTGGGCATGATGGCTCACACCTGTAATCCCAGCACTTTGGGAGACCGAGGCTGGTGGATCACATGAGGTCAGGAGTTTGAGACCAGCCTGGCCAACATAGGGAAACTCTGTCTTTACTGAAAATACAAAAATTAGCTCTGCATGGTGGTGCATGCCTATAATCCCAGCTGCTCGGGAGGCTGAGGCAAGAGAATCACCTGAACCTGGGAGGTGGAGGTTGCAGTGAGCGAGATGAGGCCACTGCACTCCAGCCTGGGCGACGTGAGCAAGACTGGGTCTAGCTATTTATGAGACTGAGGTGGGAAGATCACTGGAGCTTGGAAGATCTAGGCTGCTATGAGGCATGATCATACCACTGCACTCCAGCCTAGGCAACAAAGCAAGACCTCGTCTCAAAAAAGAAAAAAAAATTCACATATACATCATCTTTTTCACTATTAGTATCTTAAAAATAAAAAAGGAAAGATATAAAAATTCACATATATAGTAAGACCAGCAAAACCAAACTCCACATAACATTCATTCATATTCATTCATTCATTATTTACTGAGTACTTACTGTCTTACCATATGCCAAGCATTATGAGAGTGTGTAGTGATGGGGAGGGAGAGCAAAGATATAAAAAATACAAAGCTGAACTCTTAAGTAGTTACTATAATTCAGTATGGTATTTTGGATTGAGGTTTCTGGTTGCCGACATCAAAAGGGGAAATCCTGGAATGTCAGAACCAGACCTGTGAGACCATGCAGTCCACTCCCTGTTTTTCTCTGGTGAGACTGGGGGCTCCTCGTGGGGTAGGCACATGCCCCAAACCATGCACAGGTTCTGCAGTGGCAGAGCAGGGTAGATCCCATCTTTTCAGCCCTGAAACCCAACTCTGGGCTCTTCAAGTCTCTTGATCTGGTAAGAGGGAGCCGGGTAGAGGCCAGAAAATGTTTTTTCCTGGTAACTCTGTCACGTGGCCAGTCATTGGGACATTGGCCAGTGTCTTTAGCTGGGAATGGAAATATGCCCATGCTTGGCCTGCCATGACCTCTGGCAAAAGGGTTGGGCATGAAGATTTAACCTGTAATCAGGAACCTCGCCTGGAAAAACACTCCTTTTGATACCCCCACCTTGTCCTTCCTGCCTCCTCCAGGACTTTGTCCCTTTAAAAACATTTCCCAGCCAGGCACAGTAGCTCAGGCCTGTAATCCCAACACTCTGGGAGGCTGAGGTGGGCGGATCACAAAGTCAGAAGTTTGAGACCAGTCTTGCCAACATAGTGAAACCCCGTCTCTAGTAAAAATACAAAAATTAGCCGGGCGTGGTGGCACGCACCTATAGTCCTAGCTACTCAGGAGGCTGAGGCAGGGGAATTGCTTGAACCCAGCAGTGAGCCAAGATCGTGCCACTCTACTTCAGTCTGGGCTACCAAGTATCCATCTCAAAAAAAAAAAATTTCCATTGAGTATCTACTACATGCCAGGCCCCGGGTAGCGCACTTTACATATGTCATCCCTTTGAATGCCTCAGTAGGCCCTGAGATGTCCTGATTTTCCTCCTTGTTTCACTGTGAGGGAAATTGAGACTCAGAGAACTTAAGTTTCTTACCCAAGGCAATGCAGTCAGTTAGGGCTCAGTAGGGGTTTTGACACCGCAAGGCCTTGGAGGGCGTTTTCAAAGGTCTACCCTTGCCAGCCCCTGCTTTTAGGAACTCAGGAATAGGGAAATAATGTGCCAGCTACTCCCCTCGGCTCAGAAGCTGAGGGAGGGGAAACCTGAAACTAGGTAAACAGGGGGAACAGACAAAGATCTGGGATTGGCACCACCTGAGCCCTTTCCTGAGGGACAGAGGTGGGCCAATATACTGGCAGTCTGCCACCTCAGCGGCTCCACCCATTCAGGTGGCGCCCCCTGGTCGGTCTGGGTTGACCTTGGGGAAAGGATATGCATGATTGTAACTTTCCTTCATGGACTTATGACAAGGTAATAATTAGTAGCCTCTTAGTGCTTAGACAGTTGGAGAAACTGAATCTTGGGATGGTTGGAGCCTGGCCTGAGGTCACATAGGGAGTTAGTGGTAGAGCCTGGAAATGGACTGAGGTCTCCATCCTCCCACCCAGAGCTCTTCTTGCCTGCTCGGGAGTATTCAGCTTACCCCAGAATACCCAGTACATCATAGGACTTTATTGGTCTTCCCTGCCAGCATACAGACAAATCATTTATTGAGCACTTACTGGTATACTGGGGTATTTATGGGATGCTTTACAAATGGTATCTCACTGAATCTGCTGAATAACTCCAAGAGTGAAATTAGAGTCACTGAGTTTGGCGGGGCGTGGTGGCTCATGCCTGTAATACCAGCACTTTGGGAGGCTGAGGTGGGTAGATCATTTGAGGTCAGGAGTTCAAGAACAGCCTGGCCAACATGGTGAAACCCCACCTCTACTAAATATACAAAAATTAGCCAGGCATGGTGGCAGAGGTTGCAGTGAACCGAGATTACACCACTGCACTCCAGCCTGGGTGATAGAGCAAGATTCCATCTCGAAAAAAAAGAGTCTCTGAGTTTACAGATGAGGGCCCTGGCATTCAGAGGCTGAGGAACTCACCCAGCCTGTCAATGGCAGAGCCACAGCCAAATCCAGGGTCTGCTAATTTCAAAACTATGTTTTCACTCACTCCCTAACAAGGCTGTGGGCAGAAGGAGCCCTGGATTGGGAGGCAGCACAGGGCTTGGTATTTATACTAGACCTGTTCTGCCTCAGTTTCCCAGTCCGTAAAGTGGCCTCAAAGGCCCTTTGTCTCAGGAAATTTGTGCTAAGGCCCAAGAGCCCTAAGTGTGTGGGATACTAGAGGGTCTCCCCTGATGTGACCCCCTGCCCCTGCCTTGCCTGGACAGTTTGCCTTTAGGGACGACATGCCTCTGGTGCGGCTGGAGGTGGCAGATGAGTGGGTGCGGCCCGAGCAGGCGGTGGTGAGGTACCGCATGGAAACAGTGTCGCCCGCAGCTCCTGGGACTGGATCGGCTTATACCGGGTGAGAGGGGCAGTGGGAGTCAGCAACTCAGGGAAGAAAGGGGATTGGAGGAGCAGCTGGACAGCATGGTGGGATTATGGCTTGTCCAGATTTTGATGCCACATTGGGAGACTGCTGGCATCAGACATTAGAGGGTCACAGCACTGATTCTACAACACTGATCCCCCCAGGTGGGTTTCCGCCATTGCAAGGACTATGTGGCTTATGTGTGGGCCAAACATGAAGATGTGGACGGGAATACCTACCAGGTACTTAAAAGGAGTGGGAGAGGCCGGGGAAGTCCCTGTTGCCCTTGGGACCTCAGGACTCAGCTTAGGGGCTCTCAGGTGGCCTTCTTGACCCCAGCTTGGGCCTGTACCCCTGGACCCACCAGGTAACATTCAGTGAGGAGGCACTGCCCAAGGGCCATGGAGACTTCATCCTGGGCTACTACAGCTACAACCTCAGCATGCTTATCGGCGTCACCGAGCCCTTCCAGGTAAGTGGCCAGACTGCTGGGCTGGGGGTGCCTCGAGACTTTTTTCAAATGCCACAGCCCCTACATTCTGCTCTTGAGCTCAGACAAATAACCTGACCTCCCAAGATCTGCCAACGAGAGAGGCAGACCTTGGGAGGTCAGGTTGGAGAGCAGGGCGCCCCAGTGACCAACATTTTCTTCAGATTTCGCTGCCTACCTTGGAGTTGGCCAGCAGCAGCACAGACAGCTCAGACACCAGCTCAGAGGGAGAGGATGACAGCACGCTGGAGCTCCTTGCACCCAAGTCCCGCAGCCCCAGTCCTGGCAAGTCCAAGCGACACCGCAGCCGCAGCCCGGGACTGGCCAGGTTCCCTGGTCTTGCCCTACGGCCCTCGTCGCGTGAACGCCGTGGTGCCAGCCGGAGCCCCTCACCCCAGAGCCGCTGCCTGTCCCGGGTGGCTCCTGACAGGAGCAGTGATGGCAGCAGCCGGGGCAGTAGTGAAGAGGGGCCCACTGGGTTGCCTGGCCCCTGGGCCTTCCCACCAGCTGTGCCTCGAAGCCTGGGCCTGCTGCCCGCCTTGCGCCTAGAGACTGTAGACCCTGGCGGTGGCGGTTCCTGGGGGACATGATCGGGAGGCCCCGGCCCCCAGCAGCCTGTCTCCCAGTCCCCAGGGCCATCAGGGGCTGGAGGAAGGGGGCCTGGGGCCCTGAGGGTTGGGCAGGCAGATGGGCCAAGGTGACCACCACTCTGCCTCAATCTTTTGCAAACCCACCTGCCTCTCTCCTGCTGCTGCTCCAGCTGTATATGCACCTGCCACTCTGTCCTGGCCAGGGGTGGACAGCTGGGATCCCCCAAAACTCAGTCCTGGCACCTCAACTGTGACAATTAGCAAAGCCCCGCCCAGGCCCCCATCTGGGATGATGGTGGAGCTCTGGCAGATGTCCCGATCCCGGAGGTCATCTGTTAGGAATTAAATTCTCCAGCCTCACTCCTGGCTCTTTTCTACTTGTTAGCAGTCTTAGGATGGGCGTAGTCAGAGGCAGGGACTAAAGAGGTAAGGGAATGACAGAACTGACATTTGCCAGGCACCAGCTGAATACATTATACATGCCATCTCCTTTAGTCTGCACCGCAATCCTGTGGGTTCAGTGTTATTCTTAGACCCATTTCACAAGTGAGCAAACTGAGGCCTTTAAGAGGCCTCATCAACCTCTCAAGATCAGACGCCAAACCATAGTTCAGCTAGTTGTTGTGGGGAGGGAATATGTACTAAGTGCTAAGTGCTATATACGTATTGGTTCACTTAACCCTCAACAGACCTATGAGGTAGCTCCTGTTTAGAGACCCCCTTTTTTCAGAGGTGGAAACTAAGGCTTAGGGTGCAAGAGGGAGGTCCCTTGTACCAAGGCTCGGAGAAGATTTGAATTTAGGTTTAGGGTTGGGCTAGGAAGGGCACACCAGCTTAAAAGAAGGGGCTCCCCTGGGAGGAAAAGCCCTCTCTAACACCCACCCCCATCCTGGATTCAGACACAGACATTTCTGTGACATGCCTAACTTCCCCCCCCTGCTACCCCAGGCCACAGCAGCCAGGCACTGGGGCTCCCCTAGACAGGTTTTTGAGGCATGTACTATTTTTGCAACATGGACATATATGTACCTCCTCCTGGTACTGCCTGGGGCTGCTGCAATAAGTTACCCTTTCCTCATTCCCATCTGTATGTTATGCTCACTGTCAAGGTCAAAGCCCAAGGCATCAGAATGAGCTTCCTGAACACCACGTCCAGGCACAGAAGAGTTGTGTCTCAGCTCAAGGTCACCCAGCACAGCAGGAGACAGGGTCCAGCATTTGGGCCTTGAGATCCGCCCCCATTCAGCCTCCTGATTGTCCACAAGAGCCTCTACCATGCTTCAGTCTAACCTATGGAGCGGAGGCCGAGATTCCTAGGGTCTGGCAAAGCCTCGGGCAAGGTCCAGGATGGTGCCCAGGAAAGCTGAAACTGAGGTCACTGGCTCCAGGATTTCTGCCTGTTGGCTCTCCTGGCTGCCTGGGTTAGCTGCAGGCATTGGTTGTGGAATGACACGGGGCCTCTCCAGGGCTCTGAAGGCCATGCCTGCTTCTCATCTGTGCCTTTATCCTGGTGCTGGCGTCGCCTCTGCTGAAGCCTCCACAAGTGCCGGGCTGACACCTTGATGGCCCTAGGGTCTCTGAAACAGCTGTAAAGAGAGAAGAATGGGGCAGACGATCAGGGCTGACAAGGATCCCACCCTGCTCTGCAGACAGTGGGGCTGAGGAGAGAGAGGGCTGGGGCCAGAGTCACCAGCAAGGCAGAGAGGAGTGGGTTTCACCGAGAAAGGGTGTAATAAACCTGGGCTGGTACCTGGAGGCCTGCGTTCTGCCACTAGCTGGCTATGGAAACCCAAGCCAGAAGCCTCAGTTTCCTCCTCTATGAAATGGGAGAGTTAAGGAGCTGGCTTTGAGAATCAGAATCCAAATGAAAGCAGGGCACAGTGGCTCACACCTGTAATCCCAACACTTCAGGAGGCTGAGGTGGGAGGATCACTTGAGTCCAGAAGTTGAAGACCAAATGAGATTGTGGATTAGGGCCGGGCGCGGTGGCTCATGCCTGTAATCCTAGCACTTTGGGAGGCCGAGGTGGGTGGATCACCTGAGGTCAGGAGTTCAAGACCAGCCGGACCATCATGGTGAAACCCCATCTTAAAAAAAAATAATAAAATAAATAAATAAATAAAAGAAGGAGATTGTGGATTAGGAGTAGAGTTAAGCACACATTTTGCTGTGTGCCAGGCAGGGCAGGACCTATGTGCTTTGTGCCATTTCCTTGGCTCCCACAACCATTTTACAGACAAAGACATGGAAGCCTGGAAAGGTGAACCAATTGCCAGAGTCAGGTGGGAATCAAATGACACAATCAAGATGCAACCCACAGAGGCCAACTGCAGAGCTGGACCTAGGGCAGCCAGGGGTAGAGGCATGAGGCTATGGATGGGAACGCAGAGGTCCCCCAATCCCTTCCCCTTCCTCCTTTGCTCAGACACTCAAAGTGGGTATGGGCAACCCACCCCTTGAGAAAAGCCCACCATCCCTCCTGGCTCTGACGTCACTCACTCTTTGCTTTCCACACAGTCCAGTGGATGGGCCAGCTTGAAGCAGGAGGTCATGCCCAGCAGCTCCCAAAGCATGTTGGTGACCTTGGGTGGGCTGTGGAGCCTCAGGAAGCGTGCCAGACTGAGAACAGAGGTAGGTTCAGACAGGGGTAAGGCCTCACCAGCAAGGGGCCCCTTCCCATGCCCGGCAGCTGGCAGCCCACCCCTAAGGGTTCAAAGGGGCCTTACCGGCGTGTGCAGTTGCAGTGGAAGAGGGGCTCATGGGCGCTGTTGAGCAGGTGGAACTTGGTTTCCTGGGGCCCAATCTGGTGCTCACACTGGTCCAGATGGCGGCGGAAGCTGCGGCAGACTTGGTGGGCACCTGAGGGGTGGGTGTGGTATTGACAGGAGCCCAGTCCACCAGGGAGGCCCCACCAATGCCTGTACCATCCAGGAGAAACACCAGCACATGTGCTCAGTCACACTCGCAGTCTCCCTCCATTTCGTGCTGGGGTCTTTGTGCTCTCAGTGTGCTGCCCTTATGGGAGTGCCTCCCTACCTCCAACCCCCTAAACACAGCAGTGCTGCATGAGGGATGCCCAGAGTACTGACAGTAGCCAAGACAGGCTTCCAGGAGGCAGAGGCTGCTAAACTGTGGCTGGGAGAGAAGAGGAGGAGAGGAGGAACAGCATGTGCAAAGGCCTCGTGGTAGGAGAGAGCCTGCTGCTTTTGAGGAACCAAGTGAAATTTGTGAAACGAGAGTTTTGACCGGGGGGTAGATAGGGTCTGCGAGGCCAAGGCTTGAGGGCCTGTGAGTGTTGGGACATCACTGGCTAAGATAAAGAGGCGTGGTGGTGGGTGCACAGTGGGGCAAGCAAGATGTGGTCAAATTCATGGATTATGAAAATCCCGTGCTGCAGTGTGATTTGATAGGAGAGGTTGGGAGATCCCAGGAGGCAACTGGGGCAGGAAAAGAGGCAACACATGGCCACCCCCAAACAGAGGCAGGGACAGCCCCTCATGCCAGGAACCCCCAGGGTTAAGTTCTGAGCTCACCCTGAGGTTTTAGGCCACCCTGTGGGCCCTGGAGTCCTGTGAGGGCTACATCAAGTCCAGGAGAGACCACAGGGTCCTGGAGGGCTGTGGTGCTGGCTTTGCTGGGGTGCTTGGACCCTTTCTGCTGTGGTGGCCATTTCCAAAGGCGCTGCTTCTGTCGAGGCTTGGGAGGGGCTGGGCTCTGGGGGCTGGGAATTGGGGAGGTGGTCTGGGAGCTCCAGGAGGCATTGTAGAGGGTCCTGGGCTGGAGGCGAGCGAGGGGCACCATGCCATACTTCCTACACCTGGGGGAGTGGCAGTTGGTGGCACTTAGGGACTAGGAATTCCCCTCCCAGAAGCCCCTAGGGTCATCTCCATGGAGATCAATGCTCTGCCAGTCCCATCCCCCATCCCACTGGGTCATGGGGGTACCCAAGGAGAGTCAGCATTCTGAGAACATGCAAGATGGAACATCATTCCCTAGAAGACAGACAGATAGGCCTCCCTCACCAGGCTTGGACCCTGGCTCCCTCTCTGTCCGGAAAGGGACTCGAGGGGATGGCCACGTACCCGCCCCACCAGTACCACGCCACACACGCCTCCTGCTCCTCCAACACAAAGCAGGGAATCTCCAACACGTTGAAGAAGGCCACGCCCACGATGTCCGAGATGGAGTCTCGCTGGTTCTGCAGGCATTGCTGAAACCTGCCCCAGAGCAGACACTCAGGACAGGACTCTGGGGCACGGAGGGCTGTCTGGCTCTTCCCCCAGCCCACCCAGCCACTACCCAGCTGGTGGTTTGGGGTCCAAGCGTCCCTTCTCTCTGGCCTCAACTTTCCTACCTGCACTGTGGGGTCCAAGCTGGCTGAGCTTGAGGATCCTCTGCAGTCCCAAAGTCTAGTTACCCAGGAACTGGGTAACCCTGCCCTGTCCCTTAGCTCTGCTTGCCACCAACCTGGTGTCACAGTCACAGTGGGAGATGGTGTGGAATCTGTAGTTTCGGATGCCATAGTTGTACTGCAAGGGTGAGATGTTCTGTGGGCAGCGGTCGTGTTCCTGGCAACAGAGGTCAGGTCCCTGGAAGACCCCTGCAGGGAGGGGAGGGGGCACCAGCTCAGCAGTGTCCTAGGCATCACACACCAGCTATGCCCACCCCCGGGAGCAAGAGGGCAATGACCTCACCCCAGCGCTGACACAAACGTCATGGGGTCCTCAGACCAGTTACTCGCCCTTCTGTGGGACTGTCAGAGTTTCAAAGCTGGAAAAGAGAACCCGAGCTGCAGCCCCTGTTGGGCAACTCTAGATGCCAGGCAGCCCACCCATAAATGCATGGAAAGGTCTTCCTCGGGGGGAAATGGACTCTGCCTCCAGAGTTCCCAAGCCCCTGCCCCAGGTAAAACTCCAAAATTATGAATGGAATGGCAAACAGGCAGGGTGCAACCTTTCTCACTGGCACAAGGAGGTGTTGCCATAGGATGCCAACCTGCTCTGAGTCAGGTGCCAAGTCCTCCCCCAACCCTGCACGCAAATGCACAGACAGCTGTACTGAGGGTGCAAGAAATTCATCTATGTTTATTACCATCTAAGCAAGAGCACTCTTTACTAAGCATTTCCTGCATGCCTGGCACTTCCCACATCCAGGCTCACAGCCAGCCCTGAAAGGGAGGTATCACCTTCATCTTACAGGTGAGGAAATAGGTTCAAAGAAGGGAAGTGACTTGCTCAGCTTGTATGTGCTGAGTTGGGATTTGAACCCAAGCCTTTGGTCTCAGCGTCCATTTTGCTGGGCACCCCGTGCCCACAAAGCCTCTTCCTGGGTAATGGCTTCAGTTGAACCTGGATCTTCCCCGACCCCCGGCAGCCTGCTGACTCCCTCAGATGGTATTTAATGAGGACTCCCAGGTTTGAATAAGACCTTCCCCAACCATGACCTCATTTAAGCATGCTATGATGAGATTCATGGTTACTCCCACTTTACAGATGAGGAAATTGAGGCTCACCATGGTCAAGTCACTCTCCCAAGGACACACAGCCTAGGAGAGTAAGGGCTAGAGCTGAAGAAACCTTGATTCCCCCGACCAGATCCCCAAACCCACACACCCCTTATGGCTCACCCAGCTCCGAGGAGTTCCCAGCAGAGTCTCCGAGTCCACACCACAGCGTGCCAGGCATGGTCCATCCTCTCTTCTCTCGCTGGTGCCCTCCCCCAGGCACTCCATTCTGCCCAGCGGCTCGCTTCTTCCTGGCCCCTGCTGGACTCTCCTCAGGCCCTCGGCATGTCTCCCACTGACTCTGAAGAGTGGCCAGTGCTCTCTGCAGCTCAGGTCCAGGGGTGTGGGTGAGGAGCTCCGGGCAGTCTGATGAGCACAGAGGGCACTGTAGGCTGCAGTGAGCTCCGGCTCATCCTCCCAGCTACATGCCTGCAGCCTCCTATGCGCATCCCAGCGAGCATGGATCAGGACCAGCCTCTGGGCATCCTTGGCCAGGAAGCTCAGGGACCCCAGGGGGTTGCCAGGGATGGGCTTGGCCAAGTGGCAGGAGGTGCTGTGCCAACAGAGGGCAGGGGAGCCCCCCAGGGCCACCCCCAGGAAGCCCAGCATCTTGAACAGCCCTGCCAGAACCCCCATTCTGCACTGGCCCAGCCCAGTAAGACAAAGCCCCTGGGATGCCTGCCCTTGGTGGCCCCAAGAGGCAGCAGCTGAGCGGTGGAATGGAAGCAGAGTCCAGCAGGCCCGGTGCAGCGGCGGGACCAATGAATGGAGCTGCAGGAGGAGGAGGAAAGAGGCTGGAGTATGGGGTGATCTTGGGCTTGTAACCGAATCCACCGGCCGGGCAGGGCACTGATTGGCTGAGGAGTGCACTTCCCCGGGGGCCCACGCCCCCACCCTCTCTGCCCTTCTGAGCTCCAGTCACCTGCTGCCAGCCCTGCCTGGATGGGGACTGTGGGAGCCAAAGCCTTAGGCTGTGTGTGGGGTGGGGACCAGGCAGGGGCTTTTGCATCTCCTTGAAGGGAAAGAAAAGGGTTCAGGAGCTTCGGGGAGTGCCCTAGATCCCACCCTTGTGACCCTTACCACAGTGGTGGCACCCACCTCTATCAGGCTGGCAGGGGGCCATGGACCTCTGCCAGGGCTGAGTGAAGGAGGTGAGGGCAGGGCTGGGGCTCTGAAGCCACCAGCCTGGGAGCTCCCAAGCCTTCTGGGAAAGGGAGTGCCACCTGGGGTGCTCACTGACCAAGTCCTGGTTCTTAGAAAGGCTCTTGGCATGCTCAGGGGAGAGAGCCCTGGGGCTCCCCACTTCCCAGGACTCCAAACACGGGCCTGGCCTAAAAGCAACCCTCCTAGTCTGATAACTGGAGGAGACACAGTGGGAGCAGGCCTTGAGAAGCATATAGAGCAGGGCCGATGCTCTGGATTTGAAGGAACTGTGGTCCCTAGAGTAGCAGAGAGTGACCCAGGGTCTATGTCGGTGGCCACCTCCCTCCCCCCGACACCTGGGGGGCACAGCAGGCATCATATGTGCCCTATGTGGCAGGAGGTTCTCCATCAGGAAGGGGCTATACCCAGGGCTATATTCCTGGGTCCCAAAGTCCAGCTTCCAACCATCTAGTAAGGCCAGGGTGCTTACACCCATTGTGCAGATGAAGAAACTGAGGCTCAGTGAGGGTGGAAAAACCCAGGTGACAGGCTCCAGCTGGGGAGGGCTTAGAGGCTGGGAGTGCAGCTCTTGGGAGGTCTGGCTGGGAGTCAAGCCTGGCCAGGACAGTGACTTGTCTGTCATCCATCTGTCCACCAGCCTGCTGCTTCTCCAGCTTCCCCTGCCCCAGGCTTTGTCTGAGTCTCTTCTAGGGGGGATGAGCCCCAATGAGGCAAAGCCAGGGACAGAGCTGGGGGAGGGGGGAACTCACTGTGTGGCAAAGGGGGAAGGGGGCTGCGGGGTGGGCAGGTCCATCTCTGTAGCTTCAGAACCAGCCTGGGCCTGTGGCTCAAAGGGTCATAGCTCAGAAGAATGAAGAGAAGGGAAAGAGGGTGAGGGCCAAGCCCCTTCTCCCCCAGAGGTTGAGAAAGGGGGTTTAGAGTAGAGCGAGTGGTGGCAGAGGAGGTAGAGAGACTTGGGATTCCCAAAGGCAAGGACACAGCTGAACAAAGGTGAGTCCCATGATGCTGGGACTTCTCCCATCATAGAAAGTGCCACCCACCTCTGCCCCATTTTCCATGTTACCAAGCCCTTCCCCTGCCCATCACCTGGGGGAGGCTGGGAGGTATCACACCAGGAGCCCAGCTTTTGAGGTCAGACAGATCCAGCTTGGGTTTCCCGCATTGACCCTAGGCATGGAAGTCTTAATTTCTCTGAGCCTTAGTTTCCTCATCTGTATCATGGGCATAATCACAGTAGTCATTCACAGGATGTTGGGTGAGATTCCCAGCACAGTTCCTGGCACCCAAAACACCGTCACTAAAGCCTCAGGATACTCCTGGGTGGGAAGCAGTTTACTCAGGAGAAAGCATGTCCCAAGAGTTTGGGGCCACAGCATCTGTGATATCTGAGAGCTCAGGCTAGATGGCGACTGTGGGAACAGTGGCCAGGACAATACCTGCCTGGGTCACTCCAGGCTTGTCCCTGTCCCTTTCTGAGATTCAGTTTCCCCCTGTGTACAGTGAGAGGTACAGTGGAGTTGACCTTTGACGTCTTTTCCAATCTGGGTTCCAGGAGCATCGGGCTGGGGCTTGCCCAGGCCTCGAGGGAGGGTGTCACTGAGCTTTCTGTCCAGACTCCACCCAGAGACACATCAGTCAGCCACAGGACAGGCTCAGAGTCCTGCCTCCCACTGGGGTGCCCCTCAGAGGCCCCGGAGCAGCGGGACCAAACCAGCAGGACAGGAAGGCCTGGGTCCTGCAGACGGAAGGGGGCCTGAGGCTTTTTTCTGAGTCTCCACCTGTCCAGGTGGGGCAGGGTGCATGGTGGGTCCCAATGGGGAATAGGGGTGGGGTTCATGAGAGAAGGAGGGGCAGGGTTCCTCAACCTCCCTGTGGATCATCTATCCCTGTCTCTCGCCATCCCCCTGGCATGTATTGTGCCCTTTTCAGCTTCTCTCCCATCCCTCTGTGTCTCTTGGTCTCTTTCTCTGGTTTTGATTCTCGTATTTCTTTTTTCCTCCTCCGTCCCTGCTTCTCTCCATCTTTCTGTTTCCCTCTGTAACCCTCGATCTGATTTTCTCTCTCCATTTCTCTCTCTCTCTCTCTCTCTCCTCTGTCTCTGTTTACAGTTTTTCATTGCCCCATTCTGCTTCATTCTCCTCTGCTTGTGCCTCTCTCTCTATCTGCCTTCTTACCTCCCTATTTCTCTTTCTCATGTTTCTGCCCTTCCGTCTCTGTATCTCTCTGTGTTTCTCTCTCTTTCACTCTCTTCTCCCATCGCCTTTCTTTCTTTCTTCTTTCTTTCTTTCTTTTCTTTTCTTTTCTTTTTTTTCGGAGATGGAGTTTCTCTCTGTTGTCCAGACTGGAGTGCAGTGGCATGATCTCGGCTCACTGCAACCTCTGCCTTCCGGGTTCAAGCAATTCTCCTGCCTCAGCCTCCCAAGTAGGTGGGATTACAGGTGCCCGCCACCACACCTGGCTAATTTTTGTATTTTTAGTAGAGACAGGGTTTCATCATGTTGGCTAGGCTGGTCTTGAACTCCTGACCTTGTGATCCGCCTGCTTCAGCCTCCCAAAGTGCTGGGATTACAGGTGTGAGCCACCGCGCCCGGCCTTTCCCATTGGTTTCTTAATTTCTCTCTTTCCCTCCCCTCATTTTCTTCCCCATGTCTCAGTTTTCCTTTTTCTGTTGTGCTGTGTCTTTTGGCTTCTCTCCTTTTTTCCCTCACCACCTCCTCTAGCTCTCATTTCCTTCCTCTCTGTGTCTCATTTTTCCCCTCTGTCCTTTGTTTCCCTCTCTGCCTGTCTGTATCTGGGTCTCTCTCTCTCTCCTTCTGTGTTTCCACCACTCCCTCTCTCCTAATCCATCTCTCTTCTTCCTTTCTCTCCTCTGTCCCCTCCACACGGTGACCCCAGGCCCGGGGAACACAGAGGGGAAACCCCCCTAACCCCGTGTGCCCCGCCCTTTCCCGTTCATGTTTTCCCAGCCATGACTTCACCTGCAGCTCACTACCCCTGCCCCTCCCTGGGGGAGACATGCAGGGTGAGGCTTCTCATCCCGTAGTCAGGAGGTATGGAGTGAGGCCCAAGAGGAGTGTCTTGCTCACCCAGCAGATCCAGAGAGAAGCCAGCTCTGACTTCCCCTGGCGTGTGGGAAGGGCCTCCTCGGGGGAGACTCTTGACTCTCCCACAGCCTCCCAGTCTCAGGCCTTCCTTCTCCCTCTGCCCCACGGAGCTGGCACTCCCAGCCTTACCCAGGGGCCTCTCTGTGGCTCTCTGTACCAGGAGAATGGAGCGGGCAGTGCCTAGCTTCAGAGTGTCCATTCAAAAACAAGGAGTTACTGAGTCTGCTATGTGCCAGGCACAGGTTGAGACTCTGGACATAGCATGCAAAAGAGAGAGGAAGGGAGAGGGAAGAGAGCACTCAGGAGGGGTGAAGGAGAGAGAACTCATGCCCCAGGGAACTGGGGTCAGGCAGCCAGAGAGGGGCCTGGATGTCAGCTGGGTCCTTAGGAAGCTGCTGCCAAGCCAGAGTTAGAAGTGCAAAAGATTTATTAGAAGAAATGCCTTTGAAAGATAAAGGGGGAGGAAGCAGGACTGGGGCAGGGAAAGCCTTTGGACCGTGTTTCAGATCTGACGTCTATGGGAAGAAGGGGAAGGAGGGTTGGTTGAGAAGAGCCTCATGTTGCAGTGCCACTCTGAAAAAGTCTCAGCCAGCCAGCAGGGAGCGCTGGTGCAAAAGACGCCGGTAGAAGAGTCCCAGTTGGGCAGAAATGGCCAAGCCCTCGTGTCCCAGCTGGGCCCAGACATTGGCTGGGGGGGCCTTCCCAGGAAGACAGTGGCCTCTACTCTGCAGATCCTGATGGTGCTGCGGCTGGAGTTTGTTAACAGACTGCTGACACATCTGGGAATGTACCCACTCATTGGCTGGGGCAACTCCCATTGCACACCAGGAGAGGAAACCCAGTGAGACAGACAGAGTCTGGCATCTGCAGAAGACGCCCAGAAGGCAGTCTTCTTCCAGGAGATCCTAGGGTTACGGAGTACAAATCCATGGACATAGGACCATGCCTCTAAGATTTCCAAGTAGTTCATCCCCTACCATACCTGCCATCAACAAAGCCCAGCCCTAAGTATGAGGGAATAAAGAATGAGACACAATTTGTGTCTAAAACTAAACATCTCAGTACGTGGGAAGAAACACTTTATTCAAATCAACAGCATATTAAACCAGAATAAAAGAGAGAGAGCGAGAGATGGGGAGTCAGGGACACTACAGAAATCATTCTGGGTTACAGAGCAACATTAGAAGCTGTGGTAGTTTAAAAAGATGTGCAGAAATTCTTTGATACTCCTCCTTTCAAACGGTGGAGCCTAATTCCCCTACCTTGAGTATGAGCTATATTTAATGACTTGCCTCTAACAAATAAAATGTAGTGGAAGTGAGTAACTTCTGAGACTAACTCGTAAGAGGCATTGTGCCTGAATTCTCGCTCTTCTTCCTGGATGACTCACTCTGTGGAAGACAGCTGACATGTCACAAAAACATTCAAGCATGACCAGGTGTGGTGGCTCACGCCCGTAATCCCAACACTTTGGGAGGCTGACGCAGGAGGATTGCTTGAGGCCCGGAGTTCAAAATCAGCCTGACCAACATGACAAGACCCTGTCTCAAAAAATTAGCTTGGCATAGTGGCACACACCTGTGGTCTAGCTATTTGGGAGACTGAGGTGGGAGGATCACTTGCGCCCTGGAGGTTAAAACTGCAGTGAACCATGATTGTACCACTGCACTCCAACTGCAACAGACTTGCAGGGTCTCACTGCCTCAAAAACAAGACAAAAGTAAAACAAGCCAGGCGTGGTAGCTCATGCCTGTAATCCCAGCACTTTGGGAGGCCAAGGCAGGTGGATCATCTGAGGTCAGGCATTTGAGACCAGCCTGACCAACATGGTGAAACCCCATCTCTACTAAAAATACAAAAAAATTAGCCAGGCGTGATGGTGCCTGTAATCCCAACTACTTGGGAGGCTGAGGCAGAAAAGTTGCTCGAACCTGAGTGGCAGAGGTTGCAGTGAGCCGAGATCGTGCCACTGCACTCCAGCCTCGGGGTCAGAG
This sequence comes from Ateles fusciceps, assembly GCA_036589455.1. Taxonomy (NCBI): domain Eukaryota; kingdom Metazoa; phylum Chordata; class Mammalia; order Primates; family Atelidae; genus Ateles; species Ateles fusciceps. The sequence continues at coordinate 9,718,034 of JAZHEH010000882.1, read as the reverse complement.
CAAGACTCTGTCTCAAAAAAAAAAAAAAGGAAAACAAAAAACAAAAAGGACATTCAAGCAGCCCTATGAAGAGGCCCATGTGGTGAGGGAGGAACTGAGGCTTTCTCTTAACATCCTTGTAAGTGAGCCATTTGGAAGCAGACCCTTAAGCCTCAGCCAAGCCTTCAGATGAGTACAGCCCCATCTGACTTTTTGTTTGTTTGTTTGTTTGAGACAGAGTTTTGCTCTTGTTGGCCAGGCTGGAATGCAGGGGCATGATCTCGGCTCACTGCAGCCTCTGCCTCCCAGGTTCAAGTGATTCTCCTGCCTAAGCCTCCTGAGTAACTGGGATTACAGGTGTGCGCCACCATGCCTGACTAATTTTTTTATTTTCAGTAGAGACAAGGTTTCACCATGTTGGTCAGGCTGGTCTCGAACTCCCAATCTCAAGTAATCCACCCGCCTCCACCTCCCAAAGTGCTGGGATTACAGGTGTGAGCCACCGCGCCCGGCCGGAATCAGTTTTTTCTTTTAGGAGCCCGGAACTCAAGCTCTTTAAAGAGCTGCCAAAGAGCTCCAAGGTTCCTCCGCTTCCTGCCCGCAAGCGGAACCTTACAGCTTCGACACGGACATCAATCTCTTCCGGTTGGGGCCGGAAGTTCCTCCGAAAGGGGCGGCTCCGCGTCAGGTGACTGGAGTCCGTGTAGGAGGGGGTCGGAGGTCCTACCCAACAGATTGGGCGGTAGGACTGGCCGTTTAGCCGACTAAGTGATAGACTGGGCGGCCCCCCACGGCGTTAACTGCGCGGAAGGAGGTATGTGAGGGGCTGGGGTTTGGGCGAGGGCCGCCGCGGTTTAGGGACGGGGGCGGGAGACCCGGGTCCGCCTTCCCAGGACACACGGGCTTCAACACCTGAGCCCAGGGCCCCAGAGACAGCAAGACTGGCCGTGTCTCCGCCCCCGGAAAGAGGACAAGCTGGCGTTGTGGTTCTCCGTCCCATGATTACAGACTGGGGGAAACTGAGCCCTTGAGAAAGAGAAGGGCTCCCACAAGTTCTCCTTTCGAGGCACGGGCGCTGATTCCCATTCTCTCGCCCCTGCGAGTCCGCCTCTATCATCTAGGAGTGCATTTCACGAGTTTGCCCTGAGTGTAGAAGCAGAGGCCCGGGAGCGCGATGAACAGAGTTGGGTTGAGAGTAAAAGACCTGAATTCGAGACTTCGCCTCCGACAGACAATTGTGCGTTCTGGGCCAAATCTCTTCCCTCTGCTGGGACTCAGTTTCCTTGTGTCTAAAACGGGGCAGTGTTTCTCAAAATATGGTTCTTACACCATCTGCTTTGAAATTCTCTGAGATGCCGGCTTTACATTAAAGTGCGGGACTCAATTCAGACATCTGGTTTAAAATCTGAGTAGGAACCTGAGAAACTGCTTTTTGAGCTTATGCCTAGGTAGGTCATGTCTTTACTGATGTTCGAAGCGCATTGATTTTAAGTGCTTTCCTGCTGTGAGCACTAGATATCCATTCTTCCCTTTGAGGCAGCTGGTGCCAGTTCAGGAACTTTGAAAGAACTTAGTTCATTAAAGAGAGCACTTGAAGGGAATTAACTTTTTAAAATCTGAAAATATTGTTACGGCAAAGAGGGCTTCCACTTCATACTTGGGGCTAAAAGAGGCAGAACTGGGACTAACAGGTGAACTCTACAGGAAGACAAGATTTTTGCTTAATAGAAGAACTTAAAGAATCATCAGAGGTGACCAGCCATGGATTGAATGGATTGCCTTTGTGTCTCCTTTAGAGGGAGATATATAGGTATTAGATGAAGGTACTTTCCAACTTGAAAGTCTGTGATTCTAAGGAGTTATTCTGCATCTTTCTGGTGCTGTCTCTGCTCTCAGGACAAATGTGTGTTTTTCTTCTCCCTTCCTGACACTTCCATCACTTTGGCCTACATCTCCTGTAAATAAGACCAATGCATCTGACCTTATGTAATCTCTTCCTGGTTGTCCTGTGCACCATCCTTCTTTTCAAGGACTTTGGAATGACCCAATATCTGATAGAGGTACCTTAAATGTTTGTTGAATGAATAAGTAAACTGGGTCCCACCCCATGGGTTAGTAGCTTTTTTCTAAGAAGAACTTGGAAATGCCTCTGGAGATTTTGTGTTTGACCAGGAGAAGCCAGTGAACTCTTTGAATCACAGAATTGAGGAGTCTCAGTTGAAAGGACCCCTTGAGGCCATTCAGAACAGTCTTCTCCTCCCTGGAATATAACTCCCTCTTGAATCCTTTCTTCAGCAATATGTGCATAGATGTGAGAGAATTTTTGCAGTCTGTAGGCTAGCTTTCCATCCATCAAATAAAACCAGTCCTCTTATAGACTTGACTTGCCAGTGCACATACACCACCAGTCCCAGCTAATTTTTTGTATTTTTAGTAGAGATGGGGTTTCACCATGTTGGCCAGGCTGGTCTCGAACTCCTGACCTCAAGTGATCTGTCTGCCTCAACCTCGCATAGTGCTAGGATTACAGGTGTGAGTCACCATGCCTGGCCTCTAGCATAGCTTTAGTTTTCTAATCAAATATCATTATTTCCTTATTTTATGCATTGCAAAGCTCTACCTAAATCACTTTTTCAACACCTGTTAGAATGCTTAGGAATGTTTATGTTGTCTTAGGGAGCAGAAGCTCCATATTATGACCCAGTTCTGCCGACTTGTTCCCCCACCCCCACAAAAAAAAGGTTAGGGTTGAGCGAAAACTTTCTGCCTGTGTTTATTGACTTGCTTGTGTTTCCTAAGATTTAAAAAAAAAACAAAAAAGTTGTGAAATACTTACTCAGATGTTATCCAGGTACTGGGTAAAATGATCTTAAATTATTGGAGTTTTTAGAACTTCTCAATCTAAAAATTTCCTTTTAAAGAAGTATCTGAATTGGCATTCTCATAAGTGTGTTCTTCAGGCCACTGGTCTGAAGCAATGGCTCTGAAAAAAGGATTTGCTGCTAATAATAAGTTTGAGAAAGCTACACACCATTATCCTTTCTTGTAGTGTCTCAGTATGTAATACCACATTAAAAGCACTGAGAGGTCCTGCAATAAGGAAATGGGCTTTATAAGCCAAGATAATAACTTGTTTCATTTGTTTAATCTACTTGATGTAAAATTTTTTTTTTTTTAAATTGAAGTACACATTAGCAAATTTTGACCTAGAGTGGGGTTGTGCATACTGTGTGTAGCCTGTGAACCAAACCTGGACCTACTGCTTGTTTATGTGGCCTGTGAGCTGAGAATGCTTTCTACCTTTTTAAATGATGGGAAATAAAAGAAGAATAATATTTCTTAGGTGACAATTACAGGAAAATAAAATTTCAATGTTCATTTCAGCCACACCCATTTATTTATATTTATACATGTATATTTATATATTGTCTTTGGGTGCTTTAATGCTACTCGATGGTATTGAGTAGTAGTTGCCATAAAAGCATGTAGTTCACAGAGTCTAAAGTATTTACTGTATGGCCCTTTACAAAAAAAAGTTGCCAATCCCTGACCTGCATCATGTACATTTTTTGTTTGTTTGAGACAGTGGCTCGCCCTGTTGGCCAGGCTGGCGTGCAGTGGCACAAACATAGCCTACTGCAGCCTTGATCTCCTGGGGTTAAGCCTTCTTCCCACCTTAGCCGCCTGAGTAGCTGGGACTAGGGGCACACACCACCACACCCAGATAACTTTTACATTTTTTGTAGAAACAAGGTCTCGCTATGTTGCCCAGGCTGGTCTTGAACCCTTGAGCTCAAGCGATTCTCCTGCATCATCCTCTCAAGGTGCTAGGATTACAGGTGTGAGCAACCACTCCCAGCCATATATTATTTTTTAACTTGTTATTTTATTTTTTTCTTTTAATATTTTTTTTTAGATGGAGTTTCGCTCTTGTTGCCCAGGCTGGAGTGCATGACACAATCTTGGCTCACTGCAACCTCTGCCTCCCAGATTCAAGCAATTCTGCCTCAGCCTCCCAAGTAGCTGGGATTACAGGCATGTGCCACCACATCCAGCTAATTTTTTAATTTTTAGTAGAGGTGGGTTTCACCATGTTGGCCAGGCTGGTCTCAAACTCCTGACCTCAGGTGATCTGCCCGCCTTGGCCTCCAAAGTACTGGGATTACAGCCATGAGCCACCGTGCCCGGCCTTTTTATTTTAAAATAATTTTAACCTTATACAAAACTTGCAAAAATAATACACAAACTTTCTGTATATCTGTCATCTAACTTCATCTAATGTCAAAACTGTACATAATTATATCAAAATTATCCAAACGAGAACTTTAACACTAATACAATATTATTAGCTAATCTAGAGACTTTATTCATATTTTGCCATTTGTCCCACTATATCCTTTTTCTGTTCCAGGACCCAATCCTGGATCCCACATCACATTTAGTTGTCAAGTCTCCCTGGTCTCATCAGATATCTGGGATAGTTCCTCATTCTCTTTTTTTTTTGAGACAGAATCTCACTCTGTCACACAGGCTGGAGTACAGCGGCACAATCTCAGCTCACTGCAACCTCCCCCTCCCAGGTTCAAGTGATTCTCCTGCCTCAGCCTCCTGAATAGCTACAATTACAGGTGTATGCCACCATGCCCAGCTAATTTTTTTTTTTTTTTTTTTGTATTTGTAGTAGCAAAGGGGTTTTGCCATGTTGGCCAGGCTAGTCTCGAACTCCTGACCTTAAATAATCCACCTGCCTCGGCCTCCCAAAGTGCTGGGATTACAGGTGTGAGTCACTGCACCTGGCCTCTCATTCTTTTTTTGTCTTTCATGAGTATAAATTTTTGAAGAGGACTGGCCAATTATTTTGTAAAATACCTCAATTTTTATTGAGATATAATTCACATACCATAAAATTCACCGTTCTGTTTTTTATTTTTTTATTATTTATGTTTTTGAGACAGAGTCTCTGTCTGTTGCCCAAGCTGGAGTGCAGTGACACAATCACTGTATCCTTGACCTCCCAGGTTCAAGTGATCCTCCTGCCTCAGCCTCCAAAATAGCTAGACCACAGGCATATGCCACCACACCCAGCTAATTTTTAAAATTTTTTTGTAGAGACTGGGTCTCACTGTGTTGCTCAGGCCAGTCTCAAACTTGTGGACTCAAGCAATCCATTCACCTCAGCCTCCCAAAGTGCTGGGATTACAGGCATGAGTCTCTGTGCCCAGCCAAATTCACCATTTTAAAGTGCACAGTTCAGTAGTTTTTAAGTATATTCACACCGTTTTATGACCACCACTAATTCTAGAACATCTCATTACCCCCAAAAGAGTTAGCAGTCACTATTCTCTCTCTTCCCATCTCCTGACAAACACTAATCTCCTTTCTGTCTGTGGATTTGCCTATTCTGGATATTTAATAGAAATGGAATAATATAATATATGGTCTTCTGTGTCTGGCTTCTTTTATTAAGCATCAGGTTTTCAGTATTCATCACATGTTGTAGCATGTACCAGTACTTCATTTATATTGTGTAGTAATATTTCATTGTAGGGATATACCACATGTTGTTTATCCATCAGTTTATTCATCAATTGATTGACATTTAGGTTGTATCTACCATTTGGTAATTATGAACATTCATTTACTGGGTTTTGTTTTTTTTTTTGAAGCGGAGTCTCGCTCTGTTGCCCAGGCTGGAGTGTGGTGGCGCAATCTCAGGTCACCTCAGCCTCCTGGGCTCAGGCGATTCTCCTGCCTCAGCCTCCTGAGTAGCTGGGATTACAGGCATGTGCCACCATGCCTGGCTAATTTTGTATTTTTAGTAGAGATGGGGTTTCACCGTGTTGACCAGGCTGGTCTCAAACTCCTGACCTCAAGTGATACACACACCTTGGCCTCCCAAAGTGCTGGGATTTCAGGCATGAGCCACCACACCTAGCCTGATTTACAGGTTTTTATTGGAACATATTTTTAGTTCTCTTGGATGTATACCTAGGAGTGGAATTGCTAGGTCATATGGCAACTCTGTGTTTAGCTTTCTGAGGAACTGCTGAACTGTTTTCCATAGTGGCTGCACCATTTTACATTTGCACTAATTTTTTTTTTTTTTTTTTTTTTTTTATAAGACAGAGTCTCACTCTGTCGCTCAGCCTGGATTGCAGTGGCACAGTCTTGGTTCACTGCAGCTGCTACCTCCTGGGTTCAAGCAATTCTCATGCCTCAGCCTCCTGAGTGGCTGGGATTACAGGCATGTGCCACCACACCTGGCTAATTTTTGTATTTTTAGTAGAGATGGGGTTTCACCATATTGACCAGGCTGCTCTTGAACTCCCAGCCTCAGGTGATCCACCTGCCTCGGCTTCCCAAAGTGCTGGGATTACAGGTGGGCCACCGCACCCGGCCTGCATTTGCACTAAAATTTATGAGGGCTCCAGTTTCTCTGCATCCACAACAACATTTGTTATTGCCCACTAAAAAAATTGTACCTCTTCTAGCGAGTAGGAAGTGATATCTCATTGTGGTTTTGATTTGCATTTCCGTCATGGCCAGTGATGATGATGATGATGATGATGTTCTTATTGGCCATCTGCATATCTTATTTGGAGAAATGTCTGTTTAGATCTTCTGCCCATTTTGTAATTAAGTTGTTTGTTATCATGTACAGTTTTGAATGCAGGTATTCAAAGAGTTTGCAGATTCCCTGAAATAACTCAGTGATCTGACCTGCAAATGCTGAGGCAATGCCCCATCTCTGTAATCTGAATGTAGTTGGATTTGGACATACTGAAGCACAGAGCAAATTTCCATTTGAGGCTACTGACCATGCAGAGCTTATCCAACCCCAGCCACTCTGGCCATGTGGAGTTGGAGTGGCCATGGTCAAGTGAAAGGAAGGGTACAATTTGTGTCCAGAAATGAGGTCGTCATCCAAGATATGATAAGACCAGTCAAGGAGCTTTCATTTTGGGCGCTACTCTGATACATGTCTGGTTATAGGCAGAGAGTAGAGGAGTCAGTGGTGGTTTTGAATGCTCAGGACTAGCTGCTTATAGCTACAGAACTACAGTGCACCCGGGCCTATCTTGACCCTACAGCATTTGGCTATAACCAGACCATCTTGGACATGTACCTTAAAACAAACAAAAACTTCAGTAATGCAAATTGTGAAAGTAATATGTGCTTATTTTATTACTATTATTATTTAGAGATGGAGTCTCACTCTGTTGCCCAGGCTGGAGTGCAGTGGCGCAATCTCGACTCACTGCAGCCTCCATCTCGCAGATTCAAACAATTCTCGTGCCTCGGTCTCCCGAGTAACTGGAATTACAGGCATGTGCCACCATGCCTGACTAATTTTTGTATTTTTAGTAGAGATGGGGCTTCACGATGTTGGCCAGACTGGTCTCAAACTCCTGACCTCAAGTGATCTGCCCGCCTTCGCCTCCCAAAGTACTGGGATTACAGACATGAGCCACCGTGCCCGCCCAATGTGCTCATTTTAGACATTTTGGAAAATACAAAAAAACTCCCTCTCTCCACACTAATCATCCCTAGTTTTAATATCTAGAGAACCTTTGTTGCAGTTGCTGTATTTCCTTCCTGCTTCCCACCATGGGGCATATTTTTAATAGTTGGAATCACTCACTGTACACAGTTCCTTATCTTGCTTTTTCTTATTAACATTTTAAAACTGAAGAAAAAAAATTTTAATGTTCATGTCTCCATGTTTCTGCCTGCCTCTTCTATAAGCATTACTGCTGATGGCCTGCACAGATTTCCATTTCCTTAACTATTCATTTATTCAGTGTCTTACTATGTAGACGTAATGTGTATAATAAGCACTTGGTATGTTCTTAGTGGGATAGAAATGTAGTTTTGATTTTTTAAAATAAGCAGCCGGGCGCGGTGGCGACTGCCTGTAGTCCCGGCTACTCGGGAGGCTGAGGTGGGAGGATCGCTTGAGCCCAGAAGTTCTGGGCTGTAGTGCGCTATGCTGATCGGGTGTCTGCACTAAGTTTGGCATCAATATGGTGACCTCCCCGGGAGCGGGGGACCACCAGGTTGCCTAAGGAGGGGTGAACCGGCCCAGGGCGGAAACGGAGCAGGTCAAAACTCCCGTGCTGATCAGTAGTGGGATCACGCCTGTGAATAGCCACTGCACTGCAGCCTGGGCAACATAGCGAGACCCTGTCTCTAAAAAAAAAATAAATAAATAAAATAAAATAAGCATAGATTTTCTTAAAATTTTTTTATTGTGGTAAGATATACATACCATAATATTTACTGTTTTAACTAATTTTATTTATCTAATTTTTTTTTTTTTTGAGATAGGGTTTCAGTCTATGGCCTAGGCTGAAATATAGTGGCCTAATCACAGCTCACTGCAGCCTCGACCTCCTAAGCTCAAGCAGTCTCTTGCCTCAACCTCCCGGAGTGCTGGGATTACGGCAGTTAGTCATTGTTCCTGCCCCATTTTAACTATTTTTAAATGTACAATTCAGTGGCGTTAAGTAAATTTACAATGTTGTATAACCATCACCACTATTTCCAAAACTTTTTCAGCGTCCCAAACAGAAACTCTACCTATGAAGCAATAACTCCTCACTCTCCCCTCTCCTCTAACTCCTAGTAACCTCTGATCTACTTTCTATTTCTATGAATTTGCCTATTCTAGATATTTCTAATAAGACTCTAGTAACATCACACAATATATGACCTTTTATGGAAACGTAGGGTTCGCCCCCTTTTTACTTTTCTTTGAGACAGAGTCTCACTCTGTCGTTACCCAGGCTGAGTGCAGTGCAGTGGTATCATCTCAGCTCACATCAACCCCCCGCCTCCTGGGTTCAAGCAATTCTTGTGCCTCAGCTGGAATTACAGGCGCTCATCACCACACCTGGCTCATTTTTGTATTTTTAGTGGAGATGGGGTTTTGCCCTTTGCCCAGGCTGGTCTCAAACTCCTGACCTCAAGTGACCTGCCTGCCTTGGCCTCCCAAAGTGCTGGGATTACAGGGATGAGCTACCATGCCTGGCCCCAGTTTTTTTTTTAATTGTAGTGAAATTCATATAAAATTTACCATCTTAACCATTTTTGAAGTGTACAGGTCAGTGGTATTATGATATTGTTCTAGAAACATCACTACCATCTACCTCCAGAACTGTTTTCATTTTGCAAAAGTGAAACTCTGTGTCCATTAAACAATAACCCCCTATTTCTTCTTCCCCCCTAGCCACTGCCAGTCACTACTCCACTTTCTGTCTCTATGATTTTGTTTGGGTACCTCATATAAGTAGAATCATATGGCATTTGTCCTTTTTTTTTCTTTTTAAAGATGAGGTCTAACCATGTGGCCCATGTCAGACTTTTGGCTTTAAGTGATCTTTCTGCCTCAGTCTCCCAAGTAGCTGGGGTTACGTGTGGGCACCACTGCACCCAGCTGAGTATTTGTCTTCTTGTGACTGACTGACTTCACTTAACATGATGTTCTTGAGGTTCATTTATGTTGTAGCATATGTCAGAATTTGTCTTCCTTTTTAAGATAAAATGATATTCCATTGTATGTGTTTTGCTTATCCGTTCATCTGTTGATGCACACTTGGATTGCTTCCATGTTTCAGCTACTGTGAATACTGCTGCTGTGAATATCGATGTACAGAATCTCTTTGCGACCTTGCTTTCAGTTATTTGGGTACATACCTAGAGGTAGAATTGCTGGATCATATGGTAGCTCTATTTTTAATTTTTTTGAGGAACCTCTGTGCTGTTTTCCACAGCAGCTCTACCATTTTACATTCCCACCAACAGGGCACAAGGGTTCTATTTCTCTACATCCTTGACAAAACTTGTTATTTTCTGGTTTTTAAAAATAGTAGTCCTTCTAATGGTATCTTGTTGTGCTTTTGATTTCCTTTTCCCAATTTTTTTTTTTTTTTTTTTTTTTTTTTAGATGTAGTCTCGCTCTGTCGCCTAGGCTGGAGTACAGTGGCACAATCTCAGCTCACTGCAGCCTCCGCCTCCTGGGTTCAAGCGATTCTCAGGCCTCAGCCTCCCGAGTAGCTGGGACTACAGGCGTATGCCACCACGCCCAGCTAATTTTTGTATTTTTAGTGGAGATGGGGTTTCACTGTGTTAGCCAGAATGGTCTCGATCTCCTGACCTTGTGATCCACTCACCTTGGCCTCCCACAGTGCTGGGATTACACGCATGAGCCACCGCACTCGCCTCTTTTCCCTAATGATGAGTGATGTTGAGCACCTTCTGTATGCTTGTTGGACATTTGTATATCTTCTTTGAAGAAATGTCTTCAAGTCCTTTGCCACCCTCCCCCCGACTTTTTTTTTTTTTTTTTTGAGACAGAGTTTCTCTTTCTCTCTTTCTCTTGCCCAGGCTGGAGTGCCGTGGTGCACTCTGGGCTCACTGCAGCCTCTGTCTCCTGGGTTCAAACAATTCTCCTTCCTCAGCCTCCTGCGTAGCTGGGTACAGGTGTGTGCCACCACACCCAGCTAATTTCTTTGTATTTTTAGTAGAGACAGGGTTTCACCATGTTGCCCAGGCTGGTCTCGAACTCCTAACCTCAAATGATCGGCCCACCTCAGCCTCCCAAAGTGCTGGAATTACAGGCCCGAGCCACCACACCTGGCCCCACTTTTGAATTAGGTTGTTTTGTTGTTAAGTTTTAGGAGTTCTCTATGTATTGTAGATATGAATTCCTTTTCAAATATATGATTTGCAAATATTTTCTCCCATTCTGTGAATTGCCATTTTACTCTATTGGTAGTGTCTTTTTATGCACAAAATTTTTAAATTTTTATGAGATCCAATTTGTCTATTTTTTTTGTTACCTGTACTTTTGGTGTCATTCCAAGAAATCATTGCCAGAGATAAGCTTTTAAAGTCATGACCAAGTGGCTCCCGGTTTAAAATTCTCAGAGGTGGCCCTAATTGCTGCCTGGTTATCATACCCTATTTCTCTCTTTTTAATTTTTATTTTTCTAAAGACAGGGTCTCTATGTCACCCAGGCTGGAGTGCAGTGTTGTGATCTTGGCTCACTGCAACCTCCGCCTCCCGAACTCAAGTAATCCTCCCACCTTTGACTCTTGAGTAGTTGGGACCACAGGCATGCACCACTGCTCTTGGCTAATTTTTGTATTTTTTGTAGAGATGGGGTTTTGCCATGTTACCCAGGTTGGTCTCAAACTCCTGGGCTCAAGTGATCCCGCCTGCCTTGGCCTTCCAACATGCTGGGATTACAGGCGTAAGCCACAGCACCTGGCCTTCAAACCCTACTTCTCTACTCTACATCTGATGTAGATAACATGGGTCCATCTCTTTATTTCATTGGTCGTTGGGAATGAAGCACCTGAGTGTTGGATCCTTGTCTTCCAGCTGGCCTTGGGACGTGCAGAGATTAGAAGCAGCACTTCTATGTTCTTTGAGCCAGATTGTGTCTGTTTCTGTGGAAATGGCCTAGGGGACTAACTGGCCATCCTGTCCTGGATCCAGTTGTCAGGTTAATTCCTATGACAGTTTCTGTAGCACCTGACTGTTTGATATTCACTCTCTGAATTGCTCCTCAGAAGTGCCTTGTAATGAAACAATGATGTGGTTTTTATTTTTTATTTTTATTTTTATTTTATTTATTGAGGCAGAGTGTCACTCTGTCACCCAGACTGGAGTGCAGTAGTGTGATCTTGGCTCACTGCAACCTCCACCTCCTAGGTTCAAGTGATTCCCATGTCTCAGCCTCCCAAGTAGATGGGATTACAGACATGTGCCACCATGCCCAGCTAATTTTTTTTTTTTTTTTTTTTTTTGAGACAGAGTCTCGCTCCATCGCCGGGCACCAGGCTGGAGTGCAGTGGTGTGAGCTCGGCTCACCGAAACCTCCGCCTCCCGGGTTCAAGCAATTCTCCTGCCTCAGCCTCCCGAGTAGCTGGGACTACAGGCATGTGCCACCATGCCCAGCTAATTTTTTTTTGTATTTTTAGTAGAGGCGAGGTTTCACTGTGTTGGCCAGGATGGTCTCAATCTCTTGACCTCGTCATCTGCCCGCCTTGGCTTCCCAAAGTGCTGGGATTACAGGCGTGACCCACCGCACCTGGCTAATTTTTGTATTTTTTAGTAGAGACAGGGTTTCACCATGTTGGCCAAGCTGGTCTCAAAGTCCTGACCTCAGATGATCCACCCACCTCGGCCTCCCAAAGTGCTGGGATTACAGGCGTGGGCCACCATGCCTGGCCGGGGTTTTTTGTGGGTTTTTGTTTTTTTGAGACTGAGTTTCACTCTGTTGCCCAGGCTGGAGTGCAGTGGTGCGATCTTGGCTCACTGCAAGTTTCACCTCCTGGTTCAAGCAATTCTCCTGTCTCAGCCTCCCGAATAGCTGGGATTACAGGCACATACCACCACGCCTGGCTAATTTTTGTATTTTTAGTAGAGACGGGGTTTAATCATATTGGTCAGGGTGGTCTTGAACTCCTGACCTCGTGATCCGCCTGCCTCAGCCTCCCAAGGTGCTGGGATTACAGACGTGAGTCACCGAGCCTAGCCTAGGGTTTTTAAATTTTATTTATTTTTGTTTATTTGTTTGAGATGGAGTCTTGCTCCCATTTTGCAGGCTGGAGTACAGTGGCACAATCTCAGCTCACTGCAACCTCCACCTCCCGGGTTCAAACGATTCTCCTTCCTCAGCCTCCCGAATAGCTAGGATTACAGGCGTGTGCCACCACTCCTGGCTAACTCTTTTTGTATCTTTAGTAGAGACAGGGTTTCGCCATGTTGGCCAGGCTGGTCTCAAACTCCTGACTTCAGATGATCCACCCACCTCAGCCTCCCAAAGTGCTAGGATTACAGGTGTGAGCCACCGTGCCCGGCCAGGTTTTTATTTTTTAATATTTATTTATTTATTTTTGAGGCAAGGTCTTTCTATGCTTCCCAGGCTGGTCTCAAACTCCTGGCCTCAAACAATCCTCCTAACTCAGCCTCCTGAGTAGCTGGCATGTTCCCCTGTGCCTGGCATGGTGGGGTTTTTAAAGATGGACAGGTCTCTGAATACAGGAGTGGATCCTGGGCAAAGCCAAGGAAGTTTTGTGTTTTTTCTTAACAGTGTCACCTCTGCCAAGGCAATTCTCAATGTGAGAAGCTTTTTGTTTTTTAATGGTTACATTCTGACTTGATCATAAATTCCTTGAGCACAGGAACCAGGACCTTCTTTGATTTATTTTTGTCATGGCCTAGTAGTTAACATTCTCTCAGTGTTTGCCAAACAGCACTGGTAACAAACACAATGGAGGTGGCTCAAGGCACAAGTCCAGTTTGTAAAAGTCAATATTATAGACTTTTCAAAATGGTATCGTTTTGGTTTTATCTTTAACCACAGTTGTCCTCATCAGGACCTCCTGTTGAAATGAGAAATGAGATCGTTGTTTGTCTAGTATATACCAGGTATTAAACTCTAGAAAATTTTCTTAATTGGTTAAATCTTGTCAACTTTATTGTTTTTATACTCTACCTTCAGAATATTTTAGAGGTCTTTAGCTCAACCTTAGGTAAAATATGAATTAATGACATTTTATAGAATCTGAATTAATGAAATTTCACTGACCGTGTGAAAATAAAAGTGAAACCCAGCCGGGTGTGGTGGCTAACGCCTATAATCCCAGCACTTTGGGAGGCCAAGGCAGACAGATCACTTGAGGTCAGGAGTTTGAGACCAGACTGGCCAATATGGCAAAACCCTGTCTCTACTAAAAATACATAGAAATTAGCCGGGTGTTGTGGCGCACACCTGTAATCATGAATTCAGAATATTAATCTTACTGCTTCCTCCTTAATTTTTTTTGTCTAATATGGGCTAGGCACTGTTTCATACTTATTTAAAATAACAACAAGGCCGGGCATGGTGGCTCTCTCCTGTAATCCCAGCACTTTGGGAGACCGGAGGTGGGCAGGTCACCTGAGGTCAGGAGTTTAAGACCAGCCTGGCCAACATGGTAAAACCCCGTCTCTACTAAAAATTCAAAATTTACCCAGGTGTGATGGCACATGCCTGTAGTCCCAGCTACTCGGGAGGCTGAGGCAGGAGAATCGCTTGAACCGAGGAAGCGGAGGTTGCAGTGAGCCAAGATCACGCCACTGTACTCCAGCGTGGGCAACAGAGAGAGACCACATCTCAAAAAAAAAAAAGCAAAACCCTTATTTTGTAAACTTTTCTCATGACGGAGGGGGTGGCAGAAATAATTATTCCCCATTTGTGCTAAGGACACTGGCATCGTGAGTGAAAGAGCAGAGCCTTAAGCTAAGTCTTCTGGCTCCAGATTATTCCTTTCACAGTGTTATACTAGAACTTCATAGTCCTTAACTAGTGTCTGTCCAGTCTGAAGAGGTTTTCTTTAAAACATTATTTTCCTCAGCTGTATTGGTTTGATTGAAATTGACAAATCCCCTTCATTGGTTCACATATATTAGTCAAACATCCACTTCCTGTCAGGCACTGTGCTGTTAGCCCTAGGAGGTATCTCACTAGAGTGGGTAATAGTTGAGTGGATAACCAAACCTCTGTGTGAGTATGTTATCTTTACTACAGGTGGGTACTAATTTGGGAAAACTTGAACCGTCTTCTGGTTGCAGATCCCTGAATTTTTTTTTTTTCATTTGTTTAACAGTTTCGGGTAATACTTAAAAAAATATGTATGACTCTAAGTTATGTAACATTTCCAGTTCTCAACAGCGTGTTTTGCTCTTGTAGGATACTGATTTTCCACAACTTTAGTTGTGGCTATATTGAGTTGTGCAGTTCTAAGTGCTCCTGGGCTTCAGATCTGTCAACTCATAAACATACACACACACACACACACACACACGTATGTATATATCAGGTGCTTCTGAGGCACCTAACCCTGTGCTGAATAAGGAACCTGGAAGCTGGGTCTCAGCTTGAGGAGACACACAAGAATAGATCACTGAGTTACCATCTGTTAAGGACATTGGCTTGGGTTGAGAAGCTTTGCCTCTGACTAGGTCTGTGACCGTGGACAAGTGACCTAACTACTCTGAGCCTGTATGTAACATCCCAAGGGATGCTGATGATGATACAATAGTGTTTACTTAAAAGCAGGCCGTAATGATTAAATGAGATAATTCATGTAGAGGACTGAGCGGAGTGTTGCCCATGTAACTTATAGTGATAAGAAATATAACCAGGGAGCCCTAATTTTAACAACTGGGGAAAATCTGATTTTCTCTGGGTCAAATTGTGTCTAACTTTAGATTTCCTCTCTGCTCATAAACATACGCAGTTCTGATGTCTCATCTACTCTGCAGTCAAGGAACGATGCTCATTCAGAAAGGGAAGTTGTGACTCATTTACTCAGCACATTAACGAAGTACCTGCTGGTTGCATATCTCTATGAGGAATATACAAAAACAATTTACCTTAAGTGAACTCAGAGAGAGAACTTAAAAGGGAGGGGGATTAACATTTCATGAGCACTTAACTATGTGCCAGGCACTATGCTAGTCCCTACTGTTTTATCTCTAATTCTTACAACTGTCTTGTGAGGAAGGTATTAGCCTCATTTTAGCAAATGAGAAAAACAAAGGCTCAGAGAGAAATAACTTGTTTGGAGTCACAAAGTAAGTGGCAGAGCTGAGATTCGAACTCAGCCATCACATTCCTCTGTGCCATGCTAGTTTTTAAGGAAAAAAGTTAAGGAACATTTTATGACAAAGGGCAGCCTCTTGGATGACCCTTAAAAGTTTGTGCCAGTGGTAGTACAAATCCCATTTCACTCTTTAAAAATATTTTTTTCTTTAAGAAACAAGGTCTCCTTCTGTCTCCTAGGTTGGAGTGCAGTGGTGTGATAATAGCTCACTGCAGCCTTGAACTCCTAGGCTCAAGTGATCATCCTGCCTCAGCCTCCCAAGGAGCTAGAACTACAGGCTAGCTACATGCTACCACACCTGGCTAACTTTTAATTTTTTTGTGGTGATGGGGGTCTCACTATATTGTTCAGGCCAGTCTCAAATTCTTGGCCTTAACTGATCCTCCTGCCTCGGCCTCCCAAAGTGCTAGGATTACAGATGTGAGCCACCACTCCTGGCCTCCATTTTGTCCTTTTTAAAAAATGAAAGCTGATAATCTTTTAAAAATAATTGAAGCTTAAAATCCAACAAATGAACAAAACATCCTTTTTATTTAAAAATAATGGAAGAGGCCAGCGCGGTGGCTTACGCCTATAATCCCAGTACTTTGGGAGGCTGAGGTGGGCCAATCACCTGAGGTCAGGAGTTTGAGACCAGCCTGACCATCATGGTGAAACCCATCTCTACCAAAATACCAAAAAAATTAGCTTGGCGTGGTGGTGGGCGCCTGTAATCCCAGTACTCAGGAGGCTGAGGTGGGAGGATTGCTTGAATCCAGGAGGCGGAAGTTTGCAGTAAGCCAAGATCACACCATTGCACTCCAACCAGGTGACAGAGTGAGATTCCATCTAAAAAAAAAAATAGTGGATGAAAATGTGAAAAAGTAGAAATAGCTGACTCTAGAATCTCCACTCAAATATGTGTTATATCTGGGCACAGTGGCTCATGCCTGTAATCCCAGCACTTTGAGAGGCCGAGGCAGGTGGATTGCTTGAGCCCAGGAGTTGGAGAGCAGCCTGGGCAGCATGATGAAACTCCATCTCTACAACAATAAAAAAAAAACTAGCTGAATATAGTGGCGCACACCTGTAATCCCAGCTACTCGGGAGGCTAAGGTGGGAGGATTGCTTGAGCTCGGGAGGTGGAGCCTGCAGTGAGCCAAGATTGCACCATTGCACTCCAGCCTGGGTGCCTGAGCAGGACTTGTGTCTCAAAATATTTTTATGTGTGTGTTTGTGTGTGTGTATGTTTGGAAATTGTCCAGTGTCTAAGGCCTAGCGCAGTGTGTGGAACATAATCTTAGTATCAAATTGGTGAATTTAAACTATCTTCCCAGGCTGCCAACATTACATTTCACATTTGACTTAACATATATTCTCAAAGCCAGGCATGGTGGCTACGCCTGTAATCCCAGCACTTGGAGAGGTTGAGGTGGGTGGATCACCTGAAGTCAGGAGTTCTAGACCATCCTGGCCAACATGGTGAAACCTCGTCTCTATTAAAAATAAAAAAAAGTAGCTGGATGTGGTGGCAGGTGCATGTAATCCCAGCTACTTGGGAGGCTGAGGCAGGAGAATCGCTGGAACCTGGGAAGTGGAGGTTGCAGTGAGCCGAGATCACACTATTGCACTCCAGCCTGGGCGACAAGAGCGAAACTCCATCTCAAAAAAACAAACAAACGAAAACATATGTTCTCTTTTGAAAACATACATATCATTGTCAAAGACATGGGGCAACAAATGTCTTATGTATTTCTCATGGGAATATAAATTGGTACATCCTTCCTGAAGGGTATTCAGCACTATCTCAAAGTTCCAAATATAGATACTTTGACCCTGCAGTTCTACTTCTAGAATTTATACTAATGATATAGTCAAGCAGTCTTGAAGGTAGAGAACACAGCTACTGGGTTCCAGGAATAGGGAGAGACTTTTTAGCCTATATATCCTTTTGTTGTTGTACCTGTTGAATTTTGAGCCATATAAACATGTCACTTATTTTTTAAAAAATTCATAAAATTGTTAAAATTTCTGAGATGATGATTATTCTAAGAACCATTCACATCTCAATTGTGAATGTCCTTAATTCAGATTGCTTTCCTTTTTGTCCTCTACTGAGATCCAAAGGGATTGGACCTTTCACATCTTTCATTTTGTAATTATTTATTTATTTTTGAGATGGGATCTCTCTGTGTTGTCCAGGCTAGTCTTGAACTCCTGGCCTCAAGTGATCCTCCCGTCTTGGCCTCCCAAAGTGCTAGGATTACAGGCATGAGCCACCATGCTTGGCCTGTTTTTTTCTGTATTAACACAGTACTGTACTAACACAGTACTCACTATGGAAAAGGTGGCAAGTACATGTAAGTATTTTTTAAAGCTTAACAACTTTGTCCATAAGTCCACTGTCCAGAGACTACTACAGCTAATATTTTTGACCTCTTTTTTTGGTATCTTTTTAATCTACTGATATCAAATAAATTCAGTTTTGTTTTTTTTTCCTTTCAGACAGGATCTCGCTCTGTTGCCCAGGCTGGAATGCTGTGCCATGATCTCCTCTCACGCAGTGTTGACTTTCTGGGCTTACGAGGTCCTTCCACCTCAGCTCCAGAGTAGCTGGAACTACAGGTGCATGTCACCACACCCAGCTAATTTTTAAAATATTTTTTGTAGAGATAGGGTTTCATTCACTATGTTGCCCAAGCTGGTCTCAAAATCCTGGGCTCAAGCAGTCTGCCTGCCTCAGCCTCCCAAAGTTGTGGAAATACAGGCATGAGTCACCACACCTGGCCACTTATATGTTCAATTATGTATACAATTTTACATCCTGCTTTTTTCACTTAACATTATGTCATGTAATTGAAATGTCTATGTAAGCAAAATCTTTGTGAAAATATTATATTTAATGGCTCTGGTAATCTATTATGTGAACATACCAGTTTGCTTAACCAGGGAATGGGAGCTTAACTGATCTCTCCTGGATGAGGAAAGAAAGAGACGTTAAAATCATGGAGCCTTTTGGAAGGTTAGGCAGATCTGGGTTAGGTACCCTAGAAGGGTATGTGAGCCAGGCAGGCCAGGGCTGAAGGACACTAAAAATCAAAGGCTTGTCTTCTTGCCTCAGTCCCAGCCCTTACTACCTTACCGTCCTTATATGTGCCCTGGGCTTCAGTTACACTGAACTCGGCACAGTGAATTACACACTTGTTCCTTGTGCTGTGTCTACGTCCTCCCTAGCATTCCTTGTCTTCAGGTACTATGTACACACTGCTGTCAGTTCCCAGTACACTCAGTTGTCTTGTTGGTTTACTTGTCTGTGTCTCCCTTTAGACTGAAGAAACGTTTTATCTCTGTATCTTGAATGTCTGGCAGATAATAGGATTTTTAATTAATCTTTGAAGGTAGGAGTGACATTGAAAGAGTAGATAGGAAGATTAGAGGGAACCAGAGAAGAAGACCAGTGCAGCCCCAATGAAAAGAAGCCAATCCTTTCAGCCTTCTCTGTTCTTCTGATCCTATATTTGAGGGCCAAATCTCTGTGGACTAGCCTAGGGACCTAAACACCACTTTGACTTTAAAATTTCAAAGCTGGTTTCTGTGTGTTCCAACTTCCAATAAACTTATTCAGAGTTCTTTTCATTCCAGCCTTCTATGAGTGTGATGTAGACATTCTTGGAATGCAGGTCCCATCTCTGCCTATGTGTGCTCCAGCAGCAGTCTAATGAGCAGCACAGACAGGCTCAGGCATGCCAGGGTTCCTGGTAGAAAGCTTCCGTGTGAATAAGCATATGTCCACAGAAACAAGACCTCTGCTGGGATCGTGCCAGTTATTTATCACCCAAATTCATAATCTTGATAACTAAGATTAATGTTTCTAGGTGCCTCACTACACCCTGGTCTAGAAATTCTTGGAGTTAAAGGAGCAGAGAAGGCAGGTTATTAATCTAGAGCCTGAGAATTGAATGTAAGAATGCTACAGAGAGATTTCCTCATGAGATCAAGTTCTCTGGTGGTTCCAGCAGGGATATTCAACTCTTGTGTTTTCTTTCTTGTTCAGTTCCTATGAGGTGGGCCAGGGCAAATGGACCAAAGGCCAACTCTGGGAAGGTAATAGTATTGAAGATGCTAAGTCAGTCAACTTCAGCCACCAGGCTCTGTGTTCCTACAGGATCATTAAGTGCTGCAAATCTGCCTTAGTCCCAGCACCACGTGTCGCCCCTCGACATCTCAAAGTCAGGACTGTTCTTCAAAACTAGGTGTGAACTTATTTCTTAAAATTATCAGCTGTGTTCCAGCTGGACCACGTGCTGATTGATCTGAATTCAGCAGGTTTGTCCCTTACCCCCAAGTCTGTTTGACCTCTCTGTAGTCCCTGTGGATTGTAGCTGGATAGGCCCTAAGGTTTTTGTCCTTGTAGAATACTGTATTGTGTTGGTATTGCTTTGTGCTATTGTTAGAGCTGTACCCTATTCTAGATCTGGGTTTCCAAAACTCTGTTAATTAGAGAATCATCGAGGGTAGAAAGTGAGGGCTACATTAAAAACATACAGATTCTTCAGCCTGATCTAGGTCCAGATCCTATTTAAATCTCTGAAGGGATCTGGGAACCAGATCTTTGGAGGGGTGGGAGGATGCTTTGTTTAAGAAAAACAGGCAAGGCCAGGGACAGTGGCTCATGTTTGTAATCCTAGCACTTTGGGAGGCCAAGGCGGGCAGATTGCCTGGGCTCAGGAGTTCAAGACCTGCCTGGGCAACATGGTGAAACCTCGTCTCTACTAAAATACAAAAAAATTGCCAGGAGTGATGGCATGCGCCTGTAGTCCCAGTTACTCAGGAGGCTGAAGCAGGAGAATTGCTTGAACCGGGAGGTGGAGGTTGCAGTGAGCCAAGATTGCCCTCTGTACTCCAGCCTGGGTGACAGAGTGAGACTCAATGTCCAAAAAAAAGAAAAACAGGCAAAAGCAGCAACAAAAAACAGGTGAGTTTGATGTAGCCCCTTGTTTAGAATTCCTAAAATTAATCTACATGCCTTTAGCTCCTATACTAGACTCCAAGGCCTCAACTTGGTTTTGTTCTTCTTTGTAACTCCTCCACAGTTGGTAGCACCAGACCTCAAATGTAGTTGGCACTGGAAAACTGTTGGTTGAATGAATAAATGGATGAGTGATTAATTGACCCTGCACTCATTTCAAAGAGCATAAAAGTTACAATATTGCACAATAAATTTGAGGGAAGACAAAGACCAGGTATTTAATTTTGCAAAGCAGCATGTTATTAGGGTAACGTAAGAGTGAGAAAGGCTGGACGCAGTGGCTCATGCCTATAATTCCAGCACTTTGGGAGGCAGGCAGATCACGAGGTCACAAGATCGAGACCAGCCTGATTAACATGTTGAAACCCCATCTCTACTAAAAATACAAAAATTAGCTGGGCGTTGGGGCGGGCACCTGTAATCCTAGCTACTCGGGAGGCTAAGGCAGGAGAATCACTTGAACCCAGGAGACGGAGGTTCCAGTGAGCCGAGATTATACCATTACACTCCAGCCTGAGTGACAGAAGGAGACTCCATCTTAAAAAAAAAAAAAAGGAGTGAAAAGAGTGCTCATGTTGTGTCTCGAAGTCTGGATTTGGCACTGTATGGTGTCCTGGCCTTAGGCAGTCCTCTAATGTCCCTGGCCCAGTATGTTCATCTGTAAAATGGCATGAGGATAAAATGCAGTGATAGATGTGAAATGCTTTGAAAACTAGAGAGTGAATTCTAGTCAGGGGAAAGAGACGGTAAGGGTAGGGTCAGGCACAGAACTAGCCACAACAAGGTTTCTCTGGTCAGATCAAAGTCTGTAGCTTCTCCAGGGACCGTGAGAAATTTTAGCAGGGTGGCAATGTAGGTATACTCAGGACCCGATTCTCTTTCTGCCTAGTTCCTGAGCCAGTCAGGAACCTCTATCTTTTGGGCCACTGTCCCAGTCCTGGTAGGCCCATATGGTTCTGTAGGCGCTCAGTAGACAATCCCTAGGGGAAGCTGCTCATTTCTGCCATGCCACCTTGGTGTGCTGAGGTTCCTGTGCACAGGGGTAGGAGAAGGTGAGGAGAGGTGGCTCCAGGGATAAGAATGCAGCTCTGAGGCCCAGAGTATGTTACAAAGAAAAGTTGGTGACCAGCCAGCCTGTTAGTTGACCAAAGTAGTCATGCGTGGCGTTACTCACTCACTTAGCAAATATTTGAGTGCCTATTAGGATGAGGCTCTAGGGCCTGGGTGGGGACCACATGACGTCTACTAAGAATTACAAGGAGAGTGATATGGTCTGCTTACAGTTGGGACATGCAGGCCTATCTCAGTGCCGGGCCTGGCACAAGGCTGTCACTCCCTGCAGACTCTGAGCTGACCTGTTACTGCCCCTTAACCATTCCTACTCCAATACCTACCTTGATCCTGGTTATCCCCTTATAGCTATGTGTAGGAGTATGGGCTATGTACCGCCTTATTGGGTCCAGGAAGTGGGGTGGCAGTGGACCAGGGTAAATGGTATGAAATGTGTGCCTCCCCCACAGCAACAGCCCTGTCCTGCCTTGGTGGGTCCTCCAGGTCACTGTGTTATTTCACAGGGCCATCTCAGCCCTGTAGGAGCCCATGATACTCTCACTTTTCAGGTGAAAAAGAGATGCAGATCATCAAGGGATCTACCATGGCCATATGGACAGTCAGTGATGGAATCAGAACTTGAACTCAGAACTTTCAGGATTGAGGAAAACTGGAACATGGGGGTAAAATTTTTATATACTATTATTCTTTTGACTGAGTGCAAAAGTAATACATGTAAAGGTCGGTTGTGGTGGCTCACGCCTGTAATCCCAGCACTTTTTGGGAGGCTGAGATGGGCAGATCACCTGAGCTCAGGAGTTCAAGATCAGCCTGGCCAACATGACGAAACCCCGTCTCTACTAAAAAATCCAAAAATTAGCTGGGCATGGTGGTGGGTGCCTATAATCCTAGCTACTCAGGAAGCTGAGGCAGGGAGAATTGCTTGAACCTGGGAGGTGGAGGTTGCAGTGAGCCCAGATTGCACCACTGCACTCTAGCTTGGGCGACAGAGTGAGACTCCGTCTCAAAAAAGAAAGAAAAAAGTAATACATGTAAAAATGTCGGTTTTTTAAACTTGGAGGACTTAGTATTAAGTCATAACCTTCACCTCCTGGGTTCAAGTGATTCTCGTGCCTCAGCCTCTCAAGTCGCTGGGATTACAGGCACGTGCCACCACACCCTGCTAATTTTTGTATTTTTAGTAGAGATAGGGTTTCATCATGTTGCCCAGGTTGGTCTTGAACTCCTGACCTCAGGTAATCCACCTGCCTCGGCCTCCCGAAGTGCGAGGATTACAAGCGTGACCCACCACGCCTGACTGGTAATTCATTTTAGATACTTGATTAGTGTTTGAATTTTAAGGCAGACATTCTTCATTGGTGGTGCTGTGTACTTCTGTTGCATCGTGTCAGGAGGCTGATGTGACTGATATGACTTTATGGTTGTCTTTCCAAAATCTATATACATAATTCTTAATTTTTAAAGATTTTTTTTTTTTTTTTAAACAAACACATAGGTTGGGTACTTAGGATTGTTGAGCTGGAATAATGAGGAAAGACAGTAATGTGGCCCTCAGAAGTGGGCTTTATCCTAAGACGAAGAGAGCACATGTAATATGTAGAGGAGGAATGTCAGGGAGAAGGTCTTGGAGCCAAGGCCAGTGCAAGGCACTGGTGCTGCCAGCAGCCAGCTACCCTTCTGGGACATTATGTAAAATGATGTAACTGAGTGAAAAAGTGGTGGTGAACCGGCCTCCTCTCCCCTGCTCAAGTCACTAAGCTGGTATCGTGGTGAGGGTGCTCATGAGGCCAGAGCTCTGAGTCCACGGTGTGAAGGAAGGACACTTTCTGGGTCTGAGAAGGCTGTAACTTTTTGGTCCTTGTCTTCTCATACTCTGGAAGCTGACATCAGGACGACCTTCTGGTGTTCCAGTGGTAAGTCCTAAATTTGTGAAGGGGCCACCTGTTTCAGAGATACTAATAGGTTAAGATGACCTGGAGAGGCATAGTCTAAGAGCTGGAAGGGGCCAGCCAGGACATGGGGGAGTCCAGTGCCTCATTTTACAGATGAGAAAATTATGATCAGTAGAGGGGAAGGGAGGTTCCCAAAACCGCCTAGCAAGCTAGAGGCTGAGTCCAGCATCCAGGCCTCCAGTTCTCTGACTGTGGTAGCTGGCTAACATTTCCTACTTGAAATTTCTGAGATGATGAGGGTGGCCAGATAAGGCTCCTACAGATTCTTAATTTGCATCCAGAATTTCTGGGTATCCCTTGGTGTTGGTTTTGTCCTCTCTGTTCAGCTCCTCTTCTTGTTCAACCCATTCTTTGACTTGAAGATGATAGTCAACAGTAGTCTGTTTATACCAACATTTAGTGGTCAGTTTAGTATGTAGTGGTACGGTAGTTTGAATACAGAGTGTCATGAGTCCCAGTCTCAGCCCCACATTAGTCAGCTAGCCGAAGTAACTTACAGTTTCCTAAAGAAACTGGACCAGATCAAGATTGCCCAAAACATAGTATCAGTGTGCCACATGATTTCAGGTGATATGAGAATAAACAACTTTTCCTTTGTTACATTTATATTAATCTTTTAACTTATGGTAAGTATTACTGGCTCTCCATTTACAGCAGTGACATAAACCTCTTCTTTAAATGTACTGAGGCTACAAAGTTGATATATTTAGATAAACTAAGGTAAGTAGTATTCCAGTGTGGCGTAAGAGGGAATGAAAAAGACCGCAATATGGAAGACCTTGTACCAGATGATCTTTCTGGTCTTCTTAGCTTCCTAACCTTTCATAAGTTACAGGAATTTCTTAATATTCTGGTATATGGGCCAGGCGCAGTGACTTACACCTATAATCCCAGCACTTTGGGAGGCCGAGGCAGGTGGATCACCTGAGGTCAGGAGTTTGAAACCACCCTGGCCAACATGGTGAAACCCCGTCCCTACTAAAAATACAAAAATTAGCCGGGTGTGGTGGCGGGCACCTGTAATCTCAGCTACTTGGGAGGCTGAGGCAGGAGAATCACTTAAACCCAGGAGGCAGAGGTTGCAATGAGCTGAAATTGTGCCACGACACTCCAGCCTGGGTGACAAAGTGAGACTCTGTCTCCAAAAAAAAATATTCTGGCATATGCCAGTCACAACCTTCCTGCCTTAGCAGATTTACCTGCCAATGTAGAGCCTGTCCATTAGATGACAGCCTGAACATTCCATTTAATTGAGCATATATTTATCACCTGGGTTCATTATCGTAGGAGAATCTAAAGACGAGTGAAACAAGGTCCTGGTTCCTGTGGCGAACCATCTGGGAGGCTGCTCTGTATTTGTGGAGTTTGTGTATCTGATATATTCTGGACCATGTTCATGAGAAATTTCTGGATTACTGCCCTCTGGGTAGTGCCCTACAACTTTTGTCTTCTGCAGCTCTTTGGGAGATCTGCCCAGGGGTTCAGTCATAATCAGCTCTGGAGCTGAGAGAAGACAGGAATGTTGGCATGGAAGCTTGGGGGAGAGGGGGCTGCAGAAATGGGCAGTCAAGAGTTCTCTGCCTTTTAGGATTTTCCTGGAGAGTAGTCTTCACTCAGAGCTTCGCTGACAGCCAAGGATGGCAAGCAAGGGACCTCGGCCTCTGCCTCCCCTGAGAACTCCAGTGCAGGGGGGCCCAGTGGAGCAGCAATGGCACTGGTGAGAGCGGAGGGCAGGACAGCACCTTCGAGTGCAACATCTGCTTGGACACAGCCAAGGATGCCGTCATCAGCCTGTGTGGCCACCTCTTCTGGTCAGTACCCCTGCTGCCACCCCAGAAAACACATTGCCAAGTTTGGAAAGCCTGTGGCCCTGGGCAGTTTGGAGCAGGATGCTTCCTGCTCACTTTGGGAATACACTCAGGCTCAAGGGACAAGAGACCTTAGTTCCCATCCCAGCTCTGCTACCAATGAGCTGGGTGACCTTGGGCAAATCCTGTCTCCACTCTGAGCTCCTTCTCCCCCATCTCTAAAGTAATAATACTTACCATTTAGTGAGCCCTTACTACCTGCTACTTGCTGTGCTGAGCCTAGAGACAGTATAGCATAATGGTTCTGAGCAAAGACTGTGGAACTGGGACTCTCCTCCTGAAGCTCGAGCTCTGCCACCTTCCTATTTGACCTTGGGCAAGGTACTTACACACATCTGTCTCATTTTAGAGGTTTGTTTGCACGTATTAAATGACTCGAAATACGTGAAAAGGCTTAGAAGAGCACATAGCTTACAGTAAATACTATGTTTTATCTATGACTATAATTGCTACTATATTTTATGTTTATATATAGATATATACACACATCAAAATGAAGTGTCAAGGTCAGTGTCTGTTCCAGCCTTGATGGTTACAGGTGCCCTTTCTGGCTCTGAGAACCTAGGTGAACGTTGATTTTTTTTTTTTTTTTAAACAGCATCTAGCTCTGTGACCCAGGCTGGAGTGCAGTGGCACGATCTTGGCTCATTACAACCTCCACTTCCTAGGTTCAAGCGATCCTTCTGCCTCAGCCTCCCGAGTAGCTGGGACTACAGGTGCCTGCCACCACACCTGGCTAATTTTTGTATTTTTAGTAGAGTCGTGGTTTCACCATACTGGCCAGGCTGGTCTCCAACTCCTGACCTTGTGATCTGCCCACCTCTGCCTCCCAAAGTGCTGGGCTTACAGGTGTGAGTCACTAAGCCCAGCTGATTTTTGTTTTTTTTTTGTCTTGAGATTTTGAGCTAACCTTGAAGGGTCCATCAAAAATGTTAGGTAAGGCGAAGGGTTTGTGTGTCACCCCAAGGCAGGCAGTTTCTGGGGACAGGCACATGCACTGCTGGACTCATGTGAGACCCTTGAAGCTACTGTATACCTCTTACAGCACTCTGAATGAGGGCCTGGGAGTGTTAGGAAAAAGAATGGTTATGGGAGCATTGGGCCATATTATCAAACCCAGATTCGACTAAAAGGACATAGAGATAATGAGTTTTTTTGAGCAGATAAATCATGTGAAGAAAAGGCCATTAAACAATATTTAAGGGATTTTAAGTTGGCAACAGCATAAAACATCAATTTATTGGTGAATAAATAGAATGGGACAGAGATTTTTATTCTGGAGGCTCTTGACCTAATTATTGTTCTGTGTGGAAACTGCTGTGATCCATGCTCTCCTAGAAATTAGGATACTTCAGGGTATCATAAAACCAGGACTTGAAATGATTGACAAAATTGAGAATTAAATGACAGGCTACTCCTGATTTGATTATATGAATGTATCAAATTATTACACATAACATAAAAAATATGTACAGCTGTTATGGCTGGGCTCAGTGGCTCACACCTGTAATCCCAACACTTTGAGAAGCCTAGGTAGGAGGATCACTTGAGCCCAGGAGTGCAAGATGAGTCTGGGCAACATAGTGAGGCCCCCACCTTTATAAAAAAATTAAAAAACTAGTCAGGCATGGTGGCGGTGCCTGTAGTCCTAGTTACTTGGGAGACTGAGATGGAGGAAGGCTTGCGCCCAGGAATTCAAGGCTACAGTGAGCTATGATTGTATCACTGCACTCCAGCCTAGGCAATAGAAAGACGCCCTGTCTCTTAAAAATATATGTATATTCTGGCTGGGCGCAGCGGCTCATGCCTGTAATCTCAGCACTTTGGGAGGCTGAGGCGGGAGGATCACTTGAGGTTAAGAGTTGACCAGCCTGACCAACATGACGAAACCCCATCTCTACTAAAAATTAGCTGGATGTGGTGGCATGTGCCTGTAATCCCAGCTATTCAGGAAGCTGAGACAGGAGAATGTCTTGGACCTGGGGGGACAGAGGTTACAGTGAAACGGGATCGAGCCACTGCACTCCAGGATAGGAGATAGTGTGAGACTCCATTTCAAAAAAAAAAAAAAAAAAAAATACTTGTGTGTGTGTGTGTGTGTGTAATATATATGTATTTATTAAATTTTAAAATGTATAATTATGTATTATATATATTAAATATATATATTTAAATATGTACAGCTATTGTGTATCTTTTTGTGTGTATGTGTGGAGACAGTCTTGCTCTGTTGCCCAGGCGGGAGTGCAGTGGCGCAGTCTCGGCTCACTTGGCAACCTCTGCCTCCCGGGTTCAAGCGATTCTCCTGCCTCAGCCTCCCTAGTAGCTGGGACTACAGGCATTCACCACACCTGGCTAAATATTTTTTTGTATTTTTAGTAGAAATGAGGTTTCGCCATGTTGGCCAGGCTAGTCTCAAACTCCTCACCTCAAGTGATCTGCCCACCCCGACCTCCCAAAGTGCTAGGATCACAGATATGAGCCACCATGCCCAGCCCTGTATCAATTTTTTTTTTTTTTTAAGGCAGAACACCCTTGGAAAGAGACACAGACTCTAAAATGAAGCAGATGCTTTGCATCTGGATGTTGTGTCCCTAGGCAAATCTCCTAGCTTCCTTGTACTTTGGTTTCCTCATCCGTAAGATGGAGATAATGGCACTGCCTCATAGGTTAATGTGACCATCCAGTGACATTAAGAAATGAGCTATTCAGCTACAGCCCAGCACACAATACAGTCATGCAGCACATAACAACATTTTGGTCAATGATGGGCTACATAAACAACAGCAGTCCTATAAGATTATGATGGACCTGAAATGTTCCTATAATCTAGTGATGTCATAATATCATAGAGCAGTGCATTACCTTTTTTATGTTAGGTATGTTGGATTTTTTTGTTGTTGTTTTTGTTTTTTTGAGACAGAGCTCTGTTGCCCAGGCTGGAGTCCAGTGGCGTGATCTTGGCTCACTGCAACCTCTGCCTCCCAGGTTCAAGTGATTCTCCTGCCTCAGCCTCCCAAGAAGCTGAGATTACAGGCATGAGCCACTGCACCTTGCCTCTATATGTTAGTTATGTTTAAATACACAAATACTTACCCCTCTGTTACAGTTGCCTATGATAAGTACATGCTATTCAGGTTTGTAGCTTAGGAGCAATAGGCTATACTAGGTAGTGGTAAACTATTCTAGGTTTGTGTAAGTATACTCTGTGATGCTCACGCAATGATGAAATTGCCTAATGACACATTTCTCAGAGCTATCCCTGTTGTTCAGTGTGTCTGTCGTTCCTTAATAAATGGGAGGAATGGTCATTGTTATAAACCCTGAACTTTCCCCTGAGGGTCATTCATTCACCTCCACTTCTCCCCCTGTAGCCTTTAAGGGAACTTGCCAGTGGAGATCTGCCATGATTTGGGGTGTTCTCCACTCAGTTTAGAATGATTTTGTAGGATTAACGTTGGAGTCAGATGTGATGTCCCAGGAAGATTGTGTGTCTGGTTTGTGAAGCTAAACTGTGGTTCAGGAATTGGAAAGGAACTATCCTTTGAGTTCAGAGTGTACTCAGCTAAAGATACTTGGTATGTGAGGTACAGAAGCCATGTCTGCATTTTTCACTGTCCTGGCACACAGTAGATGCACAGTAGATATTTGTTGACTAAATAAATGAAAGAAAGAAATAAAAAATGTGGACCAGGTGCCGTGGCTCACACCTGTAATCCCAGCACTTTGGGAGGCCAAAGCAGGCAGATCATCTAAGGTCAGGAGTTTGAGACCAGCCTGGCTACCATGGTGAAACCCCATTTCTACTAAAAATACAAAAAATTGTCCAGGCATGGTAGTGCAAGCCTATAATCCCAGCTACCCAGGAGGCTAAGGCAAGAGAATCGCTTGAACCCGGGAGGTGGAACTTTCAGTGAGCCAAGATTGTGCCATTGCACCCCAGCTTGGGCAACAAGAGCAAAACTCTGTCTCAAAAAAAAAAAATTTTTTTTTGAAGAAATTTAAAATGTAGAATTGAATAGTTTTCTTTTTTTTTTTTGAGACAGAGTCTCACTCAGTCACCAGGCGCCAGGCTGGAGTGCAGTGGCGCGACCTTGGCTCACTGCAACCTCCGCTGCCCGGGTTCAAGCATTCTCCTGCCTCAGCCTCCCGAGTAGCTGGGACTACAGGCGCGCGCCACCACGCCCAGCTAATTTTTTTGTATTTTTAGTAGAGACGGGGTTTCACCATGTTGACCAGGAAGGTCTCGATCTCTTGACCTCGTGATCCGCCCACCTCGGCCTCCCAAAGTGCTGGGATTACAGGCGTGAGCCACCGCGCCCGGCCGAATAGTTTTCTTTCAATTCTGTAAATATATTTTTTTTAATGCAGTGTTAGATTATAGAAATGGCAGTGAATTAGACCTCGGGAGACTTTTTTAATTAAATCCTGATGCAATTCATTTTATGTTTGAGCTTTGGTTTCCTCATTTGAAAATGGAGAGATTGGACAGCAGCTCTCTAAGTTAAAAGTAGCCCTTTCTGTCAAGTAGCATTCCCATCCTTTCCATTACTTAAAGATGCTTTTAGAGTAGACGTGAACTTTTAAGCTGCTTCCTGCTAGGAGAATTCTCAAGGATGAAGACAGCCTGAAGATTTTGTTAAACTTCTATGAACTACCTGAGAGTCCACACATCCCTTGTAAGCCTGAGGAGGCTATGAACCCACTGAAATTGAGTGTAAAATACTGTGTGGTACATGTGAATGTGAATGCCCCCATCAGTTTTTTCGCATAGGGGGTTCCGAGCTGTTATTGGATTCCTTCAAATGCTATAATCCTCACAGGCTGATTTGTAGAGAGGCCAGGTCTATGTGGTCTGAGCCCTGGGGATTTCACATATACTGAGATCCCAAAGGCAGAGACTGGGGTCTTATCTCCATTTCGTCATTTTTTTTCTGTATTTTTAGCCCAGTCTTTTCTAATTTCCAATACCAGTAATCCCTACAGAACCTCAGTGGAGATGCAGTGCTTCATAGTTTTCTCCTGTTTTCTCATTCTACTACTACCACCCTACCTATCAAGTGTTTCTGCTAATGAAAGCATTTTTTCTTCCTTTCCCCCTTCCTCCTCCTCCTTGATGACTGGTTGCCCTGGGGGACTCTGGCAGTTGGCCGTGTTTACATCAGGTAAGATGCATCTCATTTTACTTTGTCTTTCATCAGCTGTGGTTGCACAAGACAGCTCTCATCTCAGGAGACTGCTGTCAGAAGCTGCAATCTGCCCTGCTTGTGGGCTCATTTGCTTACTTACCCCCCCAGCCTTCTTTATATACCTGCCCACTGACAGGCGCTTGATGAAATCGGGATGGTCCTAACTCTGCCACAGACGGCCTTTGTGGGTCTCGGTTACTCATTTATAAATTGGGGTGGATTGATAGTGTGTTAGGTCCTTTTTATTTTAGAGATTCTGCTTCTATTAAAACAGCACCTCCTATTATATCACAGTCCCCGAGCCCTTAAAGGTTTTGAAAATATTAGAAAGGGTAAAACTTTTTTGGTATCAACAAAGAGCTTTTATGAGGAGGGGAAAAGTCTGTTTCCCCTGCTTTAGCACCTGCTTGGTGAGACAGAGCTGGGCCTGGCATTCACAAGTGGCTGTGAATAATCACAGTCAGCTGAATGTCTCCATGGTCGTCAGCAGTAGAGTACCACACTCGTAGGTGGCCTGGGAATGTGAGGGAGGACAGAAGTTCCAGACTGCTAAAGCCTCAGAATCTGGATAGGAGAAAGAAGGTGGGGACAGGACTGCACATTCTGTCCCCAGCAGGACCTTGTAGAACATATTGACTGTGAGTTTATGAAGGACACATAACACATAAGTTTTGGAGCTGTGAACAGTAAAGGTAGGAAATAAAATCATTCAATGCTGCTGTCTCCTCAGCCCTGAAGTCCTATATTCTTGTTTATAGAATGTCGATAAAAACACATGTTTTGGCCGTACGTGGTGTCTCACGCCTGTAATCCTAGCACTTAGGGAGGCCAAGGCAGGTGGACCACTTGAGGCAAGGAGTTTGAGAACAGCCTAGCCAATATGACAAAACCCCATCTCTACAAAAAATACAAAAATTAGCCAGGCGTATTGGTGCTGTCTTGTAATCCCAGCTTCTTAGGAGGCTGAGGCACAAGAATTGCTTGAACTTGTGAGGCGGAGGTTGCAGTGAGCCGAGATCGTGCCACTGGACTCCAACCTGGGTGACAGAGCAAGACTTTGTCTCAAAAGAAAAAAGAAAAAAAAAGCACATTTTTATCACCTTAATTTTTTTTTTTTTTTTAGATGGGTCTTACTCTGTTGCTGAGGCTGGAGTGCAATGGCGAGATCTTGGCTCACTGGAACCTCTGCCTCCCAGGTTCAAGTGAGTCTTCTGCCTCAGTTTACCAAGTAGCTGGGATTACAGACACATGCCACCACGCCCAGCTAATTTTTTTTTGATTTTTAGTAGAGACGGAGTTTCACCATGTTGTCCAGGCTGGTCTTGAATTCCTGACTTCAGGTAATCCACCTGCCTCAGTCTCCAAAGTGCTGAGATTACAGGTGTGAGCCACCGCACCTGGCTGAAACAAAAATTTTTAAACAGTGAAAGGGCCTGAGAAACCCAAAACAGGATTTTTTTATATTGAAAGAAATAGTTGAATGCAAAAAATCAATGAAAGTACATAAAAAGCATTAAGCAAATTTAGATAATGAGCAAAACCTATCCTTTAGCACATGGTAAGTCACCAGAAAATGATAAGCTTATATCCTGATTCTGATGCCTGGGCTACACAGTTGTTGGGGAAATGCTATAAAAATGAAAAATCGGCCGGGCGCGGTGGCTCACACCTGTAATCCCAGCACTTTGGGAGGCCGAGGCAGGTGGATCACGAGGTCAGGAGTTCGAGAACAGCCTGGGCAACATGGTGAAATGCCATCTCTACTAAAAATAAAAAAATTAGCCAGGCGCAGTGGTGGGCACCTGTAATCCCAGCTACTTGGGAGGCTGAGGCAGGAGAATTGCTTGAACCTGGGAGGTGGAGGTTGCAGTGAGCTTAGATGGTGCCACTGCACTCCTGCCTGGGTGACAGAGCAAGAATCCTTCTGGGGGAAAAAAAACATAGAAAGAAAAATATGACTGACAGGAAAATACAGTTGTTACTACTGAGAAGATAGGGATTTAAAGTTTGTTGTACTTATACCAGCAGCCTAAATTGAGGCTGAGTATGTCAGACTTGACAGCTCCAGGCTTGCAGTTTCCTTCCCTCTGTGTTGCTAGGAACCCCTAGAGAGAAAGCATGAAGAAGCCTGTTTAATTTATGATGATTTTTTTTTTTTTAAGACAGAGTCTTGCTCTGTCTCCCAGGCTGGAGTGCAGTGGCATAATCTCAGCTCACTGCAACCTCCACCTCCCGGCTTCAAGTGATTCTCTTGCCTCAGCCTCCTGAGTAGCTGGAACTCCAGGCATGCACTGCCATGCCCGGCTAATTTTTGTATTTTTGGTAGAGATGGGGTTTCACCATGTTGGCCAGGCTGTCTCGAACTCCTGAACTCAGGTGATCCACCCGCCTCGGCCTCCCAGAGTACTGGGATTACAAGTGTGAGCCACAGTGCCTGGCCAATTATGATGATATTTAAAAGCAGTTTTGATTTTACCACTGGTAAGTATTGATTGCTAGGAGAAGGAATGGTAGTCGGGTTTCTTGAGGTGTTCGTGCTCATGCTGGTGTTTCCCAGTTTGAGGCCTCTGGCCTGTGTTGTTCTCGTGGCTTTGGCTGATCACTTTGGTGGGTCTTGGGCCATTCATGCATTTTTCTCTCCTGCTTGCAGTGGTTGGAGACCAGACCTAACAGACAGGTGTGTCCAGTTTGCAAAGCTGGCATCAGCCGAGACAAGGTCATCCCCCCTCTATGGAAGGGGCAGCACTGGGCAACAGGATCCCAGGTGAGGACTTAGGATGCCTCTCCTACCCACTTCTCCTCTTGGACATGAATTCACTCCCATTCAACATCCCCTAACCCCACCCTTTACTTATTACTAGATGATCCCTTGGTTTCGAAGCAGTCTCATTCAGATGAGAGTCAGCCAGGAGGGGGAGGAAGGAGAGGGGATCCAAGTTACCACTTGCTGGGACCCAGGAGTGAACAGACATCACAATCACAAGTGTGCAGAGCACTGTGAAAGAGTACTTCTGCCTTCTGGGAAGCAGGATGTGTAGTAGGAGAGGCTCCAGGGAGTAGGGTTGCTGCAGCAGTGATGTATACAAGCATGGGGATAGAGGAAACAGGATCTGGGTGACTTTGTGGAGTTTGGGATTTATAGAAATGGAGTGGGGGCCAGCATTCCACAAACAAAAGTGCTGAGAGCCCTTCACAGTCTGGCATCCCCAAG
The DNA here is from genome assembly GCA_036589455.1 of Ateles fusciceps. Classification (NCBI taxonomy): domain Eukaryota; kingdom Metazoa; phylum Chordata; class Mammalia; order Primates; family Atelidae; genus Ateles; species Ateles fusciceps. Next base: position 9,684,096 of record JAZHEH010000882.1, on the reverse strand, counting down.
CCCTCCAGAAGAATCTCTTACCTTCTCCCACCTAGCCTGGCATATGCTGTGTACCGGACATATTGGACTTCTCTTAAAGGGATTTGTTCTTTCACATTTATCAGCCTATGTATTTGCTCTCTCTTCTGCCTTCTGCCCTCCCCAGTCCTGCTCGAGCTACCCTTCTACCCCTACCTTCTCCTCTAACTTCTACTCATCTCTCATGAGCAGCCCTAAAGTCCCTCCTTGAAGTGGTCTGTCTTCTCCACCTTAGTTGCTCTCACCCAGTTCCCAGCAAACTGTCATGTGATTGGTTCTATCCCCCTGAAACCATGAATACCTCAAGAGTTGGGTCTGTCATCAGTCTTAGTATTATAGCATCCTGTATAATGCTTATTGTATAACTAAGCCCTCAGTTGAGTATTCATGGGTTGAGTGATCCGAGTGGCTGAGACTTGAAAATAATAGCATGGGGTATTTGCCCAAGAATAGTGGGAGATAGAGCTGAAGTCAATAGGGGAAGGTCAGAGAAACCACGAACCTCAGCCCTCACTGCTGACTACCCACCCTCTGTTCCAGTTTGGATTTGGGATTTCTGATCTCTGTGACAGGCCCAGTATCATACAAACCCGGGGAAGGCATCTGGCCACGTTCCTAACCGTCTGAGTCAGGCTCTCTGTGAGAGGAGTAGGCTTTAGCGCAATCTGATGAATATCTCATAACAAGCTGATTTTCTCCCTTGTTCTCTATACAGATGGGAAGAACAGTTGCAGATAGAAGGAAGAGTTAGTATTTGGAGAATTAATTTGGCATAAGTTCATGTCCTAGGCAAGAAAGAGGCTATGGCCCTGACTCTGTTGGTGAAGAGCTCCCAGTCCTCATAGGGAGAAACTGAAAGCATTTTGTAATAGACTTATTGTACACCATTTCTGTTTCAGAGAGAAGACCCCTCCCCCGTCCTCAAGGACAGAGACCAGAGCCAGAGAATAGAGGGGTGAGAAACATTCTAGGAGAAGCTTCTACAAATGAGCTGGTGGCTTTAGAAGTTGCCTTCTTAGCCTTATCATTTTTCTCCTTGATTATAAAAGTAAAGGAAATCTTATAAAATACAGAAAGGAAAAGGGGGAAAAATCACTTATAATCACACCAATCCAGAGGTAACCACTGGAAACATTTTGATTCTATTTTCTTTTCAATTTCTCTATAATTATATATACACACAAATTTTATAAATCTATGTGTATATTTTCCAGATGTGTGTATACTTTTTACAGTTTTTGTTTTTTACAATATGTGGCTCCTGTTTTGTAACCCTCTCTTAAAATTTCATTTGTTCTACAGATATTTAAGTGCCCTCTGTGTGCGAGTGGGAGTCTTTTAGTATTATCTTGAGATTTTACATTGCCAGCAATATTAGTTTTGTGGATTTAACATAATTCAATCCTTTGTTAGATATTTAGTGGCTTTCTTTTTCCAATTTTAGAAATATTTTGATGAATTTATAGATAAATTTTTGAGCATATTCACTATTATTTTATTAGGATAAGACAGGGTCTCACTCTGTAGCCCAGGCTGGAGTGCAGTGGCACTATCACGGTTCACTGTAGCCTCGACCTCCTGAACTCAAGCAGTCTACCACAGCCTCCCATGTAGCTGGGACCACAGGTGCACGCCACCATGCAAAGCTAATTTTTTTTTTTTTTTTTTTTTTTTGGTAGAAACAAGGTCTCACTATGTTGCCCAGGTTGGTCTTTAACTCCTGGGCCCAAGCAATCCTCCCACCTCAGCCTCCCAAAGTGTTAGGATTAACCACTGTGCCTGGCTTAGGATAAATTCTTAAAAGTAAAATTACTGGCTAAAAAAAATTTGCATGTTTATCCCTGGTGGTCTAGTGGCTAGGAACAAAAACATTGAAAATTTTTTGCATATTTACATCAAATGTTACTCTTAAAACAAATTCTGTTAAAATGTTAAAGAAATTTTAAAAGCAAAATATTTACCCACATTGCCAAGAGCCCAGAACAAGTATATTCTCATTTCCTCATTTTCTCTTCATCTGTATGCTGTGTATATGTATTTTTATGTAGCCATGACCATTCTGTTTGCTTTAAAATTTAGTTTTGGCAGGTTTTCCATGATGCTCTGAAGTATCCTCTTTATTATTTAGGCTGTTATTTATCCCATTGAGGTTTTTATTTTATTTTTTTATTTTTCCATGCTCTTACTGGGAACCCATTGAGCTTTGATGCATTATAATTTGGGTTTTCCTCATGGAAGAACCTTTTAGTTGTTTCCCCATTTTGCTCTTTAGGTAATGCTACAGTAACCATCTTTGTACACTGTTTAGTTTGAATAATTGCATTTCATTAGGATTCCCAGGAGTAGGATTATTGAGTCAGGGATCTTGATAGAAATTAAGGTTCTTGGCTGGGCACGGTGACCCACACCTATAATCCCAGCACTTTGGGAGGCCAACGTGGGTGAATCACCTAAGGTCAGGAGTTCCAGAGCAGCCCTGACCAGTATGGTGAAACCCCATCTCTACTAAAAATAGAAAAATTAGCCGGGTGTGGTTGTGCACACCTGTAGTCCCAGCTACTCTGGAGGCTGAGACAGGAGAATCATTTGAACCCGGGAGGCAGAGGTTTCAGTGAGCCGAGATCGCACCACTGCACTCCAGCCTGGGCTACAGAGTGAGACTCAGTCTCAAAAAAAAAAGAGAAATTAAGGTTCTCTTCTCCAGATTATCCTTAATAATAATATTAGCAGTGAACACTTGTTGAATGGCTACTATATGGAAATAACTATATGTTAAGAGCATTATATTTTTGATCTCATTTAAGCCTCACATCAACTCATTTAACGAAAGAGGAAACTGAGGCCCAAATAGGTGAAGTGACCTGTCCAGGGCCACACATAGAGTGCTGAAACCCAGATCTGGCTGGTATTGGAGTCCCTGCTCTTGACCACCAGGTGACACCACTTTAACATTCCCAGTTTTTGGTTTCCTACAGAGCATTAGCAACTAATGCAGGAATCGGAGGCCCACGAAAGCCAGAGGCCCCGGTCTTGATGACCGAGGAGCATACCTCTACAGCTGCTAGTGATTTTTTTTGGTATACCGTGCCCCAGGAACATAATCCCACCAAATGTGAGGACTGGTAAGCTCATATAGATGTTGCTAAAAGGGAAGCAGAATGATTAGTCCTCAGGATTGCACTGAATGAATCTGTGGTTCCTGATGAAACAATTGCACCTTCCCAGGTAAGGCAGCCTCAGTCCCAGGAGCCCTTAGGTTCAACCATGAACTGAGTAGTAGGCATTTTATACTGAGGAGATGGAAACTCATTGTTTTCCCTCCCTTTAGATTTGCCATCTCATTAAGTCTGCTGTTAGGCTTTATAGGTGGTACCATCTGCCAAGAAGTTTAGAACTAAAGGCGTCTCAGTGTGTGACAGAGAGCAGCTACTTCTGTGACTTGCAAAAGATTCATAAATGAAGGCCAGTGAACTCTTTATGAAAAGCATGTGGCCCAATAGTCTGTCTTCTTTTTATTCTTTTTAAAATCATTTGTTCTTAACCTCTCACCAGGGATGCAGGGGAAGAGAAGAAATATTTGAAAGATGTGCACAGTAATTTAAGAGCATGAAGGCCAGGCACAGGGCTCAGGCCTCTAATGCTAGCACTTTGGGAGGCAAAGGTGGGAGGATTATTGAGCCCAGGAGTTTGAAACCAGCCTGGGCAACAAAGTGAGACCCTGGCTGTACAAAAAAATTTAAAAATTAACCAGGCATGGAGGGGTGCACCTGTGGTCCCAGCTGCTTAAGAGGCTAACATGGGAGGATTGCTTGAGCCTGGGAGGTTGAGGCTACAGTGAGCCATGATTGTACCGTTGCACTCCAGCCTGGGTGACAGAGCGAGACCCTGTCTCAACAAGAAAAAAAAGAAAAGAAAAGCATGTGTTTTCAGATCAAATTGACCTAGTTTTAGATCTAAACTGTATTCCTTGGTAAGTTATTTCACCTCTCCAAGCCTCAGTTTGGTCATCTGTGAAATGCAGGTGAAGCTAATGTAAAAATTAAACATGATTTGTGTGTGCCAGTGCTTAACATGGTGCCTAGCACAGAGCTCATGCTTTAAAAAAAGGGAGTTATTTATTCACAACATTGTTGCTACTGAATCTTTTCATGTGAAAGATGATTCAGTGTAGAACATGCATAGGGCAAAAAAACTGAGGGTGATACACCAAACTGCTGACAGTGGTTATTTCAGAGGTAAAGTGGAGTGGCTGTGAAGTGGGAGGGTGAATAGAAGATCTCTGACTTTCTTTATCAATTAGTTCTGTAATGTGTGAGTTTCTTATAGCAAGCATATATTACTTTTATAATCAGAAAACATTAAAGTGTTTTAAAATGTAAAAATTCTATGTAACTATTAAAAGAAATTTTAATCCATAACTTGTCCATATACCTGCATATTGTTGTGTACTTGTGACCACAATGTCCAAACAATTTTGTCTGATAACTTGGTCACAAGACTTTTTCAGTGTTACTGCATAAGTCAGGATAATGGTTCTTTGAATGCATGTATCAAGATTTTGATTGTGACTTCCATTGTTGGCTAATTGGAGTTTCAACATTTTTTGCTATTAAAGGTAATGTGTAGCTTGTTTGATGTTCCCTTGGGCATGGGGGTGACTGTCAATATTGCTGATATAAACCATGTAGAAGATATTATTAGCTAATGTGGGACTCTGGAAAATATCCTCAAGCCCTAAGAGTGCTGACTTATGTCAGCAGAGTGTTTCATATTGGGTCAGAGCCACTCCTTTTTTGGCCCATTCATAGATTCTTAGCTGGAAACTAAGGCTAAAAGGGCAGAGGGCTTGCCAGAGTTCCTCTGCTTCAGAGTATATATGGGAGGAAAGCTCTCCCCCAACTTGGAAACATGTGGCACAGGGTAGGGAGGAGAGGCAGGTGCCACATGCAACGTGAGGTTTGTTGAGTTTGACAGGCACAGGAGAAACCTGCCCGATTCTCCTCCCCTTAATTGCCTTCTTCCACACAGGGATTTCAAGGATTTGGATTTGGAGATGGTGGCTTCCAGATGTCTTTTGGAATTGGAGCATTTCCCTTTGGGATATTTGCCACAGCATTTAATATAAATGATGGGCGGCCTCCTCCAGGTAAGACCCCGTTTCCTTGAGAAATCAGGAAAATATCTTAGTAATATTGCTTGAAAACTCATTCGAATTCAGCAGTATATAAGTTACAGATAATTGTCACTATATGGATAATCCTTTTCAAAATGTCTTAAGCTGTTTTCAGATCATGTATAGTCATGGTAATAATGTGTACTTACCAACTACCAGGCACATATATATCATATAGCACTTTCCATTCCAAGTTCAGGGGGATCATCACAACCACCCTGTGGAACAGGAGGTGTGTGATTAGCTCCATTTAACAGATCAGAAAATGCTCAGTAATGTTACCAAGACATACCCCATATCTATAAAATGAAAAACTATAAAGAGCTGAGGAAAAGCCTAGTTCTGCACATTTGCTCCCCCACTTTGGCCATTTGGGGGCATGGAAATGGGAGATGACCCATAAAGAGTGAGGGCATATCCATTGTCTGGCATCCCTGTCCAGCTTCCTTCATGACACAATGTGAGGCTGGTTATAAGCCTCAACCCTGTGGGAACCATGCCTAGGTCTACCACCTGCTGCTGCATTTCTCCCTCCGCTGCTTGAGAGTGCCATCTGCATTCAGTATAGAGCAAGGCAATGAGGTGGGTGCCCTGAACTCTGACACCTGAGCCAAGATCCTTACTGTGGAGCCAGCAGAGATGCCATGATCAGTTGAGCTCTGCCTGTACTCGTCGGAGCTTCACGTGCGCCGGGCACAGTGTATGGTACAGAAGTGACCATCGTGTGAGCTTATGCCCTAAAGACAGTAACTGGGTCATCCCAGTTATTCTCATCCCCCACCCTGGTTTTCGGTACACAGCAGGCAATCTATAAGTCTTTCTTGACTGCCTGTCTGCCTTCGTGAATCCATCAGAGCATCCAACTGAGGAACCTCAGCACCAAGATGTCCTGGAGATGCCCTTTCTTACCTTATCTACCTTGAAGATTTATCATCTGTTCACATGTTTTTTTCAGAGGAAGGACACCCTAAAAGATACGATGTACTCTGCCCTGAAGAAAGGGCAAATCCCTGTGAAGCCAGTAAGAACCTGCTTGGTAGCTTGCATCCTTCTAACCTGGTCCAAGGCTAACCTTGGATTCCCCAGCTAAGCAGAGTTCCACAGCCAGGCTAGACTCTGGATCACTTTATTCCCCCTGCCACAGTCACAGTTTTCCCTTGTCATGCTTGGTACAGTTTGCCCATCCTAGATACAGATTCTTTTTTTTTTTTTTAAAGATGGGGTTTCACCATGATGGCCAGGCTGGTCTTGAACTCCTGACCTCAGGTGATCCACCCACCTCGGCCTCCCAAAGTGCTAGGATTACAGGCGTGAGCCACCACGCCCGGCCGATACAGATTCTTTTATCCTCCTCCCCCCCAAAGTCAGGACAGGGAGCTCTAAATGGTAGCTTTTCTCAAAGCAGAGAAGAGTGGAGACTTAGATTCTCACCCCAGTTCTTCTGCCTCTGCCTTGAAAGACAAGTCATTTTGCCTGTCTGGATCCTAGTTCTCTCCTGGGAAAGGAAGGCAGTCCCTGCAGCGCCCTTGAGAGGCAGTGTGGAGAGGCTAGAGAGCATGACTGTAGAGCTCGGCCACTGACTTCTGAGCTTTCACTTTTGGACAGGTCACCTCAAACCTATGTTTCACCTGCTTCCTACTCAAAATGGAAATCATATCCACCAAATAATAATATGTACAAAACACTTAGCAGATAGAAGATACTTAACAAACAGTAGGCTTGCTTTCATTATTTCCTCTAAGAGTTTCCTGTTAGTCACCTGGTTTATTGGCATGTGCAGGCCAAATCTTTTATAATAAATTGGAGACCATGTCCTCATTGTTATATTGTTTCACATAGTTTCATTTTGCCTGATATTATTTGGGGTTTAGAAATCTTTTTAGTGTGTATGATTCTGATGTTGTAAAGAGATAAAGTTTGATCCTGTCAGCTTCTGGCCTGAGTGGGTAGTGTGCATAGCTGCAGTGTTCTGACAGCCTCTTTCTCCCTCCTGTCTCTCCAGCTGTCCCTGGGACACCCCAGTATGTGGATGAGCAGTTCCTATCACGCCTCTTCCTATTTGCGGCCCTGGTGATCATGTTCTGGCTCCTGATCGCCTAATGCTGGGTTCCTGCCTATACCCGTGGCAGGGCTCTGGACTGGTGATGTGCCACCCCCCACTCCTGGTGTTTGGCTTCCTGGCTAATCTTGACACCTAGAATCAGTGGGATCAGTAACACATCAAGGAGTCTTGTTTCCCCATCAGAGCTTTGGAACTCAAGACCAGTTGGCGATGACCCCTGAGTATTGCCACTGCTGTAAACACCCTATAACCTCAGGCCTTGGCATTGAGTCCTCTCTCATGGGTCACACCATGAAATCTTGTTTCATCCAGTTCAGCAGGTCCTGACTCTGCAGAGGGAAGAGGCAGAAAGAGAAACTGTCAGAGTATAATTTCACCTGAGTTTAATATTACAAAAACAAAAGGATGCACCAAATGTTATTTCTGGAAACTTTCATCTCTTTAAATACCCCTTGGAAAGTTGCCTCTGAAGCCAGTGGGGGCTTCTCGGAGAGGTTCCCTTTGCAAATCCCAGTGCTGCTCTGTTCTCTTCTCCTCCCCCCTCCCCTTCCTCTTCCTCTTCAGAGATGCAAGAAATTGCTGTCCCATAAAAATCATAATTGCAACAGCTGAAGCTGGAGTCACTTCATGAATTCACCATAGATTCAAAGATCTTTTATTGGCTCTGGGCTGTGCTCAGTGTCTTTGGCCTCAGAGAGCAACTTGAATGACTTCCTGGTTTCCTGGCATAAATTATTCCTGGTGAGACACGTGGCTTCACTTACAGATTTCCCATCAGCTTTCTCCCTAAAACTATGTGCATCTGCCTCTCTTTGCCAGAGAACACACAGCCAAGACTACTGCTGAAGCTGAGACTGACTACTGTGCATTAGGAAAGACCTGGAGTCAGGACTTTAGTGGGATTTGGAGCTCCGATGCAGGAACAACTGAACAACTAGCCCTGTCCCCTAGGCTGCAGAAGCTTGAATGCATCCTCTCCCAGAACCTGCCACAGGAAACGGGGGGCTTTGTCAGGTCAGCCCAACTGCATGCGGAAGACCACCATCCTCAGAAGCCAAGTTGTCCTTTACAAAGAGGCAAGGAAAGGGTAAACCCACATGTGACCCTGATTTTGGTATGGCTTGATGGAGTACCCTGAAAACTCCTTTTATGTGTGCTAAAATCAGGGAAGCATGTGACTCCCAAGCAGACAACCCCTGATGATTTGTAAAGCCAGGTGGCAGGGCTTGGGGAGCCCCAGCACAATGATATGGTGTGGTCTTCCCCTCCTGTGGAATTGAGGGGAAATTATTCTTCCCAATACCTTGATTTGATTTTCAGTTTCACAAGCTTCTTCCTCTGAACCTTATTGAGGGAGTGTGGTACTAAGCAGGTAGGACAGTTCACCTGGTGAACAGTTTTTTCCCTGTCTTCTACACTTCATCCCAGAAGTCCAGCCTGTTTCTGGAGACCCCAAAACTCGGGGGAGATAGGCTTCCTCTGGGCCTCTTTCTTACTTTGCCATCCACACGCTAACGCTCAGCAATGACCAACAAATGGCAGGAAGCCCCACTTAGTGCTTTTTCCCAGTTATGACTCTGCATAGTTTGTGGAAACAAAGATCTGGAGGAAGATGAGGGAAGCCCTCCCCCTCTTACAGCCCCCACCCCTTCTCCTTTGTACCTATTGGCACCAGAGTTCAGTGTTTAAACAGACAAAATACAAAGTATTGAGTAGGTGGTTTATTTGCCGAATCTACTTGGTAGGAAGAAGCCACTAGCTTTATAGTGTGCCTGATGGATTTTTAAACATTCCTGGGCACCCACTCAGGAGTGCTCTTTTTATCACCTGGAAATCCCCATAGTTGGAGGGGCCCCTGGAGTGTCTCTGCTCTAGAGAGAAGTGGTGGGACCCCTTCAGTGCAGTGGCCCCAACTAGTGGAGGAAGAGAGGACTTCAGTCAGATGGACTCAACAGAAATGGGTTTCCAGAATACTGAAGAGTTGTGGGTAGGAAAATCAATAATTTGGACTCTTCAACAAAATGGAATGAGCCCAGGAGAGCTCCACCAACAAAGGCACTCTGGGAACCTGTTAGTAGAGCCAGGCTGGCCAAATGCTGTTTGATTTTGAACCTTATAGGTCCCCACTCACCCTCTGCCAGGAGGTAAGGCAGGAGAGCTGACTTGGGACTGCTGGTTTGGCCCCAACAGGGAGCCCCCTTCCTACCACCCCTCTGCAAGCTCACCACCTCATCCTTCTGCCAAGGCAGCTTTCCTTTCTTTTGTGTGTTTTCTGTGTTCTTGGCCTCCACCCTCCTCTTGCCACCCTTGTGGACTAGGACCAGGTCCTGACCAGTCAGAAAATGATGATATGTATAGTGGCACACCTTAACCAGTCAGTAATTTTCACTGTTGTGAAAGTGATTTGATTTAGAATTAAATAAATGGTTTTACATTACTGTGAGCTTGGACTTCTTGTCTGTGTCATGGAGGGTGAATGGGTAGGGAGTAGTCACACTGGTCTGGCCTCATGGAGGTTCCTGTGCATCCTTGGTAATGTCACACGGAGGATGAAAGTCTTGAAAGAAACTGGGCATAGTATGCCTGTAGTCCTAGTTACTCTGGAGGCTGAGGCAGGAGGATTGCTTGAGCCCAGAATTTCAAGGCTTCAGTGAGCTATGATCATGCCACTGAACTCTAGCCTGGGTGACAGAGTGACACTGTCTCTTAAGAAAAACAAAAAAGGAAAAGACTTTAAACAGCTATCAATGGTTAGAGATGAGAAATGTAGGCTGGAGGCCTGGCTTCATACACAGCCTTGCCCAAGGTAAAACCTGTCTGACAGGCAGCCCCAGTCCTGACAAGTACGTGGCATTCCTAAGCTTGCAGGTGACAAGCTGCCACAATGGTGCTTTGCTTGTGTCTGACCAGAGCATTTAGGACAATCATAGGTTACTCACTGTCAGCATCTCTCCATCTGTTCAGTAACAGGGCAGGTGGGCTCTCAGCCAAGTGCTCACCCTGGAGCAGAAGGTGTGTCCCTCCCTCAGGTTCCTTAGTAGCAGGGTGTAGTGTGAGATGGAAGATATTGCTGAAGTTACAAATCTGGCCCAGCCTCAGGCTTGCCAACGTGCCAGAGCTACAGGTAATTCCTCTGAAAAGAGCTTTTTTCTTCCTGATTTTGATCTAACAGTTATCAAATTGAGTAGTACCAAGATACAGTGGGGAATGCAAAGGTAAGGGAACTTCAGGAACTCATAAGCCCAATGAGAAAAGACCAGGTTTTTTTTCTTTTTTGAAAAATTTTAATTTTAGGCCAGGCATGGTAGCTCACACCTATAAACCCCAGCACTTTGTGAGGCTGAGGTGGGAAGATTGCTTAAGGCCGCAAGTTTGAGACCAGCCTGGGCAACACAGGGAGACTTTGTCTCTACAAAAATAAAAAATATTAGCCAGGCACAGTGGTGTATGCCTGTGGGCCCAGCTACTCAGGAGGCTGAGGTGAGAGGATCACCTGAGCCTGGGAGATGAAGGCTGCAGTGAGCTATGATCATGCTAGTGCATTCCAGCCAGGGCAACAGACCCTTTTAGAAACGGTCTTACTCAGTTGCCCTGGCTGGAGTACAATAGTGTGAACACAGCTCACTGCAGCCTGGAACTCATAGGGTCAAGAGGTCCTCCCACCTCAGCCTCCCAAAGTGTTGGAATTACAGGTGTAAGCCACCATGCCGGCCTTAGGTTTTTGTTTTCGATGTGAAAAAAAAAAACAAAACATGCAGTAGTAGAACAGGACAATAAAGCCTCCATGTGTCATCACCCAACCCCAGTAACTATCAACTCAGATCCAGTCTTGTTGCATCTATACCTCCCACACACTGTTCTCTCCCACTGTATGAACGATTCTGAAGCAAACTCCAATCATATGTCATCTATTAAGTATTTCAGTATGCATCTCAAGTATTTTAAAAACAAGCAAAATAGGCTGGGCGTGGTGGCACACACCTGTAATCCTAGCACTTTGGGAGGCCAAGGCGGGTGAATTGCCTGAGCTCAGGAGTTCAAGACCAGCTTGGGCAACACGGTGAAACCCATCTCTACTACTAAAATATAAAAAATTAGCCAGACATGGCAGTGTGTACCTGTAGTCCCAGCTACTTGGGAAGCTGAAGCAGGAGAATTGCTTGAACCCGGGAGGCAGAGGTTGCAGTGAGCATTCCACCAGTGCACTCCAGTCTGGGAGACAGAACAACACTCCATCTCAAAAAAAAAAAAAAAAAAAAAAAAAAAAAAAAATATATATATATATATATGTGTGTATATATATATATTTAAAAATATTTCTTAAAATCAAATATCCAGTCATTGTTCAGATTTCCCTAGTTCTCATAACTTGTGTAGTTTGCATTGAGATCCAAATCAGTTTCATACGTTGCTATTATTTGTCTCTGAAATCTTTTTTTTTTTTTTTGAGATGGAGTTTCACTTGCTGTCCAGGCTGGAGTGCAGTGGCATGATCCCAGCTCACTGCAGCCCCCGCCTCTCAGGTTCAAGTGATTCTCGTGCTTCAGCCTCCCAAGTAGCTGGGACTACAGGTGCCCACCACCATACCTGGCTAATTTTTTGTGTTTTTAACAGAGACAGGGTTTCACCATGTTGACCAGGCTGATCTCGAACTCCTGACCTTAGGTGATTCACATGCCTCAGCCTCCCAAAGTGCTGGGATTACAGGCATGAGCCACCTTGCCTGGCCTGCCTCTGAAATCTTTTCTACTCTGCAGTTTATCTGTTAAAGAAACCCGGCTATATGTCCTGTTGCATTTCCCACAGCCTCAGTTTTGCTATTTGCATCATGGAAATGTTATTAAGCTCCTCTTACCCATGGTATTTCCTGATGGTTGGTTGTTAGATCTAGAAGCTTGACCAGATTCAAGCTTATTATTTTTGTTTTGTAAGACTATGTCATAGGCGATAGTATATACTTCGTGCATCTTATCTGAAGGCACTTAATGTCTCATAGTCCTACTTTGTGATAGTATAGAAGCCATTACTGATCATTTAGAGTTGAGAAACAAGACTGCACTCTGGGCAGAGTGGGGCAGAAAATTACAGAGAACATAGAGAGCTGGTTGTTGGAGGAATGGCAGATGGCGGAAGGCAGGATTTGCTCAGGAAAAAGCGGAGTCCTGGAGTGAAGGCAATAGGGAGACAAGGCCACAGGGTGAGATGTAGTCAGTTCATGAGGGCTAGTTTGGCCTTTATTTTGTAGGTAGTGGGGTACTGTTGAAGGGTTTTGAACAGAGAGATGACAGGACCAGAAACATACTTTTGGAAGATTGACCAGGCCATTGTGGGTAGGATGATTCAGGGAGGGCAGAGACTGGAAGGCAGAGACTGGAGGCCAGAGATTGGCTCAGTTTGAAGCAAGTGGAAGTACACTGGGCAAGTCTGGCTGGGTACCAGTGGACCAGTACCTTCAGCAGGGCAGAACCTTGAGTTGTTTTTCAAGGTCCAGGTTTTCAGGCTCCTAGGCTCCAAGAGTTGACTGTGAGGCAGCTAGCAGGATCTGGCCCTAGGGACTGACCAAGCCATGGTCAGTAAAGTAAACTATGGACAGGTAGCTTGGGTGCTATTGAAACTCAGTTGGTCTACTCCCTGCCCAGGCTTTTTCTGCCCTCCAGAAGTCCCCCTTGAGTTCACAAGTGATTTCTGGAATGTTCTTTGGGTCCATATTAAAACTGTATCTCTTGGCCATAGCATTTCTACAGAAAGCTATATTCCCTTCCTTTACATTTTCAACTTGCATTTCTCAGAGTCTCCTGAACTTCCCTGGGAGGAACTTGGGGGACTTGGATATCCCCCAACTCCCGGCTGGTGAAGACCATGAGGCTGGAAGTAGGAGGAAGTGGAATGTGAGAGGGAAGGAGGAGGAGGAAAAGACAGATCTGGGTGCCTTGGTGTGGAGTGGAGGGAGAGGGAAGACACCCAGGAGGTTTTGGTTCCCAGGATGCCAGTGCTTTGTTGCCTGGGGAAATACAGTGTTACATCTTTTTGTAGGAAGGATGAGGAAAGTCCCTGTCCCCTGTTTGCTAGTCATGAGGCAGCTTGTCAGGAGCGTCCCCTGGATTCTTGTCACTTTTTTTTTTTTTTTTTGAAACAGAGTCTCACTCTGTCGCCAGGTGCCAGGCGCCAGGCTGGAGTGCAGTGGCACGAGCTCGGCTCACTGCAACCTCCACCTCCCAGGTTCAAGCAATGCTCCTGTCTCAGCCTCCCAAGTAGCTGGGACTACAGGCACCCACCACCACGCCCAGCTAATTTTTATATTTTTTAGTAGAGATGGGGTTTCACCATGTTGGCTAGGGTGGTCTCGATATCTTGACCTCATGATCCTCCTGCCTCGAACTCCCAAAGTGCTGGGATTACAGGCGTGAGCCACCACACCTGGCCGATTCCTGTCACTTTAAATCAATACACAATCTTGTGTTTACTATAATGATTTCCTCAGAAACTATAAAACTGACTACTGAAAATAGTTCCCAGGAATTAACGGAAGTGGGACACAGTCTTCCTCCCCAGCACTTTGTGCACACTCAGGACATGGTGAGCCACCTGCCACACCCAGAGGAGAAAAATCTGACCGGCATCCGGTATGAATTTGATGGTCAGAGCAGGAAGAAGAGAACTGTGCTTGCCTTTGCCTTTGCTTGCCCAGCTGCTGAGACCAGAGACAGCTGGGTTGAACTTTGTCCTTGGTCAGGGGTGGGGGGTGGGGGACAGAATCCATTTCCCTGGGCCCTATCCTCTTTTGGTCATTTGGACACTTTTCCCACAATCTAAATCTGATCTAAGGAAATGACAATTGTGAAAGACCCAATATGAGAGAATCAGATGGGAAGGTGGGTCATCAGGGACCAGCTGACCTGGCTGATGGTGTATTAATACCTTCATCACACAGAGGACCCCAAACCTAATGAGGGGAAGTAGGGGAAGTAGGGGAAGTGGTTCTCAAAGCTACTCAGCCAGCTAGCAGCTGCCCTAACCCAGTCAGCAGTCTTAATTATTAGTCCTGAGATCTCGCCTCCTCATAGGAGATTCTAAACTGGTAGCCCACAAGGCAAATCTAGTGGGCAGGTGTGTTGTTTCATTTGGCCTACATGGCATTTTAAAAACTTTTTGATGCTATCATTTTTTTTTTTTTTTGAGATGGTGTCTCACTCTATTGCCTGGCTGGAGTTCAGTGGCGTGATCTCGACTCACTGCAACCTCCACCTCCTGGATTCAAGTGATTCTCCTGTCTCAGCCTCCTGAGTAGCTACAGGCGCGTGCCACCATGCCCACCTAATTTTTGTTTTTGGTAGAGACAGGGTTTCACCATGTTGGCCAGGATGGTCCCGATCTTTTAACCTCGTGATCCGCCCGCCTCAGCCTCCCAAAGAACTGGGATTACAGGCGTGAGCCACCAAGCCTGGCCAGCTATCAACATTTTTTAAAATGGCAAATTTCACCTAAACACCTGGATTTTTGGCATGTTTTGAAAGGTTGGAAGACCTGGGACTGGTAGGCCCATGTTCCTGCAGAACTGCTCATTTTTCCAGTGGGGCGCACAAGCTCCAGCATCCTGTGCTCATTTCTATACCGAATTGGCCTGGTTGAGGATCTGCTCCTGGGATGCTGGCTGGCCGTCTCCAACCATCTTTGATCTAGAAATTTACTGTCAGCTTACTCATAGTGGCGCAGAGACGTGGTTTCTCTGAGCTAGAAGCTTCTAAGAAAAGTCCATCCTCAAAGCTGTTTGTGGGATAGACCTAGCTCCTCCATAGTAATATTCCTGATTCCAAACACAATATTGGGAAGAGCTCTGGACTGGCAGTCAATAGGCCTATCCAAGTTCGGCCTCTGATCCGTAACTTTCCCTATCTGTAAAATGAGGGCGACTAGATGGGTGCGGACGGTCATCCGTGTTGCGACTTCCGGCCCACGCAGACTCACCCTTACCAGCAGGAGCACCTCGTGGGGACGCCGCTCGCACTAGGGGGCGCCAGGGCCCCTGCAGAACCAGAGCCAGGGGGCGGGGCCTGGCCACGGCGGGGCGGGCCGTCGGCGGGCAGGCCACAGTCCCAGGTGTGGTTTGGTCCTCCCGGCGCGCCGTAGGCAGTGCATCCCGTTCGCGCCTGGGGCTGAGGTCGGTCCTCGCCTGAGGCGGCGGCGGCAGCGGGAGCTGAGGGGAGCTGAAGGGAGCTGAGGGGGAGCTGCTGTAGCCCCCCCGCCTCTTTCTCCCCATTTCCGCGCTCCCGGGACCATGTCCGCGCTGGCGGGTAAGGAAGGACTGCGCCCTGTCCCGCCGTTATCTCCGAAGCCCTGGTCCATGGCGCCTGAGGGGAAACCGGCAGTCTCTCGCGGGTTTCGGGCTGTTTGAATCCTCGTGGTTCCGGGCTCCTCAGAAGAAGAGCTGGAAGGCGGGGTGGGCACAGCGCTCCCCAGGCACTCGGAGGGTGGGACTCCGTGAATGGGGAGGCAGGGCATCCGGGAGACAGAGGGCTCCGAGAGGCAGGCGGGTTGGGCGGCTTCCTGCGAGTTGAGGTCCCCGGGAGAAAGAGATTCTGGCTTTGCCAGGAGTCCAGATTTTTGGAGGGAACTGGCGGCCGCAGACCCCCAAATTAAAACGGTTTTTAAGGAAGTTGAGAAGCATAGGGTCCTCTTAGAGTGGAAACTGTGGAATTCTAGTAGTACAGGATCCTCTAGGGTTCAAGACAGTTAAGAGAGTTACTCCGGTTCTGGGTTTTCTGTGGGAAATGAAGGAGGATGTAACTTCCCCCGCCAGGACCCAAGGCTTCTCGCGGGCATCTTGATGCCTGGGATTCCCCCGGGGCTGGGAGCTCTTTGCAGGAAATAAGGCAGTATGGAGCCCCTTGAGGCTTAGGACAGGACTAAGGGTAAGGAGAGATCTGACCATTCTTTTTGGAGCTCAAAGGTCTCTGCTACAGGTGACAAAAGTAGGTCACCTGGGGTTCTGAATCCTCCTGTGGAAGCTCCCCTTGGCCTTTCTAAAGACTAGAGGGATGTGGCCAAACGCCTCCTGGAAGGAAGAGTTGCTAGGGTGAAGGGTGGCTTCAGAGTTGGGTTAGCTGTGCCTGCAGTCTCCTCCCCGTCACCTCACACACCACCCTCCAGCTTCCTGCCTTCCCCATCTGTTCCTCCAGCAGCAGGAACCTTCTGTCTCCTACGTTTCCCAGCCACCTGTGTGGGTGGCCCAGCCTCTGGGTCCACCAGGGTCAGCGTCCAGAGCTTTGGAGAGGCGGCAAGAGAGTATTGAGGTGGAGGGGGGGCTGGCTGGCTGCCCCCTGCTTCCTGGCTTTCCGTCTGTGGACAGTCACTTCCTTCATCCTGAATACAAGGGCCAGGCTACCAGTGGGTCACTTCCTCACCATGGAAGCATGGGATTTTCTCATTGGTGATAATAGGCCTCTGGAGAAAGAGAGCTAGAGATGGAAATGCCTAAAAAAAATTTTTTTTTAGACTGGACGTGGTAGCTTATGCCTATATTCCCAGCCCTTTGGGAGGCCAAGGCAGGAGGATTGCTTGAGTCCAGGAGTTCGAGATCAGCTTGGGCAATATAGCAAGACCTCATCTCTTAAAAACAAAACCTTGTCTCTTAAAAAAGGATTTTTTTTTTTAGCTTCCAGAGTTCTTCAACTCAAATGATTTCCAGTAATTTTTTCTAACAGCTATGAATATAGGCTGCCTGTCTTGAACCCTGTTTCTTAGAAACTTGTGAAAGGTTTCACAGTGGAATAGTCTAGAGGCATAAAGCCTCTAGATGCACTCGCTTATGCATTCTTTCTTTCATTCATAGAATGTTTGTTGGATTCTTCTGTGTCATATACTTACCCAAATGCTGAGTACAGTGGTGAACAAAACAGACATAGTTCTTGCTTTTGTCCTCCTTGTAATCCTAGAGATGAACAATAATAATTGTAACAATTGCAATAAATGCTATAGTAGTTGAGATAAACAATTGAGATAAGTGCTGTGAGTGTGCACTGGGGTGAGGGATATTCTCTTTCTTCTTTTTTGGTAGAGACAGGGTCTCACTATGTTGCCCCCACAGTGGTCTTGAACTCCCTAGTTTAAAGCCATCCTCCTGTCTCAGCCTCCCAAGATGCTGGGATTACAGGCATGAACCACCATGCCCATTCTCTACTTTTTTGTTTTTGAAGGGAATGCTTTTCTTAAAAATGAAAGTTTTTGCCGACCCCTGGAGATAAGTAAAAGTCTGGCAAAAAAAAAGCTCAAGGAACATTCCAGACAGAGGAAACAGCATTAAAAGGCCCTAAGGTAGGGAGGCATGTGATGCCTTTGAGCCTTTGAGCTGGAGGGTCAATATGGTTTTTTGTTTCTTTTGGGTGGGGGCGGGGTGGGGAGGCAGAGTTTCGCTCTGTTGCCCAGCCCGGAGTACACCGGCACGATCTCAGCTCACTGCACCCTCTGCCTCCTGGGTTCAAGTGATTCTCCTGCCTCAGCCTCCTGAGTAGCTGGGACTATGAGCAAGTGGCTAATTTTTTGTATTTTTAGCAGAGATGGGGTCTCACCATGTTGCCCAGGCTGGTCTCAAACTCCTGAGCTCAGGCAGTCCCCCACCTTGGCCTCCCAAAGTGCTAGGATTACAGCCATGAGCCACCATGCCCAGCCAAGTAGGGCTTTTTTATCTGTGAGGAGACTAAGGCTCAGAAATGACAAGGTTCCATAGCTAAATAAGTGGTGGTGGTGAGAGTTCATATTTTCCGACTTCAAGTTTAGTGCTTCCTCCTCTGTAACACAAACAGCAGAATGAAGTTGACCATGGAGTCAGAGAAGGAAGTGGGACTTAAACTTTTACTTGTTATTCCATCCAAACTGTGTTCTGAGGCACCTCAGATTCCTCTTGTGTAACCAGAGAATCAACAACAAAGAAATCAAATATTTACTGAGTGCCTGTGATGTCTGTGGCACTGGGTAGAACCAAGTTTTACCTCTTATAAATTTTAACATGCTTTAGAGCCAGAAGAGACTTTTGAGATAATGTATAGTCACCTTGTTTTACTTACGAAGAAACTGAGGCTCAGGGAAGAAAATGGAGTTGTCCAGAGTCACTCAGCTTGTGGTAGAGCCAGCAGCAAGGTAGGACTTCTCCAGTGTTCTTTCCAATATTTCAGGCTGCTTAAGACATATGGGGTCTGGCACATGGTAAGCCCTTAATAAGTATTTGTGGAAATGAGTAATATATAGTTTGTGCCTTTGAGAAACTTACTGTCTAATTAAGGTAATTAAGGGAAAAAATGAAACTCCCATGGTGATCAGTAGTGGGATTGCACCTGTGAAAAGCCACCGCACTCCAGCCTGGGCTACGTAGCAAAATCCCCATCTCTTAAAAAAAAAAAAAAAAAGAAAAAAATTGATAAGACAAGCTATTATAAGGCCTGAATATGATAACATTATAGAATTTCAAAGATGAGGGAGAATTCTCCTCATACATTTATTCCACAAATATATATTGAGTTCCTGCTATGTGCCAAACACCTTTGACCCCTGGAGATATAGCAAGGAAGAAGAAACCAAATCCCTTCCCTCATGGAGTGTGTGTTCTGGTGGGAAGAGATAGACAGTAAGTAAATATATGAATATCATACTCAGGGGTAAATGCATTGAACTGAAGTAGGCTAGGGGATAGGAGAAGTGAATTGTCAGGGAATGTGTTTGGCAAGTTTAAAGAATAGTAGGGGTAGGCCAGGCGCGGTGGCTCATGGCTGTAATCCCTGCACATTGGAAGGCCGAAGCAAGTGGATCACCTGAGGTCGAGTTCGAGACCAACCTGACCAGCATGCCGAAAGCCAGTCTCTACTAAAAATACAGAAAATTAGCTGGGGACATGGTGGGAGTGCCTGTAATCACTGCTTCTCAGGAGGCCTGAGGCAAGAGACTCACTTGAACCTGGGAGGTGAGGGTTGCAGTGACCTGAGATCGTGCCACTGCACTCCAGGCTGGAAACAAGAGTGAAACTCCATCTCAAAAAAAAAAAAAAAAAAGAATAATAGGGTAAAAAATGAAAAAAAAAGAAAAAACAAATTTAAAACAAGAATAGTAGGGTATCCAGGGTGGCCATCAGTTTTGGTTAGGGAATACTTCTTGAAGTGGGTAAGATTTGAGAAATCTTCAGTAGGTTTAAAGAAGGTGGGGGAGATGATATCTTAGTAGGGAAAAAACTTTGGGAGTAAGAGACAAATGTAGGCAAGTTTTGTGTCTTCATAAAGGGTGGCAAATAGATGTGGTAGAGGCAAGGATTGGGAGGTATAAGATTCATAGGAAGTAGAAGGTACAGCTGAGAAAGTGGGTGAAGCCAGATTAGAGGGTTTAATGCCAGACTAAGGATTTTGGAAGTTTCTAGTCTGCAACAGACACCATAGGTTTAGAGACAGGAAGAGTCATGATGTGGGCACAGGGCCACCAATCTGGATGTGGGTACAGTGGGCCCTGAGATGAGGTGTTAGTAGTAGGAATGAAGGCACCAACCAATAAAAGATGCCTCTGACATGGACAAGCCAGGGTGACTTGGATAGCCCTGGATATGTGATGGAGCAGGGTAGGGTCCAAAATGACCGCAAGATTTTTTTTTTTTTTTTGAGATAGAGTCTTGTTCTTTGGCCAGGCTGGAGTGCAGTGGCAAAATCTCAGCTCACTGCAACCTCCATCTCCCGGATTCAAGCAATTCCCCTGCCTCAGCCTCCTGAGTAGCTGGGACTACAGGCGTGCGCCACCACGCCTGACTAATTTTTTGTATTTTAGTAGAGACAGGGTTTCACCATGGCCAGGATGGTCTCGATCTCCTGACCTCATGATCCACCCACCTCAGCTTCCCAAAGTGCTGGGATTACAGGCATGAGCCACCATGCCCAGCCAAGATTTCAAAACTAAATAAAAATCTATCATGTTCAAGGGACTGTATTAGACTTTCCACAGTCGTGGTGGATTTTCTGCATCTTCTGGAGGCAAATTCCCAGCACGGAGCTGGCTTCTTGTCAGTATAACCTTGAGGGGGGGCTAGTAGGGCCCACCCTCACACATCTGATTTCAATGAGAGGACATAAAACTGTAGCAGTCTCTTACAAATCTACCTTCTTTCTCATTCTTGATCTATCTTTATATAGTAGAAAGAATAAGACTATTTTGCCTATTAATTTACATTGAATAGTAACTAGAACGTGAAATCAGTGCCTGGTTTCATTAAAGTATTCCTTGAGCATTCACCCTGGGATTCTTTTTTATCATGTCTTTCTGCATGTAATTTGTTTTGTCCAGGAAAGAAAGTCTAAAATGTAGTTAAAGACAGACTTTGGAGACTAGACCTGTGGTCTAATCCCAGCTTAAGCACTTATCAGCTGAATATTTCAGTTTCCGCTTCCATACAATGAGAACAATCACAGTTCTTCAAGACTAGCCTTTGTCTCATGGGATCTTTGTATTCAATTCATACTTGCATAGTGCTTAGAACACTGCCTGGCATAAAATAGTTTTTTCCCCTATCATTGACAGCTGGCAGAGGACTGCTGTATGAGAATATATCAGTTGATTAACCTGTTCTCTGATAAAGATATTTTTTATAGGCCCTCCATAGATAAGAAAATGCCTATTCATTCGCAGTTAAGTGAACTTCTGGTTGGAAGTTACAGCCTGGGGTGGCCTGAAAGCCATAAGAATCATCTGTCTCATTTGTCACTCTACACGGTATTCTGTTACTGTACTGAGCTTGCTTTGCTTCCAGCACCTGGTTTGTCCCTCTTTGACATGTTATTTCTGTATATATCCATGTCCTTCACACCCTGGAGTACTCACCACAGGCCCCAGTAATTCCTGGCCTAGTCTGTACCTTACACATGGGCACATAAAAAAAGTTTGCTGAGTTTGTTTTGAAAACCTTCCTTTTAGACTTGAAGTTTCCGTATTCAACTTAACCTTTTCCCCAACCAACTTCCTAGATACACACACGGGAAGGAAGAGAAGTTACTCACAAATCGGTCCTACTAAGTGCCTGGCACCATGGGAGATATTTCACATCTAGTACATTATTTATATTAATCCACTTGGTAATCCTGTAAAGTAGGTCGTATTATCCTCTTTTTAATGATTAGGAGACAAGCTCAGAGAGGTCAAATAATTTGCCCAAGGACACAGAGGCAAACAGTGGCAGATTTAGGTTTCAAACACACACACATTTACCCCTCACAATTTTTTCCTAATAAACTAAAGAAGGGAAAAGAGAACAACAGTAAGAATGAAACTTTCTGAGATGCCTGTGTCTGTGCCTTAACCTGAAAAAGGAGAGACCATTGGTTTGGTGTCAGTCTCTCAGAGCTGGAAAAAAAATCACTTGATCCCTCCTTTTACAAAAGAACAATCTAAGGTTTATAGAGGCTCACAAGCTCTTTTAAGAATCATCTAATCTTTTTTTTTTCCCCTGAAACACTCCTTTTTGGTAAAATTTGGTAAGTTAGGAAGAAAATCCCTTGTGTTAAGGATTATAAATCGTTCTGTCATAAAGACACATGCACATGTATGTTCATTGCAGCGCTGTTTACAATAGCAAAGACCTGGAACCAACCCAAATGCCAATCGATGATAGACTGGACCAAAAAAATGTGGCACATATACACCATGGAATACTATGCAGCCATAAAAGACGATGAGTTCGTGTCCTTTATAGAGACATGGATGAACCTAGAAACCATCATTCTCAGCAAACTGACACAAGAACAGAAAACCAAACACCGCATGTTTTCACTCATAGGCCGGTGATGAACAATGAGAACACTTGGGCACAGGGGAAGGGAACAACACTCACAGGGCTAGGTTGTGGGGGAGAAAGGAGGGAGGGGACAGGGGACAGCAGAGGGGCAGGAAGGATAGGGAGGGGATAACACCAGGAGAAATGCCTGACGTAGGCGATGGTGGGTCAGGGGGGATGGAGACGGCAAACCACCATGGCATGTTAGTACCTATGCAACAATCCTGCAGGATGCAGGACGTGCACATGTACCCCAGAGCCCAAATACAATAAAAAGAAAAAAGAAAATTCCTTGGGTTACAGGGAGAGTATCTACAGGAATGTTAATCATTACTGTTAGTCTTTTTGATAGTCACTTCATTAAAATGTGATCTTTTTCTCTTGGCTGTTCCCCAGCAGCTGCTGCCCTGCCCTTCTGCTTTCTGCTTTGTCCCAGAACAAGTGGGATTTATACACCTGACCCACCAGTTCCCAAGGGGCCCAGTGGTTACCATACTTGTTTTATGCTGTACTGAATTGACTGAGTTTTGTTCCTGGTTCTCATTGTCTGGTGGAACATGAGAAGCTTCAAAGATTTTTCAAATGAAAGCATAGGATGTTGATTTAAGCTAGGCATTAGAGTCTCATGAGCTCTCAGTGCTTGAGGATTTCTCACCATTTTGAAGCCTAAAAAGGACTCATTTGCAGAAACCAAGCTCTTAGACCAAGTTTAAGGTGAGCATTTTGGAGAATGCATTGGCACTGAGCTGGGATACCAGGCCAAGCCCTTCCACTGAATAGCTGTGTTCTTGAGCAAGTCTCAACTTGTCTGAGGCTGCATAGGTTATTAAAAATATGACTGGCTTCAGGTATAACCTTAAGACAAAAAAATAAAAAATAAATATGACTGGTATGGGTTAGAGTCCCTGCTGGACCATCTTTCAGTAGCTTTGTGAGGGTCAGGCAACTCAATTTTCCTCCCTTTTTTTTTTTTTCCAGAAAAGGCCCTTTAAGCATTACCATCCTGTCAGCCTAGTGCCCGCCCCAGTGGATTCACAGATTGTTTGAGGGTCACATTGCTAATTATTAAGTTGGGAGAGAGAAGCACATATAAAGCAAATGTAAAGTGAATGTATTCTATACCAAGATTGAAAAGGTCCTAAAGGTGAGAACCTTTATAATGAGCCATTTGTTGCAATTCTCACCTTATGTTGCACAGTTAACATTTATTAAAAGCAACACATTCCAGTAATAACCAAAACCATAGTTTTCTGTTTATTAAACACCTAATAAGGGCCCTTTATTGTTTGAGGCTGTTGTGAACATTTGCTGCCTCCTTTTCTGGACTCTTAACAGTCAGTGGCCACCATTGATAAGTCTGCAAATATGAAAGGTAAACACTATAGAGGGAGAGGATGAACAGCCTGGTACAATGAGATATTTTCCTAAAGAAGAACTTCCCAGGCTGACTGGACTTTGGATTGGTCCTCCATTGGGCTTCACAGAAATCTCCAAGACTTTGTATTATAGTATTACATTTATTTTACATTTCCTAGAATAAAGGTGGTAAGAGAATTAGATCAATGAATTTTAAGACTGTAAGAGAGCTAAAGAGGCCAAGAGTGTTCTCTTGAAGAGGGTCTGGGCTTAGGAGGCTGTGTGCTTTGGGTGACTATCTTTGCTCAGGTACTTTCTAACAGAAAAGCAGTGTGAATGCATAACAGGTAAAACTGAGGCCAGGTTTATACACATGAGACTACTCATAGGTAATATGGGAACCAGAACACTTATTCCAGTGAAATCATCTGTGCTGACCTTTGGAGCTTATCTTTGGAAATTGCCTTTAGAGCTGGCAGTTGGATCCAAATTTTCAGTTGGTTCACCACACAAAGGAATGTCTGTTTTACACCAGGCCCAATGCTAGGCCCTGGAGATAAGAAGATAGTAAAGATACAATTATTGCAATGTAGTTTTCTGAACGTGTTGCGGGGGAGGAGAGTGGAGAGAGAGAGACTGAAGGAGACAGAAACATGTACAGTGTAATTAAATAAGAAATTAAGTAAAATAGATATAGACAAAATGAAACAAACACTGCCTGATTTTAGGGAACTTTAAAGAAAGGATAGAAATTTGATTAAGGGGCCAGGCAAGGTGGCTCACGCCTGTTATCCCAGCACTTTGGGAGGCCAAGGCAGGCTGGATCACCTGAGGTCAGGAGTTCGAGACTAGCCTAACCAACATGGAGAAACCCCATCTCTACTAAAAATACAAGATTAGCCAGGTGTGGTGGCACATGCCTGTAATCCCAGCTACTCAGGAGGCTGAGGCAAGAGAATCACTTGAACCCAAGAGGCGGAGGTTGTGGTGATCTTAGATCACGCGATTGCACTCCAGCCTGGACAACAAGAGCGAAACTCCATCCCCCAAAAAAGAAAAGAAATTTGATTAAGGAAAAAGATAGAGAAGATAACTTGAGATGTGAATGTCAGGATGCAAGTACATGAATATAAGTGGCAGGAATAGAAAATAGGGCAAAATGTAACTAGAGCATTCTTTTGTAAGGAATGATGAACGAGAAGGGTCCTTTGGGACCACACTATAAGGACCATTTGCTCTTTCAATAATTGTTTATTGAAGGGTTGTTGCAGACCAGGGGCCAGACATGGTTTGCTAGTCCTTTGGAGGTAGCCATAGCCAACTTTAATGATGTATGTGAGAAGTTTTTGTTCCTGCCCCAGGGCTTTCACACATGTCCCTCATCTCCAATGTTGTCCTTCCTTCCCCCTTTTTTGCCCAGTTAATTTGTATTCATCCTTTAGAGGTCAGCTTGGAAATTACTTCCTAAGGAATACTTTTCCCGCCCTTGTTTTCGTAGTTAAGAACTTGATATCTTCATACCACTTGCCCCAATTATAATTATATTATTGTTTAATAATTGCTTTGTGTTTAATCTCTCTTTTGTTTGCTCCTTTTTCTCCAACACAGTGTTAGGATGCATAGTTGGCATGCAATAAATATTTGCTGAAAGAATGACTGAAGCGGGTCCATTGAATTTAGCAATAAGCTGTTACTGTTACTATTGACCTTGGTGAGACAGTTTCAGAGAAATGGTGGGGGTGGAAGCCAGATTGCAGTACATTATGCAGAAAGTGGGAAGTGAGGAAATGAGGGCAGTGATGTGTAGACAACTTTTTCTTTCTTTCTTTTTTTTTTTTTTTATTATTGAAATGGAGTTTTGCTCTTGTTGCCCAGGCTGAAGTCTCAGCTCACCCAAACCTCCGCCTCCCGGGTTCAAGCAATTCTCCTGCCTCAGCCTCCTGAGTAACTGAGATTATAGCCATGCACCACCACGCCTGACTAATTTTTGTATTTTTAGTAGAAGTGAGGTTTCACCATGTTTGCCAGGCTGGTCTTGAACTCCTGACCTCAAGTGATCCACCCACCTCGGCCTCCCAAGACAACTTTTTCATTATGTGTGGCTGTGAAGGGGAAAAACCTTTGTTTCTCCCCCTTCACAGCCACACATACGAAATGGGATCCAGAGGTTTTCTGTGTTTTTTTTTTTTAATTAGATTTAATATATGGCACATTTCATGAATTTTCCTGTCATCCTTGCACAGGGGCCATGCTAATCTTCCCTGTCTCATTTCAGTTTTAATATATATGCTACTGAAGCAAGAGTACCAGAGGTTTTTTTTGATGGCAGTGACTTGAACTTATTTAAATGATAATGAGGAACCGATGAGGGAGAAGGGTGCCATAAACATAACTGAAAGTGCAGTTCTTCTAAGAAGTAAGATGGAATGGGATCCAGAACAAGGGTGTCATACTGAGTAGCCCAGCCTTTGTTCTGTGGACATTGGGGAGTCTAACCTGGAGCTGAGATAGCTTGCAGTGTGTATGAGGCAGCTAATAATACAGTAGATAGGGAAAAGAAGCCCAAGATCTGAAATAGGACTGAAGTGAAGGGCAAGGAAGGACTAGAGAGACATTTGGAAAGCGAAACCAGGTAGATAGGAGGGAGTAAAGGGTCTTGATTTTGGGTCTTTCATGCTTAACCCAGAGCAGGTACTAAAGTAAGTGTTGATTGAATGTCTTCGAGTTTCTCAAGACTGGAGAAAGCCAGGCAAGCTCAGGAGGGTGTGTCAATAACAAGTTAAAATCTTGAGTATCCTCATAGTGGAAAGTCCTGATCTTGTTTAAATTGTGGAAATAGAAGCCATTCAGAGCCAAGAGATTGAATTGTTGAGCAAGTGGGTGGTCAGGTTAAAGACTATTCCTTTTGGGTTAAAAAGTAAAAATAAGAAACAAGGTGCGGCTCTAAAATAATGAGATTTGTTGGGGGTGGGGCACAGCAGCTGATAAACTGACCCTGAAAGCTCTGACATGTAAGACTTCCAAAAATATTTCTAAAACTTGGAAGATTCATTTGGTTGTTTGTGTTCATTAAAATCTCTCACTAATTCATTGTCTTGCCCACTGTCCATAACCCAACCTGGGATTGGTTTGAATGAGTCTCTCAGACTTTCTATCTTGGAGTTTGTGAGAGTGATGGCATACTCTCTGACCACTGCTACCCAAAAACCAAAAAGGCCCCTCTTGACAAGGAGTCTGAGGATTTTAGACCCAGGAAGAATGATTGATGGGCACATATATGTCTTATTACTGAGGCATGAGAAGAGAGGAATAGGTGGGTTGAGGTGGTGTTTTAAAGCCTTCTGCCAGCTTGTTTAACTCTCCTCTGGGGTATGAGGAGGACTATGTGCAGTGGCCGCTCCAGAATCGTGTTGAGCAATCTTGAAATGCCGGGAGCTTTGCTTTGTCTATTCATGGCCCCTGTGCCTGTGAAACAGGGTTCGGTGACTGTCACTGTGCCTGTGGCAGTCTGGAGTTACCCAGAGAGAACAAAGCTGCATACACAAAATGCACAAGGGAGTCTTGTAACAACTTTGTCCTGCTTTCTAGGGCCGAGTCAGGTACCACAGCTTTATCTCAGCTGCCCTCTTTATTTCAAGAAGTTGGCATCTGAGCCATACCAAGAGTATTGTATTTTGTTTGGGGCCCCTCTCTTTTGGAGGAACATGGACTGACTCTGTGCTTTTGTCTATTCTGGTCTCTCAGTTCACACAATGCTTCACCCTCCTTTCTCATCCACTGGTAGGTAAATCTTCCCTATCTTGCAAGGCTCAGCTCAAGTGTCAGCTTCGTCTACAAAGGCCTTCCTGGTTTCCCTCACTGGAGTGAACAAGAGTTGATGTGGTAGAATGAAAAGAGCAGAAGCTTTAGAATGAGACCTGACTGAGTTTGAATGCTAGATCCATCACTTAGCCAGTCAACCCAGCCCCTCGCCCCAAGTTTTAATTTTCCTGTCCATTAAGTGAATATAATAATACCTGTCTCACAGGATTGTTTTGAGAATTAAATGAGATTAGGTCTATGAAAGCACCTAGCAGAGTTCTTGGCATATAGGAGGCATTCATTGAAAGTTTGTTCTTTCCCTTTATACCTATTACTTTTCTTTTTCTGAACTAAAATAGTACTTTGGTTCTATCTCTGAAATAACATCAAAGTGAAAAATTAACAATATAAAAGAGCGGTTCTTTTACAGTGGATTTGCTTCTTAAGGAGCAGAGATTATGTAATCTAACAGCCTCCAACATACAAAGAGCTTTGTATCTAGAGCAGGGGTCCCCAACCCCTGGACCACCCACTGGTACTGGTCTGTGGCCTGTTAGGAACCAGGCTGTACAGCAGGAGGTGAGTGGCAGGCCAGTGAGCATTGCTGCCTGAACTCTGCCCCCTGTCAGATCAGTGGTGGCATTAGATTCTCATAGGAGTGTGAACCCTATTGTGAACTGCACATGTAAGGGCTCTTGGTTGCATGCTCCTTTTGAGAATCTCACTAATGCCTGATGATCTGAGGTGGAACAGTTTCATACCGAAACCATCCCCCCCTGCCCTCGACCCCCGGCCTCGGGTCCATGGAAAAATTGTCTTCTAAGAGACCAGTCCCTGGTGCCAAAAAGGTTGGGGACTCTTATCTAGAAGACCAATGATATCAGTTGAATAAATGAGATCTTGGACTAAGTGATGGAAAAATCTGAAAAAACAGGGCTTTTGAGGAATAGGAAAAGGCAATAACATGTTTAACCCAGAGGGGAGAAGTTTCTGGGTGCTGGCTGGGAATAGTCATAAGAAGGGCTGACACTGAAAAGAAGGAGATTGTGTTCATTTCTTCTACTCAGAGATGTAAGCAAAGGCTGAAAGTTCTAGAAAAAGGCAAGTTTTGTTTCAGTAGAAAAAAGGATAATCAGCGAGGCATGGTGGCTCATGTTTGTAATCTCAGCACTTTGGGAGGCTGAGGCAGGTAGATCACAAGGTCAAGAGTTCAAGACCAGCCTGGCCAAGATGGTGAAACCCCACCTCTACTAAAAATACAAAAAATTAGCTGGGCATGGTGGCACGAACCTGTAATCCCAGCTACTTGGGAGGCCCAGGTGGAAAATTGTAATCCTAGCTACTCAGAAGGCCGAGGTGGAAAATTGCTTAAACCCAGGGGGCGGAGGTTGCAATGAGCCAAGATTATGTCACTGCACTCCAGCCTGGGCCACAGAGTAAGACTCTGTCTAAAAAGAAAAAAGGTTAATCAGAACCATTTTTAGAAAATGGAATGAGACTGCTTTTGAGGCCATGAGTTCTTTGTCGCTGGAGAGATGAGCAGAGGTTGAACTAATGCTTACCAGAGATCTTGTGGAGGGGGAAACTGTGCTTCTAGCAGACCATTGGCCTACCCCTTTCAAATGAGATGCTATTAACTCAGTCTTATTCTACATGGTAGGAACCTTGTCCTTTTGCCTCCTGCTACTTTGGGCCTCTCAACCTGTTGGTTTTGTGTGCAGGTGAAGATGTCTGGAGGTGTGCAGGCTGTGGGGGCCGCATTGCTCCAAGCCAGGTATGGTACAGGACTGTCAACGAAACCTGGCATGGCTCTTGTTTCCGGTAGGTGAGCCTATCCTCTTGTCTTTACCAGTGTACTGTGGGCCAAACACTATTTCACGTTCTGGTGGAAAACACAGAACAAGCTTCTGAGTTGAGAATATCAAGTCTTAGGGTGGGAAAAGGAATGTACCAAGGAAGAGCTCATGGCCAAACCTCAACTGTGGCCTCCCTGAACCCAGGTTAAATTAGAGAGCCACAGATGGGCCAAGTGCAGCTGGAGGCAGGGTGGGAGGATGAGAGGAGCCCTTTCCAGGGTTGTCCCATGTCCCTTACTTTGTGGGTGAGGAAACTGAGGCCCAGGAAGGGTGACTTTCCTGTGGCTGCACTATGGATTATGCAGGTAGTTCAAGAGTTGTTTTTATTTTTATTTTATTTTATTTTACTTTATTTTTTAAGAGGGAGTCTCACTGTTGCCCAGGCTGGAGTGCAGTAGGACAATCTCAGCTCACTGCAACCTCCACCTCCGGGGTTCAAGTGATTCTCCTGCCTCAGCCCCCTGAGTAGCTGAGATTACAGGCACCTACCACCATACCCAGCTAATTTTGGAATTTAATAGAGATAGGGTTTCTTCATGTTGGTCAGGCTGGTCTTGAACTCCTAACCTCAAATGAGCCACCCACCTCAGCCTCCTGAAGTACTGGGATTATAGGCGTGAACCACTGCCCCCAGCCAAGAGTTGTTTTTAGTGTGGTTGGCAGAGCCAGCAGCTCTTCCTCACCACAGGATGCCTCCCTAGGTTCCTACTTTTTGTTATTAGCTTCATTATAGCTACATTATTATTACTATTATTACTTTTTTTTTTTTTTTTTTGAGACAGAGTCTTGCTCTGTCACCCAGGCTGCAGTGCAGTGGTGTGATCTTGGCTCACTACAACCTCTGCCTCCTGGATTCAAGCAATTCTCCTGCCTCAGCCTCCCGAGTAGCTGGGGCTACAGATGCTGCCACCATGCCCAGCTAATTTTTGTATTTTTAGTTTTCACCATGTTGGCCAGGCTGGTCTCAAACTCCTGACCTCAAGTAATCTTCCTGTTTCGGCCTCCAAAGTGCTGGGATTACAGGCATGAGCCACCACACCCTGCCTATAGCTACATTATTTTCGTAGGCAGCTCAGTTTCTTAAAAATTATACAGACTTCAAATTGGATTTGTTCCTGCTGTCTGAGGCTCACTTTCCTCATCTGGAAAACAGACAATAATAATCTTGTTGAGACTGAATGAAATAATATATGCAGTGTACCTAGTACATGGTAGACACCCAGTGAATGGTTATTCCTTCCTCCCATCAGATTTGAATCCTCAAGGGTGGGAACTTGTCTTTGTATTCTTCACAACATAAAATAGTTAAAATTTGTCAGTGGAAAGAGGAGTGGTCTACTCCAGAGGCTGGATGGGCATATCTGGCCCCCAAGGTCTGAAGTGGTGAGGCTGTGCTCATATCCTGAGAATAAGGTAGACTAGACAGGCACCTTGTACTGTAGATTCCAGCTCCCGCACATAGCTCATGTTGTAAAGCATCCCCTGTGCTTATACCAAGTAATCGGGATGACCTTTAAACACTTGCCTCTTCCCTGGGAACCATATAGGGGATTGGCCTGGAGACATCTGGCCTCTGGAAGAGTTAGAGAGGAACCAGCATTATTACCCTTTCCTTTCAGCTATAGCTCAGAGCTCTCAAGTCTTTTCTGCCTTGGTTCCTGCCCCTTTTACTCCCAGTGAAGTTGAATCTATCTTTTCTGTTCCATTTAGTATGATAGCAGCAGAGAATGTCAGAGCTGTAAGCAACATTATAGTTAAAGCCTTTGGCTGGCCCTTTCATTTTACAGCTGAAACTAACAAATAACGTCAAAACCCAATGAGTTCACATATTGGGTCTCGCCTTGGCATGTAACCCATATGTTTATATTTGTTCTTGCTGTTTTCCTATGTGTATGAATATTTCCTATCCAGAATAAGCACGACAGGGTAGAGCAAGTTAATCTTTGGAATCTCTGGATTCTTCTAGAGCTAAAGAACTTCAAAACTAGAAGAAACCTACTATGTAGTATAACCCCTTCATATCACAGATGAGAGACCTGAAACCAAAAAGAATTGCTCAGGGTTGCTTAGGCCATGTATGGCAAGAACAGGCCTTAGAAGTGAAGTTTTGGGTCACGTGTAGGTCTAATCAGATGCTAGCTTGTTAGAGAGCTCTGTGTGTGTGTGTGTGTGTGTGTGAGATAGAGACAGAAAGAGAAACATGTACACAAACACATAAAGAGGAAGTAAGAAACGTGAGCATGATAAGAGTACAGGCAGGCTGGGTGTGGTGGCTTACACCTGTAATCCCAGCACTTTGGGAGGCCAAGGCAGGTGGCTCACCCGAGGTCAAGAGTTTGAGACCAGCCTGACCAACATGGTGAAATCTTATCTCTACTAAATACAAAAAAAAATTAGCCAGGCGTGGTGGCACATTCCTGTAATCCCAGCTACTCCGGAGGCTGAGGCAGGAGAATCACTGGAACCTGGAAGGCAGAGGTTGCAGTGAGCCGAGATTGTGCCATTGCACTCCAGCCTGGACAGCAAGAGGGAAACTTCGTCTCAAAAAAAAACAAAAAACAAAGAGTATAGGCTATGGAATGAGACTATGGTTTTAAATCCTGGCTTTGCAATTTATTAACTAACCTTAAGTGACTTCCTCGAGCTTCAGGCACCTAATCTGTAAAATAAGGATAAGAATATTACTCATGCCACATGATTGTTAGGGAGGATTAAATGTGATAACCTACATAAGGTGACTAGCATAGTATCTGACACATAGAAAACCCTTAACAGGGCCGGACGAGGTGGCTAATGCCTATAATCCTAGCACTTTGGAAGGCCGAGGCAGAAGGATCACTTGAGCCCAGGAGTTTGAGACCAGCTTGGCCAACATGGCAAAACTCCCCGTCTACAAAAAATACAAAAATATTAGCCAGGCATGGTGTTGCACACCTGTAGTCCCAGCTACTTGGGAGGCTGAGGAGGGATGCTTACCTGAGCCCAGTGATGTCAAGGCTGCAGTGAGCCGTGATCATGCCACTGTACTCCAGCCTGGGTGACGGAGTGAGACCCCTATCTCAAAACAAATGAAAAAAAAAACAACCTTAATAATCAGTAACTGTCACTTTATATTATGTTGTGAGTGTGTTTACATGTATACATTTCTTTTTCTCTTATTACACATTCATTGGTTATCTGATGTGGAGCCCCAGGGATTAAGGGCGCCTTTGAACTACCCTGACACAATCAAGCCAAAGATCATTCCTGTGAAGGAAGTAGAGGAACTAGGTTCAGCTTTACCTAGTTGCAGCTTTACCTTGAGGACAGACTCTAATCCAGCTGTACTGAAGGAGCACATCTCCTGATTTCTGAAATTTCCCCTGGTAAATTCAAACCTGGATGTTATGGCGCCCTTAGATGGAGTCTGGTAATTTGCCCTGAGGAGAGGGGCTATCTTTTGGATCTGATTTGACTTTTGCCTCAATTGGAGGAAAATCTTCAGGATTAGGAAGGATTGTATTTGTCTGACCCAAGTGATAAACCTGGGTTTTGAGGAACATGGGGCATCAACCTGAATGGTCCTATAAGAGCTCTCCCACGCCAGCTTGCCAGTGTTTCTCTGATGAATTTAGAGTACCTGAGTGCAGGCCTGCTGGGAGCAGTACTCTCTCTCTGTGCTACTCAGAGAAATTCATTCTTCATGGCCCTCTTCCAGGCTTGCTCTTACCCAGCTGGGCTACAGTTACAATAAAGGAAGTGACTTTTCTTCTTCCCTTCCCCCAGTACCTTTGTTTTCCTAGTCACAGGGTGGGACTGGATATTGAATGGAGAAATTGCTGGGGTCCATCCTAAACTCCTCCTATTATCTCCCCTTTACATTACCCCATTCTACTGTCTACAGCCACATCCATAATCCTGCCTCTGTTAGCCTTCCAACAGACCCTGAGGTGCCCAGGACAACAGGAAGCTATTTAAAGCTGGAACCTGGGACTGTGCAATGGAGGCCAGTGACAAAACTGAAAGTAGCCCTGTTGGTAATTGTGCTGGTGTGATTAGGCGACTGGCCAGGATCCTTCTGATCTCTTGGACATATGGCTCACCAGCCCTCCCAAACCTTCCCAACAGGCCTTTTTTTTTTTCTTTAGGCTAGTCAAGTGAAATAGTGGGAGTGGAAAAGGAACAAATCATAACTGATAGTTATCAGTTAGTTGTAAACACCGTTGTACTTGGACCAGCCCAACAGGCCTTTTTTAAAACTCTGAGTACCTCTCTTTCCTTTCCTTGAGCAGTGCCATTAATTCTATATATGGGGCAATCCTTTCTGAAATTCTCTGAACCTGGCTCCCTCTCCTTAGGAGAGGCCAGGAGAGTAGCCAGAGAGCATGTTATTTGTAGCTGAGGTTAAAGTGTGGAGCTATGAATGGTGACCTGGCCTCCTGGCATGTTAGCAAGCCAAGGGACCTTGACAACTTTTCTGATGATTATCTCTTCACCCTGATTAAAGGTGTTTGGCCTAGGAGGAGGGCAGAAAAGCTGCCCCTGTTAGTTTTGATGGTCCCAGCCTGGGTCTCTGTTGCTTGACCTGGTTCCTAACAGCATTATCAGAAGGAAAATCCACCCCTCTTAAGGCTCCTGGGAACTCTTGGGACCTCCTTTCTCAGGATCACAAACATAAGACTATTTGAGCTTTCACTTTTGAGAAGTGATGCCTATACTCTGGAAAAGGGCTAATGCAGATAGAAGACTGTGTTCACTGCATCAGACAACAGACTGTTTCCGCTAAATTTTGTGACTCCAGGAAGGCCAGTGAAGAAATAACACACCATAGCAACCAGAGACTGTGTTGTAATGTGGTGGCTGACAACAGGGTACTTTCTGTGATGCTGAAAGCCTGATTCATTTTCTCACCCTCATCCCTATCTAAACAAGCATGGTAGAATCATAATTACAGTAATAGGTACCACTTACTGAGTACTCTGTGCCAGATACCCTCCTAAGCATATCACATGCATAACACATTTAATCCTTACAATGACTCAATAAAATGTAGTACTGGTCTTACCTACTTCAAAAATAGGGAAATGGTGGTTAGTTGCTTAAAGTCACAGACCTAGTAGGTAGCATAGCTAGGATTTGAACTCAGGCATTCTGACTCCTTGCCTGCAAGAGTTTCTTGGCATTCTTGAATACAAGCGTATTTCTTAACTTCACCGAGGCTCAGTTTCCTCTTCTATAATATGGGGTAAAAAGCCCTTACCCTGCCTGCCACACACTGGTAGTGTCAGATAACATTGAGCGGTATTAGTTCACAGGCTTCATGGACTCCAAAATGTCAACAAAAGTGCTATTCACTTTCTTTTGGGTCTCAGGCTCCTGATACAGTCAGTGAAGCAGCCCTGCCATCTGCTGTTGTGCTGTTGATGCTGCCACACTTACTGGCCTAAACCTTTGATTCTGGCTGTGGCTTTCTCCGGAAGACGTTTGCTCATTTGTCCAGTTTATCTTTAAGGAAACAGCTAGCCAGTAGATGATTAAGGCTGGCTATTGGATAGGGCTAGGGCCTGCCTGACAGAGGAAGGAAGGGCAGACATCTGGGTCTTCCTCTGCCCCTACAGGGGACTCCAGCTTGACCACAGAGTGGTACTCTTAGGATGTAGCAGCAGCATATGACCTTGAATGTGCCTTAATCCTGCTTTTTACTTTGGGAAGAGAGAACTAAGGACCCAGAGAACCTCACAGGGATACTGTGACCTCTGCTTCTATAGGGGGCAGAGGTAGAAAAATGGAGAGAGGTGAGGCCAGAGATAGATAACTGATATAATTAAACATTGTATTAAGAGCCTTACTTAGATTATCTGATTCAGTCCTCATAATAACCCTGCAACCCCTACCTCTTTTTGAGACAGGGTCTTGCTCTGTTGTCCAGGCTATAGTGCACTGGTACAGTCCACTGCAGCCTCAACCTTCTGAGCTCAAGCAATCCTCCCACCTCAGCCTTGCAGGCGGCTTGGACTACAGGCGTGCCACCACACTTTGCCAATTTTTTTTATTTTAAGTAAAGACAAGTCTTATTAATACTATGTTGCCCAGGCTGGTCTTGAACTCTTGAGCTCAATCAATCCTCCTGCCTCAGCCTTCCAAAGTGCTGGGATTACCAGGAGTAAGCCACTATGCCTGACCAGTGCAACCTCCATTTTATACTAAAACAGAAAGGTCCAGAAAGGTAGAGTAACTTGTCCAGAGTCACACAGCTGACATTTGAACTCAGGTCTCCCTGGCTCCCAAGAGAATCTGCTTTCCACTAGGACTCCCACGGGAAAACAAAAAAACACAGTAGACTTGGAGACAGAAAACCTGATTTGAGCCTTAGCTGAGCTAGGCTAACTGTGTAACTGTGGGCACATTCCTTAGCCCCTGTGAGCCTCAGTTTCTTATCTGTAAAATGTCATAAAAGTAATCCATCTCATGGAGTAGTTGTGATGATCAAGGACTCTGAAAACGTTAGAATGGTTTAATGTGAAGGATTAGCAGCAGCACATGGCAGCATTGTCCATCTTATATTAACTATCCAAATAGATCAAGTGTCATCTGCTATATATAAAAGGCATCAAATTAGGTACTGTGGGGGATACAGAGTTAGCATACTAGCCTGGTCTCTTAATTAATTCATTAATTAGCTTATTTATTTTTGAGACAGAGTGCAGTGGCATGATGATGGCTTACTACAGCCTCAGCCTCCCAGGCTTAAACAATCCTCCAGGTAATTTTTTTTTTTTTTTTTTTAGAGACAGGGTCTTACTCTGTTGCCCAGGCTGGTCTCAAACTCCTGGGCTTGAGATCCTCCCACCTGGGCCTCCCAAAGTGTTGGGATTACAGGTGTGAGCCACTGCGCCTGGCCTGGTCTCTTAACTGGCTCCCTAAGACAGCTGGAAATAGAGAATGACACGGAGCATTCCTAACCATGGGCTCCAGCCTGGCTTCCATTTTGTTTGCCCCCTGAAACAACATTCCTTTAGTAATGTTCCAGGTAACAGCCTCAGCAGTCTGTCCACTGTCCACTCTTCAGGCTTCATCTTATGTGACCTCCCAAACTTCACTAAGGGTTGTATTAGAGAAAAGTGGATCAGTGTTCAGAGTCAGGCTGCTTGGGCTTAAATGCCAGCTTCACTTACTGGCCACCTGACCTTGAGTCAGCTGCTTAACCACTCTTTGCCACAGTTTCCTTGTCTATGAAAAGGGAAATGGTTTCCACCTCAAAAAGTTGTTAAGCACATTAAATTCAGTCATATTCAAAGTCCTAAGCATAATGCCTGGCTATGACTGGGACTTAACAGATGTTAGCATTTATTACTAGCATCTGTCAATCTTGAAATGTTCTCTTCCCTTGACTTTCGTGACATTCCATACTCTCCTGGTTTTCTCTCACCTCTCTGGTAATACCTGTTTGCTTACCCTTCTTTGTCCAGCTCTGAGATGTTACCATTCCTTCAGGTGTGCTATCTGTTTTATCCCTAGGCAGTCTTACACACACCCATGGCTTCCATGTCCTCCACACACTGGTGACCCTAAAACCAGTATCTCCAGCCTAAACCTTTCCACTGAGCTGTAGACCCATATATTCTACTATCAACCTGGCTTGTCCACTTGAATATTTTCCAGGCACTTCAGACTCTCTTCTCTGGATTTCATAGGACTTTCATTCTTCCCCCTAAAACTGGCTCCTCTTCCATTGAAACGTGGATATCGTTGAGAGGCACCACCATCCACCCACTGCCTAAGCCAGAAACCTAGGAGTTCTTGATACCTCTTCTCTTTCATCCTCCATATCTAAGCCTATCAGTTTTATCTCTAAATTATATGTTGGTAGGTTTACTTCTTTCCATTTCTCCCCACCACCACCCTGCTCCAAGCTACCATCATCTCACCTGGAAGGCTGCAATAGCCTCTGTCTCCCACAGCCACTCTGCATCCCCCAGTCTATTTTCTAGAGCAGCTGGAAGGACTGATCTTTTTTTTTTTTTTTTAAAGACAATGACTCCTTCCGTCACCTAGGCTGGAGTTCAGTGGCACAATTTCAGCTCACTGCAACCTCCGTCTCCTGGGTTTAAGCGATTCTCCTGCCTCAGCCTCCCAAGTAACTAGGATTACAGGTACCTGTCACCATGCCTGGCTAATTTTTATATTTTTAGTAGGTTTAGCCATGTTGGCCAAGCTGGTCTCAAACTCCTGAGCTCAGGTGATCAGCCTGCCTCAGCCTCCCAAAGTGCTGGGATTACAGGTGTAAGCCACCACACCTGGCTGGAAGGAGTGGTCTTAAAAAACAAAAAGCCTTGACTACGTCACTCTCTGTTGTCTCTCCTTCCTTGTACACTTCCACAACTTCCCAGTGTTCTTGGATAAAGACCAAAATCCTTAACTTGGGTTACAGTAGAGCCCTTCATAACCTGGCCCCTCTCCCACGTCTCCACAACCTCCTGCTCCCTGCACTTCAGCCTCACTTCTCTTCTGCACAGGGCCTGCTTCTGACAAGGGCTTTGTTCATGCTACTCCCTCTGCCTGGAATGCCACCTTACTCTCTTTTCACTTAACTCCTGCTTATCACTTCAGTCTTCACCTGCATGTCTCAGAGATATACAGAAGTAATTCCTCACCCTGAAAAATAGGCCAGGTCCCTGTTTTATGCTTTCATAGACCTTTCCTTTGAGGCTTTTTAAAAAAACAATTATAATCTTACATTTATTCATGTGTTCATCTCCCCTAATGATGTCTTAAGACCTCTAATAGTAAGAACAATTTGGTCATGAACTGTGGAGTTTTTGCCCCTCATTGTGTTATCATTGAGCATATTGTTGGCATAGGAGGGATATTTGTTGAATGAATAGCTAGAAGTGGCCAAGAGACATGATGTAAGTCAGGCTTTTCCCTGCCCTTCCCCTTCCCCCACATCCTTCCCTTAGCCACCGTGGCTGCAGTTACTGTAAATGGCAAGGAGGAATCAGTTCCAGACATTGGGTTGTTTTAGAAAACTGCCTTCAAGTGTCAAGGTGATAAGTTAAAGCTTTATCTTTTGCCCTCAGAGGAGCCATCCCACAGTAAGTAGAAGCCAGAGAAGCTGACCCCAGGAGTCCTTCTTTCCAGCAGCTGGTCTTGAGCTGCACTTCTCTGTAGGTACAATCCAGGCAGGAACAAGCCCTGGGTACCTCCGGAGAGTGGGGCAAGAGAGGAAGAATGAGTTCAGTTACTCTAGCTACCAAACTGATTATGAATTGCCCTGAAATCTGAAAAATTTCAATTCCAATTGTAAGTTTGTTATGTTTTGTTTTCTTAAATTTTATGTTTGAAGGATTAACTAAAGATACATATGCAGCATAGAGTGGAAAAAATGGGAACAAAAATAGTATCTTTTACTTTTAGGTGATTTATGATGGGGAGTGGGGTGGATAGGTTGGCAGTTCCCCCCCAAGAACTTGGAAATGAAGTATGTCCTCTGTGAGTGAAACTAATTAGATCCACATGTAATGAGAGCAGTATTGTGTTGCAGTTAAGCGCACAGACTCTAGAGGTAGATTGCTTGGCTTCAAATCGTGGTTCTGCCATTTATTATCTATGCACTTTGGACAAGCTACTTGCCTTTTCTGTGCTTCATTTTTCTCATCTAGAAAATGGAGATACAGGCCAGATGCGGGGCTCACACCTATAATATCAGCATTTTGGGAGGCCTAGGCGGGAAGATCACTTGAGCTCAGGAGTTTTGAGATCAGTCTGGGCAACAGAGGAAGACTCATCCCCATAAAAAATCAAAAATTTAGCCAGGCATGGTGGTGCACACCTGTGGTCCCAGCTACTCAGGAGGCTGAGACAAGAGGATCGCTTGAGCCCAAGAGGTTGAGAATGCAGTGAACCATGCATTACACCACTGCTTGCCAGCCTGGATGACTGAGCAAGACCCTATCTCAAAAAAAAAAAAAGGAAAAGAAAAAGAAATGAGCCAGGCACATTTGCTCAGACCAGTAATCCCAGCACTTTGGGAGGCCGAGGCAGGTAGGTCACCTAAGGTCAGGAGTTCAAGACCAGCCTGGCCAACATGGTGAAATCCCATCTCTACTAAAAATACAAAAATTAGGCCAGGTGTGGTGGCTCACGCTTGTAATCCCAACACTTTGGGAGTCTGAGGCGGGTGGATCACGAGGTCAGAAAATTGAGACCATCCTGGCTAACATGGTGAAACTCCGTCTCTACTAAAAATATAAAAAACTAGCTGGGTGTGGTGGCACGCACCTGTAATCCCTGCTACTTGGGAGACTGAGGCAGGAGAATCGCTTGAACCTGGGAGGTGGAGGTTGCAGTGTGCCGAGATTGTGCCACTGCACTCCGTAGAGCAAGATTCTGTCTCAAAAAAAAAAAAAATAGAAATGGAGATACAAACTTACTACCTACCTCCTTACGACTTACCCTCACAATATTACTGTGAATAAAAGTGTGTAGCACTGGGAACACTATTCACAGAGCACTCATGAATGTTTGCTCTTTGTTATTAGTTACTAGAGAGGCAAATGTCTGCCAGGGCTGAATAATATGTGAATTGGTGATTGTTGCACATATCTAAAGAAGTAGTTATTTTTTCAACTAAAAGTTTATGGCCAGGCGTGGTGGCTAATGCCTGTAATCCCTGCACTTTGGGATGCCAAGGTGGGCACATTACCTGAGGTCAGGAGTTCAAGACCAGCCTGACCGACATGGAGAAACCCCCCTCTACTAAAAATATACAAAATTAGCCGGGCGTGTTGGCGCATGCCTGTAATCCCAGCTACTCAGGAGGATGAAGCAGGATAATCACTTGAACCCGGGAGGCAGAGGCTGTGGTGAGCCGAGATCATGTCATTGCACTCCAGCCTGGGCAACAAGAGTGAAACTCTGTCCCAAAAAAAAAACAACTTAGTTTAAAAACCAATGTAAGGCTGAGAGTGATGGCTCATGCCTGTAATCCCAGCACTTTGGGAGGCCGACGTGGGCAGATCATTTGAGGGCAGGAGTTCGAGACCAGTTAGGCCAACATGGTGAAACCCCGTCTCTACTAAAAAAAAAAAAAAACCCTACAAAAATTAGCTGGGGGTGGTGGTGGGCACCTGTAATCCCAGCTACTTGGGAGGCTGAGGCAGGAGAATCACTTAAACCTGGGAGGCAGAGATTACAGTGAGCCTAGATCGCTCCACTGTGCTCCAGCCTGGACGACAGAGCAAGACTGTCTCAAAAAAAAACAAAAACAAAAAAAAACCACAAGACAGATAAAACCAATATAATAAGTGGCCAGTAATGAGACAGAAAGTGAAAAGTTAGTGAAGCAAAACTCAGTACCGTATTCAGATAAAGATGTTAAATCTAGATTTGGTCACGGAATAGCGTTCTTTGTGGCAAGCAGGACTAGTTTGGCTGACTCCACTGCCACAATGAGATTTCTCTCAGTGGCTGCTCATTTTCCTTTATTTTAAGTTCATGCTCACAGAGCAACCTTTCAATGCCTAATTTAGTTTCCTGGGATTCTTAATAATAGGAAGGGTCTGGAAGTAGTACCTGTAGAGGGGGATATAGATGTTCTGATTTTAATGGTCAATT
This sequence comes from Ateles fusciceps, assembly GCA_036589455.1. NCBI lineage: Eukaryota > Metazoa > Chordata > Mammalia > Primates > Atelidae > Ateles > Ateles fusciceps. Next base: position 9,643,444 of record JAZHEH010000882.1, on the reverse strand, counting down.
CATAAGTGTACGGTGGTGTTGATAAATGGTTAGGTCAGAACCATCACAGAATGTCTGCACCTCTCTGGGAATTAGGAAGGCCAAAAACCTGAAAGGCCAAAAACTAAGCCTAGATTAGAGTCATTCACCAAGATAATATCAGCCTTGAAGAGTTCGCTGGTTGGTCCACCAGCCACCCTTCCTTTGATCACACCCGCTTCCTCATTACTTCTTTAAGCACCGACCTCTAATAGATATGGAATTTTTTGCTCACCTAACTCCTTCCTTTTACAGAGGAATAAATTGAAGCCCAGAGAGATTTAATGGTTTGCCTAAAATTACACAGCATATTTTCTGTTAACCAGGGTAATTTTTCAGGTCCAGATGAGGGCTTTTTTCCTTGAATTGCCTAGAGATTTGTTGAGGTATCCAAAACATTTTTCCCAGTGCAGCCTGGAGAAGGATGTCCAGGTCAACACAGCATTTTATACTGAATGTTAGACATTCAATTTCCTAATTAGTATCATCAAGCAACAGTGGACGATTATCTACAAGGAGTTGCAATCCCATGCTTATGTGCTTACGGTCCATATAGACAACTCTCAGCTGTTAAAATGACAAGGCAGTAGAGATGTGGCCCCAGGACAAAGGCATAGTCTGCTGTTAGTGAACACTAGTTGGCCAGCAAACTTCATATGGACATATACATGGCCAGCTGTAGACTTGAGGCATTTATACCCATTGAAAGAACCAAACTGGCAACTAAAGATCAGCGTTCTCTTTGGCATTTCAGGCTTTATGTTCTTTTGATTAGGAACCATTGCTTGTTTAAATACCCCTGATAGCTCTTCACTGCCTGTAGCAACTCCAGCCTAACTTGGTCTTTAGTGCCCTGTCCCTACTCTCTCCCACCATCCCAGCCTCTCTAATTGCTGCCCACATGTGCCCTGCACTACCTGTTCATCATTATGTGAGCATACCATGCTCTTTATGCCTCAGTGCACTTGCACATGTTGTTCTTTCAAGCCAGAATGCCTCTTATCTGCCTGGCAATCAGCCTATTAGAGTCAGCCAATACCATTCCATCTGCTGTGGAGGAGCCCCCTCAAATCCAACCATATGTCTCCCAACCAGTCAGAGACTTTTCTCTCTTTTGTTATTCTCTTCATACCTCAGTTATATTCATGTCAGTATTTGTTTATACATCTAGCATCACTGTTAGAGTATGAAGTTCTCCAAATGTGAAGCGGTTTCTAGTTTGTCTTTGTAGCCTAGAGCTTAGCAAAGTACCTAGAATGTAGTGGGTGCTCAGAGTGTTTGCTGGGTGAATGATGTATTCGTTGAATGACTCTTTGGACACTTGAATAAAGCCCATCCAATATGTACCATCACCAACTCTTTGCTGTACAGTATTCTTTTAGGCAAGAGCTTATCTTTTGAGGTGATAAGGTAAGCTCAAACTTTATCATAGACTAAGACCTCAGTTTGTAAATGTCATCCCTAAGTCTTAAACCATCAAAACCAGGGCCTCAAGGAATGGCATGCCTTCTGCAACTGTAGCCTGCTGTGCTTATTTTGCCTTGTTTTTCATTTTCCCCCCAAAGGTTGAGTCCCTTCTCCCATGGGCAGAGCTGGAGGAATGCTAACAAATAATTACCAAAAAAACCCTCAGCACCTCATGCCAGACTTGCATGTGTCAGCCATATTCTGGTCATGACTTCCTGGTGATGCACTGTAGAAATTTTGCTGAGATCAGAGGGTGTGTCACTCCCGTCAGTAGCACTGACTCTTGCAGAAGCACCAACTGTTTCTGAAGTTGGCTAATGTCATCTCTCATGTTTGTTTGTTTGTTTGAAATTTGTTTTAGTTCCAGAGATAGCACTTTTGTGGAATGACCCTATCTTCTAGAATCACCTTTTTGTACCATAATGTGAGCACCACAGCCGTGTCACTGAGGAAAGAGAGAGGCAGCTACTGTGGGGTTACAAATGAGTAAGAGTGGCACCAGGAAGGTGAAAGTGTCTACTGAACCAAGGCTTAACAAAATGTCAGTCACCAAACATTCATTTATTAAGCTACATTCAGGATAAGAAGATGAACAAACTATCTGTACATTCATTTTCTTGTTTGTAACAAGGGAATGATAGTGATCTATCCTGCCTGCCTCTGAGAGTAGTATAAGAATAAAATGAAATTAAGTGGAAAAGCAGTTAGGAAAAAGAAAAGCAGTGGTTTTCTTTTTGTGGTTAGTGTGGATCAGAAATACTGGAGCTTGTTTAAAATGCAGATTCTTAGCCCCAATCTCAGCTATTCAGATTCTGTGTGTCTGAGGTGGGGCCCAGGAATCTTCATTTTCAACAAGCCACCACTGATGCTATTCCTTTAGTCACACTTTCAGAAATACTACTGTTAATCAAATGGCAAGAATAAGATAGTTGTTTGAGGCAGTTTTAGTATGTTGGACCTGGAGTCCAAAGACTTGGGTCAAACTAGGCCGGGTGTGGTGGTTCACCCCTGTAATCCCAGCACTCTGGGAGGCCAAGGCAGGCGGATCATGAGGTCAGGAGTTCAGCCTGGCCAACACAGTGAAAACCCATCTCTACTAAAAATATAAAAATTAGCTGGGTATAGTGGTGTGGGCGCCTATAATCCCAGCTACTTGGGAGGCTGAGGCAGGAGAATTACTTGAACCTGAGACGTAGAGGTTGCAATGAGCTGAGATCACGCCACTGCGCTCTAGCCTGGGTGACAGAGCAAGACTCCATCTCAAAAAAGACTTGAGTCAAACTCCAGCTTTGTCAATTCCTAGACCTGTGACCTCAAACAGCAACCTTCTCTGTGAACCTTAGTTTCCTCATATGTAAAAAGGAGATGACAACTCCAACTTCACAGGGTTATAGGGATTAAATGAGAACATAATGTGAACAAGCCCACTTCAGTACCTGGCTCGTGGAACTCAGTCAGTTTTCTCTTTTTTTTTTTTTTTTTTGAGACGGAGTCTTGCTTTGTCTCCCAGGCTGGAGTGCAGTGGCACAATCTCAGCTCACTACAACCTGTGCTTCCCAGGTTCAAGCAATTCTCCTGCCTCAGCCTCCAGAGTAGCTGGGATTACATGCGCCTGCCACCACACCCAGCTAATTTTTGTATTTTTAGTAGAGACGGGGTTTCACCGTATTAGCCAGGATGGTCTCGATCTCCTGACCTCGTGATCTGCCCATCTCGGCCTCCCAAAGTGCTGGGATTACAGGCGCGAGCCACCACGCCTGGCCTCAGTCGGTATTTTCTAGAGTGAGAGCTTAGTATCTGCTACTCCTGTAATGCGGTGTCATGTTCACAAACACCAGGTAAAAGACAATATTTCGCATCTGTCTTAATCAGGTATCATGGAAAGAGAAAAGAATTTGGCATCTGGATAGAACTTTAGAGATTTAATCTAATTCCTTGTTTTATAGTTCATGAACTTGAAACTAGGAATAGAGAATTGGAAGCCCAAGAGATATGATGATACCTAGTCACATGAAATGTGTTCAGGTTTTCAGACTGGGAGAATTATTTCCCAGTATATTGAAAAAGAAAATATGTTGGCACAGTGATGGAACCACTGTTAGTAACTTTGGAGAAACTATGGAGAAGGGGGCAATATTTCTAAAGTATAATGTTCCATATCTACTATATACCAGGCACTGGAGATATAGTCATGAAATCAAGATGGAGATAGCTAACTGGCCCAGTGTTCAAAAGGAGGAAAAAGATACTGGAAAACGTAAGCCTTATGATCCTTTTGCTTTGATTCCTTCACAAAATTCTAAGCAGGTGATGGAATAAGTGGACAGTAAGCACTTAGAAAAGGAGCCAATCATTAGGAGTCATCAGTAGTGACAGAGTAGGGACTAGTTTAGACTTGACTTCATGTTTTCGCTGGGTTACTCATCATGAGACCTTCTCTTGGATTTCCACAGGCATTTGATAAACTCTTTCCTGATATCCAGACAGTAAGAATGTGGGCAGGAAATCTAGAAAAATCAGATACAAGAACTCAACATACCCAGCAGTTTGAAGCTCTGAATTATAGAGGCAGAATTTGAGCTCAGAAAACTTTTAATTTCAGTGCTGCCCTTCCCAGCAGCATAAACTTGGATAAATTATTTAACATCTCAGGGCTTCCCTTGTCCTGCTTGTGCTGTATTTCTCAAGAGGTTGTTGCAGGAACTAAACTAGATGATAAGTGTAAAAGGCCTTTGTAATCTGAAGATGCTTTATAAACATTAGTTATTATCACTATTCTAGTACTGTAGCTGCTCATCATGGGGGTCCTGAATCATAGATTTCTTTACTAGGCATCTGTGGACACCTGGTATGGGCCAGGCCTATGCTGGGCACTGAGAGTACCCAGTGCCTACTTCACGTAGTTTGATCTGGTGATAGACAGATATGGCCACAGGGTCCTTCCTGTGTGTGATGTGCTTGGGGACACATTGAGGGAATCCTTCCCAGAGGAGAATGAATGCTCTGTCAGAGCTGGGCCTGGAAGAAGGAGGAGAAGACTGCCTGCAGGAGATATAGGAGGCTACAGAAAGAGTTAAGAGAGCAGAGGTTTGGGGGACTCCCAAAGAGCTTATGTGGTGAGTCATCAATTGAGTAGGGGCAGAAGGTGACCAGCTGGGAAAACTCAAGTGATAATCCCAGGGTCCTGAGCGCAGTGCACCTGGTGGGCTTTGCCATTGGACAAGATCACTAGGGAAGAAGTCTGAGCAAGCATTTGCTCTAAATCCTGGGACTTCTTTTTGTTGTGGTCCATTTCATTACTTTAAGGTAAGAAAAAATGTAAATAACAATTATTTACATGTAAATAATATATAAATGGTAGAAAATAAATGCTGTTTCATACCTGCTTCTTGTTTCACTACTCCAAAAGAGAAACTGATATCCAAGTGGCACTCTTCCAGATGGTCTCTAAGGATTTTACACATAGACTTTTGAAACGATGAGACTATACTGTACACTGTCTCTGAAGCTTAGGTTTTTCACTTAACATCTCACCCAGAACAGTTTCTGCTTCAGTACCTAGGATTTTCCTCATTATTTTTAACAGCTGCATAGTATTCTATTGTGTGGTTGTGGTGGTGTATTTAAAGTAGCCTACTCCTATTGATGGACACATGGACTATTCTTAATCTTTTAGTATTAAGCACTGCTGTACTGTTTGAACATATGTCTGCGCATTTGTAAAAGTATTTCTCTAGGCAAAATTTTTAGCAGTGGAATTGCTGGGATCCTTGATTTATTTATTTATTTATTTTTTGAGACAGAGTCTCTCTCTGTCATCCAGGCTGCAGTGCAAAGGCGCGATCTCAGCTCACTGCAACCTCCGCCTCCCAGGTTCAAGTGATTCTCCTGCCTCAGCCTCCCAAGTAGCTGGGATTGCAGGCGCACACCACCTGGCTAATTTTTGTATTTTTAGTAGAGACAGGGTTTCACCTTTTTTTTCCAGATTGGTCACGAACACCTGACCTCAAGTGATCCGTCCCCCTGAGCCTCCCAAAGTGCTGGGATTACAGGTGTAAGTCACCGCGCCCAGCTAGGACCCTTGTTTTAGAAGGATGACTGCTGCTGTAATGTAAAAAGTGATTTGCAAGAGGGGGAGGAGTAGAGCACGAAAGATGGTTAGTAGATGGGGGTGGTAATGCTTACCTTTCCGGATTTGGAGGCTCAGAGTCCTGAAAAATTCTCTTCCTTGATTGGAGTTCTTCTAGCCAATAGAGGGCTTCACATAAACATGGTTCCTTGGGTTTTGAATTATTTGACCAGAGCATTCTTCTAACAAGAGGTTGGAGTAATTTATTCACTTACTACACCTTGCTTGAGCATTCACTTGGGGCTGCTAGTTTTGAAGGCTATTGTTCTCCAGCCTGTCACAGATGCCTTGAAGACCTATGTCTCAGCTGGTTCTAAGGAGTCAGTTTATTCCACTTCCTGCCAGGTTTCCAACTTGTGAAATGTGCTGGAGATTAACACCTCTCCCGCCATTTATCCCTACTCTAACTGCCAGTCGAAGGATTCCTGCAGTTGCCTTTGGCAGTCATAACTGCTGAATCTTCTGCCAGCTGCCCTGAGGACCTAGAAGAGCAGTTTTCTATCCAGGACCAGTTTCCAGAGGCAGGAGGGTGAAATATATCCCCCCAGTGTGACATTTCATCTCCTAATGCTGGGTGGTTTGGGCTCTTTGAAGTTGGCTCTGAGGAACCACACGCTTGGGTCTGAGCAGCCAGCAGCTTATCACATCTGGTGATCAATTCTTCAAAGATTCCTCCTGAAGTCTGGATTTGTGGAGGTCAAATGGATTCCACCTGGGAGGGGCTTCCACTTCAACTCACGACATGGGGGAGAAGGCTGTTTCTCTTCCAGAAGGAGGCAGTTTTCATGGCATTGAGATGTCCTCTGACTTATTTCCCACCCACCCACCAAGTTCTTTGTAAGAGGAGTAGGGGGAGAGGAGAACGCCTGCAGCCTCCTGCTCACATTCCTAGACACCGACTCACTGAGCCCGCCGCCGCTGGAACAGCAGAGCTGTGTGAAATGTCAAGAGGAGTTATACTCATGGGCTCCCTGGCCTCGGTCTCTTTGTGGCTTGTGTATTCTTCCATCAGTACTGTGTTCATCACATGGAAATCAGAGGGTACAATTAAAAGATAATTTGCTAGTTCCAGACTTAATTTGGGGCCTCCTTCTTGCCTGACTGAATTACAGGGGGAACATAATAGATTTTTTATGAGAAATAGTTGGCTTTGTGGCTGGGAGAGGAGAGCTCCCAGCTCTCCAGCTGGGCAGCCCTTTGAGTATCCTGTATGTTGTTTCCCCACTTCCAGCCCACCTCACCTCTTCTGTGGCTCTTGTGTGGCCCCTAGGCCAGGATCCTGACCTCCTCAGGGTTGGCTCAGGAGTTTAAACTCAACTTGAGACCCAAGGAAAACAGCCCTATGCAACCTCATAGGGTTGAAAAATGTTGAAGCTTGGAGCTATTTGGAGATCTAACCAAGGCCCAGACAGAGACAGTGACTTGCTGAAGGCCACATAGCTAGCCCACAGTAGTTGTAACGACAGTCTTAATGATATTAACGGCTAACATTTATCAACTCTTAATGTGTTCCAGACTTTGTGCCAAGGGCTTATGTGCAGTGTATTGTCGCATTCAAACCCAGACAGTCTGGCTGTGGGCCCAGGCTGAGCTTCAGCATAGCATGGTAGAGTATAGTCTATAATGTCTAGTCTTGGTTCAAATCCTGGCTTCACTTCTCATATTTACAGCTGAGTGACCTCAGGCAAGTTATTTAACCTCTCTGTACTTCGGTTGCTTTATCTGTAAAGAGAGAAATCACAGCGCTGTGGAATAGTGTAGGTTAAAATTCATTCATACAAGTAGTGCTGCAAGCAGTGCTTAGTGTAGGGTGAGAAGCTGTTCAGGGCTTACTTCCCCTGACTGCCTCTGGGGCTAGAGTGTGGTGTCTTCGTGGTAGTAGATAGATATGGCTCAGCTCCCCACAAAGGCAAGAGCTGCTCTTCACCATTAGAGGCAGTAAACAGAGTGGTGATTGAGCTCTGTGGCTCTAGAATAGAGCCCAGCAAACTATGACCCAATCCCTATTTTAATATGGCCTGTGATTCATTGATTGATTTTTTTTTTTTTTTTGAGATGGAGTCTCTTGTTGCCCAGGGTGGAGTGCAGTGGTGTGATCTCTGCTCACCACAACCTCCACCTGCTGGGTTCAAGCGATTCTTTTGCCTCAGCCACCCAAGTAGCTGGGATTACAGGCATGCACCACCACCCCCAGCTAATTTTGTTTTTTGGGTTTTTTTTGAGATGGAGTCTCTCTCTCTGTTGCCCAGGCTGGAGTGCAGTCGCACGATCTCGGCTCACTGCAACCTCCGCCTCCCGGGTACAAGCAGTTCTCCTGCCTCCGCCTTCAGGTAACTGGGATTACAGGCGCACACCACCATGCGCAGCTAATTTTTGTATTTTTAGTAGAGATGGGTTTTCACCATGTTGGCCAGGCTAGTTTCAAACTCCTGACCATCAGCCCACCTCGGCCTCCTAAAGTGCTGGAATTACAGGCATGAGCCACCACGCTCAGCTAATTTTGTATTTTTAGTAGAGACGGGATTTCTCCATGTTGGTCAGCTGGTCTCAAACTCCCAACCTCAGGTGATCCACCTGTCTCGGCCTCCCAAAGTGCTGAGATTATAGTCATGAGCCACGGTGCCCGGCCGGCTGTTTGTCTTGAGGATAGTGACATAATCCCTCAGAACCTATTTCCTAATCTGTTAAATGAGGCTGATGACATTTACCCCACTGGCAATTTAAATATGATGGATGGATAATAGATGCTAAGCACTTATCACAGGGCCTAGAACATATTAAGTTCTCAATAAATGGTAGCTTATTAACTGTATTCAAACCCATGTGCTCTTATCGCATGCATTGTCGTCCCTGTGTCCAACTGGTGGAATGGGAAAAGGCTCCCTTGTAACCCCATCTACCATCTTTGTCACATACTTTCCCGCCATGGTTTGCAGTAAGACATAGAAGCTGCAGGGTGACTTCTGGTTCTTTACAGTGGAGAGGCGGGTGTGCCTGGTGAGAGAGAGCTGATGTCACTGCCCTAAATCCAATGGTGGTCTGAGTGTTCTGGTTTCCTCCGGCAGCCTTGCTTTTTCCCTTACAATCCTGCAGGCAGGGAGACAAGGGCTTTCTCCATGGTAGGCTCTGGTTTGGTCATCCTCACAACTGGGGCTCTTCAGGCAGGCTCCCATTCCAGATACCTAGGCTTATCAATCCTTCTAGGCACCCCAGGCCTTCTCCCTCATTCCCCCATTTTTCAGTTTGAGAAGCATGGTTATCACGGAACATAGATGGTGTTCTGCATGTGAACACCCAGTGAATAGTGAATGAATAAGAGTAACCTTGGCTCCATACTATTTGCAGAGGGCTTTGAAAATGATTTTTCTCCTTGAAGAGGCAGAATGAAGCCTGGTAGTGGGAGAGCTCCAGCTCTAGAGACACATGGGCCTACATTTAAATCCCAGCCCTGCCACTGACTCCCTTTTTGACTTTGAGTGAGTTACCTAATCTCTCTGTACCTCACTTTCCTTGTCTGTAGAGTGGGAATAATTCCTGTCTCAGAGAAGTAAGAGTGCATATAGTGTTTGGTACATGGAGATACATCAGGTATAGGTTAATTCTCTGGACTTTGTTTCCTTATTTGCAACACAGCCCTGCCCTGGAGTGGAAGTGGCACCTCCCATTGGTCATTTCTTGAGGCTGTCCCCAGGCCAGGCAAAGGGAGGGAATGAATGGGTGCCCTAGTGCCAGGACAGAGCAGATGTCAGCTGGGAGGTAGGATGGCTCTCTGAACCTGCCTCTCCTACCAGAGGTCCCCCCCTTCAGTGTGTCTATGCCTGGAGCTGGCATCCTCTGTTTTTTTTTTTTTTTTTTTTTGTAACCTCCAAGCAGACTTACTGTCCTGTAGGCAGCTCCTCTGCGTGAGGACATTTGGAGCCAGATATGTTTCCCCCTCTATCCTGCTTTTCCCTTCCCTGAGCTCAGGATGGACGCTCAGTCGGTCCCAGTTATTGTCTGCAGCGCTAGCCTGCAGCCTCGATCGAGCCCAGCTCCACCCCTTGCAGGCAAGGTCTGTTTCCTAACAGCTGCTCCAACCACACACCTCGGTTCTGCGGGAGCCCCTCCTCTTCCTCCCTCCCTCCCTCATTCAGGGGTGGGACTGAAGAAGAAGGCTAACTTGACAGCAGCGCTTCTTCTTAGCTAGTCACTGGCCCCTGCCTGAGAATGCCAGTGTGTGTGTAGCCTCCGCAGAGAGGTCGTTTCTCGGAGTCCAGAGGGGCCACCTGAGCTTCTGAGAACTAGGGAGGAGCCATCCCAGCCATGAGCCCCTGTGGGAATCTGCTGGGGGGCCAGTGGCCTGGAGTCCTCAGGCTCCTCCAGCTGCTCCGGAGGGAGAGGTGAGCTCAGGGTAGTCTGCCTGCAGCCAGAGGTGCCGGGAGCCCCAGGCCTGTCATGGTAGCCATCTACAGCCAGCCTGAGGCACTCCCAGACGGATTTGCAGCTGAGCCTGTTTATCTGGTGTGGGAAGAAGATGGGGAGTTACTTGTCAGTCCCGGCTTACTTCACCTCCAGAGACCCATTTCGGTGAGTTGGTCTCCAAGTTCCCCTCTCCATCTCCTCTCCTGGCCCCTGGTCCTGAGGGGAGGGTGGTCTCCCTAAATCTGCTTCTCACTTAGTCCTTTACCATCGGTTCTACCAGGTGAAGCCAGTAGAGGTTATTCCCAAGCAGAATCGGCCTGGTGAGGTACCCCCATTATGTCATAGAAGTGGTGAGGGGGAGGGATATGCCCAGCAGGAATTTCTTAGGGAGCTCCAGCTCCCTTTCCATCCCAGGCAAACCTGAAAGAGCCTCCAAAAGATGCCACTGACCTGCCCACTCTAGGTGTTACTGCTTCCGGGGGGGAATAGCACAAATAGAGTGCTGTTTCTAGCTCTCACATGGCTTACCTGCGGGCCATGCTGCCTGCCCAGGAATTTGTCCCAACAAGCAGGATGGGCAGGTTTTGCCAAACTGTGGAAACTGACAAGGCCTGGGTGTGGGTAGCCTGGTACACAGTAGGCATCTTATAAACATTTGTTCTCTTAATGGGAGGCACATTTGCCTCTGGCTCTGAAGGGCTTCTGAGCTTCCAGGTAAATACAGTTGCTGGGGAAAGACCTGGGCCAGTGCTTTTGAGACTGGAGCAGTGGTCTTTGGAGTGTTCCTGAGCTGCTGGGCCATTCCCCTCAGCTTCTCATTCCCTAGGCCTGACTACCTCCAGGAGCCTGTCTCTGTGGGGTTTCTCAGAGGGAGATGTGGAAACTCTACCTCTGACCTGGCTTTCTTTGCTCATTGCCCCACTCCACCTCCTATAGAAACTCCCCAGGGGGTTTCTGGCCCTCTGGGTCCCTTCTGAATTGAGCCATTCCTGGCTAGGGTGGGGCTTGTTTTCATTCTTTGGGAGCAGCCTGTTGTTCCAAAAAGCCTGCCTCCCCCTCACCAGTGGTCCTGGTCGACTTTTCCCTTCTGGCTTCCCTAAGCTAGGTCCAGTGCCCAGATCTTGCTGCCGGGATACTAGTCAGGTGGCCAGGCCCTGGGCAGAAAAGCAGTATACCATGTGGTTTCATGGAATGACTGGACCCTGATAGAGTGGTGGGGAAGTGTCTGGACTGGGGAAGGGGGGAAAGGAACTGGTCCTCAGTGCTGACTCTACCAAGCACCGTGCTAGACACTTTATCCTTTAATCTCTCAATAGGCACCGAAAGAGATTATCCCCATTTTACAGATGAGGCAATCAGTTTCAACAAAGTTAACATGTGGAGCCTCACTGGGCAGCTTTTTCTGTCTTCCTTTCTCTCATCCTTCAGGAGACTGCAGGTTTGTTTTCCTCTGCTAGCAGAGAGTAGAAAAAGGGATCGTTTGCCTGACTTGTTGAAGGGGTGGCAGAAATTGTTTTCTAAAGAGCCGGTGGAAATTGATCTTGAGTTTAGGAGAAAGGGTTTTACCATGTGGAATCAAGATGCCAAGTATCTTCCTGAAGTAGCCACATTTCAGGTCCTCATTAATTTCTCTTGCTTTTAATCTTGGAAAGGCAGCTTAAGGGAAAGGTTGTTCTTTTAGGAGCCAGGAACTATACCCCTTTTACCCTTGGAGAGGCAGGGAAGCCAGGGAGGACACACCTTCTCAGGAGCTGGAGCCAGAGCAGACAGTGAACTGTTGTCAACTCTCAACCTGAACCTTTAAGGGCCAAGCCATCAATGCCACCCAGGTCCACCTGTCTTTTGTCTTGTTCTGTCCCAGCCTTTCTGGAGAACCTGATGACCTTGCCCCCACACCCCAAGCTCCGTTTGTTGCCCAGCTGGAGCCTGGGGGGTCCTGACTGACTTTCTGTAGGTACTCTACTCTTCCCTCCCCTAAATAAGAGGCCACATGCCTGAAGTCACTTCTGAAGAGATAGCTGGCACACAGGGCTCTTCCCACCCCCGGGAGGGACCACCCAGACCCTCTGCTTTCCCAGATATCTATCAATTACTGTATCACTACCTGGTCAGAAAGCTATTTCTGCCATTAGCCCCTCCCTCTTTTATTATAGGGTGTCCTCAAAGGCTCCTCTTTGGGCCTCAGTTTCATCGTTGGCAGAAAGTAGAAGCTAGACTTCTTGGGCTCCTGAACAGGGTCCTTGCTGGATTCTGTGGAAGAAATTAAGTCCTTGACCTCAGGCCTCTTGGGGAGTACCAAAGTCTATAGGAGTTCTGGGACGGTGGTTGCAAGGAAAGTGATGCAACCAGATTCCACGGGGACGTGATCAGGCGTGACATGTGAGGGAGGAAGAGGGAGCAAGGGAATGAAGAATACAACTTCTGTGTCCCATACACCCCTGCCCGACAGGCCATACATACTCAGCAGAGAATGCACTGTCTTCCCTACCCACGCGAGCGTGAGGAGTGAGATGCAATTACCACTGTGCTTCCAAGTAAGAAAATACCTTAAATTGGAATTTACAAAAGAGGTAAATTAGGGAGTGGCTTTTGTTTGACATCTTTAAAGCAATTTTCTTTTTATAGAATTTCGTTTCATGTCCAACACTGATTTAATGAGCTTGGGTTTACACATTATCTCTTGAAGAAAACAAATGTATCTTTGTATTCCAAAGCAATCCATGTTTAAAGGAAAGAAATTATGCTTAACTCTGCCCTGCTTCACAGTAACCTTTGGCAGGTGCCTTAGGTCCTCTGGGACTCTTTTTCTCCTTATCTGAAAAATGAAGGACTTGGATCAGGTGAATGATTCCCAACTCTGCAATGTATGTGGCTCCTCAGAGGCACACAAGCTCTTTTCCATTATTTTCCAAATAATGGAGGCCCTGTCTTTAACTGCAGTACAACTACACAAATTACTTGAAACTACAGGCTTCCTGGTTTTTGGTTGGACGTGAATCAGTGCACTCTAGCAACACTTACTTCTTGCTGTTCAGAGGCTCATTGTGTGTTTGGTTAATTTTTTAAAATAATAAAAACATATTTCATAATAATTACAGCTTAATTGGCAGACTGTTTCAGTCTATAGGATCTGCAGGAAGGAGGAGTAATAAAGGGATTTTTGACTGAGCTCTTATGGAGCAGTCTCTAGGCCCCTGTCATATCTGCCCTTCTGGGCCCTGGGGAAAAGTTGGCATCCCCAGTTGTGTTGCTCTCCGGGTGCCCTCAGGCTATGGTGGAGGGAGCTTCCCATTCTCTCCTTCAGCCCAGTCAGTTCAGAGGCTAGGGCTTGAAAGAAGCTTGTCTACAACTGGCTGCTCACTGGGAGGTTGAGGGATGACCATCCAGCCAGGCCTTCATCAGGACATGGGAGGGTTTATGCTTTAACATGTGTAAATCCACTGCAATAATGACTGGTTCTCTTACCCCATAAGGTTGAGAATTTACCTGTAAACATTTTTGTTGGAAGAGTTTGGATGTGAGTGAGGGCTGGGTCTGTATCTTATCTCACTTGGCTTCTCCCAGCATGGCACCTTGCCTGCTTGTTCTAAACATCCTAGATGCACAGTAAATATTTCCTAATTGTTAGGAATCTATTAGAATCAATTGATTTCAGCAGGGCATGGTGGCTCATTCCTGTAATTCCAGCACTTTGGGAGGCCAAGTCTGGAGGATCACTTGAGTCCAGGAGTTTGGGACCAGTCTGGACAATGTAGGGAGACCCTGTCTCTACAAAAAATAATAAATTAGCCAGGCATGGTGGTGTGCACCTGTAGTCCCAGTTACTTGGGAGGCTGAGGCAGGAGGATCTCTTGAGCCTGGGTGACACAGTAAGACTCTGTCTCTTTAAAAAAAAAAAAAATTGGTTGATTCTAATTCAATGAATAAATAATTCATTTTAGGACCTTCCTTTTTTACTTACAGAAATCTTTTCGTTCTGGACCCAGAAGCAGGTCCATATTGCTAGGCATAGGAGGAAAGGAGTCTGTCTGCAGTTGCCCTTGGCATTCTCAAATTGGGGAGGGAAAGAAATGAACATTTACTGGGTACCTCTGTGAGCCAGGTATCATGAAAGACATCTGTACATAATTTAATTCTCATAACCCCATAAGATATCAGCAATGTGCAGGTGAGGAAACTGAGGCTCAGAGTAATGAAGTAACTGGCCTTAGGTGACATAGATAGTAAATGGCAGAGAAGGAATATGGATCCAGGTCTTAAAAGAGAAAATCTCAACTGATTATCTTTTTTTTTTTTTCTAGTTAAAGAATGAGGAGTGTTTTGTTTTGTTTTTTTTTAACTCATGTGTTCTCTGCTGACTCAAAAGGCCTCTGTGTGGATCTGGTTTGACCCACTGAGCTGACTACCAGGGTTCTGTGCACTTTGTATCTGCCCAAGCCCTCAGAAGCCCTCAATAATGTTTTGGAGGTTGTTCTTAGGTGTAGCCTCAGTGTATGTAGACTTCTAGGTGATTTCCTCTGACCTGAGGATTTCAGCTCAGTTCACTCTGGCTCCTCAGGAGAGTGGGATGACTGGTACTTCAGCCCTGGGTTCAGACCTCAGCTTCACCACCTCCCAGCTGGGTACTCTTCTACCTATAGCCAGGGAAGATTTTGACTTTCACCTGAAACTCTCATAAATTGAAAGGTGGAAAAAAAGATTTGGCTTTGGGAAGAACTTATGGTATCTATGGCCTCTAAGAATCTGAGGTGGGGCATTTTTGAGTAGCACCTTACACTTCCAGAGTGTGTTCTGGATTCTTTGCTTAAAAGAACAGAGAATGCTGGGGAATTGAACACTGTGAAGTATATGAAGGAGTAGAATTGTGTCATTTAACATTCAGTACTTGGGCTAAAGGAGAAGCATCACGAAGTGTTAACACTGAAAGGGTCTTGAGCTGTCAGGGCTCCAGCCTCCTTATTTTCACAGGTGAGAATCCTGAGGCTCAGCTGTTGAGATGTGCTGTATCACTCCAGTGACACAGTACAGTGGATGTGGCTTTGCAGCCAAGCACACATGGTTTCACGTTCCAGCTCATCAATTATGTATTGGGCAGCTTTGCAGAATGATTTGACTTTAACCTTGTGTTTCAGTCTTCTATAAAACAGGGATAATCCTACTACCTTGTAGGGTTGTCAGGATTAGAGATAATACTAAGTAAGGTACCTCATGTAGGTCCTGGATTGTGGTTGGCATTCAATAAATAGTAGATGTTATTGATAGCTAAGCTAGAACTCTGAAGTCTACCATGGCAACTTCTTAAATGGTCTAAGAACCCAGTTGTATTCTGTGGCAAAACACAGCTTAGGGACCCATACCCAGCCCTCCTATCAGCTGTTCACCTTCTGGTTCTTCAAAGACATCTGTGGCAGTGACTTTGGCCACATAGCTGGCTATGCCCTTCAAAGACATTCCTTGATACAGATGTGTGCACTGGTGATGTTGCTTTCCAGCCAGGTGTTCTTCCCAGGAGGCTGGCCTGGCTGTCTCCTGCATGCCTGCACTTGTTTCTCTCCCTGCTCCCCTCTCCTGGGCCTGGCCAGAGCTACTTGCAGCAAACAAAAGCAGGATATTGGCAATGGTAAGGAGGGTGTGTTCTGGTGCTCCCATGCCCTGCAGCGCACATACCATTGCAGCAGCGTAACAGAGCCCAGACCTGCATTTGGGTGCAAATATGTCTGCACACAGAAGAAAAGAAGGACCTGGTGACCATGAGCCATGGAACCTTTGTGCTTCCACCTGGGCTACTGGTTCTTGCCACTCCTGCCATTTTCCATTTGGAAACATTTGCTAAGGCCTTGCTCTGCCAGGTCCTTTGCTTGGTGCTGAGTCTACCATGAGTGAGTGGGATGCTGTTTTTGTCCTCAGGGAGCTAACAGTCTAGTGAAGAAGATGGTTAGGCCAAGCGCAGTGGCTCACACCTGTAATCCCAACACTTTGGGAGGCTGAGGCGGGCAAATCACTTGAAGTCAGGATTTCGAGACCAGCCTGGCCAACGTGGGGAAAACTCTGTCTCTACTAAAAATACAAAAATTAGCCGGGTATGGTGGCATGCGCCTGTAATCCCAGCTACTCAGGAGGCTGAGGCAGGAGAATCACTTGAACTCGGGTGGTGGAGGTTGCAGTGAGCCGAGATTGTGCCACTGCAATCCAGCCTGGGCGATAAGAGCATAACTCCATCTCAAAAATAAATAAATAAATCCTCACTGCTACCTTGAAAGTAGGTGATGACATTGCCATTTCACAAATGAGAAGTGAAGGGACTAGCTCAATATCACTTAGGTGGTAAATGGTGGTGCTAAGATTAGAACCTCAGATCATCTAGGGAAAAACACAGCTATGCACAGAGTTAAGGAGACCTGGGATTATGTGTCCCCTTCTTTCACAGGTCGGGAAACAACCCAGATAGGGAAAGGGGCTTGTCCAAGGCCATGTTAGCACCCAGGAACTTCAACCCGTATGTCTTTCCTCCCCCATTTAGAGCTCATCCACATGTATCTTACATTGAGAGAAGTGAGCCACATACTGAGAACAGTCTTCCCCTCTGCCTCCATCCTCACTGCGCAGTTTTAGATACTTCACAGCCATACTTCTTATGCCATACCCAACCCTGAAGACCTTGAAGTTCCCCTTCCACAGGACAAGTAGGAAAAGCTATAGGACGAAAATAGCCATCAGTAGTTGTTGAGCACCCAGGGAAATTGGGCACTCCAGAAAGATAAAGGGATTCTCAGGGTCTTGCTTCTCTAAACTTCCCTAGCTCAGCTGCTTTAGTTCATTCCTGCCCCTCTTCTCTACCTCCCGCAGTGCTCAGAAGTAGTAGAACTCATTGTGGTCTCTCACCTTGTATTGTTAAGTTTTATTTAGACTTTCTCTTCCTCAACTCTTCATAAGCTCATGAAAGGTGAAGTGGGGTACCTGTGTATTTGTCTTTTATATCGGCAGTGTTTAGCTGCACTTGCCTGGCAAAAGGCTTTCTCTCTTACGTTAGCTTATTTCCTCTTCACACTAGCTCGTTGTAATAATAGGATGCTATTAGTTAGATTTTGTCAAAGAGCGAAAGCTACTAAGAGAAGGTGTCCAGTTAGTGGCAGTAAGTGACTGATAATGTGAGCTGCCATTACATTGTCATTACCATCTTTAATAATACCACATATTGAGTTTCTATTATATTAGATCTTTCTTTTTTTTTTTTTTTTGAGACGGAGTCTTGCTCTGTTGCCCAGGCTGGAGTGCAGTGGTGCGATCTCAGCTCACAACAACCTCTGCCTCCTGGGTTCAAGTGATTCTCCTGCCTTAGACTCCTGAGTAGGTGGGCCTGCACCACCATGCCCAGCTAATTTTTGTATTTTTAGTAGAGATGGGGTGTCACTGTGTTGGCCAAGCTGGTCTTGAACCCCTGACTTCATGATCCACCCGCCTCAGCCTCCCAAAACACTGGGATTATAAGTGTGAGCCACTGCACCTGGCTGCTTTCTATATTTTTAATACATACTGTTTCCTTTAATTTTCACATCAATTCATTTTATAGATGAAGAAACTAGGCCAGAGAAGTAAAATATCTTGCCCAAGGTGACATAACTGGTAAGTGGCAGGATCAAGATTCAAACCAAGCAATGTTCAAACCTCTCAGAAGCAAGGATGTGGCCAGTGTGGAAGGCCTTCACAACAAAAATAGGGAAACGAAGGAACTAGAAGGAAAGAAATGGCTTGGGCTCAGAAGGCCAGGGAACTCTCAGTTGTGTGTGTTGGGAAGCTCAGAAGGGAGGAGGAGGTTGTCTGTGCAGGTAAGTCCTGAGAACACACCTGACCTGAGAGGTAGAGCTTCATAACCAGGTGATTAGGGGAGAAAGGAGCCATGGATTTTTTTTTTTTTTTTTAGAGATGGGGTCTTACTATGTTTCCCAGGCTGGTCTCAAACTCCTGGGCTCAAGTGATCCTCCCACCTCAGCCTCCTAAAGTGCTGGGATTACAGGTGTCAGCCCCTGCACTCAGGAAGCTATGGATCTAACTTGTACATCTTACACAGTGCTAATAAAGTGTTGAGTTTCTTCCCCAATATTTTATTTTGAAAAAAATTTCAAATATGTAGAAAAGTTGAAAATGTAGTTCAAAGAACACCTATATACCTTTCACAGATTCATCATTTGTTAATGTTATGCCACTTTGTGTGTCTCTCACCTTCTATCTATATACTTTTATTTATTTTTGCTGAACTGTTTCAGAGTAACTTAAAGGCATCTTGACTTTTACCCTTAAATATTTCAATATGTTTCTCCTAATAATTCTCCTATATAAACCAAATATCATCACATCTAAGAAAATTCACGGTAATTTTACAATATAATATTATAGTCCGAATCCAGATTTCCTCAGTTTTTCAAAAAATGTTCATGCTGTTTCCTTTTTTATCTAAATTTGAATCCAAGGTTGAGGTGCTGTATTTGGTTGCTGTGTTTCTAGGCCTTTTAAAAATCTGTGCCTTTTCTTCCACCCATGACTTTTTAAAGAGTCAAGACCAGTTATCTTATAGAATAACCCACATGCTAGATTTGCCTGATTCGTTTTTTTATGCTTAACATATTTTTGGCAAGAACATTACATTGGTAACACTGTTGGTAATGGGTTGTTTTGAAGAGTGGAGATGATTAAGCTGCTTTTGTTCATTGAAGTATCTGTCTAGACCAGAGGTCCTTAACTGGGACCGTAAATACGTTTCAGAGAATCTTTTTTTTTTTTTTTTTTTTTTTTGAGAGGGTGTCTTCCACTGTCACCAGGCTGGAGTACAGCGACACAATCTCTGTTCACTACAACCTCTGCCTCCCAGATTGAGGGGATTCTCCTGCCTCAGCCTCCCAAGTAGCTGAGACTACAGGTACACGCCACCATACCCAGCTAATTTTTGTATTTTCAGCAGAGACGGGGTTTCACCACGTTGTCCAGAATGGCCTCAATCTCTTGACCTCGTGATCCACCTGCCTCGGCCTCCCAAAGTGCTGGGATTACAGGCATGAGCCACTGCGCCCGGCCAGAGAATCCTTGATATACACACCCCTCACACCTAAATTATATACACATTTTCCTTACCTGTGCATTTTTCTAGGGGAGGCTTCTTGGCTTTTATCAAATTCTCAGAGGGCTCCAAGACCCAAAGAAGTTATGAAACATTAGTTTGTCCACTGAGGCAGGCAACACAGAGCTAGTTTCTAGGGCCTTGTTCACTCCGAACCAGCTTCCCTTGGGGAGACAGAAGCAGGCTGTAACTTCCCCCATCTTGGCTTTGGATCAGACTGTCCATTTTGTTGTCAGAGCTAGGATCCAGGGACAGCCTATGTGGCCTGATTCCAGGGATCCAGGAGAGTTTCAGTTCTTGTCTTGCCTTTCAGGTGTTCAGAGTGCCAGGATTCCCCTCACCAACTGGTACTACGAGAAGGATGGGAAGCTCTACTGTCGCAAGGACTACTGGGGGAAGTTTGGGGGAGTTCTGTCATGGATGCTCCCTGCTGATGACAGGGCCTTTTATGGTGAGTGAGTCCCTTCCTATCTGCCCCTCTTGATCATCAGAGTCCACTGACAGTGCTTCCGGTTCCCCGTGGCCATTCATCTTTTGGTCTTTCCATCAGCCAGGGCATCTCCCTTTATTTATTCGTTCATTCAGCCAGCAGGTATCAATTGAGTACCTGTTAAGTGAAAGGTAAGATCCTTCCCTCAAAGACTTAATAGTTTAATGCTGGGAGTGGGAGGAGAGGCAGGCGGAGAGGAGACACAATATAGTTGGATAAGGACCTCAAAGGAGAGTGTTACAGGCTGAGAAGAGAATAAGCCTAGGTTGTGTTCAGGGAATCAGAAAAGGAGACTCTGGAATAAGCTGGCAGAGAGAGGTGCTACCTCTTGTACCTGCCCTGGACAAAGGGCTTTAAGTATAGTCACAGACTTGCCAACCCTCTATTGGAGGAACTGTGATCTTTTTTAGTGGGGATGATTACTTCTGGGGACTTGTTCTCATAACTGAGACCAAAACAGTTTTGTTCAATCTCAGAAATGACAGAAGGCACCAATCTGATACTTCCTTTGGAAGCTCTTGGGCAGAGAGTGAAAGAGTGGATTTTGACTGGGGCCTTGACTGGCGGTCATTCACCCACCCCTCTCACTCCAGCAACAGTAATAACTCACTTCCTTCTTCCCTTTGTACACCCTTCTCCCCCACCTGCTCACAGGTGGCTGGGGAGTTCAAGTACCACCCAGAGTGCTTTGCCTGTATGAGCTGCAAGGTGATCATTGAGGATGGGGGATGCGTATGCACTGGTGCAGCATGCCACCCTCTACTGGTAAGATGGTGACCCTGTGTCTATCCTCTCCCATATAAGAGTGGCCTGGGGGAGGGATGGTGGCAGGGTGAGTTGGGCAGAAACACTGTTGGGGTAAGCAGAACATTGGATTCCTATCACAACAATGCTCTTAACCAGCTCTTTAACTTACAAGCAGAATGATTTACATATGTCTCTGCCCTTTTTCTTACCTATCTTGAAAATGTCCTCACTCTGCCCTGCAATCCTCCCAGTGGGAGGCACTCTCCAAGAAGGATCCCAGAACATTAAATTCAAAGACCCCTTAGCTCACCCTGTCCAACCACCTTAGTTAGCAAAAGAAGTCAGCCTGGGGCCCATGGCATAGAAGAGTACAGGGCAAGGTTCTCATTGTGAGTCAAAGGCAGAATGAAGAGAACCCAGGCCATTTCACCCCAACCCAGGCCAGTGTTCTTCCCAGTATACCACTTGCTGCAGATCCAGCTCAGCACCTCCTGTCCCAGCCCACCCTGAGAATCCAGGCTCCTCATTCTGAGCAGCCAGCTAGAATCATGACAGAGAGGGTGGCAGTGAGACTATGGGTACTGTTGCTTACAGCCACATGACGCAGTGTGTGCTGGGGGGCTTCTGTGTTGGTCTCCAGCATCTTACTTCCTTCTGTTCCTTCTCCCCAGTGGGAAGTGCCACAATGAGGTGGTGCTGGCACCCATGTTTGAGAGACTCTCCACAGAGTCTGTTCAGAACCAGCTACCCTACTCTGTCACACTCATCTCCATGCCAGCCACCACTGAGGGCCGGCGGGGCTTCTCTGTGTCCGTGGAGAGTGCCTGTTCCAACTACGCCACCACTGTGCAAGTGAAAGAGTAAGTATTTTGAGAATTCTTCAGCAGAGATTCTTGGGCAGAGTCTGTAAATGGGCCTCAGAGGGGTCAGAACTCTAAAGTCTTATGCAGAACTCCCTTTATCCTCATCTCATATCTTTCCCCCTGGACCCCACTATGCTGTAACCTCACCTGGGCCTTGGCACTTACTGTTTTCTCTGCCCGCGCTACTTCCTACCAGATACTTAAGGCCAGAATCACTCACCTTTCAGGTGTCAGGTTTCAAATCATGTTTGCTTTTTGAAATTATCTGGCTCAGGCCGGGCACGGTGCCTATAATCCCAGCACTTTGGAAGGCTGAGGCGGGCGGATCATGAGGTCAGGGGATCGAGACCATCCTGGCTAACACAGTGAAACCCCATCTCTACTAAAAATACAAAAAATTAGCCGGGCGTGGTGTTATGTGCCTGTAGTCCCAGCTACTCGGGAGGCTGAGGCAAGAGAACCTCTTGAACCGAGGAGGCGGAGGTTGCGGTGAGCCGAAATCACACCACTGCACTCCAGCCTGGGTGACAGAGCGAGACTTCGTCTCAAAAAAAAAAAAAATTATCTGGCTTGATTGTGTGTACTAGCTGTTTATCTTCTGTCTTCTCCACTAGAATGTAAATTCCAGAAGGAACTTGCTTTGTCTTGTTCAGTGCTGCATGCCCAGGGCTTAGAATAGTACTTGGCATATGGTAGGAGTTGATTATTATTTTGTTGGTTGACAGAATAAATGGAGAAAATGTGTTCCATGGCCCAAAAGAAGTTAAGATGCTGTCTTAGATTCAGGCTCAGAGACCAGATGGAGGAAGAGTCTGTGTCTATCTAATACCAGTAATTTCGTACCTCTGGCCACTTACCATGTAAATATTGATTGTGCATCTGCCGTGTTTTGGACACTAGGCTAGTGCTTGCACAGTAGATGAAAGGTACTAGAATTTGGGAAGTCAGGAGCTAAGATCTGTTCTGCAACCTCATTAGATGAAGAGGAAAGGGAATTGTGTTCAGGGCAGAGGGAGAAGCATTCTCCAAAAGTGAGTCTTACTGGTGTAGGTTGGGTGTGACCAAAAAAGGGGCTGTTAAGCATAGAGGACCTGGATTATGAGGATCCAGCAGATCCATTGAGAGTTTAAGCAGCAAGGTGATGTGACCAAGTTAACATTTTAGAAGGATCACTGGCATGGAGGTTGGAGTGGAGAGGGGGAAAGCCTAGAAGTATAGAGACCAGTTAGGAAGCTGTTGTAGGCTGAGCGTGGTGACTCATGCTTGTAATCTTAGCAGTTTGGGAGGCTGAAGTGGGAGGACTGCTTGAGGCCAGAAGTTCAAGACCAATCTGGCCAACATAGCAAGACTCTGTCTCTATTTTTTAAAATTAAAAGAAAAGTCCAGACATGGTCTCTCATGCCTGTAATCACAGCACTTTGGGAGGCCAAGGCGGGTGAACTGCTTGAGGTCAGGAGTTTGAGACCAGCCTGGCCAACACAGTGAAACCCCATCTTTACAAAATATTAGAGGGGGCATGGTGGTGTGCACCTGTAATCCCAGCTACTCAGGAGACTGAAACATGAGAATTGCTTGAGCCTGGGAGGTGAAGGTTGCAGTGAGCTCAGATTGTGCCACTGCACTCCAGCCTGGATGACAGAGTAAGACTCCATCTCAAATAATAATAATAATATATATTTTTTTTTTAAAGCTATTATAGTGATCCAGGTAAGAGGTATGAATAACTACAGTGATGGAAAGAAGGCAGAGTTCTTAGAGATTGTAGTAGGAGAGGGATGAGGGAACTCCAGACAGGAAGATGATGTCCAGGTTTCTGGCTTAGGCCACAGGGTGAGCGGCAGTGCCCTTCACTGAGATGGAGCATCCTGGAAAGGGTGTTGCTTTTCTGTGTGGGTATCCTGGGCCCCTTAGGGGCCACCGGTGGCCTGGGACCTGGTAAACCTTCCCTGCACAAGCAGAATTGGTCAAGCAGGTTTTTAGGACATCTTTACTCTGCCTCAACTCTTGTCTGGCCCAGGGTCAACCGGATGCACATCAGTCCCAACATTCGCAATGCCATCCATCCTGGGGACCGCATTCTGGAGATCAATGGGACCCCCGTCCGCACACTTCGAGTGGAGGAGGTAGAGTGTGTGTCCAATCTGTCTTGTGAGGGTGGAACATGAAACAGATCCTTTGGGAAATCAGGCTATAGCCTTTATGTTTTCCTACCCCCAGCCCATCTCTTTGTCTTAGCATTGAGCCTGTGACCACTGATGACCTATTCCGAGGGTAGCAGGGATGGTTGAACAATGGGAGAGCTGACAGAATCCCAGGCAGAGGGCACTGTGAGGCCACTGGCAGCTAGAGGCCACCATTGGCCAAGTTGAGCATTAGCCACACTGTGCCTGAGCCATCTGGGTTGGCCATGGGTGGCCTGGGATGGGGCAGCCTGTGAGAGCCTTATACTGCTCTTGGCCACAGGTGGAGGATGCAATTAGCCAGACCAGCCAGACGCTTCAGCTGTTGATTGAACATGACCCCGTCTCCCAGCGCCTGGATCAGCTGCGGCTGGAGGCCCGGCTCTCTCCTCACATGCAGAATGCCGAACACCCCCACACCCTCAGCACCCTGGACACCAAGGAGAATCTGGAGGGGACACTGAGGAGACGCTCCCTGAGGTGCCACCTCCCACTCTGGCTCTTTTCTGTCCCATGCCTGTCTCTCAGATGAAGCTGAGCTGGCTTTCAGAAGCCTGCAAAGTTAGGCAAGGCACCAGCTGGCCAGGGACAGACTATGAGGATTGTGCTGACCCAGCTGCCCCTGTGGCGATCACAGTTCATAGCCAGAGCCTGTACGTACCCAGTTATCTGCCAGGTTTCCTTAGAAACTGGAGGGTCAGGCTCTGTCCACTGAACTCCTAAGCTGGACAGGAGGCAGTGATACTGTACCCTGAAGGGCAGCATGGCCTATGGAGGAGGCATGGAGCTCAGAGCCTGGAGTTAGGGGCACATATAGGGTTGAAAAAAATTGTGTAGAAGGACTTTGAAAACAATAAAGCAAAAGATGAATGAAAGTTTTTTTAGACTTGAGGGACCAATAAGCCCAAACCCCAGATTCTGCCAGGTCCATGGGTGGGAAGGAGTAGTTGCCTTGAGTGGAAGCCCTAAGTAGGGAGACTTACAGAAAATAAGTCAAGAGCACTGGCTCCCAGACAGAAATACTGATACTCTACAGGGGCTTCAGGCCTGAGCTCCTCCCTTCACAAATCGCTTCATCTCTCTGAGCCTGTTTCTGCATCTGTGAAGTGATGGTAAGACAAAGGTGGCTGTCTCACCAATTATGTTAGGATTAAATGTGGAAAAGGACATAAAGTTGTATAGTGCTGCCATAGGGACAGCGTTGAGTAAACATGATGCATTCTTAGTATCACTAAGAATCAGGTTCTTGGCCAGGTGCGGTGGCTAATGCCTGTAATCCCTACACTTGGGAGGCCTAGGTAGGAGGATGGCTTGAGTGCAGGAGTTTGAGACTAGCCTGGACAACATGGTGAGACACTGTCTCTACAAAAAAAAAATTTATTTTAATTAGCTGAGCTGGGCACTATGGCTCACACCTGTAATCCCAGCACTTTGGGAGGCCAAGGCCAGAGGATTTCTTGAAGCCAGGAGTTCAGGAGCAGCCTGGGCAACATTCCTGTCTCTACAAAAAATAAAAAAGTTAACTGGGCATGCTGGCGCATGTCTGTAATCCCAGCTACTCGAGACAGAGGCAGGAGGATTGCCTGAGCCCAGGAGTTCAAGACTGCAATGAGCCTTGACCACACCACTGTACTACAGCTTGGGCAACAGAGTGAAACCTTGTCTCAAAATAAAAAATAAAAAAAATGATTTTTTTATCCACCCTCCTCACCAAACAAACTGAGTAAGTAAGTTGGGGCCCTCTCAGCTGGCGTGTGTTGGAAACAGCGCCCACAGCTCAAATTGCTCCCTTCACTCCCGCTGCCTCTTGGCCTTGGTCAGTATGATAAAATTAGTGGGAGGCAGGGCACCAGAGGGCAGAAGAGGGCTGGAAATCCATGGCCTGGAAAAGGGAAGATTTCGGGGTGGCCAAATATCTGTAGAGCCACCATGCAGAGGAGGCAGTCAGCTAAACTTGTGTGCCCTTGTGGGCGTGGTCAGAAGGCAGAGCAAAAGAACAAGGGTAAGTAAACCTGTAGGGCAGGACAAGCCAAGAGCCGTCCAGCTTCAGTCCTTTCTGGGTAACCCAAGTAAAACAGTAGCAGACCCTACACCTGAGAGAAAGTTTGCAGGGCTGTTTACCTGCAGTGCTGTGGACTTCAACGTTCTTGTCCCTTCACTAAGTCAAAATAACAGTCATCGACCATGACTATAGTGGACCACTTCTGAAAATATAAACATACTGGCTTTATTGCTATAAAAATCATATATGCTTATCATCTTAAAATTCAGGAGATATGAACAGGTACAAAGATGTGCAAAATGTCATCCAAAATCCTATTTGCTGGCCAGGCATGGTGGCTTGCGCCTATAATCCCAGCACTTTGAGAGACAGAGGTGGGCAGATCACTTGAGATCAGGAGTTTGAGACCAGCCTGGCCAACATGGTGAAACCCTATCTCTACTAAAATTACAAAAATTAGCCAGGTATGGTAGTGCGCGCCTATAGTCCCAGCTACTCGGGAGGCTGAGGCAGGAGAATCACTTGAACCTGGGAGGTGGAGGTTGCAATGAGCTGAGATCATGTCATTGTACTCTAGCGTGGGCAACAGAGGGAGACTCCATCTCAACCAAAAAAAAAACAATAATTAGTTGGTCATGGTGGCACATGCCTCTAGTCCCAGCTACTCAGAAGGCTCAGGCACAAGAATCGCTTGAACCAGGAGACAGAGGTTGCAGTTAGTCAAGATCACACCACTGCACTCCAGCCTGGCTGACAGAGTGAGACTGTCTCAAAAAAAAAAAAAAAAAATCCCATTTGCTCATTTTTTGGATACTAGTATAACTATCACTCTAAACCAGTTAGTAAGTCAAGCAGATATGGGAGTTGGTGAATTACCATCTACAGTGTTGTCATGTATGTCATATACTGAGCATTATAAGCTAGTAGAATCTAGTTAATTGTTTTGTGTGTGATGTATGCAGAGTTCCCATTTTGAATGTGTTTTTACTCTGCTTAAATAAATAACTGATGTCTGCAACCCCATAATGACACATCTGATGTAAGAGCCCCTGTTCCCCCAATAATAACATCTAAACTATAGACATTGGAATGGACAGTTGCCCCTAGGTTCCTTCCTCCAGGGTTTCTTGGTGGTCTCTGAGGACTATGCATCCCTATTCCCATCTTTCCTCATCTTCAGGCGCAGTAACAGCATCTCCAAGTCCCCCTGGCCCCAGCTCCCCAAAGGAGCCCCTGCTATTCAGCCGTGACATCAGCCGCTCAGAATCCCTTCGTTGTTCCAGCAGCTATTCACAGCAGATCTTCCGGCCCTGTGACCTAATCCACGGGGAGGTCCTGGGGAAGGGCTTCTTTGGGCAGGCTATCAAGGTGAGTGCAGGCAGTAATTGCTTTGTTTTTCTGCCCCCAGCCCCCCTCTCTCACTGTCTTTTGTGGATTTCTCATCACTTGGCCCCACCCCATACCCTGCAGGACATCAGGTCTCCTTCCTGACTTTGGATGATGGTGTAAGAGGTATCCTTCACACCCACCCAGGCCACCTAAGGTCAATGTTGCTGTTACAGTGAGCTTATGGACCTGGAGATCCAGCTTGTGTTGAGCTGTGCTTGTGGTCCTCCTGCCACCAGTCAGTGGGTGTTTGTTAGGTGCCCCCAGGCCTTAGTACCGGGCATGCTACAAGGAGCACACAGGGGAATGGCTCCTGCCTCCCTGGGGAACAGTCTCGGGGACTAACCTCTCTCTTTCTCTCCTCCTCCTCCTCTGCTGAGAACTGGGAGGGGGGGGTCAGGTAAGTCATGTGTCTCAGCTTGCAGGGGCAGCGGGGCTGGAGAGTTCACCCCTGACCCACCCAGCTCCCTGGTGCATGTCTTTGGCACTGACCTTCCTGCCCCCAGACTTCTCTGTTCACTCAACAGTCTCACTCCTGTGCCAAATGATCAGAGCACCTGCTTGGCTTGGCAGTGTCCCCTCCTGCCTCCTTCCCCACTTCGCTTTTCTGGGTTCTTGCCTATCCTCCATGCATGCCCAGCTCTCCAGGAAAGAGGGTATGCTTCCGTCTGAATCCCCTGTTGCTCCACACTGCATCTTCCACACGTTAACTCTGTCAGTCTGACCCGGCTCAGTATACCCTCCAAAGGGTAGGATGGTCAGTTGCATAGATTTTCTCAAACAGTTCTCCAGAACTGCCTCTGGTCTCAGCACCATTAATAGTTACCCTCCCTATAGGTGACACACAAAGCCACAGGCAAAGTGATGGTCATGAAGGAGTTAATTCGATGTGATGAGGAGACCCAGAAGACTTTTCTGACTGAGGTAAGATGATGGGGACCAGGAGTTTGATGTCACCATTGGAAGAGGGAAGACCTTACAACTAATGGCTTCAAGAGGAAATATAGTTTGGATCACTGTCTTAAAGACTAAGCAAAAAAGAACACTAGAGGGATATCCCCACTCCCTCTAAATTACAGCATAATTATTTGTTCAATGAACACTTACTAAAGGCAGCACAAACTGGGTACAAGGGATGCAGTAACAAAAGATACATGTTTCAGAGGAGCTCTCAGATTATGAGGGTGATGGACATGAAAACAGACCAATTTAATACAGCTCTGTTATAATCCTTACCTGGACACCCTGCTAAGGGAAACTGGAGGGGGAGCTTCCTGAGCACTCAATTCCTTGAGCATTTACAGTTTTCACCACCTCTCCCAAGTTACTTCATGGAGCAACTTCAGTTGGCGACACCTGTGGTCCAAGTACTGCCCTCCAAGGGCACTTGACCACTCCCACCACTCTTCCCCCAGTGCAGTTCCTAGAAAGGCAGGATGCCAAGGGTGAGGCCTGTGAAGCCATCTCCATCCATATGGTGGTGTTCTTCCCTCATCTTGATCTTAGTCCCCTGCCATATCACAAGATAGGCGGTAGGAGATGCAGGTGGTAACACTTGTCAAGCTGATTCCCTGGAGGGAAGGCATAAGGAAGACATAGTAAGATGTTAACCACCAGCTTTCCTTGGCTTCCCCCACCCCCAGGTGAAAGTGATGCGCAGCCTGGACCACCCCAATGTGCTCAAGTTCATTGGTGTGCTGTACAAGGATAAGAAGCTGAACCTGCTGACAGAGTACATCGAGGGGGGCACACTGAAGGATTTCCTGCGAGGAATGGTGAGCACAACACCCCATAGTCTCCAGGAGCCTTGGTGGGTTGTCGGACACCTCTACTACCACTAGCCTGGGAGTTTGAAGACCAGAGGGGCCCTGCTTTGCCCCCAAAGGACCATGCTGGGCGGGACTAGGCACAGACAGGGAGGCTTCACTGGGAGACCATATTAACCCTAGGGTCTGGACCACGAGTGGGACAGGGCTTAACAGCCTCCAACAGTCATTCCCCCCCATCCTGCAGGATCCATTCCCCTGGCAGCAGAAGGTCAGATTTGCCAAAGGAATTGCCTCCGGAATGGTGAGTCCCACCAACAAACCTGCCAGCAGGGCGAGAGTAGGGAGAGGTGCGAGAATTGTGGGCTTCATTAGAAGGTAGAGACCCCTTCCTGGGCAACTTGTGTGGGGTGGGTCAGCAGCTATTCATTGTGTTTGTCTGTGCCACTGAAACTATCTCTAGCCAACTGTTCTTAGCTTACAGCCCTATTCTCAAAGAATTACACATCTCTAAGGGCAAACGGCATGGACAAGGCAAACTGGAGAGGCAAATTGTAGCCTGAGATGGCCTGGCCTTGCTGTTCCAGGTTTCCAGACGCTGAGGGCTCTTGAACCAAGTAGAGCACCTCACTGCCTAGGAAATCAGCGAAGGTGAAATGAGTTCTAGCAGAGCCCTGAAGGGTCAGAATTGTATAAATTTCCTATTGGCAGAGAGGCTGCAAGATTGAAGTGACGGGAGCAAAGACCTGGGAGGAAAGAAGAGAAGATCATCCATTTTACCTGGAAACAAATGATTACAATCACAGCAATAACAACAGCTGACAAGTACTGAGTGCTCTCTATGTGCTAGGCACTGAACTGAGGAATTAATATGCAAGTGCATGTTTATTCCTCATGACAACCTTGGTTTCCAGATAAGAAGCTGGGCTGGAAAGGAATAGAGCTGGGATTGGGTTAATCAGTCTGATCACCAAGCCTGAGACTTTAACCACTGCCCCTTCACATGGGGTCCATGAAGATAGTAGTAGTCCGGAACAGTTTGGGGGTATGTTAAGGTCCCTGTGTTTTAAATAAAGGAGTCTGGAGTATATTTAGGAGACAGATGTAAAAGAGTTTTTTGGTTGATTGGTTTTTGGTTTTTATTTTTTTTCCCCTGTTTTGAGGCTTGAATCAGGAAGAGTTTTTGTTGTTGTTGTTGTTGTTGTTGTTTTGAAACAGGATCTTGCTTTGCCATGCAGGCTGGAGTTCAGTGGCACGATCATGGCTCACTACAGCCTCGACCTCCAGGGCTCAAGCAATCCTCCTGCGTTAGCCTCCCGAGTAGCTGGGACTACAGGTGTGTACCACCACACCTAATTATTTTATTTATTTTTATTTTTTGTAGAGACAGGTTCTCACTTTGTTGCCCAGGCTGGTCTCAAACTCCTGGGCTCAAGCATTCCTCCTTCCTCAGCCTCCCAGAGTGTTGGGATTACAGGTGTGAGCCACCGTGCCTGGCAGGAAAAGATTTTTAAGCAAGAAAGTTTAAGAGCTGTGCTTTTTCCAAAATGAATCTGGGCAAGTATGGTGGCTCATGCCTGTAATACCAGCACTTTTTTGGGAGGCTGAGGCGAGTGAATCACTTGAGGTCAGGAGTTTGAGACCAGCCTGGCCAACATGGTGAAACCCTGTGTCTACTAAAAAAAATACAAGGCCGGGTACAGTGGCTCACGCCTGTAATCCCAGTACTTTGGGAGGCCGAGGTGGGTGGATCACAAGGTCAGGAGATTGAGACCCTCCTGGCCAACATGTGAAACCCCATCTCTACTAAAATACAAAAAATTAGCCGGCATGGTAGCACGTGCCTGTAGTCCCAGCTACTCGGGAGGCTGAGGCAGGGCAATTGCTTGAACCCGGGAGGCAGAGGTTGCAGTGAGCTGAGATTGCGCCACTGCACTCCAGCCTGGCGACAGATCAAGACTTGTCTCAAAAAAAAAAAAAAAAATTAGCTGGGCCGGTGGTACATGCCTGTAGTCCTAGCTACTCAGGAGGCTGAGGCAGGAGTATCACTTGAACCCGGGTGGCGGAGAGTTGCAGTGAGCCAAGATCACACTACTGCACTCAAACCTGGGTGACAGAGAGAGACTTCATCTCAAAAAATATATATATATTAGTCTGATATGGTTAGTAGGTTCGGGTGGAGATGGGGAGGGTCTCAGGCCATGGAGATCGGCATGGAGGGCTAATGAAACATTTCAGATTTCTGAATTAAGGTAGTAGCTGTGGGGACTGGAGCCTGGGGCAGGGTGGAGTTAGAATGTAGAGACTGGTGAGGCAGGGTGGAGTCAGAATGGAGAGACTGGTTGGCAATGAGGGAACAGGAGGAGGAGGAGGAGTTAGAGTGGCTTGAGGTATCACTTACCAGACGTTTGGGGGATGGGGGATGGCAGGGATGATTGAGGAACCAGTTTGGGAAGAGCTAGCATTGATGCCTTTCTATTCTCCTAGCAGAGCCTATCAACATCTTCTAAGCAAAAAACTGGCTCCATGAGACTAGAGCTTAGAAAGAGGCTGCCAGTCACCTAATCTTCAGAGAAGGGGGCAGCTGGAGCTGTGGGACAGAAGAGGCATCCATGTGGCTGGTCGGGGGCGGGGAGTGTCTCAGCTTGTGAAGTGGAGATGGCTCTGAGCAGGGCTGACACTGAAAAGACTGGAAGGAAAAACCAGACACACAAGAGTCTCAGGAGCAGGTAGCATAAGAAAGGTGTGGACAGTCTTTGAGGAGCACATCCTCAGGCAGGCAGGCGTGCAAGTCATGAGCTACAGCGATTCAGCTCCCTGGGTGTGTGAGCAGCTCCAGAAACCTAAGGGATGGAAGCAGTATTGCAGGAGGCTGGAGAGCAGAGAGTAGCTCCTTCTACATTTACAAGGGAAGGGAAGGAGAAAGGAAGTTGCTCCTCAGAGTGTCAAGAGCCAGTGGTGGAGGCCTGGAGAGGGGGACATAAACAGAAATTTGTTTACAAACATTTGGGTAGGAAGAGAAAGCTTAAAGTTTAGACAGTGGGGAAGGTGGAGTCTTAGGGGAGGTGAATGTCAGAAAGACAGAGCTAGCTGGAGCAAGAGGAAGTCACTTCTCTGTTGCAGGCAGGAAGGATCCAGAGTGGCTGAAGCCAAAGACTGGGAGAGTAGGGAGGAGGGAGCAGCCTGGATCTAAGTAAAATGGATAGAGGTGGAGGAAGTGCTACAAGGGCCAGGGTTCTGTGAAGTTGGGGACATTAGGAGAGAGCAGTGAGGGCTTTGGCCAGCCACTGTGCTGGTGATTGGTGAACAAAAGGATGGGCAGGGGATGGCAGCAGGGAGGGAGAAGAAGCCCAGGCTTCCTGTTGGTTTTGGGACAAGGGAGTGGCCACAGGAGGGCCTGCCCTGTTGTCCAGGTTGGGTTCAGAAGCTGGGTGGGCATGGCCTGGGAGGAGAGTACTGTGTGGCCCCCAATTCCAGAATCAGGGTCTAGTTGATTTGCTGGCCCTTTAGCCTCAGCTTATGCTTTTGTTCCAGGCCTATTTGCACTCTATGTGCATCATCCACCGGGATTTGAACTCACACAACTGCCTCATCAAGTTGGTATGTCCCACTGCTCTAGGCCTGGCCTCCAGGGTCTTATCCTTCCTGGCTTCCTTGTCACAAAGGAGGCTGACTTGTCCCCTCTGGCTAGAAGGGCAAAGGTGTTGTCTAAGAGCTCCTGTCTTTCCCTTCCTGCTTCTTCCAATGACCTTCTCTGTCTTCTGGGAGCTCCTATACACACACAGACTAATTTCACCTTCTCTCATTAGCAACCTTTGAAATAATTTGTTAGAAGGGACTTCAGAAGTTTCTTGGCTATATGTAGAGCCCTGTTGTTTTACCTGCTTTTGCCCCATAATAATCTTGTAAAGCAGCTCATTGCTGACCCCATTTTACAGTGGTGGCACCTGAAGCCTCAGCATGAGGCCACAGAGCTAATGAATTTACAGGGACCAGTTTGAAACCAACAGTCTTGCCACTGCCCCTCAGCTGTGGTGGTTGCGATGTTGTTTATCTTGTTAACTTGCTGTCTGGCTTCCTGGGTGTCTACCAGCTGGCCCTGGCTCTGCCCTCTAGACCCACACCAAGCAATCTTCATTCCTTTCCCACATGACTGCCCTGTAGCTATTCAAAGAGCTTGTCTCCCCTAAGTCTCCCACCTACTACCTCCATCTTGCCTTTTTTTGTCTTATTCTGGTTCTAGCTACTGCCTTAATCTTTTTAGGAATAAGGCAGGACAGGGAAAAACAAAAGTAACCCCCTGTCCCACCTCTGAGTTCCCACTCTCCAAGTCCCTGAGCCTCACCTCCAGGACTCCAGTTGCTCTGCCATGAAACTCCCTGTGGGCTGGGGAATCTACTGTGCACAGATACCAGACCCTCAGAAACACAAATGCCCAGTGTGTCTTTTTTTTTTTCTTTTGAGATGGGAGTCTCTCTCTGTTGCCCAGGCTGGAGTGCAGAGGCACGATCTTGGCTTACTACAACCTTGACCTCCCCGGGTTCTAGTGTTTATTCTGCCTCAGCCTCCCAAGTAGCTGGAACTACAAGTGTGCACCACCACACCCAGCTAATTTTTTTTTTTTTTGTATTTTTGTCTTCTCTTTTTCTTTTTCTTTCTTTTTTTTTTTTTTTTATTAACAGATATTCAGTGTTTTCTTATAACTTTTTTTGTATTTTTGGTAAACAGGGTTTGACCATGTTGGCCAGGCTGGTCTCGAACTCCTGACTTCAGTTGATTCACCCTCCTCGGCCTCCCAAAGTGCTGGGATTACAGGCGTAAGCCACCACACCTAGCCTGAGTGTGTCTATGTGATAGAGCTTTCTGCTCTGGTACTCCCTTGCTATGCACCTCTTCTCCCCTTCTCAGTGGCTTCTCTTGCCTATGCCTCCTCCCCAGGGCCAGGTTTGAGAACATCCCCATGAAGTCCTGACCTGGCCTTTATCCTACCAGGACAAGACTGTGGTGGTGGCAGACTTTGGGCTGTCACGGCTCATAGTGGAAGAGAGGAAAAGGCCCCCCTGTGGAGAAGGCCACCACCAAGAAACGCACCTTGCGCAAGAATCACCGCAAGAAGCGCTACACAGTGGTGGGAAACCCCTACTGGATGGCCCCTGAGATGCTGAATGGTGAGTCCTGAAGCTCTGGAGCAGACACTGCAGAGGAGGATAGAGGCTGCCCTTGAATCAGAGCCCTGGGAACTCTAGGGGAGGCCTGTGAAGTGTAGGATCGGATATCTAGAGCTGAGGATATTTTTCCCTTGCCAGGAGGGGCCTTACAAATTAGCTCCCCTGAGCTCAAGGGGCTGGGAACTGATCAGTGTCCCATCCTGGGGATAGAGTGAGGTCTGACTGTAGCATTTGTGCCTCAGGGATCACTGAGAGCTCAGGCTATTGTCCCAGCTTTAGCCTTCTCTCACCATGCTGAGAACTGAAGTGTGGTGCCCTCTGGTGGATAATGCTCAAACCAGCCAGCGATGCTGGTTGGGATTCTTGAAATGAGGGTTGTGAGGCAGAAACGGTCTGATAAAACCGGTTTTGGAGTCTGAGGCCCCAGAGAAGTTCAGTGGATTGCCTTAGGAGCATACAGCTGGCTAATGGCAGAGCCTGGATGAACCCTAGTCCGGTTCTTTTCCATTTAACCATGCAGTTTCATCCCAGGCAGTGTTGTGTTATAAGGGCTCTCCAAGGTAGGTTACCTAGGGCTGAAGAAGGACTATTTTCAGGTGGTGTCTGCCCAGGACAGCCTGTGGGGCATCCCTACAGAAACTATTCTAGCCCTGGTTCTTGACTGTAACTTAGATTGACCCTAGACCCAGTGCAGAGCAGGTAAGGGATGTAAACTTAACAGCCTGCTCTCCTGTGTTCCCCAAGGAAAGAGCTATGATGAGACGGTGGATATCTTCTCCTTTGGGATCGTTCTCTGCGAGGTGAGCTCTGGCACCAAGGCCATGCCCGAGGCAGGAGGCCTAGCAGCTCTGCCCTCCCTCAGAACTGGGGCTTCTCCTAAGGATGACTAGAGCTTGACTAAAATCAACATGGGTATAGGGTTTTATGGTTTATAATGCATCTGCATGTCTTTGCCACATTTGTGTTTCATGGGTCCTAAGAGAAGGACTGAGCAGGTTTTGTTTGTTTGTTTTTAAGATGGTGTCTCGCTTCGTTGCCCAAGCTAGAGTGCAGTGGCACGACCTGGGCTCACTGCAGCTTCTACCTTCTGGGTTTAAGCAATTCTCCTGCCTCAGCCTCCCAAGTAGCTGGGATTACAGGCATACATTACCATGCCCGGCTAATTTTTGTATTTTTAGTAGAGACGGGGTTTCACCATGTTGGCGAGGCTGGTCTTGAACTCCTGACCTCAGGTAATCCACCCACCTCAGCCCCCCAAAGTGTTCAAATTACAGGCGTGAGCCACCGCACCCAGCCAGATTTTTTTTTTTCAGTTGAGGAAACAGGCTCAGAAGAGGGCAGTGGCTTACAGATGGTCAATAAGGGGCAGGTGAAACTCAGGATTACAGCAGGAAAGGCAAGAGACTGTTCATGTGACTGTCTAACTCTTGGGCCAAATGTAGCCCTTCTCAGTTCCCTTCAAGTAGAAGTAGCCACTCTAGGAAATACCAGCCCTGTGCTAGGTTCCACGTGGACAGAGTGAGGAATCTTGGAAAGATTCCTACCTTTAGGAGCTTAGTCAGGTGACAGCGTAGTTCAGTATATCTCAAAGACTCAAACATACACACATTCAAAGCCTTCTGTAATCCCTACAAAGTTGTGAGTGGTAGAGGAGAGGAGAGACAAGGAATGGTTAGAATAATGAAGGAAGTTTTTTTTTTTTTTTTTTTTTTTTTTTGAGATGGAATCTCACTCTGTCACCCAAGCTGGAATGTAGTGGTGCGATCTTAGCTCACTGCCATCTCCACCTCCCTGGTTCAAGCAATTCTCCTGTCTCAGCCTCCTGAGTAGCTAGGACTATAAGTGCCCACCACCGTGCCCAGCTAATTTTTGTATTTGTAGTAGAGATGGGATTTTGCCATGTTGGCCAGGGTGGTCTCGAACTCCTGACCTCAGGTGATCCACCCACCTCAGCCTGCCAAAGTGCTGGGATTACAGGCATGAGCCACAGCCTGGCCATGAAGGAAGGTTTTTTAAAAATTGTTTTCTTTAGTAGATGTTAATTGAACATCCGTGTACAAAGCACTAGACTGGTGCCAAAGGATTTCAGACATGAATCAGACTCAGCACCTCACAGAGCCTTAACTCTGGCAGACACACAGCCACAAGGAGACACAGGCAGGGCAGGGTGGGATGAGTGGAAGCTGCTAGCCTCCAGATGCCGATTTGGGACACTTGGCTTCTGCAGTGAGGTCCCTTCTCAGTCTTCTTCAGTAACCTAACTCTCAGTCAAGACAGTTCTGTATTAGCAAGATTTGGAGAGATGATTGGGGATGGAGAGAGCTCTCTAACCTATGTTCGTGCCACCCCCTCTTCTGCCCATTCTTCCTGTCCACATACCAGCATCCTTTTCCCTTGCCATGTATCTGTGTCCTCTGTTGTCCTTCGTAAATAGCTGTCTTCTCACCCTACAGATTATTGGGCAGGTGTATGCAGATCCTGACTGCCTTCCCCCGAACACTGGACTTTGGCCTCAATGTGAAGCTTTTCTGGGAGAAGTTTGTTCCCATAGATTGTCCCCCAGCCTTCTTCCCGCTGGCCGCCATCTGCTGCAGACTAGAGCCTGAGAGCAGGTTGGTATGTTCCCTCTTCTCCCAGCTTACAGTGTCCTGGGATGTTTGCCTCAGCCTTAGACCATCCCCTGAGCCCTTCCCAAGCACAGGGGTGAGAGAAGCCTGGAGGTCAAGAATGTAGCTGTCAACCCCTGAAGCCACCTGACAACTTGTATGTACAGGTTGGAGGAGAGAGAAGTAAAGACATAGCATCAAGTAAGCTGGATAGGATACAGAGCCACAGCCATTAAAAGAAAGTTTAGGCCAGAGCGCGGTGGCTCACACCTGTAATCCCAGCACTTTGGGAGGACAAGGTGAGTGGCTCATGAGGCTAGGAGATCAAGACCATCCTGGCCAACATGGTGAAACCCTGACTCTACTAAAATACAAAAAAGTTAGTCAGGCATGGTGGTGTGCACATGTAGTCCCAGCTACTCAGGAGGCTGAGGCAAGGGAATCACTTGAACCCAGGAGGTGGAGGTTGCAGTGAGCTGAGATTGTGCCCCTGCACTCCAGCCTGGTGACAAAGCAAGACTCCATCTCAAAACAATAAAAAAGTTTAAAAGAAGAAAATTCACCCAAACCATTTGCTCACAGTAAGTGTATTCATCTTTCCATATTCCTGTCCATATCTACACATACACTTTTTTTAATAGTAACTAGTTCTGTATTTTGCCCTGCATTTCCCTTATTACTACCCAGTCTTTCTGTTTATCATTTTTGTTGACAACATGAAATTCTATTGAGAGACTGAACATATTATAATGTAGATGTTCAGGTTTTTCCAGTTTCTCTTTTACAATAGGTATTAACTACAGTGAGCAGTTTTATGCATTTAGCTAATTTCTCCTTTAAAGAAGTATTTTCAAAATTACCTTTATTTTGAATGTATCTTGCATATGAGAAAAAAAAATTATTCTTCTCAGGTGATAATTTCATTATTAGCAGAGTTACCCTAGGTCTTTTCAAGTTTCTGGTTAAAAAACTAGAATCTTTGTGGGTTTTTTCCTGCCATCAAAAATCATGTTTCTTTTAAAAACAAGTTCAAACATTACCAAGGTATATAGCATAGGAAATATGTCTTCTATAATCTCCCTTAACCAATATACCCCTAAACATTCTCCTCACCCCTAACTCCACCCTCCCAGGATAACCAGTTGGCACATAATCTTTATTTTAAAATGATTTCCAGCAGTCCACAATGGAGTTGAAATTTTCTGGTTGGAGAATCTATACCTTGTTCCTTTATAGGCCAAGGACCGCAATGCTTCAGTAACACCAGTGTATGAGCTTGAGGAGAAATTGTGAAGCTACACACTATTTGTTTTCTAATACCCCTTGCCAGTCATTCTAAATATCTATCTTTAATTTATTAAAATATATATATATACAGTATTGAGTGCCTACTGTGTGCTAGGTACTGTTCTAGCTCTTCGGTTATAGCAGTGAACAAAATAAAGGTGCCTACCCTCATAGAACATATGTTCTAGCATGGTATCTGCTATATCATACAGCAGATACAATAGAGTAAACCGTATTGAATATTAGAAGGTGGCAAATGCTATGGAAAAAAGAGTAAAGCCAAGTAAAGATGATTATTTAGGGTATAAGTTGCAATTTTAAATATCAGAACAGGCCTCGCTGAGGTAACATGACATTTAAGCATAAACTTGGAGGAAGAGGAGTAGGCCTGAGCTGTCTTAGGCTCCCAGGGCAGCCAAGCCATTTTCATGGCACTAGGAGCTTGGTGTTTCCAGTTCCACCTTTCATAATTACATTTTCTCTAAGACATGGGAGGGACCTTTTTCTCCTATTTTTTTTGTTTAAGTGCTTACTCCAGCTAGGCCAGCCTTCTCATGGTGTTATCTAATCTTTATAGCAAATATGTGAGGTAGCAGTAACATTATATTATGA
This sequence comes from Ateles fusciceps, assembly GCA_036589455.1. Lineage (NCBI taxonomy): Eukaryota > Metazoa > Chordata > Mammalia > Primates > Atelidae > Ateles > Ateles fusciceps. Next base: position 9,605,210 of record JAZHEH010000882.1, on the reverse strand, counting down.
CCATTTCTCACAGAGGCACTACTAGGTGAAGGAGTTTGCCTGAGGTCATACAACCAGGAAGTAGCTGAGCCTAGATTCCTCCCACCCACCCCATGGCCCTGCTCATATTGCCCCTGCCTCTGATTTACCTCTTTTTCCTTCTAGACCAGCATTCTCGAAACTGGAGGACTCCTTTGAGGCCCTCTCCCTGTACCTGGGGGAGCTGGGCATCCCGCTGCCTGCAGAGCTGGAGGAGTTGGACCACACTGTGAGCATGCAGTACGGCCTGACTCGGGACTCACCCCCCTAGCCCTGGCCCAGCCCCCTGCAGGGGGGCGTTCCACAGCCAGCATTGCCCCTCTGTGCCCCATCCCTGCTGTGAGCAGGGCCGTCCAGGCTTCCTGTGGATTGGCGGCCTGTTCAGAAGCAGAACAAGCCATTCCTACTACCTCCCCAGGAGGCAAGTGGGCGCAGCACCAGGGGAAATGTATCTCCACAGGTTTTGAGGCCTGGTTACTGTCTGTAAATCCAATACTTGCCCGAAAGCTGTGAAGAACAACAAAAAACCTGGCCTTTGAGCCAGGAGGAATCTGTTACTCAAATCCACCCAGGAACTCCCTGGGAGTGGATTGTGGGAGCCTCTTGCTTACACTAATCAGCGTGGCCTGGACCTGCTGGGCAGGATCCCAGGGTGAACCTGTCTGTGAACTCTGAAGTTGCTAGTCCAGCTGGGTGCAGGAAGACTTCAAGTGGGAGTGTGGACAAAAGAAAGACTGGTGGCCAGGAGGCACTCGAAGGGTGTGAAAAACACAGTGATGCTCCCCACTTCCACTCCAGATCTGCCCTTCCTGGAGCAAGGTTGACGGAGTAGGTTTTGAAGAAGCCCTTAATATGTGGTGGAACAGGGCAGGAGTTAAAGGGCTGGTTTCTGTTCACCTGCTCACTGGCTCTAGCCAGCCCAGGGACCATATCAATGTGAGGGGAAGCTTCCACCTCATGTTTTCAAACTTACTACTGGAGACTGGCTGAGAGCTTATGGACAACATCCTTTCCATCTGCAAAAAACAGTCACTTAGAAGCACAGGAAGAGGCTGGGGGACTAGAAGAGGCCTTGCCCTCTAGAAAGTCCAGATCCTGGTTTATGTTACTCATACTGTGGTGGGCTCCTTAGTCAGTTGCCTAAGACATTTTGCCTAAAGCTAGATGGGTTCTGGAGGATAGTGTGGCTTGTCACAGGCCTAGAGTCTGAGGCAGGGGAGTGGGAGTCTCAGCAATCTCTTGGTCTTGGCCTCGTGGCAACCATTGCTCACCCTTCAACATGCCTGGTTTAGGCAGCAGCTTGGGCTGGGAAAAGGTGGTAGCAGAGTCCTAAAGCTGAGATGCTGAGAGAGAACAGCTCCCTGAGCTGGGCCATATGACTTTCTACCTCCCTTGTTTGCTCTCCCAGCTCATTAGCTCCTGGCAGCATCCTCCTGAGCCACATCTGAAGGTACTGGAAAGCCTGGGGCTACCCTCCATCTTGGCTCCCAGAGCTCTAGGAACTTTTCAACACAACTAGATTTGCCTCTTCCTAAGTCTGTGAGCTTGCACCATATTTAATAAATTGGGAATGGGTTTGGGGTATTAGTGCAATGTGTGGTGGTTGTATTGGAGCAGGGGGAATTGATAGAGGAGAGTGGTTGCTGTTAATATTATCTTGTTATATCTTTTGGGTGGTATGTGAATATTGTACATAGACCTGATGAGTTGTGGGAACAGATATCATCTCTGGTCAGAGTTTACTTGCTATGTAGACTGTACTTATGTGTGAAGTTTGCAAGCTTGCTGTAGGGCTGAGCCCTGGACTCTCAGCAGCAGCACAGTTAAGCATTGTGTGGCTCGTTGTGTCCTGGCGTCCCCAGCAAGTATGGGAGTGGTGGGCATGAACTGGGCCATTGATCAGAATAAATAAATTAAGCAGCTAACATAACTGGCAGTATGGAAAGTGAAAACATGACTGGCTCAGGGACATAAATGTAGAGGGTCTGCTAGCCACCTTCTGGCCTAGCCCACACAAACTCCCCATTAGCAGAGAGTTTTCATGCACCCAAGTCTAAAACCCTTACCTTAAGTAGATACCAATCTGCTCTAGGAAATATGTACATCCCCACCTGAGCCAGCCCCTTCCTTGCAGCAGGTGTGACTGACTATGACCTTTTCCTGGCCTGGCTCTCACATGCCAACTGAGTCATTCCTTAGGAGCCCTACCCTTTCATCCTCTAATATATGAATACTTCTACAGCCTGGGTATCCTGGCTTGATTTTCCTCAGTGCTAGGTGCCACCTTTGTAATGGAGAGAAGTGAATGCAAGTCACCCTATCCCTTGTGTTTCCCTACAAGTGCTTGAGAGAAAACCTGTTTCTTCTTACTTTTGCATATGGGGGATGTTGTGAAGGAGTGACCATTGGGAAGGAAAATGCCATCTGGTTAGTGGGACCTTGGGCACAATATAAATCCGTAAACCTGAAGGTGATTTCTCCCAGGCACTCTCAAAGCCTGAAGAATCCAACTTTAGGACAGGATCTGGTTCCCAAAAAAAATGATCTGGAGTACACTTTGCTGGCAGAACCACAGAGCAATGTCTCTGCATGGGCAGAGGTCTTCTGGGTATTCCTGAGGCTGAGAACCTGTGGCTGAAATCCCTGGCTAATAGTCCAGGAAACACTCCTACCGATATCTTTCATTCTGGAGCCATAGGAGTCACCTTGCAGGGAACTTCCTCAGCCCACAGCTGCTGCAGGCAGCCCAGTGACCCTTCCTCCTCTATAGTTAATCCCCCTTTGGCTGCTGCAGCACCACCCCTGTCACCCATCCCCCACCCCCCACCCCTCCTGCACTCCAACCTTTGACAAGGGCTGTCTGGACATTAATTTTAACTACCTCCACCTTGGAAACAATGCTAAAGGTGAGAGGTTTTGCAATGACCAACCACCTTACTGGGACACCTGCACACCTGTCTTTCTTGTAGCTTCAACCTGAAAGATTCCTGATGATGATAAACCAGACACAGAAGCCGGGTACAGTGGCTCAAGCCTGTAATCTCAGCACTTTGGGAGGCCATGGCGGGTGGATCACCTGAGGTCAAGAGTTTGAGACCAGCCTGACCAACATGGTAAAACCCCATCTCTACTAAAATAAAATTAGCCAGGTGTGGTGGTACATGCCTGTAATCCCAGCTACTTGGAAAGCTGAAGCAGGAGAATCACTTGAACCCAGGAGGTGGAGGTTACAGTGAGCTGAGATCATGCCATTCCACTCCAACCTGGGCAACAAGAGCGAGACTCCATCTCAAAAAAAAAAAAAATCCAGACACAGGCTGCAGTTGCCACCCTCCAGTAACAGGGCCAGGATGAATGAAGAAAAGGCCCAGAGCCTGCCACACAGGTGTTGATAAGGTAACCCAAAGCATCTCAACTTACAGGGCATGTTCCTGTTACCCCTCAAAAATTTGGCAACGTGGAGTCTTTTTTTTTTTTTTTTTTAATTAAGTCAAATGCAGAGCAATTTCCCACACTATATGCAGGTGTCAGAATGAGGTATATAAAACATGTATATAGAGAAAGAAATGCCTTTATAGAAAAGTAGAAACCAGTAATATTCTCTTCTCCAGCATCACTAACACCAAGAGACCCCCTGAGGTCTAGATCCCCAAAGCAGATGGCTCCACAGAAAGCCCCACTAACCTCCCTCTCCACCTAGGGCAGTGAAAGGGCTCTGGGAAGGAAGCCCTATGGCTAGGACATGCCAGGGCCTCTGAGTGTGACATCAGGGTTCAGAGGCCCTGCTGAGCTGCTAGCACAGTGCAGTGGAGAAATGTTGCACTCAGGAAGCTGGGCCCTCGCCATGCCAGTAGCTTGCTCTACAACCTTGGGCAAGTCACTTTTTCCTCTCTGGGGCCCTGTGTCCAAAAGGCTTCATGAACCCTTTCTAATGGTTGATTGCTTTATAAGTTAGGGGCTGTGACCCCAGCCCCATTGCCCTACAGGAAGGTGCTGGCCTGGGGGCCCATAGGACCACCTGCTAAATCAGGCCCATTTCAGGAGCAATTCCTGAAGTGCTTTATTACCTTGCCTCTGAGCTTAGTTTCCAGGTTAACCTCTTTGAAGTAGCTTGCAAGTCCCCCACAGTATAATTCCCATAGGTTACCTGACTACTCTCTTGCCTGTGCAAAATGAAGACAGGTCACCACTGTCCATCCCTGAAGAGAAACTGGGGCACCCCAGGTCTGCCTCTGCTCCTGTGGCCTAAGGTAGGAGCAGATCCTTCTCTGCCCTCTTCCTAAGTGGAATGCTCAGTGCTATTCTTCCCTTCCTTTCCTTATGAAACAGGAAGAGTCCCTGGGCCCAGGCCTGGCCCATGGTTGTCAAGGCACATCACTGCCAGCAAGCTGGAGCATGCCAGCAGCCCAAAACCTAGATCTCATTCTCAATCTGAAGTTCTGACTTCTGTACAAACTCATTTCCAGCTCTCAGAGGTCAGTATGGAGTTCCATCCCAAATATTTTAAAAACTGTATTTTTTCGATGCCATCTCTTGACCTGCTTTACCTTAACCATGAGTAACAGTGTATGCCACTAAAGCCCATGGTGGAGATTACGGCCATCTTAGTAAAGCACAGAGGAGCCTGGGGGAGCTCCCTGTTTATCCCTGGTTCAGTTCCAGGGGTGAAGTCAATGATGTTTGGAAGCCCTTAGCAGCACCACTGTGGGAGCTGCCACTGCCTCCATCCACAGGCAAAATCCTGCTCCAAGGGATGGAGGAGCAGCACGGTTAGGACCCTACCCAGCCTTACCCTCAGCCCACAGTGCTACCTCCTTCTGTCACTTATTTGGATTCACCAAAAAAGGGGTGGAATGGTAGGGATTTAACCAGAACACAAAGTGGTAGATCCTCCCAGCTGTAGGAGGGTGGGCTGTCCTGCACCAGTGTCCGCATGGGCTCCTGCCCACTGAGGGGGGCTCAGGCCCCAGGAGTGCCCGCCTGGCCCATAAGGGGGGGTGCTGCCCTCCTGAGGGTAAGTGGAGTCTGGCTGGTGTGGACCACGACAGTCTTCTCATCCACAATCTCACAGGTGGGGTTAGTGAAGGCAGACAAAGGCAGGGTGATTCGCTGCATCTCCCTCTCACACACTTTCTGATCATGCTGTTCTTTCGAGTCCTTCCCCCTGGCAAGAAAAAAAAAACATTCAGCCTATGCCTCCTGCATAGCTTTGCTTATTAGATAGCATCACTGAGGCCCAGGAGGAGCAGCAGCTTAGTCACAACAAATCAGTGGCTGAGCCAGGACTCAAACTCAGTTCCAGGATACTAGGATATTCATTCTGCCAGACTGCCTTAAACTCAACAGGAAGCTCCTGCACCTCTGGTCTCAGGTTCTCCATCTGTAAAATAGGGTGACAACAGTATGGACTTCACATAGCTTCACTGGAGCTCAATGAAAATAGAGGATAGAGCCTTTTTTTTTTTTTTGTGGTTGAGACAGGGTCTCAACATGTTGCCCATGCTGGTCTCAAACTCCTGGGCTCAATCGATCCTCCTGCCTCCCAAAGTATCGGGATTACAGGCGTGAGCCACTGCACCTGGCCAGATAGAGACTCTTAAAGCAAGACACAGTTATATTCTTTCAACCCAGGGCTCCCAAAGACCCAGAGAAATATCTAAACTTTTGACTTAACCCATAAATTTGTCCAGAAAACTGACCTGATCATCCGGCTGTGAGACTGCCTTCTTATCCTAAAGTCCCAGAAGACGTGAGTCCATGCTGGAAATGGACCGTCCCTAACCCATGTAGGGGGCAAAAAGGACTGAGGGCAGCTTGGGTCGATGGAAAACAATGAGACAGTGATCATCAAACCTCTCAAAGATTTCACATACCTTTGAATTCTCATGGTGCTCACTGACCCAGTCACACCACGGTTGAACTCCATTTTACATGTGGAGTGCTCATTCCATGCTAAGGACTTTTATACCTTATCCCACATCATTCTCAGCTCAACCCTAAGAATTAGGGCTTATTCATTGGCCTGGAGAAGTTAAGGAACTCTCCAAGGATGTGGTGGGCTCAAATCCACCTCTCTGGCTGATGCTCTCAGAAATTCTGACCTGACCAAATTCACCCCACAAACAATAGTGGAGCAGGGACTCAAACTCAGGCTTCTGTCTGCACATGTAGGACTCTTTCCACTGGACTAGGTCACCCCTAGTGCTGACTAGAGGGCTTGATGAGTGCCCAGCACATTGCACACCAGAACCAGCACCCAGGACCCAAGTTGGCATCCTCCAAAACCAGCAACTAGACTAGACATGGGTTTGGCTTTAGAGGAAACAGGTTCTTCCCAGAAGGAGCAGTTGATGGATGACTGAAACAACACAGGGGCCTGCTTCCAACCTCCTCAGGGACATGGCTGAGATCAGATGGATTACACATCCATCAGATGTTCAATACAATGACTTCTAGAGACTGGGGAAGAATAGTGGCGCAAAAGAGTGGGGGAGGGGAAGAGTATAGCGGAGGAAGAGTTACACAGGTGTCTCAGAACTGTCTTTTAACCCTCCAGTTCTCCTTACTTGTATTCTAGTACCAGCTCAGCCTTAGCTGTCTAATTCTTGGCAAAACAACCTCTCTGGTTTCCTCATGTGTGAAATGGAGATAACATCTGCCTCAAAATATGATAATGAAGGTGAAAGCACTTTGAAAATAGTGAAAGTCCTATAAAAATTCATAAAGGGGCTAAACATGGTGGCTCACACCTATAATCCCAGCACTTTGGGAGGCTGAGGAGGGAGGATCACTTGAGCCCAGGAGTTCGAGAGCAACTTAAGCAAAATGGCAAAACTCCATCTCTACAAAAAATAAAAAATTAACCAGGTGTGGTGGCACACACCTGTAGTCCCAGCTAGTTGAGAGGCTGAGGTAGGAGAATCACCTGAGCCTGGGAAGTCGAAGATGCAGTGAGCCGTGATGGCGCCACTGCACTCCAGCCTGCACATCAGAATGAGACCCTGTCTCAAAAAAAGAAAAAAAAAAACTTTTAAGATGTTAGTATGATTTCCCCTGAATATGACTTGACCCATCAAGTAACATTATGTTAATTTGATTTTCCAAGGAAATTCTACTGACCAGCCAAGTCAAGTATTGTTTATGTGACCCCAGTAATCCCCTCCTCCCTGGGCCTTCATTTCATCATCTGTAAAACAAGGAGTTGGAGCTGATAATCTCCAGGGCCCCTGACATTCTGTAAAATTCTTCCCATGAGATAGTGCTCTGATTCCCTATTTCTCCCTGTAAGGTCAAAGGAGGCAAATCTGTGAGCTCATCCTCCTCAATCACCTTGAGTGACGGTTTCTGAACATGCAAATCTGGGCTCCTGCCCTGTCCTTCTCATTAGCTTCTGTACTGGACACCACCAATTGCCACAGCAGAAAAACTCCCAGAGCACCCATAGGGAAAATGAAGGGACAGTGTTCATGGATGGGTAGTCTAGATCAAAGGCTCCCCCACTCACATCCTGAGATTCACTAGCCTTGAGCACTGTTCATCAATACAGTTGTTACCACATAGAAGGAAACACCTCCATAATAAAAGCCAGTTTTTCAAGGTTGCTTATATAGGGAGAAATCTGGAAGGTCTGGGTTTAATTTTATTCAGCTCCTATGCCTATGGAAGACCAAAGGGCAATTTACAAAAGAAACGGAATATCCAAGTATCTTCTGCCAAGGTCTGAATTTCAAAATCTAAGGGGCTGGAGGAAGAGAGAAAGCCAGGAATTCACATTTCCTGAGTATCTACTAAGATGCCAGGAAATGGCCTAATGGCCTTCCCATCACCCAGGATGAAAAGAGCCACCTATGTACCTGCTGGATGTGTGTGTGTGTGTGTGTGTGTGTGTGTGTGTGTGTGTGTGTTTTCTTTCTGTACAGACAAGGTCTTGCCATGTTGCCAGGGCTGATCTCAAACTCCTGGCCTTAAGTGATCCTCTCGCCTCTTGAGGCATGAACCACCATGGTCAGCCTATAATCCCCCTTTTATAGATGAAGAAATTGAGTCTTTCGAGTTTAACTTTGGCACCCTGCTTCTACCTGTGGCCATCTGAGCTGCTGATAATGGTCAGGCTGCATCATATACAAGTCTTTAGGGGGAAAAATCAATTTGTATTAATGGGGTAGAGCAGGGCTGGAAGAGCAGCCAAGGGTAAAGGAACCAGATGCTGGGACTAGTCTGGATTAGTCTCATCCATTTAGAAGCCTGGAAACACACTCAATCCCATGTGCCTGCTGTTAATGGTGCCTGTGAGTCCTAGGGATGCAGTGGCTGCTCCCAGCTCCCTTGGGAGACCTTTGAGAGGTCACTAGGCCCCCTACACTGACCATCAGGCAGCCTAGCCCCCCTCTCACTGCTTGGGGGGTAGAGGGTTGTTAGCCTGGGTGTTGTCTGGCAGCCAAGAAAGAACAAAAGGTTTATTCACTGACTTAGCTCCTCTCCCACGGGGGTGGAGTGGTTGTTGACTTACATTTTTCCCTCGTCTTTTTATCAGAAAGTAAGACCTCCCTCTGGAGCTAGTGCAGACACGACACTTAGCTCCTCAGTCACAGACTGACCCTTTGAACCTACCAGGACAAAGACCCAGCCAGGCTGAGCTCCACCCACCCCCATTTACAGCCCTTCCTCCCCTGTTTGAGGAAGACTGGTGCCTGCCCAGCCTTCCCAGCCAGGGAAAAGCTCTATCCCATTAGGCAAGCCTCATGGCCTTTGGCAGAGTTCAAGTCTTACGGTAACTATCCTGACTGCTTGCTCCAAGGCCAGGATGGGACTGGGAGCTGAGCTGTCCAGAGAGAGCAGGTGTAGATGAAACTGCTGCCTGCCTCCAACTTCCTCTCCCAGGGTATGGAAGCACCACTGACCTCATTCAGACTACACAGGTTGATTATTACTCTGAGCCACTGCTATTTTCCCAGTCAGAGGCAGTGCTGTGACACACTGCTGCTCAGGAAAAGTTCCCCAGGAGTCACAGGTAATAATCACAAGAGCAGCCAACATTTATTTCCTGCTTTCTTAATAAGTAAGGCCCTACTGTATGCTGCCTCCAACTTCCTCTTCCAGGGTATGGAACACCAGTTGTATGCCTAAAGTATACTGTCCAATTTCATCCTCACAACAAACCTATGTGGTATCTATTTTGATCTGTTTCATAGGTAGGAAGGCAGGGCCGGGCACGGTGGCTCAAGCCTGTAATCCCAGCACTTTGGGAGGCCAATACTGGGGGGATCAGGAGGTCATGAGTTCAAGACCAGCCTGGTCAACATAGTGAAACCCCATCTCTACTAAAAATACAAAAATTAGCCAAGTATACTGGTGAGCGCCTGTAGTCCCAGCTACCTAGGAGGCTGAGGCAGGGGAATGGCCTGAACGTGGGAGGTGGAGGTTGTAGTGAGTCAAGATCAGGCCACTGCACTCCAGCCTGAGTGACACAGTGAGACTCTGTCTCAAAAAAAAAAAAGGAAGGCAAATGCAGAGAAGTTACACCATTTGTTCAAGCAAATGGCAGAGCTGAGATCTGAATCCAGTCTTACCACCAGCAATGTTGTCTTTTTAGGAAATAGAGTTGGGAGGATCATCATATCTAACCCGCCCCACCCCCACCACAGTACAGATGAAGAAACTGAGGTCCAGAGAAGGTAAATAATTTGTCCAATGTCACATCCAGAATAAGTGAAACTTCCAGAACTAGATCTTGTTTCTTCTGACTTTAAACCCAGGCTTTTTTTTCAAGTTTTTATTTTTCCTACTGTCTTTTGCAATTCAAAGCAAATGTACATGAGGCTATTGGGCCCCTTGTAATCTCCTCTTCCCCAACAAGGCCTCACTGGACTTGCTAGAGATACTTATAATCCTTAGACATATGTTACTAGCTGTGTAGCTTGGACATTGTACTTAACTCTGCCAGGTCTCAGCTCCTCACTGTAAAATGGTATAACATTTACAGTGGCGCCATAAATTTACATTTAGTGCTCCTAGTGTGGTTGTGAGGCTTAGTAAAGATAATCAGGAGGGTGGGTGTGGTAGCTCATGCCTATAATCCCAGCACTTTGGGAGGCCAAGGCCGGTGGATTGCCTGAGGTTAGGAGTTCGAGACCAGCCTGGCCAACGTGGTGAAAACCCCATCTCTACAAACAAGACAAAAATTAGCAGGGCATGCTGGTGGGTGCCTCTAATCCCAGCTACTTGGGAGGCTGAGGCAAGAGAATCACTTGAACCCAGCAGGCGGAGGTTGCAGTGAGCAGACAGAGCAAGACTCTGTCTAAAAAAAAAAGATAATCAGGGAAGAGCATATAATAGGGCCTTACTTATTAAGAAAGCATGAAATAAATGTTGGCTGCTATTGTGATTATTACCTGATTGGTGTGCTATTATTTCTGTTTACATTTAATACTTATAATAATCTTAGATGGGTGGGTGTGGAGGGAGGATGTATCTCCATTTAACAGAAAAGATACCAAGGCTCAGAGGACACCTGAACCGACACTCAACCTACAACTCTTTTCAGGACACTCTGCTCTCTCACTTTAGGAAAAGATGGGAGCTTCAAGCTTGTTTGTAGCCCACATGCGGTTTCCTGTTGTACAGTCTGTTCTCAGAACAGTTGTGTTGAGGAAAGGGGTGGTGTGGTCGTTAGTGACAGGGAGTCTGGTGACTGGGTACCTTGCCCTGAGTTTACAGGAAAATAAATTCTAGGCCTTAGGGCAGTCTCGTGACAGCCTAGAGGAACAAATCGAGAAGAAAAAGACTTCCACTGGGCACCAGAACTGAGCTCAGAATTAAGAATGTTTAGTCAGTTCAAGCACCGGGAAGGCCTGGAAGCTGTCACAGGACTGGAGGACAGCCAAATGCCATCCAGTGGCTGAGGAAGAAGGAAATATTTCAAGGACTAAACTCAGCCAACGTGGCTTAGGTCTGCTTATGAACTGTAAGGCCAGGGCCACTACATCATTAACTCTGAAATGAATAAGCAGGTATCTCTGGACCCACTATGTCAACCATCCCATTGTGGGAAACAACCTCAGACTGGGAGTCAGGATGTCCTCTCAAGTCAATATTTTCCCTGACTGGACATCTGCTTCCTGGATCACAAGAAACCGGAGAGCACTAATTTATTAGCCACTTTTTTTTTTTTTTTTTTTTTTTTTGAGACAGGCTCTCACTCTGTCACCCAGGCTGGAGTGCAGTGGCACGATCACAGCTCACCACAGCCTTGACCTCTCAGGCTCAGGTGATCCTCCCACCTCAGCCTCCTTAATAACTAGGACTACAGGCCTCCACCACCATGCCTAACTAATTTTTGTATTTTTTTTTTAGAGACAGGATTTCGCCATGTTGCCCACAGTAGTCTTGAACTCTTGGGCTCAAGAGATCCACCCGCCTCAGCCTCCCAAAGTGCTAGGATTATGAGTATGAACCATTGTGCCTGGCCCATTATCCACTTTTTTTTTTCTTTTTTTTGAGACGGAGTCTTGCACTGTCACCCGGGCTGGAGTGCAATGGCGTGATCTCAGCTCACTGCAACCTCCCCGTCCCGGGTTCAAGCAGTTCTCCTGCCTCAGCCTCCCAGGTTCAAGCAATTCTCCTGCCTCAGCCTCCCAAGTAGCTGGGGATTACAGGTGCCCACCACCACGCCCGGTAAATTTTTTGTATTTTTAGTAGAGACAGGGTTTCACTATGTTGGCCAGGCTGATCTCAAACCCCTGACCTCGTAATTTGCCCACATTGGCTTCCCAAAGTGCTAGGATTACAGGCATGAGCCACCCTGCCCATCCACACATTTTACAGAAAAGAAAAACAGCTATCACTTATTGACCACTTACTATGTGCCACACCCTGAACTGAGTAGTTACAAGCCTTAGCTCCACACAATGATCTGGAGTAGGAAATCAAAGCAATTTGCCTAAGGTCACAGAGATAGCTAGTTAGAGGACTTCTCTCCACCAAATGCTGGGAGTGCAACCTTGGATAAGGTATATAATCCCCTATTGCCTCAGTTTCCTCATCTGTAAACTGGAGATAACAGCATTTACCTCATAGGTGTGATTATGAGAAATGAGTTAAAGCATGTGCTTGAAGCAGTGTCTGGCATATGGCAAATGTTTGCTACTGCTGTTATTATATCCAACACTTCCCCTTTTTCATCTGTAATGAGAAGGTTGACTACAAGGCCTCCAAAGATGTCCTGCTGGGTGATCCACTGAGGCTGTGGACTCAGACATGGACCTCACCTCTAGAAAATGCAGGCTGCATGCCAGGCATGGTGATTCATACCTATAAACTTTGGGAGGCTGAGGCAGGAGGACTGCTCGAGCCAAGGAGTTCAAGACTAGCCTGGGCAACATAGTAAGACCCTGTCTCTACAAAAAATTTAAAAATCAGCCAGGCATGATGGGACATGCCTGTAGTCCCAGCTACTCGGTGGGGGGTGGGTGGGGGGAATCGCTTGAGCCCTGGGAGGTTGAGGGTGCAGTGAGCCGTGATTGTACCACTGCACTCAAGCCTAGGCAACAGAATGAGACCTTGAAAAATAAAATAAAATCAAAGAAAAGAAGGAAGGAAAGAAAGGAAACAAAAGAAAGGGGAGGGAGGGAGGAGGGAAGGGAAGGAAAGAAGGAAGGATAAATGCAGGTTACTGTGTCACTTTCTTCACTGAAAGATTTCTCAGAACATAGAGAAGAATATTACAGACACCCAGGGCTAGAAGTCAAACCCCCTGATTTTGCTCAAGAATGGCAAATAAGTTTCCAGAATCAGCCAGTACTATAAAGATGAATGCCAGTCTGGTTTACCATCATGCACCAGTCACTGACTGGCATCTCATGGGACTTTACAAAATAAGCATTCTTCTTCTCCTGCTGTCCCAGCCACAGGTCATGACCTTGAGTTTCACAGGTAGCCTCTTTGGCTTTCTCGCATGTGGTGAAGAGTGGCGAACAGACTTTTCTGTTCTCCAACTCACTTTTTCCTCCCTAGCAGAGGAGTCTCACTGCTTATAGCTCAGGAAATTTAAGCCCCAACTGCAAAAAAACAGTGGCTGGAAACCTTTTCTAGTAGCAGAAATTTAGAGCTCACAGAAAGAATTCAGTCTCAAAGTCCCTGCAATCATTGTTGAGCCTGATTTCTGCAGTGCCACTCACTTCAATATCAGGCATGTTGGATCAGACAGCAGGGAATTTGCAATCAAAAGAGCTGGGTCTGAATCCAGGTTCTGCCACTCCCAGAGTGTGACTTTGGGCAAGTCTCTGACAGAGGCTTCTTCATTTGTAAAATGGGGTACAAGAACCTACACCTCACAAGGCTTGTAAAGTGAGGTGTAAAGGCACCAAAGGAAAGGGTTTGTCCAAGGTCAGCAGATAAAGACTAGGACCAAGTCTCTACATCTTGAGCTGATTTTTAACATCTTGCTTCCTTTTGGGTAAGAAAGCCACAAAGTTTGATTTGACTTTGTGTACCTTCCTCCTCTCCTCCTCTCAAGAGGACCCAGAAGAGAAGCTACTGACCTCTTGTAGGAGTAGCCCAAGATGATTCCAGCTCCGATGGCAATGATGATCACCATCATGGTAATGCCCAGCACGTAGCCTGCCAAGGACAGGACACAAGGTCCCATTAGCCAAACCCCACACAATCAACAAATGACATCTCTTGATGAATCCCAACAAGGGCAGGGGTCAGGGGCCGTCATACCCAGAGTTCCCAGGTCCTTTTTCTCCTTGGAGTTCATCCGCACCCGCTGGCTGATCCCAATCACTGGCTGCACAGCTGCCGCCTCACTCCGGGCGGGCAGGGCGTTGGCAGGAGCGAACACTTGCACCTCATCAGCACCTGGCCTTTCAGACACTTCCTCAATTTCTGTCGTGGAGGCTGGCAGGGCCTGGGAGGTTGTCTCTGGAGATGAGGTGGGAAATAGCTTTCATCAGGGACTGCCCTGAGTGAATTCCACAGCTGAACCTGGTCCGAGTGTTAGGGGAGATGGAGGTCACCTAAGAATGCCTCCCTACACACACAACCTAAAGTCAAACTCTGCCCTACAGGCAAGATCAGGCCTGAAAGGGCTGCACCATCACAGGGACAAGGCAAATGAGAACGGAAGGTCGTAGGGAAGGGCCTCTCTCCTGCCTTCCACGTCTTCATCTGTTCAAATCCCGCTCGGTTGCCGTATTCTGCAGGGGATCCCCCACCTCCACTCCAGGAAACAACCCATGCTTCCTTTGAGCAGCCCACATTTAAGTGCACGCTCTGTGCCAATCCTTAGGTGAAATGCTTTATTTTGTGCCGGGCGCGGTGGCTCACGGCACTTTGAGAGGCCGAGGCGGGCGATCACCTGAGGTCAGGAGTTCGAGAACAGCTTGGCAAGCATGGTGAAACCCCGACTCTACTAAAAATATAAAAATTAGCTGGGCGTGGTGGCTGTAATTCCAGCCACTCGGTAGGCTGAAGCAGAAGAATCACTGCAACCTGGGAGGCGGAAGTAGCAGTGAGCCGAGATCGGACCACTGCACTCCAGCCTGAGTGGCAGAACGAGACTCCGTCACAAAAAAAAAGAAAGAAAAAGAAAAGAAGTGCTTTACTTTGATTATCCCATCCAATCCTAGAAAACTGTCTTGCTGCCTTGGGAGCAAAAAGCCTGCACTCTGGAATCTAAGAAACGTGGATTCAGATCTGTCCTCTGCCATTGCCTTTGGTAAATCGCTTAACTTCTCTGAAGCTCAGATGCCCCAAACGGCTTCTTCTCGCGGGGGAAGTGTCGGGGGAGGTGGGGAGTGGGGGTTGTGAACAGTGTGCCTACCGCATTGCAGTCGCTCCACAAAACAGTCATAAACATTGACGGGCCAAAGCCACTCCTCAGGGCGCGCGCCGGAGAGACCCAGCCCCGCCCCACGGAGAGACCCAGCCCCGCCCCGCGGAGAGACCCAGCCCCGCTCAGTTGTTTACAAGCGCTCGCGGCGGATGAGCTCACACGAGCGGCGACGGCGGCCAATGGGCTTTGAGCCCCGCGGCCTGGAGATAGCCCTGGCCAATCGGACGGCGCGGGGGCGGAGCGGGGCCGGCCGGCCTTGCGCGGCCGCACGTGCACCGCGGGTGTCTGCCGCTCCCTGTCAACCCCCAGCGCGGGGATTCCCGGGGTCCCGGGTGGTACCTGGACAGCTCAGGTCCTCGCAAGGCCGTTTCTCAGGGACGCCGGCCTCGCCACTGACGTAGCACCATGGCCCGCGCGGGTCCTCGTCCGGGTTTCGGCAATAACTGTGATTGCTGGCGCCTGAGAGGGGAGAGAGGAAACGTGTGCCGGGGCTGGGACCTGGACCGCAGCTGCCGCTCGCCAGCCCCGCCGCCGCCGCCGCGGTCCCCCGGAAGACACTTACCCGACAGGGGGCAGAGGTCAGCCGGCTCTGCGCGTCCAGCCAGTTGAGGCAGCGGAGGCCCGGCGCGGGGAAGAGCTGGTCCGCCCGGTACAGGTGGCCGTTGTCCCACAAACAGCCTGTGAGGAAGAGAAGCCCCCGGACACAGAGTAACGGGCAGCGAACGGAAGACGCCCAGCGTGGCGGGCAGGGCAGCCGGGATCACCCGGGCCAAGTCCCAGCCTGGCTAACGGACCCGGGCCCTACTGGGCCACCGTCTCCTCTCGTGACAAACCCCCACGCCCCACACCTCACACGCACCTCAGGGAGTTGCTGTGAGCCCCAAAAGAGAAGGAAAGAAAGCGCCTGTGAAGCCCCTAGCCTGTGCCTGGCCCTCAGTCAACGCAAGAGACTGTTAGGTTTTTTTGTTTTTTGTTTTGAAAGCCAGAAAGCTGTAGAAGTGCAAATGGTGGTTACTCTTGAACTTGTGACCACTTCGGAAGAGGAGATGGAGAGGAGGAGGCCTGGCTTAGGGTCCCTTTGAGAAGATGGGAGTTTTGGGACGGTGGGCACCCAGACCTGACATTTATCCCTGTGTTGTAATGCCATGTTACGTAAACTCCGATGTTCCCTCCTCCACGGATACGGCCACCTTCTGCCCGTTTAACAGGCAATACTCTCTGCCAAGAGAATTCTCCAGGAGCCTTGATTCAGTCAGGCAAAAGATTCAAGAGAGCCTCAAACGGAGTGAACCGGCCTTATCGCTGCCTGAATGAGACTCCAAGCTCCCATTCCCCCTCTGCAGGAGAGTCACAGGAGGCGGCTGGGGAAGGAGGACCACACCATGCAAAGGGCTTAGAAAGAACAGGACTTGGGGCGTAGGGGATATGAACCCCCAAGCTCCATCCACTCATGAGCAAGGAAAGGCAAAAAGAAAGTGGCTTCTTGCCTTTGTTCTTAATGGCAAAGATGGAGCTGCAAGACCCTGGCAAGGAAAAGAGGGGTGGAAAAGCTTTCACAGGACCACAGAAACCAGCTAAACGCTTCGTTTCCTATCATCCTGGCCCTGTTTGAGAAATAGGGGGCTTTACCCCTTCTGCTTCATGAAGTTTTGCTGCGGAAAGGAAAGATTGTAATCTCACCTCCAGATCGGTAGGCTTCTGCTAGGAACATGTTGCTGACGAGGAATGCCTGCACCCAGGCCAACAGCATCCTTGCCTCCTCCGTCTTGCAGGTGATTGAACGACCAGTGTCCAACCGGGGCCCCCTTGGCAGCGGCTCTGCCTTCCAGTCCCAGACTTGCAGTCAGACCTGCCCTTGTTATGCTCTTCGGGTAAACAGCCTCTCTTTAGAACTGGGAGCTTCCCAGCTAGCTTGCTGCAGCGCGGGCTGTTTTTCAGCTGAAAGGCGCCCCCTGGGTCCTAAGCCTCCTAGGCCATGCAAAATCTAACTCTGAGCCAAGAAAGGAACTCAGCCAAGAAGAGAGGCAGAAAAGTGCAGGTTGTGCTTAGCAGCCGATCATTTTGAGACCTGTGAGGTCACATCCCCAGGGTTTTTCATCTCTTCTGTTTCCATTTGTGTGAGTACAGAAAGATTAATTCTATCAAGGGGTATTATGGGATGTGGGAAATTATAACCACTGAAACACAGAACACTTTACGGAGCGTGCATCCAGGAGGAATTCATGACCAGATAGGGGGCAAAAATAAGAGTATCTGGTGGGAGGGGCGCGTATCACTTTATACCCATCCTTGAGAAGAAAAAGGGCCTTTGTATTTTATATGTTTATGAACACTGACACTTAAAAAAGTATAACTTGGCCAGGGTCAAATCCGTCACATTGCTTTTTCTTACATTTGAGGTTTTTTGGGGGTATTGTATATAGTAGGAATATAGGAGTATCTTTAGTTGAAAACACATGTTATGCAAACATGGAAAAATTTGCTCAGCTACATTGTAATAGTCTACCCCTTTCTACCAGCCCTGAATTATATAGAGGAAGTTAAGTAAAATGTTTGCTTTTTTTCCCCCCCACCCTATAGGAAATCCACTTGCTGTAATTTAGATCCATCATTAAATCTCACCATATCCATTTGACTTAGGCCTTTCAGAGTTAGGCAGAAGGGCCCTTCTTCCTGTTTGACTGACAGTTCAAGTTCCCAGGCAGCCTCAGTAAACTGAGAGATAGAGCAGAGTGATTTGCCAAGACTACCTTGTGACTCAGTCAGATCTCAAAATAGAAATGGGAGACTCTGTTTCGATCTTGCAGGCAGTAATTTAAGGAGGAAAACAACTTTACTAAATAATTTTTTTTTTTTTTTGAGATGGAGTTTCACTGTCACCAGGCTGGAGTGCAGTGGTGCCATCTTGGCTTACTGCAACCTCTGCCTCCCAGGTTCAAGCGATTTTCCTGCTTCAGCCTCCTGACTAGCTGAGATTAAAGGTATGCGCTACCTTGCCCGGCTAATTTTATTTTATTTTTGTATTTTTTTTAGTAGAGATGGTTTTTTTTTTTTTTGAAACAGAGTCTTGGTCTGTTGCCCAGGCTGGAGTGCAGTGGCGCAGTCTCTACTCACTGCAACCTCTGCCTCCCAGATTCAAGTGATTCTCCTGCCTCAGCCTCCTGAGTAGCTGGGACTACAGGCACGCACCACCACACCTGGCTAATTTTTGTATTTTTAGTAGAGACGGGGTTTCACCATATTGGCCAGGCTTGTCTTGAAATCCTGACCTTGTGATCCACTTGCCTCAGCCTCCCAAAGTTCTGGGATTACAGGCATGAGCCACCGCGCCCGGTTCGATATGGCAAAATTTTAAAATTTGGCCAGGCATAGTGGCTCACACCTGTAATCCCAGCACTTGGGAGGCCAAAGCGGGAGAATCCCTTGAGCCCAGGAGTTTGAGACCACCCTGGGCAACATAGCAAGACCCCCATCTCTACAAAAAAAAAAAAAGAGCCGGGTGTGGTGGCACACACCTGTAGTCCAGCCTACTCAGGAGGCTGAGGTGGGAGGATCATTTGAGCTCAGGAATTCGAGGCTGCAGTGAGTTGTGATCAGCCACTGTACTCCAGCTTGGGCAACAAAGAAACCCTGTCATAAAAAATTTTTTTAACAATTCCAATATAATAGGGATTTTAAACGTTTATTAATTTTACAATTTTTTTGAGAATCTGCTACATGCTAAATATAGTCCTAAATGCTACATGCTAAATACAGTTTAGATACCGGGGAATACATCTGTAAATAAAATATTTGAAATCTCTCTCTTCATGAAGCTTATATCCTAGTTGGGAGAAACATGATAAATATGTAAAATGTCAGGTAATCTTAAGCGTTATGCAAAAAAAGTGAAGCAGAGTAAGGGAGAGAGTAACGGTGATATTCCACTTACTGAAGAAAGCTTAGACTATTTTCAGGGAACCAGAAGGATATTTCTATAGCAAAAGGCTGAAGGGGAAGGGCTCTTGGCACAATTTTTGGTGGGAGAGGTCCTCTGTTTACTCTTACACTGCTGCAAGAGATGTGTATTTTGTTTCATTACGTAAAATACAGGCTTGAGGAAATGAGAGTACAGCTTTAAATTTCAGAATAGCAGGAAGTCCTTTGAAGTTGATCACTCAGCACCTAATGTATTGCCTTTGTATGCAGCGAGGGCTCATTTATTGATATATAATAAAATGCTCCTCATTAGACTTTGAAGGGCTACTTCTGCTGGATTGTAATACTTTTCCCTCTGTTTATGGTAGAGACAGGCTATAGCAGGCCAGCACTTGTACCATTTTCAGATTATTACCATGCATACATAGGGATGCTAATATTTCTACCTCAGAAGCCCAAAGCTTCCTTACCTGTTGCTGTTGTCATCTAATTTTCCTATTTAAAAAACTATTATTTTCCCTAACTTACCTTGATATTCAGCAAAACCGTATTTTGTGGCATGTGTCTTATCAGAAACAGCACTGCCTAGAAAAGATATAAGCCAGAAGGAGATTTTTTCAGCTTAGTCATCACTGTTTTTTCTCCCCTGTAACTAAGATATTTATCTGCATGATTGATTTGATTTTTTTTTTCAGGAATGAAGGACTTGCTTCAGTCCTTCAAAAATATACTCTAACAGGTTCAGTACCTTCTTTCCTCAAGGCAATCAGATTTAGTTTAGAAATGTTCCTGTTGTCTTTTTCTGATGGTCCAGATTTGAACTTTGCTTCATTTATTAGTGCAAGATGACCATATTTTATGGCCCATAGTTACTCCAGACTTCAGATTTCTTCAGAAAATATCACTGCAATAAAAATATCATACAGTACTACTCAAATACTTAAATTTTGAATTGTTTATATCCTTGAAGACAACATTGTGAAACAATACTCATATTTTACAAAATATTCCAGGGATGTTTGATTCTCAGTTTCATATTAGATGAGTACTAATCCAGCGACAAAGCTGTGCTATGAAATCAGGAAATATTTTCCAGAGTGTTTCCCAAGAAGGATAGGCAGTTCATTTTGTTAACAGGATATGTTAGTGGGTAAGCTCTAATAAGGAAGTCATAAAGCTATTAAAAGGCTTAAGAACCCTTTTTGTCAGCAAAAGAGGGCCAAGATGTTGGTAAAAATCTTTGGAGTAATATCTAATGCCCTGGCTCCAGCAATTCACTTTACATGATGTGCTGTAGAAGTAGTTACTGAGATGAGGCTTCATAATTTGGTGTATAATTACAGACTGAGCAGGGATGGTTTTATGCAGCTTGTTAGGGAAATAATATTCTAGTCAAAATGTCTAAACACCAAGGCTGTTTCTTTGAAAGTGTGGCCTTCAATGAGTTAGGTTATATCCATTTTGTATATGCTTGGTACATAGTTTAGTTTTTCAATAAATGCTTGAAATAAGGGAGAAAAGCAGAGTACCATGTAAGGAAAAGCAGTCTAATAAACCTACAGAGAGAAAAGATTTTTTTTTAGGGTAAACTATAGAATAGCCAAGAAGGCTTATCCGTGACAGGTAACTTTCAGAAGTAAGACATTTCACACTGGGAACAAAGGAGCCACAAAGGCAGAGAACTTGCGAACATGTCACTGGTGTTGATAAAAGGAAGAATAAATTCTTGAATAAGAGTGAATTTTGATTTAGCTTAGATAACATGGTTTTCACATTGATGAAAACACAGTGTTCAGTGTCACAGGAAGAATGCAGAAACTACAAACTTAATTGGTTCGTAAGACTAGGCTGTTAATACAAAAGGTGAGTTAACCCAGTGCGCTACAGTTATGCCTCTCTTGGAAGGGGGATCTGATATTCTCCAATTTCAGTAAACTGGATTTGCAGTTTTAAAATGTATCAGCACCCAGTATGAGCTTAGTACGACTTTTTTTTTTTTTTTTTTTTTTTTGAGGCAAAGTCTCACTCTCTTCCCCAGGCTAGAGTGCAATGGCGTGATCTTAGCTCACTACAACCTTCGCCTCCCAGGTTCAAGCGATTCTCCTGCCTCAGCCTCCCAAGTAGCTGGGATTACAGGCGCCTACCACCACACCCAGCTAATTTTTGTATTTTTAGTAGAGACAGGGTTTCACCATATTGGCCAGGCTGGTTTCCAACTGCTGACCTCAGGTGATCCGCCCACCTCTGCCTCCCAGAGTAATGAGATTACATGCGTGAGCCACCTCACCTGGCCAAGTACTGACTTTTAAAGTAGGAGAAGCAGTATGCCAAATAATTTATGAGCATAGGCTTTGGAAATACTTGGGTTCTAGTCTCAGCACTGCACTGTGATCTTAGGTCCTTGCATAATAACAAAAGGAAAAATTTTTTTTTAATTTTTAAAAAAAAATTTAGGTAAGTTACTTAGCATCTTTAATTCTAAGTTTTCTTAGCCTGTTATCATAATGGTTAAGAATACAAGGGCCAACATCAGGATTCAAATCCCAGCTCTTTTGTTTCCTGCTATGTCATTTTAGGCAAGCTACTAAACTATGACTCAGTTTCCTCATATGGAGAGAGGGGGAGAGAGAGAGAGAAATAATACCAAAATCATTGGATTGTTGACATTCATGTATCCCTGAATAAATGTTAGCTGTTTTCAGGAATTTTTGTGAGTAACCTCTAACTTGGAAGTACTGGGTATAGGCCAGGCATGGTGGCTGTTGCCTATAATTCCAACATTTTGGGAGGCTGAGGCAGGAGGATTGCTTGACACCAGAAGTTCAAGACCAGCCTAGGCAACATAGTGAGACCCCCATCTCTACAAATAAAAAAATTAGCTGGGCATGGCGGCACATACCTGTAATCCCAGCTACTTGGGAGGCTGAGGTGGGAGGATTCCTTGAGCCCCAGAGTTCAAGGCTGCAGTGAGCTATGATCATGACACTACACTCCATCCTGGGTGACAGAGTAAGAGCCCATCTGTAAAAATAAATGTTTTTTTTTTTTTATTTTTTTGAGACAGGGTCTCACTCTGTTGCCCAGGCTGGAGTACAGTGGCATGATCATGGCTTACTGCAGCCTCAACCTCTGGAGCTCAAGCTGTTGTCCCACCTCAGCCCTCCTGAGTAGCTGGTACCACGGGTACATACCACCATGTGCAGCTAATTTTGTTTGTTTATTTAATTATGAGACAGAGTCTCACTCTGTCCCCAGGCTGGAGTGCAGTGGCGCAATCTTGGCTCACTGCAACCTCCGCCTCCCAGATTGAAGCAATTCTCCTGCCTCAGCCCCCCAAGTACTTGGGATTTACAAGCGCCCACCAACACACCTGGCTGCTTTTTGTATTTTTAGTAGAGACAGGATTTCACCATGTTGGTCAGGCTGATCTTGAACTCCTGACCTCAGGTGATCCTCCACCTCAGCCTCCCAAAGTGCTGGGACTATAGGCATGAGCCACGCACCCAGCCAATTTTTATAGAGATGAGGTCTCACTATACCCAGGCTAACCTCGAACTCCTGGACTCAAGTGATCCTCCTGCTTCAGCTTCCCAAAATTCTGGGATTATAGCCACTGCACCCAGCCTAAGAGTAAATAAATATATGAAAGAAGTACTGGGTATATTTGCTAACATCAAGAAACTGACATTCTGGTTATAAAGTTCAGGCTAACACATATGAAAATAAAATCAATAGAGGGCATTATATAGCGTTAAAGATTGTGATATAGACAATAAAGTTTTCTTCATTAAATGAATGTTGCCTACTGTATATTAGGTAGGCAGCAGCAAGTACTGAGGATACAACAGTGAATCCTACATAGTTCCTGTTCTCAGGAAGCTCACAATCTTGTAATAAAGCAGATATTAATCTTAGTAGATGGGCAATAACAACACGGTGAAATAAATGCTACAGTAAGAATAGAACTGGGAGCTGTGAGACCTCACAGGAGAGGCATACAGCCTAGTCTTAGGAGGTCAGAAAAGGCTTATCGGAAGAAGTCAAATGTGAAGGTGAGAAAGAGTTAATGTTCTTGGTACATCAAACAATGCAGAAACCTGGAAGTGCAGGCTGTCATTGTGCTAGTAGAGCTTTCAAGTTCGTGGTTAAAATGGGACCAAAAACCAAAAACATGAAGCCAAAGAAGTAAACACTTCCTGGTTAGGTTATGGAGGTCCCTGAATGTCATATTGAGTGTTGACTTTATCCTGAAGGCAATGAAGAACCAGTAAAGAATTTCATGCAAAAGAGTAGCAAGAGTCAGACTTATGTTTTGACAAAGATCACTGTGGCCATAGGAAAGCCATGATGGAAGGCTGGAAGACCAGCAAGGAGGCTGTTGCAGAGATTTCAGTGAGACAGAATAGTGACCTGTATCCAGAACTGAGTCAGGCCACCTGGGTTTGAATTCTGCTCTGCCACTTAGCAATTATGGGACCTTATGCAAGTTATTTAAGCACTCTTTGCCTCTGTTACCTAATCTGAAAATTGGAGATGATAAAATTTACCTTATAGGCTTGTTGTGAGGATTATGTCACTTAGGACACCCCTGCCTAGAACATAGTTAAATGCTTTAAAAATGTAGGCAGTAGGCTGGGTGCCATGCCTCACGGCTGTAATCCCAGCACTTTGGGAGGTCGAGGTGGGCAAGGTCAGGAGTTCAAGAAAAGCTGGGTCAATATGGTGAAACCCTATCTCTACTAAAAATACAAAAATTAGCTGGGTGCGGTGGCATGTGCCTGTAGTCCCAGCTACTCGGGAGGCTAAGGCAGA
Organism: Ateles fusciceps; assembly: GCA_036589455.1. Lineage (NCBI taxonomy): Eukaryota > Metazoa > Chordata > Mammalia > Primates > Atelidae > Ateles > Ateles fusciceps. The sequence goes on along the minus strand of JAZHEH010000882.1, from coordinate 9,581,626 downwards.
AGAATTGCTTGAACTCTGGAGGTGGAGGTTGCAGTGAGCAGAGATTGCACCACTGCACTCCAGCCTGAGTGACAAGAAAAAAAAAAAGGCAATGAAGAGAAGCAGACTAAGAAGAATAAGCAGGATTTCATGACTGAAGGAATGTTAGAAGCAAATAAGAACTAAGGAATTTGGTTTCTGGTTTAGGAGCTTAGGGGATAGTGGTGTCATTCACTGAGATAAGGAACATGAGGAAAAGCAGGTTTGGGGAAGGCAGAGAAGGTGTCACCAGAGGTGACTGGATTGCAACCAGAAGAGTATAGTGTTAGAGAAGCCAAGGAGAGTGTTGCAGGGAGGAGGGAATGGTCAGCATTGTTAAATGTTACCAAAGATGGTCAAGTGAAATAAAAGCTAAAAAGAATTCATTGGTTTTAGCAACAAGAAGGCCATTGGTGACCTTGTCAGGAGAAATTTTGGTGGTGAGGAAGGAGGGCTAAAATGTGTGGATTATAGAAGGAATAGGAGGTGATGAAGGGAGACTATGAGAACAGACAATTCCTTCAAGTTTAGCTGGCTGGAAGGATTATGGACAGGGCTGACATTGGACCCAGTACACTGATTTGGCCTACTGCCTGTGGCATTCTGAGTGGTTGGACATTCATTCTAATTGGTCAGTAACCATACCTGGGAGGTGAGGAAGGGGAGCTGATTTGGGAACACATATTGGATTTGGTCTTGGTGGTTTTGAATTTGACATAAGGACAAGCAAGGTATGTATATAGAAATGCCCAGCAAGCATTTTCATAGGGGACTAGTGGTGGGATGACTGGACAGAAATTGGAGTAAAAACTCAAGTGAGTGAGGATAGGCTAGAAGGTACTAAAACAAAGGCAGGCTGGCAGGAAGGCACAAAGAAGCTTTAGGTCTAGCCTTAAAATTCATGAACATTTTGAGAGTGTGTGAACTCAGAGTGGGAAATGAATTTCAAAGTTGAAAAAACCAGACCTCAAATTCAGATTTTATAGCTTATAAAGAACATTTGCAATGAACAGAGGAGTTCAAGGATGGAGTCCAGTAGCTCTAAGCTGTCAGAGAGAGGAAACAGGAAAGGAAAGTCCCAGGTTTAGAGCTGGAGCAGTGAACTTTGGCATAGCGTGATGGGCTCTGTAGATTAACTTTAGGAATGCAGCACTTTAGCCCCAGTCGTTGGTTGCTGTGTCTTCAGCATGTGAAAACACTCATTTGTGTATTTCAAGTACACTGAACCCTGATTGCAATATTTGGCATTAACTACTTTTTTTGGTTTTCTTTGTTTAGAGACATGGTCTCACTATGTTGCCCAAGCTGACTTGAACTCCTATGCTCAGGCAGTCTCCCACCTCAGCCTCCGGAATGGCTGGGACTAAAGTTATGCACCACTGTGCCCAACTTACTTACTTACTTACTTACTTACTTTCTCTCCTCTCTTTCTTTCTTTTTTTTTTTTTTTTTGGAGAGGGAGTCTCACTCTGTCACCCAGGCTGGAGTGCAGTGGCACGATCTCAGTTCCTTGCAGCCTCCACCTCACAGGTTCAAGTGATTCTCCTGTCTCAGCCTCCTAAGTAGCTGGGATTACAGGCACCCACCACCATGCCTGGCTAATTTTTGTGTTTTTAGTAGAGACGGGGTTTCACCATATTGGCCAGGCTGGTCTCAAACTCCTGACCTCAGGCAATCCACCCACGTTGGCCTCCCAAAGTGCTGAGATTACAGGTGTGAACAACGATGCCCGACCCCCAGCTTATTACTTTAAATTTATCATACATGGTTGTAGTTTGTATTTGTACGTATGTAAACAATACCTAAATTAGATGTTAATCTATTAACTATTCAAAAATCGCAATTACTTTTGCACCAACCTAAATATATCCTAGATAGTAGGGTAACAACAAGGTAGATAGGAAAATATCTTTGTTCCCTCTCTATAATGCTGGTATTTCATTCTGTTATTAGTGTTGTTCTTTCAGTCAGCAAATAGCTGTTGAGTACCTTCTGTGTCAGGGACTACTTTTCCTTTTTATCATCTTACTTTTCTCCTGGCCATTTTTCCCATTCTGCTTTGTGGTGTCTTCTCCTTGAAACTTTCTTTACCCATTTTCTTCCCACGGTTGGCCTCCATCTCATCTCTTCTTAAGAGATGTCCTTTAAATAATTTGTCTATTGGGAAACAGTGAATGTTGTATATTCTTCATACATATGCCTCACACAGACTGAGAGCTTTGCTATTATTCCATTATAGTCAGTAAAATGGAGAGAGAAAGAAAAAGAATCTCAAACAAGATCATACAGTGATTATAGCTGGAAGGAAGTGCAAGGACAAGAGAAATCAACATTTTATTACAATGAGACCCAATTGTATGATCTGATTGCTGCCCTTTCACCCTCTGTGAAGCCCAGTTAACAGAAATGAGCAGTGTTGTGGTGAGGTGTCATAAGTGGACTCAAATTGGCCCCTGAATGGAAAACTCTTCAGTTTAATAATAGATTAAGTACCCATTTCAAACACTCAGTGTGTTCTCTGAGTTCCCAAAGATATTTCTACCTGGAGCTTTCCTCTACTTTTACCTTAATGGCTCAGTTGGAAGTCAGCCATCACTGCTAAGTGTTCTTAGTTCTATGCAGCATTGGCAGGCTCTTCCCTATTATCCTGATGTTAGAAATAGAAAGTCTGCCCAGTTGCAGCCAGGCTGTTGCCCCTAAAGCAATAGTGGACCATTTCCACTTTCTAGGATCTTTTCTTTTCCAATGCTGAGTGGCCTAACCTCTTGTCACTTTCACCAGTCATCAGATTTGTGAGAAAATCTCCCCATTCCCAGAGTGGCTCTGGTAACAACCAGCAATCTGCTTTTTGCTCTGAATTTCTGCTCTCTTGGATACAGTAGGAGAATCTGCTGTGATGAACATTAAATTGTTAATGTATGTAATGTATTTAGAAGAATGCCTCACACATATTAAGAGTTTCTGCTATTATCATTAATTCTATTGTTGTTGTTATTGCCATCATCTAGGATCAGAATCTAGAGCTTAGCTGAACATCTAATTTTTGCTCTTATTATGCTGGGTGGTTTATCAAATCCAAGTTATCTGGAAATAGGGCTAAAAATATTTGGTTTCCCCCTCAGTTTTGTGGCTATTGCCACCTCAAAAAGCCTTCAAAGGTCAAAATGTTATCACTTTGTGTTTTTACTTGTTAGGGCTTTAACATCCCCCTCTCTGGATTCCTAAGAGACTCTGGTCCTGAGTCAGTGAAATGCGTAATCCGGCAATCTCTGCATGAAAGATGTACATTTTATTCAGTCATCCAGTGTTTAACAAACACTAGTTCAATGTGGGACAATAATAAATGTCACAGCTGATGTTTACTGAGCACCTAGTAGGTGCCAGATACTGTTCTAAGTGCTTTGTATATATTATCTCATTTGTTCTTCATAAAAACCCTTATATAGGTACTGTTATTGTCTTCCTTTTACAAATGAAGAAACAATCATAGAGGTTAAGTAATTTGTGCAAAGCCACAAAGATAAGTGGAAGAGCTGGGATATGTACCCAGGCAGTCTTATCTCATAGCTTATGCTAATCACCACCTCACTGTACTGACAGGGAGAACCCTGGATTTCAGAGGCAGAAGTTCAATTCTAGTCTCAACTCCTTCACTCTATCATTTAACAAGTTGAATGACCTTAGGAAAGTTGCTATATCCTTCTTGAAACTCAGTCTCTTCATCTGTAAAATGGATAAGGTAATATGTACTTCACAGGATGGTTGTGAAGATTATGTGCCCTGCACTTCTTAGGCATTCAGTAAATAGCTTCTTCTCTCTCACTACCTTATTCTAATCAATACACTGGTGCTTAGACTGACTAAGAAAGTTGTACCTCCTTGGGTTCCCAGTCTGGGATGAAGAGGGAAGAAGAGGACAAACATGGGACCAGGTCATTGTGGTATAGTATAAGAAATACCACTGTAGAGGAATATCCAGAGAGAAGAATACAGAAAGTTACATTTTCTGAAATGGGGCAAGGAGGAGTTGAAGAAGCTTCAGGGTACCAGTGACATTTGTGTTGGGCATTGAAAACAGGCTTTGGATGAGATGGACAGAAGGCACAAAAGTTTCTAGGCAGAAGGAACAGCATGTGTGCAGGCACTAAAGTATGGAAGAGCTCAGCAGTATGTGTTCTAGTAATGGCTAGAAGTTTGGTATGCAGTTGGGTATCGGAGGTGAGAAGGTAACTGAATAGTAACAAATGAGTTTGCAAAGAGAGAGGCATTCAAGGTTTCAGATGTCAGTTATGTCCCAGCACCACTAAGGCATTTAGACATAGACATATTTTTTGTTGTTGTTTTTTTGTTTTCTGTTTTGTTAGTAGAGACAGAGTTTCACCATGTTGGCCAGGCTGGTCTCAAACTCCTGACCTCAAGCGATCCGCCTGCCTCAGCCTCCCAAAGTGCTGTGATTACAGGCATGAGCCAATGTGCCCAGCCGACATGGACATATTTTAAAACAAAATTTACCGAATGTAAATAAATTAAGCAACAAAAACTTTATAAATGCTCTATTGATATATAATTCACATACCATGAAATTCATCATTTTATAACATACAGTTCAGCAGTTGTTAGTACCTGTGCATCACTTAACAACAAGGATAGGTTCTGAGAAATTCGTCATGCAAACATCTTCAAGTATAATTACACAAACCTAGATGGGACAGCCTTCTACATACCTAGGCTATGTGGTATAGCCTATTGCTCCCAAGCTACAAACCTGTACAGCATCTAACTGTACTGAATACTGTAGGCAGCTATAACACAATGATAAGTATTAGTGTGTCTAAACATACTAAACATAGAAAAGGTACAGTAAAACTATGTTATTTATAATCTTATAGCAGGGGTCCCCAACCCCCCAGGCCATCATGACCTCTTAGGAACCTAGTAGCACAGCAGGAGGTGAGCGACAGGTGAGCAAGCATTACCATGTGAGCTCTGCCCCTTGTCAGATCAGTGGTGGCAAGGATTCTAATAGGACCATGAAACGTATTGTGAACTGCACATGCTAGGGATCTAGGTTGCTCACTCCTTCCAAGAATGTAATGCCTGATGATCTGAGGTAGAACAGTTTCATCCTGAAACCATCCCCCAGCTCCTGTCCATGGAAAATTGTCTTCCACGAAACCAGTTCCTGCTACCAAAAAGGTTGAGGACCACTGTCTTACAGGACCACTGTCATCTATGCAATCTGTTGTTGACTGAAACATCATTATGCAGCTCATATCTGTGTATTCACAAGGTTGTGTAACCATCACCACTATCTAATTCCAGAACATTTCATCACCCCCAAAAAACCCTAGTACCTGTCTGCAGCTGTACCACTGTGAACATGTCCAGTCTTGTCTGATCTCAGAAGCTAAGCAGGGTTGGGCCTGGTTAGTATGTGGATGGGAGAAACCTAGTACCTGTTGACAGCCACTCTTCATTTTTCTTTCTCCCCATCCTCTGGCAACTTCTGATCTCTTTCTTTTCTAAAATTTTATTTATTATTTTGTTTTTTATTGTCCCAAGTGTTCCAAGTAAATACTGATCTCTTTCTATTTCTATAGATTTGCCTATTCTGGACATTTTATGTAAATGGAATCATACTATATGCAACCTTTTGTGTCTGACTTCTTCTACGAGGCATGATGTTTTCAAGATTCATCTAAGTTGTAGCATGTATCAGCATTTCATTTCTTTTTGTGGCTGAATAATATTCCTGTGTATGGATATACCGTATTTGATTCATCCAGTCATCAGTTGATGAACATTTGAGTTGTTTCCACCTTTTGGCTATTATGAATAAGTCTACTATGAACATTTATATACAGGTTTTTGTTTGATACCTATTTTCATTTCTTTTGAGTCTATACCTAAGAGTAGCATTGCTGGTTATTCTATGTTTAACTTTTCAAGGAACCATCAAACTATTTTCTTTTCTTTCCCTTTTTTCTTTTCTTAAGAGATGGAGTCTTGCTTTGTCACCAGGCTAGAGTACAGTGGCGTTTCTATCTCTTGACCTTATGATCTTCCTGCCTCAGCCTCCCAAAGTGCTGGGATTACTTTTTTTTTTTTTTTGAGATGGAGTCTCACTTTGTCAGCCAGGCTGGAGTGCAGTGGTGTAATCTTGAAACCATCCCCCCAGCTCCTGTCCATGGAAAATTGTCTTCCACAAAACCAGTTCCTGCTACCAACCTCTCAGCTCACCGCAACCTCCACTTCCTGGGCTCAAGTGACTCTCCTGCCTCAGCCTCCCAAGCAGCTGTGATTACAGGCATGTGCCATCACATCCAGCTAATTTTTGTATTTTTTGTACAGACAGGTTTTGCCATGTTGGCCAGGCTGGTTTCAATCTTTCAACTTCAGGTGATCCACCCCCCTCAGCTCCCAAAGTGTTGGGATTACAGGCATGAGCCACCATGCCTGCTGATCAAACTATTTTCCATATCAAATATTAGACAAAATTGGACATGTTCAGGGTGGTATGGCTGTCTGTAGACATGTACTGGTGTCTGTACCTGTTTACATCCCCCACCAGCAATATATGAGGATTCTCATTTTCCACATCCTTGACAACAAGGATGTTATTGATTTTTTTTCCTTTTTTTATTGTTACCATCTTTGTGAGTGTGAAGTAGGATCTCATTGTGGTTTTGATTTGCATTTTCCTAATGACTAATGGGCTTGTTGGCTGTTCATTTATATTCTTTGGAGAAATGTTTATTGAAGTCCTTTCCCCCATTTTAAAAATTGAGTTGTCTTTTGTTGTTGAGTTGTAAGAGTTGTTTTTTGTTTTTGTTTTTGTTTTTGTTTGACAAGGTCTCACTCTGTTGCCCAGGCTGGGCAATGGCGCAATCTCAGCTCACTGCAGCCTCCACCTCCCAAACTGAAGTGATTCTCATATCTCACCCTCCAAGTAGCTGGGACTACCGGCATATGCTACAGTGCCCAGCTAATTTTTTGTATTTTTAGTAGAGACAGGGTTTCACCATGCTGCCCAGGCTTGTCTGGAACTCCTGAGCTCAGGTAATCCTGCCTCAGCCTCCCAAAGTGATGGGATTACAGGCATAAGCCACCAAGTCTAGCCAAGAGTTTTTGTTTGTTTGTTTGTTTTTGAGACAGAGTTTTGCTCTTGTTGCCCAGGCTGGGTGCAATGGCAACCTCTCAGCTCACCACAACCTCTGCCTCCCGGGTTCAAGCAATTTTCCTGCCTCAGCCTCCTGAGTAGCTGGGATTGCAGGCATGCTCCGCCATGTCCAGCTAATTTTTTTGTATTTTTAGTAGAGATGAGGTTTCTCCATGTTGGTCAGTCTAGTCTCAAACTCCCGACATCAGGTGATCTGCTCACCTCAGCCTCCCAAAGTGCTGGGATTATAGGCATGAGCCACCTCGCCCAGCCAAGAGTTTTTTGATATACTCTGAATACTAGACCTTTATCAGATACCTGACTTGGAAATATTTTCTCCCAGTCTGTGGGTTATCTTCTCACTTTCTTAATAGTCCTTTGATGCACAGTTTTTAATTTCGATGAACTCAAGTGTATCTGTTTTTTCCTTTAGTGTTTTATGTTTTGATGTCCTATTTTGCACGTGGATATCTAGCACTATCTGTTGATAGATTAACTTTTCTCCATTGAGTAGTCTTAATATCTTTGTGGAAAATCAATTGATCACAGATGTGTGAATTTGTTTCTGGACTCTCAATTCTGTTTCATACATATATATGTCCACCCTATACCAGTATCATATATTGTTTTGATTATTTAGCTTTTTGAATGTTCTACTTTTGTTACTCCAGATGTGCTTCTGATTTTTAGTACCTTTTAGTATATCATGATCATTATTTCATATTCTCCCTTTTTTGATGCAAGTACTTCCGTGTGGATCATTTGCATAATCAGCACACCTGTCATTTAAGGTAATTAAGTAGTGTTTGTTTTATTGCCTTACTGTGCTGTGGTTAGATTTTCCAGGCTCTTATTTTACCCTGTTTTCTGAGTTGCTTTTTACTGTTTTAGAATGCCTTGTTTGCACTATTTCTTATGGACCCAGACTCATTAGCTACTGAGGCCCACTCCCTTGATGTCAAAGAATACTGGCTGCTGTTTTTACTTCATCCTCACAGAAATTCAGGCTACACCCATCTGCTTCAGCTCAGTGCTCATACTTCCTGCCAGTTGTGGACTGAACTTCTGAGGCAGAAAGCCTGCTAAGAAAACATCTTCCTTGAACTGGAGCTCTCCAGAGGTCAAGAGTGGCACTTGCATTATGCTCTCTGATATGCTTTGTTGTAAATTACAATCCCTGAGATATCATACTGAGAAGACATGTGGGAAAGAACCTGTCTTTTACTTCTCTTTCATGCTGCCAGAAGAAGCATTTATAAGCGCTGTTTCTATATGTACCCCTCATCTTTAGAAAGGAAGAGCTGTGGCGGGTCACAGTGGCTCACACCTGTAATCCCAGCACTTTGGGAGGTCAAGGCATGTGGATCATGCGGTCAGGAGTTCAAGACCAGCCTGGCCAAGATGGTGAATCCCCATCTCTACTAAAAATACCAAAATTAGCCGGGCACAGTGATGGGTGCCTGTAATCCCAGCTACTTGAGGGACTGAGGCAGGAGAATCGCTTGAATCTGGGAGGCGGAGGTTGCAGTGAGCTGAGATTACACCACTACACTCTAGCCTGGGTGACAGAGCAAGACTCCGTCTCAAAAAAAAAAAAAAAACAAAGGAAGGAAGAGCTATCAGAAATTATGGGCCTTGTTCATGGTCATCCAGTGATGTCAGAGTGCTACTAGGAACAGAATTCATCCCCTACTGCCATGGATTCCTTTCTTGTTATCATTACCAAATGGTCCTTCCCTATTGATCAATAGAAAATACATCTCAGTATTTTCTCCAAGGGAGGTTTTGAGTGTCTTGTTGCCTTTTGGGAAATCAGATGATTTTCCACTTCTCCACTTGGATTCTGTACCCATTTCACTAAAGTCCTTCGTAGATTTTTTTTTTTTTTTTCAAGACGGAGTCTTGCTCTGTTACCCAGGCTGGAGTGCAGTGGCTCAATTTCAGCTCACTGCAACCTCCACCTCCTGGGTTCAAGCAATTCTTGTGCCTCAGCCTCCAAAGTAGCTGGGATTACAGGCATGCACCACTACACCTGACTAAGTTTTTGTATTTTTGGTAAAGACAAAGTTTTGCCATGTTGGCTAGGCTAGTCTGGAACTCCTGACCTCAGGTGATCTACCCACCTCTGCCTACCTAAGTGCTGGGATTACAGGTGTGAACCACCGCACCCAGCCTGATTTAACATTTTATTTTTTATTTTTATTTTTTCATTTTAATTCAGTCTCCGTAGAGACTGTCAAAAATTGCCAATGCCGACTATATTTCAAGTCATGATGGTAGGGTATTGGGAAAAGTTTTCAATTAGCAATAATCGTGCCTCGGATAAACCTCATTGGCTACGATACTGCCACTGCGCAAAGCTGATTTAATGTTTTATAACGAAACTCTCTAGTGTTTGTCCCTACTGAAAATTGTTATGGACTAAATGAGTTTACATTTGCACAAGGTGGAATTTCATTTCAGTGATGAAAGTAGAAGGTTAGGACAGGTGCGGTGGCTCACGCCTGTAATCGCAGCACACTTTGGGAGGCCGAGGTGGGCAGATCACGAGGTCGGGAGATCGAGACCATGTTGGCCAACATGGTGAAACCCCATCTCTACTAAAAGTACAAAAAATTAGCCACGTGTGGTGGCACATGCCTGTAATCCCAGCTACTCGGGAGGCTGAGGCAGGAGAATTGCTTGAATGCAGAAGGCAGACGTTGCAGTGAGGTAAGATCGAGCCACTGCACTCTAGCCTGGGCAACAGAGTGAGACTCTGTCGAGAGAGAGAGAGAGAGAAATGAAATGAAATGAGATGGTTTCAGGTTGATTATTTCATTAATCCACTTGTTTTCTTTTTTTTTTTTTTTTTTTTGGAGACGGAGTCTCACTCTGTCATCGAAGCTGGAGTACAGTGGCACACTCACGGTTCACTGCAGCCTCAACCTCCCACATTCAAGTGATCTTCCCACCTCATCTTCCCCAGTAGCTGGGACTGTAGGTGAGTGCCATGATGCCCAGCTAATTTTTTTGTATTTTTTGTAGAGACAGGGTTTCGCCATGTTGCCCAGGCTGGTCTTGAACTCTAGGCTGAAGCAATCTACTGGCCTTGGCCTCCCAAAGTGCTGGGATTATAGGGGTGAGCGACCCTACCTAGCCGTTAGCCCACATTTAAGATCCCAGTTTCCAACTTGCCATTCCCCCTTCCCTCAGCCCCTGGCAACCGCCATTCATTCTACTTTCTGACTCTATAGTATGAATTTGACTACTCGAGGTATGGCATATAAGTGGGATCATACAGTGGGATTTTGTGACTGGCCAATTTTACTTAACATAATGTCCTCAAGGTTTATCCATGTTGTAGCACATGTCAGAATTTCCTTCCTTGTTATTTGTATTTATTTTTTTATTTGAGACAGGGTGTCACTCTGTAACCCAGGCTGGAGTGCAGTGGCACAATCTCAGCTCATTGCAGCCTCCTTGTCAACAGTCCTCCTGCTTCAGCCTGCTGAGTAGCTGGAACCGCAGGTGCACACCACCACATCCAGCTATTTTTTTGTATTTTTAGTAGAGATGGAGTCTTGCCATGTTGCCCAGGCTGGTCTCAAATGCCTTAGCTCAAGCAATCTGGCCACCTCTGCATCCCAAAGGGCTGGAATCATAGGCTTGAGCCACTGCATTCAGCCTTTCCTTCCTTTTAAAGCTGAATAATATTTTAGCCACCTTTTGTTTATCCATTCACCTATTGATGGACACTTGGGTTGTTTCCACCTTTTGGCTGTTGTGAATAATATTGCTGTGAATGTGGGTGTACAAATACCACTTTGAGACACTGTTTTCAATTCCTTTGGGCCTATACCAGAAGTAGACTAGCTGGATCATATGGTAATTTTAATTTTAATTTTTTTAGGAACCACCATACCATTTTCCAGTAGCTGTACTATTTTACATTGCCACCAACAGTGCATAAAGTTTCCAGTTTCTCCACATCTTCACCAACTCTTATGTTTTGATAATACCCATCCTAACGGGTTTGTAGAATGCAGTGAATATATATTTTAAAGAACCTTGAGTCATAACCCAATTCATATTTTGTATACAGATCTTTTAAATAATTATAACATATTTGATGTGCATTCAACAAACTTTTATTGAATCCTGGCTACATTTCAGGCATTCAAATACAAAACAGGCACAGTCCCTGCCCTCATGAATAACATGCATAAGAAGCCCCTGTGAAATAACTTACAGCCATTGTACCACTATCTAAAGGATCAGGACCATAGGCTCTAGCAACAGATCTGAGAGAAGGGTACAGGAGAGAAAACATCCACAGCTTCAGTGTGTTCTGAACTCTTTAGGAATTTTGCATGGACAGGTCTGCTCAGTTTTCTACCATAACAAATAGGGTGTTCTTTGTGAAACTTGGCTACAGTGGTAATTGACTAGTTGTTGAAAAAGAGATATATATTAGCTTTCCCTATGGGAATTTAAAAACATGCACAAAAGTAAAGAAAGTAATATAATAGGCCGGCCACAGTGGCTCATGCCTGTAATCTCAGCACTTTGAGAGGCCAAGGTGGGTAGATCACGAGGTCAGGAGATCGAGACCATCCTGGCCAACATGGGGAAACCCCCATCTCAACTAAAATATAAAAAAAAAAAATAGCCGGGCGCAATAACTCGCGCCTGTAGTACAGCTACTCAGCTGTAGTACAGCTGAGTGCAGGAGAATCACTTGAATGCAGAAGGCAACGGAATTGCTTGAACCTGGGAGACAGAGATTGCAGTGAGCTGAGATAGCGCCACTGCACTCCAGCCTGACAACAGAGCGAGACTCCGTCTCAAAAAGAAAAAAAAAGAAAGTAATATAATGAATCAGCAAGTACCTGTCACCCAGTTTGTGGAATCAACGTGTACCCAGTCTTGTTTCATCCCCACCCCCACTCACTCCCTCTCACCACTAGAAGATTAGTTAGAAACAAAGTCAGTATAGTTTTCATTTTCAACTTGTTCTTGATGTTGTTTCCCTTAGATACTAAGGTGTGTGTTCTCATTTTGATTTCTTTTAGCTGTCTTATTGTGTACAATCTTGTGTTTTGTTTTGTATTGTTTTGATAGAATCACAGCATTTTCCTGCCTCAAACTCTCTTGTTTTGTCTCTCCCACTTCAGAGTCCTATGAACCTGCCACACATTTTCACTTTTACCCAAGTCAAAGTGACTTGGTACCTCCACTCACCAGTTCCCTGAGTTCATCTCTATAATGTATGAGGTCAGGGACTTTAGCATTCTTAATTATTCTATGTATGGTGTCTAGCCTGAAGCGTAGTTGGTGCTTAATAAATAGTTGTTGATGACTGAATGAATGAACTCCATTTGGCTTTCCACTCATCTGAACCTCACAATCAGAACTTACTCTAGCAATACACTTGGTTCTCTCTCTCTCTCTCTCTCTCTCTATATATATATATATATACACACACACACACATATACATATATATATATACACACACACACACACACATATATACATATATATATATATATATATATATATTTGTTTTTGTTTTTTGTTTTTTTGTTACAAGGTCTTGCTCTGTTCCCCAGGCTGGAGTGCAGTGGTGTGACATTGGCTCACTGCAACCTCCGCGTCCCAGGGTTCAAGTGGTTCTTGTGCCTCAGCCTCACAAGTAGCTGGGACTACAGGTGCACACCACCATGCTCGACTAATTTTTGTATTTTTTGTAGAGACAGGGTTTGGCTGTGTTGCCCAGGCTGATCTCGAACTCTTGGCCTCAAGTGATCTTCCCACCTTGGCCTCCCAAAGTGCTGAGATTACAAGCATGAGCCACCACACCCAGCCGGTTCTCTATGGCTTAAATGAGAAAATTACCTGGGCCTTGAGAAACAGCTTTTGGCCGGGCGTGGTGGCTCACACCTGTAATCCAAGCACTTTGGAGGCCAAGGCGGGCGGATCACCTGAGGTCGGGAGTTCAAGACCAGCCTGACCAACATGGTGAAACCCTGTCTTAAAAAAAAAAAAAAAAAAGAGAAACAGCTTTTATCCTTGACTTCTTTTGTCTAGCTAAAAAAATCTAAATTTTTCTGGCTCCCCCCTGCTGGTCTCTCCCGATAGGACTGGAGCCAGGGCCAAGTTTGGGAAGGGAAAACAGAGCATTTTTGGTAGAGTGCCCTGACCAGTCCAGGCAGGTTTGAGGAGGAAGAGAGCAGCTTGTTGAAAACAGTTCTGGGAAGTGCAGCTTTATGTGTAAAGGATACGAAAGTGGCCCACTGCCAGCTAAAATCAGGAGAGCGGGGATGGGGGCTACAGTTTCCTGGTCTGCAGCACTGTAGACCATGATTATTGTGACCACATGAGCCCGTAAGTGAGCTGGTCATTATGTGGGGATCAGATCCTATCTTGAGAATGAAGATGGGCTCCTTTATTAAGACAAAGCAACCTGGGGTCAGACATAGTCACCATGCAGGCAGAGTACCTACAGTGTTTGTTTTATTTCGGGCTCTTGTGAAAATTGAGGTAAAAATGGTGGTGAATGTAGACAGGAGCATCCCCCAGAGTTCACAGTCCTGCATTGGCTACATGACCCTTCTATCTCCGAGTTAAGACCATTAACAACTCTATTGAGCTCTGGGTGAAGTTTCTGCCACGGTCTTCTTCTTCCACCCTCTGTAAAAACAATAAATTCCCCACATCTCTCATACCAGTCAGAATGGCTATTATTAAGAAGTCAAAAAACAACAGATGCTGGTGAGGTTGTAGAGAAAAAGGAACAATTTTACACTGTTGGTAGGAGTGTAAATTAGTTCAACCACTGTGGAAGACAGTGTGGTGATTCTTCAAAGACCTAGAGGCAGAAATATGATTTGACCCAGCAATCCCACTACTGAGTATATACCCAAAAGAATATAATCATTCTGTTATAAAGATACATGCACCTATATGTTCATTGCAGCACTGTTCACTGTTCTTCCTACATGGGTAGGAAGACTCAATATTGTCAAGATATCCGTTCTTCCCAACTTGATCTATAGATCAAAGCAATCCCAATCAAAATCCCAGAAGTTATTTTGTAGATATCAACAAATTGATTCTAAAGTTTATACAGAGAGGGAGAAGTCCCAGAATAGCTAAGATAATATTGAAGGAGAAGAATAAAGTTGGAAAACTGACACTACCTGACTTTGAGACTTATAAAGCTATGGTAATGAAAGTAGTGTCATATTTGTGAAAGGATAGACAAATAGATCAATGGAACAGAATGGAGAGGCCAGAAATAGACCCCCATAAATACAGTCAACTGATCTTTGACAAGGAAGTAAAGGGAATACAATGGAGCAAAGACAATTTTTTCAACAAATGGTGCCGGAACAACTGGACATTCACATGCAAAAAGTTAATCTAGACACATACCTTACACTCTTCACAAAAACTAGCTCAAAATGCATCATAGGCCTAAATATAAAACACAAGCTAAATATAAACTCTGAGAGGATAATAGAAGGAAACATTGGATATGATTGTTACTTTTTCAGCACAACACCCAAAGGCATGATTCATGAAATAAATAACTAACAATCTAGACTTCATGAAAATTAAAAATTTCTGTGAAAGACAATGTCAAAAGAATGAGAAGATGAGCATGAGCATAGACTGGGGGGGGGGGAGAAAATATTTGCAAAAGACACATGTCATGAAGGACTGTTATCTAATATATGCATAAGAACTCTTAAAACTCAACAATAAAATAAAACAATGCATTTTTAAAATGGACCAAAAATCTTTTTTTTTTTGAGACGGAGTTTTGCTCTTGTTGCCTAGGCTGGAGTGCAATGGTTTGATCTCGGCTCACTGCAACCTCCACCTCCCAGATTCAAGCGATTCTCCTGCCTCAGCTTCTTGAGTAGCTGAGATTACAGGCATGTGCTACCACGCCTGGCTAATTTTGTATTTTTAGTAGAAATGTAGTTTCTCCATGTTTGTCAGGCTGGTCTCGAACTCCCAACCTCAGGTGATCCACCCACCTCCCTAAGTGCTGGGATTACAGGCGTGAGCCACCTTGCCCAGCCTAAAATTGGGCCAGAAATTTAATAGTCACCTCACCAAAGAAGATATACAGATGGCATATAAGCATATGAAAAGATGCTCCAAATCATATGTCATCAAAGAAATGCAAATTTAAACGGCGATTAGATACTACTACATATCTATTAGAATGGCCAAAATCCAGACAACAAATAGGATGTGCAACAACAGGAACTCTCTCATTCATTGCTGGTAGGAATGCAAAATTGCTGGTACAGCCACTTTGGAGAACAGTTTGGCATTTTCTTACAAAACTGAACATATTCTTTTTTTTTTTTTTTATAAAGACGGGGTTTCACCATGTTGGTCAGGCTGGTCTTGAACTCCCGACCTCAGGTGATCCGCCCGCCTTGGCCTCCAAAGTGCTTGGATTACAGGCATGAGCCACCGCGCCCGGCCAAAACTGAACATATTCTTACCATGTGATCCAGCAATCACAGTCCTTGGTATTTTCACAAACAAGTTGAAAACTTATGTCCACACAACAGCCTGCACACAGCAGATTTATTCATAATTGCCAAAACTTGGAAGCAATCAAGATGTCCTTCAGTAGGTAAATAAATGAATATACTATGGTACATCCAAACAGTGGAATATTATTCACTGCCAAAAGGAAATGAGCTATCAGGCCAGGCGTGGTGGCTCACACCTATAATCCCAATACTTTGGGAAGCTGAGGTGGGAGGATTGCTTGAACCCCAGGAGTTTGAGAGCAACCTGAGCAACATAGTGAGACCTCACCTCTACCAAAAAAAAAAAAAAAATATATATATATATATATATATATACAAAAATTAGCCAGGTGTGGTTGTTTGCCTGTGGTTCCAGCTACTTAGGAGGCAGAGATGGGAGGTTCAGTTGAGCCTGGGAGATTAAGGCTGCAGTGAGCTTTGAAGAGAACCCTGAGATGGACTTTTTTTTTTTTTTTTTTTTTTTTTTTGAGGCGGAGTCTCACTCTGCCACCCAGGCTGGAGTCCAGTGGTACAATCTTGGCTAACTGCAACCTCCACCCCCCAGGTTTAAGCAGTACTCCTGCCTCAGCCTACTGAGTAGCTGGGATTACAGGTGCGAGCTACCATGCCCAGCTAATTTTTTAATTTATTTTTAGTAGAGACAGGGTTTCACTGTGTTGGCTAGGCTGGTCTGGAACTCCTACCTCAAGTAATCCACTTACCTCGGGCTCCCAAAGTACTGGGATTACAGGCGTGAGCCACCACACCCAGCCGAGATGGACATTTTTAAATGAATATTTTTATGTGTAAACATTTTAAATTAATCTTAAATACCAGGTGGAAACTGTTCTAATTCCTGAAAGTAGCTGAGTCTGTGGCACCCATTATTAAGCTAACCAGTGGGAAAGAGGAATTTAGCATGGTGTCACTGAGGGTGGCTAGTGAAAACCACTAAAAATGCTTACATTTATGTAGGATGAGACACCTCAATAAACCTGTTGCAACTGCATTTCCTTCCAGTCTTTTCTCCATACATCTTTTTATTTGATTGATTGAGACGGGAGTCTCACTCTGTCACCCAGGCTGGAGTGCAATGGCACAATCTCGGCTTGCAGCAACCTCCACCTCCCAGGCTCCTGAGTAGCTGGGACTGCAGGTGCAGTGTTGCCCAGGCTGGTCTCAAACTCCTGGACTCAAGTGATCCTCCCACCTTGACCTCCCAAAGTGCTGGGATTACAGATGTGAACCACTGCGCCTGGCCTTTCATGCCTCTTTTTAAACATTGTTCAGGTCTTACCACCTAGACAATTTTGTTCTTTTAAAACCTGCTGTTTTCTCATAATCACTTTTTATTTATTTTTTGAGGTAGGATCTCACTCTTTCACCCAGGCTGGAGTGCAGTGGCATGATCACAGCTCACTGCAGCTTTAACCTCTTGGGCTCAAGCAATCCTCCCACCGCAGCCTTCCAAGTAGCTAGGACTACAGGTGCATGCCACCACACCTGGCTAATTTTTTATTTTTTGTAGAGATGAGGTCTATGTTGTGCAGGCTGAGCCTCATTTCTTATCTATGAAGTAGAGATGACTGTACCCATCATAGTCATAAGGATTAGAAGTGTGGTCTATAAATGGTAGTTGTTAATATTATAATGAGAAGAGAAAGATTGCTATCTAAAAAGCTGGCTGCAGAATTCCTCTTAGGAAATTGTCTTTTTTAGGAAATAGCTCGGTAATCTGTTTGGACATGAAAAGAAAGGTGAATTCCTGTTCCTCTTTATCCCCATTCCACATAGTTCAGAATTAGAAAAAGAGACATCTCAACTGGGCGGGGCACAGTGGCCCACACCTGTAATCCCAGCACTTTGGGAGGCCAAGGTGGGCATATCACTTGAGCTCAGGAGTTCAAGACCAGCCTGGGCAACATGGTGAAACCCTGTCTCTACCAAAAATTAAAGAAATTAGCTAGGTGTGACGGTGCACACCTGTGGTCATCACATCTATTTGGGGGGCTGAGGCGGGAGGATCACTTGAGCCTAGGACATTGAGGCTGCAGTGACTTGAGATCATGCCACTGCACTCCAGCCTGGGTAACAAAGTGAGACCCTGTCTTACAAAAAAAAAAAGAAAAGAAAAAGATCTAAGTATTCTACTTGGATAACTGTGGTAAAGAAAAAAAAGAAAAAGAAAAGATCTAAGTACTCTGCAAAATACAATGAGAATTTTATGTCTCTGGGGAGGGGATGGGGGTAAGCCAAGGATGAAGAAATTGAGGGGGCCCAGGAAGTAGGGCAGGTAACTGGGGAGACTGAGAATGACCAGCCACCTCCTCAGGGCACTGAGGAACAGCCTCACCAGGGAGATGTTCCCTGTGGCAGGTATGATGAAAGGACTGGGACAGTGTGTCTTATGTCTGGCTATAACAGTCTCTGTTGTCCCCAAATCAGGGTGAATATCAGAGCACCTACTGATTTTGAAAAAAAGTGAAGGAAAAGCCCTAGGTTCCATGTCTGGGCTGATGCCAGTGGAGAGAAGGACCATTTAAAAAAATTTTTTTTAGAAACAGGGTCTTGCTATGTTGCCCAGGCTGGACTCAAACTTCTGGGCTTAAGCCATCCTCCTGCCTCAGCCTTCTGAGTATCCACAGGCATGTGCCACTGCACCTGGCTTGAGAAGGGGAAGGGACCTTTTTTTTTTTTTTTTTTTGATATAGCATCTCACTCTATTGCCCAGGCTGGAGTGTGATGGTGTGATCCCAGCTCACCGCAACGTCTCCCTCCCAGGTTCAAGTGATTCTCGTGCCTCAGCCCCCGAGTAGCTGGGATTACAAGCATGTGCCACCGCACCTGGCTAATTTTGTATTTTTAGTAGAGACGGGTTTCACGATGTTAGCCGGGCTGGTCTTGAACTCCCAACCTCAGGTGATCCACCCACCTCAGCCTCCCAAAGTGCTGAGATTACAGGCATGAGCCACTGCACCCAGCCAAGAAAAGGGACCATTTTTAAGTGACAAATGGAATTCCACTAAAGTTAGAAATCAGAGAAAAGGAGCCCTTCAGACTCCTTGGAGATACCTCCCACCCTTTATGGAATGGGACCAAGGCCATTCTAACTTCAGTATTAATGAGAAGGATGATCCTATACAGCAGGAGGTGTGGAGGGCAGATGCTCAGGCTGACATTAAACAACAGTCCAAGGAAATGTGAAAGCACAGGGAATGTGGCTTCCACAGACATGGCCTATTGGGGTTCTCAGGTGCCTCTTGTTTGTTTGCACAGTTGAAAGCATTTTAAAATGTTCTCAGGACCTGGAGTGGGGTGAGCCCTGGGAAGCGGCCCCATGTAA
Organism: Ateles fusciceps; assembly: GCA_036589455.1. Classification (NCBI taxonomy): domain Eukaryota; kingdom Metazoa; phylum Chordata; class Mammalia; order Primates; family Atelidae; genus Ateles; species Ateles fusciceps. The sequence continues at coordinate 9,562,564 of JAZHEH010000882.1, read as the reverse complement.
TGGGGATGTCCATCTCTCCTGAATTTCCACCCAGTAATCCCACTTGGCCTTTCCTTCTGAGCTCTGGCACTGGGCCTGCAAGAGGGTTGTGAGGTATGGGGCTGTGTTATTGGGAAAGGCAACCTCGAGTGAGGACAGGTAACATCATTTTATCCTGTGTTCATCCTGGTGTCCAGCCTCAGTATGCTTCCCACCAAACTGGCCTCCACTTTGGAACATGGTCTGTCCTGCCCATGGGGCTCTTCACAGTCTGATGGCTGGCCAGCATTTTCCAGCAGCTTCTACACAGTCTGAAAAGGCCCTTTGTCTCCCTTGGTGACATGAAGGGGCTTGTCACTTCAAATGTCAGCTGTTGTTTGGACTTCAAGGGCAAGTTTGCCCATGTCCTCCTATGAGTACCCTGCCCCCCTCCCTAGATGTCCCAGTCCTAGTATGCTCCAGGGTCCTACTCTAATGCCACCTGGCCAGCATCTTAGACCAGGCCGGCATCTCACTCTTCTCCACAGCACCAGCGCATTTATTTTCCCCTCACTTTACATGTCTCGTTCTGTCTTGTGTTATAGACATTTATTTATATGTATGTCCCCACATCCTGTGCTGCTCTACTGTATGCTGAAGCTCCTTGAGAACAGGAATTAAGTCTCTCTTAGTACATGGTAGCCAATCAGAATATCTGTTGAAAAATAGTGGCTGCCAAGTGTCAGGCACTATTCTAGGTATTGGGAATACAGAGATGAATTATCTTTGCCCAACCTCCATTAGCAAAGAAATCTGCTCTCATATGGGGAGATAGATACCTAAAAAGATGATGCAAAGTCGAAATATATGCAGAACAGGGAGGTGGCACAGAGGATCACATTCATTATGATGGAGTCCTAGGCTCCCCTGGTCAGACAGTTCCAAATTCCAGTCCTGGCTCTGCCACTTCACAGCCGTGTGACATTGCGAGTTGCTTCTCTGGGTCTCCATGAGAATAACATAGTACCTACTGCACAGGGTTGTTAATGTATGTAAGACCCCTGTCATGGTGCTTGGCACATGGTAGTGATGTAATACACGTAGGCTGTCTTGTGGAGTGAGCAGAAAAAGCTTTGCAGGCAAGGGGCAATCTGAACTGAGCTTCTGAAAAAGAGTTCCTTAGACAAGAGATAAGTGTTTTAGAGGCAGAGGAAACTTCACGAATAAATTATAGTTTATCATCATCCAAAGAAATGCTTTGAAAAATGAAACACAAGCCCCACAGCTCATGGAGTTTGTGCTCCTTAACATGGACTCCAAATTATTCAGCAGCTTCAGGGCACAGATTTTAACTTGGAAGGAGGGAGGGAGATGTTAGTAATCTCAAAGTCCCTCTTCATTGCTGCCACAGGCTCTGACCTCTGCCTGGTATGGACTGGCCATGGGGAAGGGTGCCAGATTTTGGAGGGCAGAAGACTTCCCTGAAGGAAAATAAGTTACTTTGCTGGTGTTCCATTCACAGCAATACAAAGAAGCTTTATTTCAGAGGCTCCCACCTCTGCACTGCCCTGTCCTCAAAGGAAACTTGTTTTGTTAGGATGGATTAGTCTCTTAGATAAATATTTGGTATTTCCTTTCACAGCAGTTTAGCAAGAGATGCAGATCTAGACATTAATCATTCTGCCCTCCTCCTACCTTCCCCCAGTGAAAATCATTTCACACTGTTTACCAGTTGCCCTCCACTCTTGGAGAGGTGCAGAGGAGAGTAGGCAGCCTTGGGAGAGAGACTGAGAGGTGGGGTTTATAAGGAGTAGAATTCTGGAGATAATGCTGCCAGGTGCTCAGCAGCCAGGCACAGTTATGTAAACTGGAGGGATTCCTGACAGCCTGCCTCCTCCAACAGACAGAAGGGATTTGTGAGACACTAATGATATTTCTGGGTAGGTTTTAGGTACCTTTAGGGTGAGTGCTGACCATTGTTACTCAAGGTGGGAGAGGGCATGGCTATGTAATTTCCTCCTTCAAGAGACACTCAAAAGAACTGTGAGCCGTAATCCCAGTTGAGGCCAGGAGTTTGAGACCAGCCTGACCAACATGGTGAAACCCCATCTCTACAAAAAACACACAAAAAAATTAGCCAGGCATGGTGGTGCGTGCCTATAATCCCAGCTACTTGGGAGGCTGGGGCAGGAGAATTGCTTGAACCCAGGAGGTGGAGGTGAGCTGAGATCGCACCGCTGCACTCTAGCCTGGTTGACAGAGTGACTTTGTCTCAAAAAAAGAAAAGAACTGTGGGCCAGGTGGCGCAGTGGCTTACACCTGTAATCTCAGCACTTTGAGGGGCTTAGGGGTCACACCACTTGAAGTCAGGAGTTTGAGACCAGCTTGGCCAACATGGCGAAACCCCATTTCTACTAAAAATACAAAAATTAGCCAGGCATGGTGGCGCATGCCTATAATCCCAAGCTACTTGGGAGGCTGAGGCAGGAGAATCACTTGAACCTAGGAGGTGGAGGTTGCAGTGAGCTGAGATCGCGCCACTGCACTCCGGCCTGGGTGACAGAGTGAGACTGTCTCAACAACAATAAAAAGAACTGTGAAATTCAGAATTTACTGCCAAAACTGGCAGCCCCCACTTGTCTCTGGTGCCTCAGAGAACAAGCTTTTCAGGAAAGCCAGAAAGCAGAGGCAGATAGTAACAGGATTCAGTCACTGGCTTCATTTGCCACTTCCTCTATTCCTTCCTTCTGCCTGCTTCCTGCTACCCTCTTCTGCTCCTCCTCTTCTGTCCTTACCCACAAAAGACACATGAATGAAAACAAAATGACCAGAAAACACAGTAGAAAGTGCATTGAGCTGACAGTTCTTGTTCTGCGCACATTGGACCCTTCTTGGTGTGGGCTTTGGAGTTCATTAGAGCAACCTTGGTCGAGGTACATGACACTGCACTCTGCATGGATCGATGGATTGATCGGCTGACCAAGAAATTACAAGCCCTGGGTGTCAGATTGATTTAACTTATGAACCATGAGTCTGCAGGAGGATGGGACCTGAATCAGAGTGAAATCCAAAATCCAAAACCAGGAGAGGGCCTAGAGAAGCCGGAAGAGAAATGACCCAGTAGCCTGTGGGCCAAATCCAGCCCTCCAATGTTTGTACAGTCAAGCTAAGAGTGGTTTTTATATTTATAAATTGTTGGGAAAAAAATAATATTTAGTAACATGTAAAAATTACATGTCCGTCCATGAAGTTTTATCACAATGTAACCATGCCCATTAGTTCCTGTATTGTCTGTGATTGGCTGCTCTTCCACTGCCTCCACAGAGTTGAGTAGCTGTTACAGACAAAAGTGTTGACCCTCTGGCCCCTTTACAGAAGAAGTTTGCAAACTCTTGCTCTTGTTCACTCTTTCCTTAAGAATGAGGATGAGGTCTGGTCAAAGAGACAACACAGGTAAATAAAAGGGAACTTCTTGAGTGTTTCCCAATGTGCTTCAACAGGTGGCAACTCATTTAGTCCTCAGCAGTCCTGTGGATGAGAAACAGAGACACACCTGCTAAAGGTCACCCAGTTAGAAAGTGGTGGCACCAGCCAGGTATGGTGGCTCACACCTGTAATCTCAGCATTTTGGGAGGCCGAGGCGGGTAGATCACCTGAGGTCAGGAGTTCAACAGGAGACCAGCCTGGCCAACATGGTGAAACCTTGTCTCTATTAAAAATACAAAAAATTAGCCGGGCGTGGTGGCAGGTGCGTGTAATCCCCGCTACTCGGGAGACTGAGGCAGGAGAATCGCTTGAACCCGGGAGGCGGAGGTTGCAGTGAGCTGAGATCGTGTCATTGCACTCTAGCCTGGGCAACAGAGCGAGACTCTGTCTCAAAAAAACAAACAAAAAAACAAAACAAAACAAAAAACCGTAGTGGCACCAGGATCTGCACCAGATATCACGATGAGCCAGGACAGTCATAACAATCCAGAGAAGGGGCCGATACAGTGCTGCAGAAGGTCAGAGGAGAGTGGTGGCAGCTAAGGAATACTGAAACGGGTATGCTGGAGCTGTGGAGGAAGAGCCTTCCAGGTGGCAGATGCCCTGTGGGTAAAGAACAGGGGCTGAGAACAAAATAGAAAGAGACTCTGGTTGGAAAGGACACTTGGGGCCAAGCCATGGCAGTTCCTAGTGCAGGGTGGCAAGAAAGAAACAGGACTCTGGGCCTAGACTGCCAGACTCAGAGCGTCATCGTACTGCTGACAGCTGTGTTAGGCATAGGGGCTAAGAACTGCTCAGTTGTAAAAGCAGTTCATACCTCTTTGGGTGAATGTGAGGGCAAACTGAATTAATATGTGAAATGTGTTTAGAAAGGTGCCTGCTGTGAAGAGTTGGTTTTGGGGGTTCCCCAAGGCTGCTAAAGGAGAAAGGCAGAAAGAAGGAACAGAGTGGGCCAGAGGAATGGCTGAAGTTTATCCCACTCTCACAGAGCCTGGCTTTCCACCCAACACCTGATGCGCATCGTTCATCCTAACTGCAACCATGTAAGGGTGAGACTCAGCCAGGCCTGTCATCCCCTTTACAGATAAGGAAGCCCAGCTTTGGACAACTGGCTGAATTGTAAAAAGTTTGTCAGAAAGTGTATCTTGAGACTGGTCAACCTACCAGGCCCCCAGGTCCCACCTGCTCTTGGCTGTTAGTGGTCAAATTTCTCCATAGTCATATTTGCTGGGATACCTTGGTGCCACGAGCTGTCCCTCACCTCCACAAGGCAGGGATGGGGTAATCACTGACAGAGGGAGATGGGCACAGTGCCCTAGTCTTGGCCTGTTCTTGGCTTAGGCTCTTAGCCAGTGGATGGACTGATTCCATAGTGTGGCACCTCTACCGGGGTCAAGTCCACCTTCACTTCAGTGGGGCCCAACGTTGCTGAGAGTGGGGTGCATGAATGAAGAGCATGCTCACTTACACAGGATATCTGAGCCCTTCCTTTGGCACTTACTCTGACCCTAGTGCCTTTTTTCTCCTGAACTATGTAGACCCTTATCCTGGGGGACCTGGCAAGGTAAGAGAGTCTCCTCTGTGCCAAGCATAGTACCAGGTATTTACATGTGCATAAAGAAATTATCACTGGGAGCTTAAGAATAAAGGCTGAGGATAAGGCAGACCTGAGTTTGAATCCTGACTCTTAGACTTACTATGTGACCCAGGGGGAGTTCCTCCATCTCTCTCACCCTGTTTCCTCATCTGCAAGAGGGGGGATGATAATAGAACCAACCTTACAGGTTGTACAGAGGATTAGCTCATGATGGTCTCTTTTGGTTTTCACAAAAGACCTCATGAGGAAACAGGCTCAGAGATTTAGGGATTTCCCCAAGGTTGGCAGGGAGCAGATGGTGAAGCTGAACAGCCAAAGCTCAGATTCTTCTTTTTTGTTGTTTGTTGTTTTGGTTTTTTTAGAGTTAGGGTCTCACCCTCTTACCCAGGCTAGAATGCAGTGGTGCAATCATAGCTCATTGTGACCTTGAACACCTGGGCTCAAGTGATCCTCTTGCCTCAGCCTCCTGAGTAGCTAGGACTACAAGCTTGCACCACCATGTCTAGCTGTTTTTCATTTTTTGTAGATATGGGGTCTCTCTATGTGGCCCAGGCTGGTCTCAAACCTCTGGCCTTAAGCAATCTTCCTGCCTTGGCCTCCCAAAGCTCAGGCTGCCAGGTGAGCAGTGCTTTGGAACATGCAACAGCCTACTTGCTCTGTTGTTTCCCTCCTATGTGACAGATACTCGTTTCTAATACCTATGGTCCCTACCTGTCCATGGACATGTTCACAGGTCTCCAGGGAGCAGAACTAAAATGAGTTCAAGAACTTGGGCTGGCCCAGGCAAGTCCATGGTTCAAGCCACGTTCTCTACTTTTAACACTCCGTGGGTGTGACCAGATTCTGTGGTGGTCACAAAGCCATATGTCCACAGGGTCTCCACATTCTAGGATCACGCTTTCCTTCGATACATCAAATGGCCTAAAGCCTCAATTTCACACAGTCCACAAAGCCCAGCAGCTTACCAAGGATTTTGTGTAAATGGCTTAGAGTTGTTTTTTTTTTTTTTTTTAATTCAGCTGAGAGTCTTTACCTTTACACCAGAACAACGTAATTCTAGGCAGGGTGCGGTGGCTCACACCTGTAATCCCAGCACTTTGGGAGGCCGAGGCAGGCAGACCACCTGAAGTCGAGTTCGAGACCAGCCTGGCCAATGTGGTGCAACCCCATCTCTACTAAAAATACAAAAATTAGGCCGGGAGTGGTGGCTCACACCTGTAATCCCAACACTTTGGGAGGCTGCGGCAGGCGGATCACTTGAGGTTAGGGAATTGAGACCATCCTGGCTAACACAGTGAAACCCTGTCTCTACTAAAAATACAAAAAATTAGCTGAGTGTGGTGGCACACACCTACAGTCCCAGCTACTCGGGAGGCTGAGGCAGGAGACTTGCTTGAACCCGGGAGGCGGAAGCGGCAGTGAGCCAAGATCATGCTACTGCACTCCAGCCTGGGTGACAGAGCAAGACTCCGTCCCAAAAATAAATAAATAAATACAAAAATTAGCCAGGCGTGGTGACCCACGCCTGTAATCCCAGTTACTTGGGAGGTGAGGCACGAGAATTGCTTGGACGCGGAGGTGCAGGTGGCTGTGCTAGTTCACGCCACTGCACTCCAGCCTGGGTGACGAGAGCAAAAACTCCATTTCAAAAAAACTAATTCTGATACCAATGTGGCTCTAAAAATTGTTGTGCTGTTTGTTCCCCTAGGTCTGTTTTCTCTCCTTTACCGTTGTTTGCTTTCTTCTTGCTTAGAGGTTAAATGCTGTCTCTATCCTTTTAGGGGTTTCTCAAGATGCCCAGGGTTGCTTAAGTCTGCCTGTCCCCTCTTTTTTCCTTCTTTGAGACGGAGTTTCACTCTTATTGCCCAGGCTGGAGTGTAATGGCGTGATCTTGCCTCATGGCAACATCTGCCTCCCGGGTTCAAGCAATTCTCTTGCCTCAGCCTCCCGAGTAGCTGGGATTATAGGCGTGCACTACCACGCTCAGCTAATTTTGTATTTTTAGTAGAGATGGGGTTTCACCATGTTGGTCAGGCCGGTCTCAAACTCCTGACCTCAAGCGATCCACCCACTTCAGCCTCCCAAAGTGCTGGGATTATAGACGTGAGCCGCCAGGCCCAGCTGGCCTGTCCCCTCTTGTTCCTCATTCTTATTCCCATTAATTCTCCATCGTGCTTGCTTCTGGCTTCCTGTTTGTTGTTCTTTCCTTCTTTCCTTCACACACTCAACACTAACGTGCACCAACCTTTTACTTAACATCAGGTAGATAACATGGTGGGGGAGACAAGTTGCTGAGCTTCTTAAAGCCCCTTGGCCATGAGGAGTCCCTGCTCACGTCCCTCCTCAGATGATAGGTGGGTAGGCTATGTCAGATCCCCTCTACAAGTCTTCTCTCCCAGACCCCACCCCGCTTCATACCTCCCTGGTCCACCCTACTCAACCCCCTGCTGTCACTGTCCCCTCACCTTGCCTAGCTCTTCTCCTGGCATTTCTCATTATCTGAATTCATATTTAAATCGCCTCTCTCTCCCATTAACCCTCACAGCAGTGTCTTATTCACCGCTATATACCAAGAGCATGAAACCATGCCTGGCATACAAGCAGTGAAGACAAGCAGTGAATATTTGTTGAAAAAATGGGTGAATTCTGGCTTTCTGAGTCTTCAGTGCGACTCTCCACCTGTCAGTCCCAGTGGAACTGGTACAGTGAAGTGGAAAGGGGGTCTCCTGGGATCCCACTCCCACCCCAGGTGCTGGGGTATAGACTGCCCACCTCTGTGTCCCAAAGACCCCACAGCTGAAAAACTGGACTCAAGGGAGCAGGGAGAGTAATGTACTAACATTTTTAATACAGTCTGATCAGATCAATTCACATCACAAGGTCAACCTGGGCTTGCTCGCATGTGACACAGCTGAGGTACACATTGTCCCTGCCTGCTGGCTCTCCTACCTTCCTGGCTCCCAACAGCATTGAAACCCCCTACTTCCCTGACCAGACTGGCATTTTTTAAATTTTTGCATAAAACTATTTTTTCCATAGACTTCAAACAATTAACTAGCCAAGTTAATTATGGTACATCTAAACAAAGTTTAATACTAACCCTAATGTGTGACTGCGGTTTACAAAGAGCTCTGTATCACCTGGGATAGCTTTCAGTAGCAATTCACTACAACTGGTCCTAAAAAATAATAACAATAATAATAATAATTAGAGAATTAAAACCCAACAGCAAGTTGAATGGTTAAAATCACATAAGAACTGAAATTTGGGATGGGGGTGTCCTCAATAGCTGAGCTTGTCCTAGCAGTGAAAATGCTTGCCTCCAAGCAGGGCTCAGAAAGGTCTGCCCTCCAGGCAAAGGGCTGAGCTCAGGGGGGCTCTCAGAGGGCACTCACCCCATGGTCCATGGATGCTGAAGGCTTCTGGCTTCCTTAAAACAGCTGGGCATCCGCATTGTTTAAGTGGGTGGAGACCCTGGTGTGGTTCTTTTGAAGGATATGGGAAGGGAGAATGAGGAATTAGAGAAGTGGGAGAGGACCAAAATCACTGAGGTCCCAGAATACCGTAAATTTGGGTATAGGATTGGGGTCACTAAGAATTGAGCACCAGGAATTCCAGCTTCTGCCCATTAGAGAAACTGGGACTGGTTTCGCCTTGGAGGCCTATGTAGTGTTTTCTGCCCTTTTCCCATACTGGGTCTCATTGATATTTCTGCAGAATATCAGATGAAAATCTATTTCTAAAGACCACTGGGAGAATGGGTGGTGGAGGAGTTGGGGTAGGGTTGGGGGGTAGTTAAAAACGAATAAAAATCTCTCAGCTACAGAACCCAAAGACATCACTTCCCTCCGCATTCACAGCATTTCCCAACAGTCCCCAAATGGCTGTTTCCGTGGGGGACAGAGCAGCTGCCTCATTTCCCTTCAGGCCCCATGGGCTGCTGGTCAACCTCAGGATCTACTAAAGATGACGCAAACGCCGACTGAACAATCTGAAACCCAAAGGACTCAAGGAGAGACATGTTCTGCTGAGGAGAAAAAGGTGAGCCAAGGGCAGGGCCCAGGTCCCCAAGGGGCCCCCGAGAGCCCGGACATGCACCTTCTGGATGTGTTTGTTCAAGTAGGACTTAGAGCGGAAGAAGCTCCCACATTCAGGGCATGGGTACTTCTTCTCCCCATCAGACTCCATTTTGTTTTTGGGGACTGCCATGTCGCAGGAGAAAGAGCCATTGGCACTCTGCTTCTCCGGCGTCTTCAGGTCGCTGGCATCTGAGAGGTCACCATAGGAGTCAGAGCTCTCAATCGGATCCTGATGTGAGCATTTCTGGCCTTCTACAAAAAAACAAAATACAGGAGAGAGATGAGGCCAGGCTCTGGAGATGCCCCCTCCTGGAGGGGTCATGAGGGGCCAGCTCACGGACCTGTGGAGGGCAGCTGTTGGCCAGCCACCACCCTGGCAGAACCCACAGAGGGTCAGCTGGTCAGTCTGGGAGCTTGGAGTGCCTACAGGGGTAAAATGGCAGGGCCCTAGGGCCACCAGCCTCCCTTGCTGTGAACTCTTCATGCAGCTGCACATATACTGCTCACCATCATCTCAGCCTGCTTCCAGGAAGGGACACAGAGAGGGCACCTCTACCACTGCTGCCCAGAACAACTCAAAGACCCCCAACTCCTAGGCACTCTTTTGGGTGCCTCTAGGAGTAAAACTCGTATTCTGATGATGCCAAACCAGTGTAACAGTGGCCTTGTCTCCTACACCAGACTAGCTACACCCTAGCAAGGCAGGCAGAACCAGAGCCATGAGGTCCTCAATCTGGGTAGACCCCATCAACGGCTCAGACAGAAGCCAATCCTTCTCCTAATGCTGCAAACACAAGCCCTGCCCTTACTGCCTTCCTTCTGCCAAAACCCTTCCAGGGCCAAGCAGCCGAAGCACAGAGATTGAAAGGAACTCTGAACAACTCAGTCGGCTGGGTGTCCCCACCCCTAGGCCCCAGACAAGCTGGGCCAAGAGACAACCCTGGCTGCTCTGACTTGCCTGGCCCACACTGGAGTCCTCCACCAATCAGCAGCTTCCTGCCTGGGTCCAGAGAGCCATGCCGGGAAGGGAGGTCTGTGATGGGAGCATGGAGCATGCCATCTCTGCTGTTTCTACCAACTGCCAAGCCCCTGGCCTCATCCCCAAGGCAACAACAATGTGACATACCACAAAACGACCTGAATCAACAAGTGAAGGTAGGCCTGGGGAGCTCTCCACAAACCAGCTCCCAAGTCAGAGGAATCAGATAGCTCATTATTGCCATGCATCTCACAACCACAGCCAGAGGCTCTCCAGAAAGGGCCACTCACAGCAACCAATCACCCCTATTGTGAGAGAAGCCAGACATTGGCTCCCACCGGCCCACTGGGTCAAAAGAGGAAAAAGCATTCAGCCACAGTTCCACACCATCCTAAAGGGCAACAGGCAGTGGACAGGCCCAGAGTGACTCATCATGCAGGGCACTTCTTCTGCCCAGGGCCTGGGGCATCCCTGCAGGGCTCCAGATGGTGAGGGCTCGCCAGGAGGAAGGGAGGAGGGCTGGGGAAGAGGAGGCGGAGGCTGGATCTTGGCAGTGCCCTAAAGCCTCACTCACTGCCCTGGAGTGGGATACCACCTGTGACTTTTGTCCTGGAGGCCACTGCCACTGAGATCTCTGAACCTCCTCAAGGCAGCCAGAAAGCCAGCAGCCTTCCCCGCCTCCCCCACACCCAGTCCAGCGCCCCCACAACACAGTCTGCGCAGAGAAGCAAAGTGCAGAGCAAGGGGTCGCTTGCCTTTGTTGCCATAGGTCCTGGCGCAGTGGAACGCTGCTCCCCCATTCAGGATGGGCTCCTGGTGCCTGGAGACCTGGGGAAGGGGGAACACCGTGGTGGGTTTTAACATGGACCTTTAAGTAGGAGGCAGAGGAGAAACCTAAACAAGACAAAAGGAGATGAGATCCCGAGGCCAGCAAGAGGTACCTCTCTCCTTCCCCCACGCCTCTCCTCTGGCCGCTCTGGCTAGCATTCCCAGGTCAGCTGCACCTAGAGGGGGCCCCCTCCTTGGCTCAAAAATGGCTGCAACCACATGAGCCATGTGGCTTAGGATGGAGGGTGGCACTGTCCACAAATTGGCTTCTCTGCAGAGCCTACTCTGCAAGGCTGCGGTAAGAGGCCTAGGCTGGCCGCCTGGTGGGATGGCCTGAGATCCTGCTCCTGCTAAGGCCAGAGGCCCACTGCCTCTAGGCTTGCTTGATGCCTCAGTAACAGGTGGTTTGAGTGGATGTCTCCTGCAGGAACCATGACTAGAAATGTGGTTAGACAAGAATTTGAGGCTCCAGGGAAGCCACAGGATTCTAGCCAGCAGGATGCCTGCTTAATCCTTGTAAAAGGAAACTGTACAACAAACGAGATGGAGGTGAAATGAATCCCAAAGGAACGCCTCCAGGGATCCCATCTTCTACCTGTCAGGAGATGTTCTATTTTTCTAACTTCCCCACCTTCAGCATAACAGGATTTAGTAACTGTTTAGATCTTTTGAAGAACAAAGACAAAAACAGGAAGTTGTATCAAAGGGGTGCAGTCATCTCTTATTCATGGTAGCGTTTTGGTTTGATTTTGGAGCATCCAACAGGTTCACGTACAGGAGAAGAAACAGGAATGATCTTTGTCTTTATTTTGCGGGGGAGGACAATCCAGCCATCTTGGGACTATTCCAACCCACTTCCCATATGCTTCGGTCAGTTTGAGCCACGAGATGTTTCAGGCTGGGAAGAGTAGATCTTGGCCAATTTCCACAGCAGCCATGAGTCCAAGGATACAGAATCAGGCAGGCCGATAAAAGGATTTTGTGTTGGATTTCACAGGAAGGAGGTATGCCATCGAACCCCACTGTGGTCAAGAATCAGAAGGTGCCTTTAGCAGGAACGGAAGCTTTTTAGTATAAGGCCCACTTAGGGTGCCAGCGCCCTGACAGTGTCCCTGTAATCCACTTCAGATCAGGTTGACTCATTATCAGGTGTTTCCATTCACTTTTAAAATTACACAGTCACAGGGTAACAGTGAGATCCACTGTTAAAGGGTCAGAGGCTGAAGAGTACTATGTAATGTCTACACGAGATTTGTTTTAAAAAAGTCTGAAATGGCATGGCATTTTTAATGCTGCTGAAACTGTAATAAAGGTTCACCTTTAGCAAATGCTGATGGCACACCAGGGCCCAGCACACCACATGCACTATTCTACAGAATTTGCCCAACACCCTATATGCTACAGATCAGTATTATGCCCATTTCACAGATGAAGCAATAAGAGGCTTGGTGAGGTTAAGTAACCTGGTCACACATATAGCTACTAAGTGGCAGAGCCTAGAGTCCAACCCCAGGATTGTGTGCCACCAGAATCTGGCCCTTAGCTACTGGGCAGATGCTTTAACCCACTTATGTCTCATGTTCCATTATTGGAACCCTAACCTTGTAGGAGTTATTTATATCCTACTGCTCAAGATCATAGTCAAGGTCTGATTTTCACAAAAAAAATTTGCAACCTCCAGCATAAATGGGTTATTGGTTCCTGTGTCTTAGCCCTGAGCCCTAGAAACATCCAGTGGACTTTTGCAATAAGTTTCATTAGCACCACTTATACTCATGTATTCTTCTGCCATAATGGTAGGTTAGAATGGAAGCTGCTGGAAAAATAGGGCTGGCCTGTGGGAACTTTATTTAACAAGTACTCCTCTGACAGCAGTTAGTGGTTCTGAAGGGAAATGTGGGGATTGGGCCAATTTTCCTTCCTTTCCCAATACAGCTACTTCAAAGATCTGTCTAGACCAGATGCTAGTGTCCTGCCCTGCCCAGTAGAGGAAATTGTCCTGTGCTATGACTGAAGTGGTCTGCTTAAGGCTGATCACGGGTATAGATTAGTCTAAGAGGGTCCCATGTAGAAGTCCCTAAGACGGAGGCTGTAGTCAGGAGTGAGGAGAAAAGGTTAATGGGAAAGACGCTCTTAGCCCTGCCCCTTGGGGTGGTACTATGGAGTCCCCCAAAACAAAGCAGAACCAGGAGACACTGGCTCCCATCAGTCAGCACAAGATATCAGAACTTTCTGGTAATATGATGATACCACTTTAGAAGGGAATTTTTTCCTTTGGTTTTAATCCCTTATGAGGCCTCTAAAGTAGCATGAAGCTCTCCCCGTGATGAACCAGACAGAAAGGAGTGGGGAGAGTACCAGGAATTATTATGTTTACTCCTTACTGGGAGAGCTATACCAGGAGAACACAGCAGATGCTCAATAAAAACTTGCTGAGTTCAGCTGGGCACAGTGGCTTACGCTTGTAATCCTAGCATTTTGGAGGCCTAGGTGCATGGATCGCCTGAGGTCAGGAGTTCGAGACCAGCCTGACCAACATGGAGAAACCCTGTCTCTACTAAAAATACAAAATTAGCTGGGTGTGGTGGCACATGCCTGTAATCCCAACTACATAGGAGGCTGAGGCAGGAGAATCACTTGAACCCAAGAGGCGGAGGTTGCGGTGAGCCAAGATCGCACCATTGCACTCCATCCTGGGCAACAAGAGTGAAACTCTGTCTCAAAAAAACTTGCTGAGTTTTCCTGAAAAACAGTCTGAGAAACACGTGGCTGAGTCCTCTTGACTTTACCCCAGCTGCAGACTGTACTATCTATAGCAAAACCACATGGCGGGGTGGTAGGAGTGGATTCACAGCTGCCACTTAAAGCCTAGAATTTAAACACAGAGCAACTCAGCAGCCAAGTGTTAGGATGAAACAGAAGCTGAGTTTCTGAGCAGAATACATCTTTGAAGCCAGACATATTTAGCCGGATCTAAAGCTTACCCACCCATTCACCACTGATCAAGAGCCAAAGAGGCAGCTTGATCCAGCCATCCACGCAATGGAGATGCTGAGCACACGTGACTGCCACTGCAACCAATAAGCCACAGGCCCTTTCACTCCAGAGATGACAGGCTTCTTAGCAAAAGGCCACTGCTCCTCAGTTGTGTTTTCTTGCCTAGTGTGCCTGCACTTGGCGCTTCAGAAGCAAATCATCTTTGGCAGATTCCACATCCATGCAGGGGTTTGGGACTGCTTTCTCCTTGTCCGAACCCTGAGGAGGCCATCCCCAACTGCACTGTGTTGGAGTGGGCCTACGTAGCTTTATCTGAGATCAGGAGAATGGCAGGTTCTCTGCATCCATCCACTTGTGTGCTTACCTCTGATGGGAGAAGGCTTCCTCTACCTTTCAATCAATGATGTTTGCATCCAAATGTCTCTGTCAAAGGCAGATTCCTGATAATATAGTCCTCTTCTCCATACCAACACATAGGCATATATACAAAGATCCTACTACAGAAATTTTAAAGGAAGAAAATCATGGTGACCAGCCAGGGCCTTCTCCTTTTCAACTGTTCAACTCAACTGATTTCCTAAACTCGAAAATGAGGGAACAAGCTTTTCTAGCCATAATATTCCCTCTACTGCAAATGATCTTCCTCTACAAATAGTACCATACACATCCTGATATGTCTGTGTGACAAAGCCAGAGTAATCTGTCTCTCATCAACTTGCATCTGACTCACGTGTGAGGCTGCAGGAGTCAGGCTGCCTTCCCTCTTTCCCATTCTTCACAGCCAGGAGTCATTTTTGTGGCAAAGACTGAAAAAGACAGATCTATAGGTAGATACTCAAGTCAACTAAGAATTGTTGGGACTGAAGGATCTGAAGGCACCTGGAAGTTCACCTGATTCAATCATAACTGTTCTAATCAGCTGGCTGACATTTAGCCTTTGCTTGAACGCATGCTGAGAGATAAGAACATTCATTTATTTGTGCAACTCCTCTTATAGGTATAGGCTTGGTGGCAGCAGGGCAAAGGAGGACACAGAGCTCTCTGCATTCTGATTCCAATGTCTTAATTTCAATGTTTTTGGTTCTCAGAAAGAACTTTATACTCTTCCTTTTTTTTTTTTTTTGGTCTCTTCTTATTTCTGCCCAAGAAATGAGTCCAGGAGTAGAATCCAGCTCCTCCTCTTCTGATAAAAACTGCAATTGTTTTCTCTTCCTTCTGAGTACCCAGCATGGGTTGGACCAGAACCTTCTTTAGTCTTCTTGCAGGAAAGGGATTTCCCACTCTGGCTCTGGGACCAAAGATGTTTGGCCTGTGATCAGATCCAGTCTTGGCTTTTCTGAGAAAAAGTAGACTCTGGTTTACTCTTCTAGATTCTCCATTCCAGTCATGTAGCTTATGGCTGTTGCACAAGTTCTCTTTACCAGCCCTTAGAAAAGAAATTCTGACATACAATAGTTGTTGGCTTTGCAACATCAGCTGTCTCCTAACTGGGCCAACTTTCCCACTATCCTTGCTGCTCTCAGTTCTTCTTTCCTCCTGAGCTGGGCTCCCAAGGGCTGTGGCCCTGGGTCTCCTGTCCAGTTCCTGCCCTACTCCACCATCTGGGCTGGGCTTTCTGAGTTTTATCATGAGCACCCTTCTCCACTCAACAGTTTTCAGCCTCTGGTCTCTGACCCCAGTTCTCAGACTGGGAACTTCCACATTGAAAACTTGGCAAAATCCCTATTCCAGCAAGTTTTGAGTTATCTGGGGGAGCTGTCAGGAAGCCAGGTTAGAATGAAGCAAGACAAGAAACAACATCTAGGGCTGGGGCGGCCTCAGTCAAGAGTCAGCCACAGCCTGATAACTCTCCCTACATGTGCAGGCCCACCACTTGCAACCTGGAGGAAGCTCCTGTCAGAAATGGGCTCTACTGACATGTCAGAAAAGAACAGACAGCTTAAAAGGCCTTTACTAATACCTCCCTGCAGGTGTCCTGGTGGCACAAACCCCAGGTATGAAGCTACAAGGAGGGACCCAGTTCCAGGACACCAAGAACACCCAGCTACTCAGCAATCTCCTTCCACCATGGACCTCAGGGCACATGAACACAGCATGGGCACCCAACGATTCCACCAAGGCCTGCAGGAGTGTTGTGCCTGGTCCAACCCAGAGTGTCAACAAGCATGTCTTTCCCAACATTGTTACAAAGTGCAAGGATAGGGCCTCCGAAGTGTGCAGCTCCTTTCACCTACCTTGTCTCTTGGGATCCTCATAATAACCCTGTGAGGTGGGAAAGGGGGGTATTCTTAACCCCATTTGAGAGACAAAGAAACTGAAGCTTAGAGAGGGAATGGGAGAACTCAAGGCCACCTAGTGAGAGGCTGAGACAAAACCCTGGGTCTCTTGATTCCTGGTTCAGTGCTCAACCCACTAAGCCATACCCTAGGCTCTCAGAAGCACTGGGACAAGCAAAAATGCCCCAGGAGATAAGGACATCCCAGCAAGCTCCCCACCTGGTCAAAGCAATGTACACCATGCAGAAGCATCCTCATGTTCACAGACAGCTGCTCCGACCTCCTTTAGCACAGACACAGCGCAAGCTTCCACTGATGCTGTGCTTGCCAAACACAAACATCTAGCACTTCCAACAGCCAACTAGACCCAGCAGAACCTTGGGGGACAGGCTTGACTTCACCCAACACGACACCACTGCCACACAGTTAGACACTACCTAGGCCCACCTTGTCCTCAAGCACACTGCCCTGTTCAGAGTACCTTCCACTTTCCTCTCTCATCAAGGCCACAATCTACCTGAGTTTGGGCTCTCTTCTGACCACCTGTGCTAGCAAATGACTGCTCCTTGATCTCCAGACTCAGCCTCCTTCCCTGGCTGCTGAGTTTCATATGCCAGTGAATCAACCAGCAACAAAAGCTCTCAAGCCGGACCAACCTCTTTTTCTCCCACTTTGGGACCTATTAACTCCCCGACCAACCTCAGTAGTTCAGTGGTGTCTGCTAAATGCATCTATCCTGCCACCTGAGTAGCAGGTGGGAGTTATGGGCCCAAGCTTGGGAAGAACCTCTCTCCTTCCTGCTGGTCTCCTGGGACCTCCCATTCTAAGCACTCCAAGCTTGAGAAGGAAGGGGTAGCAAACAGCTAGCTGGGTGATGAAGGTGTTTATCATTCAGTGGGAAGGGGAGGGCTGTGTGGAGTCTGAGGCAGGGTCATCAAGACACCCCTAGGCCTCCCATACACACTCAGGCCCATCCTCTGGAAGTGAGGAAACAGTGGGCAGATTACCTCGGTTACAGATACTGCAGAAGTTGCTGGGCCCCTCACTGTGCTTCTTCAGGTGGTCTGCCATGTATGCTGCCCGCAAGTACTTCCCACACACCTGGCAGGGCACCTTGTCTTCATGACAGGCCAGGTGGGAGCGCAGACGGTCTCGCGTGGCAAAAGAAGCGTTGCAAGTCTGAAGGCAGAAAAGAAAACGGGATGAGGTGAAACCCAGCACACCACACCTGACTCCCCCACCAAGTGCACCATGAAGCAAGAGCAATTTCTGGCCATCACATGACCTCCCTTTATAAAGAGAGCTTTAGAGTTTGGCTCAGGCTCTCTACCCAGAATGCCAAGCAGCTGTTCTTATTTCCCATGGTGCCTCCTTACAGGACACTTGAGTGGAAATCATTGGTACTAACTAAATGACTACTGGAAATGTGCCCAGGATATGGCAAGCTAAGTTCTACATCCCTCTACACAATGAAGAGTCATACATTTGTTCATCCTTAGACATTGAGAATTGACTTTAGGTGCATTGGCTATAATGCACAGAATTACATTTACATGAACTTACAGATGAGTTATTGGCATATAAACCAGCCTTCCTGTTCTCTATCCCTGGGTTTTCCCTAGTTGTTTTATACAAAGAATTCTATTTATTCATTTTATTCAAAAGTGATATTAGTCTTGGCCAGGGAAATGGAAAGGAAAGGCAGGACAAAGCACAGAGATAATTCTTCATAATATTTTCCTGAGTTTGAATTTAAAAAGCAGCCCATAAGATGATAGTGGCAGCTGGGCACAGGGGCTCACGCTTGTAATCCCAGCACTTTGGGAGGCCGAGGCGGGCAGACCACACGTCAGGAGTTCTAGACCATCGTGGCCAACACAGTGAAATCCCATCTCTATTAAAAATACAAAAATTAGCTGGGTGTGGTGTTGGGTGCCTGTAATCCCAGCTACTACTTGGGAGGCTGAGGCAGGAGAATCACTTGAACCCAGGAGGCGAAGGTTGCAGTGAGCTGAGATTGTGCCATTACACTCTAGCCTGGGCAACAAGGTGACACTCTGTCCCAAAAAAAAAAAAAAAAAAAAATTGGCCGGGCACCGTGGCTCACACCTGTAATCCCAGCACTTTGGGAGGCCAAGTTGGCCGGATCACCTAAGGTCAGAAGTTCAAGACCAGCTTGGCCAACATGGCAACACGGTGAAACCTCATCTCTAGTAAAAATACAAAATTAGCCGGCAGTGGTGATGCATGGCTGTAATCCCAGCTACTCAGAAGGCTGAGGCAGGAGAATCTCTTGAACCCAGGAGGCGGAGGTTGCAGTGAGCTGAGATCATGCCATTGCACTCTAGCCTGGGCAAAAAGAGCAAAACTCCACTCAAAAAAAAAAAAAGTGTTTGTGAAACATTAAGCTGGGGAAGTGCTGGTGACAACAAAGATGATGATACATTGTGTGCCAGGCAGGCACCATGCTCAGCCTTTTAGAGGCACTCATCTCATGCAACCCATCCTGATGGCAGCCCTCTGAGGCAAGCTGTGTGATCATCCTCCAAGAGAGTGGCTTTGGAAAGCTGTGGTGTGAGCTGAGCACCAACTCAGAGCCAGGGCCCCAGGCTGGATGAGTCAGGAGCTGAAGGTCAGAACCAGCACCCTGAAAGGACCCAGGGTGGCAGGATCTCCTGTACCTGAGGACCTGACTTAGTATCCGTGATCAGTCTCCCAACAACATCCCTTCCTCAGCTGGAGCTTACAAAGGCATGCCAGCCGTGGGGGTCACAGAATATGGGGAAAGCCCTGAGAAGAGATGTATCTGTTGGCTTTCAAGCTATTTTGGTACCAGGGAGATGTTTCAGGGGTTCTAGTCAATTTGACTCACTCCTTTCTTTCTGTGTGTGTTTACTGTTACAGAACTGTAAGAAAAAGCAACATTCACCTTTAAATGTGTTACAGATCAAATGGTAACCCACTGAAGACTACCTTGTGCTAGAATGGAACCGCCCCTGCCATCTCTCTTTAACAGAAGCACATCCTGAGAACCTGAAAGCTCAAGGTAAGGGTCTGAACACTGTCACCACATATAGACGGCTAACTATCTCCTTACCGTACGAAACAAACACATGCAATGCCATCAAGGTAGAAGACACCACTGTTTACTACCCCAGTCCCAAATATCTGTGTACGTTAACACAGCCTTACCTAGCTCTTCTGTCTGTCTTTTTAAGTAAACATTACACATTTGAATTGAATTTGTAGCAATGAAATACTGCTTTTATCTGTTTTATATATTCAGTGTATTCATATCACAAATGAGGCAACTAACTTTAGAAGGTGAACTTGCCTAAAACACAAGACTCAGCTGCTAAAGAAAGTCTAGCACACCCACCCTCACCACAGCCAGGCCAATACTCTACCAATCCTCCGGGCCACCCTGGGATATTCTGATCCCTCCCAGTTCACGGCTGGGCCAGTGGAGGCCCTGAGAGGATATGAGACAGTTGGACTAAGAACCTGTCCCAGAGCCTGTGCTCTTACCATCTCCAGATTCAGGAGAGGGAGCTTCTGGAGAGTGAAAGGTGCTCATACTTTATAACACAGTGTATAGTACTTGGCAGCCAGGACTCCTAAAAGGGAAACGTTGAACAGATTTGTGCAAGGAAATTCCAGCACGTAGGTGAGTTAGAAAGCACCATGGGCCAGGCACAGTGTCTCACACCTGTAATCCCAGCGCTTTGGGAGGCCGAGGCGGATATATCACAAGGTCAGGAGTTTGAGACCAGCCTGGCCAAGATAGTGAAACCCTGTCTCTACTAAAAATATAAAAACTAGCCAAGCATGGTGGCGGGCACCTGTAATCCCAACTACCTGGGAGGCTAAGGAAGAGAAATGCTTGAACCCAGGAGGCAGACGTTGCCGCGAACCGAGATCACACCACTGCACTCCAGCCTGGGAGACAGAGCAAGACTTCTCAAAAAAAAAAAGAAAAGAAGAAAGCACCATGGATGCTTGCTCTCATGGCCACAGGTGGGCCTCACCCCGGCCAAGGACCTCATGACCCAGTGACAGGCCACAGTGGCAGAAAACACTCAGAGCCTCTACACAGCCCAGCAGTCTATCATCGAGTAAACCAGGGCAGGGGCTGCATAAACACTCCACCCCAGGAAAGAGAGGTGCACCTGTTGGTTTATTTGGGGACAAGAGTTAGCTCTGCCAGGCAGTGACCCAAAGATCACCCCTCCAACGGTGAGAGAGGGCATGTTCTAAGCCTCAGAACTCACAGGAACAAGTGGATCAAGTGTAAGAAAATAAGGCTGAGGCCAGGTGCGGTGGCTCACACCTGTAATCCCAGCATTTTGGGAGGCCAAAGTGGGTGGATCACAAGGTCAGGAGTTCGAGACCAGCCTGGCCAACATGGTGAAACCCCCATCTCTACTAAAAATATTAAAAAAATAGCTTGCCGTAGTGGCGGATGCCTACAGTCCCAGCTACTTGGGAGGCTGAGGCAGGGGCTGAAAGCACATTCAGGATTCTGTCTTCCACAGTCCCTAGGAGAGGGAGCCACAAGAGGGATAGGGAAGAGATGCCTGGTTTCTCTTGCCAACCTTCTTTTGGGATCTGTCCTCTAAAGGCTTTGCCTGTCGTGCTTTGCTACCTAAAGATGATGGACAGCCAAACTTCAATTATCCACAAGTGGCTTATCCATTTGGAGATTAGCTAAGCAAAATTAAAATCCCAGACCAGGTTGGATTCCCCTACCCTGTCCTCCATTGATTATCTCTCAAGGAATGAAAGCTAACTTTCGCCTGAGCAAACCGAATTAGGAATGTAAATCTGCTGCTGGGGGAAAAAACACAAACATGACAAAAGCTTTCCCTGTGTTACAAAGCCAAGCTAAAGTGATTGTTGGCTTCTCTGTGCCAGGATTGACCCTCTGTGGCTGCAGTCCCCAGGTTTTCTGGGGGAGCCTGGGAAAGTCCAAAGTCTAGGCATAGCGTAAGTTCAAACACAGAACATGAAAGAGCTTGGTTACACAACCCAGGAAAGAAGGGGTGGAGGGAGACAGATCTCAAAGGGAACAACCAGAACTTCCATGCTGGGGCCTCAGGAGAAAAGCATCTTTGTCCTAGAGAGAGAGAGAAGACAGAGGGAGGCTGATGTGAAGAGAGCAAGCCAGGGGCAGAATGCTGTGACTGCCTGTGGCACTCAGAAGAGCTGCCCTGCCCGCAGTCCTGTGCTTAGACACTCTGCTGTAGTTAGGGGCCATGCCTGCCAGGTCATGGCCCAGTCTCCCTGGGTGCAGGTCATCACCACTCAACACTGAGCCCCAGTCCTGCTGTCTTCACAGATTTCCTAAAGCTTTTCTTCCCCAAGGATTAAGCAGCTTGGGAATGGGGCCCAAATGGTACCAAGGGCACTAGTGCACACTCCCACCCTTGGTGGCCCTTGAACTCTGGAAGCCTCAAGGGTAGTCTGAAGCAGCCTTCTCCCACAGCCCTGGAAAACTTGTAAGGGCAATGCATTAAGGTCCAGCTCTCTACGCTTTTCTGGCCCCCTTTTCTTGAGCATATACCCATCTCAATTCATCCTTCTCTAACCAGCCCCCAAGTGGAGCCAGTGAAAGCTACGGAGGAGATATCAACTGCTCCAGACTCTCAGCTTCAGGTTGAACTCCAAGTGGGGGAAATGTCCCAGCCCACTAAGCTCATAAATCCAGCAGTGCCTAGGGCATCTGGGCCAGTTAAGGACACTTAGGCCAACCCCCCAAGGAGACATCCCACTGTCAAGCCTGAGGCTTCCTGTCCCTATAGCACCAGTCTCTGGAACTGACCTCTTTCATTCTCTCTGGCCTCAGGAGGGGATGAGAGGTATGGACTGTGCCTAGCCAGTGGGGGGCCCAAGGAATGAACTCTCAGAGAGATGTCTCTTCACCTCTGATGTTTTCAGCATCCCCATACCATGCCAAACAGATGCCCCTGCTGTTTAACCAAGCTCAGGCACACCCAGCTAGCCAGCCCAGAGCACGAGAGCCAGCACGTCTTCACCTGCTGGGTCCCTGTTAGGGAAGTTCTGGCCATGGGGCTGGAGGTGGGGGCCAGCAGGTCTGTGAGTGTGTATGTTGGAGGGGCAGGGCAGGAGCACGTTCGTACACCAAGGGACAGTGATGTCAGTGTTACGACACAGACCAAGGACAAAACACACAAAGCCTCAAATGTTAGAATGAAAAATTTTATCATCACTCCTGTTCACCCCGCAGAGTCTGCGGGGTGCTAAAGGGCACACCAGTGGGATCCCAGGAAGGGGGTCTACATCTGCTTTATCAGCCTCCAAAGCCATATATCGGGGTGACCCAATATAAAGCTACTCATTAGTTTAGTTCCTGAGCAGACCTGCTAATAAACCCCAAAACACAAAAGTCTACTTCACTAGCCAGAAATGAAAGCAGGAGCTAGATCTGAGTGGGAAGGGCAGAGGGCGGCATGGGTTAACTCTAGATAGAATTGTCTCAGTCTTCTCTGGAGGCCAACTCACTCCTACAGTAGGGGGAGGGGTGGTCAGGCCCCAGTCTAGAAACCCCAGGCCTATGGGAAGTGACGCCAGGGGAGGGGGAAGCAGATAAGCTAGTGGCTACTTCCCAGGAAGGCACCAAACTCCAAAATCACACAGGCAAGGACAGATACCCAGGTGTGCCACCTGTGAAAGGGGGGGGAAAGGCAAGAGAGCCCAGAAAGAAACTTGGATGCTATAGGGGGGTCCAGAAAGGTGCTCCTTGCTACCCCCATTTGGGGGGCTCTGAGATGGGAAAGACTCCAAGTTGCCCAGGGAGGAGCTGGGCATGG
Organism: Ateles fusciceps; assembly: GCA_036589455.1. Lineage (NCBI taxonomy): Eukaryota > Metazoa > Chordata > Mammalia > Primates > Atelidae > Ateles > Ateles fusciceps. The sequence continues at coordinate 9,539,534 of JAZHEH010000882.1, read as the reverse complement.
TGGGCAGGACCGTAACCCTGCTAGCCTCTCCCAAAAGCAGGGGTCTCAGGCCAGCTGCCACTCCTGTTCCCCCTCCACTGTCAAACCTCTCCAGGGAGGCCCAGGCTAGCCAACAGGCCACTGGGTAAAGGCCCTGCTGCCCTCTGGGGCGGTCCAGCCCTGCCTCAGATATCCTGGCGGGGCTGGGCAGAAGAGAGCGTTGCTGGAGTGTGCTGTGCCCAGGTTTTCAAGGGCTGGGAATGATTTTTTTAGAGAAAGGGAAAAGGCGGTGTCAGGAACTGAATGGGACGACCTCCACAAAGCAGGCTGGGCAAAGTCCCATGATGGCAGGTCGCTAGGAAGAGGTTCCAGGGGCGGCAGGCCGCTGCTGCTCCCAACCCACACCTGGAAAAGGGCAGAGAGTGCAGGTTACCCCCCCCCAGGCCACCGGGCTTGCCCCCCACTGCCCTCTGGGCTCCTCCTACTCTGCCCGGGCTGCTCAGCACACTACCTGAGTCAGAATGTATGCTCTGTGATGAAAGAATCAGAGACAGAGAGAGAGAGAAGGCAGCAAGGCAAAGACAGATCCCAGCAGGCCCACCCTGGGTTATCCTCCTCCAGGGAGACTGCTTAGCCCAGCACCTGTGAACACTGTCCACGCCTAGCCCCCAGGGGCTCTGCCCTACTTACAGCACATTCATCCCTCCCTGCCAATCTCCCTGAACCCTCTTCCCTTGCCACCAGGATAAGAAGTAGGTTATCCTATCAGAGGCTGTAGTGCGCACCCCACACTCATGGCTCGCCCCTCGGTGGGAACTTGGCGCGGGGAGAGGGGGAGATAACCAAGGAGAAGACAGAGGTGTGTTCACTATCCACGCAGGAAGGCTCAGTGGCCAGGAGAGGAAACTCAATCTTCTGGGCACCAGCAGGGCCCCCAGATATTGTTCAAGCAGGTAAGCCAAGGGTGAGAATCTATCTGGTCCAGCCTTCCCTACCTGCTACTTTGCAAAGAGCTCAAGAGAAGAGGAGATTACCTTGCTCTCCAGTCCTCCAGAAACCCTGGCTCAGGATGGGTTAAACAGATGCCAGTGTGGGAGAGGGGGACCACCCACTCCCTACCTCTGACCTCCCCCCACTGCCTTGTGCCCTAAGCTAAGGGAACTCAGGAAGAGATCTAACTCAGGTCAGAAATGGAGAAGAGTGGTTGGCTGGACCACCAGGAGCCCTTTAAAAAAACCTGCAGTCCCTACAAACTGCTGGGAACCAACAGCCAGGCCCAGCACACTGCCGCGTCTCCCAACACAACATCTGTGCGATATGGCCCACCATCCAAGGAGCCAGCAAACACCAGGAGAGGAAAGCCAAGCAACAGAGTGAAGGCAAAGACAGGGTGGGAACCAGGACCAAGCAACCAGGAAGGGGGAACATCAGCCGTGGGGGAGGGGACTGGGGGGAAGAACAAAGGAGGAAAGCAGAGGGAGGGTGGAGGAACAGAGGAGGGGAGGTGTGCAAAGCGGTGGGCAGTCAGCCGGGCCCCCGGCACACACGGCAGCTGGCTCATGGCTGCGACCATGAGAACAGCAACATCTCCTTCAGCCCATCTCTCTGCCCTGGCCCAGCCCCTACCTGACACTTGTGAGGCCGCTCAGAAGTGTGCACCTGCTTGATATGTCCATTCAAGTGATCAGGCCTGGAAAAGAGAGAACCAAGAGGGACTTTAGAAACTTGGCCAGACCTCACCACACAGGCACACATGCATACATGTACACACACACTCACTGCTGGAGAGGACTCCCTCTCCCCCACCCCAGCATGACAAAGACAAAGTCACCACCCAGATCTGGCTCCACAGGCCCAGGCCTCTCTGCCCTGGTTTTCTCTGGAGGGGGAAGGGAAGTGGGCATTTGTCTCTGATCTCGCCTCCCCACCCCCTCAACTCCCCCCCACCAGAAACTCAATGATTTCTAGGACCAGAGGCGGTGGCAGTAGAATGAGACAGAGCTGCCTCATTGCAGCCTTTCCAGGAGGGGGAATGTGTGATTCATTGTCCAGACTAAAGCCCCTTAGAAACTCAGCATTCCCCTCCCCCAGCCTCTCCCCCCGCCACGGGCAGCCAATGAATGCCACCCGGATGGAATTCAGTCCCCAGAGGCCAGCAGTGGAGCCTTAAGTCCCCAGCTGGGCTGGTAAGCCAGATGCCCGCCTGAGCAGGTGGGCAGGGGCTGCCTGACTGGTAAGACTGGTTCCCGGTTGGGGCCCCTCTGAGGGAGTTCTCCATCCCTGTGTTCACATGCACAAGGTTCCTCCAATCCAAGTTAAAACCAGCCTTTTAGGAGAAAAACAAAACAACCCTCTGCTCCCCAGACAAGTCCTCAGTTCCCCAACAAGCTAACTAGAAAGTGAACCTACACAGAGATCCTGCCCCCGCTTTCTTTCTGTCCTGAGAACATAAAGGGGCTCTGTGGGTCCCATTAGGCTCTAGAGCTACCAGGTCAGAGCAGATCAAAGCTTTTGGTTGTAAGCAGCAACTCTGGGTGCCCAGGTCTGTGTCCCATGGTCCCAGGGTGGTGTAAGAGGCATAGCTGGAGTCTACTGATCAGGATGGCCAGTGTACTGTGTTGGGGAATCTGGTGCCTCAGGAGTGTAGGGAGTCCCAGATGCACTTGTTCCAGTCCCTCCCTCTGCAGCCATTCAAGCGGGGGAAGTCGCTGAGCAGCCCAGTCTCCCGCCCCCAGAGGGGGCCCCACGCCTGGTGCCAGAAACACAAAGGGAGCCCAGAGAAAAGAACGGTGAGGTCCGGTGGCTCTGGCCTAAGGAATCCGGCCCCAGGAGAGACAGTAGGGCACACTTAGTGTCAAAGAACTTCCCTGAGGGAAGAGAAAACAGGTCTTGGGCATACCATCTCAAAATAAGGGCCCTTAAATCACTCTTCCCAAACCTGGCATGGCTCTATAAGGTCAAGTGACCCCCTACAAATCCCACACCCCCAGATCTTGGCAGGAGCCTTCTCAGGACTAAGATACATCGTGGCAGGGGGAGCAGGGAGGAAGAAGGGCCTTTCCTCACCTGGAGAAGCCTTTCCCACAGCTCTGGCAGATGTAAGGCTTGCCCACAGACCCATCATGAGACCGCACATGGTAGGACATGCGGTCTTTCTCTTGAACCGCAGCCCACACACAGGGCAGGAATAGGGCTTCTCCCCAGAGTGGGACAGCTTGTGCCGGTTGAGATGATACACATCACGGAATATCTTGCCGCAGATCTCACAAGCAACCTGCTTCCTGGTCCGGCTCCTCTTCGGGGGCCATCAGGGTCTTCAGAGATGGGTAGCCCATTCTCACCCAGTCTGGGAGGTGGAAGGTCGATGTAGCCCAGCTGGAGGCTGGTGACACCGTGTTGGGCCTCGTGCTGCCGGAGCCGGTTGGCATCAGTGAACACCTTCCCACACAGGCCGCATGGAAGGATGCCTGCCTCTCTCAGGCCCCCTGGAGACCCAAACATTGAGTCCAGCAGGTTGGCCTTCCTTGGGCGGCCCCGGCCTCGCTTGCCAGTCAGGGGGAGGGGGCACTGGATGCCACACTGGGGGAATGGGGAAGTCAGCAGTTGGGGGGATAGGGGTCCAGCCACCATGGGCAAACGGTCCACTCCAGGTAACACAGGCAAGGAGGCTTGGCCTGCAATGGCTGCACCAGCCGCCCGAGCTGCCTCCTCCTCTGGTTGCATGCTGCCCGCGATGCCATTGCTGTTGGCTGCCAAGGCTGCCCCGTTGGTCATGTCCAAAGGGAAGCCCAAGTCCGATGTCCCAGGGGGGGCGAAAGAGCATGATATCGGCGCGGGCAGGGGGTACCAGGATCTGCACGTTGGACTGTTTGATGACTTCCTGGCAGATCTCGATAACCGACCTCATCAGCAGGAACTTGGCGGCCGTCATGAGTTCGGGAAAGCTCTCCAAGCGCACCACAATGCGGGATGTGTAGGCGAAGTCCAGAATGTCCCCGAATACCTTGGAGCTGATGGTGTGCATCTCCAGCTCCCGGCTGCCCCCGGCCCCGCCGCCCGGGGCTGCCGTCGCGCCCCCCCACATCAGCCGGACCCCCGTCCGCAGCTCCGCCGTCGCCCAACTGGGCGCTGAACACCGACTCAAAGTACTCGCTGCAGGCGGCCAGCACGGCGCGGTGCGCTGGGAAGCTCTCATCGCCTACCCGCAGGAGCACGTCGCAGAAGCGCCCGCCGTTTTTGCGCTGCTGGTTCAGGTTGTGCAGCATCTCAGTGCTGTGTCTGCTCACCTGGTAGGTGTAGCAGCCCGACGGGCCGCAGGAAGCGTCGTTCACCCGCTCCATGGCCGCCGCCCCCTCCCACTAGCCCGGCCGCCGCACCTGCCCGCCCCCTCCCTTCCCCTAGGCAGCGAGAAGTGGGGCGCAGCAGACGTGTCCACACTCCCCACACGTGCCGGCCCGGGGCTCTGTAGTCTCGCAGGTGCGCTGAGCGTACACGCCCCTAGCCCGGATCAGACTGTCTAGACTGCGGGGGTGCACCACCCCCCGACACATAGCCAACCCACGCCCTCGCTGGACTGCGCGCTGCTCTCTTCTCTCCGCCCGCCCGTCTCCCCCTTCCCGGTCTACCTTCGGGGGGCGGTGCGCGAGCAAAGAGGTGCGCCCCTCCAGCAAACGCGCCTGCCACCTCCCCTCCTGCCCGCCAGGCGGCGCCGGCGCGCAGCCAAGGGGGCACGCGCACGCGAGGAGGAGAAGGAGGGGTCCGCCGCGCAGGCGCGCGCGCGCCGCGGCTTTTCCCGGGCCCGCTGGGGGCGCGCGCTGCGTCCCCTGCAAAGCGCGAGCCGGGGCGGGGGCGCCGGAGCGGAGGAAACAAAAGGCGAAGGCGGCGGCGGCGGCCGGGCGCGGACGGGGACGGCGGCGCGGGCCGGATCCCGAAGCCTGGAGGGCGGTGGCGGCGGCGGCGGCTGGAGCGGGAGGGCGGCGGCAGCGGCGTCAGAGTGGGCCCTTCCCCGGGCCGGGAGAAGGCGGTGGCGGAGCGGCGGCGCTGCGGCCCCGGGCTCCGTGTGTTCGGAGCGGAGGAAAGATGGCAGCGGCTGCACTTCCTCTTGCACTTTCACCCCTGGGGGGAGGAGAAGGAGGGGGGCGATACCAACAACACCCCCCACCTCGCTTTCAGAAAAAAAAGAAACGGCGAGCTCGGAGTGGGGGCCCCCGGCGCCCCGGTCCTTGCACGTGCGCGCCCGGATGCCTAGCCCGGGCCGCCCGGCGCTGCAAACTTTCCACTTTCTTTGTGCCGAGCGCCCCCCCCCTCACCAAGCCGAGGATGCACGTCCCCCCTTCCCTATTTATACACCCCCCCCCCGACAGCTCCGCTCCCCCCGCTTCCTGCCCCCCCCTCCCCATTCCCCAGCTCCGCCAATGCTAGAGCAGCCTGAGCCCCCGTCCGGCCCCCGCCTCCCCACCCCGCCCGCGGGGCCGGGGGGCTGCAGTCTAGCCCCCCCCGGACCAATGCAAACGTAGCGCCGAGCCAGCAAACCAGCTCCCACTGCCCCTCCCCTGCCCGCTGAGAGTGGCGGCGAGCGGGGGTGGGGGGGGCAGGAACTGAGGGGTGCGGATCCGGGCCCCCCAGCCTGCGATGCGCACTAGCAGGTCGAGCGGGCGTAGTCCACGCTTCGGAGCCCGGCTTTCTTGCGCGAAATCCCCAGAAGTCGTCTGTGACCGCCTCCCTGCTTTAAACACCAGAGAGGGCCCGGGGTCCTGGCCGGAGTCAGGCCGAACCTCCGGAGGTGCTTCTGCATCCCGTGCATTGACCGAACTGACGGGCTGCGCTCCCGGAAGAGCTGGGTAGATGAGGCCAGCGTCCAGCTTCTCCCCCCTAACCACTGCACGCCGAGCTTTGTCCCTGAGGAGCGTGAAGTCACCGGCTCCGGGAGGCAATATGAGGGCGATGGACGGGGCAGGGAGCCCCAGGAGTCCTCAGGGAAGTGGGGGGTTCCGGAGGAGTCGGGGACACCCGCGGTCCTCACCAAGCCCGGAGCATCCCCTGCGCCCGCAGCCCTGTGAGACTCTGGGTGCTCTGGGCATGGGCTCTGCCGCCAGGCCTCGGCGCTTTGTCCCGGCCCGCCCGGGGATGCTACCGCGCCAGAGTTGGACTCCAGGGTTTGCCTGCCGGGGAAGCGCTGGCGGCCGCCGCTGGGCCGCCTGGCGCGGAGCCCCAGGCTGCAGGCGCCGCGTGTGCGGGCGGGAAGTTCCCACAGTTGCAAAGAGGGGAGCGAAGTATGTGTTCCAAACTTTCCACGGTTCCAAACTGAGCGCTTCCATTAAGAGAAGCGGTGTGCGGGGGAAAAGCATTCTGGGTATTAGCATGCAAATGAACGGGCCCGGCTTCCAACTCCGCTCGGGATTCCCACCGCTGCGCGCCGAGCTCGCGCCCAGCCACGCGCGCCCTGGGGCTTCCGGGCGTTGCACTGGCGGATGATCCGAGTTCAAATTCGAGACCTCTTCGTTCTGGTTTTATGTCCTGGTGCTTAGTCAGTTGGCTTCCCTGAGATTCATTTAAACTGTTTCTTAATCTGTACACAGGGGACAGCAGCACCTGTCTTGCACACCTATGCTCTAGGGCATAGTATATGCCAAATGCCTGTTGGAGATAATGAATGAGCCTTAGAGACTAAGTTCCCTGAACCTGAAGCCAGGAGATCTGTGTTCTAAGCCCAAACTTACTGTCACCTTGGGCTACTGCCTCTCTCTCTGAGCCACAGCTTTCTTGGGCAGATTTTGGGAACTGGCACATTTTATTTTCTAGAGTGCTGCTGGGAACATCCACAACGAAAGAGAAAGGAGTTTGATTATTGAGTGTCCAGTGTATACGTATACACATCGTTTCTCCATGGTAGGTATAGATATTCCCATTCTACCATTGGAACTGGGGGAAGGTGAGTGACCTGCCCAAGGCCACACAGATAGTGATGGAGCCAGGATTCAAACTAGTTAACTGCCCCTCCTTACCAGTGGCCTCTGAAACCTGTCACCCGTCCATGGCTCCACTTGAACCAAGAACTGGCTCTCTACCTGCCATGCTTAGAAAACAGGGTGCCATGACTCACCCCATTTCAGCGGCTTCACCCTGTGAAGTTGGGTTCGTAGAGTGCTCTCAGGACCCTCATCCATGGTGCTCTGAGGAAGACAGAACGTGCATCAGCCCTATTTTGCAGATAGAAAGCCTGAGACTCAAGGAGCCAGAGTGACCCAGGATCCCACCTTGGGGAAGTGGCCAGAGAGAGTCCAGATGCCGTTCTGACCCCACCTGGGAGCTATTTTCCAAATATCGCCTTGGCAGTGTTATTGTGGGGGGTGGGAATAACTCCACTTCATCCATTACGCCCTGTCTTGCCCATCTCTCAGGCTCCCAGGAATTCCATTATGTAACTTCAGGCTTCAAAGCATGCTTGCAGAATATGGTTTTTTTTCTTTGAGATAACATTCACATGACATAAAAGTAACAATTTTAAAGTGTGTAATTCACTAGCACTTAGTACATTTACAGTGTTCTGCAACCACTAACTCTGTCGAGTTGCAAAACAATTTTATCATCACGAAAGAAAACCCCATACACGTTAAGAAGTCACTTTCCATTCCCTTCTCCCCTCCATCCCGTGGCAACCACCGATCTGCGTTCTGCCTCTATGGATTTACCTATTCTGGATTATTTATTTATTTATTTATTTATTTATTGAGATGAAGTCTCTCTTTGTCACCCAGGCTGGAGTGCAGTGGCATGATCTCAGCTCACTACAACCTCCACCTCCTGGGTTCAAGCGATTCTCCTGCCTTAGTCTCCCAAGTAGCTGGGATTACAGGTGTGCGCCATCACACCCATAAAAATTTTTGTATTTTTAGTAGAGACGGGGTTTTGCCATGTTGGTCAGGCTGGTCTCAAATCCCTGACCTCAGGTGATTCGCTCACCTCAGCTTCCCAAAGTGCTGGGATTACAGGCGTGAGCCACCACACCCGGCCTGGATATTTTATTTAGATGGAATTATACCATACTGTACATGAACTTTTAGGTATGGCTTCTTAATGTTTTCAAGGTTCATTCATGTTGTAGCATTATAAGTACTTCGTTCCTTTTTATGGCTGGCTGAATGATACTCCATTGTATGGATATACTACCTTTATCCATTCATCCATTAACGGCCTTTTGATTATTATGGGATAGTGCAACTATGAACATTTGTGCACAAGTATTTATTTGAATGCCTATTTTCAGTTCTCTTGGGTGTATACCTAGGAGTGGAATTGCTGGGTTATATGATAGTTCTATGTATAACTTACAGAGGAACCACCATACTCTTTTCCACAGTGACTGCACCATTTTACATTCCTACCACACGTCTTTTTATAAATATTTCAGTGCTGGTCGAACCTCCCATTTTATGAATGAGTGTGCTAAGGCCCAGAGAGGTTAAGTAACTTGCCCAAGGTCACACCCTTAGGGTCCAGACTAAAACCAAACTTTCTGAGTTGCTATCCTTTCAAACACTAAGAGCCTCCCACGTCACCTTGACTACTTGCCCGAGTTTTCATTGATTGATTTGACAAACCTGCCTGGTGAACAACTGAGTTAGCTGTATTTATGAAGCTCTTTTTCCCTCAATATCTGTTGAAAGAACCCACCGCCATATTCCTGATTTCTAGGCCACACCTTGAAAACATGCAGAGTTCAAAATTCCTGCATCTGCCTCCTGCTGCTGGCCTGTCAGGCCCTATTCTGTTGCCATGGAAACCATGCACCTCAGTTTTGGCAGCAGACCAGCTGGACAGCGAACTGAGAACATCCTTGTCTCCTAGGCTAAGCTGAGCTGTCAAGGTCATATATTCATTCACTAGATTTGTATTTATTGAGCACCTACTAAGCACCAGGCTTTTGTTTTGCAAGATGTTAGGGATACAGCAGTGAACAAGCCAGACCACAGATCCTGCCCTCAAGGAACCAGTAGTCTAGAAGAGACAGACAAAAACCAAGGAACAAAAAGGCTTCACCTGGCTCCCCTCCCCAATTCACATTCTGCCAACCTTTCAGGCTGTGCTCAAATCCACTCCCCCTGGACCATCCCCCACCAAAGAGCCCAGATGCAGGTGATAGCTGCTGTCAGCATTTACATTGCATTTTTTGTTGTTACTGCTTTTCCCTGATTGTAAATGTGATATGTGCATTGTGGAAAATGTAGGAAACACACGAAAGCACAAAGAAGAAAAGTAAAGATCTATAATTTCACCACTGAGAGTTAAGCGCTGCCAACATTTCCTTCTGGCCTTTTTCTCTTCTACATATGTATATTTCTGTGTTTTTTTTTTTTAATTGGGTCTTATTTTACATACTGCTTTATAAAATTGTCTCATTAAAAAGTTTTGTTGGTTTTTGTTTTTGTTTGTTTTTGAGACGGAGTTTTGCTCTTGTTGCCCAGGCTGGAGTGCAGTGGAGTGATCTTGGCATACTGCAAACTCCGCCTCCCAGGATCAAGCAATCCTCTAGCCTCCCAGGTAGCTGGGACTACAGGCATGCGCTGCTGAGCCCAGCTAATTTTGTATTTTTACTAGAGACAGGGTTTCATTATGTTGGTCAGGCTGGTCTCGAACTCCTGACCTCAAGTGATGCTCCTGCCTTGGCTTCCCAACGTGCTTGAGCCCCTACGTCTGGCAAAAAATTATTTTTTTCCCAACACATTTTTAAGCTCCCCGAGGGCAGGGATAGGGCATTAATAATAACAAATTTGTTAAGCACTAACCATGCCAGCCATGGTGCTGAGAGTACTCCTTGGTTTACCCTCTGGAATCCTCATAACGACCCTATGAGGCACTTACTCTGATGATTCCCATTTTATTGGTGTGGAAACTGAGAAATGAGCAGATGGGGAAGGGAGAGGAAGGCCCAAAGCATGCTAAATAGCAGGGCTGTGTGGGGACCTCTACCTGCTCCAGGGGCTTTCAGCACAAATCCAGGCTGCCAGGCTTTACTGAGGACCTGATGGAAGGAGATGATGGAGGGAAACACAGGAATGAGGCGCCCTAGTTTCTGCCCCACTTGCCTTTAGCCTTTATCAGGCTTGCTTAGAAGGCATGTGAAGCCAACCCACTTCCTTCACTCTCTTCAGTGTCGTGCTGTTTGGCTTCTTAATAGCAATAGCAACAAGACCATTCCTTGAACAATCTTGACACTTCAAGCAGAACAAAGTTCAGGGTTTGGAGCCAGATAGACACAAGTTCAGGTTCCAGGTCTGCCCTTGGTGATACTCTGGCTTTGGGTGAACAGTGCCAGGAGTTCATTTAACCCCCACAGGCTTCCTCTGAGGGCAGGATCATTGCCCCTCTCTTTTGTTTTTTCAGAGACAGGGTCTTACTCTGTCACCTGGGCTGGTGTGTACTGTCACCATCATAGCTCACTGCAGTCTGGAAAGCCTTGGGCTCAAGTGATCCTCTGGCTTCAACCTCCGGAGTAGCTGGGACTCCAGGCATATGCCACCACGCCCAGATCATTTTTTAAAACGTTTGTAGAGATGGGGTCTCACTGTATTGCCCAGGCTGGTTTCAAACTCCTGGCCTCAGGCAATCCTCATGCCTCAGCCTCCCACAGGGCTAGAATTACAGACATGAGCCACTATGCCCAGCCATTGCCCCCTTTTTATAGGTGAGCTAACTGGAAAGTTAGGGGATTCATGCAAGCCTGCATTTGTGAAGGGTGCGGTCCAAATTAAGCACAGATCTCCCTGATTCCAATAGCCAGGTTCTTTCCCCTGCACCGCGGACCTCTTTTCTTTCTCAACAATTGGGTTTCCTTCATGACTGGGAGGAGCAGGCAAATCCTCCAATTGACACGGAGGCCTGGCTCCTTGACCTACACAAGGATCTTTAGGAGGCAGAGGCTCAGCAGTTCCTGCCTCCTGCCTCTGCCTGGTTTATCTCAGCCCCTCTGTTCTGTGGTCTTCAGGGCCCGACAGAGACCCAGTGGACCACAGTTTATCATCGGCCATGTTTTCTGCCTCTGCGTCAGTAGCAGAGACTTTAACACTTTCTTTTCATTTATCAGGCACAAAAAGGAAACAAAGTCCTTAAATGTAAGTTTGTATTTCTATACTTTAACCTAGGAGGATTTCTTTTTTCTTTTTATTCAGATGGAGTTTTGCTCTTGTCCCCCAGGCTGGAGTGCAATGGCTCGATCTCAGCTCACTGCAACCTCTGCCTCCTGAGTTCAAGTGATTCTCCTGCCTCAGCCTCCCAAGTAGCTGGGATTACAGGCATGTGCCACCACGACAACTAATTTTTGTATTTTTAGTAGACACGAGATTTCACAATGTTGGTATTGAACTCGTTACCTCAAGTGATCCACCTGCCTCAGCCTCTCAATGTTCTGGGATTACAGGCGTGAGTCACTGCGCCCAGCCAATAGTTACCTCTTAAATTGTTTTCTTTTCCACTAGACAGAGGCTCTGATGGCAGGGACCCTAAATATCTTGTCCCCACAGCATCTCCATTGCCCAGCACGATACATGGCACACAGAAGACTCTCATAAATACTTGTTGAATGAATAAATGAAAAAATGATTTTTGGCTCTAAATTGTCAGATATTTCACTAATCACCCTTAGAGCTAACCTAACATGGGAAGGACGTAGTGTTTTCATACACTGCCGCTGGAAGGCTGAATTAGTAGTTTTCTTTTTTTTTTTTTCTTTTTTTTTTTTTTTTGAGACGGAATCTCAATGTGTCGCCCAGGCTGGAATGCAATGGCTCGACCTCAGCTCACTGCAACCTCCACCTCCTGGGTTTAAGTGATTCTCCTGCCTCAGCCTTCTGAGTAGGTGGGACTCCAGGCTTACACCACCATGCCCAGCTAATTTTTGTATCTCTAGTAGAGACAGGTTTTCGCCATATTGGTCAGGCTGGTCTTGAACTCTTGACCTCGTGATCCGCCCACCTTGGCCTCCCAAAGTATTGGGATTACAGTGTAAGCCACCACGCCCAGCCATTAGTACAATTTCCTAGTCAGTGATTTGAATATGTGTTGTAAAAGCCTTGAAAATACGCTTACCCTTTGACACAGTCATTTCATTTGTAGAAATCTGATGAGATAAGTACAGCTGTGCTCCAAGACATAGATTTGCCAGAGCGCTGTTTTTAATAATGAAAACTGGAAACCAGCTAAATCGTCAGTTGTAAGGATTGCTTGCAATGAACAAAGGTTATGGCGCTTGGCTGAGTGTGGTGGCTCACACCTGTAATCCCAGCACTTTGGGATGCCAAGGCAGGCGGATCACTTGAGGTCAAGAGTTCGAGACCAGCCTTGTGAGGCTGAGGCACGAGAATCGCTTGAACCCAGGAGGTGGGAGGCAGAGGTTGTCGTGAGCTGAGATCGCGCCACTGCACTCCAACCTGGGTGACAGAGTGAGATTCCGTCTCAAAAAAAAAAAAAAAAGAAAAGTTATGGTGTTGTGTGAGTTAAGCTTTTTAGGTGAGATTCCTGGGTGACATTTGGTTCAGCAACCAGTTTCCTTTGAGCACTTTGTGTCAGCACAGTCAGACTGTGAGAAGACAGAGTGGTCCCTAGGTCACTTCTGTTCTCCAGCCCTCAGCACAGGACACAGAGCCTGTAGGTGCTTGATATATTTCAAGTTTGTTGACTGAAGTGACCTGAATGGAGAGACCACAAGACATGGGCAAGGGTGACTGTATTAGGTTGTTCTTGCATTGCTACAAAGAAATACCTGAGACTGGGTAATTTATAAAGAAAAAGGTTTAGGCCGGGCGTGGCGGCTCACATCTGTAATCCCAGCACTTTGGGAGGCTGAGGTGGGCAGATCACCTGAGGTCAGGAGTTCAAGACCAGCCTGAGCAACATGGTAAAACCCCATCTCTACTAAAAATACAAAATTTAGCTAGTCATGGTGGCGTGTGCCTGTAATCCCAGCCACTCCAGAGGCTGAGGGAAGAAAATCACTTGAACCCAGGAGGCAGAGGTTGCAGCGAGCTAGAATCATGCCATTGCACTCCAGCCTGTGTGACAGAGAGAAATTTCATCTCAAAGAAATTAAAAAGAGGCTGGCGTGGTGGCTCATGCCTGTAATCCCAGCACTTTGGGAGGCTGAGGTGGCGGATCACGAGGTCAGGAGTTCGAGACCAGTCTGGCAAACATGGTGAAAACTTGTCTCTACTAAAAATACAAAAATTAGCTGGGCATGGTGGCACACACCTGTATTCCCAGCTACTGGGGAGGCTGAGGCAGGAGAATCGCTTGAACCTGGGAGGTGGAGGTTGCAGTGAGCTGAGATCACACCACTGCACTCAGCCTGGGCAACTAGAGCAAGACTCCATCTCAAAAAAAATAAAGAAAAAAGAAAAGGGCCGGGCGTGGTGGCTCACGCCTGTAATCCAGGCACTTTGGAGGCCAAGGCGGGCGGATCACCTGGGGTCAGGAGTTCAAGATCAGCCTGACCAACATGGTGAAACCCAGTCTTTAAAAAAAAAAAGAAAAGAAAAGAAAATAAAAAAGAATAGACATTTAATTGACTCATGTTTATTCAGGCTCTACAGAATCATGGTGCTGGCATCAGCTCAGTTTCTGGTGAAGTCTCAGGGAGCTTTCAACCATGGCAGAAGACAAAGGGGGGTCGGGCAAGTCACATGGTGAAAACAGGAGTAAGTGACAGAGAATAAGAGTAAGTGCCACACACTTTTTTATTTTATTTTATATTTTATTATTTTTAAAAATTTTTTTGTTTCTTATCTTTTGAGACAGAGTCTCGCTCTTCACCCAGGCTGGAGTGCAGTGACACAGTCTTGGCTCCCTGCAACCTCTGCTTCACAGGTTCAAGCAATTCCCCTGCCTCAGCCTCCCGAGTAGCCGGGACTACAGGTCCATGCCACCATGCCCAGCTAATTTTTGTATTTTTAGTAGAGATGAGATATCACCATGTTGGCCAGGCTGGTGTTGAACTCTTGACCTCAGGTGATTCACCCACCTCGGCCTCCCAAAGTGCTGGGATTACAGGCATGAGCCACCGCGCCTGGCTATTTTTAATTATTATTATTTTTTGAGATAGGGTCTTGCTGTGCCACCCAGGCTAGAGTGCAATAGTGCAATCTCAGCTCACTGCTTTTCTCCGCCTCTGGGGCTGAAGCAATTCTCCCCCCTCAGCCTCCCGAGTAGCTGGGACTACAAGTGTGCGCTACCATGCCCGGTTATTTTTATTTTTATTTTTTTTGAGAAAGAGTTTCGCTCTGTTGCCAGGCGCCAGGCTGGAGTGCAACGGAGTGATCTCGGGTCACTGCAACCTCTGCCGCCCGGGTTCAAGCAATTCTCCTGCCTCAGCCTCCCAAGTAGCTGGGACTACAGGTGCGCACCACCACCCCCAGCTAATTTTTGGATTTTTTAGTAGAGACGGGGTTTCACAATGTTGGCCAGGATGGTCTGATCTCCTGACCTCGTGATCCGCTCGCCTCGGCCTCCCAAAGTGCTGGGATTACAGGCGTGAGCCACTGCCCCCAGCCAATTTTTGTATTTTTGACAGAGACAGGGTTTCACCATGTTGGCCAGGCTGGTTTCCAGCCCCTGAGCTCAGGTGATCCACCCACCTCTGCCTCCCAAAGTGCCACCACGCCCAGCCAAATGTTGGTATATTTTTGTCTAGGCTTTTTTTTTTTTTTTCTGTTTCAATTCATAGTTGTTAAAAATACTACTAATGGCCGGGCGCGGTGGTGCCTGCGCCTGTAGTCCCAGCTACTCGGGAGGCTGAGGTGGGAGGATTGCTTGAGCCCAGGAGTTGTGGGCTGTAGTGCGCTATGTCGATCGGGTGTCTGCACTAAGTTCGGCATCAATATGGTGACCTCCCAGGAGCGGGGGGACCACCAGGTTGCCTAAGGAGGAGTGAACCGGCCCAGGTCGGAAACGGAGCAGGTCAAAACTCCTCTGCTGATCAGTAGCGGGATCGCGCCTGTGAACAGCCACTGCACTCCAGCCTGGGCAACATAGCGAGACCCCGTCTCTATTAAAAAAGAAAAGAAAAGAAAAAAAATGCTACTAATGAAGATATACTTTATTTATTTTTTTTTTTTAAGACATGAGTGTCTCACTTTATAACCCAGGCTAGAGTGCACTGATGACTCATTGTAGCCTTGAACTTGTGGGTAGGAACAATTCTCCTGGCTCAGCCAAGTAAGTAGCTGGGTTTAGAGGCACCAGCCACCACACCTGGCCTCTCCTGCTTCTTAAATGAATCAGTATATTATGAATATGTTGCAGATTAACACAGGGACTGTAGGTAAGTATGTTTGTGGGGGCACTTTCACTTTTTACCTTAAAGATTTATATAGTGCTTATTTTATTTTTACAACACAAATGGTTACTTTTGTCATTTGAAAAGCAATAGATAAAAAAATGATTTCCTTGAAGTTTTGTGTTTAAAAAAAGAAAAGAAAAGCAATAGACAGGTGGGTCACGATGGCTCACACCTGCAATCCCAGCACTTCTGGAGGCTGAGGTGGGTGGATCACCTGAGGTCATCTGACCAACATAGTGAAACCCTAAAGATACAAAATTTTCTACTAAAGATACAAAAATTAGCCAGGCATGGTGGCAGGTGTCTGTAATCCCAGCTACTCACTTGGCTGAGGCAGGAGAATCACTTAAACCTGGGAGGTCATTAAAAAAAAAAACTAGGAGGTGGAGGTTGAAGTAAGCCAAGATCGTGCCATTGCACTCCAGCCTGGCAACAAGAGTGAAACTCTGTCAAAAAAAAAAAAAACTACTCATATAGTGTTTTATTTTATTTTTACAATGTAAATTGTTACTTTTGTCATTTCTAAAGCAATAGAGAGGCTGGGCACAGTGCCTCATGCCTGTAATCTCAGCAATTTGGGAGGTCAAGGTGGGTGGATCATGAAGTCAGGAGTTCGAGACCAGCCTGACCAACATGGTGAAACCCCATCTCTACTAAAACTACAAAAATTAGCTGGCTGTGGTGGCGCACACCTGTAATCCCAGCTACTCAGGAGAC
This sequence comes from Ateles fusciceps, assembly GCA_036589455.1. Classification (NCBI taxonomy): domain Eukaryota; kingdom Metazoa; phylum Chordata; class Mammalia; order Primates; family Atelidae; genus Ateles; species Ateles fusciceps. Next base: position 9,523,510 of record JAZHEH010000882.1, on the reverse strand, counting down.
TAAGTCAGGAGAATCGCTTAAACATGGGAGGCAGAGGTTGCAGTGAGCTGAGATTGTGCCACTGTACTCTGGCCTGGGCGATGGAGTGAGACTCTGTCTCAAAAATAGGAAAAAAAAGAATAATAGCCCAGTGCCATGGCTTACACCTTTAATCCCAGTATTTTGGGATGCTAAGACAAGAGGCTTGCTTGAGCCCAGGAGATCAGTCTGGGCAATACGGCAAGACTATGTGTCTACAAAAAAAAATTTTTATAGGTCAGGCTTGGTGGCTCACACCTGTAATCCCAGCACTTTGGGAGGCCCAGGTGGGCAGATCACCAGGTCAAGAGATCGAGACCATCCTGGCCAACATGGTGAAACCCTGTCTCTACTAAAAATATAAAAATTAGGTGGGCATGGTGGAGCGTGCCTGTAGTCCCAGTTACTCGGGAGGCTGAGGCAGGAGAATCACTTGAATCTGGGAGGTGGTTCAAGCTGAGATCGCACCACTGCACTCCAGCCTAGTGACAGAGTGAGACTTCGTCTAAAAAAAAAAAAAAGATTTTTTTTTTTTTTTTGGTTAGCCAGGCATGGAGGCATGAGCCTGTGGTCTCAGCTACTCGGAAGGCTGAGCCAGGAGAATGGTTTCAGCCAGGAGGTTGACGCTACAGTGTACTGTGTTTGAACTACTGCACTCCGGCCTGGGTTATAGAGTGAGAGCCTGTCTTAAAACAAATAAACAAAAAAAGAATTATTAGCTAAATGAGCCTCAGATCCATTCCAGCTCAGGAATTTGTAGTGTTTTATGGTCAACTGTCTCAGGTGCAGGCTAGGGTGAGGGGTAGGTGGAGATACAAGCAGAAGCTTGCAGTCCACTGTCTGCATTCACAAAAACACTCCCAAACCCCTTCAGATTCCTTCCTAGTTTGACTCTCCAGCTCCCTCCTGTGCAGATCTGACTTTTTTTTTTTTTTTGAGGTGGAGTTTCACTCTTGTTGCCCAGGCTGGAGTGCTATGAAGCAATCTCAGCTGCTGCAACCTCCGCCTCCCAGGTTCAAGTGATCTCCTGCCTCAGCCTCCCGAATAGCTGGGATTACAGGCATGAGCCACCACACCCGGCTAATTTTTGTATTTTTAGTAGAGATGGGTGTTCTCCATGTTGGTCAGGCTAGTCTTGAGCTCCGACCTCAAGTGATCGGCCCACCTCGGCCACCAAAGTGCTGGGATTACAGGCATGAGCCACTGTGCCTGGCCTTTTTTTTTTTTTTTTTTTTTTTTTTTTTGAGACGGAGTTTTGCTTTTGTTGCCCAGGCTGGAGTGCAATGGCGTGATCTCGGCTCACTGCAAACTCCATCTCCCAGCTCACTGCAAACTCCACCTCCCAGGTTCAAGTGATTCTCCTGCCTCAGCCTCCTGCATAGCTGGAACTACAGGCATGGACCACCACACCCGGCTAATTTTCGTATTTTTAGTAGAGACAGGGTTTTGCCATGTTGGACAGGTTGGTCTGAAACTCCTGGTGTCAAGTGATCCACCTGCCTCACGCTCCCAAAGTGCTGGGATTACAGGCATGAGCCACCCTGCCTGGCTACATTTTTTATTTTTCGTTTTTTTTGTAGACAGAGGGTCTTACCATATTGCCCAGGTTGGTCTAGAACTCCTGGCCTCAAGCAATCCTCCTGCCTCAGCCTCCCAAAATGCAGGAATTACAGGCGTGAGCCACCCTGCCCAGCAAGTCTCCAGTCTTTGTGACCCCAGTTAAGTCTCTTCCTCTCTCTAGGATTCAGTTTCTTCATCTGTAAAACCAGGGAATTGATCTAAATCAGGGGTCTCAAACTCAGGTGTTTCTTTTTCTTTTAAAGATGGAGTCTTGCTCTGTCACCAGACTGGAGTGCAGTGGCATGATCTTGGCTAACGGCAACCTCTACCTCCCGGTTTCAAGCTATTTCCCTGCCTCAGCCTCCCAAGTAGCTGGGACTACAGGTACGCCCACCACACCTGGCTAATTTTTTGTATTTTAGTAAAGACAAGGTTTCACTGTGTTGGCCAGGATGGTCTCAATCTTGTGAGCTCATGATCCTCCCACCTCAGCCTCTCAAAGTGCTGGGATTACAGGCATGAGCCACCGTGCCTGAACAAACTCAGGTGTTTCCAAGGGCCAGGGTAACTTGGTGAGATGTGTGGGACAAGTGGGAACTACAGGGCAGAAGAAGGAACCAGAGCAAAGGGGCAGCCGGGCTGGACACAGCAGGTCAGGCCTGTAGTTCTAGCACTTTAGGAGGCCCAGGTGGGAGGATCCCTGAGCCCAGGAGTTTGAGACTATGCTGGGCAACATAGTGAGACCCTTGTCTCTACAAAAAGGGGCAGCCAGAGTCCAGCCTGTGAACCCACAAGTATCTGATTTAGATCTCAGTCAATTTACAAAGTTAATTGTGCCAAGGTTAAGGACGTGCCCATGACATAGCCTCAGGAGGCCCTGAAGACATGTGCCCAAGGTGGTTGGGGCACAGTTTGCTTTTTTTTTTTTCTGACCAGAGATTCGGTTCACAGCCAAAGCTTTTTTTTTTTTTTTTTTTTTTGAGATGGAGTCTCCCTCTTGTTGCCCAGGCTGGAGTGCAGTGGCATGATCTCAGTTCACTGCAACCTCTGCCTCCTGGGTTCAAGCGATTCTCCTGCCTCAGCTTCCCGAGTAACTGGGACTACAGGGTGCGCCACCACACCCAGCTAATTTTTGTATTTTTAGTAGAGACGGGGAATTACCATGTAGGCCAGGATGGTGTCCATCTCTTGACCTCGTGATCTGCCTGCCTTGGCCTCCCAAAGTCCTGGGATTACAGGTGTGAGCTATCGCACCCAGCCCACGGTTTGCTTTTATACATTTTAGGGAGACAGGAGACATCAATCAATATGCGTATATGTACCTTGGTTTATTCTGGAAAGGTAGGACAACAGGAAGCAGGGCCTCCCAGGTCACAGGTAGATTACAAGGACAAAGAGTTGCATTCTTTTGAGTCCTCGATCAGCCTTTCCCTGAATCCACAATTTAGTCTGGCTCAGAGTATCTTCATTTTTACATAAACAATAGGGCAGAGGAAGCAATCAGATATGCATTTGTCTCAGGTGAGCAAAGTGATGACTTTCTGTTTGGCAGCTGTGAAGATAAGCTATCATTTACATTGCCAGGTGAAATTCAACAGAACTGATTTAGGGTAAATATCTTGAGGCTCACAAGAAATTTCCTTATGGGCAAATTGTGCCGGAGGTATGTAGCTTTTTTGTATCTTTGTAACTATCTTATTTAGGAATAACATGGGAAACAGGTTTGCCTGACATAGTTCCCAGCTTGACTTTTATTTCTTTTTTTTAACCTTTTTTTTTTTTTGACATGGAGTTTCGCTCTTGTTGCCCAGGCTGGAGTACAATGGCGCAATCTTGGCTCACTGTAACCCCCATCTCCTCTGTTCAAGAGATTCTCCTGCCTCAGCCTCAGGAGTAGCTGGGAGTACAGGCACCTGCCACTACGCCCAGCTAATTTTTTGTATTTTAGTGGAGGCATGATTTTACCATATTGGTCAGTATGGTTTTGAACTCCTGACCTCAGGTGATCCACCCACCTTGGCCTCCCAAAGTGCTGGGATTACAGGTGTGAGCCACTGTGCCCCGCCCCAGCCTGACTTTTCTTTTGGCCTAGTTTTGGGGTGCCAAGATTTGTATTTTCCTTTGACAAGCCAGTCATGAGAAAGTGAGCCTAGGGCCATCAGATTTTCTGACTTTTCACAAGAATCTGGAAATTATTTTTAAATGTTTGGCAATTGGTCTAAAATTTCCCATAAACATATGCTGGTCCAGTGGAGCAGGCCAGTGGGCCAGAGTGGGCTGCCAGCCCCCAGTTTATCACTCCTGGAATGAATGGCTATTCTTGGAGGAGTCCTCTGACTGTCCGTTTGCCATTTTATGTGCCTAGAAATTGCTCCCAGGGTTCCCAAGTGGACCCTTCTCTGCCAATGGGATGTAATGTATGACCTTGGGCAGCAAGGTCAAATGGTTTGAGGCTGCAGGCCATACGTCCATGAGAGGAGAGCTCTGAGATGGGGCCTGGGCCTCAGCACAAGTTGCCTGTAGCCTCCAGAAACTCAGAGTTTTTTTAGCAATTTCTAGAAACCTCAGCAGAGTCCCCCCACCCTTGCAAGCTCATCCGATCCAGCAGACCCAGGGTGGCTGACAAATAATTTGCAGTGAATCAGAACTTGGATTTGCAGCGAGTAATCATGGACAGAGCCTTAGGTATCATCTAGTTCAATTTCTCCATTTTACAGACCCAGAGGAGAAAGCAATCTGCCCCAAACTTTAGAGAACCCAGATTCCTGCAAAAAGGACAGTGATTACTAGTGAGCCCCTAGGAGCCAGACAGGCCTGGGTTCAAATCCTAGCTTTGTCAATTACCAGCTCCTGACTTTGGGCCTTTTTCAAGATAAATAAATCTGTTCTGTAATTCTTGCTGCTACACCTGGGGCAATTCTCTTTCCCTACGTATTTCTCTTCCCTCCCCACAAAAAAAGTCTTGGCTGGGCATGGTGGCCCAAGTCTGTAATCCCAGTGCTTTGGGAGGCTGAGCAGGGAGGGTCCCTTGAGGCCAGGAGTTCCTGACCAGGCTGGGCAACATAACAAGACCTTTTTCTCTCTACCAAAATTAAAAAGTTCTGTTTGTTTTTTCAACAGTGGGCTCAGATTTCAACTCCTCTCTGAAGCCTTTCATTTACCTATTCATTTGACTAGATAATACATTCACACATTCCAAATTCAAACGGTAGGAAGTATTTATTTTCTTTTTCTTTTCTTGTGACAGGGTCTTACCTGTCACCCAGGTTGGAGTGCAGTGGCACAATCGTGGCTCACTACAGCCTCGACCTCTTGTGCTCAAAACAATCCTCCCTTGAGTTCTTGTCTGTAGGCCCAGCTACTTGGAAGGCTCAGTTGGGGGGGATCCCTTGAGCCCAGGATCATGCCACGCCACTGCATTGCAGCCTGGGCAAGAGGGTGAGAACCTATGCAAAAAACAAGGAGAGAAAGAAGGGAGGGAGGGAGGGAGGGAGGAAGGAGAAATTCACAAATTGTTGAATTAAAAGAGTGAACTACCACTCCATACAAATAATAGGATCTCAGTTTTGCCTGGATAAAAGAAGACAGGCATAGAAAAATATTTGAAGATATGCAGCAAAATCTTATCAGTTGGGGGACGGAATCACAGGTTAATTTTTTTCCTAATTTCCTTTTTTTTTTTTGAGACGAAGTCTCACTCTGTCGCCCAGGCTGGAGCGAAGTGGAGCAATCTTGGCTTACTGCAACCCCCACCTCCCAGGTTCAAGTGATTCTCCTGCCTCAGCCTCCTGAGTCTCCTGAGTAGCTGGGACTGCAGGCGCATGCCATCATGCCTGGCTACTTTTTTGTATTTTAGTAGAGACAGGGTTTCACCGTGTTGCCCAGGCTGGTCTCAAACTCCTGAGCTCAGGCAATCCATCTGCCTTGGCCTCCCATGTTATTCTTTATTTCCAGGTTTTTCCTTTTTTTTTTTTTTTTTTTTTTGATGGAGTCTTGCTGTATTGCCCAGGCTAGAGTGCAATGGTTAAACCTCTGCCTTCCAGGTTCAAGTGATTCTCCCGCCTCAGCCTCCCAAGTATCTGGGATTACAAGCAACCGACACCACACCCAGCTAATTTTTGTATTTTTAGTAGAGATGGGATTTCACCATGTTGGTCAAGTTGGTCTCGAACTCCTGACCTCATGATCTGCCCGCCTCTGCCTTCCAAAGTGCTGGGATTACAGGCGTGAGCCACCGTGCCCAGCCTATTTCCAGGTTTTTCTACGTAACCATGGATTTACCTTGTAGTCTTTAAAAAATGACAAGTTCTTGGCTGGGCACGGTGACTCACGCCTGTAATCCCAGCACATTTTAGGAGGCCGAGCCAGGTGGATCACTTGAGGTCAGGACAAAAATTAGCTGGGCATGATGGCACATACCTGTAATCCCAACTACTTGGGAGGCTGAGGCAGGAGAATCTCTTGAACCCAGGAGGTGGAGGTTTTAGTGAGCCGAGATCATGCCATTGAACTCCAGCCTGAGTGACAGAGTGAGATTTCACCTCAAAACAAAAACAAAACCAAAAAGGCAGGGCAGGGTGGCTCAAGCCTATAATTCCAGCACTTTGGGAGGCCAAGGTGGGTAGATTATGAGGTCAGGAGATCAAAACCATCCTGGCTAAGACAGTGAAACAACCCCGTCTCTACTAAAAGTACAAAAAATTAGTTGGGCGCGCCATCACGTCCAGCTAATTTTTGTATTTTAGTAGAGATGGGGTTTCACTATGTTGGCAGGATGGTCTCAATCTCTTGACTTGGTGATCCGCCCACCTCAGCCTCCCAAAGTTCTGGGATTACAGGCAGGAGCCACCGCACCCAGTCAGTTCTTTACATTGTTAACTCTCTTACACTCTTTTTTTTTTTAAAAGAGAGGGTCTTGATCTGTCACCTAGGCTGGAGTGCAGTGGCGCGATCTTGGCTCACTGCAACTTCTGCCCCCACCTTGGGCTCAAGTGATCGTCCCACCTTAGCCTCCTGAGTAGCTGGGACCACAGGCACACACCACCACACCCAGCTAATTTTTTGTATTTTTAGTAGAGACAGGGTTTCACTATGTTGCCCAGGCTGGTCATGAACACCTGGACTCAAGCTATCCTCCTGCCTCGCCCTACAGAGTTGCTGGGATTACAGGCATGAGCCACTGAGCCCAGCCCTATTATTTCTATTTTAGAGATGTGCAGACTCAGGTTAAAGGAAGGTGTAGGATTTGTCCAAAGTCTGAAGCTAAGGTGTGGAGTCATGACTCTGAAACCCATATCTCCCCCAAATACTGTTCTCTGCTTCCTTAGGGAAAATCCCTCAGTCACTTCCTTCGTTCTCCTAGCTATGAACATGTGGTATCTAAAGATTATGCAAGGGGCCAGAGAGGCCAGTGGAAACAAAGACAGAGAGCAACATCTAGAATGAGGCTGGCATTCGCAGTGACAACGTTGAATTCCACATACACACAGGCCTTAATGGGTACAAATATGTTGTTTTAGTCAAATCGCTTTTGGAAACAAATAGTAAGGACCTATTCAAATTAGCTTAAGTGAACAGAAAATGAATTTACTAGAAGGGCACTGTCACCTTTATAGGACCCAAAAGTAATAGGGCTTCAGGGGGCCTAGAAGGGTACATGGGAAGGAGTCAGGAGCTCCAGGAAGTAGTTAAAGTCTTTTGGTTGCAGGTAACAAAGTCAACTTAAGCACCTCCATCAGTGAAAAAGAACTTTGTTTGAAAGACACAAGGGTGTCTCCTGGAATCCATAAGCAGGAATGCCAGCAGGTCTGCAAGGAGGCAGACAAGCACTTTAAAACCAAGGAAATCCTTTCTCTTCATCATTTGTCTCTGCTTTTCCTTCTTTCTTTTTTTTTTTTTTGAGACAGAGTCTTGCTCTGTCGCCCAGGCCAGAGTGCAGTGGCACAATCTCGGCTCACTACAACCTCCCCCTACCAGGTTCAAGTGATTCTCCTGTCTCAGCCTCCCGAGTAGCTGGGACAACAGGCGTGCACCACCTTGCCTGGCTAATTTTTGTATTTCTAGTAGAGACAGGGTTTCACCATGTTGGCCATGCTGGTCTTGAACTCCTGGCCTCAAGTGATCTGCCCACCTTGGCCTCCCAAAGTGCCGGGATTACAGGCATGAGCCACCACACCCGGCCTCTGCCATGCTTTTCTCAGAATGCAATGATCAGCTGCTCTATTTCTGTGGTACAGATGCAAGGGGGCCAGAACATGCCTGCTCTCCAGCTCCCCAGTTTCATATGTGTAGTTTTTTTCACAAAGAAAGACTGGTTCTCTCAGCAGATTCCTGGAAGAAAGACTATCTGGCTAAACGTGGTTCCCCGACAACCCCAAGTTCAAAGCTGTGGTCAAAGTCAGTATCACATGGTGCAAATGTGGCTTCCTTGAAACAGCCGTCATTTCATATTTCTCCTGGGCATCCTTGCCCTCTGCAAATTGGCTTTCTCTTATCTATCCAGGCTCATGGCAGAAGATGGCTACACCATGGACCTCAAATTTTGTCACGTCTCCTCCACCCAGCCATGCTAGAAACCAGCCAGAACTGTTGAGCCTCAATGCTGACTCCCTTGGAAAGAGAATTTGGTGAGTCCAACTCAGATCCCTATCTGCCCTGGTGCCATGCCCTGGGGCCAGGAGAAGGGAAAGAGTTCTGTCCTACCAAAGGGTTGCCCTGGTCCATCCCCTGGGGAGAGGGCAGGTCTCAGAAAATGTGGATTACGTCAAGGCAAGGTAACTCGTGCCTGTAATCCCAGCATTTTGGGAGGCTGAGGTGGGAGGATCACTTAAGGTCAAAAGTGTTGAGACCAGCCTGAACCATAAAGTGAGATCCCATCTCTAAAAAAATAAATAAATGAAATAAAAATAATCAGCCAGCATGGTGGCGCATGCCTGTGGTCCCAGTTACTCAGGAAGCTGTAGTGAACTATGATCTCACCACTGCACTCCAGTCTGGGCAACAGAGTGAGACCCTGTCTTGAAGAACAATTTTTTTTTTTTTTTTTTTTGAGACAGAGTTTCACACTTATTGCCCAGGCTGGAGTGCAATGGTGCGATCTTGGCTCATTGCAACCTCTACCTCCTGGGTTCCAGCAATTCTCCTGCCTCAGCCTCCCAAGTAGCTGGGATTACAGACATGTGCCACCCTGCCCAGCTAATTTTGTATTTTTAGTAGAGATGGGGTTTGTGCATGTTGGTCACGCTAGTCTCGAACTCCTGACCTCAGGTGATCCACCCACTTCAGCCTCCCAAAGTGCTGGGATTATAGGCGTGAGCCACCATGCCTGGCCAAAAAACAATTTTTTAAATATTTCATTTTATTTCATTTCATTCCATTTCATTTCATTTTTGAGATGGAGTCTCGCTCTGTTGCCAGGCTGGAGTGCAATGGTGCAATCTCGGCTCACTGCAACCTCTGCCTCCTGGGCTGAAGCGATTTTCCTGCTTCAGCCTCCAGAGTAGCTAGGATTATAGGCACCTGCCCTCATGCCCGGCTAATTTTGTATTTTTCTGGAGATAGGGTTTCACCATGTTGACCAGGCTGATCTTGAACTCCTGACCTTAGGGGATCTGCCTTCCTTGGCCTCCCAAAGTGCTGGGATTAAAGCCATAAGCCACTGCACCCAGACCAAAAAAAATTTTTTTATTTGATATAAGAAAATGTGCATTGTTATGAACTGGGCAGATACCTCACAAGATGAGGACTCTTCCTGATATGATTATAGTGTGTCATGGCTGCTAACCTGAAAAGCATCTTTATCAATGAAGGGCTAGCCTCCCTCTCTTCCACTGAAGCCCCAGAAAAACTGGGCTGCCTTTTCCTTTTAAGGGCATCAGGACTAAAAGCCTTTGTGCACACTAATTCAATCCAGTCAATGTATGGAGCACCTACCTTGATCGAGCCACTGCCAGGCCTGGAAAGTCCAAAAATGATCTGATATCATCATTTCCCCGGTACGTTCTGCCCCGAGTATTGAGTTTATATTAGTCAAGTTCATTTAGAAGTCTATTATTTCTGACACAGCTGGCTTTGGAATTTCCATTTGACTGCATTAGGAGGCACTAAATTGCATGAATTCATCTGAGAGTTGAGATCACAGGAACTAATAATGTACTTGATCTCTTTGCTCACAGTCATCATTTTTTAAAACAAAAATATTATGAAGGCCATTGATGGTGGTGAAATTAATATCCAGTTGGGATTTCCCACACAGCTTAGGAGGCCTGTCATTAAGGAGCTGAATCTGAGCCAGACACACTCATTATACGTGTTGCATTGTCAATGGTTCTGTCGAATGTGTGGAGGAGACATGCACCTTGCAGGGGTAGACTTATCCTATCCAGGTGCAAGTTCCATTTCTTCCATCTGCTACCTGGGTGACTGTGAATGGCTCACTTCCCCTTGCCGAGCCTCAGTAATTATCTCTCTAGACAAGGGCACAGAATCACAGACTAGCTGCTGTGACTTCTGGGAGGAGTGAGGGATTTCACTGAACAGCAAAAAGAAATTTTCACTTAGCACTCCATTAGGAATTGTTTGAATTAACTACAGAGAACCTGGGTTTCTCATGTGATTTTTAATTAATTTATTTATTAATTTTCTTTTCTTACCTGTACAGGTCAAGGAATAATAATAATAATTATCATTATTTTTAAGAAGGAATCTTGCTCTGTCACCCAAGCTGGAGTGCAGCGGCATGATCTCGGATCACTGCAACCTCCACCTCCCAGGTTCAAGCGATTCTCCTGCCTCTGCCTCCTGAGTAGCTGGGACTGTAGGTGGGTGCCACCACACCCAGCTAATTTTTGTATTTTCAGTAGAAACAAGGTTTCACTCTGTTGGCAAGGCTGATCTCGAACTTTTGACCTCAGGTGATCCACCCACCTCAGCCTCCCAAAATGCTGGGATTACGGGCCTGAGTCACTGCGCCCAACCTCTCCTATGATTTTTTTTTTTTAGGCTGTTGGAGTGCAATGTCGTGATCTCCGCTCACCGCAACCTCTGCCTCTTGAGTTCAAGCGATTCTCCTGCCTCAACCTTTTGAGTAGCTGGGATTACAGGCATGTGCCACCATGACCTGCTCATTTTGTGTTTTTAGGAGAGATGGGGTTTCTCCATGTTGACCAGGCTGGTCTCGAACTCCTGACCTCAAGGGGTCTGCCAGCCTAGTCTCCCAAATGCTGGGATTACAGGCCACATGTAAACTTCTGTCTCTTCCCACTCCCTGTGGTGCTGCTACCTCCTTTTCTGTACCCTGTCCAGCACACTCCAGCTGCTTCAGCAGCTTCAGACACTGATTTCTGCCTCTGCAGCTCAGGAAGAACACTCCTTTGCTTGGGATCCACTTTCCTCCACTCTAATTGGGAAACTGCCCCAGGCAGAAAGCCAGGACAAATATGGGGTTCATCTTGTCTATTTCCCTTTTTCTCTTTTTTTTTTTTTTTTTTAAGACGGGGTTTCACCACGTTCGTCAGGCTGGTCTTGAACTCCCAACCTCAGGTGATCTGCCCACCTTGGCCTCCAAAGTGCTTGGATTACAGGCGTGAGCCACCACGCCCGGCCTATTTCCCTTTTTCTCAAGGATCGTAGTCTATTTTGCCTGTTTTTCAACAACTGAAAACATCTGCCTCTGATTTTTGTCCAGTTTTACGGTTGTTTAAGATTGTTGGGCCAGGCGCAGTGACACATGCCTGAAATCCCAGCACCTGGGGAGGCCGCGGTGGGTGGATCACTTGAGGTCAGGAGTTCGACAGCAGCCTGGCCAACATGGTGAAACCCCTCTCTACTAAAATACAAAAAATTAGCTGGGCGTGGTGACAGGTGCCTATAATCCCAGCTACTCAGGAGGCTGAGGCAGGAGAATCACTTGAACCTGGGAGGCAGAGGTTGCACTGAGCCAAGATCACACCACTGCACTCCAGCCTGGGTGACAGAGCAAGACTCCGTCTCAAAAAAAAAAAAAAAAAAAAATTGTTGGACAAGGTCATCATCACTGAAAGTAGAAGTCCTACTTTCACTTTTGTTATGTAAACATCTTTTTAGAAGTATAACTGACATACAATAAATTCTTTTTTTTTTTTTTTTTGAGATGGAGCTTCACTCTGTCACCCAGGCAGGAGGGCAGTGGTGCAGTCTCGGCTCACTGCAACCTCGGCCTCCTGAGTTCAAGCCATTCTCCTGCCTCAGCCTCCCGAGTAGCTAAGACTACAGGCGAAAGCCACCAGGCCTGGCTAATTTTTTGTATTTTTAGTAGAGACGGGTTTTACCATGTTGGCCAGGCTGGTCTCAAACTCCTGATCTCGGGTGATCCACCCACCTCAGCCTCCCAAAGTGCTGGGATTACAGGCATTAGCCACCATGCCCAGCCAAATTGTTCATATTTAAACTATACAATTTGATGAGTTTTGACTGATGTGTATACCTATGGAACTATTGGCATAATGCAGAAATGAAGATAAGGCTCCTCCTGTTCTTTAAAATTGGAGACAACTGGCTGTGTGTGGTGGCTGACAGCTGTGATCTCAGCACTTTGGGATGCCAAGGTGGGCGAATCACTTGAGCCCGGGAGTTCGAAACCAGCCTGGGCAACATGGCAAAACCCTGTCTCTACAAAAAATAAAAAAAATTACCTGGGCATGAGGGCACGTGCCTGTGGTCCTAGATACTCAGGAGCTGAGGTGGGAGAGTCATCTGAGCCTGAGAAGCCGATGGTGCAGTAAGCTGAGTTCATGCCACTAAACTCCGGGATGAGACCTTGTCTCAAAAACAACTCAGCTATAAAACGGGTCTGGCACAGTGGCTAACGCCTGTAATCCCAGCACTTTGGGAGGCCAAGCCAGGTGGATCACTTGAGGTCAGTAGTTTGAGACCAGCTTGGCCAACATGGTGAAACCCTGTCTGTACTAAAAAAAATAATAATAATACAAAAATTAGCCAAGCGTGGTGGCACGAACCTGTAATCTCAGCTACTCGGGAGGCTGAGGTAGAATCGCTGAACCCAGGAGGCTGAGGTTGCAGTGAGTGAGTCAAGATGGTGCCACTGCACTCCATCCTGGCCAACAGAGTAAGACCCCACCTTAAAAAAAAAAAGGGCCGCTGGGCGCGGTGGCTCAAGCCTGTAATCCTAGCACTTTGGGAGGCTGAGGTGGGTGGATCACCTGAGGTCAGGAGTTCAAGACCAGCTTGGCCATCATGGTGAAACCCTATCTTAAAATAAATAAATAAATAAATAAAAATAAAAAAATAATAATAAAAAAAAAGGGCCGGGCATGGTAGTGGTGACTCACACCTTGTAATCCCCGCACTTTGGGAGGCCAAGGTGGTCGGATCATGAGGTCAGAAAGTCAGGATCATCCTGGCTAACACGGTGAAAACCTGTCTCTACTAAAAATGCAAAAAATCAGCTGGGCGTGGTGGCGGGCACCTGTAGTCCCAGCTACTCGGGAGGCTGAGGCAGGAGAATCCCTTGAACCCGCGAGGCAGAGGTTGCGGTGAGCCGAGATTGTACCACTACACTCCAGCCTGGAGACAGAACGAGACTCTCTCTCAAAAAACAAACAAAACAAACCAAAAAAACCCCCAAGACTCAGCTCTAAAACCATCTAAGCCTGATGCGTTTTAAAATGATTCAATACAAAAGAAAAAACAAAAACAACAAAAAAAGAAAAAATGATTGAATACTTAATTTTTCTAATTTATTTTATTTTTCTTTTCTTTTATTTATTTATTTATCTATTTTTGAGATGGAGTCTTGCTCTGTCTCCCAGGCTGGAGTGCACTGGCGCCATCTCAGCTCACTGCAACCTGCACCTCTTCTGTTCAAGAGATTCTCGTGCCTCAGCCTCCCGAGTAGCTGGGACTACAGGCGCAAGCCACCAGGCTTAGCTAATTTTTGTCTTTTTAGTAGGGATGGGTTTTCACCATTTGGCTAGGCTGGTCTTGAACTCCTGACCTCAGGTGATCCACACACCTCAGCCTCCCAGAGTGCCAGGATTACAGGCGTGAGACACTGTGTCCAGCCTCTAATTTCTTTGATAGTTATTAGTGTATTTAAGCCTTCTCTTTCTTCTTTGGAAAATTGTAACATTTTATCTTTTTTTTTGCAAGGAAGTGATTTTTCTTTCTTTCTTTTTTATTTTCTTTTTTGAGACAAGTCTCACTCTGCTGCCCAGGCTGGAGTGTGGTGGCGCAATCTTGGCTGGCTGCCTGCAATCTTGGCTCACTGCAAGCTCCGCCTCTCAGGTTCAAGCGATTCTCATGCCTCAGCCTCCCAAGTAGTTGGGACTACATTTCTAAGCCACCATGCCTGGCTAATTTTTGTATTTTTAGTGGAGACGGGGGTTTTGCCATGTTGCTCAGACTGGTCTCGAACTTCTGGCCTCAAGCAGTCCCCCTGCCTCAGCCTCCTAAAGTGCTGGAATTACGGGTTTCTCTAGATTTTCTAATTATTTGGCAGAGTTACACATAATAGCCTTTTGTAATTCTTTTTTTTTTTTTTTTTTTTTGAGACAAGGTCTTGCTCTGTTGTCCAGGCTGGAGTAGTGGTGTGATCTCAGCTCACTACAGCCTCCACCTCCTGGGTTCAAATGATTCTTGTGCCTCAGCTTCCTGAGTAGCTGGGACTACAGGCATGAGCCACCACACCGAGCTAAGTTTTGAATTTTCAGTAGAGACAGGGTTTCACCATATTGCCCAGGCTTGTGATTCTTTTAATTTGCTATTATCAGTGGTTGTATGTCTTTTCTTACTCATGATTGCTATTTATTTATTTATTTTATTTTATTTTTTGAGATGGAGTCTCGCTCTGTCCCCCAGGCTGGAATGCAATGGCATGCGCCACCCCACCTGGCTAATTTTTGTATTTTTAGTAGAGACGGGGTTTTGCCATGTTGGCCAGGCTGGTCTCAAACTCTTGATCTCAAGTGATCCGCTTGCCTTGGCCCCTCAAAGTGCTGGGATTATAGCCATAAGCCACTGTGCCCGGCCTATTTTTTCTTTCTATTCTTATTCAGGCTTGTTGGGATATTTTTCCTTTCTGTTTTACTGGTCCTTTCATCTTTTCAACTTTTTTTTTTTTTTTTTAAAGACAGGGTCTCGTAAAGCATGACTCTCCATTGGAAAAAAAAAAAAAAAGACAAGCGCCTCACTCTGTTGCCTATGCTGGAGTATACAGGCACAATCATAGCTCACTGCAACCTCCTCGGCTTAAGGTCTCTTCCTGCTTCAGCCTCCTGAGTAGCCAAGACTACAGGTGTGCACCACTACACCAAATGAAATTTTATTTTTTTACTTTTATTTTAGGTTTAGGGACACCTGTGCAAGTTTGTTATATAGGTAAACTCGTGTTAGGGGGGGATTATTGTATAGATTTTTCATCACTCAGGTACAAAGCCTGGTAACCAATAAGTTTTTTTTTTTTTAATTGTTTCCCTTCTTCCACCCTGAACCCTCAAGTAGGTCCCAGTGTCTGTTGTTCCCTCTTTGTGTCCATGTGTCCTCATCACTGAATTCACACACACACACACACACACACAAACATACACACACACACACACATATATTCTGAGACAGAGTTTCACTCTTACTGCCCAGGATGGAGTGCAATGGTGCGATCTCGGCTCACTGCAACCTCCACCTCCTGGGTACAAGCAATTCTCCTGCCTTAGCCTCCTGAGTAGCTGGGACTACAGGTGTGTGCTACCACACCTGGCTAATTTTTTTGTGTGTGTTTTTAGTAGAGATGAGGGTTTCACCATGTTGGCCAGGCTGGTCTCGAACTCCTAACCTCAGGTAATTCATCTGCCTTAGCCTCCCAAAGTGCTGGGATAATAGGTGTGAGCCACCACGTCTGGCCAAGCTCCTACTTATAAGTGAGAACATGTGGTATTTGTTTTTCTGTTCCTGTGTTAGTTTGCTAAGGATAATGGCTTCCAGTTCCATCATGTTCCTGCAAAGGACATGATCTCCTTTTTTTAATGGGTGCATAGTGTTCCATGGTGTATATGTACCACATTTTCTTTAATCTGTCACTGATGGACATTTAGGTTGATCCCATGTCTTTGCTGTTGTGGATGGTGCTGCAGTGAACATATTGCATGCATGTATCTTTATGGCGGAATGATTTATATTCCTTTGGGTATGTACCCAACAATGGGATTGCTGGGTCAAATGGTAGTTCTGTTTGTAGCTCTTTGAGGAATCACCAGACTACTTTTCTTACTGGTTGAACTAATTTACACTTCCACCAACAGTGTATAAGTGTTCCCTTTTCTGTACAACCTCACCAGTATCTGTGGTTTTTTGACCCTTTTTTTTTTTGAGATGGAGTTTCACTCTTGTTGCCCAGGCTGGAGTGCAATGGTGCAATCTTGGCTCACTGAAACCTCGCCTCCCAGGTTCAAATGATTCTCCTGCCTCAGCCTCCTGAGTAGCTGGAATTACAGATGTGCACCACCATGCCTGGCTAATTTTTTTGTATTTTTAGTAGAGATGGGGGTTTCACCATCTTGGCCAGACTGGTCTTGAACTCCCAACCTCATGATCCACCATGCTGGGCCTCTTCTTTTGTCTTCTAGGGGAAAAAAAAGTATCTTATCTTTGTATTCCTAGTATCTGTCACCATCCCTGGCATATAATACATACTGAACTGAAATGAGTAGACATGGGTCAAGGAATCCCCAACATGGATGGCAAAAGAAGCAGACTTTTGATTTAATGAAGCCTTTTATACACTTTTCCTTTTTCCATCTAAGAGACACATTTGTAGGGAAGAACTGTCTTCATCATGCCCTAGATGTGCTCATTCTTGAAATTCCCCTTTCTTTTCTTTTTTTATTTTTTCATAGAGATGGTGTCTTGCCATGTTGCCCATGCTGATCTCAAACTTCTAGGCTCAAGTGATCCTCCTGCCTTGGCCTCCTAAAGTGCTGGGACTACAGGTATGAGCCACCCTGCCCGTTTGAGATTCCCCTTTCTAAAAGCAAAAGATCTATCACTCAGTAATGACGTTAATCACTATCCTTCATCCAGGGCTTCCCATTCTCTACTGCTACAGTATATCCTGGGAATTTTGATCTGTTTAGAAGATAGCCTTTAAAAAATGGTAATGGCTGAGGGTGGTGGCTCATGCCTGTAATCCCAGAACTTTGGGAAGCCGTGGTGGGTGGATCACTTGAGTTTAGGAGTTCAAGACCAGCCTGGGCAATATGGCGAGACCCTGTCTCTACTAAAAATAATAATAATAATAGGCAGTGCATGCCTGTAGTCCCAGCTACTTGGGAGGCTGAAGTGGGAGGATGGCCTGAGCATAGGAGGCAGAAGTTGCAGTGAGCCCAGATTGCACCACTACACTCCAGTCTGGGTGACACAGTGAGACCCTGTCGAAAAAAAAGGCGTGGTGGTGGGTAACATGGATTTTTCTGTTACTTCCATCAACGTGACTCAATTACTAAGATGTCTATAATAACATATACATGCTATTTAGAAAAAAAATAAGGCCAGGTGCGGTGGGTCATGCCTATAATCCCAGCAGTTTGGGAGGCCAAGGCAGGCAGATTACTTGAGGTCAAGAGACTGAGAACAGCCTGGCCAACATGGTGAAACCCGTCTCTACTAAAAATACAAAAATTAGCTGGGTGTGGTGGCAGGTGCCTATAATCCCAGCTACTCAGGAAGCTGAGGCAGGAGAATCTGTTGAACCCATGAGGCAGAGGTTGCCGTGAGCTGAGGTCGCATGCCATTGCACTTCAGCCTGGGCAACAAAAGCGAAATTCTATCTAAAAAAAAAAAAATTAAATACTTTTTATTTTATTCTAAAGTTTTTTTACTTATATTTAATAGTTGTACATATTTTGGGGCCACATGTAATATTTTGATACATGTATACAATGTCTCATGATCAAATCAGAGTATTTTAGATATACGTCACTTCAAACGGCTTTCTTTTTTTTTCTTAAACACTGGTCTACTCAACTGAACAGAAGTTCAAACATGTTTTCTGCTTCTTACAAAAAAAATTTCTCTCCTTAAAATTTCCATTTTTTACATAAAAATCTTTCAAGAGGTTGCTGTAGCTGCACCTGTGCTGGTGCTGGAGATATATATGGTATCACTCCTTCCTCATGTGGTCATACTTTTTTTTTTTTCTTTTTCTTTTTTTTTTTTTTTAAGAGATGGGGTCTCGCTATGTTGCCCAGGCTGGAGTGCAGTGGCTATTCACAGGCGCGATCCCACTACTGATCAGTACGGGAGTTTTTACCTGCTCCATTTCCGATCTGGGCCGGTTCACCCCCTCCTTAGGCAACCTAGTGGTCCCTGGCTCCCGGGGAGGTCACCATATTGATGCCAGTCTTAGTGCGGACACCTGATCAGCATAGTGCACTACAGCCCAGAACTCCTGGGCTCAAGCGATCCTCCCATCTCAGCCTCCTGAGTAGCTGGGACTACAGGCACACGCCACGTCTATTTTGGTTTTTTTGAGACAGTCTCACTCTGTCACCTAAGCTGAAGTGCAGTGGCAGGATCACAGCTCACTGCAGCCTTGTCTTCTTGGGCCCACCTCAGCCTCCTGAGTAGCTGAGATTACAGGCGCACTACCACACTGACTTTTGTAGAGATGGGGTTTTGTCATGTTGCCCAGTGTAGCCAGCTAATTTTTTTTTATTATTTCCTTTCTTCCATCCTACTGTGGACATAGCCCAGCTAATTGTTAAATTTTTGTAGAGATGAGGTCTTGCTGTGTTACCCAAGCTGTTCTCAAACTCCTGGGCTCAAGCAGTCTTCTGCCTTGGCCTCCCAAAGGGCTGGGAGTGAGCCAGGCATGAGCCACGGAGCCTGACCAGGGATCATGGTTTACTGGGAGTCAGAGAAGTAAAACAGTGCCAGAGAAAGCCTGTACATTTGGCCACATACAATTGTTTCAGAATGGTGGGAGTGTCTCAGGAAGAAGTGAAGATTTTCTGTCAATCTTTGCTTTGCTTTACTTATTTATTTATATATTTTAGAGACAGTTTCTTGCTCTGTCACCCAGGCTGGAGTGCAATGGTGGGATCATAGCTCATTATAACGTCAAAGTCCTGGGCTCCAGCGAACATCCTGCCTGAACCTTCCCAGTAGCTAGGATTACAGGTGCAGGCCACCAAACCTGAATTTTTTTTTTTTTTTTTTTTTTTTTTTTGACAGGGTCTCACTGTCATCTAAGCTGGAGTGCTTGGATCTGAACATGGCCTACTACGGCCTTGACCTCCTGGGGTCAAGTGATCCTCCTGCCTGAGCCTCCCACATAGCTGGGAATACAGGTGTGTGCTACCACGCTTGGCTAAGTTTTAAATTTTTTGTAGACTGGCTAATGAAAAAAAAATTTTTTTTTTTTGGTAGAGATGGGGGTCTTCCTATGTTGCCCAGGCTGCTCTTGAATTCCTGGCCTCAATATTGGCCCAGGCTGGTCTTGAACTCCTAGCCTCAAGCGATCTTCCCACCTCAACTTCTGAAAGGGCTGGGATTAAACTGTGAGCCACTGCCCCCAGCCTATGTATTTTTTAGATGTGTAGTACCTAGGTGCTAGTGGTTTACACATATGACAAAATGGGCCCTCCCTGCTGCAGTTGGTACTAACAGGCATGGGCTAGCTAAGGCTCTTTGAAGCTGAACCTGAGGTCCTAGCCTTGGCCTCCAAGCCTGGATACTTCTTTCTTTCTTGTTTTTTTAAGATGGAGTCTTGCTCTTTTTGCCCAGGCTCCAGGCTGGAGTGCAGTGGCACAATCTCAGCTTACTACAACCTCTGCCTCCCCAGTTCAAGCGATTCTCCTGCCTCAGCCTCCCGAGTAGCTGGGATCACAGGCGTGTGCCACCACGCCCAGCTAATTTTTATATTTTTAGTAGAGAGGGGGTTCCACTATGTTGGCCAGGCTGGTCTCAAACTCCTGACCTCAGGTGATTCACCTGCCTCGGCCTCCCAAAGTGCTGGGATTACAGGTGTGAGCCACCACGACTAACCCCTGGCCTGGATACTTTTTTTTTTTAAATAAAGATGGGGTTTCACCATGATGGCCAGGCTGGTCTTGAACTCCTAACCTCAGGTGATCCACCCACCTCGGCCTCCCAAAGTGCTAGGATTACAGGCGTGAGCCACCGCGCCCGGCTTGGATACTTCTTATGTGCAGGAACATATATATGTATAGATATATATATAAATAACATATAAACTATATATATATATATATATATAAAACATTAAAAACAAGTATATATATTTTTTGAGACACAGTCTCGCTCTTGTTGCCCAGGCTGGAGTGCAGTGGCATGATCTCAGCTCACTGCAACCTCCGCCTCCCAGGTTCAAGCTATTCTGCCACCTCAGCCTCCAGAGTAGCTGGGACTACAGGCGCCCGCCACCACGCCCGGCTAATTTTTGTACTTTTAGTAGAGACAGGGTTACACCATGTTGGCCAGGCTGGTCTCCAACTTCTGACCTCAGGTATTCCACCTGCCTCAACCTCTGAAAGTGCTGAGATTATAGGCGCGAGCCACCATGCCCAGCCGTGCAGGAGTATATCTGATTCACTCTCTGCTGTGTCCCCGGTGTTGTCATAGTGCCAATCAGCAGTTGGAGCTCCGTAAATAATCACTGCATGAATAGGATGGCCACCCAGGACTGTGGGGAAAATGAGTATTACTCTTTGGTGCCTATTGACAGTTCAAGGCCCCAAGGTGGGTCCTAGGATGTCTTTGAGCAATAAGTGGTTAACTTACATGCAGGCCTCATATAACAGATTTGCTAAAGAGAACCTATTCACAGAGCAGTGATGCCCTTGATATTGTCAGCCAATTAATTCCTTAAGTACTTCAAGTTAGGAAAGGCCTGCTGATTTGATTTTATCTGTCTTTCAAGATTGATCTTTGATCATGTCCCATTCCAGCTGGACCTCCTCATCTTCCCTCCTCCATTGCTAATGGTGTGGGATCTAATTACCTCATCATCCCCTAATTTATTTATGAAAAGGCTGAGGTTAAAGAAAGAAGAAACTCTCTTTGGCCCTTTGGGGACCTTCTGTAAAAGCTTTGCTTTCTGTTTCTCCCCCACTTAAGCACGATAAAACCTCCTTTTTTTGTCTCTGGCAAGTTAGAATAGTTCTTGTTTACAAATTTAACTAAATTAAACTTCCCTCCCAGGGCTGGGTGGAGGCCAACCCCGTGGATTAAGCGTAGCGGGTGGACTCCCCCTGGAATAATCAATCAATCAAAACAACCCATTGATCCTGAGGCAAACCGCTTTTAAAACGAACACACAGTTCCTGGACGTCCTGGCTTCCTCTCCATGTGACACTTGGGGAAGAGGAGTCTTTTGAAATTTTAAATTTTATTATTACACATGTAATACATGGATACATTCATCTTGTAAAAATTTAACTACAAAATTCTGTGGAATAAAATGTGAAAGTCTTCTTTCCTTGC
The DNA here is from genome assembly GCA_036589455.1 of Ateles fusciceps. Classification (NCBI taxonomy): domain Eukaryota; kingdom Metazoa; phylum Chordata; class Mammalia; order Primates; family Atelidae; genus Ateles; species Ateles fusciceps. The sequence goes on along the minus strand of JAZHEH010000882.1, from coordinate 9,502,441 downwards.
ATCCCGTCCCACTGTTAAAGAGTTTCTGATGTATTTTTCTGTTTAGGCCTTTAAGCAATGCACGTTCATACATGCACGCCTATATAAATGTACATTTAATTTTTAAAATAACATAAATGGTTATCACTGCATAGGTGCTGTTCCGCTAGTTGTGTGTTTTCCCATTTAACATGTCCTGGATATCAAGTAAGAACATAGATCTACGTTTTAATGGATGTAATATTTCAAAAACAGGAGGTATTATTCATTTATCTATTTTCCTACTTATGAGTGTTACTATAGTTTCCAATTTTTTGGCATTACAAGCTATGTTGCGAGCAGAGTTCTCTGGGAATTATCCAAGTATGCATTTACTGTGGGCTCCCCCATGTGCTCTACTCGGGGTTCAGAGTAAACAAAACAGACCTAAAAATAGTTTTGAATGATAGAATGGGGGAATTTTCTTTTTCCAAGGGGGTGAGACAGGCTGAAGATGGGTCTCTACGCCCTCGCAAGACCAAGGAGGCCGTCGGGATGTCACCCTGGCTGTGAAAGGGGAACCCAGGACCCGCAGATGCTGGCGAGGAACAGGGGTGCGGAGCGTGAGTCGGCTTGGGATCTCCAGCCCGAGGCGTTCAGTACTACGCCCTGGGGTCTCCAGCACCGAGGCGTTCAGTACCACGCAGTGCGAGAGCAGCGGATCCCGCCGGCCGGGACCGAGCTGCGCGCGACCCTCCGCGCTCTCGGAGACGCCCAGACCGGGGCAGCCTCTGGCCCCCGGCTCCCGCGGGCTCTATGACACCGCACTGGCTCGCGGGACGGGGCGGGGTCGGCTGATGGGGGGGAGACGGCTACACGCTATACGTCTCGCGGTGACCCTTACGTGAAACTCTCTCGCGAGAATTCGAAGTACCGCGCCTGCGCACTGCAGTAGCGGCTGGTGCCAGTGGCAGTTTGCTCGCGGGTGTGTGGAGAGAGACAGTCAGTGTGGAGGCCACTGGGGACTCGCCAGGATGAGCAGCACCTTAGCTAAGATCGCGGAGATAGAAGCCGAGGTAATGGACGCAGCTGGCGCTTCACTTTTGGTCTGAGCATCCCTTCTTCGGTGTCGTCGGTCTTTCTTGTTCTTCGTTGAACCGCGTCAGGACCCGGCCTAGATTCCGCGACTTCTCAGCGAAGCCGGTGTTCCGACTTCTCTCAGCCACGACTCGGAGTCTCAGACTCTCCTCAGCCGGGACCTCCTTTCCCCCTCTTCCCGCGGCCACGCTCCCGAACTCCCTTCTGCCCGGGCCCGCGTTCCGCACCCCTGCACCTTAGGCCCTTGGTCCCTACCCCCTCCCAGTGTTCGGTTCCTGTTCTGAAATTGTTTCTTTCCGTTCTTCTTTTTTTCTCTGAGCAACACGGAATACTGTCCCTTATTCCATCTTTGACTTGGTAAGATACTTAAGGATCTTTCCTCATCATCCCTCGCTAGGTCCTCCTTATTCCCCCTTCTCCCAGTCTCTACCCTAATGACCCCCCTGATACAGAGTATTTGTTCCGGTAATCGGAAATGGAAGTAAAATGACATCATCTGTGTGGGAGCAGTTTATTCCACCTGGACAGTGTGTGATTCCGTTGCCTGCGGCCCTCAGAGCACTTTACAATTAGGAAAGTGGTGTCCCTGTGTCGTCAGATGGGGCCTAACGGCTACAAACAGTAGAAAAGGAACCCACAGATGGGTTTTAGTCTAGTCTGGGGGCACTGACTGGAATGACCTGAATCTTGTCTCTTCTCTTGGGGCCTCACTTTGCTCTGTAGTGAGGGAAATGAACTGGATTGGGGGAGAGAATGGACTTTTACTCTTTTAAAGCCTGTAAAATGGGTATGCTGACATTAGTAGGACTTGGGGGGTAAAAAGTTATTCTCTCAGAGCTGGGGGAAGCATTCATTCCGGATATTTTTACCCTGTTAGGGACTGCTTCTGATTTATGGCTGTGATTCTTCCCTTATAGATGGCTCGGACTCAAAAGAACAAGGCCACAGCACACCACCTAGGGCTGCTTAAGGCTCGTCTTGCTAAGCTTCGTCGAGAACTCATTACTCCAAAGGGTGGTGGTGGTGGAGGTCCAGGAGAAGGTTTGTGTTTTTCTTCTATATATATATTTTTAGGCATAATTTGTGTCAAAATAGTACATACGTGTGGTTTAAAAATAACTAAAGATGGCCCAGTGCAGTGGCTCAACTCCTGTAATCCTGGCGCTTTGGGAGGCTGAGATGGATCACTTGAGGCCAGGAATTCAAGACCAGCCTGATCAATACAGAAAGACCCCCATCTCAAAAAAAAAAAAAGTTTGTTTTTTTTTGTGTGACAGAGTTTTGCTCTTGTTGCCCAGGCTGGAGTGCAATGGCGTGATCTCAGCTCACCGTAACCTCCACCTCCTGGGTTCAAATGATTCTCGTGCCTCGGCCTCCTGAGTAGCTGGGATTACAGGCATGCACTACCACGCCCAGCTAATTTTTTTGTGTTTTTAGTAGAGATGGGGTTTTTCCATGTTGGTCAGGCTGGTTTCAAACTCCTGACCTCAAGTGATCCGCTTGCCTTGGCCTCCCAGAGTGCTGGGATTACAGGTGTGAACTACTGCGTCTGGCCAAAAAAAGTTTTTTTAAACGAGAAAAATAACTAAAGATGTTGTACTGAAGTAGATTTATATTTTCTAAGTATGAATTCTTGAACTGTGTTTGTTTATTTATTTATTTATTTGAGATGGAGTTTTGTCTTACTGCCCAGGCTGGAGTGCAGTGGCGCAGTCTCCGCTCACCACAACCTCCACCTCCCAGGTTCAAGTGATTCTCCTGCCTCAGCCTCCCTAGTAGCTGGGATTACAGGCATGTGCCACCATGCCTGGCTAATTTTGTATTTTTCAGTAGAGATAGAGTTTCTCCATGTTGGTCAGGCTGGTCTTGAACTCCCGACCTCAGGTGATCTGCCGCCTCAGCCTCCCAAAGTGCTGGGATTACAGGCGAGAGCCACCACGTCCAGCTGAACTATGTTTATTTTTATTCTGCTAGTTTCAGAGGCAAATGGATATTGTCTAAGTGTACTGTAGTTTTATTTATATTCTGCAGTGGTACAAAATAGATTTATATGTGCTGGGTGCAGTGGTTCATCCTTGTAATCTCAGCATTTTGGGAGGCTGAGGTGGGAGGATTGCTTGAGGCCAGGAGTTTGAAACCAGCAAGACCCTGTCTCTACGGGCTTACGAATGAAGGGTCCCCCTGGGTATGAAAGATGTACAAAAAAAAAAAAAAATTAGCCTAGCATGGTGGTGCATGCCTGTGATCTCAGTTACTTGGGAGGCTGAGTTGGGAGGATTGCTTGAACCCAGGAGGTAGAGGCTGCAGTGAGTTGTGATGGCGCCACTGCACTCCAGCCTGGGTGATAAAGTGAGATCTCATCTTAAGAAAACCAAAGTAGATTTACATTGGCTTACAAAAATATGTAAATCTATACCATCAATAAGGTAAAAATAAGTAAGGACATTGATGCAAAGGGAAAATGAAGATAGGAAAAATAAGTCGAAGCCAAGAGAGGTAAGATTAGGACTAAAAGGAATGGCACAAGACCTGTGCACTTGCTAGGCAAGGGCCACAAATTTGACTCTAACTTGTTTGCAACCATTGTAAAAAAATTGAAAACACAGTCAGTCATGCAATTTACAGAGTTTGTAAGATAAAAAACTAAACTTTTCTTTTTCTTTTTTTTTTTTAAGACGGGGTTTCACCATGTTGGTCAGGCTGGTCTTGAACTCCTGACCTCGGGTGATCCACCCGCCTTGGCCTCCAAAGTGCTTGGATTACAGGCGTGAGCCACCACGCCCGGCCAAAACTAAACTCTTTTAAATTAATTAATTAATTGTAATTATAAAAGGGTAGCTGCTCCATAGGCAGAGCAGGGCTACAAGAGTAGCTAACAACCCTATTTTTGGATCATTTTTTGTATATATTTGGACTGTACTTTCTTTTTCCTTCTTTTTTTTTTTTTTTTTTTTGAGACAGTCTTGCTCTGTTGCCCGGGTTGGAGTACAGTGGTGTGATCACAGCTCACTGCAGCCTCAACCTCCTGGGCTCAAGTGATCCTCCCACCTCAGCCTCTCAAGTACGTGAGACCTACAGGTGTATGCCACCATGCCTGGCTAATTTTTAAATTTTTTTATAGAGACAAGGTTTTGGCATGTTGCCCACGCTTGATCTGAGTTCCTGGGCTCAAGAGATCCTCCTGCCTCAGCCTCTGGAATAGCGAGGGCTATAGATGTGTGCCACTGTGCCTGACTTTTTCGAATACAGGTTTTGTATCAAACACTTCACTGAATTTTGTGAATTGCTGTGCCTTCAAGTTTTGTGTGCCTGAGTTCTACTTTAAAGGTAAACCATAAAAAGTTTGAGAAATAGTGCCTAAAGGGATAGGCAGTTAAAATGTGAAAGAAATCATATGAGTTTTGCCAGGTGCAGTGGCTCATGCCTGTAATCCCAGCACTTTGGGAGGCCGAGGTGGGTGAATCACCTAAGGTCAGGAGTTCAAGACCAGCCTGACCAACATGGAGAAACCCTGCCTCTACTAAAAATAAAAAATTAGTCAAGCGTGGTGGTGCATGCCTGTAATCCTAGCTACTCGGGAGGCTGAGGCAGGAGAATCACTTGAATTCGGGAGGCGGAGGTTGTGGTGAGCCAGGATTGTGCCACTGCACTCCAGGGTGGTCAACAAGAGTGAAACTCTGTCTCAAAAAAAAAAAAAAAAATAATAATTTATGAGTCTTAATACTCTTGGGGAATAACTCTCCTCTTTTGGTATTCATTGATGTTTTAGGTTTTGATGTGGCCAAGACAGGTGATGCTCGAATTGGATTTGTTGGTTTTCCATCTGTGGGGAAGTCAACACTGCTTAGTAACCTGGCAGGGGTGTATTCTGAGGTAGCAGCCTATGAATTCACTACTCTGACCACTGTGCCTGGTGTCATCAGATACAAAGGTGCCAAGATCCAGGTGAGTCAAGTCTGCAGACTAAGGAAGGAAAGAAATCTATTTGTCACTTAGGAAGAACTTCATTGGGAGCTCACTGTATGCCAGGCCTGATCTTCATCTACTAGGCACTTACTGCCTAGTAGGGGAAATAGAGCACTACAAAAATACAATAATCCAATGGGACAGTGCATGTGAAAGTGCAGAGAAAGGGCTGGGCACAGTGGCTCACGCCTGTAATCCCAGCACTTTGGGAGGCTGAGGAGAGCAGATCACCTTAGGATGGGAGTTTGAGATGAGCCTGACTAACATGGAGAAACCCCATCTCTACTAAAAATACAAAATTAGCCAGGTATGGTAGTGCATGCCTGTAATCCCAGCTACTCGGGAGACTGGGGCAGGAGAATTGCTTGAACCCAGGAGGCGGAGGTTGCGGTGAGCCGAGATAGCACCGTCACACTCTAGCCTGGGCAACGAAAGCGAAACTCCATCTCAAAAAAAAATGTAGAGAAAGAAGGGACTACTCTTTCACCTGAGGGCGGAGGAGGGGGCTTACTCTTGTGAGACAAAGAAGGCTTCATGTAGAAAGTGACATTGGAGCTGGGCGCGGTGGCTCACGCCTGTAATCCCAGCACTTTTGGAGGCCGAGGCGGGCGGATCATAACGTCAGGGGTTTGAGACCAGCCTGACCAACATAGTGAAACCCCGTCTCAAAAAAAAAAAAGTGACATTGGAGGTGAGTCTTGAAGTTAGATTTCACCAGGTAGAGAAGGATGAAAAAAGGGCATTTCAGGCAGCAGTAATGTTGAACAACCTGCTGTGGTACAAGATTAGGTGTGGGGCAAGAGTAGTGAACGCTGAATTATGAAAAGGCCAGTGTACCTGCTGAGGAAGTTGAATTTTATCTTGTATGTGGCTAGGAACCTCAGAAACTTTAAAATAAGTAAATAACATGATCAGACCCTTTTAGAAGTTAATTCTTATCTAGGAGGCTGAATGAAATTGGTCTTCTGAGATGTTCTTTGATGACAGTACCCCAAAGGAAGGGTACCCATGGGTATGAAAGAAGATGTACAAAAACCAAAATGGAACATATTGTTGGCTGCACAGCTAAGAATGCAAGGTTCTGAACTCTTATGACATTTGAATCTATATTCAGTGTTCCCTAACGTAACTACATTCATGCATGCCTCAGTAGTTTTTATACGTTGCCCCTGATCCTGAGAAACTACCTAATGGTTGCAACAACCCTGCATGACCAGCACATGTACCCTAGAACCTAAAGTAAAATAAAATTAAAACAAAAAACAAAAAACTACCTAATAGTTCCGTTTGTTAAACACTTATCCCAACAACTTAATGAGTATTTATGTCTTTATAGCCAGTTATTTACTAATGGGATGTATGTACCTGTTGAGTACCACATAACTCCTCAAACCTTGGAATCAGATTGGATGCTGTCACATTTGTTTCCTTTTCCACATTGATTTTTAAAAGTAAAGTGTGGTAATTTCTACCATAGCAACTGCTGAAAAATCCAGCTTCCCAAAGATTTGGATCTGATGTAATGGAAAGCATTGTAGTGGAATGTGTGTTGAAATTGTGAGCACTGTAATCAGTTGTTCCCTTGGCACCTAATAGAAATTAAGAGTTGCTGTATTTCTGTTGAAAATTTAGAATAGTCAGTGGCACCTGTAAGTTCACTTGTGATGCCCCAGAGTGCCCATAGTTTGGGAACCATTGGTATAGGCATTTGTTTTTCTTCTTGCTGAGCTACTCAATGAGTTGTGAAGGGCATTCATGCTGCTTTTATTATAGAGTTTGAACTAGAAAGAGACCTCTGTCCTGGTTGTACTTTGCTTTTTTTGTTTTTTGAGACAGGGTTTCACTCTGTGACTGAGGCTGGAGTGCAGTGGTGTTATTTTGGCTCACTGCAACCTTCACCTCCAGGTTCAAGCGATTGTCCTGCCTCAGCCTCCTGAGTAGCTGAGATTACAGGCACCCACCACTGCACCCAGCTAATTTTTATATTTTTAGTAGAGACAGGGTTTCACCATGTTGACCAGGCTGGTCTCGAATTCCTGACCTCAGGTGATCCTCCCGCCTCAGCCTCTCAAAGTGCTGGGATTACAGGTGTGAGCCACCACACCTGGCCCTGGTTGTATTTTCAGTGGCCTTTTTTCCAGCTGGTCAGGTGCCCCTGCAGAGACACATGTCCCTTTCTGGGATCCCATGTCCAAATGTATATAGCAAGAATGGAGAAGTGTGGACATATCTGGACCTTGGCTTGATTATAGCTGGTTTCAGAGTTTTGTTGCGAGTTACAGCTTTGATAGCTCAAGAGAATAACTTTTTTTTTGGTAGGATGCTATTGACACCTCTCTCAAGGCTTTTGAGTATGTCAGAATAGAGAGTTGCTTAACTCCTCTCCTTCTCTTTCCTAGAAAACCTTCATTCATTTCAGTCTCTCCTGACCTTGGAGTCCCCCATCTTTTCTTTTTGCATGGTGCTCTCTTTCCTCCCTTTGTCCTCTGCCTCTGTTTTTCCTCCTGTTTTGAGTTTCTCCAGAAACCAAGTTATGTAAGCATACTAGTAGGTGTTCTTAATCTTTATGTGTTTTTTTTTTTCTTTTCAGTCGGAGTCTCCCTCTATTGTCCAGGCTGGAGTGCAGTGATGCCATCTTGGCTTACTGTAGCTCCATCTCCCAGGTTCCAGCAGTTCTCCTGCTTCAGCCTCCCAAGTAGCTGGGATTACAGGCACATACCCCATGCCTGGCTAATTTTTGTATATTTTTGTAGAGACAAGGTGGTTTCACCATATTGGCCAGGCTGGTCTTGAACTCCTGACCTCGTGATCTGCCCTCCTCGGCCTCCCAAAGGGTTGGGATTACAGGCATGAGCCACTGCACCTGGCCTGGTGTCCTTAATCTTAACTTGATTAAATTGACTGCCCAGAAATGTGTTTTTAAAAGCTGTTTCATGGGACAGGATTTGTTATCTGACTTGGTGGGGGAAGTATACAGAATTAGAACCACTTAAAGGGAATTTTTGGTTTTTTTGTAAGGAAGGTATTTAACAGTAAACATACCTAAAACTGGAGTGGTACCTCTTAATGAATTACTGTCTGAAGAAGTTCAAGTAGTGGGTGAACTACCACTCACCAGGGATGTTATAAGAAGATCACTGTATCACATAGGCAAATATTGGCCTGCAGAGTGGGTATACAGTGCTTTGAAAATTATGGGGCTTAGGTTTTACCTTGCCAGAGTCCCCTAGAACTCCTTTTGTAATATACACAGTTGATTTGCTTATTTAAGTTGCCTGCTTTAACTTCTAAAGGCATTTGAGTTTGAAGTAGTTTAACGTTCAGTTCCTTAAAATTCTGTGATTCCATGATACATATATATTTTTTGAGACAGAGTCTTGCTCTGTTTCCCAGGCTGGAGTGCAGTGCTGCCATCTTGGCCCACTGCAACCTCTGCTTCCTAAGTTCACGCGCTTCTCCTGCCTCAGCCTCCTGAGCAGCTGGGATTACAGGCGCATGTCAACGGCCCAGCTGATTTTTTTGTATTTTTAGTAGAGTCAGAGTTTCACCATGTTGGTCAGGCTGGTTTTGAACTCCTGACCTCAAGTAATCTGCCTGCCTTGGCCTCCCAAAGGGCTTGTACAGGTGTGAGCCACTGCACCTGGCCCCATTGTTTAAATGAATATTTTTTTTCTTAGGTTTTGGTTGGTTCTAACATGAAATTCAGATATATAAAGCAATGACCATTTTTATTGAATGTTGCTTATTATTAAGCATTGACTATTTTATTGAATGTATAATTATTAGTTGCTACATTTAAATTCTTGAACCTAACTTTTAAAATGTTTCCCTCTGAAGAGAATCTAAATTTAGGTTGCCTTTACTTTTATAGGGGCCTTAATGTTCTGCTTGTGTTCAGCTGCCATAGTTAGAAAGCCCTTGCTCTTTTTCTCTGTTACTCTCTTTCAGATGATCTTTTCTTTGATGTCATAGTCATATTCCAGTTATAACAGTTTTAGATTATTCATATAGATTTTCCTTTTGAGTTCTTGTTAACATCAATTAGGCTCATGCTGTTGGGTGTGTGTGTGTGTGTGTGTGTGTGTAAGTGTGTAAAAGACGGAGTCTCACTCTGTCACCCAGGCTGGAGTGGAATGGCATGATCTCAGTTTACGGCAACCTCCGCCTCTTGGGTACAGGTGATTCTCCTGCCTCAGCCTCCTGAGTAGCTGGGATTACGAGCATGTACCACCATGCCCGGCTAATTTTTTGTATTTTTAGTAAAGATGGTGATTTCACTGTGTTAGCTAGGATGGTCTTGATAGCCAGGATGGTCTCGATCTCCTGACTTTGTGATCTGCCTGCCTCAGCCTCCCAAAGTGCTTGGATTACAGGTGTGAGCCACCATGCCGGGCTCTTTTTTCTTTTTTTTTTTTTGAGTACGTTCTTTTTTTTTTTTTTTTTTTTGATACAGAGTCTCACTCTGTCGCCCAGGCTAGAGTGCAGTGGTGCAATCTCGGCTCACTGCAACCTCTGCCTCCTGGGTTCAGGCGATTCTTCTGCCTCAGCCTCCCGAGTAGCTGGGACTCCAGGCGCGTGCCACCACACCTGGCTAATATTTTTGTGTTTTTGGTAAAGATGGGGTTTCACCATCTTGGCCAGGCTGGTATCGAACTCCTGACCTTGTGATCTGCCTGCCTCAGCCTCCCAAAGTGCTGGGATTATGGGCGCGAGCTACCACGTCCAACCTTGAGTAGATACTTGAATGAAGAAGTTGATCTGTCTAGCAACTCCTAAATCAGTTTTTATTGTGGTTTATTTAATGCAAAGTATATTTCTGTAAAACAGTGTATTCCGGGCTGGAGTGAAGTGGCACAATCTTGGCTCACTGCAGCCTCTGCCTCTTGGGTTCAAGCGATTCTCATGCCTCAGCCTCCTGAGTAGCTGGGATTACAGGCATGTGCCACCACATCTGGCTAATTTTTGTATTTTTTTTTTTTTGTAGAGACTGGGTTTCACCATGGTGGCCAGGATGGTCTCAGACTCCTGAGCTAAAACGATCTGCCTATTTTCGTCCTCTGGGAAAGTACTGTAGGGTAATAGGTGTGAGTTACTGCGCCCAGCCTGAGCAGTCATTTTTTACTGGGGACACACATCAGAGTCACTTGTGAAGCCTTTTGAAGTAGAGATCCATATCTGAACCCTTCAAATCATCTTTAGGGATGGGTGTCAGCTGTCTACATTTTTTTTTTTTTTTTTTTTTTTGAGATGGAGTTTCGCTCTTGTTGCCTAGGCTGGAGTGCAATGGCATGATCTCAGCTCACTGCAACCTCCGCCTCCTGGGTTCAAGCTGTTCTGCCTCAGCCTCCCGAGTAACTGGGATTACAGGCATGCGCCACCATGCCTGGCTAATTCTGTGTTTTTAGTAGAGACAGGGTTTCTCCATGTTGGTCAGGCTGGTCTTGAACTCCTGACCTCAAGTGATCCACCCACCTCAGCCTCCCAAAGTGCTGGTATTACTAGCGTGAGCCACTGCACCCGGCCAGCTGTCTACATTTTTAAAGTTTTTCCTGGTGATTTTTCTGTTGTGCTTGCCTGGTTAAGAATGGCTACAGAAATTTTTTTTTTTTTTTTTTTTTTTTTGAGACAGAGTCTTGCTCTGTTGCCAGGCTCCAGGCTGGAGTGCAGTGGTGCAATCTCAGCTCACTGCAATCTCCGCCTCCTGGATTCAAGCAATTCTCCTGCCTCAGCCTCCCGAGTAGCTGGGACTACAGGCGTGCGCCACCATGCCCAGCTAATTTTTTTGTATTTTATAGTAGAGACGGGGTTTCACCATGTTGGCCAGGATGGTCTCGATCTCTTGACCTCGTGATCCACCCGCCTCGGCCTCCCAAAGTGCTGAGATTACAGGCGTGAGCCACCGCACCCGGCCTGGCTACAGAAATTTTTGTGAGTTGGGAATTTGTGGAAGTCTCAGTATATATCATATGTAAATGTCAAGATTTAGCTGATACTTGCTGTAAGGAATTTATGTGGAGGCTCAACCTTCTGAGAGGTGGTGGAACACTGAAAAATTTTAAGGTAGAATAATGGATTTTCACTAAAGAAACATGAGTTATAATCTATTAGGACTGTGACTTTGGGCAGTTACTTACCCTCTGTGAACTTCAGCTAGTATCCTTATCTCACAGGGTTGTTAGGCATTTTCAACTAGGTAAAGTACATAAAAAGCCTATGGGCCAGGACTGGTGGCTCACACCTGTAATCCCAGCAATTTGGGAGGCTGAAGCAGGCAGATCACCCGAGGTTAGGAGTTTGAGACCAGCCTGGCCAACATGGTGAAACCCCGTCTCTACTAAAAATACAAAAAAGGACCAGGCACAGTGGCTCACGCCTGTAATCCCAGCACTTTGGGAGGCCAAGGCAGGCAGATCACAAGGTCAGGAGATTGAGACCATCCTGGCTAACACAGTGAAACCCCATCTCTACTAAAAATACACACACACAAAAATTAGCTGGATGTGGTGGCACTTGCTTGTAGTCTCAGCTACTTGGGAGGCTGAAGCAGGAGAATCCCTTGAACCCGGCAGGCGGAGTTTGCAGTGAGCCGAGATGGCACCACTGCACTGCAGCCTGGGCGACAGAGCGAGACTCTGTCTCAGAAAAAAAAAAAAGTTAGGTGCGTGGTGGCACCTATAATCCCAGCCACTCGGGTGGCTGAGGCAGGAGAATCACTTGAACCAGAGAAGCAGAGGTTGCAGTGAGCCAAGATCATGCCATTGCACTCCAGCCTGTGCAAAAAGCAATAAAACTTTAATTTCAAAAGAAAAAAAGAAAAAACCTTTAGATGACATTTAGTAGATACTTAGTAAAAGTAATATTTACACACTCACTTATAAGGGAGATTGGATTTGGGTCTGATAAATTATAGGTACTTGAGAAATAAATTATTCTGTTCCATATTTTCAAATTTATAACTAGTTTTTTCTTTCATCCTCTTCCTTCATCCTTAATCGTGCAGCTCCTGGATCTCCCAGGTATCATTGAAGGTGCCAAGGATGGGAAAGGTAGAGGTCGTCAAGTCATTGCAGGTGAGTGGTCGAGTACCACCATCCTGGGATATCATCCCCTTCTCTGGTACTATTCCTTTATTCAGGGACTACTAGGCTTGAAGATTATACCACAGTGAAGGGCACAGTTTCACCTCACTTCTCATTAGAGGTGAAACTTGAAGGGACCTCCGCTGCAGCTGTGACAGTGTTCTGAATCTGTGCTGTCCAACATGTAGCTCCTAGGCATGTATGGATATAGAGCTCTTGAAATGTGCCTAGTACAATTAAGGAGCTAGTGGATGGAGTCTGTATTGGACAGTGCAGCTGTAGACATTCTACATGGCTGTCATCCTGAGATTTTCTGCTCTTTTCTTGTGTGGGATCTTCCATTTCCTAGAGGCAGTGTGTACTTTTTTGGGATGTTTTGCTGGAATACATTCTTTAAAACTTCCCCCAGAGAAGATGAATGATAAAGGTAAGTTTTTCTGTGTTTTCATGGCTTTTTTGGGGGGGGGAGGAGGACAGAGTGTCACTCTGTCACCCAGACTGGAGTGCAGTAGGCAATCTTGGCTCACTGCAGCCTCTGTCTCCTGGGTTCAAGCGATCCTCGCACCTCAGCCTCCTGGGTAGCAGAGACTACGGATGTGCACCACTGTCTAATTTTTTTTTTGTATTTTTTGGTAGAGACGGGCTTCCATCATGTTGCCCAAACTCCTGAGCTCAAGTGATCTACCTGCCTCGGTCTCCTAGAGTACTGTCTTTTCACATTTGAAGGTTATTTTTATTTTACCCTTGTACTGGAGTCATTAATTTGGCTATTTATAGAATTATAAATTAGAAGTCATTTTCCCTCAGAAATTTGAGAAACACTATCTTCTAACATCTATTATTGCTGTTGAGTCAAGTAGTTAGACCATTTTTTGGCTTTTGATAAACAACTTTTTTCTCACACTGGAAGATCTTAAAAGCTACTTACTTCAGCAAGCTATTTCTTGGTTTGGGCTTTTTCTTTTTCTCTCTTTTCTTTAATTCATTTTGCTGGATATTTTGTGGACCCCCTTTTTTTTTCTCTTTTTTTTTTGAAACAGGGTCTCACTCCCATCACCCAGACTGGAATGTGGTGGTGGGATATTGGCTCACTACAGCCTCGACTGCTGGGCTCAGGTGATCCACCTTGGCCTCCTGAGTAGCTGGGACTGCAGGTGCGTGCCACCATACTTGTCTAATTTTTTTTCGTTTTTAGCAGAGACAAGGTTTTGCCATGTTGCCCAGGCTGCTTTTTTTTAATTCTCTTTCCCTTTCCTGTTGTGGTGGATTCTTTCAGCATGACAACTCATATCTTTCATTTATGGGAAATTTTCCTGTTTTCTTTTGGTAATTTCTTCTATTTTCTTATTTATGGAAGGTTTGCTAATAGAATGCTGGACTTCTAGGTTTATAATTTTCGTAATTTTCTTTTTTTATAAATGCAGGGTCTTACTTTGTCACCCAGGCTGGAGTGTAGCAGCCTGACCGTATGTAGCTCACTGTAGCCTGGACTAAGGCAGTCTTCCTGTGTCAGCTTCCTGAGTACCTAGGATTACAGACACACAACACCATGCTGGGCTAATTTTTAAGATTTTTTGTAGGAGTCTTGCTCTGTTGCTTAGGCTGGTCTTGAACTCCTGGGCTCAAGTCATCCTCCTGCCTTGGCCTTCCAAAGTGTTGGGATCACAGGTGTGAGCCGCTGTGCTTGGCCCTCTTTATGTTTTAAATTGTCTTTTGTCTCTTAATTTTTTCTGTATGTGATTTTTCTCGGCATTGTCTTTTAATCCTGCTATTGAGTGTGTTTCTGCTGTAGTATTATTTTGTTTCTGTCTTCTGATTTTTCCTTTATTAGCATCTTGTTCTTGTTTAATGAATGCATTATTTTCTCTTAGACTCTTTTCTATTCTGGTTTTTTTGTTTTTTTTTTAATGAGATGAAGTGCCACTCTTGCCCAGGCTGGAGTGCAACGGCTGGATCTCAGCACACTGCAACCTCTGCCTCCTGGGTTCAAGTGATTTTCCTGCCTCAGCTTCCTGAGTAGCTGGGATTACAGGCGCCTGCTACCACGCCCAGCTAATTTTTGTATTTTTAGTAGAGACTGGGTTTCACCGTGTTGGCCAGACTGGTCTCAAACTCCTGACTTCAGATGATCCACCCACCTTGGCTTCCCAAAGTGCTGAGATTACAGGAGTGAGCCATTGTGCCCTCCTGACTCTTATTTATTCTTAGAAGGACACATATGACTTCCCTGTTGTCAAACCTAAGGGCCAATTTATTGTCCACATCTTTCTAACGAGAGTGACATACTAGATCTTTCCCTCCTTGAAGTATTTGCTTTGCTTGGTCTCTGACACCAGTGCCTCTTACTGGTCTCCTTTGCTTGATTTGTCGCATCGTCAAGATCTCTAAATGTGGATTGCCCCAATGCCTATTCTTGGAGATTCTTTTCTTCTCTGTCTTGCTCTGTCTATGCCAAATGAGGGTTATTTCATCTAGTTCTTTGGCTTTAAATGTCTGGATCTGTATTCTGATGAATGTGAAATGTGTGGCAGTATTTTGCCCTCTGATGAACTACAGACCAGCTGCCAACATATCTTTACTTGGATGTCTAATTAGGTGTCTCAGACTTAGCATGTGTAAGATTAAATTCTTGATTCAGCCAAGGTGGGAGGAACACTTGAGCTCAGGAGTTTGAGACCAGCATGGGCAACATAGTGATACCTCATCTCTATTAAAAAATGAAAGTAAATTTAAAAATTAAAAAACAAAGAAATTCTTCATCTCCCATCCTCAACTTGCTCTTCCCTTAGTCTTTATTTTATTTTATTTTTTATTATATTTTATTTTATTTTAAGACGGGATTTCACCATGTTGGTCAGGCTGGTCTTGAACTCCCCATCTCAGGTGATCCGCCCGCCTTAGCCTCCAAAGTGCTTGGATTACAGGCGTGAGCCACCACGCCCGGCCTTCCCTTAGTCTTTTCTATATCAGTAAAGGCAAGTTTATCCTTCAGAGCTTTTAGGTCAAATCTTTATTTTCCTTTCATCCCCCACATCCACTTCATTATTATATCCAGTTGGTTTTACCTTTGAAATACATCTAGAGGCCGGCCACTTTTTTTCCCCTCTTTTCGTCCTTAACTGAAAAACATTGAGTTATGTGACTGACATGCTGGCTACTATGCTAAGGGGGAAACTCTTCCAAAAGGTTTAGTTAATCATACTCCTCAGTTCTTGCCACATTTTCTTTTTTTTTTTTTTTTTTTAAGAGACAGGGTCTTGCTTTCTTACCCAGGCTGGAGTACAGTGTCGTGATCACAGCTTACAGCAGCCCCAGTCTCCTGGGATCAGGTGATCCTTACTCCTCAGCCTTCTCAGTAGCTAGGACTATAGGCATGTACCATCTTGCCTGGCTAATTTTTTGCTTTTTGTAGAGACAGTCTCCCTATGTTGTTCAGGGTGATCTTGAAAACCCCGGGCTCCAGAGATCCTCTCTCCTCAGCTTGAGTAGCTGGGACTACAGGTGTGTACCACCATGGCAGGCTAGTTGATTTTTACTGTTTTAGAGGTAGAATCTTGATATATTGCCCAGGCAGTGATTGTTATCTTTCTGATTATTTTTCAAGAATTTCTCTTAAATTCTATGTCTAATATGATACCTACTAGCTACATGTGACTAAAATTAAATTACAGTGGAATAAAATTTAAAATTTAGTTCCTCAGTTACATAAGCCACATCTTATATGCTTATTAGCTACATGTGACTAGTAGCTACTGTATTGGACAGTACAGATACAGAATATTTTTATTATTACAGAAACTTCTATTGGATAACACTGCTCCCAACATTAATTTCTTGTCAGCTTTGGACATTACAAGTATCTTCTCCAATTAATTTTGTCCAAGGCGATATTTGTTAAATTAAAATCCTTAATTTTGGTAGAATCTAGTTTACTCTTCATTTGTAGCTGGGGATCACAGGTGTGCACCACCATGCCTGGCTAATTTTTTGTATTTTCAGTAGAAACGGGGTTTCGCCCTGTTGGCCAGGCTGGTCTCGAACTCCTGACCTGAAGTGATCTGCCTGCCTTGGCCTCCCAAAGTGCTGGGATTACAGGTGTGAGCACCTGGCCTGCTCTTTATTTTTTCTTATGGTTTGTGCTTTTGAAGTTTTATTTAAGAAGTCCTTATCTTGGCCAGTTGCTATAGCTCACGCCTGTAATCCAAGAGCAGCTTTGGGAGGCCAAGTGACAGAGTGAGACTCCATCTCAAAAAAAATAAATAAAATAATTTCCAGTTACCTTGGTCACTCTCTCCCCTCCTTTTTTTTTTTTTTTTTTTGAGATGGAGTCTCGCTCTTGTTACCCAGGCTGGAGTGCAATGGCATGATCTCGGCTCACCTCAACCTCCACCTCCCAGGTTCAAGTGATCCTCCTGCCTCAGCCTCCCGAGTAGTTGGGATTACAGGTGTATACCACCACGCTCAGCCAATTTTTGTATTTTTAATAGAGACGAGGTTTCTTTATGTTGGTCAGGTTGGTCTTGAACTCTTGACCTCAGGTGATATCCCGCCTTGGCCTCCCAAACTGTTGGGATTATAGGCGTGAGCCACCAGGCCCTGCTGGTCACTGTTTCTTTACCCAGTGTTATTTATTTTTTTTCATGGCCCTTATGTCCACTTGACCCATATTCATTTGTAAATTTATTTATTATTGTCTCCTGTTATAGGAATGTAAAGTTTGTGTGAAGGGAAAGTTTTCTGTTTTGTTCACAGTTGAATCCTCAATAAATATTTGTTGAATGAATAAAGAAACCCCTCTGAGTTAGATGGTCATGGTGTCATGTGCCTGTGGTCCTAGCTACTCAGGAGGCTTGGGGCAGGAGAATTGCTTGAGCCCAGAAGCTAGAGGTCATAGTGAGCTATGATTGTGCCACTCTAGCGTGGATGACGGAGTGAGAGCTTCCTCAAAAAAAAAAAAAAAAAAATCTTTCTAACAAGAAAATTAAAAAAAAAAGTTCTGGGGCTATCAGTGGTTTTTGTTTTTTTTTTTTTGAGATGGAGTCTTGCTCTGCCACCCAGGCTGGAGTACAGTGGCACAATCTTGGCTCACTGCAACCTCTGCCTCCTGGGTTTAAGCAGTTCTCCTGCCTTAGCCTCCCAAGTAGCTGGGAATACAGGTATACATCACCCCAAACCTAGCTATTTTTTTTTTAATTTTAATTTTATTTTTAGTAGAGATGAGGTTTAACCGTGTTAGCCAGGCTGGTCTCAAACTCCAGACCTCAAGCGATCCGCTCACCTCGGCCTCCCAAAGTGCTGGGATTCTTACAGGTGTGAACCACCAGGCCCGGCCTCTGGTAGATTTTTTAAAAAAATATTTTCTTCTGCCTTCCTGTATCATTTCTGTTTTCTCTGATTTTTTTTTTTCTTTTATGTTTTGTTTTGGTCTCTTTTCATACTGGAAGCTTTTCTCAAATGTCTGGTGATCCTTAGTATTTTGTCCTATTTAAGAATTAGGGGTCAGGTGCAATGGCTTATACCTGTAATCCCAGCACTTTGGGAGGTTGAGGCAGGAGGATCACTTGAGGCCAGGAGTTTGAGACCAACATGGGCAACATTACAAGACCCTGTCTCTACAAAAATAAAAATTAAAAAAATAGGTAGGTGACATGGCACACATGTGTAGTCCCAGCTATTCAAGGAGGCTGAGACAGGAGGATCAGTTGAGCCCAGGAGGTGGAGGTTACAGTGAGCTAGGATTGTGTGACTGCACTCCAGCCTGAGTGACAAAGCGAGACCCTGTCTCTTAAAAAGAGGGAATTGGCCAGGCGTAATGGTTCACGCCTGTAATCCCAGCACTTTGGGAGGCTGAGATGAGTGGATCACTTGAGGTCAGGAGTTCGAGACCAGCCTGGCCAACATGGTGAAACCCCGTCTCTACCAAAAAATACAAAAATTAGCTGGGTGCGGTGGCAGGCGCCTGTAATCCCAGCTACTCGGGAGGCTGAGGCAGGAGAATTGCTTGAACCTGGGAGGTGGCAGTTGCAGTGAGCCGAGATTGTGTCATTACACTCCAGTCTGGGAGACAGCAAAAGACTCCATCTCAAAAAAAAAAAAAAAAAAAAAAAAAATTAAAAAAAGAATAAGGAACTAGAAAGTTGATGGAAGCAGAATTTTTTTGTGTGTTTTGAGATGGAGTCTCAGTCTATCACCCAGGCTAGCTGGAGTGCAGTGGTGTGATCTTGGCTCATTGCAACCTCCGCCTCCTGGTTCAAGTGATTCTCGTGCCTCAGCCTCCCGAGTAGCTGGGATTACAGGTACCCACTACCACAGTCAGCTGATTTTTGTATTTTCAGTAGAGACGGGGTTTTACCTTGTTAGCCAGGCTGGTCTCAAACGCCTGACCTCAGGTGATCTCCCGCCTCAGCCTCCCAAAGTGCTGGGATTATAGGTGTGAGCTCCCGCGCCCAGCTGGAAGCAGAATTTTTGACAAATGAATTTTAATATAAGTTGATGTGCAGTGAGTCAGCTTCCTTGGAAGAAGAACTCTGGATGTCCATAACAGTAGTATTTTTTCCCTGTGGCTAGTCAGTAACTCCACACAAAAAAATTGCTTAAATCCTCTCTGCTGGAAGAAGGGAACGGGAAGGTGTCTAGAGATTCTTTTTTTTTTCTAGACTGCTCAGCAGGAGAGATTCTTATTTTGTATAGACTTTAATTAAGCTTCCTCCTTTTAAGTCCATTGCTCTACTGTTGTGTTCCCTTAGGCTAGTGTGGCTGAGCCTGGATCCTAGTAGCCTTTCTTTTTTATGTCTTGGGTCTCTTCAGGAAAAGATTCAGTTGCCCAGAAGAGCCACATTTCCGTTTACAACTTTATTTCATCATTCTGTTTCGACTTTAGTATTTTCCTGCATTGACTGTCTGGATTATCCTGTTTGTTTTCATGTTGTTATCAAGGAATAGGTCAGAGAAGGACAAATGTTTAGCCAGCATTTTTGAATTACAACATTGGCTTTCTTTAATTAAAAAAAAAAAAAAGAAAGAAAAGGCCTGCTGGGCATGGTGGCTCATGCATGTAATCCCCAGCACTTTGGGAGCCCAAGGCAAGTAGATCACTTGAGCACATGAGTTCAAGACACATGGGCAACATCGTGAAACTGTCTCTACAAAAAATAAAAAGTTAGCTGGGCATGGTGGCCTGCACCTGTAATCCCAGCTACTCGGGAGGCTGAGGCAGGAGAATTGCTTGAGACTCGGGAGGTGGAGGTTGCAGTGAGCCAAGATCATGTCATTGCATTCCGGCCTGGGCAACTGGTGAAACCCTGTCTCAAAAAAAAAAAAAAAATTTTTTTTTAAAGGCCTAAAAGTTCTAAACTGGATATAGATTTTTCCTAAAGGGTTGTTTGTACTTCTGTGGCCTTTAGTTTCCTCTAAGCATGAAAGTGAATAATATAACACAGAGAATGCTAGCATGGTTAGTTTCAGTTCTCCTTTGGGCTATTGGAAAAAAATCTTTTACTCTGTGAACTTTAAAATTCTGATGTGTGTCTGTTTTTTCATGTTAATGCTAATAGTGCCCTTTTTTCCATTCTCAGAAGTCTCCTTGGATGACTTGTGGATGAACTTGGATGATAAATAGTCACTCCAATTATTTTTTTTTAATATTTGAATTTTTATAGTGAGTATTTTTTTGTTTCTGTTTTTATTTTTAATCAGAAAAAGAAATTGTGAGGTGGACAGGAGGATCGCTTGAGCCCAGGAGTTTGCGACTGTCGCGAGCTATGATTGTGCCACTGCACTCTAGCCTGGGCAATAGAGCAAGATACTGTCTCTATTGAAAAAAAAAAAGGCCGGGCGCGGTGACTGACGCCTGTAATCCTAGCACTTTGGGAGGCCGTGGTGGGTGGATCACCTGAGGTCAGGAGTTCAAGACCAGCCTGGCCATCATGGTGAAACCCCATCTTTTTAAAAAAAAAAAAGGAAAAAAAAGCTACAAAAATTCTCACAATCTTTGATGAACTATTGTTCCATTGTTTAAAATTAAATGCCAACCAGATTGAAACTCTTTGCTACCTTAGGTTAGACAAAGACTTTTGTTTTTTTTTTTTTTTTTTTGAGAGAGAGTCTCGCTCTATTGCCAGGCTGGAGTGCAGTGGCGCAATCCTGGCTCACTGCAACTTCCATTTTCTGGTTTCAAGCAATTCTCCTGCCTCAGCCTCCCAGTAGCTGGGATCACAGGCACGTACCGCCACGCCCGGCTAATTTTTTGTATTTTTAGTAGAGACTGGGTTTCACTATGTTGGCCAGGATGGTCTCGATCTCTTGACCTCATCATCCACCCGCCTGGGCCTCCCAAAGTGCTGGGATTACAGGCGTGAGCCACCATGCCTGGCCAAGACAAAAATTTTTTTGATGGCACTAAAATAATGAACCACAAACAGTTGATAAATTACGTATTATCATAATTTAAAACTTACTCTGAAAGACACAGTTAAAATGAAGCAAGCTACGGACTGAAGGAATATATTAGCAATATGTATATCTGACAAGGACTGTCTTCAGAAAATATAAAGAACTCTTGGCCTGGTATGGTGGCTCATGCCTATAATTTCACCACTTTGGGAGGCGAAGGCAGTTGTGGATCACTTGAGGTCAGGAGTTTAAGACCAGCCTGGCCAGTATGGTGAAACTCTGTCTCTACTAAAAATCCAAAAAAAAAAAAAACTTAGCCAGGTGTGGTGGCGTGCACCTGAAATCCCAGCTACTTGGGAGGCTTAGGCACAAGAATTGCTTGAACCTGGGAGGTGGAGGTTGCAGTGAGCCGAGATGGCACCACTGCATTTCAGCCTGCACATCTCAAAAAGAACTCTTATAGTTCAATAATAAAGACAGCACAACTAAAAGATGGACCGGCAGTGGCTCATACCTGTAATTCCAGCACTTTGGGAGGCCAAGGTGGGCGGATAACCTGAGGTTGGGAGTTTGAGACCAGCCTGACCAACATAGAGAAATCCCCTTTCTATTAAAAATACAAAAAGCCCGGCATGGTGGCGGATGCCTGTAATCCCAGCTGCCTAGGAGGCTGAGGCAGGAGAATCGCTTGAACCCAGGAGACAAGAGGTTGCAGTGAACCGAGATTGCGCCATTGCACTCCAGCCTGGGCAACAAGAGCGAAACTGTATCTCAAAAAAAAAGAGTGAACTCAGAAAATAATATGAATGGCCAGTAAGCACATGAAAAGGTAGTCATCAAGGAGATGTAACCACAATGAGATGCCATTATACATTCATTAGAATGGCTACAAATAGTGACAATACCAAGTGTTGGTTGAGGATGTGAAGCAGTTGGAATTCTATACACTGCTGATAGGAGTGTAAAACAGTACAAACACCTGGAAAACTATTCAGCAGTTTTTAATAAACTATAGCTACCATATGACTCAACAGTTTCACTGGTGTTTTACCCAGGAGAAATGAAAATATATGCCCATAGAAAGACTTGTACATGAATGTTTATAGCAGGTTTCTATATTATACCCCAAAACTGAAAACAACCCAAATGTCCATCAACTGGTGAATGGATAAACAAAAATGTAGTACTGCTTAATTATAAAAAGAGATGAATTACTGGTGCATACCCAACATGGTTGATGTCAACAATATGCTAAATTAAAAGATCCAGGCACGACTGGGCATGGTGGCATATTCCTGTAATTCCAGAACTTTGGGAGGGTCACTGAGCCCAGGAGTTTGAGGTTACAGTGAGCTATGATCACATTACTGTATTCCAGCCTGGGCCAAGAGGGACACCCTGTTTCTTAAAAAAAAGAAAAAGGCCAGATTACAGTGGCTCATGCCTATAATCCCTGCACTTTGGGAGGCCAAGGCAGGAGGATTGCTTGAGGCCAGGAGTTAGAGGCTACAGTGAGCTATGTCATGCTACTACACTCCAGCCTAGGCAATAGAGCAAGACTGTGTCTCAGTCAGTCAATAAAAATAAGATATCCAGGCACAAAAGACTACATTTTTTTTTTCCCCATACAGATTGGATCTTACTTTGTTGCCCAGGCTGGTCTCGAATTCCTGGCCTAAGCAATCCTCCTGTCTCGACCTCCCAAATTGCTAGGATTATAGGCATAAGCTACTGTCCCAGGTCAAAATAATACATTTTATATGATTCCATTTATATGAAATTCTAAAAGTGCAAACAAACTGCCTATGGTGACAGAAAGCACATCAGTGGTTGGCTGGGAATAGTGGGGAAGACTGAAAAGAGGTACAAAGGGTTGGGCACAGTGGCTAATGCCTGTAATCCCAGCACTTTGGGAGGCTGAGGCGGGCAGATCATGAGGTCCAGCCTGGCAATGGAGCGAGACTTCCTCTCAAAAAAAAAAAAAAAAAATGCTAACCAGGGCCGGGTGAGGTACCTCACATTTGAAATCCTAGCACTTTGGGAGGCTGAGGCAGGCAGATTGCCCTGATCTTAGGAGTTCGAGACCAGCCTGGATAACATGGTGAAACCCCATGTCTACTAAAATACAAAAAATTAGCCAGACATGGTGGCATGCACCTGTAGTCCCAGCTACTTGGGTGGCTGAGGTAGCAGACTTGCTTGAACGGAGGTGGAGGTTGCAATAAGCCGAGATCGTGCCACTGCACTCCAATCTGGGTGACAGAGTGAGACTCCATCTCTAAAAAAAAAAAAAAATACACTTACCAGATAATACTCTTTCACAGTTCTTCCTATTTTAAACCTTTCTAACCTGTATCTGAGGATTTAGTTTATTTCCTGGTTTGTATCTTTATTCTGACTTGTTTTCCTGCTTATTATATCTAGAAAATGTGTCAACTCTTGGGCAAGTATGGTACTGATTTCATGGCATACAAAGCATATTGACTTCCGGTATGAATCTTTCATAGCTATAAGAACTTTATGGCTGGGCCCAATGGCTCATACTTGTAAACCTAGCACTTTGGGAGGCCGAGGCGGGATTGCCTGAGGTCAAGAGTTCCAGACCAATCTGGCCAACATGGTGAAACCCCATCTCTACTAAAAATACAAAAAAATTAGCTGGGCTTGGTGGCATTCACCTGTAATCCCAGCTACTTCGGAGGCTGAGGCAGGGGGAGTCACTTGAACCAGGGGAGGTGGAGGTTGCAGTGAGCTGACATCGCACCACTGTACTCCAGTCTGGGCAACAGAGTGAGACTCCATCTCAAAAAAAAAAAAAAAAAAACCTTCATGTCTGTATGTATTACAGAAAATCCTTTGACAGACACGTAAATGTCAGGGGAGAAACACCTCTACTTGAATATTTGGGTTAGTTAAGGCTTTATTGAACTGTCTTGGGTATGTTTTTTTCTTATTTTTCAGTGGCCCGAACCTGTAACTTGATCCTGATTGTTTTGGATGTCCTGAAACCCTTGGGACATAAGAAGATAATTGAAAATGAACTGGAAGGCTTTGGCATTCGCTTGAACAGCAAACCCCCCAACATTGGCTTTAAGAAGAAGGACAAGGGAGGCATTAATCTCACAGCCACTGTAAGTGGGGAAGACTACATGGGAAGGCTGCTGCAGGAATTACAGTGGGGAGTGATGTGCATGGACATTGACATTGGAAAATTTCCTGGCTTTTCCCTGCACTAACTGAGATAACACAAATGACTTTATAATGACTGACACGAAAGACTTTAAGACTAGGATAGGAGCCAGTCTCAGACTTACCTTTGCCACTTATTTCCTCTTTTGGGTTATCTATTGGGGGATAATATGGGAGTGTGGACCAGTTTTACGCTTGCATAAGGTAGATGGCTGCCAGTATCTTTTGTTTTCATTCATTTAACACAGTTTATAGAGTGCCCACCATGGGCCAAGCATTATTTTAGGCTCTGGGCAGGAATGGAAGAGGGAACAGCAAAAATCCCTTCTTTTGTATTCTAATTGGATAGAATGCAAACAGTATTAATGAGTAAAATATAATGGATTAGTCAATGACAAATGTAAGAACAAAAATAAAGTAGGGAAAGGAGATAGAATGTTGGTGTGAGGGTTGCAAGTTTTAAGAAGGTTGGTCGGGGAAGTTTGCACTGAGGTGACATGAAGGTGTGAACCAAGTGGGTATCTTGAAGAAGAACGTCTGCTTTATGCAGAAGGAACATCCAAGTGAAAAGGTGCTGAGGCAGAGCATGTCTTTCCATGTTTGAGGAACAGCAAATGGGCAAGTAAGAGAATAGTGAAGATAAAAGCATAGCATAGGGACACATGTGCTTTTACTTTACAGGAGATGGGTAACTGTTGGTTGGATTCTGTCCCACAACTAAAGATGATTTGACTTTTTTTTTTTTTTTTTTTAAAGACAGAGTCTCACTCTGTCACCCAGGGTGGAGTGCAGTGGTGCAAATCTTGGCTCACTGTAACCTCTGCCTCCTGGGTTCAAGCGATTCTCCTGCCTCATTGTCCTTAGTAGCTGGGATTACAGGCATGTGCCACCACACCCAGCTAATTTTTGTATTTCTAGTAGAGATGGGGTTTCACCATGTTGATTAGGTTGGTCTCGAACTCCTGACCTCAAATGATCTGCTTGCCTCAGCCTCCCAAAGTGCTAGGATTACAGGTGTGAGCTACCGTGCCTGGCTGACTTAGGTTTTAATGGAATAATTCTGGCTCTTGTGTTGAGAATAGACTGCAGTAGGTTAAGACCAGAAATAGAAATAATTTAAGAGGTTATTGCAATAATCCAGTCAAGAACTGATGGCTTCTTGGATCAGAGTTGTAATAGTGAAGGAGTTGAAAGTGGTTGACTGTGGAAAGATTTTGAAATAGCTGATAGTAATTACATCTGGATTGGGTGTGGATTGTGAAAGAAAGAGTCAGAGATGCCTGTTTTGTTTTTTATTTTTAAATTTTTTTTTTAGAGACAAGATCTCATTCTGTCGCTTAGGCTGGAGTGCAGTAGCACAATCATAGTTCACTGTTACCTCAAACTCCTGGGCAGCCCTTCTGCCTCAGCCTTCCAAGTAGTTAGGACTATACTCACATGCCACCACGCTTGGCTTTTTTTTCTTTTTTTTTTTTTGTAGAAACGGAGACTTGCCACGTTGGCTGGGCTGGTCTTGAAATTTTGGCCTCAAGCTATTCTCCTGCTTCAGTCTCCCAAAGTGTTGGGATTACAGGTGTGAGCCACCATACCTGGCCACATTTTTTTTGTCCTGAGCTAAAAAAAAAAAAAAAAAAGAGCTCTTATTACTAAAATGGTAGGACTTTTGGTAGAATAGGTTTGGAGGGAAGGAGAAGATCAGGATGTTAAGTTTTAGATGCCAGTTAGACATCCAGGTGTTTCTGTCAAGAAGGCATGCAAGGTAGGCCAGACACAGTGTCTCATACCTGTACATCTATAATCCCAGCACTTTGGAAGGTTGAGGCAGGAGGATCACTTGAGTCCAGGAGTTCAGGACCAACTTGGGCAACTGAGTGAGACCCACATCTCTATAAAAATAAGAAAATAAAAGAAGGCATGAAGAATTATCTAGGCTGGATATATAAATTTGGTGATTATCAGACTTTAATGTCATAGGCCTAGCTTAGATCACCAAGTAAGTGAGTATAGATAGAAAGAGAATCGGCAAAAAAAAGAGAGAATCAGCTAGGCACAGTGGCTTCACAAGCCTGTAATCCTAGCACTTTGGGAGGCCGAGGTGGGAAGATCACCTGAGGTCAGGAGTTGGAGACCAGCCTGGCCAACATGGCAAAACCCTCTCTCTTCTAAAAATATAAAAATTAGCCAGGCGTGGTGGCACATGCCTGTAATCCCGGATACTTGGGAGGCTGAGGCAGGAGAGTCGCTTGAACCTGGGAGGCGGTGGTTGCAGTGAGCTGGGATCTCGCCATTGCACTCCAGCCTGGGCAGCAAGAGTGAAACTCCATCTCAAAAAAAAGAAAAGAAAGAAAAGAAAAGAAAGAGACTCAAAGAAATAAGACTTCTTAGACAAAGAGAGAGAAGAAAAATGAAAGACTTTGTAATACTGGAAGCCAAGTAAAATATTTCAGATAGGAATGACCAGTTCTGTCAAATGCTGCTTCTCTGTCAGAGAATTGAGGATTGGGAGTTTCCTAGTAAATGTAACACTCTAGCGCCCAGATTATTTGACTGGGATAGGTTTAAGCTGTCTTGCCCAAAATATCTTTCCCATTATCCTGTCATACTGTTCGAAGTTTGGGCATTCAGGATTAATTTCTGTGTTAGTTTGCCAGGGCTGCCGTAATAAGGTACCACAGATTGGGTGGCTAAACAACAGAAATTTATGTTTCATAATTCTGGAGATTGGAAGTCTAAGATGAAGGTGACGGGCAGTGTTGGTTTCTTCTGAGGCTTCCCTCCTTGGCTTCCAGATATGACTTCATATGGTGACTTCCTCTGTGTGTCTTTGTCCTAAGCTCCTTTTTTTTATTATTATTTTTTATTTTTTAAAGAAATTGAGGCAGGGTTTCACCGTGTTGGCCAGGATGGTCTCGATCTCTTGACCTCGTGATCTGCCTGCCTCGGCCTCCCAAAGTGCTGGGATTACAGGCATGAGCCACCGAACCTGGCCTCTAAGCTCCTTTATTTATTAGGACCACCAGTATTGGATTAGGGCCCCACCCTAATGACCTCATTCTAATTTGATTACCTCTTTAAAGACTCTCTCCAAATATAGTCACATTCTGAGATACTGGGGTTATTATTTGGTGGGGGAGGAGGGAGCACAGTTCAGTGTGTAACACTTTCCTTGGAGTTTGGACATTTATTTCCTACTAAATGTCAGTGACACTCATCTGGGATGTCTTTAGTAATGAGTTCGCATCTTAGCTAGAATTTTCCAGGCACATGGATATAGGTACACTTGGGGAGGTTGTTTTTTGTTGTTGTTGTTTTGTTTTTTTAAATTTTGTGCTGACTAGTCATCTGCTGTTCCCTTTCAGTGCCCCCAGAGTGAGCTGGATGCTGAAACTGTGAAAAGCATACTGGCCAAATACAAGATTCATAATGCCGATGTGACTCTACGTAGTGATGCTACAGCTGATGACCTCATTGATGTGGTGGAAGGAAACAGGTATTGACTGAGTGTGCAGTCTGTGCCTGACTGAATTTGAAGCCTTGTGATAGAAAGAGTATTGCATCTTGAAGTTGGCAGAATTTTCTCCTAACTCCAGTTGTGCTCGTCTTTTTTTTTTTTTTTTGAGATAGAGTTTGCTCTGTCAACCAGGCTGGAGTGCAGTGGCGCGATCTTGGCTCACTGTAACCTCTGCCTCCCAGGTTCAAGTGATTCTTCTGCCTCAGCCTCCTGAGTAGCTGGGATTACAGGTGTGCACCACCATGCCAGGCTAATTTTTGTATTTTTAATAGAGATGGGGTTTCATCACATTGGCGAGCTGGTCTTGAACTCCTGACCTCAAGTGATTCGCCTGCTTCAGCCTCCCAAAATGTTGGGATTACAGGCATGAGCTACTGTGTACAGCCTGTGCTACTATCTTAAATGATGGTGGGCTTAGCTTTTTTTTTTTTTTTTTTTTTTGAGATGGGAGTCTCACTCTGTCACCCAGGCTGGAGTGCAGTGGTGTGAACTTGGCTAACTGCAACCTCCGTCTCCCAGGTTCAAGTGATTGTCCTGCCTTAGCCTCCCAAGTAGCTGGGATTACAGGTGCCTGCCACCACGCCTGGCTAATATTTTGTATTTTTAGTAGAGATGGGGTTTTGCCATGTCTACCAGGCTGGTCTCAAACTCTTGACCTCAGGTGATCCACCCACCTCGGCCTCCCACACTGCTGGGATTACAGGAGTGAGCCACTGTGCCCGGCGTTTTTTTTGACATGGAGTCTTGCTCTGTCACCCAGGCTGGAGTGCAGTGGTGTTATCATGGCTCACTGCAGCCTTGAATTCCCAGACACAATCCATCCTCCCATCTCAGCCTCCTGAGTAGCTGGGACTATGGGTGTGTGCCACCAAGTGCAGCTAATTTTGTATTTTTTGTAGAGATGGCGTTTCACCACATTGCCAGGACTGGTCTTGAACTCCTCAGCTTAAGCAATCTGCCTGCCTTGGCCTCCCAAAGTGTTGGTATTATAGGCATGAGCCACTATGCCCAGCCCATTGATATTAGACTTTAATAAGTTAAGACACTGTTAAAATTACTTGTAGCATTTGCATATAATATTTTTAGTTGCTTACTTAGTCATTTGTTCCTACATGTTGGTTGAATGTATTTACTCCTCATTTGAAAACAAACAGAAGCCAGTGTTTTCAGTTAGGCATTTTATAAGTGAGGCAGTTAAACCCTGAGAAGTTGTGGCTTGCCTAATTATTAGTAACCTTAGCTGTCATTGATTGGACACTAGGAATATGACATTGGTATATGTTGTGCTTAAAACATTTATTTTTTAGTCTTTAAACATTATGAAATACTATAAATTATATCCTTAAAACAGCCTTGTAGGAAACTGACTCAGAGGTTAAGTGACTTTCCCAGGGACACATAACATCTTTTCATATCCACAGAAGATTGCTTCCAGGACCCCCTGCAGACAGTAAAACCTGCAGATGCTCAAGTCACTTATATAACATGGTGTAGTACAGCTAACCCTCAGTGTCTGTGGGTTTTGATCTGCAGTTGGTTGAATTCAAGGATGCAAAACCTGCATATATGGAGGGCCGGCTGTGTCTAGAAAATGACACAGCTGGGATTAGAGTCAGCCTCAACGCTTCAAAGCTTGTGTTCTTTCCACTGCAGCATGCTTTCCCAGCAATTAGCTTTATGGCTGGTACTAGGGCCTGACTTGTTACTTTTCAACTCATAGTTCACTTTTTTTTTTTTTTTTTCCTTTTTTATGGGTGATCTGCTACTTATGATCCCTCTTGAGAGCGTCAATTGGGTCTAGGTAAGGGTGTGCTGTTCCACAGGCTCACAGTTTTATCAACAACTCTAGACTAATACCCGGTTTTTCTTCAACTTCTGTAGAGTTTATATCCCCTGTATCTATGTGTTAAATAAGATTGACCAAATCTCCATTGAGGAATTGGATATCATCTATAAGGTGCCTCACTGCGTACCCATCTCTGCCCATCACCGTTGGAATTTTGATGACCTATTGGAAAAGATCTGGGACTATCTGAAACTAGTGAGAATGTAAGTCTTTGTGGATAGGGTAATGTTGCTGTAGGAATTAAACCAGACTGTCCTAAAATGATACTTTCTGGGGCTCATTAACAAAATCTGGCTTTTTAAAAATTAAAAAAAAATTTTTTATTTTTCCTATTATATAACGTACATCTGAGCAGAAAAATCTGGCTCTTTTTGGAAAAACAAGTAACTTGGTTCCTATTATCTACTAGGTCATATTGAGGACACTTTTTCCTCAGGTTGGAGGTTGTCCTGGTCTGATATCAGGGGTGATGGAGGGTTGGTATACATTCAACACATGAGATACTCTTAAGAAGGTGGTAACCTTTATGCCTTCTCTATTCCAGTTACACCAAACCCAAAGGCCAGTTACCAGATTACACATCCCCCAGTGGTGCTTCCTTACTCCAGGACCACAGTGGAGGACTTCTGCATGAAGATTCACAAAAATCTTATCAAAGAATTTAAATAGTAAGTATCACGGGTATATGGTCCCTTCTTTTTCCTATGAGTTATCAATTTCACTAACTAGTAATTCTTAGGATAGCATTTTTACAAAGAAGGTAGGAAGGAGGCTGCTGAAATTGTGTGCTTGGCTAGAACTCTGCAGTGTCTTCTTAAAACCATGCCTAATTAGAACAGGAAGAGCTCTAGAAACCTCTTTAGGTCAGGAAGTCTGATGATACAAACAGCCTGACCTTTCCTCATTATTTCATCTTTCTCTTGGCAAACACAAATATTCTAGCTTAGGTCACACTGGACTCTACTGGGTGTTGAGCCACCTTCTAAACCTTAAGCATGGGCAAAACCTCCCTAATCTCTTATATTTTTCACTGCTGACACAGGCTGAAAAAAAAAATTATTGAGACAGTGTCTTGCTCTTGCCCTGGCTGGAGTGAGTGGTGCGATCCGCAGCCTCAATCTTCTGGGCTCAAGCAGTCCCTCCTGCCTCAGCCTCCTGAGTAGCTGGGAGTACAGGTGCACACCACTAGACCCGACTAATTTAAAAAAAATTTTTATTAAAGACAAGGTCTTGCTTTGTTTCCCAGGCTGGTCTTGAATTCCTGAGCTCAAGCGATCAATCTACCTTCTTCAGCCTCCCAAAGTGTTAGGATTACAGGTGTGAGCCACTGTGCCCAGCATGTTTTTTATTTTGAACCAATTTTAGACTTATAGCAAAGTTGCAAATATAGTAGTTTCCTTTTGTCTCTCACTCCACTTCTGTTAACAGCTCACATTACTATAAAATTATCAAAACAGGAAATAAGCATTGGTATGCTATTATTAACTATAGACCTTATTTGAATTTTATTACTTTTTCTTTTACTTCTGTTTTCTACTACTTTTTCTTTTGTCTGCTTTGTGTTCCAGAACTTTGTAGCATCTAGTTGTTACTTGTTTGTAGTCTTCTTGTGTTATAGTCTACCAGTAATATTTCCTTAGACTTTCACTGTCATTGATGACCTTGACACTTTTGAAGTGTTCACTATTTTATTGAATGTTCCTCACTTTGAGTTTGTCCAATGTTTTCTCATGACTGAAATGAGACTATGCATTTTTGGTAAGAATACTACAAAAATAATGATGTGTTCTCAGTGTATCGTGACATGAAATTCATGATGTTGATATACCTTACTGATGATAATCTTCACCCTGATGACTTAAGTTGGCATAGGGAGGGTTTCTCTGCTGCGAAGGTACCATTTTTTCCTCCATATTTGATAAGTATCTTGGGGTACTTTTGAGACTATGAAAGTCCTGTTTCTCTTCAAATTTTTGCCTGCTGATACTAGCATCTACTGGTGAGGCTTGTCTGTGACATTTATAGCTATAGTGTGCGTGTGTGTTTTTTATTTTATTTTTTTTTGAGACAGAGTCTCTTTCCCTCCCCCAGGCTGGAGTACAGTGGCGAGATCTCATCTCACTGCAACCTCTGCCTCCCAGGTTCAAGCAATTCTCCTGTCTCAGCCTCCTATCTGGTACTACAGGCGTGTGCCACCATACCTGGCTAACTTTTGTATTTTTAGTAGAAATGGGGTTTCACTATGCTGGCTAGGTCTCAAACTCCTGACCTCAGGTGATCCACCTGCCTTGGCCTCCCAGAGTGCTGGGATTACAGGCGTGAGCTACCACGCCTGACCTAATGGTGATTCCTTATTTTCTTTTACATTATTTATTTATTTATTTTTTGAGATGGAGTTTCACTCGTTACCCAGGCTGGAGTGCAATGGCGCGATCTCAGCTCACCGCAACCTCTGCCTCCTGGGTTCAAGCGATTCTCCTGCCTCAGCCTCCCAAGTAGCTGGGACTACAGGCATGCGCCACCATGCCCAGCTAATTTTTGTATTTTTAGTAGAGACAGAGTTTCACCATGTTGACCAGGATGGTCTCAATCTCTTGACCTCGTGATCCACCCTCCTCGGCCTCCCAAAGTGCTGGGATTATAGGTGTGAGCCACCACGCCCGGCCTCTTTTACATTTATTTATTGGACGTTTACTGAGTGTTAGAGCTATCACTTCTCTATTTAATTCATAATTAATTCCTGTCAGTTCGAGCTCTTGGTTATTTATTTTATTCTATAGGATGTAATCTAACACTATTATTAGTTTGTTGCTCAAATTATTACAAAGCTTTGGCCATTAGGAACTCTTTCATGTTGGCTCCTGTGTTCTTTTGATAAGCTTTTTTTTTTTGCTGTTGCTCAGGCCAGAGTGCAATGACATGATCACAGCACACTGCAGCCTTGATCTTAGGGGTTCAAACCTCAGCCTGCCTCAGCCTCCTGAGTAGCTGGAACCACAAGTGTGCACCACCATGCCCAGCTAGTTTTTTGCGGGTTATTTTTGTAGAGATGGGGTCCCACCTGTGTTTCCCAGACTGGTCTTGAATGCCTGGGCTCAAGTGATCCGCTTACCTTGGCCTCCCAAAGTGCTGGGATTATAGGCATGAGCCATTTATTTTTTTTAGAGATGGGGTCTTGCTGTGTTGCCCAGGCTTCTCAAACTCCTGGGCTCAAATGATCCTTGTCTCAGTCTCCCAAAATGCAGGATTACAGGCATAAGCCACCAGTGCACAGCCTTTCCTTACTTTTTGGTACTGTTAATATTTAGATGTTCCCAATTGACATTGATTTTTGCCTGCACCAGCCCTGAAAATTAGTCACTAATTTTCAAGGAGCTCCAGTTTTCACAATGTGGGTGCTAAGTGTGCTCATTGTTAGTAAGTAGGTTATCATTGCCTGTAGGCCCTCTCAGCAAGTAAAGTTAGGAAATATATGTATGGATACTAATGATGCTTAGATACACATCTGTATTTCTGTATCTGTCTTACCATTCCTCACTATCCATCCATCTTTCCTAAAAACCATGAGTTTATACTGTTACCTGATTGTAGTTCAGTACCACAGGGTTCATTTTAGCCTTCCCGCTTAGTATTACTTTTGAGATCAGGGTCTCTGTCTCCCAGACTGGAGTGCAGTGGCTCTGTCACAGCTCACTGCAGTCTCAACTTCCCAGGCTCAAGCGATCCTCCTACTTCAGTTTCTGAGTAGCTGAGACGAGACCATAGGTGTGTGCCACCATGCCCAGCTAATTTTTTTTGTTTGTTTGTAGAAACAGGGTCTCCTGTGTTGCCCTTACTGGTCTCGAACTCCTGGGCTCAAGTGATCCTCCTGCTTTGCCTTTCCAAAGTACTGGGATTACAGACATGAGACACTGTACCAGCCTTCCTTACTTTTAACTTCTTATCAACAATGAGAAATCTAGCTGTGATTATCTGTAATCTACCTTTTTTTTGGGGGGTGGGGGTGGGGGCAGTTTAGCTCTTGTTGCCCGGGCGCTGGAGTGCAATAGCATGATCTTAGCTCATCGCAACCTCCACCTCCTGGGTTCAAGCAGTTCTCCTGCCTCTCTCTCCTGAGTAACTGGGATCACAGGTGCCTGCTACCACGCCTGGCTAATTTTTTTTTGTATTTTTAGTAGAGACGGGATTTCTCCACGTTGGTCAGGCTGGTCTCAAACTCCCGACCTCAGGTGATCCGCCCGCCTCTGCCTCCCAAAATGCTGGGATTACAGGTGTGAGCTGCTGCGCCCGACCATCTATTTACTTTTTTTAAAAAAAAATTCTAGTAGTTCAGCATTTCACTCCTAATCTTACAAGAAATAGTTTAACTGGATTACGGTATTTATGAATAGCTCTTTTATGTTTACAGGCTGACAGTTCCATTTGTTTTTACCCTTTTCCCATTTGCCCTGGGAATACTTGCTGGCAGTGCTTGCACCTGCAGCATTTTACCCCAAGGTAACTTTGCCATGAAATAGCTTGCATTTATTTATTTTTGAGATGGAGTCTCGCTCTGGAGTGCAGTGGCGTGATTTCGGCTCACCACAACCTCCACTTCCAGGGTTCAAGCAGTTGTTCTGCCTCGGCCTCCTGAGTAGCTGGGATTACAGGGATGCACCACCATGCCTGGCAAAAAAAATTTTTTTTTAAATAGAGACAGGATTTCATCATGTTGGTCAGGCTGCTCTTGAACTCTTGACCTCATGATCCACCCGCCTCAGCCTCCCAAAGTGCTGGGATTACAGGTGTGAGCCACCACGCCCAGCCGCTTTTATTCTTTTCACATAACTCCAGCATACTGACTTTGGAAACAAGCCATCATTCTATTTATAGCATTCTGGTTTTAGTAGTGGTGTTTCTATTTACAAAATATAGTAATTCTCGATTGCCGAAAATGTCAAATCCTAGAAAACATAGCATTCTCATGCATGTTAACATTCTTGAACAGTTGTTGGCTGAAGATTCATTTGATGAATCTGTTTTTTCCAAAATAAATGATTCTGATGATGCAGACAATTCTGATGTTAGTTTTGTTTAGAGATAACTCCAAGAACAGTTTTTATATTTTATTTATTTTTACATTGAAAATCAGTCAGATCTGCTTCAGCCTCAAAGAGCGTGTTTATGTACAATTAAATGAGCATTGGTGGCAAACTGCACTTTTTTTTGCTAAATAGAAAAAGGGTTTTAAATAAAAGACAATAGGGCTAGGTGTGGTAGTTCATGCCTTTAATCCCAGCACTTTGGGAGGCCAAGGCAGGAGGATTCCTTGAGTCCAGGAGTTTGAGATCAGACTAGGCAATATAGTGAGACCCCTGTCTTTATCAAAAATGAAAATTAGCCAGACATGGTACCAGGCATCTGTGGTCCCAGCTACTCAGGAGGCAGAGGTAGGAAGATTGCTTGAGGCCATAGCGAGCCGTGGTGATGATCATGCCCTATACTGTAGCCTGGGCAGCAGACCAGACTCTTCCTCAAAAAACGAACCAACCAAAGAAAAAACAAAACTTACCTCTGATCCTAAGAGTACCGAGTGAAGTCTTTTATTGACCTTCAGATTCGTATATCTAAAACAACTATATTCCACATGTAAGTGCTAATTTCCACTACAGTCAAAACATTATACTTTGGCAGTTACTTTAACTGATAAGATGACTTTTGGTAAAAAGTTAAACATTGTCCTTTTTCAAACTTTGTAGATTTATATATAGCTCTTTTCTTCTATGGTGACAAAATGTTGTTCAAAGCCTTCAGAACTTTACCAGAAAATTGAAAAGCAGAGAAAAATGTCTCAGATAAGAAACATATCAAAGCAAATAGGATTTTATTTGCTCCCCATTGTACTTTTTTTTTCCCTTTAATGATTGCATTTTTTTTTTTTTTTTTGACATAGAGTCTCTTTCTGTTGCTGCCCAGGCTGGCGTCCAGTGGCACAGTCATGGTTCACTGCAGCCTGGAACTCCTGGGCTCAAGCAATCCTCCCACCTCAGCCTCTCAAATAGCTAGTACTACAGGTGCACACCACCATGCTTGGTTAATTTTTTGTATTTTTGTAGAGCTAGTGTTTCTCCTTGTTGCCCAGGCTGGTATACCTCTCTTAATAACAGAAAACTTTCAGCAATACTTACCCCTTTTCCATTTCCTTCATGTTCTTGACCACATTGATCCCTTACTCTATGCTTTGTGTTCTAATATTCATATCATTTTTATAACCATATTTTCCATTTTTTGCTACTTTAGATGTTTCTTTTTTGAGACAGAGTCTCGTTCTGTTGTCCTGGAGTGCAGTGGCACAATTTTGGTCCATTGCAGTGTCCAACCTCCAACACCTGGGTTCAAGTTCTTGTGACCCAGCCTCCAAAGTACCTGGATAGCTGGGACTGCAGGCCTGTACCTTTACAGGCGTGGGCCTGGCTAATTTTTGTATTTTTAGTAGAGACAGGTTTTCTCCATGTTGGCCAGGCTCATCTCAAACTCCTGACCTGAAGTATTCCTGCCTTGGCCTCCCAAACTGCTGGGATTACAGGCATGAGCCACTGTGCCTGTACCTACTTTGTGTTATTTTCCAGTCTTCAATCGCAGACCTTTCCCTTCTTATTTACTTATTTTTGTTAGGCTTCAGTTTCTCATGAACCTTTTTATTCTAGAAGTAGTATTAATGATTGTATGGCTTTTGATACATTTTGCTTTATTGCTTTCCAGAAAGGCTGAACTGTTTACACTGCTATCAATAAAGTAAGAGGCACTGACTTCACTGTAGGCACTGCATCTGATTCCTGAAAACTAGTTTTCTAGTTTAAGATAGTAAAATGGACACCTTGTATTTATCTACATATATTTACTTGTTAGTGCATTTGAGAATTTTATGTTTGACTAATTATTGTATTTGTTCCTGATACTCATTTTTTAAGTGTTATCTTTTAGGAATGTTTTTAAAGAGGTTTTGACTCAGTGACAATATAACAACAATATGGCCACCTTTTCTACTCCTTAGTACATAGTTCTTAGTCTCTGTGAGGCAGGTCTTGGTGTTTTATTCACCAGTTTTCATCACTAGAACATATTAAATTTGGAGACCCATGGATATAAATTACCTTCACATATTCCAGTAAATCAGGAGGGCTTATCAATTAAGTTTCTTGATAGGGAGGAAGATTTTCCTGGCATTGCTAAAGAGGGAGGCCCTATCTAAAGAGGGAGGCCCTAATTTCTTGTCAGTATCCACTGATGTTTTCAGTAAACCCAGCAAAAACAGGTATTCTCTGATAGTCTATAACTGACATTTTATCTGTAAGAATCAATCTGAAATTTTCAGGGTCTTTCTCTATAACAAATCCATGCTTTCTTTTAATTTTAAACCAGTCTCTTTATACTAATCATGTTTTTCATCTTTGACTTTCTGCAATAAGAGGAACCACACAACTCCCAGAAGTCTTTGCTGCCTTATATGTTAAGGCTTCAGTGTCTCATGCTGCTAGGGAAGATAAAACTTTTATAGGTCTATGGTTCTTAAGACCGTGATACTAAATCTGAGCAGAAGGGTGGCACCTAGGCAAATAGGGCAGAGCTAGGTTATTATTTACACTGACTGTTCTTTTTCCCTTCCATACAGTGCTCTGGTCTGGGGTCTGTCTGTGAAACACAATCCTCAGAAAGTGGGTAAAGACCATACGTTGGAGGACGAGGATGTCATTCAAATTGTGAAGAAGTGAAACCTTCCCCCTTTCCCATCTGCCGGGCAAACCACAACAGCCTTCCCCATGATCAAGCACCCTACCCCAGTTCTTTCTGGCTTTGACAGTCACTGGATCAGGATCCAGGGGAGGGAGATGGAGGCACTCAAACTGGAACTTCATTTGTCTTACCTTGATGTCACTGTGTATGTTGAACTGCATAAAGACCTGGTAGGCTGGTCAGCTACATGCAGCTTATGTGTCATTGTCAGAATTTGTTTTGGGATGGGCTGAATGAGGAAGGGCATATACGGTGAGGCAGCTACAGAAGGGATCCTTGGGAACTTGGTGTTGAATGTGAAATGGATAAAAATATGATATGCGGCATCTTATTTGATGTTTACTTATGGGAAACTCTCCAAACTAGATGTGGCTTTCAATCCTTCCAAGTGGTCTTTCCCACGTGATACTAGAGAGAGGAAGGAATTCATGTAAGTTAACTGATCACTCCCTGCAAGGCTAACCTATTTTGGGAGAACATGTAATAAAAGTACTCTGACCAGGCAGATCAGGATGTGACATTGCAGGTCTACCTCTAGTTAGCTGTGGAGCCCTGAACAAATTACTCAACCTTTATGAGCCCATTTCCTCATGTAACATGGGGATAGCAATAGCATTTGCTTTCTGCAGTGGTGATTGTTAGTAATGGAGGGTGATGGTACTTACACATTGCTTAGCACAGTATTTGATGTGTAAGTACTCAATGACTGTTGCCTTTTGTTGCACTGAGCCTTTTCCTTTATTGGGCTGTCTGCCCTATGCAGAGCGCAGCTGTACATCATCAGTGTTGGGCTGACTGTTGAGCTAAACTATGCTGCCAGCTGGGCCACTAAATGCCTTCTTCTTTCCCATAACCCAGCCTTTCTGCTTGAATCTCCATGGCAGTCCTGGCCTCACCCAGTAACTTGGGTGATGGCATGAAAGCAGAATGTTGTAAGTGAGGCAGCTGGTGTGATCACAGCAGGTTTGCGTGTTTGTATATGTATGGAGATGGGAGGTTAGGAGGAGGGTTGGTGTCAGGACTACTTGAGAGGATACTAAGGACATAATCAGATATATGGAGGGCTAGGAATATAGGAATTTAAGGTGATTGCTCCAATTATGTGAAATTGATTGATAAAAATCTTGGTGTGGTGAGTTAGTAAGAATATGGGCAGAGGAGGCTGGGCCCAGTGGGTCACATCTGTAATCCCAGCATTTTGGGAGGCCAAGGCAGGAAGATCGCCTGAGCTCAGGACTTTGAGATCAGCCTGGGCAACAGATCGAGGCCCAGTCTCTACAAAAAATTTTAAAAATCAGCTGGGCATGGTAGTATGTGCCTGTAGTCCCAGCTATTCGGGAAGCTGAGGTGGGAGGATTGCTTGAGCCTGGGAGGTCCAGGCTGCAGTGAGATAAGATGGGCCACTGCACTCCAGCCTGGTTGACAGAGTGAGACCCTGTCTCCAAAAAACTAAAAAATAATAAAGAACATGAGCATCTCAGAAGGGAGGGTGTGGGCATATAGGTATGGAGGAGAAATCTTAAACTTGGTAACTAACTTGCTCTTGGGAAGAAGAGAAGTCAAACATTATTTCAGTATGGACAGCAGAGGTGATAGAAAATCAAGAAGGAGAATATGTTTGCAGCAAGGCAGAATTTGATTATTTCTTCAAATAAGGCAAGCTAGAGCTTTTACAGCAGGTTGTGAAGGATCACAATGTGGGATTATCTACATACTCAGCCTCTGTCCAATGGTTATTCTTCCTGCTGCCCTAATAAGTCATTTCCCTTTGATAGTCTTCCTGGAGCTTGCGCTTAGCACTGTCCCCAGACCCAGAAAATAAGCCCCTGAAGCCTGGTATGCTAGTTACTTTTCGGGATATAGGTCTTGATACCACTGGTGCATTCATGATACAGGCCATGATCTATAGCCTGCGCCAACCCTGCAGGGGAACAGGCTTTCTGAGCTATGGGATTTCCAGGAAGGTTTGTTCTCCAGCCAAAACATACTAGGTTTCTCGGGACTCTTCTTGCCAAAATTCACTTCCATTGAGCAAGCATTTAGCTCTGCCAGGATGTTGGGGAGGGAAGGTTGCTGAAATCCAGTTCATCCAAGGCCTCAGGATGTGCTATGAATAGACTTTGTCTCCATCTTAACACTCTCCTCATGGCTTGATCCAGGGCCCCCCTAGTCTCCTTGAGGAGAGGATGACCCTACCTTTCCCTTTCTCTGGTGGGCTTAGACTTGGCAGTTCTGGGAGAGGGGTACAGTTTGGTGTTGGGAATGCTGCCTGGGGTATGGCTGCCTGGGGTACAGCCACTGTGGAGGTACAGCTAAAGGCTCCTCACGAACTCTAAGACTTTACTGGTTTGGCTGTCATAGCATGATTTGAATTTCCTGTGCTTTTACATATTCCATGTTGTTTCTTTCCTGACTTTATTACAAGTAAACAGATCCAATGTGTTTAGCTGCATTTAGCAGAAAGCACTAATTTAACCAGCTGAAATGGAAGGAAACTTCATCTTACCTTTTTGGGAAACTGTTCCCCAGAAGCCACCAAGCCAGTTTGTCCTTGTCTCGTGGCCTAAAATTGGGTCACCTATTTTTTAATCAGTTGTTGGTAAAGGGAATAGAATTATTGAAGAACCAGAGTTTATCCCTGTAAGTTAACCTCATTCTTGGTTTGTGTTTATGTTCATAGTTCACAAGGGCCAGTGGACCTCATGCTTCCCCTCCCTTAATAGAGTCTGGCTTCTGAGACACTCAGAAGCAGGTTGGGCACCATGGCTCATGCCTGTAATTCCAGCACTTTGGGAGGCCGAGGCGGGTGGACAACCTGAGGTTGAGAGTTCAAGACCAGCCTGGCCACTATGGTGAAACCTCATCTCTACTAAAATTAAAAAATTAGCTTGGCATGGTGGTGGGCACCTGTAATCCCAGCTACTTGGGAGGCTGAGGCAGGAGAATCACTTGAACCCTGGAGGCGGAGGTTGCAGTGAGCTGAGATTGCACCACTGTACGCCAGCTTGGGCACGACAGAGCGAGACTCCGTCTCAAAAACAACAAAAACAGTAGCCACCTCCTAGGGGAAGACCTAGCTGTACTCTGTTCACTCATTCCCACTTCTTTTTTACCACTGACCTCCCAAAGACTGTTTCTTTTGGGAGAGAATATTCTTTCCTCTCCTACCTGACCTCCCCTGCTTAACAGATTTTCCATGATATGCTTTGTGGCCCTCAGCAGTTTTACTTACAGGATGCCTTCCATATCCTTAGCTTCTCTTAACTTTTATTTTGCACATCCTTCTAGCACTGATTACTTCTGAACTCATCTCGTGCCTGCAAGACATCAAAAGTTTTTCCAAAGATATCTCTTCCTCTCTGCGCTTATCCTGTATCAAGTTCTTAGCTCCTTGAAGACTGCATTAATGTCTCTTTTGCCTCCATCCCCCACCCCTGCTTCCTCTAGTCCTTGTGTTTACCAAAATACATCTGCTAAAACCTGTATGTCAGCTTCTGCTGATACTCTTAGCAACACTCCCTTATTTCCTTCTGACTCCATTTTGCCAATCACCAGCTAATGGCTTTGCCCTTTGCATAGTACCTGTTTGTTTCCGTCCTACTAGCTTCTAGCCTGAAAAGGAAGCCTTTACTAGCAGGTTTAACCCAGTCCTCCTTACCTTGCACCTATTAACGTTGGTTCAACATGAAGGGGCACGTAAGTGGAAGATACACGGGAAAGATGGAACTGGATTCAGACATCTGTGTTCTGCCATTGACACTTGGGACTGCTTTCCAATTTTCACCTGTGGAAACCAGAAAGGATTTGCCAACAATTCTAAACATAGTGTCTATAGGGTCTATTTCTGAAGCTGAGGAATCATATGAGGTGAATACTAATGAGGTTGAAAGTACCAGGAAGAGACTGACCTCATGCATAATCCACGAAGCCAGGTTTTGTTGAAAGATGACCTGCTTTCTTGTATTCCTGCAAGTACAGGGCAGGATAGGCACAGTTCCAGGCTTATAATCAGTACCCCTAACACTCAAGACTTGGGCTGCTCAAGACTACCACCCTTGTAGTAAAAAAATCCAACCACCTTGACCTTCATCTCCTTACTTCACCATTTAGCATGGAGTCAGAAGCTTTTATGGTCCTAAATGGACAAATACCGAGAACTCTGGTAAACTAACTTGAGTAGCATAGAAAATAAGTATCATCACCTCGTAGCAGGACTGAAAAACTTCAGTTAGGAAAGCGGACTCAGGACCCTGCTGTATTCTATAACATCTTTATCCTCCAATGCTGTGTATATACTAATAGTTACGGTGGATGATAAAACAATTGTGAGCTAAGGAATGTGATACAGAACACAAGGAGTCAATACATGAGTCTTAAGGGAAATTCTTAGATTCCAGTGGGTTGAATCAGAACTCTGAGCTTACAGAAACAGGATGTCCCAGTAAACATGATTTGTTACAGAGAAACTACCATATGTAATAGATGATTCCCTAATAAATTGTTTTCACTTGGTTGGTTTAATCTTGGAAATTATACTGTAGCTATCCTGGTGTTAGCCATAAGGCTCCCTACTTAGAGGGTCAGTCCAGTCTAAACTGACCCACTGAGGTCTTTAAGTCTCAAGAAAAAGGCCATAGCTTCTTTCTCCTAAATCAAGATAGAGTTCAGTTTCCATAGATTTTTTTTTTTTTGAGACAGAGTCTTGCTCTGTCACCAGGTGCCAGTTTGGAGTGCAGTGGCGCAATCTCGGCTCACTGCAACCTCCACCTCCCGCGTTCAAGCAATTCTCCTTCCTCAGCCTCCCGAGTAGCTGGGACTACAGGCGCGCGCCACTACGCCCAGCTAACTTTCGTGTTTTTTTTTTTTTTTTAGTAGAGATGGGGTTTCACCATGTTGGCCAGGATGGTCTCGATCTCGACCTCGTGAGCCGCCCACCTCGGCCTCCCAAAGTGCTGGGATTACAGGCCTGAGCCACTGTGCCGTGGTCAGTTTCCATAGGTTTTAAAGAAAAATTTAAACTTCAGATCACTGCCCTCAAGGAACATACTGAGCATAGCTCAGCTGGTTAGAAATTAAGAAGGCCAGTCTGGGCTACATAGTGAGATCCCGCCTCTACAAAAAATAAAAAGTGGTGTGGCCTGTAGTTCCATCCACTAGGAAGGTTGAGGTAAGAGGATGGCTTGAGCCCAGGAGGTTGAGGTAGCAGTGAGCCGTGATTGCACCACTCTATTCTAGCCTGGGCAACACAGAGTGAGACCCGTCTCCAAACAAACAAACAAAATTAGGAAGGGTTTCAGAGAGGAAATAAACACAACAATGCCAGTTTACTTCATACACACACTTAGCATATGCAATTTTAATCAACCAAAAGAAAATCCCAAATGTACAAGTGAAAAAAATCCAAACTGTTGACACAGGCTTAACTAATATCAGCTACTTTTATGTACAGCTGTATAAGTTCAAAAAAGCTATCCTATATGTATATACAAAAGTTGTTTATACACAGGTCTGTACATAAGGGTCTGTACATTTATTTCCTCAGAACCCTTAGGTGCCATCTCTTGCTGAGGACACCAACACTTCATTCACATATCTTACAAAAAAGAAAGACCATTTCCAGGATTGACAACATTGTGAATCCTGTATTCAGACAATGTACCCCTCCACTGGACTGGTTAAAATCCTTCCATCATAATGTGGATCACACCAGGTGCATGGGTTCCCCCAAGCAGCTTCACACAGAGTGCTCCAAAGTAAAAGCCCATAAACCAACCCGAGATGAG
The DNA here is from genome assembly GCA_036589455.1 of Ateles fusciceps. Lineage (NCBI taxonomy): Eukaryota > Metazoa > Chordata > Mammalia > Primates > Atelidae > Ateles > Ateles fusciceps. The sequence continues at coordinate 9,459,847 of JAZHEH010000882.1, read as the reverse complement.
GAAGCAGAGTCCTGCCCAGGGTGCCACCACAGGTCTGGGCTTAGTTGAGTCTGCCTGCCCTGCTCACTGTCGGTATTCCAATTCATCTACACTGATAACTTTGGTGGGCATGGAGGGCAGGGGTTGCTGTAGCACATCTGAGCCAAACCATTTGGCGAGTCCCACGGGGGAGCTGCTCCTCTGGCTGGGGCGATGCTCCAGCTGGGAGTGCATGTGGGGCAGGCCTGACCGGCTGGGCACGTTCTGAGGGGCTGTTTGAACACTGACAGCTGCTGCCTGGGAACCAGAGCCTGGAGGATGCAAAACTGTGGAGATAAGAAGGGTTATTCACAGCATGAAAAGGAAAGAAGTTTATTAGACCCTGCTTCATTCAAACCCTATCCAAATAGAGTCTTTACTAGAGGATTTTTTCTAGGGCTTCTTGAGAAAACTCCTTTGTAAAATGCCAATGATGCCAGAAAACAGTACCATGGAAAACTGAGCTATTCAGCTACCAGTATTGAAAACCCATCCTGGATGACATGACCACTACTTCTCATGGCAAGTAACCACATCACAGAAGCAGCAACATTAACTGGTGAGAGGGCATATACCCTGGGCAGGCCCGATGCTCAACCTCTGTTGGAAGGATTCTCAGCCCTGTCTCCTAAGAGGCAAAGGACAAAGAAAGCCAAAGCACCCTTGGCTCTTCCCCCACTGACTTTGCAGGCACAGTAATCCCAAATTGCACTGAGGTCAATTTACTTCATTTTATTCTCTGGTTACACCCTTGCCCCAAACTTAGAACAAGTTAATGAATGAAAATGTCAATGTTAATTCATCTCCACTGGAAACTAGTCCTAAAAGCTTCAAGATTCTTTTAAGTCCATCCCAAACTCACCTGTCACATTCCTGAACCTACCTGAGCGCTGTAGCTGCTGTTGCATCATTGCCAGATGCAGAGGTGTTCCAGGACGAGGGTTTAAGAGAGGGTGACTAGCAGCAGGTAAAGGGTAAAAGGGCTGACCCAGGATAGGGCCAGATATTCCCTGTAAATGAGTCAAGTCCATCCCAGGAGGAAGCACACCTGTTGAGCAGAAAAGGCATGCTGCTGAGTAGTCTTAATGTTACCTGGAAGTTTTCTGGCTTCACTGTACAGTTTTGCTGATCTGAAAGTTTATTAAGAATGAAGGGCTGGGTGAGGTGGCTCACGCCTGTAATTCCAGCACTTTGGGAGGCCGAGGCAGGCAGATCACAAGGTCAGGAGTTCAAGAGAGCCCGGCCAACATGGTGAAACCCCATCTCTACTAAAAATACAAAAATTAGCTGGGCATGGTGGCGGTCGCCTGTAATCCCAGCTACTCAGGAGGCTGAGGCAGGAGAATTGCTTGAACCCAAGAGGCAGAGGTTGCAGTGAATTGAGATCACACCATTGCACTCCAGCCTGGGTGATAGAGCAAGACTCTGACTCAAAAAAAAAAGAAGAATCCTCTGGCTCACACCTGTAATCCTAGCACTTTGGGAGGCCAAGACAGGTGGACTGCCTCAGGAGTTTGAGACCAGCCTGGCCAATACGGTGAAACTCCATCTCTACTAAAATACAAAACAAATTAGTAGGGCATGGCGGCGTATGCCTGTAGTCCCAGCTACTTGGGAGGCTGAGGCAGGAGAATTGCTTGAACCCAGGAGACAAGAGGTTGCAGTGAGCCACTGCACTCCAGCCTGGGCGAGAGTGAGACTCAATCTCTACAAAAATAAAATAAAATAAATAAAGAACCCTCCAGCTAGGTTCCTAATCTTTTAAAAGACTAGGGGGGGGGGACTGACTGGATTGGACCTACTGCCTACCAGTTGGATGGGAGAATCCAGGGAAATCTCCCACATTATAGCACTTCATCAGTGCCAACAATTGTCCTGGTAGGTCCATAAACTGACACCCAAGTCAGGCTGGAAACTCACCAGCTTGGAGCAAATTCGGAAGATGCTGTGGATGTACTCCCTGTGCCAGCATTCTCTGCACCAATCCTGGGTGAAGCTGGTGAGCAGGCCGAACCATAGGGACATGGGGGACAAGGGGAACTTGGTGGACAGGGCGGAGAAAAGGTGTTGCAGGAACTGGGGATGCCAAGGTGGTGTTTTTCTCCCAGCTGCTTTAGGTCGATAATCTTGTTCTTTGGTGTAACGGTTGGTCTGGGACAGTGGGGTGGAACACGAAGACCTCTGTAACGCTGATAGTTTTGGATTTGTAGTGGGAGAAGAGACTCGATCAGCACTGGGTACAGAGCTGGATGACAGGAGGTTCTCTATGAGGATCCAAACAAAAAATATTTTGGTAAACCTCTCCCTTACACTTTTGGCCTCCCCACTCGTCTAGTAAATTATTTCTTAAGGTCACAATTCTTATCTGATACCCTTAACAAGGTTAGAGAACTACATGGTAGGAACCATCATTTGCCTCATTAAACAGGACCAAAGGTGAATTATTGGACACCCTTCTCTGCACAAATGGCTGTGGCCTAGATTATTTAAGTGGCAAAAAGAGTCTGGTCAAAGAACCCAAACTGTCTTAATAGTATCAACAGGATTTCCTCCCCCACCAACCACCCAAGCCTTCTCAAACACAGGCAAAAATCTCTCAGATCTATACTCTACACCAGTGTAAACCCTAATTTAGAATCTGAGTGTTACCACGTCCCTCACAATCCCTACTGTGCAACTCCTAAAAAGCTTCTCACATTCTTTCTATATTGGACACTTAAGTCTCCAGAGGCTGGATTTCAGAAGTAAAACTAGCTGAATTATATTAATTTGCCAAATAAGTATACTAATTATTCAACTTTGAAGCCTAAGTAAGGATCCTAAACTAACGCTCATTCTACCTGTCTGGTAGTAGCATTCAGACTGGTCAGAATTTCAAGCAACCGAGCAACTGTGGGCTGGCCCAGTTCTTCTCACTGTCACACAGAACCTTCTCACTGACACAGAACCATGGTCCAGAGAAGTTAGGGGTCTTGCCCAGGGCTTTGCATAGAACGTCAGGCTGGACAGCACTCAGGCCCATGGTCTCTCCATCACATACTTTCTTGAGCAGTGCCCTTAACAGCTCTGCGGTACCTTCACTAGACTTCTGAGCATCCTCTTCCTGTCACCAAGAGCTGCTTTTCCAGATGCTGGCTCCTCCTTGCTCTTCTCTTTGCTCTCGTACATCTTACGAATCACTGAGGTAGGGGTAAAGGAAGGAGAAAGCTGCAGAGAAAAGCAACTGGCATTAGCACATTCTCTACATGCCTTTCTCTAATACTAAGCCAGGATTAACTGGTGCTATTCAACAAAGAGTCCCCACACTGGTAGCGTAGGCCAACTCTAGTATTCTGTTCTGTAGCTGCTGGAGGAAAACAGAATGGGGCAAGTAGGCAGTGTCCCAAGCACATCATCCCTTATTCACAATTCTGTGATACTAGGGATATGCCTATGCAGCCTCTGCTTCACACATTTCCCCAGCCTGGGATTAGGCTGGCAAGAGGGGAAAGAACATGGCCAGAAACATACCTTGGAGCAACTTCCTTCTGTGAAAGGACATTTCAAAGACAACCTCAGAACCAAAATTACTCCATATTCCTATTTCCCTTCTTAACTTGGCTACCAGAAAAGTTAATTATCTCAATAGTCTCCTTAGCCATCACGATTAATCACGAGTCATTTCTTATCTCTTCACTATTTCTACTTTGATGATTTTATTAACCATGTCCCTTTTCTCACCAAACAACCCTACATATTTGATGGCAGGAGACAGGACATGATTTATGAACAGAAAAGCTCCTTCCAGATGCTGCTGCCTTCAAGGTGACTGGTGCAAAGATCCACATGGGGTTCTGAAGCACACAGCGAAGTGTTTTTTCCTTCTCTTATCAGCTTTGAATAGATGGTAAATATCTGTGGGGGAATGAAACTTTTTTTTTAAGACAGGGACTCACTAGGGAGTGCAGTGGCATGATCTTGGCTCACTGCAAACTCCACCTTCTGGACTCAAGTGATCTTCCACTTCAGCCTCCAGAGTATAGCTCAGACCACAGATGTGCACTACCATGACTAAAATTTTTTGTCTTACTAATTTTTTGTATTAGAAAGGATCTCATTAGGTTGGCCCAGTCTGGTCTTGAACTCCTGAACTCAAGCAATCCACCTACCTTGGCCTCTCAAAAGGCCTGGGATTACAGGTGTGAGCCACCACACCCAGCTAGAATGAAACTTTTTTTTTGTTTTTTTTTAGACAGAGTCTTGCTCTGTCACCCAGGCTGGAGTTCACTGGCTTGATCTGAACTCACTGCAACCCCCACCTCCGGGGTCCAGGCGATTCTCCTGCCTCAGCCTCCCGAGTAGCTGGGACTACCGGCGCCTGCCGCCATGGCCAGCTAATTTTTGTATTTTTAGTAGAGATAGGGTTTCACCATATTGGCCAGGCTGATCTCTAACTCCTGACCTTGTGATCCGCCCACCTCAGCCTCCCAAAGTGCTGGGATTATAGGTGTGAGCCACTGTGCCCAGCCAAATGAAACATTTTTTAAAGTAATGATAGTTATAAAACTAGACTTGTCACTGCATATAAGCAAACCCTTCTGTTCCAGCCTTAGTTCATATCACTGAGACCTGAAATGGGGAATCCGAACTTGTGAACTCCCCCACTGGACTCCCACTGTCTGACCCAGTCACCCCTGTCTACTTCATTTCCTGTCTCTCATTCTTGTCCTCCTGTCTCCCCACACCAGTTTCATTTCTTTGAACATGCTATACCACCTCGTGTGCCCTGGCCCAGAATCATCTCTGCTGGAACATATTTTCCCCAATATAGGGGCTTCACTAAAATCCTAAGGCTTAGATTGTGTCCTGAAAGGGAAAGACCTAATAGATAGGTATGAAAGACTACTAGGTCAGTTATTCCTTTGGAAGGAACTCAAGGACATTTAGGGCACACAGTGGTACAACACATGTACAACCAAACAAGGAGAAGCCTTAAAGTCCTTCACAGTCACTAAAGGTCACTGACCATGCTTGTGATGGAGGCAGCAGGGGCAGGGGAAGAGGAATTCCCTCGATGCACTGGTGCTGGTGACTTGGTCACTCGCTGTTGCCTGTGAACAAACCAATTATCAGCATCAACCCCAATTTGCTTAACTTCAAGTCTTAAACCTATATAATACTTAACACCAGCCTAGGAATTTTAACATCCCCTTTCCCTTACCCAATTCAATTTCCCAAGCATTTAGGCATAACATATGCAGAAGCACATGCTAAGTTCTGAGGGAAGACAAAAGCAAAATGAAACATGGTCCCAGTCTTGTAAGAGCTCTCAGTCTACTGGGGGGAGACAGTCACACAGAGCAAACAAAGGCATGTAGATATTAGGCACCAATAAAGTACAATGGGAAAATGGAGGGGGTTAAAAAGGAATGACAGGGCACTGCAGGGATGCTTCTTGGGGAAGAAGCTGCATTAAACTGGGTGTGATCAACAGGAAGCTGAAGATGGAGAACAACAGTTCAGGTAGAACAGGTACAGGAACTTGGGAGGGCCTTGGGAGTTGTAGGGTTATCCAGAGCTGGTGTATAGTTTACTGGAGACTACACCAGTGAGGTACACTAGGGAGGGCCTTCATTCTTGGGTCGGCTGTGCTTCACTGGGCAGAGAGCAGCAATAATTAGCACAGTGCCTGGCATAGAACTGATGCTCTGTGTGACACTCGTTCAAATCAAATATAGAATCAAAAGTTTCAGCTATTTTAGGACTACTCTTGGTCTACACAAGATTGATCTCAGGCCTCAAAGGTCAAGACCCAAGTATAGTCACTGACTTGATCTGAATCACAGAGAGATGGAAAACCGAAATTCATGGCTTCTTTCTAGTTAGTACCCCCATTGCTGCCATACTGTGACTGTGAGAATGACAACATGGGCAGACAGATCAGTACTATTCTGAGTGACTAAATGACGAACCCCAAACTTGGGGGTTCCACGTGACCTTTCATTTTAGTAAACATATTTAAGCACCTGCTACAGACATTGTTCCAGGTTCTTGGGATACAGCAGAGAACAAAAGAAAAAAATCTCTGGCCTCATAGAGGTTACATTCTTGGGACTGCAGGATGGAGTGGGGTTACTACAGGCAGGGAGACAAAAAACAAATAGCATGCTAGACAGTGATGATACAATTAACACAAGCAAGGTAAGGGGAAAGGCATGTTTGTTTGAGGAACACAACTATACACAGGGAGAACCTGAGAGGCTGACATTTTTTTTTTTTTTTTTTTTAAGACAGGGTTTCACCATATTGGTCAGGCTGGTCTTGAACTCCCGACCTCAGGTGATCCGCCCGCCTTGGCCTCCAAAGTGCTTGGATTACAGGCATGAGCCACCACGCCCGGCCGAGAGGCTGACATTGATCCAAAACATGAAGGCTAGACTGACACTGACTCGCATCTACTTGCTAGTTTTGAGTAAGCCACGTTTTAAAAACGTAAGTTTTCTGTGTCTGTAAAATGCAGTTACGTACCCCCTCATCTACCTCACAGGGTTGATGCGAACATCATATAAAATTCTGGGCCAGGTGCGGTAGCACATGCCTGTAATCCCAGCGCTTTGGGGATCAAAGCAGGTGAATCACTTGAGGCCAGGAATTCAAGACTAGTCTGGCCAACATAGCAAAACCCCATCTCTACTAAAAATGCAAAAAATTAGCTCAGTATGGTGGCACACTCCTGTAGTCCTAGCTACTTGGGAGGCTGAGGCATGAGAATCGCTTGAACCCAGGAGAAGGAGGCTGCAGTGAGCCAAGATTGTGCCACTGCACTCCAGCCTGGGCAACAGAGCGAGAGACTGTCTCCAAAAAAACAACAACAAACAAAAACCCGATGTTAAAAGTACTCTGAAAGTCACAAATCACCATCAGTGAATACTGGGTAACTACATTATGCTATAGAGAGAAAGCATGTGAAAGGGGTTCAGCAGACAAATCTAGAGCTCTCTGTTACAGTTGAGGTGTGCTATAAATAGGATGTGTTTGTGTAAGGGTATCTCCTGGTCTCAGTGTCTTCTGAAATGGTTAACAGGTAAAACCAGCTGAAGCAAAACACTGAGGCACTACGGTAGTAACTTTAAGAATCACATCAAAACATTAATTACCAAGTATTTTAAGTATTTTAAGGACTAAACTGTAGTGTTCAGGGATGTGTATTTTGGTGATAAAACTCAAAAATAATTAAGGTAGTGATCACTTTTAAAGGCTGGACAGTGGACAGTTCTGAGGAGAAAGAGGTATTATTGGCACAGGGTGCATGGAGGGCCTCTGAGAAGTTAACAAGGAAGTTTGCCTTATAATAAGCTACACGTTTGTTTTATATAGTTTTCTTTATCTGTTTTATTTTACAATAAAACAGTATTGCCAATGCTTTCCCTTTCTCCCCCAACTTATACTTTCATTTTGCCACTTGTTACAACTAAAAAGAGGAGAGAGAGCTCAGTAATCTATTTGTTAACAACTCTGATCAACAAACCCATCAACTCTGGCCAACAAACTGTTGATGTAGCAAACCTGCATCAAGAGAGTTTGATAAGAACATCTCATCTGTGGGGGAAAGGAATAAGGAGCTATGCTAGTTCCACTTGTAAAAATGCATTAACTGGTAGAAACATCCTAAGATTTTAAAATATATTTACTCATAACAATCTTGACGTAAATTAGGCAAGCGACATCCCTTCCAAATGGCTAATTAGCAAACTCAAAGAAAAAAAGTAATTTGTAAATCAAGAACAGAAATAAAACCATATAGAATGAAAACCCTACGCCCTTGCAGTAGCATTTACTCGTATTTCCTCTATTTAATCTATTTCTTCTATTGATTTGGATTGGGATGGAATTTCTACCACATACTGAACAACATACCACAGTATGTGCAATAGAATTATACTGCAGATAAGTAATTTGTTAATTTCAGGAAAACTGTATCTGTAAATCTCCACATGAGTAGGATTAGTAATTTACCTGTTTCTGAATCCATCTCTGGTTCTGTCCACCTGTGGTTTGCCAAAACCAGGTTGGTAGAAGTTTGCTGCCTGTACAGCCAGGTCATGTGGCAAGGCCAGCCCCTCTAAAGCTGCCTGTTGCAACTCCAGCTGGCTCATCTGCTGAAAAGAAGTGAGAGGGGAGGGTCAGGAGAAGAGTGAGGACACAGCACACTTTCTTCAAAGGTCTCTCCTTCACTCTTAGAAAGGTAGGTTAAGCAGAAGCTGAGAAAAATTAGGTACTACAAACTGAGTAAATTGTGCTGCACTGAATAAGATTTTAACAATTTAAGTATTACTTGAATTATTCAGCAAATTGTCTAACCTTCACTGAGCTTGAAATATAGATCAAAACCATTTCTTTGTTTTAGAGACAGGGTCTCACTCTACCACCCAGGCTGGAGTACAGTGACACCATCATAGCTCACTGTAGTCTCAAACTCTTAGGCTCAAATGATCCTCCTGCCTCAGCCTCCTGTGTATATGAGACTAAAGATGCATGCCGCCATACATGGCTCATTTTTTAAATTTACTTTTGGGCTCAAGCGATCCTCCTGCCTCGGCCTCCCAAAGTGTTGCGATTACAGGTATGAGCAGACATGCCTGGCCTCAAAACTATTTCTAAGAATCACAGTAATTCAGCTCTCCACCCCACATCTACCAATAGGGTGAAGGGCAAGCAAGAGATTGAGTTTCAGAAAGAGCTCAGCCTGACCTGGGCCGTGATGGGGCTCATGGGTTTGCGCATGCCTTGGAATGGATCTCCGAGTAGCTGCTGTGGTCCTGGTGTGAAACCTGTCAGGAAAGTTACAGTATCAGTGAGTACCAAGATGGTACAAATGGATCAGGGAGGCATTTTCATTAATGCATGCCACTTCTTGCTGAACACCATCTCTTGGAAAGCACTGATTTCTTGGGCTGACAGATGTCCTCCCTCTGTACCCCAATAGTGGGCTATGTGGACCTCAACCAGATCACTGCCTGAATTGCTGGTGTATCCACCTTCTCAACTAAGCCATCAGCTTTGTTCCTTTTAAAGCCAAGACCTCTATCTGGGAAAGAAGAGCTTTTCCAGCGAGTAGTTTGTCCCGTTATCACTCAGCCAGCTGGAACTAAAGCAGACACCATTGCTCTGAGAGTACACATTCTCTCCATTCTCTCTCTTGACTGTGGACAGAAGATTTCAAAAAATGCCTCTCGAGGTTTGTTTGGCAGGAGCCAGAGTGGCCAGCAGCCTAAGGTGGTTCAGGATGGCAGGAACACTATGACATTCCATGCAAATACTTTGCTAAGACACTTTCTGGAACTTTTCTTTCAGTCACATTCTGAATTAGCCATAAGACTTAACAGCAGATTGTCTATCAAACTCAATAGCTTCATAGAGAACCACTACGCTGACTTCTACTGTATCAAAGAAAAACTTAAGAAGCCAAATTAACTTTTTTTTTGGATTAAGTTCCCAAAAGTAAGGAATGAGACTAAAGAGCTGGATAAAAGATTTATTTCAAGAAAAAAATATCTATAACATGAACATATTCACCTAGAAGGGCAACTGATAAGGTATCTTCCACGTTTGCTCCCCCATTCCCCGAAAGTATAATTTTTTTTTTTGAGACAGAGTCTTGCTCTGTTGCCCAGGCTGGAGTGCAGTGTTTCGATCTTGGTTCACTGCAACCTCCGCCTCTCGGATTCAAGCAATTCTCCTGTCTCAGCCTCCCCAGTAGCTGGGATTACAGGCATGCACCATCATACCTGGGTATTTTTTGCATTTTGAGAAGAGACGGGGTTTCACCATGTTGGCCAGGCTGGTCTCGAACTTCTGACCTCAGGCGATCTGCCTACCTCAGCCTCCCAAAGTGCTGGAATTACAGACGTGAGCCACCACAACTCACCATAAAATTCGTATTTCTTTTTGGCAAATAAGCATACTTACCAATTGGTGATGGTATTCTTGGGCGAAGGTAGTCTGCTGAGGCTGCTCGAGTTTGAAACACCTGTGACAAGGGAGGAGAGGGTGCTCTTTGGCCCAGCAGAGATGTGGTAGGCTCCAAGCTCCCCATAAGGCCACTCAGAAGATTGGAAGAAGCAGGTCTCTGAACTGGTTGACCCAGAAGTTCCTAAAGGCAGAAAAGCCAAATCCCTGTGAACAAACTTAGTTCTTCCTTCTACTCAGAGGCTGTGAGTTATGGATTAACTTTTGAGAGCCACAAGATGAATCTCCCTCATGCTTAACTGAAAGACTTGGCATATGTACATGCAACACATTTCTCTGAATGTTCAGCTAGCAACATTTGCTCTAAGTTAGTGCTACAAATACAGGTTACTTTTTTTTTTTTTTTTTGAGACAGAGTCTCACTCTGTCACCAGGCTGGAGTGCAATGGTGTGATCTCAGCTCACTGCAACCTCCACCTCCTGGGTTCAAGTGATTCACATGCCTCAGCCTCCTAAGGAGCTGGGATTACAGGCGTGTGCCACCACACCTGGCTAATTTTTGTATTTTTAGTAGAGTCAGGGTTTCACCATGTTGGCCAGGCTGGTCTCCTGACCTCAGGTGATCCACCCACCTCAGCCTCCCAAAGTATTGGGATTATAGCCGTGAGCCCCTATGCCCAGCTAGATACTTTTAAGTTCCACAGAAACTGCAAAGCAAACTAGAAGTCAAGGCTTAGTTTGTCAACTTTTTTAGCCACCCCCTATCTCCTGCCCATTGAGATTAACACCAACACCAAAGTATGTTAGCCAACAAGATCACAGCTCTCATTGCCAGGCAACATAGATCATTTTCTAAGGCCCAAAGCTGGACCACTAGACAAAGCCAGTTCAGGAGACTACTGTTCAAGACTTCAGTAAGATCGTGAAGTACCTGCAGGATGTTCTTAGGGACAGGCTGGCCTGGAATCTCAGCAGGGGACATCAAATGGCTTTCAAGGTTTCGCTAAAAAAGTCAAAGGAAAACTGGTTTTAACTTTCTGAACTCACTTAACTTACAGATTGATTGAGGACCACAAGAAAGCATAAAATACTTCTCCTAGGGAGTTGATAACAGCAAAATGATGCTCAAGTCACAGAAAACTTAGACCAACTTGCTCTGCTCTCAACACACAGGTCCCAATGATCTGGGGATTGAAAGACTGTTCACATGTACATGCAAAGTCCGCTCAGAGACTGTCACTACGCTAACCCTAGTCCATTTCACTGTTTCTAACATTGACCAAAAGAAGGGGGGGGAAAATGGTGAAATTGGGGAACACTTACTTGAGACAACTCTTGCTACCCATTATCTTTAACAAGATTTACTAGACACACACATACACACACACACATTTTGAGACAGGGTCTTGTTCTGTTGCCTAGGCTGGAGTACAGTGGTGCAATCATGGCTTGCTGCAGCTTTGACCTCTTAGGCGCAAGTGATCCTCTCATCTCAGCCTCCTGAGTAGCTGGGAGGGACTACAGGTGTGTGCTACCACACCCAACTAATTTTTATATTTTTTTTTTGTAGAGTTGGGGTTTTGCCGTGTTGCCCAGGCTGGTCTTGAACTCCTGGGCTCAAGTAGTCCTCCCGCCCTGGCCTCCCAAAGTGCTGGTATTATAGGCATGATCCTCCGCACTCAGCCTACACATATAGTTTTAAAATACTAGGAAACAACATGCAGGTTTAGCCAAAACGGTTGTATTTCAGTTTCATATTTCAGGAAATGTAAGCTTTATTATTTTTAAACAAGCTGTTCCAAAATGGGTGTCACATACAGGGAAAAATTCAAATCCTCCACTCTTAAAGCAGTAGTGGTTACTTATTTTTTTTGAGACAAGTCTATGCTTCCCAGGCTGGCCCTGAACTCCTGAGTTCAAGCAACCCTCCCACCTTGGCCTCCCAAGCACCTGGAACTACAGGCGTATACCACCATGCCTGGCCAGCGGTTACATTTTGTGCATCCAACCTGGAGTCCCCTTCTGCACTTCAGCCCAGTTAGCTCTGTATTAAGTGCTGTCTATGGGGTAGCTTCCCTTCCACTAGATGGAGCTCTCAAGGTCCAAAGCAGTGTCTAGGCATGACAAATAGCCCAAGGATACCCAAGTATTTTATTGTCAGTTTTGGAATTGGGACTAAAGGCAGATGATTTCATAAGTTATCTCTTTAAGAGTGATTTCCATCTAACAAAAACAAATAGACAACTTTATAACACATGGTTTATTATATTTGGAGGATGGAATCTATAATTTAAAACAGAATTTAGATCGAACCTACATGTATTATTTTTGGATGAACCAATATGACTGAATCTAAATGGATGGAGGCAGATCAGAAATAGTATATAAAACATACACATAGTGATTAAAGACACTGAATTCAAAAAGTAAACCATGACTTAACAACATGCAAATTGAGCAATATTTTAAGGTAACAGCTGCTATTCTTATTCCATTACTTTCCTTGTTGCATCCTTTCCTGTTAGCCGAGTTTGTCTTAGCCTTTTCCTAGCCACTTGGATTATGTCATCCATCCCCCCAACTGCCCTTACAACTCAGAGTAAATTGTGTTAATATGAAATCCTAGAATCATATCTGCAATAAAATGTGGAAAAATGGGCTGGCGCGGTGGCTCACACCTGTAATCTTAGCACTTTGGGAGGCTGAGGTGGATCACCTGAGGTCAGGAGTTCAAGACCAGCCTGACCATCAGGGTGAAACCCCATCTTATAAAAAAAAAAAAAAAAAAAAAAAAGTGAAAAAACGTCAGGTAAACTGCTGAATCCCCTGCTTCCATATTTTTAGTTGCTCACACCAAAAGAAGCTAATTACAAGATACGAACCACACTATTGCAGTCAGCACCCAATTACCAAGACACAAAGGAAACAAAGTAAAATAAGATAGTCTATCATCTTTCAATCTGGTCTTCATTTGAAAGCATTTGTATCTAATAACTCTTTGTATAAAAATAACTCAAGGCTGGGTGCAGTGGCTCATGCCTCTAATCTCTGCACTTTGGGAGGCCAAGGCAGGAAGATCATCTGAGGTCGAGTTTGAGACCAGCCTGGGCAACATGACGAAACCCCGTCTCTACTAAAAATATAAAAATTAGCCAGGTGAGGTGATGGCCACCTGTAATCCCAGCTACTCGGGAGGTTGAGGCAGGAGGATCGCGTGAATCCAGGAGGCGGAGGTTGCAGTGAGCTCGATTGCACCACTGCACTCCAATCTGGGCACAAGAGCAAAACTCCATCTCAAAAACAAAAGCAAAAACAAAACAAACACAAAAACTCTGCAACAATTTACGGGAACATTCTCCTGCAACTGGCATGGTGTGGTCAGACACAAAGAAGTCAGTCTACCTATCTGAGGTGTCTCTGCCTCCTTTCAAGGGTAGAAGGTCAGTCCTGGCAGTAAGGAATAATGGCACCTCTGACTGAGCAGGTTGAAATCTCTTATCGCTATTGGTCAAATAAGGAATGCTAAAAGTCAGTTGCTTTCTCTTGGTATAAGACATAATGAATCAAACAGCTATTGCTATTTGCATCTTGGCTAACTGCTAAGTTCCCAGGCAAGCAGGGAACAAGAAAACAAAAACAGGGAAAACTCAATTTGGTAAATTTGCTAGAACTCAGCAACTAGAATAAATCTATGTTTATGTTTTTGTTATTCATATCTACCCTGCTTCCCCATCAGTTTGTATCAAGAGACAGTGATATTAACACATAGGCTATGGGTGAGAACTACCCTCTAAAAATTGTTAGGACAAAGACCAGTATATTATAAACACGTGCATTTACAAGGTGACATGCAGTTGTGTCACCTTATAACCTAACTTCATGCCTACAAATGTTGTTTAATTTGGAGCCACAGCTTTTTCCATCAGTAAATTGACAGAATGTAATTATCTTGACAAACCCATCTTAGACCATCCCCCCTCTTTTTTTTTTTTTTTTTTTTGAGATGGAGTCTCACTCTGTTGGCCAGGCTGGAATGCAGTGGCACGATCTCGACTCACTGCAATTTCCATCTCCTGGGTTCAAGTGATTCTCCTGCCTTGGCCTCCCAAATAGCAGGGACTACAGGCGCCTGCTCCCACACCCAGCTAATTTTTGTATTTTTAGTAGAAACAGGGTTTTATCATGTTGGCTAGGCTTGTCTCAAACTCTTGACCTCAAGTGATCCGCCTGCCTCAGCCTCCCAAAGTGCTGGGATAACAGATGTGAGCCACTGTGCCCAGCCCCATCTTAGATACTTTACAAATGATTTGTATGACTGCAAGAAAGCAGGTAATCCCTAGTATCTGGGAATAACTAGAAGATGTGAAAATAAAAATTTTACTATACAAATATGGTAAACTATATGAACTTAAGTAGCTGAATAACAAGAAAATTTTCGAGATCACCTGAAAAGATAGTTTTATACCTCATTTTAGCAGTGACTTAAAGTTATACAGGCATTATATAAGACTGAATCTTTTAATCTTTATACTGTCACCCACAATACATATAAATTAACCACAAGCCTGCTTTTTCTAGTAATAATATATCAATAATTAAGGAACACACAAAAGCATCAAGAACCAAATTACTACTATTTCCTGCAAGCTGTCAGTCGATCAACAACAACAACAAAAAAAATTTCCAACTTACTCAGAATACCATTTTAAAAATCCATTTATTGTGGTGGGAAAAAGGAGAAAAAGAAAGGGAGAAAAGGGTGGGATTTGTGCCAGATACTTACGCTAACTTTGGGCTGAGAAGGCAAAGTCCCACTTGCCTTCATTGTGTTCACTAGCTTGTTGAATGCAGTCATGTCTCCATCTTTCTTGAGTTGTCGATTGTTGGTTACAGCATTCAAGGTCTCTTCTAGGTGTTCTGCCATGAAGGGAGTTGAATTCTTCACTTGCTGGTCCACCTTCAAGCCCTTCAGCCCTGCTTCTACCTCTTCCACTGAAAGCACAACCCCTGAATGTGCTGAGAAGTTGAGAAAGTCCAGGTTAAATCAAGCAAAGAGATATCTGGTAGGAATTATCTTTGGCTAGTATGATAGATAAGATGGAAATAAATCTATTTCAAAATTGAGATGAGACTGTCAGAAATGGCTGACACCAAAAATAGACAAACTGAAGACACTTAAAATCATACTGAGTACTAAGTAAGACATGGCATAAACTAAACCGACAATGTTTAGATGCTAGAAACCAGGGAACCACAAATATGAGGTGTTATGCTTTAAAAGTTGACAAGCTCCTGCTGTGCATCCTGCAGGATATGAATCACAGATAGCCCAACATTGGCAAGATTGCTACCTGCATTGTGGTCGTTATATCACTAAGTTTTTATGTTGAGGATTTATAGCCTAAGCAAGAACATGGAAGATTGTGGCAGAGTTGTGAGGAAATGGTAAGTTAATGCTCTGGAGGAATAAAACATTCACTAGAGTTTATTTTCAACATTCACTGGATTACTACAATCAGGCCCTAGGTAAGAACTTAAAGGAAAATTTCCAATAGAGCTCATGACCCACTGTGAGATTCTCAAAGAGGTGGTATTGTTTGATGAAATGAGTTTTAAGAACATTAAACAAAATCCCAATATATATTTGACTTTTTATGAAACAGAGGTATGGCAGACCCCATTGCCTGAAGACTGAACATCTAGACTTTTTCAGATATCTAAAACAGATGTTCATAAACACTTACAGCTTTCTTTAAGTTTTTCTTTATTTGCAGAAAGGCTGGAAAGAAGCGGTTTCAAATCCACTTTGGCTTTCTGTAGCATTTCTAAAATATCCACTTTATTTTCAGTATGGTCTTCCAATGGTATAGGAGCAAAGTAATTTCCCGAGTTCTGTCCAGGAGAGATGATGGCTTGCTCCAGGCCTATTATTGCAAATAAATATACTTAAAATTAATCTGTTCCAATAAAGAAACATACCTTTCAACAGTTTTTTCTTTTCCTTTTTGAGATGGAGTTTTGCTCTTTCACCCAGGCAAGAGTGCAGTAGCACGATCTCGGCTCACTGTAACCTCCGCCTTCCGGTTTCAAGTGATTCTCCTGCCTCAGCCTCCCAAGTAGCTGGGACTGCAGGTGTGCACCACCATGCATGGCTAATTTTTGTATTTTTAGTAGAGATGGGCTTTCACCATGTTGGCCAGGCTGGTCTCAAACTCCTGACCTTGTGATCTGCCCACCTCAGCCTCCCAAAGTGCTGGGATTACAGGCATGATCCACTACGCCTGGTCCCTTCAACAACATTAAAAGGACACAAACTGAAGGCTTTTCAGTTGTCCAGAGACCCTTCGACCCTAATCGATTCCTGACTAATGAAGACAGAATGAACCTTATCAGAGAAAACCGAGGTTTACCTTTAAAGCCAGAATCTGAAGCCATTTTACCTGCAAGTCTCTCTAGCTCTTCGTGTGGTGTTGACCCAAGACTGCTGGATCGGCTTCCTGATCTGCTCGGGTTAGAGAACCACCTACTGAACCGACTGGCAGAGACTGACCCTTCTCCCAAAACATCTTCTATCATCTGAAGAAAAAGACAATAAAAACTAAGTTTCCAGATGAAAAAGGACAAGAAGGTTCAAATCTTATGAAAGGGTCACTTACTTTGAAACTTCCTTTGATGCTGGTGACTTAAAGATAAACACTCTCAGAACCTAGGGATTTGAACACCTTTTTCTTCCCCCTTCCTGGGTCATATCTGAATAACCCAAACTCAGGTATGACCAACTATCTACTTTTCTTTTTAATTAATTTTTAAAGACAGTGTCTTGCTCTGTTGCCCAGGCTGAAGTACAGTGGTGCAGTCTTGGCCCACTGCAACCTCTACCTCCCAGGTTCAAGTGATTCTCATGCCTCAGCCTCTCCAGTAGCTGAGACTACAGGCATGTGCCACCACACACCCAGCTATAATTTTTTTTTCTATTTTTAGTAGAGACGGGGTTTCACCATGTTGGCCAGGCTTGTCTTGAGCTCCTGACCTCAGAGGATCCACCTGCCTTGGCCTCCCAAAGTGCTGGGATTATAGGCATGAGCCACTGCACCCGCCTACTTTCTAAGAATATAAAGCAAAGCTTCTATGCTACAGAAAGTGTTTTGGTTTTCTATCCTTTGCCTCAGGAGAAAATCCATGTACTATCAAATGTTCTCAGAGGACAGTGTCAAAAATCAACGCACAGCATTCCGCTGATGAGTGACCTTCAACTAAACATCAAGTACGGGGGAAAGGATGAAAGAAAATCATTGCTTCAAACTTGGTGGCTTCAAGGTTGTAATGAACATTATGAAATTCAATCCTCACAGTTTCAGAAGTCAAAGGCTAAAAAAGTAGAGCTCATAAAGATCGTAATTCTAGGCCAGGCGTGGTGGCTCACGCCTGTAATCCCAGCAGTTTGGGAGGCTGAAGCAGGTGGATCACCTGAGGTCAGGAGTTCAAGGCCAGCCTGATCAAAATGGAGAAACCCCATCTCTACTAAAAATACAAAAAAATTAGCAGGGTGTGGTGGCACATGCCTGTAATCCCAGCTACTCAGGAGGCTGAGGCAGGAGAATCGCTTGATTATAGGCATGACCTCCGCCTCCCAGGGAGGCGGAGGTTGTGGTGAGCTGAGATAGCACCATTGTACTCCAGCCTGGGCAATAAGGGCGAAACTCCATCTAAAAAGAAAAAAAAAAATTCATCTGGGTGCAGTGGCTCATGCCTGTAATCCCAGCACTTTGGGAGGCCAAGGCAGGCAGATCACGAGCTTAGGAGTTTGAGACCAGCCTGGCCAACATGGTGAAACTCCATCTCTACAAAAAACACAAAAAGCCAGACATGGTGGTGCATGCCTATAATCCCAGCTACTCTGGAGGCTGAAGCAGGAGAATCACTTGAACCCAGGAGGCAGAGTTTGTGGTGAGTGGAGATCATGCCATTGTACTGCAGCCTGGGCAACAGAGCAAGACTCTGTCTCAGAAAAAAAAAAAAAAAAAAAAAAAAAAAAAATATATATATATATATATATATATATCATAATTCCAAGTAAGTATTTAGAAAAAGTATCAGACTATGGAAGATGAACTTTCAACTGATATCTAATTTCTGTTTGAGCTTAATGGGGCATTTTCAAGTGTTTTCTGTTTGTTTGCTTCCAAATCCAACCTCCATAGTTTTTGTTTAATAAGGGCAATTAAATAATGTACTATGATCCAAAATAATTTCTTTACAATTATGAAATAGTGCCAACCTTCCTTACAAACTAGATTTAAGCATTTTAAAAAAATTTCAATTCAAATCATACCATAAATTCAAATATCCAAATTGATTTTTTTGCAGTATTCTTCTCAATATTTAGAAAAGACTAGATAGAGCAAACATCTGTCCAAAAATCAGAGATATCCATAAAAATAAGGCATATACTTTCACTTCAATCCCAATGATAAACAGAAAACATGCTTTTTCAAACACTGGTACATGGATGACAGAATTAGTGACGTTTATTTGAAATCTGAAACCCACAGTTTCCAAAGTTAAACAGGGTAAGCTTAGATTTATTCTTTGTTCTTATCTGGAAGAATGTTTTCATAATCCATACCCAAACTAAGCCACAAAATACTTCTCTGTTTTTATTTAAGACCCTAATTTAATTATTGTTTATAGAATTTCTATTGTCAGAGGAATTATCTAGACAGTTTCAATCACATTCCACCTGTAGATGCTCACACCTTAAATAATGCTGACTTTTAAATGCAGTAATTTTGTATTAATTAAAATATAAGAAGCATTAGGAGTGATACATCGCTTTGAAAAACTGGGGAGTGTATCCAAGATATAAGCATCTTAATGATAACCAGGAATTCTAAAAATAACTAAAAAAAAAAAAAAAAGCCAGGTGCAGCTCACGCCTGTAATCCCAGCACTTTGGGAGGCCTAGGCAGGTGGATCACCTGAGGTCAGGAGTTTGAGACCAGTCTGGTGAAACCCGTCACTACTAAAAATACAAAAATTAGCTGGGGGCATGGTTGTGGGCACCTGTAATCCCAGCTACTCCGGAGGCTAAGGTAGGAGAATCACTTGAACCCAGGAGGTGGAGATTGCAGTGAGCCAAGATCGGACCATTGCACTCCAGCCTTGGTGACAGAGAGTCTGTCTAAAAAAACACAAAGAAAACATAATTAAAAACGTTTCAATGTTGAAAAGTGTTTGAAGTTTACAAATAACAAAAGTAATGGCTTTGCATTTTAACTCCTTTTATTTCCTTTGATCATACTGCATAAGAAAAAAGATGCGGAGAAAGAACATGAGAAAGCAAAGGAAATGAATACAAAGTATCTGGACATTCTCTAAAGATATTAAAGCAAGTGATGAAAGTCCCTTCCATATTTTGTCTAGTAACCAATTTTGCTTCTGGTAGACAAGCAAAACTTTTATTGTAGTGAAAGCATAACAAGTAGAAACAAGTCACTTTTATACACATTTAGTGGAAATACTAATTTCAAGAAACTAAAGCATCTTAAACATGAAAAGGTTAAAACTAAATTTTACCTAATCAGTCATTTTTAACCACAGAGCAAAACAGGACATTATATAGCAGGGCCTCCCTCATGTACCCTGGTAGAGAAGTAAAGACCTTGGCCCACTGCTCTGCCTTCTTGGTCAGGGTATCTCCTCTGCTACATCATCGTCAGCCATCAGCTGACTGAGAAGGGGAGCCTGGGAACTGCAATTTGTGTTTCAGCTGCCCTTGTTAGAGTAGATTTTTAATAGCATTTTTAAGGTAATCTATATGGCTACTAGTCTGGTCCTTCAAACCAGGTCATTTAGACAAGTCACATCCTTGGATTCATAATATCATTCTGCTAATGAAACACGTTCCATGAAATATTTTTGTTCTTTGACAATTACTTGGTTGTATTGATCAATGCTTTTTATTACTTTCCATTTTTGCAGTAATTTTTTATTCTTTATTTGTTTCACTATAGTTTCATTCTTTTTGTTTTGATTTCTAATGAATTCATTTAAGGCTGTACATTTTCTTCTGCATATACTTCTGATCACCAAGGTTTTTCTATTCTACGTCATCTTCCTATTAATCACTATTTCCAATTTGATTTCATTCAATATAGTTACGCACCTATGTGCTACAGAAAGAGTACCATATTTTAAAAAACATTTTTAATTATTTAAATTTGCATGTATTCCAAATGCTCAGTTTTTATATATTTTTCTTTTAATTTGTCAGTTTCTAAGGCACTGTGATGCCAATGAATATAGTCCAAAAATATATATTTTTGAAACAGAGTCTCGCTCTGTCACCAGGCTGGAGTGCAATGGTGCCGTCTCACTCACTGCAACCTCCGACTCCCAGGTTCAAGTGACTCCTGCCTCAGCCTCCTGAGTAACTGGGATTACAGGCATGCGCCACCATGCCCAGCTAATTTTTGTATTTTAGTAGAGATGGGGTTTCACCATGTTGGTAAGGCCAGGCTAGTTTCGAACTCCTGACCTTGCGATCTGCCCACCTCAGCCTCCCAAAGTGCTGGGATTACAGGCGTGGGCCACCATGCCCAGCCGTGTGTGTATATTTTTGATCTTTGTGTTTCCTCGGCTTGAAAGTAAGCTCTATGAGGACGAGAAATTTATTTTGTTTACTAACATAGCCTTAGGTCCTAGAATAGCGCCCAGTGGTTAGAACTGCTCAATAATTTAAGACAGGGTCTTGTTCTGTTGCCCAGGCTGGCGTACAGTGGTGTGATCACTGATTGCTGTAGCGTCAAACTCCTGGGCTCAGCCTCCCTGAATAGCTAGGACTACAGGAGCATGCCACCACACCCAGCTAATTTTTATTTTATTTTGTTTAGCAGGGTCTTACAAGCTAGTCTCAAACTCGTGGCCTCAAGTGACCCTCCTGCCTCAGCCTTTGATAAATATTTCTAAATAAAACAAACAAATGCATTATTTGAGATTTCCTTTGTAGCCTAGTAATTTGATTAAGTTACATAAAAGATAGTGTATTCTCATTTTTGTTATAAAGTTCTGTTTACATTAACACCCAACATTTGTGGAGCGTACTAAGCATCTAATACTGTTTTAAGCACTTTACATACTTGTCAATTGATACATATCCTTTACAGCCTTTATTTTCCCAACTGACTTGCAATTTTCTAAGTACTGTGTATTAGAGTTCAGCTGGTTACGTAACACAGAGCATCTGTTTTTTATTGACCTCAGTTTTGCTTTTTAGTGGCTCTATTACGGAATATAGAATTTAATAGCACCTCCATGGAAAACATGGAGACAGAGCTAATAGCTTAGTTCTGACTGCCTAGCATTAACCACGTTTTGGTTGAGGTTAAAGGCCAGAGGACAAAACAGGGCTCAGCTGCTATTCCTACCTTTACACTTCAGAGGTAGTATATTTGGAAGAGTTAAGAGAAGAAACTCATTATTGGAACTGTATAAATTACAAGTCAGTTTCCATCAATTACTGGCTGTGTGACTTTGGGCAAGTTATTTAAATTCTATGCCTGTTTCCTCATCTGTAAGTGGAAATAGTAATCTAATTTATATGGGATTTGTGAAGATTAGATGACTTACTGTATGTAAAGCTCTGTACACACAATGAGCACTGTATGCATGTTACCCATTATTATTAAAGGGTTAGGCTTAGGCTAAGTATGGTGGCTCACGCCTGTAATCCCAGCACTTTGAGAGGTCGAGGCAGGCAGAGCACTGGAGGTCAGGAGTTCAAGACCAGCCTCACCAACATGTTGAAACCCTGACTCTACTAAAAATGCAAATATTAGCCAGGCATGGTGGTGTGCGCTTGTAATCCCAGCTACTCAGGAGGCTGAGGCACAAGAATGGCTTGAACCTGGAGGCAGAGCTTGCAGTGAGCCGAGATCACACCACTGTACTCAAGCATGGGTGACAGAGTGAGAAATTCTATCTCCAAAAAAAAAAAAAAAAAAAAAGGAAGGAAAAGAAAAAAGACTTCCATCTATCTTCTAAGACAGAAAAAAAAAGAGTCACTAGTTGATGTGGAAAAAAAAATACTGTACCCCCCAAAATTCAGAATTTGAAAGGGCCACTCAGTTTAGATCAACTAAATTAAGCTTGCATCTGAATACGATCCAAAGGACTGGCTTGCGAGACTGTAGGTGAGGCATGTGGCTAGGAGACTTACAATTAAAACTGCTGCTGTAACTTTAGAAACAAAACCACATGAAGAGTTGCCAACATTGATTTGGAGCCACATTCCACATGCTCCAGAGCAGTGCTACAGGCAAGTGTGGACCGTGCTGGTCTATATTCAGGTAAGTTCAGGAAGTGAGAATACATGCTTAGAAACTGGTTGGGTACGGTGGCTCACACCTATAATTCCAGCACTTTGGGAGGCCAAGACTGGTAGGTTACTTGAGGTCAGGAGTTCGAGACCAGCCTGGCCAACATGGTGAAACCCCACCTCTACTAAAAATACAAAAATTAGCCGGGTGTGGTGGTGGCACCTGTAATCCCAGCTACTTGTGAGAGTGAGGCGGGAGAATCATTTGAACCTGTGAGGCAGAGGTTGCAGTGAACTGAGATCACACCACTGCACTCCAGTCTGGACAGAGCGAGACTGTGTCTCAAAAAGAAAAAAAAAAAAAAAAAAAAAAAAAGGCAGGGTGGGGCAGCTCATGCCTGTAATCCTAACACTTTAGGAGGCCGAGACAGGCAGACTGCCTGAGCTCAGGAGTTTGAGACCAGCCTAGGCAACACAGTGAAACTTCGTCTCTACTAAGCTACAAAAAATCAGCCAGGCATGGTAGCATGCACCTGTAGTCTCAGCCACTTGGGAGGCTGAGGCAGGAGAATTGCTTGAACCTGGGAGGCGGAGGTTGCAGTGAGCCAAGATCGCACCACTGCACTCCAGCCTAGGTGACAGAGCAAGGCTCCATCTCCAAATTAAAAAAAAGAAACTTTTACACCAATATGGTTTTGCCATGACATTTGTACTTTATACTAAAACACTGGTCTTCAATTGAATGGAAATAAAGCCTCACACCTCATCATAGAGAATTTAAGAAGAGGCTGGGCGCAGTGACTCACGCTTGTAATCACAGAACTTTGGGAGGCTGAGACGGAGAGATCATGAGGTCAAGAGATCGAGGCCAGCCTGGCCAACACGGCGAAACCCCATCTTTACTAAAAATATAAAAATTAGCTGGGCGTGGTGGCGCGCACCTGTACTCCTAGCTACTTGGGAGGCTGCGGCAGGAGAACTGCTTGAACCCAGGAGGTGGAGGTTGCAGTGAGCCAAGATCAGGCCATTGCACTCCAGCCTGGCTAGAGAGAGAGACCGTTTCAAAAAAAGAAAATCTAAGAAGACTGCCTTAGAATACATTAGTGGCCCTGTACCTATCAGTACTATGTTGTGCCTGCTCACTTATTTTTGGTGGCAATCTCCTGGGTGTAGGGGAGCACGCAATGACAACGGAGATAGGCCAGTGTTGCCTGCTTTGTTGTGCCTACCTTTGTCTGCTCATCCAATAATCAAATAAGGAGCCATTATGATTAAAGAGCAGATACTAATCCAGAAATGCTGATGGGACAGGAACAAGGGTGCATAGCACAAGATTTAGGGAGAGTTTACTAACTACTGGACTTTAACAGCAATACTGATAATATTACAAATTCCTTTTCATTAAAGGTTTTTGAAACCATCACATCTAAAATGTATCGCCTAACCAGGCAGCGTCCCCAAGGAATGCAAGTCAGTGTGACAAAATCGTCAGTTATAAAAAGCCACCTTCACAGTAAGTCTACAACAAACAACTAACCAAAAGGAGACAATGCAAACATCTAAAAAATTTTATGGCCAGGCATGGTGGCTCATGCTTATAATCCCAGCACTTTGGGAGGCCGAGGCAGGCAGATCATAAGGTCAGTAGTTCAAGACCAGCCTGGCCAACATAGTGAAACCTCATCTCTACTAAAAATACAAACAAGCCAGGCATGGTGGTGTGTGCCTGTAGTCCCAGCTACTTTGGGAGGCTGAGGCAGGAGAACAGCTTGAACCTGGGAGCGGGAGGCTGCTGTTAGCCAAGATCGCACCACGACAGAGTGAGACTTGCTCTCAAAAAAAAAAAAAAAAAAGAATTTTTAAGTCTACCACCAGCTTAACAAAAGAGTTACCTGGTACAAAAATCTCATTTCATATGATCCCTTAGGCCTCTCAAAAAAAAGCCAATAAAAATTTAAATATGTAAGAATAAAAGCCAAAAAACACAAAAGCATCTAGCAAAACAACACTTTCAAAAAGATGTCTTAAATACTCAGGTCAAACTGAACCACACATTTTACAGTGTGCTGCTACACTCACCGAAGCCAAGCCTGGCACCTTATCAAGGTTAAAGAACTCGTTAAAGTCAAATTCTCCTGGGGACTGCTCAGGCAAGACAGCATCCCTTGGCACTTCTTGATCAGCCGTAGGCTCCTGTGCAAGGATGACTTCTACCTCATCCTCTTCGGCCACTCCTCCATTGCACTCTACTATACCTGAAAGCAAAACCAGGACAAAAACCGTCTGATAAGTAAACCACTCCAGTGTCACTCTGTGGCTTCAGCCCTCAATATACATGCAGAAGAGCCACAGATGACTTTAAAAGCAGACTTCTTATGCAGGTACTGTACTTGCGAGAACAAAACAGTCCCCGTTCTATAGGAGGTAGAAGAGGAAAAAAGCTTTAATAAAGCCAAAACACCAACAGATTATGGTCTCCTTCCTAGAACTTAATTTTTTTTTTTTTCTTTAGATGGAGTTTCGCTCTTGTTACCCAGGCTGGAGTGCAATGGCATGATCTTGGCTCACTGCAACCTCCGCCTCGCGGGTTCAAGTGATTCTCCTGCCTCAGCCTCCCGAGTACCTGGGATTACAGGCACGCACCACCACGCCCCGCTATTTCTGTATTTTTAGTAGAGATGGGGTTTCACTATGTTGACCGGTCTTGAACTCCTGACCTCAGGAGATCCATCCTCCTCAGCCGCCCAAACTGCTGGGATTAAAGGTGTAAGCCATAGCACCTGGCTGAGAACTTTATATTGTCTATAGTGGAGGGGGTTTTCTTTTTTGAGATGGGGGTCTTGCTCTATTGCACAGGCTGGAGAGTAGTGGCACAATGACAGCTCACTGTAGCCTCTACCTCCTGGGCTCAGGTGATCCTCCTGCCTTAGCCTCCAGAGTAGCTGGGACAACAGGCACACACCACCATGCCTAGCTAATTTTTAAATTTTTTGTAGAGACTAAGTCTTGCTAAACTGCATAGCCTGGACTTGAACTCCTGGCCTCAAGTGATCCTCCTGCCTTGGCCTCCCAAAGTGCTAGGATTACAGGAGTGAGCCACTGTGCCCAGCACTGTGCCCAGTTCTTTTTCTAGTGATATATATATATATACACACACACACACACACACACACATATATATATTTTTAAAGGATAGTCTTTGCAAGTCTCTCACTGCTTAAAAATGGAACCAAATTTATTTAGCTGTGTCTTTGCCCATGCACCTGTAGCACCACTTTTAGTCAGGGCTCAGCAACCTAAGGTATTTATGAGAAACCTGACATGAGGGCAACTTTCACTTGCCTACAGGTTAGTTGTTGTAGCTCATCCTTCAAGGTGGTAGCTCATCCTTCAAGGTGAAATTCAAATGTGACCTTCTCTGGGAAGCCTGCCCCACCTAACCATTTTTGCCCTCCCAGTAAAATTAATTGCTACCTTCTCTACCATGCTTGTGTCATCTGAGTACTTACTACAATGTATAACAGTAACTCTCTGGTGAGGCTAAACTCTCTAAGCGTAGGTAACCTGGTCTAATCAGCTTTGTCTTACTCTATAGTGCCAGGTGCACTTTACAACGTTGAGTTGTTTTTAGGAAAGAAAAAGTGAAACTGCCAAGTGCTAACATTTAAGGCATCTGACATCTTAGTTTTTAATATTTTTATTTATTTTAAATACATAGCAAAGGCAGCCTAGAGACCTTCTGTAGTTATCTAAGGGGATGAACCAAGACCCCTGGATTCTACTCCAGGCTCTGCCATGAAATCCATCCCTTCTCTCCAGGTCTCAATCTCTCTGCATCTGTAAAATGAGGAGGTATCACTATCAACCTATCTCATTCCTTCTGGCACCTGCACTTGATACAAGAATGGTTGAAATTCAGATTTCATCTCAGTTAAGAAAAACATAAGTTTTCTCACCAGAAGCCTGATCTTTATTGTTAGATGCAAAGTCATACTTGCTGGTGCTCCTCTAATTAAGAATGAGACAAAGACATATCTTAAAGGCAATTTAATAGTGAAGTTTTACAAGTTACCTGTCAATTTCCTATGTTATCCTACGGAAGAATGTGTGACAGCACAAAGATAATGATAATATGTACTGTATTTTCAAGACTACAAAAAAAGATGAGTGATTTTTTTTTTCTCCTTCTAAATAAATGCCATCAGCTTATTTCTGCTTAAATTTGTCTTCATCAATATATTAAGGTGGCATTGATTTTTCCCTTATTTATTAAAATAGCTTTCCCCCTTCTGTTGCCTAGTATCTGCCAAAAGGCTTTCAACTAAGCCTGAAAGCTTGAAGCAACTAGAATTTACTAAGTGCCTACTTGGAGGCTGAGTTCTGATGGGTACATTTGATCTTCAATGCTTAAATTAAGCCTTAAGTTATGATAGGCATTGTCTTCACTTTACAAAGAAACAGGCCCACCTGTCAAAAATTATCCTTTTCTAAGCAGCAGCCCCAGTACTTTAACCGAGACTAGTCCTCACCTGGCTCTTTACTGCCTCCTTCCCAAGACCATCAGACTGGGACTGGCCACCTCAGAGCCAGCTCACTGCCCTAAAAATGACTGGCTGCAGACCAATGGGCTCCCACTCTGCAGCAGGCACTTCAAATACAAGAGCTCTGGCTCCTTCACTTTAGCAAGGGAGATATCTGACCCCATCTTACAGCTGAGGAAACTAAGTTTTTTTTTTTTTTTTTTTTTTTTTTGGCGACAGAGTCTCAACTCTGCTGCCCAGGCTGGAGTGCAGTGGCATGATCTCATGGCAACCTGTCTCCCGGGTTCAAGCAATTCTGCCTCAGCCTCTCTAGCAGCTGGAAGTTACAGGTGTGCACCATCATGCCTGGCTAATTTTTTTTTTTTTTTTTTTTTTTGGAGACGGAGTCTCACTCTGTCATCCAGGCTGGAGTACAGTGGCGTAATCTCGGCTCACTGCAACCTCCGCCTCCAGGGTTCCAGTGATTCTCCTTCCTTAGCCTCCCGAGTAGCTAGGATTATAGGTGCCACCACCACACCTGGCTAATTTCTGTATTTTCAGTAGAGATAGGGTTTCACCATGTTGGCCAGGCTGGTCTTGAACTCCTGACCTCATGCGTGATCTACCCCCGCCTTAGCCTCCCAAAGTGCCAGGATTACAGGCATGAGCCACCACGCTTGGCCTAATTCTTGTACTTTCAGTAGAGACAGGGTTTCACCATGTTGGCCAGGCTGGTCTCAAACTCCTGACCTCAAATGATCCATCTGCCTTGGCCTCCCAAAGTGCTGGGATTATAATCATGAGCCACTGCACCTGGCCTGAAACTAAGAGAGAAGGGAAATCACAAGCAACTGACCTGGGAAGGCCTAATACTATGACGAAGGTAGGCTCTGATGCCCAGAAGCATCTTGCTCTACTCTCGACTTCACTACTTATTTCCACAGTCACTACCTTAAGTGTCCTCAAGTTACTTAAGCCCTCTGAGTCTCCATTTGCTCATCTATGAAATGGGCAGAAAAAAGTACCTACACCGCACAAGGTCATTAGGAGACAAAGAATTATACAGACAAAACACTCACCACTGTATTGGACACAATGCTCAATAAATGAGACCTCTCATTATTCCTACCACATTTCTTATTTCCGGGAACTCTTTCACGTACACAGTGCTCTCACACGGTAACTTGAAACTTTTCTGTTTAGTGTGGTGGGCAGAACAAGTTAAGGAAATAGTATAATCTCCACTTAGTGAATTCTCACTTAAGCAGTTTCAGGGGCCAAGCATGGTGGCTCACGCCTGTAATCCCAACACTTTGGGAGGCCGAGGTGGGTGGATCATTTGAGGTTAGGAGTTCAAGACCAGCCTGGCCAACATGGAGAAACCCCTCCTCTACTAAAAATTAAAAAATTAGCTGGGCGTCATGGCAGACACTTGTAATCCCAGCTACTCGGGAGGCTGAGGCAGGGGAGAATCGCTTGAATCCGGGAGATGGAGGCTGCAGTGAGCCAAGATGGTGCTATACTCCAGCATGGGCAACAGATGAAGACTACGTTTAAAAAAAAAAAAAAGAAAAAGAAAAAAAAGCAGTTTCAAAATCAGGATGCATCATGAAAAATTTGCCATTTCCTATACATCTGGTGCCCATTCCTAAGTGTACAATTAGCCAGTGATAATCACATCTCTATTTATTTATTTTTGAGAGAGAGGCTGGAGTGCAGTGGTGTGACCTCAGCTTACTGCAACCTCCACCTCCCAGGTTCAAGCAATTCTTGTGCCTCAGCCTCCCGAATAGCTGGGCGTACAGGAGCCCACCACCACACCAGGATAATTTTTATATTTTTAGTGGAGATGGGGTTTCACCATGTTGGCCAGGCTGGTCTCAAACTCCTCATTTCAGGTGATCTGCCCGCATGGCCTCCCAAAGTGCTGGGATTACAAGTGTGAGCCACTGCGCCCAGCCTACATTCTCATTTTAAAACAGCGAACTTCCTTCCCAATGTTTGCACTGACCTTCCTTCACAGACGCTGTCCGTCGCCTTGTTCTTTTTCTCCCTTTGTGATCTTCTTCTAGTATCTTATCATCGAAGCCAGTCAGTTCGATGGTTTCAGACTGACTTGTGGGTCCAGCTGAGAACCACTCTGGTTCTTCTTCTGTGTAAGAATCATTTCTTCTGCGTTCGCCAAGACACGCTTACTATCTCCAAACTCTCTCTGGAAAAGTACATAAAACAAGATTTAAAAATTTCTGGTCAAGGTATCTCTACTTCAATCAATGTCTTCACTGTAATGTGCAATAGTGAAAGGAAGATATGATGCTGTAACACCTGAGGCCCATCACCACCCCCAGCCCCTGCCTCCCTGACTGGTTTAAGAGTGGGCTGTGTTCATACCTATTCTCAAAGTAACCTGGTATAAATGAAGTCAGTGTGTCCCAAGCACATGAACTACCGAAGAATCTAGAAGACAAACCCTGTAACGCTTGTCCTTGAAGTCCCTCTCTCGGTCTCTGTCTCTCAAGTCCCGCAGGTCCTTATCACTAAGACGGTGATCCTTCTCAAAGGTCCGGGCAGAGATTATCCTCCCACTGCCAATCCTACGTCCACCAAGCAGACGAAGCCCATCACTGTCTTTTTCTAATGGACTTCCTGAGCGCCGAGAACTAACAGCAGCTGTCACATGGCAGCCCCCCTCCAAAGCTCCGCCTCTGAGGGCTGAGAACAACATCTAAGTCATCTTCTTCACACGTTCTCGTGGATCTAGAAGGACATGGGAAAGAGAAAGTTAAGCAAATCAACAAGGTGTTTTTTGTTTTTAAGATGGTATGTCCATGACTGATGGGAGGATGGTTGGAAGACAGTCACTACTAAAATTGGGCTTATCAACAGATTCAGGCTAACAAGTACATTATATATTTAAATAAGGTTGAGACACTGGCTTTTCTCTTTGAAGCAATAAATGTACTTCAGAATAAATGATTTTCCATGATTAGTCTCTGCAGTGCCTTTATTTTGACTAAATCCTTACCTAAGAATTATTAACAAATGTTTTGTCAACTAAAACTACAGTAGGTGTCAGTATTTGAAAAAATAACTGCTTAAAAAGTTAAAGTGTCTCTTCAACAAAATAGTGTTGAACAGTCAGATATCCATAGACATAGAAATGAACTTAAATCTATATTTGGGGCCAGGCGTGGTGGCTTATGCCTGTAATCCAACACTTTGGGAGGCCAAGGCAGGTGGATCACAAGGTCAGGAGTTTCAAAATTTGCCTGGCCAAGATAATGAAACCCCATCTCTACTAAAACTACAAAAATTAGCCAGGCATGGTGGTAGGCGCCTGTAATCCCAGCTACTTGGGAGGCTGAGGCAGGAGAACTGCTTGAACCCAGGTGGCAGAGGATGCAGTGAGCCGAGATCACACCTCTGCACTCCAGCCTGGGCAACAGAGTGAGACTCCATCTCAGAAAAAAAAAGTCTGTATTTGGTACCAGATACATACAAAAATTCAAAAGGGATCACAGATCTAAATGTAAAACCTAAAACTAAAAAATTCTAGAAGAAAATGTAGGAGTAAATCCTTGTGGCACTGGGTTAAGCAAAACTTTCTTAGGCATGACACCAAAAGCATCATCCATTTAAAAAAACCGACAGACTGGGCTTGATCAAAATTTAAAACTTCTATTCTTTGAAAGACACTAGAGAATGCAAAGACAAGCCACAGACTGCACTGGGACAAAATATTTCAAAGCATTTTTCTGATAAGGACTTACATTCAGAACAATAAAACCTCAATGAAAAAACTAACCCAATTAAAAAATGGACAAATGGTTTGAACAGACACTTCACCAAAGAGGTTATGTGGATGGCAAATAAGCATATGAAAAGATAATCAACATCATTAGTCATTAGGGAAATGCAAATTAAACCACGTGATAATACTACACACCTATTAGAATGGCTAAAATTTAAACGACTGACCATTCCAAGTGCTGACGAGGATGTGGAGCAAGTGGGACTCTCATACACCACTGGTGGAAACGTAAAATGGTACAACTACTTTGGAAAACAGTTCAGCAATTTCTCAGAAGGTTAAACATACATACATCTACTATACAACCCAGCCATTTTAATCCTAGGTATTTACCCAAGAGAAAAGGAAGCCTATGTCCACACAGAGACTTGTACATGGATGTTCATAGCAGCTTTGGTTATAACAGTCAAAAACTGGAAACAATCCAAATGTACATCAACAAAGAAATGGATCAACTGCTAAATTCATACAATGGAATACTAATAAGCAATGAAAATAAACTAGACACAACAACATGGATGAATCTTAATTATGCTTAGTGAAAAAAGCTACACAAGGAGTACACATTATAATAACTCCATTTATATAAAATTCTAGGAAATGTAAACTTATCTATAGGGACAGAAAACAGCTATAGAAAGCAGATCAGGTCAGGCACTGTGGCTCATGCCTGTAATTCAAACACTTTGGGAGGCCAAGGCAGGTGGATCACCTGAGGTTGGAAGTTCAACACCAGCCTAGACAACATGGTAAAACCTTGTCTCTACTACTAAAACCACAAAAATTGGGGCCAGGCATAGTGGCTCACACCTATAATCCCGGTACTTTGGGAGGCCGAGGCAGGTGGATCACTTGAGGTCAGGAGTTCAAGACTGGCCTGGCCAACGTGGTGAAACCTCATCTCTACTAAAAATACGTAAGGTAGCTGGGCGTGGTGGCGCATGCCTACAGTCCGAGTTACTTGGGAGGCTGAGGCATGAGAATCGCTTAAATCCAGGAGGCAGAGGTTGCAGTGAGCCAAGATTGCACCACTGCATTCCAGTCTGGGTGACACACCAAGACTTCGTCTCGGGGGAAAAAAAATTAGCTGGGCATGGTGGAATGTGCATTTGCAATCCTAGCTACTCGGGAAGCTGAGGTGGGGGAATCACTTTAACCTGGGAGGCAGTGGTTGCAATGAGCGGAGATCATGACACTGCACTCCAGCCTGGGCGACAAGAGAGAGATTCTGTCTCAAAAAAAAAAAAAAAAAAAAAGAAAGCACATCAGTGCTTGTGTGGATCCAGGGGAAATGTTGGGGGAAGGGGGCTAAAGGGAGGGACACACAGGAATACTAGGGAACTTTTGGGGCTGATAAAAATGCTTATGCTGATTCTGGTAACGGTTTCACAGGTATATACACATGTCAAGACATCAAATGGTATACTTTTTGTGCAGGCTATTATATGTAAATTCTAACGCAATAAAGGTATAGGAAAAACGTCACAACACAAAAAATATATTCCTAGAAAAACCAGGAAACTGAAGATTAGTCCAAATGAGAAAAATCTGCTTTAATTCTCTTATCAGAAACAGCTCCTAGAATGTTCTGGTGTATACTTTTACAGAATTTCTGTGTACCGTCTCAGTTTTTTTCCAAGAACAGGATACAATATGGACAGTTTTCTATACCTTGGTTATGAGTCAGTACGTCACGAATATTATTTACCAATAAACATGTCTGCAACATGGTTTTACAGGATAATGCAATGTAATATTCCTATGCTTGGATATACCAAAGTTTACTCAACCCATTTCTACTGCTGGATATTTTCCTTCTGAGTTTTCATTTTTTCGTTCGTTTTGAGATGGAGTCTCAGCTGTCGCCCAGGTTGGAGTGCAATGGCACGATCTCAGCTCACTGTAACCTCTGCCTCCAGGTTCAAATAATTCTCCTGCCTCAGCCTCCCAAGTAGCTGGGATTACAGGCGCCCACCACCACACCCAATTTTTAAAATTTTAGTACAGACAGGGTTTCACCATGTTGACCAAGCTGGTTTTGAACTCCTGACATTGTGATCCACCCGCCTCGGCCTCCCTAAGTGCTGGAATTACAGGAGTGAGCCACTGCACCTGGCTGTTTTCATCATTTTAATAAAGTCCCTGCATGTCTTTAATGATTCTGCTAGAATAAATTCTTTGAGAGACATTACTGCACTGTGTACTGACAGACTGTGCAGAAGGATCTTATAGCTTAAACTAGAGTCAGGTTATCTTTTTTGTTTAGTTCCAAGTTTTTATAATGGGTCTTCTTCTCATCTCAAAAAGAGTTTTTGCAACAAGTTCCTTGACTGGCAATTATACTACCTGGTCTCCATTTCACACTTAAACAACGTTTCTAGTTTAAAGAGGTAAGCTTTAAACTAGCAAAAGTGGAAGACAAGACTTAACTCCAGTCTCAAACCATATCCAAGCCTTCTATTCAGATCACAGTCCATTATGAATTAAGAAATGCCAGAACTGATTTATACCCGAGGACTGGTCTCATATGAGAGAAAGCATGATCAGATTGCCAGCACAGCTTTATGCTACCTACCACATCTAACTCAGTTATCCATGCCAATGAAAGATAATCAGTACTTTTAATTCAGAAGCACACAGCCTAACACGGTCTTTTTATATAGCTGTGATGAAGTAGACTATGACTATACCCTACTCATTAGGAAAAATCCAACTGATAAGTCAGTTTCCTGATAATGACATTTCCCCTCAAAGCATAAAATTCTCAGAGCTAAGAAGGAAGCAGCCGCCAAAAGCATCTCCTCAAAAATCACTAACCCTACTTCTGAGTGACTATGTGCTCACCTACTATCCTGCGCACCAGGGAAGGCCGGTCTGTATCCAACTCTTTCTTCAGACTTTCCACTGGTGAGCTCCGCCCTGAAGCTGGGTAGAGAGAGGCATGCCACTTCTCAGGGTCCCAGACACCATCACTACAGGTCAAAAAGTACAACTGTTAGCACCTGTGCCCATGAACTATATAGGCAGTCTAAATTCTAAACCTCCTCAGGTAATAAGTTATGGAAACCCATTGTATCTGTGTGTGTGGGGGGCGGGGGGGGAGAGAAAGAGAGACAGAGACAGAGACAGAGAGACAGAGAGACAGAGACAAGGTCTCGCTCTGTTGCCCAGGCTGGAGTGCAATGGCATGATCTCGGCTGACTTCAACTTCCACCTCCCAGGTTCACGTGATTCTTCTGCCTCAGCCTCCCCAGTAGCTGGGATTACAAATGCCCACCACCACATCTTGTTAATTTTTGTATTTTTAGTAGAGACGGGGTTTCCCCATGTTGGCCAGGCTGGTCTCGAATGCTTGACCTCAAGTAATCTGCCTGCCTTGGCTTCCCAAAGTGTTGAGATTACATACGTGAACCACCATGCCCAGCCAGAAACCCATTTCTAATATAAAGCTTCATGACTGCCTGCAGAATGGTTACCTCTTTTAATATGAAAACAAAAACAACAATTAATTCAGTAATACTTTGTTGACCACCTAACACCAATAGTCACTTGAAAACTAATGGTCTGTACACAACTGAAACATTCAGACCATATACCTTGGAGTACACATGGATTCCAGTAACTACGCCTGCACTACACAAAGAAGATGCTCCATAAATATTAACTGTTGTTTACCGAAGATTAATACAAAGCAGAAAAAAAAATCCCTTAACTCTCTCACCAGTAGTAGCACCTGGATCAACTGATGTACATTTTTCCAGAATTTCTATGCATAGTCTCAGTTTTTCCATAAGCAGAGTAGACAGCTTTACGACCTAAAATGTGTCGTTTAGGTTTTGTTATTCTCTGTGTAATGATGGAGAGGCAGGTAGTACAGCGTGCAGAGCAGAAACCCTTGAGCCCAAAAATATAGGCTGGAATTCTAGCTCTGTCACCACTATTGGGAACATCCTGGACAAGTTACTGAGCTGCATCTTCTCCAGAAAGACCTCCCAACCCCTAGATTAGATCAGGCCATGTTATACTCCACACTTGTCCTTTGCAGCCTGTGATGTTTGCAACGATAAATTTTTACCAGTATTTGATTGCATCCTTCTGTTGACCAATGCTCCACGAAGCCAGGAAATATTTGATGCAACATAGCACAGTATTCATCACATAGCAGGTACCAATGAACATTTCTTGAATAGGTGAGTTAACTTTTCAGTCTCAAACTCCTCACAATAAAAGACATATTACCTATCTTCTAGGATAGTGGTGAGGATTACCTGGAGGATTTAAGAGCCCAAGAAATTCTAGCTCTCAGAGAGGTGAAACAAAATGAGAAGCCCTCTCCTCTTTCTTATCTTCATTACCACGCACAATACCTCTGCTTCAGAAGTAAAGCTGTATGTCTGCCCATGATAACTTTATTTTTTTACACAGGGTCTCAGATTTCCGTCACCCAGGCTAGAGTGCAGTGGCATGATCATAGCTCAATGCAGCCTGAAATTTCTGGGCTCAGGTGATCCTCCCACCTTAGCCTCCTGAGTAGCTAGGACTACAGGCATGTGTCACCATGCCTGGCTAATTTTTTTAAAATATATTTTGTAGAGACAGGTCTTGCTATGTTGCCCTGGCTGGTCTTGAACTCCTGGCCTCAAGCAATCCTCCAGCCTTGACCTCCCAAAGCACTGGGATTACAGGCGTAAGACACCACACCCAGCCCATGCTAACTATTTTTATGACAAGAAGAAATAGAGTATTAACGGCCGGGCGCGGTGGCTCACGCCTATAATCCTAGCACTTTGGGAGGCCGAGGTGGGTGGATCACCTGAGGTCAGGAGTTCAAGACCAGCCTGGCCATCATGGTGAAACCTCATTAAAAAAAAAAAAAAAAAAGAAATAGAGTATTAATAATAAAATTCAACTTGAGGCACAAAAAGTCTTTATAGCTTTTTTTTTTTCTTGAGACAGTCTTGGTCTGTTGCCAGGCTGGAGTGCAGTGGCGTGATCTTGGCTCATTGCAACCTCTGCCTCCTGGATTCAAGTGATTCTCCTGCCTCTCGAGTGGCTGGGACTATAGGTGCACACCACCATGCCGGGCTAATTTTTTGTATTTTAGTACAAATGGGTTTCACCATGTTGGCCAGGATGGTCTCAAACTTCTGATCTTGTGATCCACCCACCTCGACCTCCCAAAGTGCTGGGATTACAGGCATTAGCGACTGCGCCCAGCATCTTTATCGCTTTAATTAAAAAAAAAAAAAACAGCTTAACTGAGACTTATGAACAATCCTAATTGGAATAGCCATTAGTCAAATATCACCTTCATCAGGGAATGTGGTGAGGCATCAAGGTTTTTTTTTTTTTTTTTTTTTGATGGAGTCTTGCTCTGTCACACAGGCTGGAGCGCAAAGGCACAGTCTAGGCTCACTGTAACCTGCTCCTCCCAGGTTCAAGCAATTCTCCTGCCTTAGCCTCCCAAGTAGCTAGGACTACAGGCACATGCCACCACACCCAGCTAATTTTTGTATTTTTACCAGAGATGGGGTTTCACCATGTTGACAGGCTGGTCTCAGACCCCTGACCTCATGATCTGCCTGCCCTGGACTCCCGAAGTGCTGGGATTACAGGTGTGAGTCACCGCACCCAGAAGCATCAAGGTTTAACAGGCCTTCCCAACAGTCTATGTAAAAATTTTAAATAGTCTGTCCTAGGTCAGGTGTTGTGGCTCATGCCTATAATCTCATTACTTTGGGAAGCTGAAGACTGCTTCAGCCCGGGAGTTTGACACCAGCTTGAGCTAGTGTCTCTACAAAAAATAAAAACATCATCGGGACCTGGTGGTGGTATGTCCCTACAGTCCCAACTACTCAGAAGGCCAAAGCAGGTGGTTTGCTTGAGCCCAGGAGTTAGAGGATGCAGTGAACTATGATTGTGTCACTGCACTCCAGCCTGAGCAACAGAGATCCTTTCTCAAAAAAAAAAAAAAAAAAAAAAAAAAAGTCCGTCCTATTTAACCAAGAAATTGAACATTAATATGATGCTTTATATGTTTAAAAATGTAGGCTACGATTTTCCAGCTTTCTGGAATCCCCTCCCACATGGTGAGAGATAAAAAAAAAGAAAAAAAAAATGTAGGCGAATATGAACCATCTACCTTGATATTTAAGAAATGACTAAAGTGACCATAAATAGTCCAATATAGGATTATTCTAGGAGATTTTCAGAGCATTTTTAGCTATAGTCTCCCCAAACCACAGCCTTCTTCTTCTGAGGGAAACTAGGATGCAATAAAGCTAATCTGAATAGCTGAACAGTTTTGTTTGTGGGAATGCAAAGAAAGAACTAACAGCTCTCCTGAGCAGCAAGCATACCTGAGGCAGGTACCCTCTAAGTACAGTGCAAAAAACCATTGGTAGAGAGACAAGACCCTGGTAAGGACTCCTGGGTTCAAGTCTTTAACCTGCTTTCTATGTGACTCTGACCAGGTCATTTCCTTGTTTTAGTTTCCTTCCTCGGTAGTTGAAGCCCATCTTATTACCTGTTGAAATCCCTCCTCCACTCATAATTCTACCAAAAAACTTCAAAACAATACAATTCTTAATTTACCAAGTTTGGAATAACAAAGAGTTATTGACTAGAAGAAGTTAATGACTAGAATGACACATACCTGTCATATTTTTCAGAAAGGCATGAAGGCCTCTGTTTGGAATGGGGGAGTTCTTTTATATCCAAGAGTTCTTCCTAAAAAGAGAAATCAAATGGTAATCTTGAATTACATTTCTTAGCCACACACTTTCAACTTATTTCTGTTCTGAATGATTCTAAGTGTCTACCTTAAACACTTCATACAATTCTTATTTATATCTTGCCTTATTTCAGAAAGACGAATAAGATCAAGGTTCTTATAAGCTCAAGCAGAATAATAAAATAATTTAAGTGATCAGTTTCTTGCTAAAATACATTGTCTCATAATTGCTATGAGTAACACTGTTACCTTCCATAACACTGAATGCTCATTAAAGCATTGAAATTTCAAGTCTTAGGTAAAACCTCTGCCTAATCTTACCAATTTTAAATGCATTAGATGACCATTTACAATGGGATATATATATATATATTTTTTTTTTTTTTTTGAGACAGTAGCTTACTCTGTAGCTTAGGATGGAATGCAGTGGTATGATCCCAGCCCACAGCAACCTCCTCCTCCTGGGTTCAAGCGAGTCTTTTGCCTCAGCCTCCCAAGTAGCTGGGATTACAGGTGCCTGCCACCACACTCAGCTAATTTTTGTATTTTCAGTAGATACAAGGTTTCATTATGTTTGCCAGCTGGTCTTGAACTCCTGACCTCAGGTGATCTGCTCTCCTCTGCCTCCCAAAGTGCTGGGATTATAGGCATGAGCCACCAGGCCCGGCAGAGAATAGTTTTTTAAAAAATGTAATGTTGAAACACTAAAAAAAAAAAACCACACACAAAAATTCATAAACTATGTATCCGGATTTGCCTATTAACATTTCTCCCTATTTTTACTTTTTTTTTTTTTTGCAGAGTTTTAAAAAATTGATACAAATATTTGTATTTATTTATGGAGTACATGTCATGTGGTATTTTGTTACATATATAAACTGTGTAATGATCAAGTCAGGATATCTGGGGTATCCATTACCTCAGTATTTATCCGTGTGTTGAAAACATTTAAAGTCCTCTCTCCTAGCTATTTTGAAATATACACTTGTTAACCACAGCCACCCTACTCTGCTATCAAACATTAGAACTTACTCCTTCTTCAGCTTCACATTTGTACTCATGTAACCAACCTCTTTTTATCCTGCCATCCTATCTACACACCTTTCCCAGACTGTTATCTATCATTCTATTCTCTACTTCCATGAAGCCAAGTTTTTTGACTTCCACATATGAGTGAGCTCTTTTTTTTTTTAACTTACTCGAGAGTAAACTGCGTAAGTCACGATCCTTTACTTCTAAATACTTCAGTGGCTAGTTCTTAAGAATGAAGATACTCTTTTACAGCCTGTTATCCAGCTCCATGAGAGAATTTGGCCCTACAGAAAATGATCTGAGTGACTCTTTTCCCATTTTCTCAAGGATGTACTTAGCCGGTATCATTACCAATGTACAGGAGAGAAGCTAATCCCTTACTTATGATGGATGCCTCAGGGCATAAGAACTTACTTCTGCAGACCCAGGTTGAGAAGAACTGCCGGTTTGTTTTTTTATAACTAGTTATCAATAATGCTTTTATCTAATCTACCCTCTCAATTCCAGTTTGGTCAATTGACCCAATAATGACCTTTATATTGATCTTCCCCCTCCAACACAGGACCCAATCTCGAATCAGGTATTTGCTGTCGTATCTCTTCGGTCTCCTTTAATCTAGAACACTTCTACAACTTTTGTCTATTAAGATATTGACATTTCCAGAGAAAACCGTCCCCTTTTGTAAAAAGACATTATTCATTTTGGGTTGGTCCCATGCTTTCTCATGGTTAGACTGAGACTAAGCATCCATGCAGCAGAATACTAACTAAAGAGGTGGTGTGTCCTTCTCAGACCATCACTTCTAGATGCCCATGATGTTCATCTGTCCTTTATCTGTGATGCTAATTTTGATCATTTGGTCAAGGTGTTCTCTAGTTTCTCTACTGTTTAGTTACTGCTTTCCCAATTGCATTTAGCATGCAATCTGTGGGGGAGACACTTTAAAATCATCCAAATATCTTGGTCTTCAGGTTTCCCCTAAAGTTAGCATCCATTAATGATTCTTGACAAACCCACTCTTCATTTTCCCACTCTAGCCTTCTCTCCCTATTTACCAGCCAGCATTTGGCATCAAACTGTAAAGGTAAGTCCTCCTTTTCCCTGTTTATATACCTATTTATTATTGGTATGGACTCATAGACTCCTGTTTTTCCTGTTGTCTGTTGGTCTATAATTCATTAATGTCCTTAATTACTTGGTGCTCAAATTGTCCCAGATTCTGCCAGTGGGTGCCTCTTCAAACCTGCCCATGTGTCTTTTTCAACATGCCTTTTTTTTTAAGACTGCTGTACATTCTGGCTTATCTTGTATGCATCCTGTCTCATCCCTGGAATCAGCTATTTCTGAGAAATCCTAGTTTAAGGGGGGGAAATGGCATAAAACACCAAGGTCTGGGAACTAGGTATCCTTATTTGCTTGAAGTCCACACCCCCCACCTCCTTTTTTTTTTTTTTTTTTTTTTTTTTTGAGACAGAGACTCACTCTGTCACCCAGGCTGGAGTGCAGTGGTATGATCTCAGCTCACTGCAACCTCCGCCTCCTGGGTTCAAGCTATTCTCCTGCCTCAGCCTCCCGAGTAGCTGGGACTACAGGTGCATGCCACCACGCCTGGCTAATTTTTTGTATTGTTTTAGTAGAGATGGGGTTTCACCGTGTTAGCCAGGATGGTCTTGATCTCCTGACCTCGTGATCCGCACGCCTCAGCCTCCCAAAGTGCTGGGATTACAGGCGTGAGCCACTGCACCTGGCCAACTTGAAGGCCCCTTCAGTAGAGCCAGGAAATATATGCACTTACCTATACACACATATATACACACACACAAACACACACATCTACCCATATACACATAACTATTGCTTCCTTTTGGTATACTTTGAAATATTTTCATAATAAAGTAAAAAAAAAAAGCAATTCCAAAACTTTCAGTACCAGTAAAATGTAGCAACTGCCTTGCAAAAAAAGCACATACCACTACACCATGACTTTGGCAACACTCCCATCCCAGGCCTTGCAATGGGAGAATGGGCACTGCTTCTCAGATCACTGATTCCTTGGGGTGAGGATGGAGGGACAAATTTGCTTACTCAGCCCACAAGAATCACTGGGCATAGCATACTATGAATTCTCTCACAGTGTTTACAGAAAACTGAAGCATCTAAATGTTTTCCTCAGGACAACAAAATGCCTTAGGACTAGATGATATTTTAGTTTTAAGACCAGGATATCAATCAGGCATTTGCATTTACTTAGGATTTATTTATGAATTTGCTGTCTTATAACTGGATAGAAATACCAAGAAAAATTCAGAACACTGGAGATAAACATAATTCCAAATATAAGGAAATATCTAGAGGCTGTTCAAAACTCTGAAAAAAACTGTCAAAGTACTGATATACAACCTATAAATCACCGGTAAGATGGGAGTCAGTCGGGTGCAATGGCTCACACCTGTACTCCTAGAACTTTGGGAGGCTGAAGCAGGAGCATTGCTTGAGTTCAGGAGTTCAAGACCACTCTGGGCAATATAAGGAGACCCTGTCTCTACAAAACAATGTAAAAATTCATCGAGTGTGGTCCCCCGCTACTCAGGAGGCTGAGGTGGGATGGTCGCTTGAGGTTAAGGCTGTAGTGACTGCACCACTGTACTCCATCCTAGGTGTGACAGAGTGAGACCCTGTCTCAAAGAAACAAACAAATAAACAACAACAACAACAAACCACGGGAGAGTCCAG
This sequence comes from Ateles fusciceps, assembly GCA_036589455.1. NCBI lineage: Eukaryota > Metazoa > Chordata > Mammalia > Primates > Atelidae > Ateles > Ateles fusciceps. The sequence continues at coordinate 9,418,736 of JAZHEH010000882.1, read as the reverse complement.
GGAAATATGCAGGGCAAACATGGTGTCAGATCTGTGGGGTTAGCACAACTTTGGGGCTGGGGGGAGGGGTGCAGGGAGGAGGGAGCAATAGTAAGTTATGAAGATATCAGATATTACTACAGCACAGAAATCCTAAGGCCAAGAGGGCTTAAAATTTTTCTAGTAGAAACAGGAAGGACCTTGCAATATAGGAAGTACTCATACATAATGCTACAGGAAAAACCATTGCAAAGCAATTTTTTACCCTTAGGAGTAACTAAAGATTATCACGCTGGGTGCGATGGCTCATGCCTGTAATTTCAGCACTTTGGGAAGCTGAGGTGGGCAGATCATGAGGTCAGGAGTTTGAGACCAGACTGGCCAACACAGTGAAACCCCATCTCTACTAAAAATAAAAATTAAAAAAAAAAGTTAGCCAGGCATTGTGGCAGGCACATGTTATGTCAGGTACTCAGGAGGCTGAGGCAGGAGAATCACTTGAACCCGGGAAGCTGAGGTTGCAGTGAGCCAAGACTGCGCCACTGCACTCCAGCCTGGGTGACAGAGTGAGACTGTCTCAAAAACAAAAAAACAAAATCACATATTCCCTTACTACCCCATGCAGATACTAAAGTAAGAACCCTAACATAGTATTAAATCAAGGAAAATCTTTCACACTTAAATGTGCGAACTCTCAATGTACAAAAGTTTCTAAGTCGTGTTTTGTTCGAAACTTTTAACTCCAAAGGTAATAGGGATCCCAAGTGATAGGTGTTCTCTATTACTACTGCAGCTGTTTGCTGAACTTTGTAATAATTTTACCTATTTATTTAGGAGTCACCTGGGAAAGGTTAAAACTTTAACACAACCACAAAACATCTAGAAAAACCTAATTTTCGTCCTATTGGTGTGGAATCAAAAAATAAGAGAATTAACAATCTTTTTTTTTTTTTTTCCCTTGAGATGGAGTTTACCTCTTGTCGCCCAGGCTGGAGTGCAATGGCGTTATCTCGGCTGACTGCAACCTCCGCCTCCTGGGTTCAAGTGATTCTCTAGCCTCAGCCTCCTGAGTAGCTAGGATTACAGGTGTGTGCCACCATGCCTGGCTAATTTTGTATTATTTTTTAGTAAATCCAGGGTTTCTCCATGTTGGTCAGGCTATTCTCAAACTCCCGACCTCAAATGATCTGCCCACCTCAGCCTCCCAAAGTGCTGGATTACTGGCGTGAGCCACCGCACCTGATCAACAGTCTTAAGAAAAGGAAAATAGGAGGCCGGGCACCATGGCTCACACCTGTAATCCCAGCACTTTAAGAGGCCGAGGCGGGTGGATCACGAGGTCAAGAGATTGAGACCATCCTGGCCAACATGGTGAAATCCCCGTCTCTACTAAAAACTACAAAAATTAGCTGGGCGTGGTGGCACCTGCCTGTAGTCCTAGCTACTCGGGAGGCTGAGGCAGGAGAATTGCTTGAATGTGGGAGGCAGAGGTTGTAGTGAGCCGAGATCGAGCCACTGCACTCCAGCCTGGTGCCTGGCAACAGAGCAAGACTCTTGTCTCAAAAAAAAAAAAAAAAAAAGGGGAAAATAAGAGCCTAAAGAGAGATGACAACTAAATGTAATATGGTACCCTGGATAGAATCCTGGAACAGAAAAAGGATATTAAAGGTAAGAAATGTGGGCCAGGCACAGCGGCTGACATCTGTAATCACAGCACTTTGGGAGGCCAAGGCAGGTGGATCATTTAAAGTCAAGAGTTTACAGCCTGGCATGCCTGTAATCCCAGCTACCTGGAAGGCTGAGGCAGGAGAATCACCTTAGCCTGGGAGCAGAGATTGTAGTGAGCCGAAATCACACCACTGTACTCCAGTCTGGGCAAGAGAGTAAGATTCTGTCTCAAACAAAAAATTAGCCAGGTGTTGGGGTGCACACCTATAATCCCAGCTACTTGGGAGGCTGAGGTACAAGAATCGCTTGAACCCGGGAGGCAGAGGTTGCAGTGAGCCAGGACTGCACCACTGCACTCCAGCCTGGACAAAGAGCGAGACCCTGTCTCCCAAAAAAAAAACCAAGCAAGCAGGGCATGGTGGCATGCCTCTTGTCAAGGCTACTTGGTAAACTGAGGTGGGAGGATCATTTGAGGCCAGAAGAATCCAGGCTTCAATGAACTATAATTGCACCACTGCACTCCAACCTGGGTAACAGAGACTGGTCTCAAAAAAAAAAAAAAAAAAAGAAAAGAGGCCAAGTATATTATTTGAGGTCAGGAGTTTGAGACCAGCAGAGACAATACAGCAAAACCCTGTCTCTACTAAAAATAAAAAAAATTGGCCAGGTGCAGTGGCCCACGCCTGTAATCCCAGCACTTTGGTAGGCCGAGGCAGGCAGATCATGAGGTCAGGAGATCTAGACCATCCTGGCTAACATGGTGAAAACCCATCTCTAGTAAAAATATAAAAAATTATCTGGGCATGGTGGCATGTATCTGTAGTCCCAGCTACTCAGGAGGCTGAGGCAGGAGAATCACTTGAACCTGGGAGATGGAGGCTGTAGTGAGTTGAGAGAGCCAATACTGTACTCCAGCCTAGGGGACAGAGCAAGACTCCATCTCAAAAATAAATACATACAGTTTGCTCTCTTTGTAACTGTCCATATAACATATCCTGTGTGCCAGGTTCAGTGCCCCACATAGGCAGATGATCTTATCCCTGCCCCCCACAGCTCTTCCAGTCTCTCAAAAGAAGTGTTTATTTCCTTTTCTTCTTTTGGAGACAGAGTCTCACTCTGTCACCCAGGCTGGAGTGCAATGGCACGATCTCGGCTCACTGCAACCTCCACCTCCAGGGTTCAAGCAATTCTCCTGCCTCAGCCTGTAGAGTAGCTGGGATTACAGGTGCATGCTGCCATGCCCAGCTAATTTTTTTCTTTGTATTTTAGTAGAGATGGGGTTTCACCATGTCGGCCAGGCTAGTCTCGAACTCCCGAGCTCAGTTAATCCACTTGCCTTGACTTCCCAAAGTGCTAGGATTACAGGCGTGAGCCACTGTGCCTGGCCAAGGGAAGTGTTCTTAAAGTTGCCATCTCGTCAAAAGCCCTTAACGTTATTCACAGAAATACCCCTTTGGGCTATTGTCAAAGAAAACATTCAACTATGGCTAAAGAAGAATACTTGGGAAGTGCCCACTGTAACTAGTAGTGCTTCCTTCTTATGAGTATTTCAAGAAATGATGTGATATTACCCTTTTGGAGAGTTTTAAAATATATCCTTTGAGTTTTTTTTTTTTTTGAGACAGGGTCTCACTCTCACCTAGGCTGGAGTGCAGTGGCACGATAATAGTTCACTGCAGCCTCAAACTCCTGGACTCAAGCCATCTTTCTTGTCTCAGCCTCCCAAGTAGCTGAGACTACAGGCGCATGCCACTGCACCCAGCTAATTTTTAAAAATTTTTGTAGAGATGAGGTCTTGCTGTGTTGCCCAAGCTGGTCTTGAACTCCTGGGCTCAAGCGATCATTCCACCTCAGCCTCCCACAGTGCTGGGAATACATGTGTGAGCCACTGTGCCTAACCTGGAGAGTCTTAAAAACCTATAGAAAATTACTGATCATGAATAAATTCATTAAGATCATCTAGAGAATAGAAGAGTTAATAACTGAAACCTCACTTTAGTTTTTTTGAGATGGAGTTTCGCTCTTTTTGCCCAGGCTGCAGTGCAATGGCGTGATCTTGGCTCACTGCCATCTCCCCTGCCTGGGTTCAAGTGATTCTCCTGCCTCAGCCTCCCAAGTAGCTAGGATTACAGGCATGTGCCACCATGCCTGGCTAATTTTGTATTTTTAGTAGAGACAGGGTTTCACCATGTTGGTCAGGCTGGTCTTGAACTCCTGACTTCAGGTGATCTGCCCATCTCCGCCTCTCAAAGTGCTGGGATTACAGGTGTGAGTCACTGTGCCCGGCCCCTGAGACCTCACTTTTTGCACTGGTTACTAAAACCTGACTAGGCAAGAACAAGCTGCTAATTGCCCAAGAGCCACACACCCAAGGAAGTATAAGCATATTTTCTTAGTTGCAGCAGCCTTCCTTAAAGAAAACATGTCAAGTCTCCCAAAACAACCTACTGGGGGAATTACCAGTATGAACAACCACTTTTGGTGATTAGTATATAAAGTAGAAAGCAAATGAATCTTAATAAAAGCTTAAAAGAACAATGGTTAAAATCCTCATCCATTTATTTCTGCAGGAATCCTATGCAGAAGCAACTATGCATTCTGATGGACATTCTGACATTATGCAGAATTTCATGTAAGTCACATTTATGGAAGGGGGATTAAAAGGGAAATATTCCTTGCCTTTGTGAGCTGACATTAATCCACAAGAGTAAAAAGCTCAATGTTTTATAATTAAGGTGAATTTTTTTTAATCAATAGCTTATTTCACTGTTAATAGTCAAAGCACTCTAGAAGTGACCCAGTACTCCACCTATGTGTGCCTGGCTCTTCCTAAAAAAGGCAAATATCCCAAGAACAGTGATTAGGTTGGGTCCATCTTTGACCTTTCCCAGTCCCTACCTTCCACAAGCCTACTAGTATTGGGCCTGGCTCATCAGGCTCTCACATGGTTGCTGAACTGACCTGATGCTTCATTCTAGAGTCATAATTATTCTGACAAATATTAGAAAGTTGTAAAAATAGGTCAAAACAGGGCAATAAAATCCATAGCTGGCATCCAGGGCAATAGGGAACTAACAACACAGAGGCATTTGGGATACAGTCCATCGTCCACCATTGGTGAAGTTAATTCCTAAAAGTATTTAAAATACTTCTTATCGGCAGGTCAGAATTCAAATCACATCATACAGAGTTGATACACAGGACGTGGCACCTGGATTCACCCAAGCATCTAACATTCGCTAATATGATGCAAAGACTTTCTTCTAATACGAGAATTTATATGACAGCTGGGTGTGGTGGCTCACGCCCGTAATCCCAGCACTTTGGGAGGCCAAGGTGGTCAGATCACCTGAGGTCAGGAGTCCGAGACTAGCCTGACCAACATGGTGAAACTCTGTCTCTATTAAAAATACAAAAAGTCATAACTCAATCAAGACAAAAAAGAGAGTTAAAGAAAAAAAAATTATGAAAAGTTAGCCAGGCCTGGTGGCACATGCCTGTAATCCCAGCTACTAGGGAGTCTGAGGCAGGAGAACTGCTTGAACCCGGGAGGCAGAGGTTGCAGCGAGCCGAGATCGCATCATTGCATTCCAGCCTGGGCAACAAGAGTGAAACTCTGTCTCAAAAAAGGCTGGGCATGGTAGCTCACGCCTGTAATCTCAGCATTTTGGGAGGCTGAGGCAGGCAGATCATGAGGTCAGGAGTTTGAGACCAGCCTGGCCAACAAGGCGGAACCCTGTCTCTACTAAAAATAATTAGCTGGGCGTGGTGGCACATGCCTGTCATCCCAACTACTCAGAAGACTGAGGCAGGAGAATCGCTTGAACCCAGGAGGTAGAGGTTACAGTGAGCCAAGATCATGCTACTGCATTCTGTCCTGGGCAACAAAGCAAGACTCTGTGTCAACAACAAAGGAATGGGAAGGAAAGAGCAGTCAGAAGCTGTTCTCTATGGTCCTACCAGCCAGTCCCCAGTCAGCCCACTTTAATAATTTCCAGTGAGCTAGGTTTTCAGGACAGTTGACACATTAAGATTGAATCATGATTTTTTTTTTCACTGAGACAGAGTCTCACTCTTTCGTCCAGGCTGGAATGCAATGGTGCAATCATAGCTCACTACAACCTCAACTTCCCAAGCTCAAGTGATCCTCCCACCTTAGCCTCTTGAGTATCTGGGACCACTGGTGCACACCACCACCCCTGGCTATTTATTTATTTATTTAAAGAGATGGGGTCTCATATGTTTCATATGTTGCCAGTCTGGTCATAAACTCCTCAGCTCAAATTCGTCCTTCCACTTTGTCCTCCCGATTATTTTTCATACCATAATTCTACCTTCTCCAACATAAATAGGTATCCTTATTTTTATATTAGCTTAAGAAGTATATAGCTCAATTTATCGCAGAAATGTCACCTGTTAGTTACTACTCAGTTTATGAAAGACACATTTATAGTTACTGAACAAGATTTTTGTACAGGAAAAATTGACCACCTGATTTCTGTTTTAACCTAGGATTTAAATCACAGTCACTCTTTTCTCTGGGGGTTGGCTTCAAGTCTTCTGATTACATCCAAGGCGGCTAGGATTACTCCAGTCAGTCACTTCAACTGCTTGTCTATTTTCCTGATGGTTTTAAAGGAAAGACAAACACGGATGTACCGACTGCTATGACCAATTGGCCTACCAGCCACAAATTAGGGTGGTCTCCCTTAAAGATCTCTAAAGACCCTTATGATTACAATAATGCCACTTTGTAACTAGTCAAGGTTATGAAGAGTCCACACAGGCCCGGATACAGTGGCTTGCACCTGTAATCCCAGCACTTTAGGAGGCTGAGGCAGGAGGATTGCTTGAGGTCAGGAGTTGGAGAACAGCCTTTGCAACATAATGAGATCCTATCTCTACAAAGAAATGAAAAAATTAGTCATGTGTGGTGGCACACACCTGTAGTTCTAGCTACTCAGGAGGCTGAGGTAGAAGCAGCACTTGAAGGCAGGAATTTGAGGCTGCAGTGAGTTAAGTGTACCACTGCACCCCAGCCTGGATAACACAGTAAGAGCTTGTCTCAAAGAAAAAAAAAAAAAAAAATTCCAAATGAACTTAAACTAGGGCCAGGCGTGGTGGCTCACACATGTAATCCAAGCACTTTGGAGGCCAAAGCGGGTGGATCACCTGAGGTCGGGAGTTCAAGACCAGCCTGGCCAACATGGTGAAACCCTGTCTTTAAAAAATAAAATAAAAATAAAAATAAAAATAACTTAAACTAAGATAATTCAACACCCACTTTTACCTTTAACATGCATGTTTAGCACTGATCAGTATCAAGTTGAATGTTCGGATATTATTCCTTGTCCAACTGGCAGGTGACAGTCATTTAATAAGGAATAAGGAATCAGTGGCAGAGATACAGGAGCAAAGGAAGAACAGTATAACGTATGTATCCTCTATAAGATTGGTCTATCTGGATGGGAGCAGTGGCTCACACCTGTAATCCCAGCACTTAGGCAGGCGGAGGCAAGCGGATCACTTGAGGTCAGGAGTTTGAGACCAATCTTGCCAACATGGTAAAGCCCGTTTCTACTAAAAATACAAAAATTAGCTGGATATCGTGGCATGTGCCTTAATCCCAGCTACTCAGGAGGCTGAGGCAGGAGAATTGCTTGAACCTGAGAGGCAGAGGTTGCAGTGAGCCAAGATCTCAACACTACACTCCAGCCTGGGCGACAGAGTGACACTCCGTCTAGGAAAAAAAAATTATTCACTTGAAGAAAAAACATGGATCTCAATAGTGGGATGGCCTAAAACATTTCTATTATGTATTTCAAGCAGAAGATGGCATCACTAACAGAATAGCAGATACTATATTACTCAAAAACTGGTCAACAAGGGCCTGTGAAGAAGAAAAAGTTAAAGGAGCACCACTGCCAGGAGAGGATTTTTGTTTTCTTTTGAGACAGGGTCTCTCTTTGTTGCCCAGGCTGTAGTGCAGTGGCACAATGACCGCTCACTGCAGCCTCAAATGATTCTCTCACCTTAGTCCCCTGTCCAGGGCCTCTGAGTAGCTGAGACTACAGGCATATGCCACCATTCCCAGCTAATTTTTACATTTTTTTTTTGTAGAAACAGGGTCTTGTCATCCTGCCCAGGCTGGTCTTGAACTCCTGGGTTCAAGCAATCCTCCCACCTCAGTCTCCTAAACTGCTAGGATTACAAGTGTGAGCCTCCACACCCAGCCAGGAGTTGATCATTTCTTAAGCCACTGGTTTTCAAACTGGAACCAGAGTCAGAATCCCCTGAAGAGCTTGTTAAATGCAGATGGTTAACCTCCACTCCCCATGTTTCTCCTTTAATACCACTGAGAAGAGGCCTGAGATTTGTAATTCTAACAAGTTACCAGATGATGCTAATGCTAGTTCAGGGACCACACTTTGAGAACCACTGTTTAAACCACTTTTAAACCACAACTTTCAGGTGAGATCCCATTCTATAACTTATAAAAGTCCTTCATGATCCAATCACTTTAAAAATGCATGCTTAGATTACAAAAACATAGCTTTTGGTCTTAGGAACCTGGCCTAGAAAACAGACCAGCATTTATAACTTAGGTGCTTAGGACCCTCAGGGTAACAGTTGCATATGATAAACCCACTTATAACCATCCCACACTGAGGTTTAGGAGTAGGCCTGAAAGCACCCAATGTGACTAACTTGCGTTCCAAGATACTCTTGGAAGCACAATGAACACCATCTGAACCCTAAAGAGTAACTATTCATCTAAGTTACTTGACACCACCAACACCACTTATTATTAAGTTCTCTAAGGAAGACCAAAGCCTTGATACTCAAAGTATAGTCAGTGGACCAGCAGCATGTGCACCACCTGGGAGTGAGTTAAAAGGCAGAATCTGCCAGGCACGGTGGCTCACACCTGTAATCCTGGTACCTTGGGAGGCTGAGGTGGATGGATTGCTTCAGGTCAGGAGTTTGAGACCAGCCTGGCCAACATGGTGAAACCCCATCTCTACTAAAAATACAAAAATTAACCAGATGTGTGGCAGGTGCCTGTAATCCCAGCTACTCAGGAGGCTGAGGCAGGAGAATCGCTTGAATCCAGGAGATGGCTGCGGTTGCAGTGAGCCAAGATCGTGCCACTGCACTCTAGCCTGGGCAACAAGAGCCAGACTTCATCTCAAAAAAAAAAAAAAAGGGGGCAGAATCTTCAGGACTACCCCTACTTATCACTCAGAATTCGCTTTCCCAAGGCCTAAGGGTGATCCCCCCAGGCATATTTACATTTGAGAAGCAAGCTCAACTAAAGGATTTCTTAAAACAAAAGGAAACTCTGGCATATTACCCTGAAAAGCAAAACATCTACACTTCTACTCATGGGGGAAAAACAAAAACTCTTCAAATTCTGAACAAACTATTAACATCATCCCAGAAAGCAACTGAACACTAAGAAGGGTCAAAGGTTAAGTGCCCTCTTATCTGGCCTATGTGTTTTTTCACCCTGTAAAAAAACATACACAGCTACAAGTTTCCACAGAATACACACCTATTAAAAGAAAAAAAAAATCACTAATGAGAAGAGTTTCCCTCTACTGCTTCCAGACCTTCCAGCCCATGAACTTGAAATGGCAGAAACATCATTAAACTCTATTTATTCCAGTAGTTTGATCTCAGTATGTAGACAAGGAAGCAGGATGGTCTGAATGTTATTCCAGTTGTGGAACTAACATAATATTTATTATAGTGCTAGGAACACATAATCATTTCAAGCTTTAAGGGAAAAAGACTTCGTTATCCTTAAGTCCCACATAAAATTACTAGAGTATTGAAAAACATGAAAGCACTATCCTCTAACACTGCCTAAACATTATCCTAAAATTGTCATTAACTAAATCCTCTTAGAGTAAGAAGTAAACCTTTTTCCAAGTAATTTGGTAGAAGATTTAAAACTAAGCTCCACTGCCATTAAGCTAAAAAACGTTTCTAACCAGTTCTTTAAGGCACATTTAAATATGACAGAATTCTGAGGTTGGACTGTCAAAAATGGACAATACTGAGGTTTTTTATCTTTACTGCAAACAAACTTAAGTCCTACCCTAAGAAAGAGAAATATCTGGCCCGGTGCGGTGGCTCACGCCTATAATCCCAGCACTTCAGGAGGCCGAGGTGGGCGGATTACAAGGTCAGGAGTTCGAGACCAGCCTGGCCAACATAGTGAAACCCTGTCTCTACTAAAAATACAAAAAATTAGCTGGACATGGTGGCGGGTGCCTGTAATCCCAGCTACTTGGGAGGCTGAGGCAGGAGAATCACTTGAACCTGGGAGGCAGAGGTTGCAGTGAGCCCAGATCACGCCACTACACTACAGCCTGGGCGACAGAGCAAGACTCCATCTCAAAGATTTCCTCCCTCTCCCAAAAGCAGTTATCTGGACAAGCAGTTTAAGCATCTCCAGTTTTTAGCTAGGGGAAATATGACTGAAGCTTTACTTTTCTGATTCCATATACAATTTGTAATAGAAAGTAAAAAAAAAAAAAAACAGAATTGAAAAATCAGTTACTCCTGCGAAGCACACTCAAGAGCATTCCTATTGGAAGTTTGCCTCTCAAGGAAACATCAATACAGAATATACTAATTTTGTGACGCGTCCCAGAGCTTTAATTCTCATAGTATAGTACCTAAATCAGTAACATACCAATTACATAGCTGTTACAGAACTTACATGCCAAAGCATACTCATCTACAAATTTTATATAAAAATCTGAGCCTACATTCCCTTCACCTAAAAGCCTCTGGAAGCAAATTCCAGCTTAAACTCTTGGTATCTACACTTGCAGAAAAATGTTCAAAGTACTGCTCTAGGAAATTTAGTTAATATTTAGTCCACTTAATATAACAGGAATGAAATAGACATACAATATTACTAACTTCCCCATCTATAAAGAAACGGTATTAGTAACGAAGCCTACTTTTGTATAGCGATGAGGGCATTTGGAGGCAGGCAGCTTCTTCAGGTCAAAGAAAGCATCTCCATTTTCTGTTTCACCCACACCTCTCTTATCCATGGCTCCTTGGCCTACAATGCTCTGCACCTGGAAGATAAATCAGCACAAAATTGTCACCCAGAACAGTAAGTTTTCAGAAACCCTGGCTGCTTCTTAAGAACTTGAAACTTTTTAATCTCTTAAAACTGCTACTGTTAAAAACAAGTCCTCACCCCAAAATTACGCTATAAATTAGAATTTGGAAATAGAATCGTTGGTAGTTATCTTAGTATTCTAAGCACCAACAGGGTAAAGAGCAGAAGGTGCCCAATTCAAGGTATAACCTGTAAGCAGCTTTAATACAAAGAGAAACCAAGATTAGTCGCTACCACCCAGGGGTATCTTTCAAGATAGTGGTGCGGAAATTTCCCGGAGCAGGGGCAGGTAGCAAACTGGCTGGGCTGGGAACCCGCGAAGTCGGGCTGTTGTAAAGTGCCTGTCACTTGCCAATGGACGGCGCCAGCTGCCCCTTGTTATCAGGGGATCAGGGACTAGGGACCGGGCCCGAGCGCCGATTGCCCGGCCAGTCGCACCTGTGGCCATGTCACCGGCGCCGATGGCAAGGAAAGGGCGAGCACCGATTTGAGCTCCAAAACTCGGCTTCCCGGGGCCGCGACCCCAACCCCCAGCCCCTCACGCAGGCCCAGGCCCAGAGGCCTTCTTCGGAGGAAGGGCGGGGACGGTACTCACTGAGGGGAGGCCGGCCGGAGAGAGCGGGGAGGCCGAATCCCCCGGCCCGGGCGCTTCGAGCTGGAGCTGGCGCAGGCCCGCGGCCGTCCTCCCCGGCCGGGCGGCTCGGTCCCCGCAAGCCCGCCCGCCCGCTACCCGCCGGCCGCCCTGCGGGCCTCGCGCCCCTGCCCGCGCTCACGCACGCGACCCCGGGAGCAGTGCGCCCGCGCCCCTTCTACACCCGCGAGCACCGGCGCGCGGTGCCCCGGATCCAGCCGCTGCTGGCTCCGGCCCTTACTCGGTGCCTCCGCCGCTCGGCGGCCCTTTGCGTCGGCCGCCGCTCCCCACCCCACCGCCCGCGCCGGTCCCAGCGCCGCTCCCCGCAGCCTTCGCTCTCGCGCCCCCACCCCGACCCGCTCGGGCTGTCTCTCTTCAGCCGCCGTAACTGCAGCCCGGCCCTCCGCTCCGCCTCTTCGGCCCCCCTCCCCTTTAATAACTCCCTCCACGCACCCGGGTCCCGGCGCCGCCTTCCCCGCCGCGCGCCCGGATGTGAGGTGGCTGCAGCGGTGCCGGGCGGAAAAGAAGCATCGCAGCGCGCTTCCCTGACGCCTGCTCCTGCGCCGGCCTGGCGGCGAGGAGACTGCGGCGGCGAAAAGGAGGCCGCGGCGGCGACAGCGAAAAGCCATTCCCATACGCGCAGGCGGTCGCCGTGGGCAGCCCGGAGGCAGCCGCCGCCACGTTCCCACGCGCGCTGCGGGGCACAGCGGGCGGTACTTGGGACCAGAGACTCGCGGCACGCCACTCTCCCGGAGAGGCGGCGGCGAGATGGGCCTGGATTGGCGGCTATCGCGGCCTGTGGCGCGACCACCAATGTGTTTGCAGGGTTTGCATTGGCAGAGAACCGTCGGGCTTCGGCAGAGGGAATTTGATTTAGGAGATTGGGGTCTTCCGAGCCTTCCCAGTGGGGGGTTCGAACCTCAGCTGTTTTGCGAGTGGCGTGATCTTGGGCACAGCTGACTTATCTAAGTTTCGTTCTTCCTTCTACAATGGCCTCTCTATAAATCTGTGAGGCTTACGCAAGAGTACTGGTTGCTTTATTAATAGGCAAAGTTATCACGATTGGCTTCGATAGAGATAAAGGCGACCGACAAATATACTGAAATGTTCTTTCCCTCCCGTAATCTGAATCTGTCCTTAGCCTGCACGGAAAGGAGAAGTGCGAGTGTAGTTGGGGAAATGAGACGGCGAATGTCAAGTGCTTACCACGTTGTGCCGACTCAGGCTGACGGGGCCACAGAAATGCAAATATGTGAGCAGTGCCGGTAACTGCTGTCCTGAGGAAGAAGTTCCATGTACAGGACTACCACAAGCACCGGTTTCTGCCCTGTGGTACTGCGCAGCGGTTGGTGTGAAGAGATACGTGGGCGTGAAGGAGAACGCAATTTTCCTCGTTAAAGGACAGCGAAGGCTACCTTTCTTCCAAGAGGCCTACTTTGTTGAAACTTTTTTCATTTGTGAAATTAGGGAGATGGGCAGTGTGACCACTAACTCGGCTCCCTTCTTGTGAATCTTGGCAACATAAAACGTTTTTCTTTTCGTTTGCATTACTGAATAAAGTGTGTTTCTTACAAACTATTTTTTTGCAGGCAAGAGGCAGAGGGAAACATTTGCAAATCAGGCCTGAGTTTGCATTCTCATCTCTGTCACCTCCTATAAGCTATGGAGAGTGAGTCTTTTTATTTATCCTTAATTTTCTTTCCTGTGAAATTGGGAAGAAGATAACCTGTTCATGGGGGCAATTAAGCTCAAACAGAATAAGGTGGGTAAAAAGCCTTATATAACCTCCATAAATCCACTGAGCTTTTTTAAGCCTATTCAGAGACACGTTGTAGGTGATAATATAGCAGATGTTTTATGATTTTAAAAATCAAGCTGTTTTTGGAATCCAAATTCTTCCTAAAGCTGCGGGAAACAGATCTAATCCCCTTTAGTGTCTTGGAGACTCCCTGGAGTAGTGGAGAAGGCCGGTTCTTTGAAGATGTTAAATCCTGGCTCTGCCCAATTAGTGTGAAACCTAAGCTAGTCATTTCACCACCTGGCTCTCCCTTTCCTCATTTTTCAGAAAGGGATAGCAAGTATACCTACTTTTCAGGCTTGCATAGGGAATTAAAGATAACATTAAAAACACTGTTCTGGTTATTTCATTTGGTGGGGGGATGGAGAGCAATGGCACAATCATAGCTCACTGCTCCAGCCTCAGCCTTTCAAGTAGCTGGGACCACAGGCTCCTGCCACTACACCCGGCTAATTTTTTTAATTTTTGTTTTTTTGAGACAGTCTTGATCTGTCGCCAGGCTGAAGTGCAGTGGCGCAATCTCGGCTCACTGCAATCTCCACTTCCTGTGTTCAAGCGATTCCCCTGCCTCAGCCTCCCGAGTAGCTGGGATTACAGGCACACACCACCACACCCAGCTATTTTTTTTTTTTTTTTTTTAGTAGAGACGGGCTTTCATTATGTTGGCCAGGATGGTCTTAATCTCCTGACCTCGGGATCTGCCCACCTCAGCCTCCCAAAGTGCTGGGATTACAGGTGTGAGCCACTGTGCCAGGCTGATAATTTGTAATTCTAACTGCCCCCTTCTGCAACTAATTATCAGTTTTCAAACGTCCGTTTGGGAAAGCTCTTTGAGAGAGAAATTATTCTAGAATTTTACTAAATACATGTAAGAGCTTGGTTTAGGTCCAAATTGTTGGCCCAAAGTTTGGCATAAGGAGTCTCAAACGTTCAGTCAGTCAGGGAAATTAGCAGTCCAAGAACAATAGAGAAGCAAATGAAAATGCTAGAAACTGGCTGGGCGCAGTGGCTCACGCTTGTAATCCCTACACTTTGGAGGCCGAGGTGGGCAGATCACCTGAGGTTGGGAGTTTGAGACCGGCCTGACCAACATGGAGAAACTCTGTCTCTACTAAAAATACAAAATTAACCGGGTGAGGTGGCGCATGCCTGTAATCCTAGCTGCTTGGGAGGCTGAGACAGGAGAATCACTTGAACCTGGGAGGTGGAGGTTGCAGTGAGCCGAGATTACGCCATTGCACTCCAGCCTGGACAAGAGAGAGACTCCATCTCAAAAAAAAAAGAAAAATACTAGAAACCAACCAAGCATGGTGGCATGCCTGTAATCCGAGGCAGGAGGATCACGTGAGGTCAGGAGTTCTAGACCAGCATGACCAACATGGAGAAACCCCATCTCTAGTAAAAATACAGAATTAGCTGGGCATGGTGTTGCATGCCTGTAATCCCAGCTACTTGGGAGGCTGAGGCAGGAGAATCACTTGAATTCAGGAGGTGGAGGTTGCAGTGAGCCAGGATCGTGTCATTGCACTCCAGCCTGGTCAACAAGAGTGAAACTCCGTCTCAAAAAAAAAAAAAAGAAAAAGAAAAAATACTAAAAACCCAGAAATTATGAGAGCACCTGTGAGAGAGCTTAATGCCAGGCCATGACCTTTCAGGAGCCTCATGACAGAAGTCTGGATTGCACCTCTCTAAATGGGCTTTTTCCTACTCAGTCTTTCTTGCTCCAAGTTTTTTCTTTGTTGTTTTGAGACAGAATCTTGCTCTGTCACCCAGGCTGGAGTGCAGTGACAGGATCTTGGCTCACTGCAACTGCCCCCACCAGGTTCAAGGGATTCTCCTGCCCCAACCTCCCGAGTAGCTGGGATTACAGGCTCGTGCCTCCACACCTGGCTAATTTTTGTATTTTTAGTAGTAGAGATGGGGTTTCACTATGCTGGCTGGTCTCAAACTCCTAACCTCAAGTGATCACCCACCTTGGCCTCCCAAAGTGATGGGATTACAGGCGCGAGCCATCGTGCCTGACCAACTTTTTAATATTTTGTAGAGATGGACATCTCACTATGTTGCCAGGCTGGTCTTGAACTACTGGGCTCAGGCGATTCTCCTGGCTCGGCCTTCCAAAGTGTTCAGATTACAGATATGACCCACCATGCCCAGCCTCGAAGCTGTCCTAGCTATTATTATATTACTATATACTATTATATTCTAATCTTTCCTTACAAGACTAATTATTTTCATTGTAACTCAAATGGAATTGCCTTTCATCCCTCCTAAATTTGTCAAAGCTGAGGATGGTAAATGCATATGACAGGAAAAAAGTATCAGGAAATTAGCTCAAATTATCTAGAAAGAATGCTTATTGACTTATCCTAAATACATCATTTATATAAATTTACATAATTATATAAAAGTACTTAGGCCAAATTTACAGTAAATATATATTAGTTACACTGTTAATTACAACCTTGAAGCTTACTATTTTAAAACTACTTGGCCACATTAACTGCGGATAAAAGTTGTCCCTAAAACATTGGCTTTGGTGTCCGCTAAAGTAGAACTCCTTTTAAATTATGTTTTAATTGAGGCCAGGAGTGGTGGCTCATGGCTGTAATCCATGGGAGGGATTACAGAGAGGCTGAGGCAGGTGGATCACTTGAGGTCAGGAGTTGGAGACACACCTGGCCAACATGGTGAAACCCATCTCTACCAAAAAATATACAAAAATTAGCCAGACGTGGTTGCGTGCACCTGGGAGGTTGAGGCAGGAGAATCGCTTGAACCCGGGAGGTGGAGGTGGCAGTGAACCAAGATTGCACCACTGCATTGCAGCCTGGGCGACAGAAGGAGAATCCATCTCAAAAAATAAATGAAAAATAAATGTTTTAATTGCAAAAATTAGCATGTAGAAAATAGGGCAAAAATACATATTATCTGTGACTCCAATCCCAAGACACCCAGCAATTTTCTTCATGTTTTTAGCATAAAGTCAAGTATTTAAATGACTACTGCTAGCTTTTAGTCTCTGCACCAGGAATCTCACATGCTTTCAAATGTTTTACAAAACACAGTAAAAAAGTATTTCAACTTTTCCATCCGCCATCTGAGGTGGAGCCGCCACCAAAATGCAGATTTTCGTGAAAACCCTTAGGGGGAAGACCATCACCCCCGAGGTCGAACCCTCTGATAAGACAGAAAATGTAAAGGCCACGATCCAGGATAAGGAATTCCTCCTCATCAGCAAAGACTGATCTTTGCTGGCAAGCAACTGGAAGACGGACGTACTTTGACTACAACATTCAAAAGGAGTCTACTCTTCATCTTGTGTTGAGACTTCGTGGTGGTGCTAAGAAAAGGAAGAAGTCTTACACCACTCCCAAGAATAAGCACAAGACAAAGAAGGTTAAACTGGCTGTCTTGAAATACTATAAGGTGGATGAGAATGGCAAAATTAGTCGCCTTGGTTGAGAGTGCCCTTCTGATGAATATGGTGCTGGTGTTTATGGCAAGCCACTTTGACAGACATTATTGTGGCAAATGTTGTCTAACTTACTGCTTCAACAAACCAGAAGATAAGTAACTGCATAAGTTAATAAAAGACATGAACTTAAAAAAAAAAGTATTTCAAAACGTCCCATTTACCCCTCCCACGCCTATTTTTAAGATTATTAGGATTGGCCCAAGTTTAAAAATTTCACAAAAAGGAGCGCTTATTAATTACATTTTAAAACGAAGGGTTACAAAAACACATAAGCCTGGGATTTCTAATTCGGGGGCCATGGAATCTCTCCCCTCCAAGTCCACGTTGTAGCAACCTGCCAGGTCCACGCATGGGCGGGTCCTAATCCACGGTTCCGGCTGGCACTGCCTGTGAACTAAAAGCCGAAGAGGCTCACGCACGAGCCCGGAAGTGAGGGAAGGGGGACTTTTGTCCGCAGCCGCCTCTCGGCTGGAACCTTATCCTCAGTGTTTGGCCGCTGGCGGCGTAACTCGGGGTTCCGCCTCGGAACACTTACCACTCCTCTCGTCTAAGAGGAGCAGTAGCAAGCTAAGCTCAGAGCGAAGGGAGCGAGCCAAGGAGGGAGGGGCGCCACCTGCCCGACTGAGGCTGCGCAAACCCCGGGGTCTGGACGGGGTGGTCTTAGTGCGCGCTGCGTCGTCGTGGAGACAGGGGCGGGTCCGTCGCGAGACCGGCGTCTGGAGGCGCGCGAAGCCTTGAGGCAGGCGTGGGTCGCGCGGGAGTAAGGAAGCGGGTCGCGGACCGCCGGCTCCTGCCGGGACTTCTTCCAGCGTAAGGCCGGAGGGCTCGGCTTCCCCAGGTAGGAAACCTGACCCGAATGTCCCCAGCCTCAGGGGCTCGGCCTCTCCGGCTGTGAGCCCGGCAAGGAGCTCCGTCGCGTCCCTCCGAGCTGGGCCAGGTGAAATCTGTCGGAGACCCCCTTCCTCCCCTGGAAGTGCAGGTGATGCTATCTGCGGGTCTATGGTGCAGGAATGGAGGAAGCGCGACAGGAGCGCACAGGATGGGGCCGGGAGCCCGCCATCCTCTCCCGCCGCGTCTTCTACAGTTGTCCTCCGCTCCGGGGCACCGCATCCTTCCAGACGTCTAGTGCGCTCCTGGCCGGTGCTCCTTAGCGTGCGCGGATCCAAATTAGGGGTTTCCTCCTCCCGGCTGCGTGGCCCGGGAGCGGAAGGGCTGTTGTGTGGGCGACCTTGCCCCAGTGAACGCGCAGGGACTAACGCAGTAAACAAACCTTGAAGCCTTCCCCGAGTGGGAGGTGGGTGCGCGTTTTTATTTTATGGGAGGCCGTTCAGATTTAACTGTTATGTAGATGTGTCGTAAATATTTGTTGAATGACGTGAGGGACTTGAGTATAGCCATACCTCACTATATTGCACTTCACACATATTGCGGTTTTTACAAAATAAAAGTTTGTGGCAAGCAGCCCTGCACCAAGCAACTATTTTTCCAAGCATGTGCTCTCTTCCTGTCTCTCACATTTTGGTAATTATCGCTGTATTTAAAACTTCTTATTTTAGGTATATCGTTACAATGATCTGTGATCTTTGATGTTATTACTGCAATTGTTTTGGGTCGCCACGAACCGCACCGGTGTAAACAAACTAAAGTGTTCTGTCTGACTGCTCCACCTACCAGCCAGTTCCGTTTCTCTCCTCCCTCTCTGCCCTCCCTGTAGCCTGAGCGGCAACAATATTGAAATTAGACCAATTAATAGCCCCACAGTGGCTCCTAAATGTTCAAGTGAAAGGAAGAGTCCCATGTCTCTCACTTTATATCAAAAGCTGGAAATGACTAAGCTTAGTGAAGGAGGCGCATCAAAAGCTGAAAACCTGAAAGCTAGGCCTCTTGTACCGAACAGCCAAGTTGTGTGAATACAAAGAAAAGTTGTTGAAGGAAATTAAAAGTGGTACTCCAGGGAACCACACCAGTGATAAATAAAGCTAAACAGCCAGCCAGGTGCGGTGGCTCACGCGCATAATCCCAGCACTTTGGGAAGCCGAGGTGGGTGGATCACCTGAGGTCAGGAGTTTGAAACCAGCCTGGCCAACATGGTGAAATCCCATCTCTACTAAAAATACAAAAAATTAGCCGGGCATGGTGGCGCATGCCTGTAATCCCAGCTACTCGGGAGGCTGAGGTAGGAGAATTGCTTGAACCTGGGAGTTGGAGGTTGCAGTGAGCTGAGATCTGGCCGTTGCACTGTAGCCTGGATAACAAGAGTGAAACTCCGTCTAAAAGAAAAAAAGAAAAGAAAACTAAACAGCGTTATTGCTGACGTGGAGAGAGTTTTAGTGGTCTGAATTGAAGATCAAACCAGCTACAATATTCTCTTAAACCAAAACTTAATCTCAAGCAAGTCCCTAATTCTCTTCAATTCTATGAGGGCTAGGAGAGATGAGGAAGCTGCAGAAGAAAATTTGGAAGCTGGCCAGGGGCAGAGGCCTGTAATCCCAGCACTTTGGGAGGCTGAGGTGGGCGGATCACCAGCCTGGCCAACATGGTGAAATCTCCTCTCTACCAAAAATACAAAAATTAGCCGGGAGTGGTAGTGCATGCCTGTAGTCCTAGCTATCCAAAAGGAGAATCACTTGAGCCTAGGAGGTGGAGGTTGCAGTGAGCCGACATGCTCCACTGCACTCTAGTCTAGGTGACAGTAAGACTCTGTCTCAACAACAATAACAACAACAAAAAAAGAAAAGTTGGAAGCTAGCAAGGGTTTGTTTTTGTTTTGTTTTGTTTTTTTGAGATTGAGTTTCACTCTTGACACCCAGGCTGCAGTGCAATGGCGCAGTCTCAGCTCACTGCAATCTCCATCTCCTGGGTTCTAGTGATCTTCCTGCCTCAGCCTCCTGAGTAGCTGGGATTACAGGTGCTTCCACCACACTTACCTAACTTTTGTATTTTTAGTACAGAGGGGGTTTTACCATGTTGTCCAGACTGGTCTTGAATTCCTGACCTCATGTGATCCACCCACCACAGCCTCCCAAAGTGCTGGGATTACAGGCCTGAGCCACTGCTCCCGGCCTTGTTTTTTTTTTTTTGGTGTTTTTTTTTTTTTTTTGAGACAGCTGGAGTGCAGTGGTGATCATGGTTCATTGCAGTCTTGAACTTGTAGGCGCAAGTGATCCTCCTGCCTTAGCCTCCTGAGTACCTGGGTGTGTGATACCATGCCTGGCTAATTTTTTTTTTTTTGAGATGAGGGTCTTGCTAGTTGCCCAGGCTGGTCTTGAACTCCTGGCCTCAAGCAATCCTCCTGCCTTGGCCTCCCAAAGTGCTGGGATTACAGGCATGAGCCATAGCACCTGGCTGAGGTTTAAGGAAAGAAGCCATCTCCCTAACGTCGAAGTGCAAGGAATACCAGCAAGTTATCCAGAAGATCTAGCTAAGATTTTGGATGAAGGTGTCTCCATGGAACAACCAATTTTCAGTGTAGATGGAAACAGTTTTCTCTTGGAAGAAGGTGCCATTCTAGGACGTTCATGGCTAAGAGAAGTCATTGCCTGGCTTCAAAGGACAGGCTGACTCTCTTGTTAGGGACTAATGCAGCTGGTGACTTTAAGTTGAAGTCAGTGCTCATGTACCATGCCAAAACTCCTAGGGGTTTTAGAAATTATGCTAGCTCAGCCAGGTGTGGTGGCTCATGCCTGTAATCCCAGCACTTTGGGAGGCCAAGGTGGGCAGATCACGAGGTCAGGAGATGGAGATCATCCTGGCTAACACGGAAAACCCCGTCTCTACTAAAAATACAAAAAATTAGCTGGGCCTGGTGGAATGCACCTATAATCCCAGCTACTCAGGAGGCTGAGGCAGGAGAATCGCTTGAACCTGGGAGGTGGAGTTGTAGTGAGCCGAGATTGCACCATTGCACTCTAGCCTCCGTGACAGAGCAAGACTCCGTCTTGAAAAAAAAAAAGAAAAGAGAAAAGAAATTACACTATACTCTGTAAATGGAAGAACAAACCCAGGATGACCACACATCTATTTCCTGAAAGTGTTTACATCGTGTTTACAGTCTGGTTTGCTGAATATTTTAAGCCTATTCTTGAGATGTACTACTCCGAAAAAAAAGGATTCCTTTCAGGATATTACTGGTCATTAACAAGACACCTGGTCACCAAGGAACTCTGATGAAGATGTACAAAGAGATTAATGTTATTTTACATGTCTGCTAACACAGTATGCATTCTACAGCCCATGGTTCAAGGAGTAGTTTTGACTTCCACATCATTATTTAAGAAATACATTTTGTGAGGCTATAGCTGTCATAGGTAGTGATTCCTCTGATGGGTCTATGCAAAGTAAATTGAAAATTTTCTAGAAAGGATTTAACATTCTAGGTGCCATTAAGAACATTCATGATTTGTGGGAAGAGGTAAAAATATCAACACTTGCAGCCTGGCCAACATGAGGAAACCCTGTCTCTACTAACAATACAAAAATTACCTGGGCGTGGTGGTGGGTGCCTGTAATCCCAGCTACTCAGGAGGCTGAGGCACAAGAATCGCTTGAACCCAGGAGGCGGAGGTTGCATGAGCCAAGATTGCAGCACTGCACTACAGCCTGGGCAATAGAGCAAGACTCTGTATAAAAAAAATCAACTGGGAGGCCAAGGCGGGTGGATCACGAGGTCAAGACATTGAGACCATCCTGGCCAACACAGTGAAACCCCGTTTCTACTAAAAATACAAAAATTAGCCAGGCATGGTGGCACGTGCCTATGGTCCCAGCTACTCAGGAGGCTGAGGCAGAAGAATCGCTTGAACGCAGGAGGCGGAGGTTGCAGTGAGCTGAGATTGCACCAGTGTACTGCAGCGTGGCGACAGATCAAGACTTTGTTTCAAAAAAAAAAAAAAAAAAAAAAAATCAACATTAACAGGAGTTTGAAGAAGTTGAGTCAGAACCCCATGGATGACTGAGAGACTCAGGACCTGAGTGGAGGAAGTAACTGCAGATGTGGCAGAAAAATCAAGTGAACTGGAATTAGAAGGGGAGCCTAAAAATGTGACCAAATTGCTGCAATCTCGTGAGAAAACTTGAATGGATGAGGAGTTGCTTCTTATCGATGAACAAATAAAGTTTCTTGAGTTGAAATCTACCCGGCTGAAGATGCTATGAACATTATTGAAATGACAACAAAGGATTTAGAATATTACATAAACTTAGTTGAAAAATCAGTGGTAGGATTTGAGAGGATTGAGTCCAATTTTGAAACATATTCTGTGGGTAAAATGCTATTAAATAGCATTATATGCTATAGAGAAATCTTTGATGAAGAGTCCATTGATGTGGCAGACTTCACTGTTGTCTTATTTTAAGTAATTGCCAGGCTGAGCGTGGTGGCTCACACCTGTAATCCCAGCACTTTGGGAGGCCAAGGCAGGCGGATCACGAGGTCAGGAGTTCAAGACCAGTCTATCTCTTTGTATTTTTAGTATACAAAAATGAGGCCAGGCATGGTGGCTGCTATGTAATCTCAGCACTTTGGGAGGCTAAGGCAGGAGGATCATGAGGTCAGGAGATAGAGACCATCCTGGCCAACATGGTAAAACCCTATCTGTACTGAAAATACAAAAATTAGCTGGGCATGGTGGCACGTGCCTCTAATCCCAGCTACTCAGGAGGCTGAGGCAGGAGAATCGCTTGAACCAGGGAGTCGGAGGTTGCAGTGAGCCAAAATCATGCCACTGCATGCCAGCCTGGTGACAGTGCAAGACTCCATCTAAAAAAAAAAAAAATACAAAAATTAGCCAGGCATGGTGGCGTGTGCCTGTAGTCCCAGCTGCTTGGGAGGTTGAGTCGAGAGAATCACTTGAACATGGGAGGCAGAGGTACAGCGAGCGGAGATTACGCCATAGCACTCCAGCCTGGGCAACAGAGCGAGACTCCATCTTAAAAAAAAAAAAAAGAAATTGCCACAGCCACCAGATGCAGTGGCTCATGCCTGTAAGCCTAGCACTTTGGTAGGCTGAAGTGGGCACTCAGTTGATATCAGGAGTTCAAGACCAGCCTGGCCAACATGGGGAAACTCCGACTCTACTAAAAATGTAAAAGCCAGATGTGGTGGTAGGCACCTGTAATCCCAGCTACTCAGGAGGCTGAGGCAGGAGAATTGCTTGAACCCAGGGAGCAGAGATCACACCACGGAGAGAGACTCGGTCTCAAAAAAAAAAAAAAAAGAAATTGCCACAGCCACCCCAACCTTCAGCAGTCACTACCCCAATCAGTCAGCAGCTGTTAACATGGAGGCAAGACCCTATACTGGCAAAAAGATTACAACTCACTGAAGACTCAGGTAATTGTTAGCATTTTTTAGCAATAAAATATTTTTAAAATTTATTTTTGAGATAGAGTTTTGCTCTTGTTGCCCAGGCTGGTGTGCGATGGTGCGATCTTAGCTCACCGCAACCTCCACCTCCTAGGTTCAAGCGATTCTCCTGCCTCAGCCTCCCATGTAGATGGGATTACAGGCATGCGCCACCACGCTCAGTTAATTTTGTATTTTTAGTAGAGACAGGGTTTCTCCAGGTCAGTCAGGCTGGTCTCAAACTCCCAGCCTCAGGTGATCCACCTGCCTTGGTCTCCCAAAGTGCTGGGATTACAGGCATGAGCCATTGCGCCTGGCCTATTGTTTTTTTGTTTGTTTGTTTGTTTGTTTTTTTTTTTTTTGAGACCAGAGTTTCTTCTTGTCACGTAGGCTGGAGTGCAGTGGTATGATCTTGGCTCACTACAGCCTCTGCCTCCTGGGTTCAAGCGATTCTCCTGCCTCAGCCTCCCAAGTAGCTGGGATTACAGGCACCAGCCACACGCCCTGCTAATTTTGTATTTTTAGTAGAAACGTGGTTTTGCCATGTTGGCCAGGCTGGTCTTGAACTATTGACCTCAGATAATTCTCCTGTCTTGGCCTCCCAAAGTGCTGGAATTATAGCCATGAGCCACCATGCCTGGCCAATAGTGTTTTTAAATTAAGGTATGTACATTAGTTTTTTAGACAATGCTATTGCACACTTAACTACAAGTGTAGACATAACTTTTATATGAACTGGGAAACCAAAAAATTCATGTGACTGGCTATATTGCTGTGGGCTGCAGCTGAACTCTCAATATCTCTGAGGTATGCCTATACTAGTCCCAGTTCTGCCACTTGTTAGCTGGGGACCTTGAGCACTCCATCTATAAAATGAAGTTGATAACCACTTGCTGAGGTAGTTATATTAAAGTAGGTAGTTCATGAAAAGTACTTAGGACTATGCCTAGCAGAGTACCCTTTTTATAGATGTTATTTTGATTATAGTCTATACATTTTATAATAACATTGGGCCAGGCGTGATGGCTCACACCTGTAATCCCAGCACTTTGGGAGGCTGAGGCGGGTGGATCATGAGATCAGGAGTTCAAGATTAGCCTGATCAACTTGATGAAACCCCGCCTCTACTAAAAATACAAAAATTATTTGTGCATGGTGGCGTGCGCCTGTAATTCCAGCCACTCGGGAGGCTGAGGCAAGAGAATCGCTTGAACCCGGGAGGCGGAGGTTGCAGTGAGCCGAGATCACGCCATTGCACCCCAGCCCGGGCAACAGAGTGAGACTCCATCTCAAAAAACAAAACAAAACATTGATAAGAAAAAATCAGTTCTGGATGGGTCCACTGTCTCTTCGTAGTTGGCATGTTCCTCATGCCTGCCTCAGTTTACGCTGGATGCTCTAGTTTCCTCCCATGTCCCCAAGATAAGCACATTAGGTTCCTTGATGTGTCTAAATGATCCCAGTCTGAGTGAGTGTGTGTGTGACTGTGCAATGCCACGAATGGCGTCCTGTCCCCAAGGGTGGGTTCCCTCCTTGTGCCCTGAGCTGCCAGGATAGACTCTAGCTAGCCTTGACCCTGAACTGGAATAAGTGAGTAAATAGTTATCTTACTTGTTCTTCTGAATCTGCTATACATGCATGTGTAGCTCATATTTATTTCAGTGTTCAATATTAGAAGCGTTTGGATCTTTAGAAATTTAGTGATGTTTTGTGTCCAGAAATACATTATAGGAACTTAACTCTTGTTTATATCAATTAGCTTGTGGTAAAATTGGTTTCTTTGTACATCGTTTTGCTTAAAGTTGCAGTTTCCGGGAACTTATCGACGACATTAAGTGAGGATGACGTTAAGTGAGGACTTACTGTACTTAGTTCTAGATGAGGCTTGATGATATTCAGGTTCAATTTTGTTTTTTTTTAGGTGGAGTTTTGCTCTTGTTGCCCAGGCTGGAATGCAGTGTTGCAATCTCGGCTCACTGCAACCTCCACCTCCCGGTTTCAAGGAATTCTCCCGCCTCAGGCTCCCATGTAACTGGGATTACAGGTGCCCACCACCACGCCCAGCTAATTTTTGTATTTTTAGTAGAGACAGGGTTTCACCATGTTGTCCAGGCTGATCTCGAATTCCTGACCTCAGGTGATCCACCTGCCTTGGCCTCCCAAAGTGCTGAGATTATAGACATGAGCCACCATGTCTGGCCAGGTTCAATTTTTTGGTGAGATTTCATCATGGGTAGTAGCACTTAGAGATTTTTGTTGGGTTTATTTTGGTCTCTTTCTTATTTGTCAGAGGTCTTTTCCAAATTTTTTGTGATTCTTGATTGTCTGTTTATACTTAAGTATAATTGAGAAATTATGGCTGAGTGCGGTGGCTCACACCTGTAATCCCAGCACTTTGGGAGGCTGAGGCAGGTGGATCACTTGAGGTCAGGAGTTCAAGACCAGTCTGGCCAACATGGCGAAACCCTGTCTCTACTAAAAAAATATATATTAAAAAAATTAGCCAGGTGTGGTGGTGCGTGCCTATAATTCCAGCTACTCAGGAGGCTGAGGCAGGAGAATCACTTGCACTCGGGAAGTGGAGGTTGCAGTGAGCAGAGATTGCACCACTGCACTCCAGCCTCGGTGACAGAGCAAGACTCCATCTCAAAAAAAAAAAAAAAAAAAAAAAGAAATTGAAAACTGGGCCGGGTACAGTGGTGCCTGTCTGTAGTCACAGCTACTTGGGAGGCCAAGACAGGAAAATTGCTAGAGCCCAGGAGTTTGAGATTGCCGTCAGCTATGATCATGCCACTGCACTCCAACTTGAGTGACAGAGAGAGGGACCCTATCTCTACACACAACAAAAGCCTCTTTGGGAGGCCAAGGTGGATGGATCGAGTCGAGCTCAGGAGTTTGAGACCAGCCTGGGCGGTATAGCAAGATCCTCTCTCTACAAATAGTAAAAAATTAGCTCGGCATGGTGGCACATACCTGTGGTCCCTGCTACTTGAGAAGCTGTGGTGGGAGGATTGCTTAACCATGAGAGGTTGAGGCTGCAGTGAGCTATGATAGTGTCACAGTACTTCAGCCTGGATGAGAACATGAGACTCTGGATGACAATGTGAGAAAGAAAAAAGGCCAGGCATGGTGACTCATGCCTGTAATCCTAACACTTTGGAAGGCTGAGGCGGGAGGATCACCTGAGCCTGAGGAGGTTGAGGCTGCAGTGAGCCATGATTGCATTGCTACACTCCAGCCTGGGCAACAGAGGGAGATCCTGTCTTTCATTTTCTTTTTCTGAGTCAGAGTCTTACTCTGTCGCCCAGGCTGCAGTGTGGTGGCGTGATCTCAGCTCACTGCAGCCTCTGCCTCATGGGTTCAGGCGATTCTTTTCCCTCAGACTCATGAGTAGCTGGGATGGCAGGTGTCCACCACCATGCCTGGCTAATTTTTGTATTTTTAGTAGAGATGGGGTGTCACTATGTTGGGCAGACTCGTCTTGAACTCCTGACTTCAGGTGATCCAACTGCCTTGGCCTCCCAAAGTGCTGGGATTACAGGCGTGAGCCACTGTGCCTGTCCAGAAATCTTGTCTTAAAAAAAGGAAAGAAAGAAAATGACAACTATACACAGTAACACTGATAACCATAAAAATTAATGTGGGGAAAAATAAGAAATCTTGGCCTCTACTGGTGTTTTTGTGAAGGGAAGTTGAAGGTGCTGAAGCATCTAAACAGGAAGAAAGAGCTAGGTACACCTTTTGAGTGTGGCTCACTCTCCTCTCAGTTTCCTTTCTTAGAAAATGACATATTGCAGATGACATGATCCTATATCTAGAAAACTCCATCATCTCAGTCCAAAAGCTTCTTAAGCTGATAACCAACTCCAGCAAAGCCTCAGGATATAAATCAGTGTGCAAAAATTGTAAGCATTCCTATACACCAACAACAGGCAAGCAGAGAACCAAATCATGAATGAATGAACTATTCACAGTTGCCACAAAAAGAATAAAATATTAGGAATATAGCTAACAAGGGATGTGAAAGACCTCTTCAAGGAGAACTATAAACCACTGCTCAAAGAAATCAGAGGTGACACAAACAAATGGAAAAACATTCCATGCTCATGGATAGGAAAAATCAATATAATGAAAATGGCCATATTGGCTAAAGCAATTTACAAATTCAATGCTATTACCATTAACTACCGTTGACATTCTTCACGTAATTAGAAAAAACTATTTTAAAATTCATATGGAACAATAAAAGCGTGAATCGCCACGACAATACTAAGCAAAAAGAATAAAGCTGCAGGCATCACATCACCCAACTTCAAACTATACTACAAGGCTACAGTAACCAAAACAGAATGGTACTGGTGCAAAAACAGAAATATAGACCAGTGGAACAGAATAGAGAACCCGTAAATAAGACTGCATGCCTACAACCATCTGATCTTTTGACAAATCTGACAGAAACAAGCAATGGGGGAAAGGAGTCCCCTGTTTAATAACAGGTGCTGGGAGAACTGGCTAGCCATATGCAAATATTGAAGCTAGACCCCTTCTTTACACCATATACAAAAACCAACTCAAGATGGCTTAAAAACTTAAATGTAAAACCCCAAACTATAAAAACCTTAAAAGAAAATCTAGGCAATACCATTTAAGACATAGGCACAGGCAGAGATTTCATGACGAAGAAGCGATTGCAACAGAATCAAAAATTGACAAATGGGATCTAATTAAACTAAAGTACTTCTGCACAGCAAAAGAAACTATCATCAGAGTAAACAGACAAGCTATAGAATGGGAGAAAATTTTTGCACTCTATCTGTCTGACAGAGGTCTAACATCTAGCATTTACAACATTATGAGAAAAAAAACAACCCCATTAAGAAGTGGGGGAAAGGACGTGAACAGATACTTTTCAAAAGAAGACATACATACGGTGAACAAACATGAAAAAAAGCTCAACATCGCTGATCATTAGAGAAGTGCAAATCAAAACCACACTGAGGCGGGGTGCTGTGGCTCACCCCTGTAATTCCAGGACTTTGGGAGGCCAAGGTGGGCAGATCAGTTGAGGTCAGGAGTTTGTGACCAGCCTGGCCAACATGGTGGAATCCTGTCTCTACTGAAAAATACAAAAATTAGTCAGACATGGTGGCAGGTGCCCGTAATCCCAGCTACTTGAGAGGCTGAGGCAGGAGAATTGCTTGAGCCCAGGAGGTGGAGGTTACAGTGAGCTGAGATCATGCCACTGCATTCCAGCCTGGGTGACAGAGCAATACTGTGTCTCAAAAAATTTAAAAATGTAATTAAAAAATAATATTTTAAGTCAAAGACCTATCCCATGTTCATCTAGTGTTGAATTAGGGAGGGCAGAAGACGAGGAGCTGGCATGTAGCTGTTCAGAATGTGGCTCCTGAGAGGTTGCAAATAATTTTCTCTCTCTTATTTAGTTAGAAGGGGAAGATAAAAGACTTTGATTCATGAAGAATCTGCTCACTGAGAAGTGTATGTCAAGCCACTGGTTGAATTTCCATCAAAAAATGATTAAGCAGATAATGGAGAAGAAGGTTGATTCCAGGTGAGTGATGGGACTTGAGAAAAAAATATAACTGGAATGATGGTTCATATAAAACTCTGTAAACATTTTGTGTATGAAAAATAATAAATTACAAATAATGAGTGAGGTAGTATTATGAGTATTTTGTCATTGTTGAGTTTCTCATCTATAAGATAACGTCAATTTTGTATATTATGTTAAAGTCAAAAAGCATTCTGAGTGCCTGGAAATATCAATCATTAAAATTCTGATTTTGAGCAGAAGTGAGTATAATTTTCCTTAGTTTTGAAGTTATATCATCAAGGTTGGCTCTTGTGTCTTTCTTCTACTTTTGATCATGGTTGCTTTCAGACTTTTACCTTTTGTTGGCTGTGTGTCTCCTCTGAAGCTCTCAGCACCTTATAATGTGGCAGACTCTCTATAACTCTCCCTTTCTGGATTTTGGTAATTATTCCCTCCCCTCATCTCTTTGGGCCTAGAGGTAGTACCAGCTTAGCTTCTACTAGCTTCAGGTTCTTGCACTGTTCCTTGTGGTTCCTCTACACCCACAAGTTTGTAAATATACCATCTTCAGATTACCCTATTTTTAGTATGTCATCTATTTTCTTGCAACCTTTCATAGGTTTTATGAATGTTACTGGATTTTATCACATGGTTTTTCTATATTTATTAAGATAATCGTGGTTTTTGTTTTTTTTGTATTATGCTGTATTGTATAAATTGATTTTTGAATGTTAAACCAGCCTTGCATTCCTGGGATAAATCCCACTTGGTCATGGTGTTTATATGGCATATAGTTGTATTAGGGTCCTCTAGAGGGACAGAACTAATAAGATATATGTATATATGAAAGGGAGTTTATTAAGGAGAATAGACTCACACGATCACAAGGTGAAGTCCCATGATAGGCAGTCTGCAAGTTGAGGAGCAAGGAAGCCAGTAGTGGCTCAGTCTCCGAGTCCCAAAACCTCAAAAGTAGGGAAGCCAACAGTGCAGCCTTGAGTCTGTGGCCAAAGGCTTGAGAGCCCCTGGCATACCATTGCTGTAAGTCCAAGAATCCAACAGCCAAAGAACTTGGAGTCTGATGTTCCAGGGCAGGAACATTCAGCATGGGAGAAAGATGAAGGCCAGAAGACTTAGCAAGTCAGCTTCTCCCACCTTCTGACTGCTTTTCTAGCAGTGCTGGCGGCCTATTGGATGGTGCCCACCCACATTGTGGATGGGTCTTCCTGTCCTAGTCCACTGACTGAAATGTTAATCTCTTCTGGCAACACCCAGAAACACCCGGATCCACCCAGAAACAATACTTTGCGTCCTTCAATTCAATCAAGTTGACTCTTAATCTTAACCATGACAATGGATTTTATATGTTGTTGGATTTGGTTTGCTACTATTTTTTGAGGATTTTTATGTCTATAGTCATGAGGTATATTGGTCTTTTTTTTTTCTTTTTGGTAATAATCTTTGTCTTTGGTATGGTGGTAATACTGGTCTCAATGAATTTGGAAGTGTTCTTCTATTTTCTGGAAGAGTTTGTGGAGTATTTTTATTATATTTTATTTATTTGTTTATTTTTGAGGTGGAGTCTTGCTCTGTAGCCTAGGCTGGAGGGCAGTGGCGCAGTCCGAGCTCACTGCAACTTCCGCCTCCCAGGTTAAAGTTATTATCCTGCCTCAGCCTCCCTAGTAGCTGGGATTATGGCATCTGCCACCACACCCGGCTAATTTTTTGTTTGTTTGTTTGTTTGTGACAGCGTCTCACACGGTTGCCCGGACTGAAGTCCAATGGCACAATCTCGGCTCACTGCAACCTCCGCCTCCCCAGGTTCAAGCGATTCTCCTGCCTCAACCTGCCAAATAGCTGGGATTACTGGTGTCTATCACCATGCCCGCCTAATTTTTTGTATTTTTAGTAGAGATGGGGTTTCACTATTTTGGCCAGGCTGGTCTCGAACTCCTGACCTCGTGATCCGCCCGCCTCGGCCTCTCAAAGTGCTGGGATTACAGGCATGAGCCACTGAACCAGGCTGTTGTACCTTTTTATATGTTTATTGGGTACTAGATTTTCTCTTTTGAAGTACATATTCAAGTCTTATTCTTGTTTTTCTAATGAGTTGTATATTGAGTATTTGTACTAATTAATATATAGTTTTTCTATTTTTGAATGTGAATCTTTTTGCACCGCTGCACTCCAGCCTGGTGACAGAAGCGAGACTTCGTCTCAAAAAAACAAAACAAAACAAAAAAAGCGATATGTGAAGAGAAGATATGTGATAAATATCTTCTCCCTCTGCTTACTTCATCATCATTTGATGAATTAAGTTGTTTTAAATTTTAATTTAGGCTGGGTGCTGTGGCTCATGCCTGGAGTTCCAGCACTTTGAGAGACTGAGGCAGGTAGATCACTCGAGATCAGGAGTTTTATACAAGCCTGGCCAAGAGGGCAAAACCTCATCTCTACTAGTAATGCAAAAATTAGCCGGGTGTGGTGGTATGTACCTGTAGTCCCAGGCACTTCGGAGGCTAAGGCAGGAGAATTGCTTGAACCTGGGAAGCGGTGGTTGCAGTGAGCGGAGATGGCACCAGTGCACTCCAGCCTGGACAACAGAATGAAACTTTCTCAAAAAAAGAAAAGAAAAAAAAAAAGCCAGGCACAGTGGCTCTCCCCTGTGATCCCAGCACTTTGGGAGGCCAAGGCAGGTGGATCATTTGAGGTCAGGAGTTCAAGGCCAGCCTGGCCAACATAGTGAAATTTCATCTCTACTAAAAATGCAAAAATCAGTCAGGTGTGTTGCTTGCCTATAATCCCCACTACTTGGGAGGCTGAATGGGAGAATCACTTGAACCCAGGAGGTGGAGGTTACAGTGAGCCGAGATGGTGCCACTGACTCCAGCCTGGGTGACAAAGTGAGACTTCGTCTCAAAAAAAAAAATTTTAACTTAGTAAAATATATCAGTATTTTCCTTTATGATTAATATGTGTTCTGTCAGGTTTAAGGAATCTGTTTCTTTCCTGATGTCATGAAGACACTCTGGGTTTTGTTTTGTTTTGTTGTTGTTGTTGTTGTTTGAGACAAGATCTCTCACCGTTATAGGCTGGATTGCAGTGGCACAATCAGGAACACTGTGGCCTCAACCTCCCAGGCTCAAGCAGTCCTCTCACTTCAGCCTCCCAAGAAGCTGGTAGTACCGGTGTGTGCCACCACACCTGGTGAATTTTTGTATTTTTTGTAGAGATGGGGTTTTATCGTGTTGCCCAGAGTGGTCTCAAACTCCTGGGGTCAAGCAGTTTGCCTGCCTCAGCCTCCCAAAGTGCTGGGATTACAGGCGTGACCGCCATGCCTGGCGTAAGATATTCTGTATCATCTTTGTTTTGAAACGGAGTTTTGTTCTTATATCCCAGGCTGAAGTGCAATGGCACGATCTTGGCTGCTGTAACCTCTGTCTCCTGGGTTCAAGCGATTCTCCTGCCTCAGCCTCCCAAGTAATTGGGATTACAGGCATGTGCCACCACACCTGGCTAATTCTGTATTTTTAGTAGAGACAGTTTCACCATGTTGGTCAGGCTGGTCTCAAACTCCTGACTTCAGGTGATCCACTGGCTTCGGCTTCCCAAAGTGCTGGGATTACAGGCGTGAGCCACCGCACTCGGTGTTCTATTGGTTTTAATTGAGATTACTTTGAATCTATAGATCAGAGTGGGAAAAATTGACATCTATATTGTATCAGTTTGGGAATGGTGGGAACCCTTCTGAAATCTAAGTTTCCAGACACCAACCAAGGGTCAACCTTGTAAGCAGGATTTTCTAAGAACAGCAGCCACAGGCCTGCTATGTTATTTTCTGCACAAAGGGAAAACAAACATAACAGAGAAGATCAAAGAGAAAAGTTGGTTCCTTAAAAAGACTAATACAGTTGACAGCCAGTGAAACTGATCAAGAGGGAG
This sequence comes from Ateles fusciceps, assembly GCA_036589455.1. Taxonomy (NCBI): domain Eukaryota; kingdom Metazoa; phylum Chordata; class Mammalia; order Primates; family Atelidae; genus Ateles; species Ateles fusciceps. The sequence continues at coordinate 9,386,195 of JAZHEH010000882.1, read as the reverse complement.
AAAACCAAATAAATTATTTTGCCTATAAAATTATTAGATTTACTCCTATGTTTGATGTTTGTGATGCCGTTTGAAAATAGTGTATAAATATATATAACTGTTTTTTTTTTATTGCTTGTTTATAGAAATATACAGTTGACCCTCATTGATTTCATTTTCTCTTTTCTTAATCAGTTTCACTGGCTGTCAACTGTATTAGTCTTTTTCGGGAACCAACTTTTCTCTTTGATCTTCTCTGTTATATTTGTTTTCCCTTTGTACAGAAAATAACATAGCAGGCCTGTGGCTGCTGTTCCTAGAAAATCCTGCTTATAAGGTTTACCCTTGGTTGGTGTCTGGAAACTTAGATTTCAGAAGGGTTCCCACCATTCCGAAACCGATGAATAGTTCACGGGATCTACACTGTGTGTTCATGCAATGATTTTGATGCTGAATACTAGCACTCCCTCTAGGAGTCTGGAATTTTGGTATGTGTTAGGCAGAGGGTGCCTGTCTGACCAGCCCTCAGTAAAAGCTTAGGTTCTGAGTCTCTAATAAGTTTCACTGATACACAGCACTTCTCACATGTTATCACAATTCAGTGCTGGAGGAATTAAGAGTGTCTTATATGATTCCACTGGGAGAGGATTCTTGGAAGTTTGCACTTGATTTCCACCAGACTGCCCTGTGCCCCTTTTCCTTTTGCTGTTATGTTTTGCTTTGTATCCTTTTCCACAAAGATCAAAGAAAAAAACATAATGGAAATTAGCAAATATGTTGAAATGCTTGTAAAAATACTACATATCAATATATGAAATACTACAGTCATGTTTAGAGAAATGTATAATAGGTTTAATGCATTTAATGTACAGTATTAAATGCATGTTTTATAAAAGAGTTAAGGCTGGGCTCGGTGACTCATGCCTGTAATCCCAGCACTTTGAGAGGCTGAAGTGGGCAGATCATGAGGTCAAAAGATCGAGACCATCCTGGCCAACATGGAGAAACTCCATCTCTACTAAAAATACAAAAGTTAGCTGGGCATGGTGGAGCGCGCCTGTAATCCCAGCTACTTGGGAGGCTAAGGCAGGAGAATCACTTCAACCCAGGAGGCAGGGGCTGCAGCAAGCCGAGATCACGCCACTACACTAGGCACTCCAGCCTGGTAGCCTGGTGACTGGGTGAAACTCTGTCTCAAAAAAAAAAAGAAGACTGAAAATAAAAACTATGCAATCTAACATTTTTTCATTTTCCTTTCTTTTTTTTTTTTTTTTTTTTTGAGGCAGGGTCTTGATCTGTTGCCCAGGCTGGTGTCATCATAGCTCACTACAGCCTTGAACTCCCGGGTTCAAGTGATCTTCCCACCTCAGTCTCCCATGTGGCTGGAACTGCAGGCATGCATCACCACATCCAGCTAATTTTTTTTTTTTTTTTTTGAGACGGAGTCTTCCTCTCTCACCCAGGCTGGAGTGCAGTGGCATGATCTTGGCTCACTGCAACCTCTGCCTCCTGGGTTCAAGTGATTCTCCTGCCTCAGCTTCCAGAGTAACTGGGATTACAGGTGCATACCACCACGCCCAGCTAATTTTGTATATTTAGTAGAGATGGTGTTTTACCATGTTGGCCAGGCTGGTCTTGAACTCCTGACCTCAAGTGATCTGACTCCCTTGGCCTCCCAAACTGCCAGGATTATAGGCATTAGCCACCACACGGGGTCTGTAATCCTATTCTGTAGGTTGTCTTTTTATTCTGTTTATTGTTTCCTTTGCTGAGCAGAAGTTTTTAGGTTTGTTTATTTTTGCTTTTGTTGCCTGTGCTTTTGACATTTTATTCGTAAGATCTTTTCCTAGACTGCTGAAGTATTTCTTGTTTTTCTCTTTTTTGAGATGGAGTCTTGCTCTTGTTGCCCAGGCTGGAGTGCAATGGCACGATCTTGGCTCACTGCAACCTTCGCCTCCCGGTTTCAAGTGATTCTCTTGCCTTAGCTTACAGAGTAGCTGGAATTACAGGCATGTGCCACCATACCCAGCTAATTTTTGGTATTTTTAGTAGAGACGGGGTTTCGCCTTGTTGGCCAGGCTGGTCTCGAACTCCTGACCTCAGGCCATCCAACCCCCTTGGCCTTCCAGAGTGCTGGGATTACAGGCGTGAGCCACCGAGCGCAGCCTTTTTGTAGTTTTCTAGTTTTGGGTCTTACATTTAGGTCTTTGATCCATTTTGAGTTGATATTTGTATAGGGTAAGAGGCAGGGGGTCTAGTTTCATTTTTCTGTGTGTAGATACTCAGTTTTCCTAGCACCATTTATTAAAGAGGGTGTCCTTTCCCCATGTTCTTGGAGCCTTTGTCAAAAATAAATTGGCACTGGGTGCCATAGCTCACACCTGTAGTGTCAGCACTTTGGGACACTAGGACAGGAGGATCACTTGAGCCTACGAGTTCAATACCGTCCTGGGCAATGTGTCGAAAACTGACCTTTTTTTTTTTTAGATAGAGTTTTGCTCTCGTTGCCCAGTCTGGGGTGCAATGGCACTATCTTGGCTCATGGAAACCTCCACCTCCCAGGTTCAAGCGATTCTCCTGCCTCAGCCTCTTGAGTAGCTGGGATTACAGGCACCTCCCACCATGTTATGGCCGTGATACAATGGCCTTTTTTTTTTTTTTTTTTTTTTAAGATTCAAGGTTTTAATTAATTCCCATACTGATAAAAATAATTCCATGAATCCTGTAAACCATTGCTTAAATGCTGTAGTGTAAAAAAACTTAAACAAGTGTTACCTTTAAACAATCACTACAAGTAAATGATTATGATATACCTTCCAGGGGTTAAGAAAATTCCATTTAATTAACATTGACATCTAAATAAACAGATTGAGGCTTCCATAAATTAATCCATGTGACGCGTCCACACGGAACGAGGTCTGCTGACCAGTTACACACACGTCGTGATGCCATTGTATCACGGCTAATTCTGTATTTTTAGTAGAGACAAGATTTCTCCATGTTGGTCAGGCTGGTCTTGAACTCCCCACCTCAGGTGATCCACCTGCCTCGGCCTCCCAAAGTGCTGGGATTACAGGCATGAGCTACCATGCCCTGCCCACAAAACCCCATCTTTACAAAATATTAGCCAGGTGGTAGTGTGCACCTGTAGTTATAGCTACTCAGGAGGCCAAGGTGGGAAGATCACCTGAGCCTGGGAGGTTGAGGCTGCAGTGAGCTGTGATTACGTCACTGTACTCCAGTGGGGCAACAGAATGAGACTCATTCATAGATAAATATATAGAGATAGATAAACAGACTAACTATAGATATGTAGCTTAATAAGTTGATTCTGTTTTGTTTAATTGGCCTATGTGTCTGTTTTTATGCCAGTATCATGCTGTTTTGGTTACTGCAGATTTGTGGTTTATTTTGAAGTCTGGTGGTGTGATGCCTCTTTTGTGGTCCTATACAAATTTTAAGATGTTTTCCCTATTTATGTGAAGGATGTCACTGGTATTTTGATAGGGCCTGTGTGCATTTTTAGCATGTTCTTCTGTCCTCTGTTCTCAGTCTTTTTGTGCAAATTGGTAACTGGATTTAGGGACTTAATCAAATTTAAGTTTTATTTTTTGGGGATAGTACAAGATAATTTCACAGAAGCAAAGCAATGAACAGTACCAGACTCACATATGATACCTGTATTAGTTGGTTCTTACCGTGCTATCCAAGATTAAGAAATATCCAAGATTAAGTAATTTATAAAGGAAAGAAGTTTAATTGACTCACAGTTCCGCATTTCTGGAGAGGCCTCAGGAACCTCACAGTCATGGTGGAAGGGGAAGCAAGCATGTCCTTCTTCACGTGGTGGCAGAAAAGTGCAGAGTGAAGTAGGGGAAAGCCCCATATAAAACCAGGAGATCTTGTGGGAACTCACTCACTGTCATGAGAACAGCATGGGGGAACTACCCCCATAATCTAATCACCTTCCATGAGGCCCCTCCCGTGACACCTGGGGATTATGGGAACTACAATTCAAGATGTGATTTGAGTGGGAGCACAGCTAAACCATATCAATACCTATGTTTTTTGTTTTTTGGAGACAGAATGTTACTCTGTCACCCAGGCTGGAGTGCAATGGTAAGATCTTGGCTCACTGCAACCTCTGCCCCTTGGGTTCAAGCGATTCTTGTGCCTCAGCCTCCTGAGTAGCGCCACCATGCCTGGCTAAATTTTGTATTTTTAGTAGAGATTGGGTTTCACCATGTTGTCTTGGCAGGTCTTGAACTCCTAACCTCAGGTGATCCGCCCACCTCAGCCTCCCAAAGTGCTAGGATTACAGACAAAGCCACCATGCCAGGCCATCAATACCTATGTTGGAACTATCAGGGAATTTTATTTTATTTTATTTTTGTGTATTTATGTATTTATTTTTAATTTTTTTATTTTTTGAGATGAAGTCTCGCACTGTGGCCTGGGCTGGAGTGCAATGGCACAATCTCGGCTCACTGCAACCTTTGCCTCCTGGGTTTTAGTGATTCTCCTGCCTCAGCCTCCCAAGTAGCTGGGATTACAGGTGCACACCACCACACCTGGCTAATTTTTTGTATTTTTAGTAGAGACGGGGTTTCACTATGTTGGCCAGACTGGTCTCGAACTCCTGACCTCGTGATTTACTGCCCTTGGCCTCGCAAAGTGCTGGGATTACAGGAGTGAACCACTGTGCCCAGCCTATTTATTTATTTTTGAGATGGAGGTTTGCTCTTATTGTCCAGGCTGGAGTGCAGTGGCGTGATCTTAGCTCACTGCAACCTCCACCTCCTGGATTCAAATGATTGTCCCGCCTCAGCCTCCCAGGTAGCTGGGATTACAGGCATCCACTATCCTGCCCGTCTAATTTTTGTTTTTTTTTTTTAGAGATGAGGTTTCACCATGTTGGCCAAGCTGGTCTTGAACTCAGGTAATCTATCCACCTCGGCCTCCCAAAGTGCTGGGGTTACAGACGTGAGCCACTTTGCCCAGCCAGGGAATTTTAAATAATTGTGTTAATTATTATTAAAATAATCTGATATGTGTTTGCTTTGTTAGTGAGAGAGATGTGCTAAGATCTCCCTCTGTTAATAAAGATTTGCTGTTTCTCCTTATGATTCAGTCAGTTTTTAGCTTTATTTATTTTGAGACTTATTTAAAGGATGCATACAAATATATAATTGTTAATTTGCTGAGGAATTCAACTTTTCATCATTATGAATAGATCGTCTTCATTTCTAGTAATCTTTTTTGCCATAAAACGTATTTTTATCTGATACTAGAATAACTGTATTAGTTTTCGTTTGGTCTTTATTTGCACTGTAAATATATTCCTCTTTTACTTTAAAAAACTTTCTGCATCCTCATGTGTTACGTGTGTGTTGTAAACAGTATATAAGTAGATTCTGTTTTTCAGTCCACTCTGGTGATCTCTGTCTTTTGGAACATTTAGGTCATTTATATTTAAGGTAATGACTGATAGGTATGTAGGTTTAAATTTACATTCTGATTTCATTCTTTTTAATTGTCCTGCCTGTTCTTGTTTTTTTTTTCATTGATTTCATGCCTACTTTGGGGTTGTATTTTTAGCAGATTGGGTTTCACCATGTTGAAACCCAATTTTTTATCATTCCATTTTCTTCTTCCTTTTTAGTTTGGAAGTTTATATACTTGTTTCATTCTTTTAGTAGTTACCTTAGACATTAAAACATATCTCCTTACCATATTAAGCTCGGTGTTATTATTTTTGCCCTCCTCTCAATGTAAGAATCTTAAAACATTTTAACTTTATCTCCTTCCTCATTTATGATTTCTATTGCTTCTAGCTGTTCTATTTAATTATTATTATTAATTTTTAGACAAGAGTTTCGCTCTTGTTGCCCAGGCTGGAGTGCAATGGCATGATCTTGGCTCACGGCACCTCCGCCTCCGAGGTTCAAGCAATTCTCCTGCCCTAGCCTCCAGTAGCTGGGATTACGGGCATGCGCCACCATGCCCAGCCAATTTTGTATTTTTAGTAGAGATGGGTCAGGCTGATTTCGAACTCCTGACCTCAGGTGATCCGCCTGCCTCAGCCTCTCCAAAGTGTTGGATTATAGGCGTGAGCCGCCGTGCCCAGCCTATTTAATTCTTTAAAAAATCTCCTACCTCACTTTTTTTTTTTTTTTTTTTTTTCAGATCTTTCCTTTTTTTTGAGACAGAGTTTTGCTCTGTTGCCCAAGCTGGAGGGCAGTGGCACAACCTCGGCTCACTGCAACCTCTGCCTTCTGGGTTGAAGGGATTCTCCTGCCTCAGCCTCCCCATTAGCTGGGATTACACGCTCACGCCACCATGCCTGGCTAATTTTGTATTTTTAGTAGAGATGGGATTTCATCATGTTGGTCAGGCTGGTCTCCAACTCCTAACTTCAGGTTATTCACCTACCTCGACCTCCCAAAGTGTTGGCAATACAGGTGTGAGCCACCGTGTCTGGCCTCAGATCTTTGTTTTTGTGTTTAAATTTTTTTAAATTTTACTTTAAATTCTGGGATACACGTGCTGAACATGGGAGTTTGTTACATAGGTATACATATGCCATGGTGGTTTGCTGCACCTGTCAACCCATCATCTATGTTTTAAGCCCTGAATGTATTAGGTATGTGTCTCTCCTTCCCCCTTTCCATTTTTTTTTTTTTTTTTTTTTTGAGATGGAGTTTTGCTCTGTTGCCCAGGATGTAGTACAGTGGCGCAGTCTTGGCTCACTGCAACCTCCGCCTCCCAGGCTCAAGCGATTCTCCTGCCTCAGCCTCCCGAGCAGCTAGAATTACAGGTGCATACCACCATGCCAGCTAATTTTAAAAATATTTCAGTAGAGATGGGGTTTTGCTGTGTTGGCTATGCTGGTCTTGAACTCCTGACCTCAGGTGATCCACCCGCCTCGGCCTCCCAAAGTGCTGGAATTATAGGTGTGAGCCACCATGCCTGGCCTCAGATCATATTTTTTTTATTGTAAAATATATAAAACATAAATTTTCTCATTTTAACCATTTTTAAGTGTGTGATCAGTGGCATATTAAGTACATTCACAATGTTGTGCACCCATCACCACCTTTTAAAATCGTGTCTAACAGAGACTCTGTACCCATCAAATAGTTACTCCCCATTCCTCTCTTCTCCCAGCCTCTGGTAAACTCTATTCTACTTTTTGTTTCTGTGAATTAACCCATTATATGTACCCCATATAAATGGAGTTATGTAATATTTCTCCTTTTGTTCTCCACTGCCCACATGGGAGTGCAGTGATAGGAACACAGCTTGTTGCAACCTCAACCTCCTGGGCTCAAGTGATCCTCCTGTTTCAGCCTGTCATATAGCTGGGACTACATGTTCATGCCACAAACCCTGGCTGATTTTTTTTTTTTTTTTTTTTTGGTTTTTTGTAGAAACAGGGTCTCACCATGTTGCTCAGCCTGGTCTCAAACTCCTGGGTTTCCCAAAGTGTTGGGATTACAGGCGTGAGCCACCGTACCTGGCCTTATTTGAAACTCCTTTTGTGTCTGGCTTATTTCACCTAACACGTTTACAGAGTTCATCCATGTTGTAGTATCTATTCATTCTTTTTTATGGGTGAATGATGCTGTTTCATTCATGACTATACCACATTTTGTTCATTCATTTATCCGTTGATAAACCTTTAGAGTTGGGCACTGTGGCTTATGCCTGCAATTCCAGCACTTTAGAAAGCCGAGGCTGGTGGATCGTTTGAGCCCAGGAGTTCAAGACTACTCTAAGCATCAAGGTGAAACCATGTCTACAAAAGAAAAAAAAAATTTAACCAAAATTAGCTAAAAATTAGCTTGGTGGTACATGGCTATAGTCCCAGCTATTCGGGAGGCTGAGGTGGGAGAATCACCTGAGCTTGGGATGTCAAGGCTGTGGTGAGCCCTGATCACACCACTGCACTCCAGACTAGATGACAGACTGAGCCGGTCTTTTTTTTTTTTTTTTTTCAAGACAAAGTCTTGCTCTGTCGCCAGGAGTGCAGTGGCACAATCTTGGCTCACTGCAACTTCTACTTCTACTTTCTGGATTCAAGCGAGTCTCCTGCTTCAGCCTCCTGAGTAGCTGGAACTACAGGTGTGCACCACCACTCCCAGCTAATTTTTGTATTTTTAGTAGAGACAGGGTTTCACCATGTTGGCCAGGATGGTCTCGATCTCCTGGCTTCGTGATCCGCCCACCTCTGCCTCACAAAGTGCTGGGATTACAGGCGTGAGCCACTGCACCCAGCCGAGAGCCTGTCTTTAAAAAAAAAAAAATTAGATTGCTTCTAACTTTTGGTTGTAGTGACTAATGCTTCTACCTTACTGTTTATAGTTACCCCCACCCTGCAAATATGTTTAACCTTGACTTTTATTTCTGTAAACATAGTCATTTTTGCATATATAGCTGTGTGTGTGTGTAAAGAAAAGGGGTATGTGGGAACTCTCTGTTCTTCTCAATTTTGCAGTAAAGTTCAAATTGCTCTAAAAAATAAAATCTAGGAGACTAAGTGTGGTAGCTCACACCTGTAATCCCAGCATTTTGGGAGTCTTAAGTGGGAGGATTGCTTGAGCCCAGGAGTTCAAGACCAGCCTAGGCAACATAGCAAGACCCTGTTTCTTTTTTTTGTTTTTGTTTTTGTTTTTTTTTGTTTGTTTGTTTTCTTCACATTGGACATTTGTACAAGACCCTGTTTCAAGAAAACAAACAAAAAAATGAAAAGTTTTAAAAAATAAACTGTGTGTGTGCTTGTGTGTGTGCGCTTGTATGTGTGTGCTTGTGTGTGTGTGTTTATGTGTGTGTGTTTATGTATGCATATGTGCGCTTTAGCCTCAGTGCAAATATTCTGAAGTAAGAGATCAAGAATGAGATCAGGCCAGGTACAGTGGTGCATGTCTGTAATGCTACCACTTTGGGAGTCTGAGGCAGGAGGATTACTTGAGCCCAGGAGTTTGAGACTAACCTGGGCAATATAATGAGACCCCGTTTCTAAAAAAAAAAAAAATAGTAAGTTGGCCGGGCTCAGTGGCTCAAGGCTGTGATCCCAGCATTTTGGGAGGCCGAGGTGGGTGGATCACCTGGGTCAGGAATTCAAGACCAGCCTGGCCAACATGGTGAAACCCCATCTCTCCTAAAGATACAAAACTTAGCCAGGCTCAGTGGTGGGTGCCTGTAACCCCAGCTACTAGGAAGGCTGAGGTGGGAGAATCGCTTGAACCTTGGAGGCAGAGATTGCAGTGAGAGAGATCGTGTCACTGCACTCCAGCCTGGGCCACAGTGTAAGACCTTGTCTCAAAAAAATAAAAAATTAGCTGATCATGGTGTTGTACGCCTGTAGTTTCAGCTACTTAGGTGGCTGTAGGGGGAGGATTTCTTGATCCCAGGAGTTCAAGACTAGCCTGGGCAACATAGTGAGACCTTGTCTCTTAAAAAAATAATATTATTTAAGAGACCTTGTCTCTTAAAAAAACAACACAGTGAGACCTTTTCTCTTAAAAAAATATATTATTTTAAAAATATATATAAATATTATGTAATATATATAAAAACAACAACCACCGTGGTGTTGTTTTATTAAGAGACAAGGTCTCACTGGCATGCATCTGTGGTCCTAGTTGCTTGAGAGGCTGAGATGGGATGATCACAAGGGCCTGGGAGGTTGAGGCTGCATAGAGCTGTGATCGTGCCACAGCATTCCAGCCTGGGCAACAGTGAGAACCTGTCTCAAACAAAAGAAAACTATGTTAGGCCTAATGACTCCAGGGGCTACCCTCCAGCTCTGTAGTTCCTGCCTAGAGCTGACCCAGCAGTACCCACCTCCAGTCGTTGGCCAATATTTCTGTCAGATTGGGCTGCCTATTATCCTTGAAGCCTTGGTATTGTCAGTCTTAGTGAGCTTATTTGTTTAATTTTGCTTGTATATTAAAAGTATTTGTATCACATGCAGAGATAACTTTATTCTCTCCTTGCCTCCTTCCTCCTCAAATTTAAGGTATTTTAGGGATGGTGCAGTTAAGAAACCTTATTCTCCAAAGACACTGTCCAACAAGAAGTCTTCTGCATCCTTGGGGGATCCGGAGGGAGTTACCTAGTACCAGTCATCTAGTGCAGTATCGTGGTACACATGCTTGTACCCGACAGGGCCGGTTAAGAGAATTGCGCATCAGGTGAGCTTATGAGTGGCCACCAGTCTACAGGTACTTTTCTCTTATTCTCCCTTCCTGGTTAAAATGAGGGAATAGTTCTTATTCTCCGATCTCAGTTAGTTGGAGATCTTGATGCCTGTTCTATATAGTAAAATGTTCAGATGAAGAAGATACTCGGAAATCTGCAGACATAAAATCTGTCATTGAGCGTTTTCATTTATCCACTTGTGCCCCGCAATATGAAGCTGTCCAGATTCTTAGACTTTAGAAAAAGTCTAAACGTGGTCCAAGAAAGAAGGAACTACTCTTTTTTTTCCCCTCTTGGATTTTCTGGTGAATTCTAGAAGAGCTGTAATACTCTGCTACTCTTGATTAGGTATATTAAAGACATCCATTTCTTTATTCAAAAATTTATCAGGCGAGGCATGGTGGCTCACACCTGTAATCCCAGCACTTTGGGAGGCCGAGGTTGGCAGATCACCTGAGGTCAGGAGTTTGAGACCCTGTCTACGTGAAAAATACAAAAAATTACCTGGGTGTGGTGGTGCACGCCTGTAATCCCAGCTCCTCAGGAGGCTGAGGCATGAGAATCGCTTGAACCTGGGAGGAGGTGGTTGCGGTGAGCCAGAATTGCTCTACCGAATTCCATCCTGGGTGACAGTAAGACTCCATCTCAAAACAACAACAACAACAACAACAACAAATTTATCAGGTGCTTACCATGTCAGGTGTTATGCTAGATGCTGAGCATATAAGGTGAATAAGACAATCTTGGTCTATGACTTCATGGAAGTTTAAAATTAGGTAGGCTTGATAGACTGTCAGGCCATAATAATAAAGTGAGATTAGTGCAATGAGAGGAGAAGGATGCGATACCACAGGCATATATGGCAAGAACAGCCACGCTAGTATAGCCAGCAATTACTTTCTGGAGGAAGTAGAGTTTAAGCTGAGTCCTGAAGGATAATATAAGAATAAACCAGATAAAGGGCAGGAGAAGGTGTGTTTTAGTTGAGCTCAGGGGTTAACTATGTAATATAAGACAAGCCACCTTTCTGTGTATGCCAGGCACTGTGCTAGATACTAGAGGTACCACAAAGCACCAGTTTCTGCTTTCAGGGTCTCACAGTGCAGAGGGAATGACAGACACCCTGTGAGCTGATCATTGTGATACAGTGTCATAACATTACAAGAGGGGTTTGAACAGAGTGCTGAGAGTACACAGCTACTACTCTGTTTACATTGGAGACGGTTCAGGATCAGTGGGCATTTGCCAGGCATTGTAGGCAGGAAGAATAATATGAACAAAAGAATTTGATGTACTTCCTGTACCTCAGTTTTGAAGTTTTTATCTCTTCGTTGACAATTTGCATTGAAAATACATTTTTAAAAAAATCTGCTTGATTTTAGCTTCATAAATCTGCCCATCCTATGCCCTGTTCGATGCAAGATTAGCTATGATACCACCTTTTGACTCATATTAATGTCCCTCTGCCTGAGACCTTAAAGCCTTCCTTTTCTTTCCAGAAAAGTGATGATGTAAGCCCAATGGAATTTTAAAATATGTATATCCTTTTTTTCCTTCTTTCAGATGCATTGCCAGAAAGTTCTTATATTTATGGATTCGAATGACTTTTGGAAGAGTGTTTCCCCTCTAAAGCCAGGTAGTATTAGCTCAGAACAACATATTTCTGCTGAGTTCATTCTAGGGTTTTCTTTTTTTTTTTTTTAAGTTTTTATTTTAAACGGTTTTTTACCGTGTTGGTCAGGCTGGTCTTGAACTCCCGACCTCAGGTTATCCACCTGCCTTGGCTTCCAAAGTGCTTGGATTACAGGCGTGAACTACCACGCCCGGCTGGGTTTTCTTTTATATTAAGCCTGTACATAACGTTTATTATGACTTGTGCTGTTACATTCCTCCCGTGTTCCTCCCCAGCCTGCAGTAGGCAGAAACAGTCCCTAATATAACCATGTAATATAGTGGTAACTTCATACCTGTTAGTTGGCTGCAGCTGCATTCCTGGTGAGCTGTGAATGTTATCTACAAAGTAGCCAGCGAAGGTTGAGTTTTAGTGTTTAATGTTATGGCCTTTAGCTACTGTGGCCTTCAGTTTCAAATAAAAAGAAAAAGAAAAAAACAAATAACAAGCATGTGACCAAATGAAAGAATCAGGCAGGGCTTGGTGGCTCCTGCCTGTAAACCCAGCACTTTGGGAGGCTGAGGCAGGCAGATCACCTGAAGTTATGAGTTTGAGACCAGCCTGTCCAACATGGTGAAACTCCATCTCTACAAAAATTAGCTGAGCATGGTGACGGCATACCCCTGTAATACCAGCAACTTGGGAGGCTGAGGCAGGAGAACCACTTGAACCCTGGAGGCGGAGGTCGAGGTGAGCCGAGATCGTGCCATTGTACTCCAGCCTGGGCAACAGAGTGAGACTCCATCTCAAAAAAAAAAAAGAGAGAGAGAATCATACTTAAGTAAACCAGGATAGGTAAGATCTCTCTGGGAAAAGTGTTTGCCCAAGAGAAATAATTGAGCTCTTTCAGGGGACTGAGAGAGCTGAGACTGACAAATTGGCTTGATTTAGTGCAGAACCTGGGGGGAAAAAAATTGCCTTTGGCAAAGGAAGTGAAATTTTAGTGAGGAGCAAATCCCTCTGTCATACCTTCATTTTGTTTAGAACAATGCTGTCCATTGCTGTGGTTTTGGGTTATAATTGCTATAACTGCAGTGCTGAGAGTGGACTACAAGAGAGAGTCACAAGAATCAGGGACCCTGTGTAGGAGACAGGGGGACTGGAGAGAAGGGGCCAGTGCAAGGTATGTTTCAAAAGGAGAATTGGCAGGCTTTGAGAATGTAAGCACTTCTTAAAAACTGAAATGTCCTGGGTTCCCTCCTGCTCCCCTCTTCCCCTTTTCTTTACCTTACTATAATCTTTCCTGTTTCAGTTTTCTGACAGTCTGACTCCTTCATTCAATGTCTCAAGCAAATTTGGCGTGTGTGTGTTTTCTGAAATCTTTTCTTTGTATACTTTGTGAGGGGGCTCTGCTGTTCCATCTCTTCTTTTTGTATCTTTACAGTTAAGCTCCTGATGTGGGTATGTTACCACCCAGATCTAGGTCCATTCTGCCCATGCGTGGTAAATCAATCACTATGACACAGGTTTTGCAAAAGAAAAGAGACTTATTTGCAAGGCCACTGAGGGAGGAGGTGGGAGAACAGGTCTCAAATCTGCCTCCTAAAAGATAAGCCTGAGGGATATTTGTGGGTTGGGGAAGTGGGGTGGTTTAAGGTGTGGGGAAAGGTGATTGGCAGTGGAGAAAATAAAGTAGCATTCATTGTGCACAAGTGTTGTCAGAGTTTATGGCATTTCACAGGACACATATACAGAAAATAGAGGCATTAACATGATCAGAGGGTGGAGTTTTTGGCCCTCAGGCACCAAAAGATCCTTTTGGGCACCTTCACAGGCCTAATTGAAGGGTTGGTGGTCTCCACCAGTTTGAACTGGACCAGGAGCTAGCCTAAGTTCCTGAAAAATAACTGAAGTGACCATTGCCGTGGTGACCTATGAATGTTATCTATAAAGTAGCCAATGAAGGTTAAGTTTTAGTGTTCAGGCCTGGCGTGGTGGCTCATGCCTGTAATCCTAGCACTTTGGGAGGGTGAGGCAGGCATGGATCACTTGAGGTCAGGAGTTCGAAACCAACCTGGTCAACATAGTGAAACTTTGTCTCTACTAAAAATACAAAAAAAAATTAGGCGGGCATGGTGGCAGGTGCCTGTAATCCTAGCTACTTGGGAGCCTGAAGCGGGAGAATTTCTTGAACCTGGGAGGCAGAGGTTGCAGTGAGCCGAGATCGCCCCATTGCACTGTAGGCTGGGCGACAGAAAGAAAGTCTGTTCTGCTTCAAAGAAAAAGGAAAAAAAGAATAAAGCAAGCGACCAAAGCACGCAGGGCAGCAGATGTGATCACCTTAACCTCTGGTTTTCAGCTGCAGCCCGTCCCAGCTACAAGTGCTAGGCATTGTTCACCTCTATTTTACCTTCTCTTCCTGGATCTTGGGCATGTCATCCTTCACTGCCTTGGTAGCTCTTTAGTGCCTTAAATAAATTTTTTTTGGTCGGCTTTTTTTGTTGTTCATTGGGAGAATTGATCTAAATTGCCTAGTTTGCTATTATCAGAATTCTCTTTTTGTTTAATTCAGTTGCGTATTAGGTTGACTTCTTCACTGTTAGCTTAGAAGTTATATTCTTTTACTCTTCCTTTACTGACTGCCCTGATAAGTTACAAATATGAATGTATATTTGTAACTTAACAGAATGTAATGTTAATTGGTCCTTTACTCTCTTCCTAAATAAGACAGGGTCTTTAGAGCAGTTTAGCTCTACCCTTTCTTTTTTTTTTTTTCTTCTTTCTTTATCTTCAGAGAAAGCTCTACCCTTTCTTTGTGTATACTTTTAAGTCTACAAAGCATTATTATTCTCATTTTATTTTTTGAGACAGAGTCTTGCTGTGTCACTCAGGCTGCAGTGCAGTGGCACAATCTTAGCTCACTGCAACCTCTGCCTCCTGGATTCAAGCGATTCCCCTGCCTCAGCCTCCCAAGTAGCTGAGATTACAGGTGGGAGCCTCCATGCCCAGCTAATTTTTGTATTTTTGTAGAGACGGGGTTTCACCATGTTGGCCAGGCTGGTCTTGAACGCCTGACTTCAGGTGATCCACCCGCCTTGGCCTCCCAAAGTGCTGGGATTACAGGTGTGAGCCACTGTGCCTGGCCCTAAAATACTTTTTTTTTTTTTTTTTTTTTGGAGACAAAGTCTTGCTCTGTCCCCAGGCTGGAGGGAGTGCAGTGATGCAATTTCGGCTCATTGCAACCTCCACTTCCTGGACTACAGGTGCACGCTACCATACCTGGCTAATTTTTGTATTTTTAGTAGAGATGGGGTTTCACCATGTTGGCCTGGATGGTCTTTATCTCCTGACCTCATGATCTGTCCATCTCCGCCTCCCAAAGTGCTGGGATTACAGGCATGAGCCACTGTACCTGGCCACCTAAAATTTATTTTTATGCAATTTTATTTATCTATATTTGACCCATATTTGAGCAAGAACCTCTTTTCAAATAATACCTATTTATATTCCAACTCCGTGGGAAATGCTGACTGTATGTTAGAAATACATTGATTCACGAGCACACGTGGACTCAGAGGAGCATCACACACAGTTGCAGGGGGTAGGGGAGAGACAATGGGGGGGTGGGAAGGGAGGGGAGGGTAGCGAGGGATAACATGGGGAGAAATGCCAGATACAGTATGCACCTAAAGTAAAATAAATAAATTAAAAAAAAAATACATTGACTCTAAGGGGAAGTCTGACAATGGCTGAAACACATTGAGATTTTCTTTTTCTTTCTTTTTTTTTTAAATATTTAACTTTTTTTTATTTTTAGAGACAGGGTCTCACTGTTTCCCAGGTTGGTTTTGAACTCCTGCACTCAAGCGATCCTCCGTGCTCAGCCTCCCAGTGTTAGGATTACAGGCATGAGGGGGATTTACTTTTTTTTTTTTTTATAAGCTATCTAGAGGTTGGCAGCTACTGTTATTGCCTCAGCTGTTCAGTGACATCATTTCAGACTCAGCCTTCTAGTACCTTTCTAGTTCAGCATCCTTAGCACATTGGCCCTTTGTCCTCATAGATAACACTTTGTAGTTGCAAGATGACTATTCTAGCTTTACACAGGAAGGAGGGGGGTAAGGGTGGTATCAGTTTGATCTGTCTCTTTATCAAGAAAGAAAACTGCCCTAGAGTTTCCCCCACTGCATTCTGCTTCTGCCTCATTGGCCAGAGCTTTGTCACTGGCAACCTTTAGCTACAGAGGAGGTTGGGGAAAGAAATCTTTCTGGCCTCTGTAGTGGATACTGATGAGAAAAAGGGCTTGGCAGTGGGTGTTGTGTTAGCCGGTGACTGCTAACACTGCTACACTGCTTTAAAACATTTACATTATGCTGTTTTTCATTTCTTTGCTCTTTAGTGGTAGCCAGGTGCATGATCTCAGCTCATGAAATTTAATGGACAATGCTAAAGCTATACCCTCCCTCCCTGCCTTCTACTGCCTCTCCTCCTTAGAGATGGCCACTCTTTTGATTCTGGTATGATTGTTCTGCTGTGATTGTTCTCTTTTGATTCTGGTATAATATTCTTTTTCCTGTAAAAATATGTGCACATGACCATGAAGAATAAATGTGTGGTGCACTCCTGTAGTCCTATCTACTTGGGAGGCTGTGGCAGGAAGATCATTTGAGGCCAAGAGTTTGAGGCTAGCCTGGGCAATGTAATGATATCCCATCACTTAAAAAGAGGCAGGAGGTGGCTTATGCCTGAATACCAGCACTATGAGCAGACTCATACTCTGGTGCAGCGTACAAGGAGAGCTAGTCATGTCATTTCTTCCTTCTTTTTAAAAATAGAGACAGAGTCTTTCTCTGTTGCCCAGGCTGTTTTCGAACTCCTGACCTGAAGCAGTCCTCCCATCTTGGCTTCTTAAAGTGCTGGGATTACAGAAGTGAGCCGCCATGCCTGGTCCTTTCCATGTGGATATACAGCGATTTATTAACTGTGCATATTATGCCATTGTATAAACAAGGCACGGTTTATCTGTTTACTTATTGTTGGACTGTTGACTGCCTCTGCTTTTTAGAATTACAAACAGTACTACTGAGTGCATTCCTTTTTTCTCTTCTTCGTCTTTTTTTTTTTCTTTTTTTTTTCGAGACTCCGTGTTGCCCTGGCAGGAGTACAGTGGCGAGATCTTAGCTCACTGCAACCTCTGCTTCCCAGGTTCAAGCGATTCTCCTGCCTCAGCCTCCCAAATAGCTGGGACTACAGGCATGTATCACCATGCCCGGGTAATTTTTTGTATTTTTAGTAGAGATGGAGTTGGTTAGGTTGGTCTCCAACTCCCGACTTCAGGAGATCCACCCGCCTCGGCCTCCCAAAATGCTGGGATTACAGGTGTGAGCCACCACACCTGGCAACATTTTTTTTTTAAGTACAATTTCCATTTTATTTTTCTCCAGAGAATAGTTTTTCTTCAGTCCTTAAGGACTCAACTTCTTACATGGGCTTTAGTGAGAGTCATGGGGCAATGCCTGCAGGTCAAAATTGGGGTGTGGGTATTCAGTTCTAATGGCTTCATGAGATTGATTTCTAACTACCTTGCTGTGAATGGCACAACTCACGCATTAAGGTAGCTTCGTATACGGCTTGGGTAGCACCTCGTCATCAAAGACGCTACCTTCAGAAATGCCCCTGACTGCTGCAGCCTCTACTGTGTTTCAAATGATGAATTTCTTTTGTTTTTGTTAAAGTCACTAAATTTGCTAAAATCAGTGTTGAATTCCTAAACTTTTTTTAACTTGACCTATCAGGTAGCATTAGAGAGTCCATCATTTCCTTCTTCTAGAATCCCTTTCGTCTCCCCAGCTTCTAGCTTACCATCCTCTTGTGGTTTTTCTCCTACCTCTTTGCCCCTTCTAACTCTTCTTTGTTGATTCTTCCTCATCTAAATACCCCAACACCTAGTCTTTGTACTGCTTCTGTTGCTGCCTCACAACCGAGGCAGTCTCATACAATCTCACAGTGATTCTCAGATGTGTACACCCAGCCACGACCTCTGCCTCAAAACTCTGGACTTTTGTATATGTGACAACTCCACTGGGTGTCGTACCATAATGTATCCAAAACTGAAATCATCATCTTCCCTACAAACCTCTCTGCTGTGTCTTCCCCCTCTCGGTTAGTGGAAACTCCATCCTTCCAAGTGCTCAGGTCAGGTCACTCCTCTTCTTCTTTCACATCCGATTTAAAATGCCAAAATCATGTTGCTTCAGCCTTCAAAATGCATTCAGAATCCAGCCACTTTTCAGGCTTCTGGTCGCTACCACCTAGTCCAAGGCATCAGCATCTTCCTCCAAGTGACTCCAGTAACTCCTCATTGGTCTCCTGCTTCCTGTCTTGCCCCTAGGCAGTATCTTCTCAGTAGGTAGTCTGAGTAAATCAAGTCACATCATTCTGTCAAACCTCCAGTGGCTTCCTGCTGAAAGTAAAAGCCCAGAGTCCTTACTGTGGCTTCAAGACCAGTCAACTTTTTGTGTTACCTATTGATTTTTTTTTCATTTCTGCTGTCATAGTTGTAATTTTCAAGAGCTTCTTTTTCTCTGCATGTTCCCTTTCTTTTTAATAGCATCCTGAAGGCTCAACATTTTTTTAGGATAATGTGGTTTAAGACTTTTATCTGCTTACACGATGTTTCTTCTGAGACCCTTTTTTCTTTGTGTTTTTGGTGGCTGTGTCATTTGGAGCCTTTCCTCAAATGTCAAGAGAGTCTTTATTGTCTGTTCATATTAAAGAGCAAGGCCCTAAAAAACTAATTTTAGAAGCTTTTATATGTAAGCATGGGGACTTATAACTTGAAGGCTTCAGTGTAGGCTTTTGGGGCAGATTTCACCAGGGAACCTAGCTGTATGCATCTCTGAAGGCCTTTCCCCTTTGATTGATCAGTTTTCCCCAGACAAAAGAGGTAGCCTCCAATTCCTGGAGTGGGATGGGATTGAGATGAAGGTGGTAATTATTTTTGTTGTTTTTTTTGAGACAGAGTCTTGCTCTGTCACCCAGGCTGGAGTGCAGTAGCGTGATTGACTCACTACAACCTCCACCTCGTAGGTTCAAGTAATTCTCCTGCCTTAGCCTCTTGAGTAGCTGGGATTACAGGTGCCCCCCACCATGCCTGGTTGATTTTTGTGTTATTAGTAGAGATGGGGTTTCACCATCTTGGTCAGGCTGGTCTTGAACTCCTGACCTCGTGATACGCCCGCCTCAGCCTCCCAAAGTTCTGGGATTACAGACATGAACCACCGTGCCTGGCCTACATTTTTTTTGTTTTGTTTTGTTTTTTTTTTGAGATTGAGTCTTCCTCTGTCGGCCAGGCTGGAGTGCAGTGGTGTGATCTCAGCTCACTGCAACCTCCACCTCCTGGGTTTGAGCAATTCTCCTGCTTCAGCCTCCCGAGTAGCTGGGATTACAGGCACATGCTACTATGCCTGGCTAATTTTTGTATTTTTAGTAGAGACGAGGTTTCACCATGTTGGTCAGGCTGGTCTTGAACCCCTGACCTCGTGATCTGCCTGCCTTGGCTTGCTGGGATTACAGGCGTGAGCCACCATGCCTGGCTGTTGTTGTTGTTGTTGTTTGTTTAAACAGAGTCTTACTCTGTCAGTCACCCAGGCTGGAGTGCAGTGGCTTGATAACAGCTCACTGCAACCTCTCCCTCTCATGTTCAAGCGATTGTCCTGCTTCAGCCTCCCAAGTAGCTGAGACCATAGGCATGCACCATCACACCTGGCTAATTTTTGTATTTTTAGGAGAGCTGGGGGTCTCTCCATGTTGGCCAGGCTGGTCTTAAATTGGCCTCAAGTGATCCCCCGCCTCAGCCTTCCAAAGTGCTGGGATTATAGGCATGAACCAGTGCACCGAAGGTGTTAATTATAAGCTTGGCTGCAAGCAGGGAAAGGGATGGTGGGTCTTATTTTTCAGTATATAGACTTTCGGTCTGGGACCATCTCCAAAGCTTTGCCTAGTATTCTGGAGTCCGGTGCTCCTCTGGTTCACCTCTCCAGAGATAAACCTGGTCTCTGCTTGAGTGAATAATGGGATCCAGGGCCCCTGACACATAGGCTTGCAAACAATCCTGTGTTTTCATCTCAGTCCACATCTCCTCGCCTCCTGATGCTTCTCATTACTGCCCTTTTCTGGGGCTGTGCCACCAGCTAGGTGCTACTTATCTCCCTTCCCCCTCAACAACAGGACACTTAGTTCTTTCCTTTCTCTATCTGGTAATTCATCTGCCACTCTATTGCCTAAAATTGACTAAAATTTGTTGACAGCTCTTGTCTGTCACCCTTTCTCCTATTTTCTTGGTCTTTATAGGCTTATACTTTTTGAATACATTTGCTGTTATTTAATGCAGTGTGGGGAATGGAAGGAGGTAAATGGATATGTTCATTTTACCATGTGCAAATGGCTCCTTTTTATTACAGTTTTTTAGAATTGCTAGCCATGGTGGTTCAAGTCTGTAATCCCAGCACTTTGGGAGGCTGAGACGGGTGGATCACAAGCTCAGGAGTTTCAGAGCAGCCTGGCCAACATGGTGAAAGCTAGTCTCTACTGAAAATACAAAAATTAGCCAGGTGTGGTGGTGTGCACCTGTAATCCCAACTACTCAGGAGGCTGAGGCACGATAATTGCTTGAACCCAGGAGGCGTGGGTTGCAGTGAGCTGAGATCACGCCACTGCACTCCAACCTGGGTTGGAAAGAGCAAGAGCAAGACTCCATCTCAAAAAAAAAAAAAAAAAAAAAGGCCGGGGTTGTTGCTCACACTTGTAATCCCAGCACTTTGGGAGGCTAAGGTGGGTGGATCATCTGAGGTCAGGAATTCGAGACCAGCCTGACCAACATGGAGAAACCCTGTCTCTACTAAAAATACAAAAAATTAGCTGGGCGTGGTGGCGCATGCCTGTAATCTCAGCTACTCAGGAGGCTGAGGCAGGAGAATCGCTTGAAGCCGGAAGGTGGAGGTTGTGGTGAGCCGAGATCGAGCCATTGCACTCGAGCTTGGGCAACAAGAGCAAAACTCCATCTTCAAAAAGAAAAAATTGTGAACAAATCTGCTCAAAAATTTTTCAAATATTACA
This sequence comes from Ateles fusciceps, assembly GCA_036589455.1. Taxonomy (NCBI): domain Eukaryota; kingdom Metazoa; phylum Chordata; class Mammalia; order Primates; family Atelidae; genus Ateles; species Ateles fusciceps. The sequence continues at coordinate 9,365,284 of JAZHEH010000882.1, read as the reverse complement.
GAAATGTTCAGTTTAAGAAATGCCAGTCTCCTATAATCCCTCCCTGAGAGAGACCACTGGCAGTAGTTTGATATTCTGGAACTCTTTCCAGGCTTTTAATATGTATGATATAATCATTTATGTATGTATATACACATGCTTGTTTATGTATACACAAATGTGTATATATTTGTGTGTATATATATATTTGATATATTCCAACATATGTGTGCTGCAAATACATAAAAATAGGCCAGGTGCGGTGGCCCATGCCTTTAATCCCAGCACTTTGAAAGGCCTAGGCAGGTGGATCACCTGAGGTCAGGAGTTCAAGACCAGCCTGGCCAACATGGTGAAACCTTGTCTCTACTAAAAATACAAAAAATTAGCTGGGCCTGGTGGTGTATACCTGTAATCCCAGGGAGGCTGAGGCAGGAGAACCATTTGAACCTGGGAAGCGGAGGTTGCAGTGAGCTGAGATCACACCATTGCACTCTGGCCTGGGCGACAAGAGCAAAACGCCGTCTCAAAAAAATACATAAAAATACTATTTTGTAAAATTATTTATTTATTTATTTTTTTTGAGGCGAAGTCTCTATTACCCAGGCTGAACTGCATTGGCCTGATGTCAACTCATTGCTACCTCCACCTCTTGGGTTTAAGCAATTTTCGTGCGTCAGCCTCCCAAGTAGCTGAGACTATAGGCACACACCACCACGTCTGACTAATTTTTGTATTTTTGGTAGAGATGGGGTTTCACCATGCTGGCCAGGCTGGTCTCACCTGACCTCAAGTGATTTGCCCACCTTGGCCTTTCAAAGTGCTGGGATTATAGGTGTGAGCCACTGTGCCTGGCCTAATTTTTTTAAAAAGATATTATACATACCACACAGTGCAGTGACTTTATTTTTTCACCTAGCCACTTTCTGAGGCATCTGTCCACTTTGGTACCCTTAGCTCTGCTTCAGTCGTAGAAAATGAGTGCATCATGGCATTGATCGAATTGTGTTAACCTGTCCTCTTTTGATGGGTATTTGTGATGTTTCACTCTGTCTTGTTACTATTATAAGCAATAGTGAAATGAATTCCCTTATGTATATCTTTGTTAGCTAGTTTTCAAAAACTGTAAGTGGAGTCGGGGTGCCTGTAATCCCAGCCCCTTGGGAGTCTGAGGCCAGTGGACCTAAGCTCAGGAGTTCGAGACCAGCCTGGCCAACACGGTGAAACCTCTTCTTTACTAAAAGTACAAAAATTAGCTGCCTGTAGTCCCAGCTACTCAGGAGGCAGAGGCAGGAGAATAACTTGGGCCAGGCGGGATGGCTCATGCCTGTAATCCCAGCACTTAGGGAGGACAAGGCGGGCAGATCATGAGGTAAGGAGATGGAGACCATCCTGGCCAACATGGTGAAACCCCATCTCTATTAAAAATACAAAAATTACATGGGTGTGATTGCACACACCTGTAATCCCACCTACTTGGAAGGCTGAGGCAAGAGAATCACTTGAACATGGGAGGTGGAGATTGTGGTGAGCCTAGATTGCGCCACTGCACTCCAGCCTGGAGCGGAGCAAGACTCCATCTCAAAGAAAAAAACATAAAACAAAACTGTGAGTGGGTTTGGAGGAATGACATGTTAGTAACCTGCAGAATCATGACAAGAAATTCAAAGTGATTAATAGGCCAGCTTGGTGGCTCACACTTGTAATCCCAGCACTTTGGGAGGCCAGTGTGGGCAGATTGAGCTCAGGAGTTCAAGACCAGCCTGGGCAACATGGTGAAACCCCATCTTTACTGAAATACAAAAATTAGCTGGTCTGGGTGATGTGCTCCTGGAGTCATAGCTACTCGAGAGACTGAGGCACGAGAATAACTTGAATCCAGGAGGCGGAGATTACAGTGAGCAGAGATTGTGCCATTGTACTCCAGCTTGGGTAACAGAGTAAGACTGTCTCAAAAAAAAAAAAAAAAAATCAACACCATCTGTGACTGCTCTTCTGTGTTCCTTATTACCTTTTCCTCACTACTTTCTCTTACTCATCTTTTGCTGTTGTTACAATTCCCCTTTTCAGATTCCAGCTAAATTAATATCCTATATGTTCCTGTTAAGTACTAGGAATATTGTTAGGCATTCCCTTATTTTATAACTTTTAAATTCATATGTTTGTAAATAAGACATTACTACTTTTTAGTAATAAAAATATTTTTCATTCTGGTGAATGAAAACAAAAATAGTAATTTTCAATTCACTTTATGGTATTTGAAAAGTGAGATTTTGGGAGACCAAGGCAGGAAGATCACCTGAGCCCAGGAGTTCAAGACTAGCTAGGGTAACATAATGGAACCCTGTCTCTACAAAAAATAAAAAATCAGCCAGGCATAGTAGTGGAGCATGTCTGTAGTCACAGCTACTCTGGAGGCTGAGGTGGAGGATCACTTGAGCCTAGGAGGTCAAGGCTGCAGTGAGCCATGACTGCACCACTGCATTTCAACCCGGCAACAGAGCGAGACTCAGTCTCCAAAAAAATTATCAGATTTTTATTTTACTTTAACATCTTTAATCGGTAAAATCAATATTAGAAAAATTTTCACCTCATTTCTGGTTTAGCTCTGAGATTCTGATCTGAAAAAGCCAATTTATGTTTTTTTGATTGTTTAAGAGATAGGGTCTTGACCTCTGAGGCTCAAGTGATCCTCCCACCTAAGCCTCTAGAATAGCTGGAACCACAGGTGCATGCCCCCATGCTTGGCTGATTAAAAAACATTTTTGTAGAGCTGAGTACAGTGGCTCATGTCTGTAATCCCAGCACTTTGGGAGGCTCAGGTGAGAGGATCACTTGAGCCCAAGATTTCGAGACCAGCTTGGATAATATAGTGAGACATCACCATAAACTTTATTTTTTTGTATTTTGGTAGAGATGGAGTCTTATTTTTTAAATTTTATTATTTTATTTCTACTTTTATTTTTTTTGAGACGGAGTCTTGCTCTGTCACCCGGGCTGGAGTGCAGTGGTGCAATCTTGGCTCACTGCAACCTCTGCCGCCCGGGTTCAGGCAATTCTCCTGCCTTGGCCTCCCAAGTAGCTGGGATTACAGATGGACACCATCACACCTGGCTCACTTTTGTATTAATAGAGATGGGATTTCGCCATGTTGGCCAGGCTGGTCTCAAACACCTGACCCGCCTTGGCTTCCCAAAGTGCTGTGATTACAGGTGTGAGTGACTGCACCCGGCTTATTATTATTATTCTTTTAATGTATTTGAGACAGGTTCTCACTCTGTCGCCCAGGCTGGAGTGCAGTGGCACGATCTCAGTTCACTGTAACCTCTGCCTTCTGGGCTCAAGCGATCCTCCCACCTCAGCTTCCCAGGTAGCTGGACTACAATCGCATGCCCCCACTATGCCTGGCTAGTTTTTTATTTTTTGTAGAGATTGGGTTTCACCGTGTCACCCAGCCTGGTCTTGAACTCCAGCAATCCACCTGTCTCAGCCTCCCAAAGTGCTGGGATTATAGGCAAAAGCCACTGCACTCAGCCCTAGATGGAGTCTTGCTATGTTGCCCAGGCTGGTCTCAAACTCCTTGCGACCTCTCAGTGTTGGGGTTACAGGCATAAGCCACCATGCCTGGTCTCCATTTTTAATCTATCTTGGTGTTTATGTTTTTATGAGAAGGCAACAACAATGTGAAACTGTGATTTGGGAATAGACGTTAGCTCCAACATCACTGTATATAATTCTCTGATTTTTTTTTTTTTATTCCTCTAGATTTTACTATAAGCAGCAATTACTGCGGAAGGTCTTGAAGAATGGAAGAGAGAGTGGTGGGTTTTCCATCATGAGTGGAAACTCTGTGTTCGAGCTGACTGTCACTACAGGTCAGATTTCGTGTTACACTCCTTCCATTTTACCGCGGCACATTATCAGATGACTACTTGTTGGCATGTTTATGGTCAAAATGAGTAAACTTTGGATCACTCTTTGTTTTTCTTCAAATCCTTTTTAGAGTTGGCAAGATTGAAGTCCCAAATTAAACCCAAGCATACATGCGCATGCTGGGCATGTGAACACACACACACACACACACACACACACACACACGCCCATCCACACACCCCTCCCACCCCTCTAATTGAGGTAACCTTTATGTGTTGGTTATGCTAATAGTTTGAATGGGTTTTTCCACCCATTCTCACTTCTGTATAATTCTTAATTCTGAAAGGATTGGGTGTGTTTTTTTTTTGAGACGGAGTTTTGCCTTTGTTGGCAAGGCTGGGGTGCAATGGTGCGATCTTGGCTCACTGCGATCTCCGCCTCATGGGTTCAAGCAGTTCTCCTGCCTCAGCCTCCCGAGCAGCTGGGATTACAGGCATGTGCCACCACGCCTGGCTAATTTTGTATTTTTAGTAGAGACGTGGTTTCTCCATGTTGGTCAGGCTGGTCTCCTCATCTCAAGTGGTCTGCTCACCTTGGCCTCCTAAAGTGCTGGGATTACAGGTGTGAGCCCCCACGCCTCACCCTGTTTTTAACGTAATAAGTTGTTTTAATTTATATTGATTATGGGAGAAAACATATGCCCAAAATAGAACATTAAGAAAATAGAGGTCAGGTGCAGTGACTCATGCCTGTAATCCTAGTACTTTGGGATTCCAAAGCAGGTAGATCACTTAAGCACAAGAGTTTGAGACCAGCCTCAGCAACATGATGTGATCCCATCTCTACCAAAAAGTACAAAACATTAGTGGGGTATAGTGGTGCCGAGATTGTGCCACTACACTCCAGCCTGGGCAACACAGCTAGACCCTGTCTCAAAAAAAAGAAAAAGAAAGAAAAAAAACTCTTACTCCTTGACATTCACATTCCCAGGGATAAGTGAAGGGGAAAGTAACAATTGAGAATTGTTATATTAAATATACATTTTCAGACCTTTTTTTAAACCTGAATGTCATTTATTTTAGATCGTATATTTAAAATGGTATTCACTCTTATTGTAGTTATGTCTTTATCTAGGTTCTTTGTAGCAAGAGTTCTGATTTATGGCTATTTCAGATAAAATAGAGACACACTGAGTTCTTCTAATAAGCAGATAGCAGGTGGATCACCTGAGGTCGGGCCACCTGAGCCAGGTGCAGTGGCTCATGCCTGTAATCCCAGCACTTTGGGAGGCTGAGGCGGGTGGATCACCTGAGGTCGGGAGTTTGAGACCGGCCTGATAAACATGGAGAAACCCCGTCTCTACTAAAAATACAAAATTAGCCGGGTGCAGTGGTGTGCATGCCTGTAACCCTAGCTATTTGGGAGGCCGAGGCAGGAAAATCACTTGAACTTGGCAGGTGGAGGTTGCAGTGAGCTGAGATCATACCATTGCACTCCAGCCTGGGCAACAAGAGCGAGACTCTGTCTGAATCAATCAATCAAATAAAAGATAAAATAAAAATACAAAAATTCCAGCCTGTGCAACATGGTGAGACCCCCATCTCAACTAAAATACAAAAAAAATTTTGCCAGGCATGGGAGCGTGCGTCTGTAGTCCCAGCTACTTGGGAGGTTGAGACAGGATAATTGCTTGAACCTGAAGACGGAGGTTGCACCACTGCACTCTAGCCAGGAAGACAGGGTGAAACTCTGTCTCCAAAAAAAAAAAAAAAAATTAGCTGGGCATGGTGGCGTGTGCCTATAGTCCCAACCACTCATGAGGCTGAGGCAGGAGAATCTCTTGAACCCAGGAGTTAGAGGTTGTAGTGGGCCAAGATTGTGCCACTGCACTGCAGCCCGGGTGACAGAGTGAGACTCTGTCCTAAAACAAAAAAAAAAAACTTTTAAAAAATCAACGTTAAAAAAAAGGAAACTATGAAGAGATGAAGATCATAAGATGTATGGTGTGTGTATCAAGAAGGAAAAGGTATCAATGACCATGTAGTGCAAAAGAGAAGTGATTTTTTTTTTTTTTTGACACAGAGTCTTGCTTTGTCACCCAGGCTGGAGTACAATGGCGTGATCTGCACTCATTACAACCTCTGCTTCCTGGATTCAGGCGATTCTCCTGCCTCAGCCTCCCAGAGTAGCTGGGATTACAGGTGCACGCCACCACACCCAGCTAATTTTTTGGATTTTTAGTAGAGATGGGGTTTCCCATGTTGGCAAGGCTGGTCTCAAACTTCTGACCTCCTGATCCTCCAGCCTTGGCCTCCTAAAGTGCTGTGATTACAAGTGTGAGCCACACACCTGGCTGAGAAGTGATGTTTTTTATAGTGTGGATAGTTAAGATAATTAAGATGTGACTGTTGGCCAGGCATGGTGGTTCACACCTGTAATCCTAGCACTTTGGGAGGCTGAGGCAAGAGGATCACTTGAGCCCAGGAGTTGGAGACCAGTCTGGGCAACATGGCAAAATCCCCTCTCTACAAAAAAATGCAAAAATTAGCCAGGTGAGGTGGTGGGTGCCTGTAGTCCCAGCTACTTGAGAGGCCAAGGTGGGAGGAGCACCTGAGCCCAGGGAGGGCTCAAGACTACATTGAGCTGTGTTCACATTACTGCACTCCAGCCTGGGTGACCCTGTCTAAAAAAAAAAAAAAAAAAGAACAAGACTGTCGTTCCAAACATCATGGATTTTTTTTCTTTTTAAATTTGAGACAGAGTCTTGCTGTCACCCAGGCTGGAGTGCAGTGGAGCAATCTCGGCTCACTGCAGCCTCCACTTCCCAGGTCCAAGCACTTCTCCTATCTCAGCCTCCCTCCTGTCTCAGCCTCCTGAGTAACTGAGACTATAGGCACATGCTACCACACCTGGCTAATTTTTATATTTTTGGTAGAGACAGGGTTTCACCATGTTGGCTAGGCTGGTCTCGAACTCCCAACCCCAGTTGATCCGCCCACCTTGGCCTCCCAAAGTGCTGAGATTGCAGGTGTGAGCTACTGCACCTGGCCCAAACATTATGGATTTTTGGATGATGAAAGTTAACTTATTCTTGGAAAAGTCAAGACTTTTCTTGCTCAGTGACACTTTAAGGTATGGGAAATGACTCTTCTTCAAGGAAAATAGAGTTCATTGTGATTGTAGGAAATGAAATTTTAGCTTTGGTGCAGATATGGATTGCTTTTTTTTTTTTTCCTAAGCAGAAGCATCCCTGTTAATTTCTTCTGAGTATAGAACAGACTTGGTGTGTTGGGTTAGGAGTTGTTTTATTGTTGTTGTTGTTTGGTGGTGGTTGTTTTTCTGAGACAGCGTCTTGCTCTGTTTCCCATGCTGGAGTGCAGTGACGCGTGATCTTGGCTCACTGCAACCTTCGCCTCCTGGGTTCAAGTGATTCTCCTGCCTCAGCCTCCCGAGTAGCTGGGATTACAGGTGTGTGCCACCACACCCAGCTAATTTTTTTTTTTTTTTTTAGAAGCAGTCTAACTCTGTCGCCAGGCTGAAGTGCAGTGGTGTGATCTTGGCTCCCTGCAACCTCCACCTCCTGGGTTCAAGTGATTCTCCTGCCTCAGCCTCCCAAGTAGCTGGGACTACAGGTGTGCACCACCATGCCTGGCTAATTTTTGTATTTTTAGTAGAGATGGGGTTTCACCATGTTGGCTAGGATGGTCTCAATCTTTTGACCTCATGATCTGCTCACCTTGGCCTCCCAGAGTGCTGGGATTACAGGTGTGAGCCGCTGTGCCCGGCTTAATTTTTGCATTTTTAGTAGAGGTGGGGTTTCACCATATTGGCCAGGCTGGTCTTGAACTCCTCGAGGAGTTCAAGGTGACCTCGAGTGATTCACCTACCTCGGCCTCCCCAAGTGCTAGGATTACAGACATGAGCCACTGCACCTGGCTTGTTATTTTGTTTTAAAGAAATGCCATTTGCTTTTTTGGCTCCCCAGGTATTACCTGTACAACCTGATGTTCCAGACCTGGAAGACCTACATGCGTCAGCAGCAGGAGATGAGGAGCAAGTACATTAGAGCCGAGGTTCATGGTGAGAAAAGAAGTACATGTCTAAAGAAGATCCCCAGATTTACTTTGCAGAAGGTCTTAGGAAGGACAAACACATTGTCTTAGAGATAGAATAACTCTAAGTCTAAGGAAGATTTGTGCTGGGTGCGGTGGCTCACGCCTGTAATCCTAGCACTTTGGGAGGCTGAGGTAGGTGGATCACCTGAGGTCAGGAGTTCAAGACCAGCCTGGCCGCCATGGTGAAACCCCATCTTAAAAAAAAAAGGAAGATTTGTTTGATTTTCTTTCATAATCTTAGAGTAGAATCTTAGACCTAGAATAACTCTAGATCTAAGGAAGATTTGTTTGATTCTCTTCCATAATTTTTCAGAAAGTGTGATTTCTGAGTGGACAAGTTAGGATTGGATCCCTGTGGTTTTCTCAATATGGCATGGTTTGAGCCCTTAAAGCTCATTTAATCAGAATTTGTGTGAACTGGCTGTTCCTGGCCTGCTGGCTCAGTGTGCTGGCTGTGACTCCCCCATGGCACCTGGGGGTGCGGTCTGTCTTGCTGTGTGAAGTTGCCTGGAGAGTCTGGAGCAGATCTGCAGTGCTCTTTTTTTATCTGCTGGCCCAAGTTGTACCTTAGTGATACTAAAGTGGCCACTTTAGCTCTGCTTAGAGTCTGGTTTCTCTGTGAATTGAACCCAGAAACCCATGTGGAGAGTCTAAGGAAAAAGCCATAGAGTCGTCAAAATGATAATACAGACTGGATTCGCAACAGAATGTCCTAAAGATGCCTCAAACTCTGCAAGATACAAGTACAACCTGTCAACTCCCCCATCACTTAGACCTGCTGTTCTTTGACTTTTCCTTAGGAATGGCATCCATTCCTCATGCCTTGTGTCATCGGTTACCTAATCTTTTAAGATGGCCCTCTGAGCATGACTTGCAATCATCTTTGCATTGCTACTGCCTGAGAGTAATCTTCATCTTTTTTTCCAGAGTGTTTTAAGAACCTCTTCATTAATCTCTCTCATTTATTTTTTCCTGCTTCTCATTGTACACATCGCTACAAGAGTGGTAAGACATAGATAAGATCCTGTCACTCCTTTATGTAAAGTCAACCCTGCTTGGTGTGGCATACAAGATCTTCATCGCTTCTGCTGTACACCCTCTGCCCTTGACACACTGGATGTGTACTTCCTTATCTTTCCGTCTTTGTCCCTGTAGTTCTTCCTTCAGGCCTATTTACATGTCTAGCTTTCTTTGATCTTCCCCAGCCCAGTGCTCTTTCCCCTGTCTGTATTCCCGAAGTATGAGAAGCTCTTACCAAAGCCTCTTAGTAACCGCACCAAATGCACAGTTTCACTGGTAAGTAACTTACACTGTTTTGTTGTTGTTTATTTTTTTAATTATATACAGTGAGATTCATTCTTTTTGATGTTCAATTCCAAGACTTTGGTACACACTACCACATACAGCTAATTTTTTTGTATTTTTGGTAGAGACGGGCTTTGCCGTATTGCCCAGGCTGGTTTCAAACTCCTGGTCTAAAGCAATCCACCTGCCTTGGTCTCCCAAAGTGCTGGCAATACAGGTATACGCCACTGCACCTGGCCTTAAGTTTAATTCTGTAAGAAACTGGCCAACTTTTTCATCGTGTCTGTATCATTTTGCATTTCCACCAGTAATTGATGAGAGTTCTACTTCCTCTACATTCTCTTGACTGCTTTGTATTGTCATTAAAATTTTTAGTTTGGCCATACTAATAGGTGTATACAGGCATTTAGTTGTGGGTTTTTAAAAATTATTGTTATGTGGGTATACTGCATAATGATGGAGATTTGAGTATTTACTACCCAAATAGTGAACATTGTACATGATAGGTGATTTTTCAACCCTTGTCCCTCTTCACCCTCCCTTCCCGTCTTTGGAGTCCCCAGTGTCTATTATCTCTACCTTTATGTCCATGTGTACCAACTGTTTAGCTCCCACTTACAAATGAGAACATGTGGTATTTCATTCTTTTTATGGCTGGGTAGTATTCCGTGTGTGTGTGTGTGTGTGTGTGTGTGTGTGTGTGTGTGTGTGTGTGTGTGTATTTTTGTTTGTTTTTGAGACGTCTCACTCTGTTGCCCAGACTGGAGTGCGGTGGCATGATCTTGGCTCACTGCAGCCTCCACTTCCTGGGTTCAAGAGATTCTCCTGCCTCAGCCTCTCAAGTAGCTGGGACTACAGGCACGTGCCACCATGCCTGACTAATTATTGTATTTTTAGTAGAGACAGGGTTTCACTGTCTTGGCCAGGCTGGTCTCAAACTCCTGACCTCAAGTGATCTGCCTGCCTCGGCTTCCCAAAGTGCTGGGATTATAGGCATGAGCCACCACACCCAGCTCTGGTGTATATTTTCTATATCTGTTGGTGGATGCTGAGGGTGGTTCCATGATTTTGCTGTTGAGAATAGTGCTGAAGTAGGGCCGGGCGTGGTGGCTCACGCCTGTAATCCAAGCACTTTGGATGCCAAGGCGGGCAGATCACCTGAGATCGGGAGTTCAAGAGAATAGTGCTGAAGTGAACATATGTGAGTGCAGGTGTCCTTTTAATATAATTATTTATCTTCCTTTGGGTAGATTCCCCCTAGGGGGGGATTGCTGGGTTGAATGGTAGTTCTGTTTTTAGTTTTTTGAGAAATCACCATACTATTTTCCATAGAGGTTCAACTAATTTATATTCCCACCACCAGTGCATTAAGTGTTCCCTTTCTCCACGTCCATGCCAACATCTGTTGTTTAATTTTTGTTTTTAGATGGGGAGGGGGTCTTGCTATGTCACCCAGGCTGGAGTGCAGTGGCTTGGTCATAGCTCCTTGCAGCCTTGACCTCCCAGGCTCAAGTGATCCTCCCACCTCAGACTCCTGAATAGCTGGGACCATAGGCATGTGCTGCCACGCCTGGCTAACTTTTTATATTTTGTAGAGATAGGGTCTTGCTGTTGCCCAAGCTGATCTTGGACCTCTGGACTCAAGTGATTCTCCTGCCTCAGACTCCCAAAGTGCTAGGATTATAGGCATGAGCCATCACATCCAACCTAACTTTTTAATAATAGTCATTCTGACTGGTGCAAGATGATACCTCATTGTGGTTTTAATTTGCATTAATTGGATAATTAGTGATGTTGAGTATCTTTTCCTGTGCTTATTTGCTATTTATATCTGTTTTTTGATGAAGTGTCTCTTCATGATCTTCTGTCCTTTTAAATTGGGTGGTTTGTGTTCTTGTTGAGATTTGAAAGTTTTTCGTTGATTTGTTTGGTTTGGTTTTTTTTTTTTTTTTTTTTTTTTTTTTTTGATACGGAGTCTTGCTCTCTTGCCCAGGCTTAAGTACAGTGGTGCAATCTTGGCTCACTGTAACCTCCACCTCTCAGGTTTAAGTGATTCTTCCACCTTAGCCTCCTGAGTAGTTGGGACTACACAGTGAGCTGCCACACGCAACTAATTTTTGTATTTTTTTTTTTGCTTTCACCATGTTGCCTAGGCTGGTCTGGAACTCCTGACCTTAGGCGATCCACCCTGCCTTAGCCTACCAAAGTGCTGGACTCCAGGCATGAGCCACCAAGCCCAGCCTAGTTTTTTGTTTTTTATATGTATTCTGTTACCAGCATTTGTCAAAGCATGATTTGCATATGTTTTCTCCCAGTCTATGACTTGTCTTTTCATTTTCTTAACAGTATCTTTTGCAGAGAAAACATTTTTAGTTTTGATGAAGTCCAGTCTATTCTTTTTTTATTTTTATGGGTTATGGGTTTTTTTTTTTTTTTTTTTTTTTTTTTTGAGAGAGTCCTGCTGTTGCACAGGTTGGAATGCAGCGGTGTGATGATAGCTCACTGCAACCTGGAACTCTTGGACTTTGACCTTGGCCTCCCAAGTAGCTGGGCCTACAGGCATGCCCCACCATGCCTGGCTAAGTTTTTTATTTTTTGTAGAAATGGGGGTCTTGTCAAACGTCCTTAAAGCATGGATGAAAAGTTAAAAAAACAAAAACAAACAAAAAGAAATAGGGGTCTTGCTTTGTTCCTCAGGCTGGTCTCAAACTCCTGGCCTCAAGCAGTTTTCCTACTTTGGCTTCCTAAAGCCCTGGGATTATAGTCATGAGCCACTGTGCCCAGCTGGATTATATTTTTTGATATATCTTAGATGTCATCTCTAAGAACTTTGCCTTAACCCAAGGTCACAAAGATTTCCTCTTATGTTTTCTTCTAAACACTCTGTAGTTTTACATATGGATCTTGTATATCCTGCAAACTTGCGAAGTTCATTTATTATCTAACAGCTTTTTGTAAATTCCATGGGGTTTTCTGTGTAGACAGTCGAATTGTCTGTGAATAGAGACAGTTTTATTCATTCCTCTTCAAGTTCTTTTTATTTTTTTATTGTACCGGCTAGGGCTTCCGTATGATACTGAATAGGAATGGTAACAGTGGATACATCCTTGCTTTTTCCTGGTCTTAAGGGAAAAGCATTCAGCTTTTAATCATTAAATACGATGTTAGTGGTATGTTTTTTATACATGTCCTTCATCAATCAGGTTAAGGAATTTCTATTCCTAGTTTTCTCAGCATTTTAATCATTAATGGATGGTGAATTTTTTTTCTGTTTTTCTGTATCTTTTGAGATGATTGTGAGATGATTTCTTTTTTAGTCTTTCTGTTTTTGTTTTTGAGAAGAAGTTTTGCTCTTGTTGCCCAGGCTGGAGTGCAGTGGTGCAATCTTGGCTTACCACAACTTCTGCCTCCCGGGTTCAAGTGATTTTCCTGCCCCAGACTCCTGAGTAGCTAGGACTACAGGCATGCGCCACTATGCGTGGCTAATTTTGTATTTTTAGTAGAGATGGGGTTTCTCCATGTTGGTCAGGCTGGTCTGGAACTCCCAACCTCAGGTGATCTGCCTACCTCAGCCTCCCAAAGTGCTGGGATTACAGGCATGAGCCACTGCGCCCAGCCTCTTTTTTAGTCTTTTATTAAGGTTAATTATATAGAATGATTTTCAACTTTTTTTTTTTTTTTTTTTCGATGGCGTCTTACTGTTGGCCCAGGCTGATCTTGAACTCCTGAGCTCACGTGATCCTCCTGCCTCAGCCTCCTGAGTAGCTGGGATTATAGGAATGTGCCACCATGCCCAGCTGATATTCAAATTTTGAATCAGCTTCACATTCTCAGACTTTTTTTTAAGATAGGGTCTTGTTCTGTTGCCCAGGCTGGAACGCAGTGGTGCAGTCACAGCTGACTGCAGCCGTGACCTACCTGGTTTAGGCGATCCTCCCACCTCATCCTCCTAAGTAGCTGGGACCACAGCTGCATACTACCATGACCAGCTAATTTTCTTTTGTATTTTTTTTTTTTTATAGAGATGAGATTTTGCACTGTTGCCCAGGCTGGTCTCAAACTCCTGGGCTTAAGCAGTCCACTCACCTTAGCCTACTAAAGTTATGGGATTACAGGCATGAGCCACCATACCCAGCCATGTTCCAGAGATCAATGCCACTCTTTATATATTGGTGGGTTCAATTTACTAATATTTTATTGGGGTCTGGGGTTGCATCTATATGCATAAGGGATACTGGTCTGTAGTTTTTTTTTTTCATTGTCATATCTTTGTCTGGTTTTGGTTCAGTTAATACTGGCCTCATAGAATGAGTTGGGAAGTATTTCACCCTCTTCTATTTTCTAAAAGAAATTTTTAGAATTGGTATTATTTCTTCCTTGCGTGTTTAGTAAAATTCTCCAGGGCAATCCTAGTCTAGGTCTGGAATTTTCTTTGTTGGTGGGTTTTTAACTTTGAATTCAAGTTTTTAATAGATCAAAACTATTTAGGTTATTTATTCTTTCCACTTTTTTTTTTTTTAAGATGAGGTCTCGCTTTGTTGCCTAGGCTGCAGTGCAGTGGTGCAATCATAGTTTACCGTAGCCTCCATCTAACTGCTGAGCTTAGGTGATCCTCCTGCCTCAACCTCCTGAGTAGCTGGGACTACAGTCATGTGCCACCACACCTGGATAATTTTATTTTTTTATTTTTTAATTTTATTTATTTTTTATTTTTTTTAATTTTTTTAAAAAGATGGGGTTTCACCATGATGGCCAGGCTGGTCTTGAACTCTTGACCTCAGGTGATCCACCCACCTTGGCCTCCCAAAGTGCTAGGATTACAGGCGTGAGCCACCGCGCCCAGCCATGGATAATTTTATTTTTTTTTTAGAGCCAGGGTCTTGCTTTGTTGCCCAGGTTGGTTTTAAAGTCCCGGGACTCAAGTGATCCTGCCACTTGGCCTCCCAGAGTACTGGAATTATAGTCATGAGCCACTGCACTCATTCTTGAGTGAGTTTTGGTAGTTTGTATCTTTTTTTTTTTTTTTTTTATGAGACGGAGTCTCACTCTGTTGCCCAGGCTGGAGTGCAGTGGCACGATCTCAGCTCACTGCAACCTCCGCCTCCTGGGTTCGAACAATTCTGCCTCAGCCTCCAGAGTAGCTGGGATTACAGGTGCACACCACCATGTCTAGCTAATTTAAAAATTTTTTAGTACAGATGGGGTTTCACCATGTTGACCAGGCTGATCTCGAACTCCTGACCTTGTGATCTGCCCACCTTGGCCTCCCTAAGTGCTGGGATTATAGGCACGAGCCACCGTGCCAGGCCTAGTAGTTTGTATCTTTCAAAGAATTGGCCCATTTCAAATATGTTGTCAAATTTATAGGCATAGAGTATTTCTTTTTTTTGTTTGTTTGTTTTGGAGTTTCACTCTTGTTGCCCAGGCTGGAGTGCAATGGCGCAGTCTCGGCTCACTGCAACCTCTACCTCCCTAGTTCAAGTGATTCTCCTGCTTCAGCCTCCCAAGTAGCTGGGATTACAGGCGCCTGCCACCATGCCTGGCTAATTTTTGTAGGTTTAGTAGGGACGGGGTTTCACCATGTTGGCCAGGCTGGTCTGAAACTCCTGACCTCAGGTGATCCACTGCCTTGGACTCCCAAAGTACTGGGATTATAGGCATGAGCCACCATGCCTAGCCAAATATTTCATAATTATGATTTGATGTCTTCAGATTCTGTAGCTGTTGCCCCCTTTAATTCCTTGATGTTGATAATTTATGTCTTTGGTCTTTTATTCTTGGTTAGTCTGGCTAGAGGTTTATCCCAGGATGATCTTCATCTTTTGACCTCATGATCTGCCTGCCTCGGGCTCCCAAAGTGCTGGGATTACAAGCGTAAGCCACCGTAGCCAGGCTTTTCTTTTTTTCTTTTTTCAGCTAGAGTCTCGCTCTGTCACTCAGGATGGAGTGCAGAGTGGTGCAAACTCGGTTCACTGCAACCTCTGCCTCCCAGGTTCAAGTGATTTTCCTGCACCAGCCTCCTGAGTAGCTGGAATTATAGGTGCCTGCCACCATACTGAGCTAATTTTTTTTGTATTTTTAGTAGACGTTTACTGCTATAAAGTTCTCTTAAACACTAACTACATTACAGAAATTTTAATAAGTTATACTTCTGTTTCCATTCAGTAAAAAATTTCTTTTCTGATTTTCCCTGAGACCTCCTCTTTGCCCCATAGATTATTTAGAAGTGTGTTTAGTTTTGTAATATTTGGGATTTTCCCAATATCTTTCTCTTACGGATTTCTGGTTTATTCCATTATGGTTAGAGAACAAGACTTAGTATCATTTCAGTTCCTTGAATTTTGTTAAGGTTTGTTTTGTGGCCCCAAATAGCTTGGCTCTATCTTGTAAATGTTCTGTATTTACTTGAAGAATGTACATTCTGCTAACTCGTATTATTTATGGTACAGTGAATCTAGCTAGGTATTATGGAATAGAAGGAAAAAGTCATTTGGAGGTTTAAGATAAAAAGAATTGTCCAGGCACGGTGGCTCACACCTGTAATCCCAGCACTTTGGGAGGCCAAAGTGGGAGGATTACTTGAGGCCAGGAGTTCAAGACCAGCCTAGGCAACATGGCAAAAACCTCATCTCTTAAAAAAAAAAATACGAAAATTAGCCAGTTGTGTTGGTGCACGCCTGCAGTCCCAGCTACTCAAGAGGCAAGAGTTATTTCTAACATATGACTAGTTATGTCAGGCCGTGTCCGTAGACCTCAGGGAGTGTCCATTCACTCTTGCACTGTTAAATAAAAAGTTTGCAGGTACTTTTAAACCTTAAGGAAGCTTTAAGGAAGCATGGTTCTCAAATTGTCCTGTGCATCAGAATCATAGCAGAGACAGTTAATGAGATTCCTGTGTTACATATTCTGGAAAGAGCAGATAGTGTTTATATTAGAAATTTTTATTTCTTTCTTTTTTTTTAAAGACGGAGTTTCACCATGTTGGTCAGGCTGGTCTTGAACTCCTGACCTCAGGTGATCCGCCTGCCTCGGCCTCCCAGAGTGCTGGGATTACAGGCGTGAGCCACCGCGCCCGGCCTGAACTTTTCCATAGATACATAATCTCATATACACTTTCCAAACATATCTCTGAGAGAGGCACCATTTTACAGATGAGGAACTTGTATGAGATTACTTATGTAATAAGTGAAAGAGCCAGTAAGTCTGGCTTGCCTTACTCAGGATCTCCCAAACTCTAAAGCACAGCACCACACTAGTCCTCATTACCTGAAGTGTGCTAATTCCTGATGTCCAGGGTGAAACCAAGCAAGATACATGTTAAATTCTCTTTCATATTTTGATTTGTCAACAACTGTGAAATATAAAGTATGGTTATAGTCCTATTGACTACATCTTGGAGGTTGTCCTAAAAATGATTTATATAATTTTATTTTCTCCTTTGTCTTCTAAAAAGATAAGAAATTTACTTAATTAGTAGTGACTTTCATAATGAAAATATAATTTACGACAAGGAGAGACCGGTGTGCCTTTGCGTCTTCCATATCTAGTAAATTATCTTTTCTCCAGGATCATTACTAGGCATTTTTATTGTTTCCTCAACGTATATATTCTTTCCCTTTATCTTGCTTATTCTGTTTTACAATTATTGTTTCAAACAGCAAGTTTTTTTTCCTCTTTACTAATAAGTGTGAGCTTCGAGTCAAACAGCAAGTTTTATATCATGATTTCTTCTTCTTTAACTTTGTAATGTGGAAAGCTTTAAATATCTGCAAAAATTGAAAGATGTCTTTTTTTTTTTTTTTTTTTTTTGAGACAGAGTCTCTGTTGCTCAGGCTGAAGTGCAATGGCAAAATCTGGGCTCACTGCAACCTCTGCCTCCTGGGTTTGAGCAGTTCTCCTGCCTCAGTCTCCTGAGTAGCTGGGACTATATGCACACGCCATCACACCTGGCTAATTTCTGTACTTTTAGTAGACACAGGTTTCACCAGATTGGTCAGGTTGGTCTCTCCTGACCTCAGGTGATCCGCCAGTCTCGGCCTCCCAGAGTGTTGGGATTACCTGAAAGATGTTTAATAGAATAATGAACCTCCATGTATCCATTACCCAGCTTTGATTATCCACTTATGCCATTATTGTGAGATCCATCTCTCCACTTCTTTGCTGCCTGTTTATTCACATCATTTCATCTAAAAATTGCAGAGCATATCTATAAAAATAAGCGCTTTATTAGAACAGCAGCTATTAAATGTGTTCAGGGCAAAGAAGAAAAAAAAGTGCTTTTAAAGCAAAGGGTTTTTGAGCAGTTCAGTACATTGATTTTCCTTTAAATGCTTTGTAAAAGTCATTATTTGCACAGTCTTCACGTGTTCTTGCACCCTAATTAATTTTGTTGTGCTTCACAAGGTTTCCAGCAGGGGGCACTTGGAGGTTGGAGGGATTTAGATATTCAAAGAAAAGAAAGCCCTTGAGCTTTTATCATAACCCGGAGTAATCCATCTCTTCCTGTGCCTTTTGGAAATCTCCTTGGTGAATCTAGATGCAAAGCGAAGATGCGACAGACCTGGAAGTCTTGGTTGATCTACGTGGTTTTTCGTAGGACCAAACTTCAGATGCAGACTACAGCTCTGGAGTTCAGGCAACGGAGTATCTTATGGTGAGTCTGCTCAACTGTCCTACAAATTAGCAACCATCATTTTACCTCTTCAGCTCTGTGGTGCTGGAAGGCAGCATAAAAACCCACCTTAAAACAATGGTTTGTTTTTGGTTTCTTTTTTTTTTTTTTTTTTTGAGATAGGTCTTTCTCTGTCACCCAGGCTGGAGTGCAGTGGCACAATCGCAGCTCACTGCAACTTCCACCTCCCAAGCTCTAATAGTCCTCTACCTCAGCCTCCTGAGTAGCTGGGACTACAGGCATGCACCACTATGCCCAGCTAATTTCTTTTTTTCATTTGTTTTGTAGAGGCGGGGTTTTACCATGTTTCCTAGGCTGCTCTTGAATTCGTGGGCTCAAGCGATCTGCCCACCTCAGCCTCCCAAAGTGCTAGGATCATAGGCATGAGCCACCATGCCCCACTCCCACCTTGAAACAGGTGTTTTGAACATAGTTGATGCCTAATAAAGATTTATTAATAACTTGTTCAACTATAAGATCAGATTTTTTTATATAATCATAGTTAACACTAATTGAGTACTATGTTCTAAACCCTATGTTAAGTTTGTGTGTGCATGTGTTAATTTCATAAAGTATTTTCTTTAACCCTCACCATAAATTATAAGTACCATGATTGTACAGATTAAGATGTACAATAAGGCTCAGAGAGGTTGAGTAACCTGCCTAGCACGTACAGGTTGTAATTGGCAAAACTAGACTCACCCACCCATGCTCTTAACTGCTGTTCTGCATTGCAGCCCATCAGCATTGTAGACATGCTGAGGAACATGAGTTAGTCCACTTTTATAACCAGATGTGTAACAATGAGCTGCATTATAATGGGACAGATTGCACTGTATGTTGTCTGTAGTGGTCCACTGGTGTCCTGAATGGTAGGATATTAAGAGCTTACTTCCTGCCTGAAAGAGTTGGGTATTGAACAAAGTATGGATAATAGCAGAGGCTTTGCAGCTGTGCTGACTTGGGTTTGAATCCCTCTTCCAACCTGTATTATTGGG
The DNA here is from genome assembly GCA_036589455.1 of Ateles fusciceps. Lineage (NCBI taxonomy): Eukaryota > Metazoa > Chordata > Mammalia > Primates > Atelidae > Ateles > Ateles fusciceps. Next base: position 9,346,343 of record JAZHEH010000882.1, on the reverse strand, counting down.
TCATTTCATCTGTTCAACTCTTATTTTCCTCATCCGTGAAATAGTTACACCATAGTTGTAGGTTTGTCATCAGGAAGAAATAAAGGAATATCTGTAAAGTACTTAACAGTGTCCAGAATAGCAGTGGATATAAAGAAGTTATTTAAGTAGAAATAAAATAGGCAGAGTACATTAGCTTAAACCAGTAATCCCAAAACTTTGGGGACCTAAGGTGGGAGGATTGCCTGAGGCCAGGAGTTTGAGACCAGCCTGGGCAACAAAGCCAAGACCGTGTCTCTACACACAAAACAATTTTTTAAAATAAATAATTAGGCCAGGTGCAGTGGCTCACACCTGTAATCCCAGCACTTTGGGAGGCCAAGGCAGGTGGATCACAAGGTCAGAAGTTCAAGACCGGCCTGGCCTAGATGGTGAAACCCCATCTCTACTAAAAATACAAAAAATAGCTGGGTGTGGTGGCGGGCGCCTGTAATCCCAGATACTTAGGAGGCTGAGGCAGAGAATTACTTGAACCTGGGAGGTGGAGGTTGCAGTGAGCAGAGATCACGCTACTGCCCTCCAGCCTGGGTGACAGAGTGAGACTCTGTCTCGAAAAAAATAAAAATAAAAAAATTAATTAAAATTGTTACTTAAAATGTATTTAGCAAGTATCTCAAAATGCCTAATTACTTGCAGTTTTACTTGAGTCTGAGTGGTATTTGTATATAAATAATTCATTTTCTCAACATACATTTGAGACAAAGTCTCAAATACTCTGTCGCCCAGGCTAGAGTACCATGGTGTAATCTTTGCTGACTACAACCTCCACTTCCTGGGTTCAAGTGATTCTCCTGCCTCAGCCTCCTGAGTGAATGGGATTACAGGTGCACGCCACCATGCCTAGCTCATTTTTTGTATTTTTAGTAAAGACTGGGTTTTACCATGTCGGCCAGGCTGGTCTTGAACTCCTGACCTCAGGTGATCTACCCACCTCGGCCTCCCAAAGTGCTGGGATTACAGGCATGAGCCACAGTGCCCAGCCTATTTATTGAGGGCTTAAAATGTTCCTAGTACTACGCTAGGTGCAGTACCTGAAACTTTATCTTGGTGAAACTCCGTCTGTACTAAAAAAATACAAAAGTTAGCCAGGTGTGGTGGTGCACACCTGTAATCCCAGCTACTCGGGAGGCTGAGGCATGAGAACTGCTTGAACCAGGGAGGCAGAGGTTGCAGTGAGCTGAGATTGTACCACTGAACTGCGGCCTGAGCAACAGAGTGAGACTCTGTCTCAAAAGAAAAACGGCTTCCACAGGAGGCCTGCACACTGCCGCTTGTGCTGCTGCCATGTCTCTAGTGATCCCTGAAAAGTTCCAGCATATTTTGCAAGTATTCAACACCAATATCAATGGGCAACAGAAAATAGCCTTTGCCATCACTGCCATTAAGGGTGTGGTTGACAGTATACTCATGTGGTGTTGAGGAAAGCAGACAGTGACCTCACCAAGAGGGCAGGAGAACTCACTGAGGATGAGATGGAATGTGTGATCACCATTATGCAGAATTCATGCCAGTACAAGATCCCAGACCGGTTGTTGAACAGACAGAAGGGTATAAAGGATGGAAAGTATAGCCAGGTCCTAGCCAATGGTCTGGACAACAAGCTCTGTGCAGACCTGCAGCGACTAAAGAAGATTCGGGCCCATAGAGGGCTGTGCCACTTCTGGGGCCTTCGTGTTCAAGGCCAGCACACCAAGACTGCTGACCACTGCAGTGTACTATGGATGTGTCCAAGAAGAAATAAGTCTGTAGGCCTTGTCTGTTCATAAATAGTGTATATACCTAAAAAAATTAAAGTAATAAACAAAACATTTCTGGTACTGTATTGGTGCTGGGACTATATTCAGGAAATATATGATTCCCTAAATGCATAAGAAGATAAGTGATTCTACTGCATGGGTGTGATGTAAAAAAAAAAAAAAGAAAATAAGTGATAATTTAAGATACCACTTGCAAAACTTGAGGTTTTGCAGTGAGTAGCTGCAGGTGAGCATGGTCTAATAGAAATCTTTCTGGGTTAGAGTGACCAGGCAAAGGAGTGTTTCTATAAAGCACAGGTTGGAAACTTATTTCCCCATGACTATTTTCCTAGAACAAATTCGAAAATTAGTACAAAAGAAACCAAGACTGAAATGAAAGTCTGACCAGGAAGCTAAGAAGGAAAAGGATACAGCAGGACTAGAAATCTAAAAGCCACTTTATTACAGATTATTTTGTGAAATCTCCTGATTTTCGAATGTTGGTAATAGCTCTTTTTTTTTTTTTTTGAGATGGAGTCTTGCTCTGTCACCCAGGCTGGAGTGCAGTGGCGTGATCTCGGCTCACTGCGACCTTGATAGGTTTAAGCAATTCTCCCACCTTAGCCTCCTGAGTAGCTGGGACTATATGGTGTATATGGTGCATACTCTGCCATGCCTGGCTAATTGTGTGTGTGTGTGTGTGTGTGTGTGTGTGTGTGTGTGTGTGTGTGTGTTTTTAGTAGATACGGGGTGTCACCATGTTGCCCAGGCTGGTTTCGAACTCCTGAGCTCAGTCAGTCACCCACCTTGGCCTCCCAAAGTGCAGAGATTACAGGCGTGAGCCACCGCACCTGGCCCATAACATATTTTTTTTTCTGTGTCTGTTTTGTTGTTGTTGTTGTTGTTGTTGTTGTTTTTCCCTGGCCATGTCTCATAAAACCGTAACATATTTTTTAACAAACCAGACTGTGTAGGCCGAACAGAGCATGTCTGTGGTGTCTAAAACTGGATCTGACCTTAGGAACCGTAAGTTTCCAACCATTAATTGGCAGCTCCAGGACTTTTTCTCAATTGTTTTCTTTTCTTCCCCAGCAGTGAATCTACAGATGGCACTGTGAGGGGAGAGGACTAGAGCTGAGGGTCTGAGGCCCCACACCAACTGCTCCTCTTTTCTGAATTGCTTTCTTCTGATGAGTTCCATCTTTGACTTGCTTTTTCACAGGGTGTGGTGGAGCGTGTGGAGGCAGCGACTAGGACAAGTCCGTGTGAGCCGTGCCCTCCATGCCTCTGCTGTGAAGCACAGGGCCCTGAGCCTCCAGCTGCAGGTGAGTCCAGCAGTCGTGGGTTTTGGTGTTCTCTGTCCATGTTGTCACGCCTCTCACCCACAGAGGCCAGTGCTGGGCCTTCCCTGCAGCTCAGGGTCTGAGACGCTGTTGGGGCAGAGGTAATCTGGAAGGCTGGGCTCTTCCAGAGGGAGGCTGCTGTTAGGAATAAAGTAAAGGCTTGTCCTGGATGAGCCTAGATTAGCAGTGGCTTCCAGAGTGCTTCTGTGGAACTGGAGAGGGATTTATTAATTAGTTATAAACATGTTTTAGCGAAACAGCAGTATATTCTGATTTCCTCATTACTGTTTCCCTACAGCAAATCAGAAAATAATTGAGGCAGAAAAGAAACTAAGACTGAAAAGAAAACCTGGCTTCTTTTTCCTTATAGTTTTGATTGCCTTAGAATATTCTTTTAGGGAAGCCACCAGCTTTTTTTGTCAATCATCAAGGACTAAAGCCTGTACTAAAATTTTCTTACCCTTTGACATATTCTCTGAATTCTTGTCATGTTTTTGTGTCTGCTGGGTACTTACAGAGCTGCCAAGTAAGTTATAGGAAATAGAACAGGGAAGAGGAAAAAAAATTTAGTACCTGTTTCCAAATGTAGGAATAGTATCTTCTTATTCTAACAACAAATTGCATAGTCCATGTAAATATGTGTAGATCACTTGCAAATAGTGTATACAGACATCTAGATCAGGGTTCTGGCCCACAGGCCAAATTTGGCCTGCTTTCTGTTTTTGTAAATAAAGTTTTACTGGGACGCTGCTACAACCATTCATTTATGTATGATCTGTGGCTGCTTTCAGATTACAAGGGCAGAGTAAAGTAGTTGCAACAGGGACCTTATGGCCTACAAAGACTAAACTATTTGTTTTCTGACCCTTTAGAAAAAGTTTGCTGACCTCTGAACTTGTAAGGTCTTCTGAGGCAATAGCAAAGAAATAAGAGACACAGTTCTTGCCAATAATAATAAAAGTACCAATAGCAGCAGCAACAGAAGTAGCTTTTATTCAGCCTGGGTGACAGTGGGACCCTGTCTCAAAAAAAAAAAAAAGAAGAAGTAGCTTTTATTGTGGTCTTACTTGTGGTCTCAGGTGCTGGACTAAGTGCTTTTTTAAAAATTCCATGTTGGTTTTAACCTAAGCAGCTAGAAAACTGCATCATCCTCTTAATCACCATGCAGTATTGTGCTGAATAGACTTGTAACCTCAGGAGGGAGATGGAACTGATAAATGGGAAAATGCTATAAACTCAGGGAGACTGACTAAACTTATAGAGTGACTGTGAATATAGGGAAATTAAACATAATGAGACTGATTTTCTGTCATTGATGGACAACTGTGCTAGTGTTCTTCCCTTTCTAAAAGCCACTTGGAGAGGCTCTAAAATTATTCTACTGATGCCACTGTTTAGAATTTGTTTTTTTGTTTGTTTGTTTGCTGTTTTTTGTGGTTGTTGTTAGTTCTTGTCTTTTATTAACTCATACAGTTACTTGTCTTCTGGTTTGTTGAAGCAGTGATTCAGACAACATTTGCCACAATAATGTCTGTCAAAGTGGCTTGCCATAAACACTCCAGCACCACATTCATCAGAAGGGCACTCTTGACAAAGGTGACTAATTTTGCCATTCTCATCCACCTTGTAGTATTTCAGGACAGCCAGCTTAACCTTCTTTCTCTTGTGCTTATTATTCTTGGGAGTGGTGTAAGACTTCTTCCTTTTCTTAGCACCACCACGAAGTCAACACAAGATGAAGAGTAGACTCCTTTTGAATGTTGTAGCCAGACAAAGTACATCCATCTTCCAGTCGCTTGTCAGCAAAGATCAGTCTTTGCTGATGAGAAGGAATTCCTTCCTTATCCTGGATCCTGGCCTTTACATTTTCTGTCTTATCGGAGGGTTTGACCTCAAGGGTGGTGGTCTTCCCCCTAAGGGTTTTCATGAAAATCTGCATTTTGGTGGCAGCTTCACCACAGGTGGCGGATAGAAAAGGAAGAACACCGTGCAGGCCCACAGGATTTCCTGCACCTCCCCACCGAAGGACCTGTTTTTTTGTTTTGAGACAGTCTGTCCAGCTCTGTTGCCTAAGCTAGAGTGCAGTGACGCAGTCTCAGTTCACTGCAACCTCTGACTCCCAGGATGCAGCGATTCTCCTGCCTCAGACTCCCAAGTAATTGGAATAACAGGCACCTGCCACCACCCCCTGCTAATTTTGTATTTCTGGTAGAGATGGGGTTTCGCCATGTTGGCCAGGCTGGTCTCGAACTCCTGACCTCAAGTGATTCACCTGCCCCCTCCAGCCTTCCAAAGTGCTGGGATTACAGGCGTGACCCATTGTGCCTGGCCCCAAAATTTTTTTTTACAGTTATCTTCAAAGCATGCAACAACATATTTGATTAATTTTTTTTAAGAGATGAGTTCTCACCATATTGCTGAGGCTGGCCTCCTGTACTCAAGTGATCTTTCCCTCAGTCTCCAAGTAGCTAGTACAAGTGGCATGTGCCACATGCCTGGCTCTGATTAAATATTTTTTATGATAGGAGGCTTTTATGGTTTGAGCTTGGATTTAGCATAAACAGCTAAAAGTCATTCAGAGTCAAATCCAATGAAAACTATGAGTAATTAGGGTAATGTTGATACCGATGAAAAACTATATGGGGCTCTAAATATGACCTGCATTTCATTGTGTGGATTATAAGTAATAATGCCACACCTGTAACCCTAGCACTTTGAGAGGCCGAGATAGGCAGATTGCTTGAACCCCGGAGTTTGAGACCAGCCTGTGTAACATGGCGAAGTCTGTCTGTACCAAAAGAAATACAGAAAATTAGCTGGGCATGATGATGAGTTCCTGTAGTCCTAGCTGCTCTGGAGGCAGAGGTGGGAGAATCCCCTGAGCCTAGGAAGTTGAGGCTGCAGTGAGCTATGATTGTGCCTCTGTATTCCAGCATGGGCGACACAGCAAGACCTTGTCTCAGAATGATGATGATGACGATGATGATGATGCTTTGTGTTCAATAAGTACCATACCAAGAATTACACTCTCTTAATCTACACAGCATCTCTATGCACTAAGCGGATAAGACATCATGAAATACGTAAAATTATAATTTTAATTTAAATTTTAAAATTAAATTTGGTATTTTAAACATAGAAACACATAAAATATAAAACACTTATAAAAATAATAGCAGATAGCCAACTACTCAACACCCTCACCCAGATTTAAAAGGTTATAACATTTTCTATACTTGCTCCAGAATTTTTTTTTAAGTTATTTTTTAGGGTAAGGATCTCACTCTGCTGCCCAGTCTGGAGTGCAGTGGTGCCATCATGGCTCACTGTAGTCTTGACCTCACAGGTGTAAGTGATCCTCCCACCTCAGCCTCCCAAGGAGATGGGAACACAGGTGTGTGCAACCATGCCCAGCTAGTGCAGCGTGTATGTGTGTTTGTATGTGTGTGTGTGTGCATGCACATGTGTGTCTACGGATATGGAGTCAGGGTTTCATCATGTTGCCCAGGCCCAGGCTGGTATTAAACTCCTGAGCTCAAGTGATCCGCCCACCTCAGCCTCCCAAAGTGCTGGGATTATAGGCATGAGCCACCATGCCTGGCCCCCTTCTTTTTTTATTATTTATTTTTTTAATGGATGAGAGGTTTCTATGTTGCCCAGGCTGGCCTCAAACGTGTAGCCTCGCCTCCTTATACACCAGGACAACTGGCCTGAGCCACCGTAGCTCCCTCTTCTTTTTTTTTTTTTTTTTTTAAGAGACAGGGTCTCGCTATGTTGCCCAGGCTGGAATGCAGTGGCTGTTCACAGATGCAATCCCGCTACTGATGAGCCCAGGAGTTTTGAGCTGCTCAGTTTCCGACCTGGGCCGGTTTACCCCCTCCTTAGGCAACCTGGTGGTCTCCTGCTCTGGGGAGGTTACCATATTGATGCCGAACTTAGTGCAGATACCCAATCAGCATAGTGCACTACAGCCCAGAACCCCTGGGCTCAAGCGATCCTCTCACCTCAGCCTCCCAAGTAGCTGGGACTACAGGCACGTGTCACCGCGCCCGGCCCTGTTCTTTTTTTAAAATAGAAACAGGGTCTTTCTCTGTTGCCCAGGCTGTTCTCACACTCCTGGCCTCAAGCAGTCCTCCCACCTTGGCTTCTTAAAGTGCTGGGATCTACAGGCATGAGCCACCATATGGAAATTGCTCCATACCATTTACTAGTTAGTCCATTTTGTATCTTTTTTATGCTAATTATTAACTTTTTAAAATCTTTATTTATTTATTTTTGAGACACAGTTTCTGAGACTCAAGGAAAAAAAAAGAAAAAATAAAAAAGGAGACACCGTTTCACTCTGTCTCCCAGGCTAAGTGCAGTGGCTCGATCTTGGCTCACTGCAACCTCTGCCTCCCAGGTTCAAGCAGTTCTTGTGCCTCAGCCTCCTGAGTAGCTGGAATTATAGGCACATGCCACTATACCCAGACAGGGTTTCACCATGTTGGCTGGGCTGGTCTTGAACTTCTGACCTCAAGTGATCTGGGCCGCCTTGGCTTCCCAAAATGCTGGAATTATAGGCGTGAGCCACTGTGCCCAGATAATCCACTTCTTTTAAAGACAAAAACAAAGACAAAAACAAAAAACACCAAGGAATTCCACTTTCTCTCTCTCTCTTTTTTAAATTTTTAGATGGAGTCTCACTCTGTCACCTAGGCTGGAGTATAGTGGCATGATCTCAGCTCATTGCAGCCTTTACCTCCTGGATTCAACCGAGTCTCCTGCCTCAGTTTCCCCAAGTAGCTGGGATTATAGGCACCCGCCACCACGCCTGGCTAATTTTTGTATTTTTAGTAGAGACGGGGGTTTCACCATGTTGGCCGGACTGGTCTTGAACTCTTAATCTCAAGTGATCCACCCGCCTTGGCCTCCCAAAGTGCTGGGATTACAGGCATGAGCCACCATGCCTGGCCACCAGTTTCTTTAATTATTCATGTGTCTGTTTCTCGGCTCTCTCTTCCATTCATTTATTTGCCTGTCCATACCATACCAATACCATACTGTTTTAGTTATGATTTAATGAAGCAGGTAGACTGTCACAGTGGAATTCTGCCTCTATCACCTATTAACTTTGTGCCTTTGAATTAGTTACTTTACCTTGTTTATACCTCAGAATTCTTATCTGTAAGTAGATCATAGTAGTACCTACCTCATGAGATTGTTGAGACTTTTATAGGATGGTCCAGTTATACTCAGAGCAATGCCTAGAATATGGAAATGCTCTATAAATGCTGTTTATTACTATTCCTACTTTGAGCCTCTTTTTTTTTTTTTTAAGATGGGGTTTCACCATGTTGGTCAGGCTAGCCTCGAACTCCCAACCTCAGGTGATCCACCCGCCTTGGCCTCCAAAGTGCTTGGATTACAAGCGTGAGCCACCACGCCCGGCCCTTACTTTGAGCCTCTTAAGGCTCTATATTTGAGAGAGAATCTCCTTTATTTTTTTTTAAACTTGTCTTAATTGTTCTTTTGTAGTCTTAATAATTTTAGGATAAACTTGTCAAGTTCCATAACAAAGCCTACTAAGATTTGTATTATAATGTACTGACTGACAGCTTATTAGGTTGGAAAAATTGTCATATTGAGTCATTCCATTTGTAAATTTGATATATATCATAATATATTGGTGATCTTGAGAAGGAGAGTAGGAAGCCTGAGGTCATGAGGTAACAGGGAGCCAGAACGTAGGGCCTTGCAGACTGCACCCCTTAAAGGCTTTGGCTTTGATTCCTGGGGAGGTCAAGAGCTGCTGGCTCTGAGTAGAGGAGTGATGTGATTGTACCTACATCTTAACAGGATTCTCTGGTTAGTAGTGTGCTGCCTTTGCGGTAAGAAAGGAAGGATATACATAAATGTTTGTCTGCATGTTTGTTTGTGTGTATGTGTGTGTGTTTGTGTGTCTGTGTTTGCTTATATTTTAAAAGGAGGAATAATGGGAAAATAAACCAAAAGCTTACCAAAAAATGGTTACCTATAGGAGGAGGGAGGGAAGGGTATAGGAATAGAGCACTTCTGTGAATTTACTTTGTTACATAGTTTTAACTTTGGAACTATGTAAATATTGTGTATAATCACAAAGCAAGAGTAAATAAAAAAGCAATTGCTAGATTTTCAGAACAAACTAAAACAAACATATCAAGTTTGTGGCAGTGACTACACAGAAAATAATTATTTCAAGTAACTTTAAAATACAGTAGTTTGTCACTGCAAAGCTGGCTATTAATAATAATAAAAAAAAAAAGACAATAGTTTGTTCATTTCAGTGGAATGTGTTTAAAGGACTTAAAAAACTGCTAAGAAATATAAAACCACATTCTTATTAAAATAAGTGTTATTGTTACTAGGAGGTTTGAAATTGTTATATTAGAAGTATTATAGTTACATTGTAAAATAAAGCAAATAATTACGGCAGTATTGTTAAAGATCTTCAATAGAAAAGAAAAGATTACAAATGTAAAAATCAAAGAAATTTAATCCGCAATCTGCAGTTGGAACTGTAAATGTCAATATGGACTCATGATATATCTTTTTTTTTTTTAACCATAAAAAATGCATTTCTGGCCTGGCGTGGTGGCTCCCAGCACTTTGGGAGGCAGAGGCAGGTGGATCACCTGAGGTCAGGAGTTTGAGACCAGCCTGGCCAACATGGTGAAACCCTGTCTCTACTAAACATACAAAAAAGTTAGCTGGACATGGTGGTGATAAGCACCTGTAATCCCAGCTACTCAGGAGGCTAAGGCACAAGAATTGCTTGAACCTGGGAGGCAGAGGTTGCAGTGAGCCAAAAATGATGCCACTGCACTTCAGCCTCGGTGACAGAGTAAGAAGAGTGAGACTCAGTCTCAAAAAAAAAAAAAAAAAAAAAAAGCATTTCTAACTCTATTTACCGAAAAGGCTTAGAAGCAGTGACAGCAGTATATCACTTAGTATCCCCAGTGCCCAAGTTGTGGTCTTAACTATTTCCCACTAAAAGGAACCAGAGCTTTTTAGAGAAATGGCAGATTATAGGTCTGGGGCAGGAAATAAACAACATACACCTAGGACGTGGTGTGCTGAAAACTGAGGAACTTAACAAAAGCTAATGGAGTTGTGTCAGAAGGACTCAGGAGCCAATTTGGAAGGGTTCCCAGGGCTTAAGATAGAAAATTTGAGCATCAAAAAACCGTAAGCTGGTCATGGTGGTGCCTGTGTATTCCCAGCTACTCAGGAAGCTGAGGCAGGAGGATCACTTGAGTCCAATAAGTTGAAAACATCAAGTACATAAAAATTCATGCATTTGAAATAATTTTTTAAAAAAGTAGAACTCATTGATCATGATTTTGGGTTGTTAGGGGAGTAACTCAATTCTTTAAAAATTAATGAAGGCAAAAAAAATAAGCATTTTTCCCACCTTTCCCGTATAAACTGTTAACTCCAAGAAACCAGAGGGTTAACAAGAGAGGCTTCTTTATAGAAGAATTCCAATTAATAAATGCAGAAGGAAGGCTAGAATTAGAAAATTGCTGTTTTGCCACCCCTAATGAGAACACAGATCACGGCAGCCACCACTAGGTAAGAGGAGGGTGGGAAAATACAAGAGGAATCTGACTACCTACAATCTGAATCCATCAAACAGTCTTGGCATTGCTACACCTATGGCAGCCAGATGTGATATGCCTCATGATACTGTGCAAGGAGAAGTACCCAGCCACATTCATGAACTGTTTTTGCCTAAAAATAAGAACCCGACTCCAAGCAAGCCTAGTAAGAATCTCTCAGTTTACAGGAAATAAAGGGGTCAGAGGAACAAGTTAGAGACACCTTGAGGTTACAGTCAGCCAAATCCAAAATGTGGGACATTTTACAGGATAGATGACTTGATTGCTCTAGTAGATTGATGGCATGAAAGAGAAAAAAAGCAGGAAGGAAAACTGTCACATAAAACAGATATTTAAGTGACCTAACAGAAAAAAAAGGACCACTCTGGCTGTTGTGTTGGGAATACATCAGAGCCAGACATTGTGGCGCGTGCCTGTAATCCCAGCACTTTGGGAAGCCGAGGCAGGCAGACAGCTTGAGCCCAGGAGTTTGAGACTAGCCTGAACAACATAGTGAAACCCTGTCTCTACAAAAAATTAGCCCGGAATGGTGGCATATGTTTCTAGTCCCAGCTATTCAGGAGGCTAAGTGGGAGGATCACCTGAGCCCAGGAAGTTGAGGTTGTAGTGAGCTATGATTGTGCTGTGGGCAATGGAGCCAAGACCCTTTCTCAAGGAAAAAAAAAATCAGCTGGGCATGGTGGTGCATGTCTGTGGTCCCAGCTGCTCTGGAGGCTGAGGCAGGAAGATTGCTTAAGCCCAGGAGGTAGAGGCTGCAGTGAGACATATTCTTGTCACTGCACTTCAGTCTGGCAGTCTGGGTGACAGAGTGAGACCCTGTCTCTAAATAAATGAATAAGTAATACACCAGAGATGATCAAGGATACAAACAGGAAGAACAGGTAAGAAGCTATTACAAAATTCCAGGTGAGATTTGCACAAAGATGATAAGAAGATGGTGGCTGGATTCTGGATATCTTTTAAAGATGTAACTGACATCTTTAAAAGATGGAAGGATGAGATGTGAAGTTTTAGAATCCAAGATGACTTCCAAGTTTTGGCCCAAGCAACTGGAACAATGGAGTGCCATTTACTGAAATAGGAAAGACTGCAGGAGAAGCAGGTTTGTGGGAAAAGATTAGGAGGAGCCCAATTCTGGACTCTGTATCTTCAGCCTGATAGACCTTTTGAATATCCACAAGAAGATATGTTAAGAAGGCAGTGGGATATATGTATGGAATATTGAGGATGGGGCCAGGAGAGGATGGAAATTTGGGAAATTCAGAAGTTCTCAATAGGCAAACGGTCTGTAAAGCTACTAGTGGGCAGAGTGCGGTGATTCATGCCTGTAATCCTAGCACTTTGGGAGGCTAAGGCAGGAGGATTGCTTGAGCACAGGAGTTCAAGACCAGCCTGGACAAGATAGACCCCATATTAAAAAAAAAGCTACTAGAGTAGGTGAAAGAATAAAGGGAGGGAGTGTAGGTAGAGGAGAGGTTCCAGGGCTGAGCCTGTGCACAGAGGTGGGAGTCAGCATCAGGAACAAAGCAGGGACCCGGACGCATCCCAAAAGCCAGATGAAGGAAGGAGGAGGGCTTTTGTCAGACACTTGTGGCAGGTAGAGGGAGGTAAGGACTGAAATCTGACCTTTGGATTGAGCAGCATGGAGATTGCTGATGCATTTGATAAGAGCAGTTTCATTCTGTAAGCCCATGGGAGTGGGCTCAAGAAAGCCTGCCTGGGAGACAGAGAGATGAGAAAATAGCTCTTTTGAGGAGCTTGAAACAGAAGCAAAGTGTTAGCTGGATGGGACAATGTGGTCTAGGGTCTAGAGAGGGGTGTTGCTTTGTTTGTTTGAGAATCACTGGTTTATTCCTTTCTCAAAGTATTTTTGTGATGGCAGTCTTTCCCCTGCAGCTTTTTATTTTTGACAAATACCAAATCATAGAAAAGTTAGATACTGTATGTGTTTCACCTATTTTAACCCATTGTGTTTTTTTGTTTTTTTTTTGTTGTTGTTTTTTTGAGACAGGGTCTCACTCTGTCACCCAGGCTGGAGTGCAGTGGTGTGATTACTGCTCACTGCAGCCTTGATCTTCCAGGCTTGAGCAATCCTCCCACCTCAGCTTCCCAAGTAGCTGGGACTACAGGCACACACCACCACACCTGGCTTTTTTTTTTTTTGTGGGTTAGAGACAGAGTTTCGCCATGTTGCCCAGGCTGGTCTCAAATCATGAGCTCAAGCATCCTCCTGCCAAAGTGCTGAGATTACAGGAGTGAGCCACCCTGCCCCGCCAACTCATTGTTAGTGTCTTGCCACATTTGCTTTCTCTAAGTTTATAAATACATTTATGTTGTCTGAGCTGCTCTAAAATTGTGGACATAAAGTTTATGTTAAAGCTTGTATCTCCTAAAAAAGACAGTCTCCCACATAACCATAATATTATTATATTCTAAGAAATTTAATATTGAAATGATAATATGTAACATGCGGTTCAAATTAAAACTGTATATTGTTGGCCGGGCATGGTGGCTCACGCCTGTAATCCAAGCACTTTGGGAGGCCAAGACGGGCGGATCACCTGAGGCCGGGAGTTCAAGACCAGCCTGACCAACATGGTGAAACCCCGTCTTAAAAAAACAAAAAACAAAAACAAAACAAAAAAAAAAACTGTATATTGTTGCTATTTTCATTCCACAGTCTACTCAAAGGTCACCCATTGCTTTTAGTTGTTACATCCTGAGGAGATTTTTTTTAGGATGGGAAAAATAATAGCACATTTATATGCTGATTTCAAAAATCTATAGAGAGTGAAAACAGATGATGCATAAGTGGGGAAACTGCCAAGGTGGTAAACTTGGAGGATGAGATGTAGCCACAGCGGGACAGGGTTGGGAAGGCACTGACTTTGGTGGGAGCATGGACGGTTTATCCAGAGTAGCAGGAAAGAGAGAAGGCAGAGCCTGTGGGCAGGTGGCTGGTTAGACATGGTAGACCTTGAGGAAATTTTCTTTTGATTGCTTTTATTTTCTTAGTGAAATAGGAATGATGGTATTCAGTTGAGAGGAAAGAAAGGAGACATGTGACAGGTTGAAGAAAAGATATAAAGTCTTTGTCTAAGTCATCTTCATATTAGGACATGCATTATCACTTATCTAAGGGTGTGCATTTATAGACCCCTGTAGGCCTTTACAGACCCTTGTAGACCCTTAGCTTCTATAGATAGGTATCCCTGGAACTAATTTGCCTGAAAAAGGTACTCTTTACAGTAGGCTTCCTCTGACTTTGGAAGAAAAGGGAGACCCTCACCTATGCCAAATCTGAATTAATTATATCACCACTCAGATTGTTTCTGCTCTTTGTCTGCTTGGCATTTTTTGTTTGTTTGTTTGTTTTGTTTTGTTTTGTTTTTGAGATAGAGCCTCACCCTGTTGCCCAGGCCGGGGTGCAGTGGCAGGATCTCGGCTCACTGCAACCTCCCCCTCCTGGATTCAAGTGATTCTCTTGCCTCAGCCTCCCAAGTAGCTGGGATTACAGGCGTGTACCACCACTCCTGGCTAATTTTTTTTGTATTTTTAGTAGAGACGGGGTTTCACCATGTTGGTCAGGCTGGTCTCAAACTCCTGACCTCCTGATCCACCCACCTCAGCCTCCCAAAGTGCTGGGATTACAGGTGTGAGTCACTGCACTCAACCTTTTTTTTGTTTTGTTTTGAGATTGAGGTTTGTTCTTGTTGCCCAGGCTGGCACAATCTTGGCTCACTGCAACCTTCACCTCCCAGGTTCAAGCGATTGTCCTGCCTCAGCCTCCCGAGTAGCTGGGATTACAGGCACCTGCCACTATGCCCAGCTGATTTTTTGTATTAGTAGAGATGGGGCTTCACCATGTTGGGCAGGCTGGTCTCGAACTCCTGACCTCAGGTGATCCAGCTACCTTGGCCTTCCAAAGTGCTGGGATTAGAGATGTGAGCCACCGTGCCCGGCATCTGTTTGTTGATTTTATTCTTCTCTTCTTCTTTTTTTTTTAAATCCAGAAAATATTTACTTTATGAAAGCAGCATGTCCCTCTTAAAGACCCTCTTACCCCTCAATCCCATAGCTTATGATCCCGCTAGGGGATTGCCACTTTCTTGTTTCAGTTTTAGCCTTTCCTGTGTGTGTGTCTGTTTATCTTTTCCCTCTTTGCCTATATTTCACCCTGTTCTCCTGCTTCTCCTTTGACTATTGCCTCTTCTCTGGTTTTCAGGCTTGGTCACAATGGTGGGAGCAGCTCCTGTATGTCCAGAAGGTGAAACAGAAGGTTGCCTCTGCAGTGAAACACCATCAGCACTGGCAAAAGCAGAGGTTTCTAAAGGCCTGGCTTGAATACCTGCAAGTCCGCAGAGTGAAGAGACAGCAGAATGGTGAGTAGGAAGCCTGAGGCTCTCAAGACAGAGTCTGGTCACAGTTTCCACTCTCCTGCTGCTAGTGGTACTGTACTAAGAAGTAATATAATGGTGTTACTCCAGAAATGTTGGTAAAAGGAGATTGAGGAGGAAAATACATCATCCATGAATCACATTTATTTCCCTTTGGCCTTTTATTTATATCTATTATAGATAGATAGGTTTTGTTTTGTTTTGTTTTTTTGAAATAGAGTTTTGCTCTTGTTGCCCAGGCTGGAGTGCAGTGGCACGATCTTAGCTCACTGCAACCTCTGCCTCCCGGGTTCAAGCAATTATTCTGCCTCAGCCTTCTGAGTAGCTGGGATTACAGGTGCCCGCCACTCCGCCCAGCTAATTTTTGTATTTTTAGTAGAGGTGGGGTTTCATCACCTTGGCCAGGCTGGTCTCAAACTCCTGACCTCAGGTGATCCACCTGCCTTGGCCTTCCACAGTACTGGGATTACAAGTGTGAGCCACTGCACCCGGCCTCTTTTATATATATATATTTAATCTAAATAGGGTTTTAGTTATGCTATAATTATTGTGATTATTTTAATTAATATGTTGATAACCTATGGTTTTGTGTCTTGGTTTTTTCCACACAGTTAATCAACACTTTTCTACATCTTAAATATTTGTCATAAATGTTTTTTAACAACTGTTCATATTTTATAGGATGGCTTGCCTTAATATACTTAACCATTCTCTTATTTTTTTTTTTCTTGAGACTGAGTTTCATTCTTGTTACCCAGCCTGGAGTGCAATGGCACGATCTCAGCTCACTGCAACCTCCGCCTCTCAGGTTCAAGTGATTTTCCCGCCTCAGCCTCCCAAGTATCTGGGATTACAGGTGTGCACCCCCGTGCCCAGGTAATTTTGTGTTTTTTGTAGAGATGGGGTTTCTCCATGTTGGTCAGGCTGGTCTCAAACTCCTGACTTCAGGTGATTCGCCTGCCTTGGCCTCCCAAAGTGCTGGGATTATAGGCGTGAGCCACCGTACCTGGCCACCATTCTCCTATTAATAGATATTTGGATAGTTTCTGTTTGTCTCCAGTTATTTGATTTTGATGTCGAGGTTTTTGGGTACTGTTTATATGGTTTCGTTTCCCAATTAGATTCAGAAATAATAAATAGAAATGTGAACGTTGGTACACTTTTTAACTTAAGTTTACTGAGTTTTTGCAGAAGTGAGTCAAGCACTATGCTAGACGCTGGGTTAAGGGTCTCTGGCATTCACCCAAACCTCCCTGCATAAATCTCTTAGGCTGCCAACACTGTCTCTTGGGAGAGTCTGAATGTGTTCATTTGACGATAGTGATGCCAGACCAACAGTGAGTTGCCCAGTCTTAGAATGTGAAAGCATTAGGCTGTTTAGCATGATAAGCTGTAGACTAATGCCTGCCTCCAATTATAGCATTCAAATTCCAGGTCTGATTCCCATCCCCTTCCCAGTTCCCAGCTCATGAGACCATTATCTTGACTAGCATTAAAAGGAGATGAAGCTGGCAGCCAGGAGCAGCTTGGCTGAAAGCCCAAGAAAAGCCTACCCCAGCATGGCAACTGAATTTTATGTCATTGACTCAGTCTCTAAGTCCTATTCAGGAGATATTTGTATAGAAGCAAAAGTGAAACAGAGTCCTCTTTGAAAGCAGCAGTTACCATTCCTGCTCATTAGTATCTAACTAGAAGCCCCAGCCCTGTGATGTAACTGATTTTATGGCAACCTTCTCCCTAAAATCACAGACCTTTTCTCTTTCCTTGGAGAGAGGAGATGTCGCTCAGGGATTCCTAATGACCTTTACAAGTTTAAAAAACTTTTATTTTAGGGCGTGTGTGTGTGTGTGTGTGTGTGTGTGTGTGTGTGTACAGCCTTGAATCCCAGCTTTCTGCCAAAAGTGAGGTTCAGCTTATCTTACAGATTCTTCCACTGGGCATGGTGGCTCACACCTGTAATCCCAGCACTTCGGGAGGCCGAGGTGGACAGGTCACCTGAGGTCAGGAATTCGAGACCAGCCTGATCAACATCGAGAAACCCTGTCTCTACTAAAAATACAAAATTAGCCAGGTGTAGTGGTATGCGCCTGTAATCCCAGCTCCTCGGGAAAGCTGAGGCAGAAGAATCACTTGAACTCAGGAGGTGGAGGTTGCAGTGAGCCAAGATCATGCTATTGTACTCCAGCCTGGGCAATAAGAGCAAAAACTTGCTCTCAAATAATAATTTTAAAAAAGATGCTTCCAGCTCATCTTCTAACCTTGGGCGAGCAGCACTTAAGTTATTTCTCTGTTGCAGAGATGGCTGAACGATTCCATCATGTCACTATGCTCCAGATACATTTCTGTGACTGGCAGCAGGCCTGGGAGCGGAGGGAGAGCTTGCATGCCCACCAGGCCCATGTGGAGAAACTGGCCAAGAAGATGGCCTTGCGGCGCACCTTTACTCACTGGAAACACTGTATCCTTTCAGGTAACCAGGCTGTCCATTGCCTCAGCCAGGACAACAGGAGCTCAGGAGCATGTGAAACAAAGTCATGAGATACATGGGAAACAATTGCCAAACAGTTTAAGACAGCCTTATCTCTGTTGACAGTCTTAAAATGTTTTAATTGGGACTGTATATACAAAAGAGTACTTATATATTTATAGTTAAAAAATAATAAAATGGGCAGGGTACAGTGGCTCACGCCTATAATCCGAGCACTTGGGGAGGCCAAGGCAGGAGAATCACCTGAGGTCAGAAGTTTGAGACCAACATGGAGAAACCCCATCTCTACTAAAAATACAAAATTAGCCAGGCATGGTTGTGCATGCCTGCAATCCCAGCTACTTGGGAGGCTGAGGCAGGAGAATCACTTAAACCCAGGAGACAGAGGTTGCAGTGAGCTGAGATCGTGCCATTGCACTCTAGCCTGGGCAACAAGAGCAAAACTCCATCTCAAAAATAAATAAATAAATAAAATGGGCCAGGTGCAGTGGCTCATGCCTATAATCCCAGCACTTTGGGAGGCCGAGGTGGGTGGATCACGAGGTCAAGAGATCGAGACCATCCTCGTCAACATGGTGAAACCCCGTCTCTACTAAAAATACAAAAATTAGCTGGGCATGGTGGCACACGCCTGTAGTCCCAGCTACTCGGGCAGCTGAGGCAGGAGAATTGCTTGAACCCAGGAGGCGGAGGTTGTGGTGAGCTGAGATCGCGCCATTGCACTCCAGCCTGGGTAACTACAGCGAAACTCCGTCACCAAAAATAATAATAATAATAATAAAATGAACAACTATGTATCTATCACCCAGCTTCCAAAATACAACCTTGCTAGCACACCTATCTGCTCCTCCTTGATTGCATTCTTTTTCTTTTCCCTCAGAGGTAATCCCACTTTCCTGATTAAAATTTTTTGGTGTTGTAATTTAAGTGCTTTTCTCTACCCACTAGGTGGTGGAAATAGCCACCACCGTCTTTTTCTTGATGATACCTTCACCGTGATCATAGCTTCCATTTATTGCACTTTTACTATATAGCAGAACATTATGGATCATCCTCTTCATCCTCATAGCAACCCTGTGGAGTAGGTGCCACTATTGTCATTTTACAGATGAGGAAACAGATTCAGAGGATTGAGTGTATTTTAAAGTCACAAGTCATTGGCAGAGTCAGGATTTTAAAAACCCAGGCCTTTAACTCCTGTGTACATATTCTTCTTCTTCCTTTTTTTTTTTTTTTTTTATTTGAGACAAAGTCTCTGTCGCCCAGACTGTATTGCAGTGGTGCCATCACGTCTCACTGCGACCTCTGCCTCCTGAGTTCAAGCAATTCTCCTGCCTCAGCCAGCCTCCCAAGTAGCTGGGATTACAGGCGTGTACCAACACTCCTGGCTAATTTTTTTGTATTTTTAGTAGAGACGGGGTTTCACCATGTTGGCCAGGCTAGTCTCGAACTCCTGACATCAGGTGATCCACCCGCCTCAGCCTCTCAAAATACTGGGATTACAGGCATGAGCCACCGTGTCCGGCCCTGTGTACATTTTCTTAATCACTACTCCTACCATACTATGTGCCCAAGTGTGAGAATTTGGACTGCCTAAGATGTTCATCCACACATTTTATTTGTTCATCAAAGCCTTGCTTTGTGTAAACTCCTGCTTAATTTCTGGGATACGAGGAAGCTCAGACTAATGGTAGTTCATTGTCTAGTGGGGAAAATAGACATGAAAATGGATCTTTAAATATGGCATGATAACTGCCATCATAAAGATTTGTTTCAAGTTGTGTGAGAGCCACTGTGGAGATTCAGCCAAGGAGGTCATGTTTGTGCTGAATTTAAGTCATAGGAGATGAGAAGCTGGGAAGCTTGATGTCTTCGGGGGAAGACTGCAGAAGGTTGGAAACGGCATTTCAGTGTAATGGATGATGTTTACCCAGGTTTAGAGGTGAGGAGAAGCATTCAAGAATCCAGTGAGCTGTAGAGTTGTGGATGGCGGGAAGGTAGATGAGATGCAGGAATCTCTGGAGGTTTTTTAACTTTTTAAAATTTAGAGGCGGGGTCACATGTTGCCCAGGCTGGACTGCAGTGGCTTTCACAGGTGCAGTGGTAGCTTACTGCAGTCTTGACTCCTGGGCTTAAGCAGTCCTCCCTCTTCAGCCTCCCAAATGTGTGGAACTACAGGCACACACCATCACACCCGGCATTAGAGGTTTTTAAGAAGAGAAGAGGTTGGGGGGAGGGGCGATAAAAAAAAAGAAAAGAGGCCAGGGGCAGTGGCTTACACCTGTAAGCCAAGTGCTTTGGGAGGATCGCTTGAACCCAGGAGTTTTAGGCTACCGTGAACTATGATGGCACCCTTGCCCTCCAGCCTGGGTTGATAGAGCAAGACCCAGTCTCAAAAAAAAAAAGAAAGAAAGAAAGGAAATGCAGTCAGATTTGTGCTTTGGAAAGGATAATTCTGGATTAGCAGAGAGGGTAGCCCTGGCAGGAGACCCGTTATGGGAGGAGGCTCACTTACCAATCTATGTAAAGGGATGAGTCAAATAAACTGCAGGGTATTGGGAGTGGGAACAGAAGAGCAGGAGGGGATGGAGAGAGCCAAGAGTTTTAGGAAGAGAGCAGATGGACTTGGCGACCGATTAGATGAGAGTGGGAAGAGAAAAGGTTTGAAAATAACTCCAAGGTTTTTAGCTCAACTGACTAGATTGTGATGCCAAAACAGAGAGTACAGAAAAAGAAGCAGATTCTGTTTCTGATATGGTGATTTCTAAATGTTTACTGAAACCCGTAGCAGTTTATCTCAGGTATTTTTTGCCTCTCATCTCATGGACATTCAAGGGAAGGAATGTGAGGCCAGATGTTTGATCAGTAATTGACATGGTTCCCCTTTGCCCACTGCTGCCCTGGGTCATCAGGAGTAGACAGAGGTGGACGTCAGCCCACCTGGCACGTTGTTATC
This sequence comes from Ateles fusciceps, assembly GCA_036589455.1. Classification (NCBI taxonomy): domain Eukaryota; kingdom Metazoa; phylum Chordata; class Mammalia; order Primates; family Atelidae; genus Ateles; species Ateles fusciceps. The sequence continues at coordinate 9,325,744 of JAZHEH010000882.1, read as the reverse complement.
CCTGATAGCCACAGCCCTTCAGGTGGGTCACTGGAAATGCACTGTGTGGGGGGCCACAACCTTGTTGAGACTGGACGCCTTAACTTCCTAACAGACATGCTGCTGTGTGCAGAAGAAGCTGCCCAGTGTGAGATGGCAGAAGAGCACCACAGGCACAGGCGGCTGGTAAGACCCTGCAGCCTGGCATCGCTCTGCTCGGCAGCCTTGCTTGGGTATCCACTCTTGGGGGACCCTGACCCCTATCACCTTCATTAAATGCAGCCAGCTATGGGTGAGTTTTAGTCATGAAGCCCCCCTTTCATTGTAGGTGTCCCTGTTTTCATTTTGGATTACAGATGGTAATGGTGTAGGGTCAGAGGAGTTTGGAGCTGTAAAGGAACCTCAGAGATTATTTATTCCTGAGCTTTTTTTTTTTTTTTACATGGGAAAACCCCTTTTGAGTGGTGGAAGCCTCATCTTTAAATAGGTCAAAGTAGCCATACTGTGGTTGAAGCATGTCAGGGAGTCAGTCCCTGTTCTGCCTACTACTCTTGCCTTCTGCTGCTACACAAGGTGGTCTTCAAATGTTTTCAGGAGCCTGTGGGGTTCCACAAAGCACAGTACAAAAATCCTTAATCCAGCCTGATATTTTCACTTCTGTCTCAGAAAACTGAAGCCTAAGGCATGGAGGAATACGGGCAAATCAGCTTTGCCTAGCCAATCTGTGAGGCGTTATTATTATTTTTTAGAGATGGGGGTCTCACTATGTTGCCCAGGCTAGATTCAACTTCTGGGCTCAAGCAGCTCTCCCACCTCAGCCTCCTGAGTAGCTGGGACTATAGGCATGTGCCACCATGCCTCGTGTTAAGGCATCATTATTATCATCATTATTATTATTAGAGATAGAGTCTCCTCTGTCACCCAGGCTGGAGTGCATTGGTACAATCATAGTTTGCTGCAGTCTTGAACTCCTGGACTCAAGTGATCCTTCCACCTCAACCTCCCAAGTAGCTGGGACCACAGGCACATGCCACCATGCCCAACTAATTTTTCAGTTTTTTATACAGTCTCCCTATGTTGGCCAGGCTGGTCTTGAACTCCTGTGCTCAAGCAGTCCTCCTGCCTCATCCTCCTAAAGTGTTGGGATTACAGGCATGAGCCACTGCACCAGGCCTTTTTAGGCATTACTGATGGAGCTGGATCCAGGTCCAGATACCCTGCCCCAATCCCAACCCCTCTTTCACTAAAGATTCCTTCCTCCACTTTAGCAACACTGCATTTATAATTGTATAAATGTACACACTGAGCCCCACATGGTAAAAAACAAAAACACAAAAACAACCACAGATAGAAAGTCGATCTGTTTTTTTCTGAGAGGCAAAAGTTGATGTTGACCTTGATCTGTAAAATTGTCATGTGGGTCATGGGGTTCTCTCCTGGTATAGGTTTGTACAGTATAGATGGACAGCAGGAAGGGTTCAGCAAACATTTATTAAGTGCCTGCTGTGTTGGCTGGCTTGTGTTAGGCTCCCGGTTGAATCTCAAAGCAGAGAAACACACTCAGGGAAATGGAACAGCTGTGAGAAGCTGGGACTAAGCTTCTCTCCCCCTGATTTGAGGCACTGTCTGTGTTCCTCTGCTCCTCGTTAACAGATTCTACTGATTCTAGTCCTTATAATTGGTTGTGTCCTTTCTTTCCACAGTATTTTTGCTTTAGAGCCCTAAAAGACAATGTGGCCCACACCCATCTCCAGCAAATAAGAAGGAATCTCGCTTACCAGCAGCATGGTGTCATGGTGAGGGTTGTCTTCTGTATCGAGGGACCTCTTCTGATGGCCATTCTTTCTCTCTTTTTTTTTTTTCAGTCTTGCCAAATTAAGCAAAACTCTCTTAAAAAAAATTTGTGCTTCAAAATTTGTTCAGACTGTCCTAAAACCTTAGTTTGCATTTACTAATTTTTTCGAGACAAGAGTCTTGCTCTGTTGCCCAAGCTGGAGTGCAGTGGCGTGATCTCAGCTTATTGCAACCTCCACCTCCTGGGTTCAAGCGCTTCTCGTGTCTTAGCCTCCCAAGTAGCTGGAATCACAGGTGTGCGCCACCATGGCCAGCTAAGTTTTTTGTATTTTTAGTAGAGACAGGTTTTCTCCATGTTGGCCAGTCTGGTCTCAAACTCTTGGCCTCAAGCAATCCACCTGCCTCGGCCTCCCAAAGTGCTGGGATTACAGATGTAAGCCACCATGCCTGGCCCCAAATACACTTTAAATCTTGCATTATAGGAGGCTTTGGCTGTGTTTCTATTATAAATCTATTCACTTCCATTATAAGTCTATTATAAAACAATGGTTTGTTTACTTGATGTCAACAAATATTGTCTCTACTTGAAGATTTTGTTTGTTGGTGTAGAAGGATTTTTTCCCGTTATTGTTTTATGAAAAATGTTTAAAAATACAGAACAATAGAAAAAAGTGATATAATAAGCTCCTATATACTCACTACCTGGATATACTAATTGTTAATATTTGCTATATTTGCTTCATTGTTTTTTGCTGAATAATTACAAAGTAAATTATAGACATCAACAAATACATATTTTTTGTTGTTGTTTGTTTTTTTGAGACAGGGTCTCGCTCTGTTGCCAGGCTGGAGTGCAGTAGCATGATCTCGGCTCACTGCAACCTCCACCTCCCAGGTTCAAGCGATTCTCCTGCTCAGCCTTTTAGGTAGCTGGGACTACAGGCACATGCCACCACACCCAGCTAATTTTTGTATTTTTAGTAGAGACGGGGTTTCACCATGTTGGCTAGGCTGGTCTCGAACTCCTGACCTTTGGTGATTCTCCTGCCTTGGCCTCCCAAAGTGCTGGGATTACAGGCGTGGGCCACCACCCCTAGCGCATTATATTTTTAAATTGTGGTAAAAGATACATAACTTAAACTTTATCACTTTTTTTAATCACATTCCATTTTTAAGTGTACAGTTCAGTGACATGTGCATTCACATTGTGCAATCATCATCATTATCCATTGCCAGAACTTTTTGTTTTGTTTTTTTAAGACAGAGTTTCACTCTTGTTGCCCAGTCTGGAGTGCAATGGCACAATATCGACTCACTGCAACCTCTACCTCCTGGGTTCAAGCGATTCTCCTGCCTCAGCCTCCCAAGTAGTTGGGATTATAGGCATGTGCCACCACACCCAGCTAATTTTGTATTTTTAGGAGAGACGGGATATCTCCATGTTGGTCAGGTTGGTCTCGAACTACTGATTTCAGGTGATCCACCCGCCTCGGCCTCCCTAAGTGCTGGTATTATATGCGTGAGCCACTGCACCCGGCAGAACTTTTCTGTCTTGCAAAACTGAAACTGTGTACACATTTCCTCTTTCCCCATCCCCTGGAAACCATCATTCTACTTTCTGTCTCCATAAATTTGAGTATTCTAGAGACCTCACAGGTGGAATCGTGTAGTATTTATCCTTTTGCAACTGGCTTATTTCACTTAGCATAGCGTATGCTTTTTTAAATGACTGCCTTTTTTCTTTAAAGGACAGGCCAGTTATTTTGTATATACAATTTATTTACTATTATTGTTAGAGGCAGGGTCTCACTCTGTCATCCAGGCTGGAGTGCAGGGGTGTGATCATAGCTCATTGCAGCCTCATCCTCCTGGGCTCAAGAGATTTTCCAACCTCAGCCTCCTGAGGAGCGAGGACTACAGGTGCACACCACCATGCCTAGCTTTGTACAATGTTTGTTTTTTTTTTTTCTTTTCTGTACAATGTTTTATATTCTTGATTCATCTGATTGTTTCCTTTGGATATCATTTAATTTTTATTTAGTCTGCGTGGTTCCTATAATCATTACATTTAAGGGCTTGTTTAGATTGAAGTTAAACATTTATGCAAGACTACTTCATAGGTGGGAATATGCAATAAAAGCAGTTTTAATTTATAAAATGACTTTCTAAAATGTCATTGTCTTCTGTGAAACCCAGATTAGGAATAGCGTCTTCATCTGGATTTCCACAGACGAAGAACCATCTTTTTGCCTTTTATGTTGGCCTGGAATAGCTCTGTAGTTCAGCCATCATTAATTTGTATGCCCATTGCATGTTGGCTGCTCCAAACTGAAGTAACTCCTGCTTTAGGGGAGCTCAGTCTGTTGGAGTAAGATTCACTGCCTTACCTTTCATCTCAGTAAATTTCCATTTTCTTCCTACCTTGCTTTAGCTGCTGCACAGGTTCTGGAACCTCTGGTGGTCTCAGATTGAGCAGAAAAAGGAAAGAGAGCAGCTCCCCTTACTGCATGCTGCCTGGGACCACTACAGGTAGGGACTCTGGCTTCATCCCTGGCTCTCAGGGACTCTGTGCCTCTGACTCTGACTTGCTGTTTTCCAGGAGTGATCACTTGCCCTTCTATGGGTTAGTGTGCAGATTCAGAAAGGCCTGCTGGGGTGGAGGTCCTACTGTAAACCATTTGTTGCTGAATTTGGGTTTTTGACTGATCAGATGGGAGAAAGAATGAGGATATTTGCATTGGTTCTTGGCCACCATAGTCTGAAGTATGTGCCTGGTCGCTCATTGCCTCAGTCCTGCAGGCATCAAGATGTTCACAAGTTAGAATTCATGCATTGCTAATGTTAAAGAGAAGGGTCAGGGTTATTTGTGGCTCAGTCTTAAGGGGTGGAGGGATTGTCCTCAATATTTTAGAACTAGTCATTCAGTTAAATAAATAAAAACACTATTTTCTGTGAGGAAAGCTCAGAATATATAGGGTGAAAAGTATAAAGGGAAAAATAAAAGTTGCCTGGCCTGGCCCCCTCCCTTACAAGTAAGAGTAAGATCTTAGTCTTCAGAGGGAAATACTATGTGTGAACTTTTTGCTGCTAGAAATGTTCAGTTTGTCGTCTTCTTTGCCCTCCCTTTCCTTTCTCTCCCCATAGTATAATCAACTTAATTTGCATAGTTTAGGTCCAATTTTGAAGGTTTTTTTCTTTCGAGATGAAGTTTTGCTCCTGTTGCCCAGGCTGGAGTACAATGGTGTAATCTCGGCTCACTGCAACCTGTGTCTCCCAGGTTCATGCGATTCTCCTGCCTCAGCCTCCAGAATAGTTGGGATTACAGGTGTGCACCACCATGTCCTGCTAATTTTTGTATTTTTAGCAGAGACAGGGTTTCACCATGTTGGCCAGGCTGGTCTCAAACTCTTGACCTCAGATGATCCACCCACCTCGGCCTCCCAAAGTACTTGGATTATAGGCGTGAGCCACCACGCCTGGCCCTGAAGCATTTTTTAGTGAGTTAGTGAGATCCCAATGATTAACTGACTCATGTAGAGTTATCAAGGCATATTATTCTAAACCCTACTTTACAAAACCAAGTGTGAGAGGGAACATGTCACGAAATCCCATAGATTGGCCATGAAACCAGAAAGTTCAGGATATCTAGGGGATTCCATACATATTTCCTAAATTCCAGAGATATTGTGCTTTTGGTAGTCTAATTAGGTTTTACAAGAAAGTTGTCAACATTTTTAGGCAATCCACAGTCCAGAATCAGAAGATGACAAATTTTATGTTAGATACCAGGGTTTTTTTTTTTTTTGGAGACAGAGTTTCACTCTTGTTGCCAGTCTGGTGTGCAATGGTGCGATCTCAGCTAACTGCAATCTCCGCCTTCCGGGTTCAAGCAATTCTTCTGCCTCAGCATCCCAAGTAGCTGGGATTACAGGCATGCACCACCATGCCTGGCTAATTTTTGTAGTTTTTTAGTAGAGACGGGGTTTCACCATGTTGGCCAGGCTGGTCTCGATCTCCTGACCCTGAGATCCACACACCTTGGCCTCCCAAAGTGTTGGGATTACAGGCATGAGCCACTGTGCCTGGCCAGATACCAGGTTCTTATTGCCCTTTCTCCTAAAATGAAACCGTTAAGCCCATAGGGTGCCTTTAACTCACAGGAAATAACTGTACCCTGATTTACCTGCTTTAAAACAAGGTTTTAAGAACCTGAAACCTGAAGGTATGGATGGGCAGTAGGTACCTTGGTGTTCTTCATTTTGTTTCAGGATAGCACTGCTGTGCAAGTGTGTCAAATTGTGGCTACAGTATACTCAGAAGAGGCGGCACAAGCAGGTATGGAGTACTTTTTAGCAGATAGCTCTACTGGCTTATATTCTTAGACCCATTTGCTTTGGAAAGATTCTTGGAGAAGACCTATGTCAAGAAGTGTTGTTGTTCTGCTTTGGAAGAGAGGGGATTGAAAAAGCTCAAAGGCATTTCCTCCAGTTCCCACCTCTGATATCAGAAAGTCTGTATAATTCCCGTTTCTTAATCTGCTATGAAAATACAAGTGTGCTCTGAAAGTACTGAGCTTATCAGCCATTCACATCTTTACTCAAATTCATTTAGTCTATGAGTTAGCCAGCCCATCACCCAGTGGGACCTGTAGGAGATACAGGGAGAGGTGCAGAGCGTAAGTGCTGCATCCCAGTGCTAAACAGTGTGAGACACATGTTCCTGGGGGGTGGAGGGTGTGAGGTCAGGACCACAGATGAGAAAGATAGATTCAATTCCGTTTAATAAATACTTGTTGAGCAACTGCTGTGCCTCAGACACTGTGCTAAGCACTGAGGATACAACTGTGATGTAAAGCAGATAAAATTCTTGCTCTACCAGGGCTCATACTTTAGCACCAGGGTAACAAGTTAGTGTGACTTTACAAGCCTGTTCTAACAGTTGGGAGTAGCTGTCTGGAATGTTGAACTGAGAAGGATTTCAAAGACATGTTTATACTCAGTGGGAAAGGGTTCAATTGATGATGTCTGCCATTGTGAGAAGTGCCCCTTTTTGGTTCTCTGGGAGTGAGACAGAGGAAGACATATACCAGACTCCTCCCGGTTATTTTTGTGCTGCCCATCCTACCCATACCTCCATCTTCTGCTAGAGTCTAACAGGTGAATCTAAAAATTTATCTAGTTCCCCATAGTTTGGGGATATAATCCAATTTTTTTTTTTTTTTTTTTTTGAGATGGAGTCTTGCAGCTGGGCGTGGTAGCTCACGCCTGTAATCCCAAGCACTTTGGAGGCCAAGGCGGGCGGATCACCTGAGGTCGGGAGTTCAAGACCAGCCTGACCAACATGGTGAAACCCTGTCTTTAAAAAAAAAAAAAAGAAAGAAAAGAGATGGAGTCTTGCACAGTCACCTAGGCTGGAATGCAATGGTGCTATCTCGGCTCACTGCAACCTCCGCTTTCTGGGATTAAGCGATTCTCCTGACAGCCTCTGGAGTAGCTGGGATTACAGGCACCCACCGTCATGCCTGGCTACTTTTTGTAATTTTGTAGAGATGGGGTTTCACCATGTTGGCCAGGCTGGTCTTGAACTCCTGACCTCAGATGATCCACCCCCCTCGGCCTCCCAAAGTGCTGGTATTAGAGGCATGAGCCACCACACCCCGCCAGAATCCAAATTTTTAGCAAGGCCTACAGACTCCTTTGGGAGCTGGTCCCTGTCTATTTCTCTCCCCGGTTCCCAATACTATTCTGTTCCTTCATAATTGCACTCTGACCAGTTAAGCTGCCAGTGTCCCTAAAGGTCCTCTGTGCTCTCCTGCTTCTCATTGTACCTCCAGTTCTCAATTTCTCACTCCCTTACAGCTCACATGTCACCTCCTCCCCCCAGGCCAGTCCACCTCCACCCCTACCCCACAGGCATAGCTTTATCAGAACATTCATCGTGTAATTGTTCACTGGCTTCTCTCTCCCCATTGGCTATGAAGTCCTTTTAGAGTACAGCCTGTCCCTTTTTCTCCTTAGCCCGACACAGTGCTTGGCATGGGGTATGTGCTAATATTTGGATGAATTAATGCACAAACCAACAAACGAACTGCCATTGATCCCCAGAGTTTTTCCAAGGATGATCTCAGTTGGTAGAGTTTGGATGCTACAGGGGCGTGCCTCTTTTGGCGTCACTCTTGCCTCCGACACTTAGGAAATGCTAGTCACTGCATTCCTTGACATGCCTTTGGATTATGTTACTGGCTTTGAAAAGACATTGCCACTTGTTATTTTAAGTTTATGTAATACAAGTTCACCAGAATGTAGGAAAATCTTTCAGAAAAAGACTTAAGTGTCAGGTTTGAAAGGTTTTATTTATTCAAGATGGAGAGCAGAGTGTCTCTTTTATTTCCTTCACTTGACACAGGGGCCCAACACTGGTGGACAGTTCGGGGTCCACCTTTTCATCTCTCACACTGATCTAGCATGGCCTGCTTTTAAAGGTATGGCAGGTCTGAAAAATAGGAGGAGCCCTGCTTAATCATTTCTAAACCATTAGCTAACAATCGAATATCACCTCTTGGTTTACATAGCCCAGGAGCACATCAGTTCTTTCTATTCTTAGACAAGATAAAAATATTATTTTTTGTGGGTTTCTTCCTTTTTAAAAAGTAACATGCAGTCAGCCTTTGTATCTGTGGATTCTGCGTCCATGGATTCAACCAACTGTGGATAAAAAAATATTCAGAGAAAAAAAGAATGGTTGTGTCTGTACAGAACATATACAGACTTTTTTTCTTGTCATTAGTCCCTAAACAGTAACAACTATTTACATAGCATTTACATTGTATCAGGTATTCTAAGTAATCTAGAGATACGTACAGTGGGATTGCATAGGTTATATGCAGATGCCACATCAATTTATTTTTTTTGTTTTTTTTGTTTGTTGGTGGTTTTTTATTTTTTATTTTTATTTTTATTTTTTTTTAAGACAGGGTGTCACTCTGTCACCCAGGCTGGAGTATAGTGGCATGATCTTGGCTCACTGCAGCCTCCTCATCCCCAGGCTCATGCAGTTCTCCTGCCTCAGCCTCCCAAGTAGCTAGGGCTGCAGATGCAAGCCACCACACCTGGCTAATTTTTTTTTTTTTTTTGGTAGAGGTGGGGTGTTGCCATGTTACCCAGGCTGGTCTCAAACTCCTGAGCCTGCCTCAGCCTCCCAAAGTGCTGGGATGATAGACATGAGCCACTGTGCCCGGCCTGCTGTGCCATTTTATATAAGGGACTTGAGTATCCATAGATTTTGGTATCTGAGAGGGGCCCTGGAACAAATCCCCCCACGAATACCAAGGGATAGCTCTGTGCAGAATAGCGAATTGTTGGCTAACTGTTGAAGCTGGATGGTAGGGTCATGGGTATTCATTATACTGTTGGCTTCTACTTTTGTTTACATTTGAAAATGCCCATAATAAAAACTAGAAAGAAAAGCAACGTATAGATATTATAGAAAGCTTAGGAAGTGCAAAAAGACATAAAGAAGAAAAAATAAAAACATTCATGACATTTGGTGAGTAAACCTGGTGTCTCTCTTCCTCTGTGGGTGGGAGTGTATATACCCATCTATTCATGTACACATACATATGCATACTGATCCAATTATCTATTGCTATGTAAAAAATCACCCCAAACTCAGTGGTATAAGACAGCCATTCTCTTATGTTTTAAGGATTCTCAAAAACTGAGACAGGACATAATGGGAATGGTTGATTTCTGTTCCAAGGTTAGCCTCAGCTGAAAATATTCTAATGGCAAGGGGTTAGAATCATCTAGATGTTTCTTCACACATGTCTAGATCCTGGACTAGAATGATTCAAAGACTGGGCCTAACTGGGAGTGTTAACCAAGTAACTTGTATATGACCTCTCTGTGAGTATTGGGCTTCCTTACAACATGGTGGCCTTGGGGTAGTCAGATACCGGGCTTCAAAATGAGTGTTCCAGTGAACAAGTCAGAAGCTCGATGACTGTATAGCCTCAGAAGTAACAGAGTGTCACTTTTTTTTTTTAATTTTCCTTTTTTTGTCTTTTTATTCATTTTTTTCTTTTTGTTTTTTTTCTTCAGAGTGTCACTTTTACCATGTTCTATTGGTCAAAGCAGTCACTATCCTCGCCAGATTCCAGGGGAGGGAACATAGATCACTTCTCAGTGAAAGAGGATCAAAGAATTTGCAGTCATGTTTTTAAAACTGCTGCACATGCATGTGTGCTTTTCCCTCCAAAGTTTTGGATTATGGAGGCGTATACAGTATATTGTTATGTCCATTGGTCTGTCTTTCTACTGATATATCAGTAAAATAGTAGATTTGCATAATTACATAAAAATTAAAGAATCTGACAACACTATAAATAAAATCAAAAGATATGGGGTGGGGGAAATATTTAGATTTATAACACGTGACAAAGGACTAAAACATTATTTAGGTTCAAAAATATCGTACATAGCACTGAGTCAAATGCAGATAGACAGTGAAAACAGGTAATAGATATGAATGCCTAAGCCACGAGGAGGAGAGAGAGAGAATGAATGAATGTGTGTGTGTATAAAAATATTTAACCAATATTTAAGTGAACAATGTTTTTGTTTTTCATCTAGCACGTGGCAAAGATAATAAATAATGATTTTCATCTTTTTCTTAATTTTATTATATAGGAAGCAGTCCTCCCACAACAGTGTGACCCTGAAAGGTCATGTTTAAAAAAAAAAGAGTTAAATACAAAGGTCATTTAATTGTTTTACTTTAGCAGCTACAGGCCAGAGCAGATGGGCATTTCCAGCAGAGAGCCCTGCCTGCTGCCTTCCACACATGGAATAGACTCTGGCGAAGGCACCAGCAGGAAAACGTCCTCAGTGCAAGAGCTACACATTTTCACAGGTATGCTGTGCAGCTCCTGTCTGCACTGGGGCAGGTGTCTCAGATCCAACTCTGCCAACCACACAGCGCATTTACTGTGCTTTTTAGCTTCCCAGACCCCAGGCCCTGGTTCTTCCTCTATTTTCAATAATGTGGGCTCATTGATTTCATCTAGCAGGAAAAGAGAAGACAGTATTTCCCCGGGGAAATCTTTTGTCCATCTTTATTGTGAGGGCTTTCAAAACAGCCTGTTTGTAACCTTCATTACCAGCCACCGAGCGCTCCATTAAAGCGGCCCATTAGCATTGTGGATCAGAGTGTGGTGGGACCTTTCATCACCTTGGCAGACATTCTTAAGTGTCATTTCCCCCGAAACACTTAGTTCCAGTTCTGCTAGACCTGGCTTTTTGAAGTCTTGAAATTATAGTCATCAACAAAAGTAGAAAGGTCAGGCCTGGTGCGGTGGCTCATGTCTGTAATCCTAGCACTTTGGGAAGCCAAGGTGGGCGGATCACGAGGTCAGGAGTTCGAGACCAGCCTGGCCAACATGGTGAAACCTCGTCACTACTACAGATACAGAAAATTAGCTGGGTGTGGTGGCACACAGCTGTAATCCCAGCTCCTTGGGAGGCTGAGGCAGGAGAATCGCTGGAACCTGGGAGACGGAGGTTGTAGTGAGCGGAGATCAAGCCATTGCCCTCCAGCCTGGGCATCAGGGTGAGACTCTGTTTCAAAAAACCAAACATTTAGGTTAAGGAGCAGAGCTACATCTTTTTAGTTCCCACAGGGGCAAACTTGCCCACAGCAGGTTCTTACTACATGGTGGGATATAATGAAGAAATTATTATTATTTTTTTTTTTTGAGACAGAATCTCGCCCTGTCACCCAGGCTCAAATGCAATGGTGCAATCTTGGCTCACTCCAACCTCCGCCTCCCAGGTTCAAGCGATTCTCTTGCTTCAGCCTCCCGAGTAGCTGGGATTACAGGTAGGCACCACCACTCCTGGCTAATTTTTTGTATCTTTAGTAGAGACGGGGTTTCACCATGTTGGCCAGGCTGGTCTTGAACTCCTGACCTTATGATCTGTCCTCCTTGGCCTCCCAAAGTGTGGGGAATACAGACGTGAGCCACTGTGCCTGGCCTGTAATGAAGAAATTATTAATCACTAACTGTATGCCTGCCACTGTGATGGGCATTGTGTGATGGAAGACAGAAAACAAATACATAAACTCATTCTGCCCATGGCATCATTGTCTTCATTAATAATTTCCTTTTCTGGCCGGGTGTGGTGTCTCATGCCTGTAATCCAAGCACTTTGGAGACCAAGGCAGGCGGATCACCTGAGGTCAGGAGTTCAAGACCAGCCTGACCAACATGGTGAAACCCCGTCTTAAAAAAATAATAATAATAATAATAATTTCCTTTTCACAGCCACCTGAGAGATCAGATTCAAAATGATAAATGGTAACACAAGGAGTAAGTGGTGCAGCCAGGGTTTAAATTCAGATCTCCAGTTCCAAAGTCCAGGTGCTTTCTTCTTGATCAAGAGGAAGATCTTTCTGGTGACTTTGTAGGAGGGTGAAATTTTTATGAGAAGATAAGACTGACATACAAGAAACAACTGAGAAAGAATTCAAGAGAATAGATCCATGTGTCCTCAGTCATGTCAGCCACAAGTTCTTCCAGAGCTCAGAGCTATTGCCAAGGGAGGCTGAGCATGGAAGTAACTGGGAGAGGCTTCCTGTGAGTGCGAGGGTGTGGATAGTGGCCAGAGTGGGCAAGAGGAGGAGGGCCAGACTTAAGGGATTGAGCTGACCCCATAGACAGATAATCGACAGGTATTTGAGAAGGTGCATGGAACTACTATAAGTGACAGTTTTGGAGATGACCTTAGATTCAGTGTACTTTATCTTAGGACAGAGAAGTGAGATGGAGGGAAGGTGCATTGGGGGAAGTTGTAGTGATCTTAAATCTGGAGGATTTCAGGCCAGGTGCAGTGGCTCATGCCTGTAATCCCAGCAGTTTGGGAGGCCGAGGTGGATGGATCGTTGGAGGTCAAGGAGTTTGAGACCAGCCTGGCCAACATGGTGAAACTCCATCTCTACTAAAAATACAAAAATTAGCTGGGCGTGGTGATGCATGTTTGTAATCCCAGCTATTCTGGAGTCTGAGACACAAGAATCGCTTCAACCCAGGAGGCAGAGATTACAGTGAGCTGAGATGGCGCCACTGCACTCCAGCCTTGGATGACAGAGTGAAACTCCATCTCAAAATAAATAAATAATTAAAAATCGGGAGGACTTTGAATGCTAGTTCAAAATTAGCCAGAACTCTGAGTTCCTTAGCACAACGTCCAGGGAGATGGTTTTAGGTGGTGGCCACAAGGAATAGAGGGTGGTGAGAGAACAAATCTTGTCTCTTCTGGCTTCTGCAGACAGAGCAGCTTTGCCTATGCCTAGTCCTGTATTGTAGGCTGGTATAAGATTCATTCAAAAAATGGATGGCCGGACGCGGTGGCTCACGCCTGTAATCCTGAGGTGGGTGGATCACCTGAGGTCAGGAGTTCAAGGCCAGCCTGGCCATCGTGGTGAAACCCCATCTTAAAAAAAAAAAAAAAAAAAGTGGCTTCAGGCTGGATATGGTGGCTCACACCTGTAATCCCAGTACTTTGGAAGGCCAAGGCAGACACATCACCTGAGGTCAAAAGTTCGAGAACAGCATGACCAACGTGGCAAAACCCCATCTCTAAAAATACAAAAATTGGCTAGGCATGGTGGCATATATCCCAGCTATTTGGGAGGCTGAGGCAGGAGAATTGCTTGAACCCAGGAGGTGGAGGTTGCAGTGGACCAAGATCGCACCACTGCACTCCAGCCTGGATGACAGAGCAAGATTCCATCTCAGAAAAAAAAAAAAAGTGGCTTCAGTACTTAAAACACACACAGTACCTCTTTGTTCTTCTGCTAACAGGTAGCCATGCTTGGTTCTATTTCTTTTTTGTATTCTACATATGTGAGAACCAAAAATTAAAAGTACCTTCAAAATAGCCAAGAGGAGTCTTTAAAGGATTTTTGCTAGGGGAGCAGTTTTGGGTGATTTTAAAGCTATCACTCTAGAGAAGAAGGGTGGAGGGTGAGTTGGAGACAGGGTTTAGCCAGGAGGCTTGCAGGGTGGTGTAGGCCTGATCTATATTTTGTTCTGTTTTAGTTTGGTTGGACCTTTTTAGAAAACTTGGGTTTTCAGATTCCTGTTTTGCTTGTTCATGAGCTGAATGATTGAGAATCTGGCTTAGAAGCTGGACAGGCCTGAGTTCAGACCTATGCCCTGCCACCTGCCAGCTCTGTGACCCTGGACAAGTCAGTCTGTCTCTCTCAGCCTCAGTCTCCTTGAATGTAAAATTGAGATGATTTGGTCATAGTCTCTATCTCATATGGTTGTCACGAAAATGAAATGGGATTATACATGTAAAATACAAGCCAAGGGCCTAGCACAAAATATTAACTATCCCTCAGTCCCTGGAGTTGATCTGTGAGTCTCATGATAAGTACATATTCAGAGGATTGGTACAGAGTTTAGCAAATTAAAGTTCCAACTAAATATGTATCTTCAATATTCTTAGGATTTTTTTGTTTTGTTTTGTTTTGTTTTGTTTTGAGACGGAGTCTTGCTCTGTCGCCAGGCTGGAGTGCAGTGGCACAATCTCGGCTCACTGCAACCTCCGCCTCCTGGGTTCAAGCGATTCTTCCGCCTTAGCCTCCCGAGTAGCTGGGGCCACAGGCACCTGCCACCGTGCCCGGCTATTTTTTGTATTTTTGGTAGAGACAGGGTTTCACCATGTTGTCCAGGATGGTCGCGATCTCTTGACCTCGTGATCAACCCGCCTTGGCCTCCCAAAGTGCTGGGATTACAGGCGTGAGCTACTGTGCCTGGCCTATTCTTAGGGTTTTTAAAAATGTTTTAGGAATATAGGCAGATTTTATGATGGAATCTCATGAATTATGGCTAAAAATAATTTTATAACTCTCCAGTGTAAGGTACTAAGAATGAGAGAGAATTGGTTTGTCATTATTTTGAGATAAAATGTATATACAGTGAAACTCATAGATGTTAAAGTTTGATGAGTTTTCATAACTTATGCACCTGTGTAAACAACACTCCAGTCAAGATGTAGAACATTTCTTATCACCCCAGAAAGTTCCTTCATGTCCCCTCCAGTCATCTCTACCCTGTATAGGTAACCAGTATTCTGATTTCAGTCATTGTAGGCTAATTTTGCTTTTTCTTTTTCTTTTTTATTTTTAAGACTGAGTTTTGCTCTTGTTGCCTAGGCTGGAGTACAATGGCACGATCTTGGCTCACTGGAACCTCTGTCTCCTGCCAGGTTAAAGTGATTCTCCTGCCTCAGCCTTCTGAGTAGCTGAGATTACAGGTGCCCGCCACCATGCGCAACTGATTTTTTGTATTTTTAGTAGAGATGGGGTTTTCACCATGTTGACCAGGCTGGTCTTGAACTCCTGACCTCAGGTGATCCACCCACCTTGACCTCCCAAAGTGCTAGGATTACAGGCATGAGCCACCGCACCTGGCCGAATATTTTTTTTTTTTTTATGAAAAGAAGTGTTTGATTTCTGTTGGATTGATACAGTCCAATTTATCCTTTTTTTATGGTTAGTGATTTTAGGGTCCTTTCTAAGAAATATTTGCTACTCCAGGATCACAAAAGATATTTTCCTATATTTTATCTGGAAACTTCTTAGTTTTAACATTTGCATTTAAGTCAATGATCATGTTGAATTTTTTTTCTACATATGGTATGATGTAGGAGTCAAGGTTTATTTTTTTCTATATGTTTATCAGGTTTTTCCAGCACCATTTGTTGAAAAAACTTATTCTCTCATTGAATTGTTTAGTTCATTTATATTTAGCGTAATTACTGATATTATTGGGCTCATGTCTACATCTGTTTTTTGTTTCTCTCTCCCTTTTTTTTCTGCTTTTTAAGGATTCATTTAAAAATTTTTAGTATTCTGTTTCCTGCATCAACTTTTTAGCTCTATTATTTGTAGTTTTTAGATTGTCATTTCAGGAATTACAGTGTGCATCCTTAACTTACTGCAGTTGTATGTACGTATGTATCTCTCTCTCTATCTGTTTGTTTTAGAGACAGGATCTTGCCCTGTCACCCAGGCTGGAGTGCAGGGGTACAGTGTTGGCTCACTGCAGCCTCTTCCTCCTGGGTTAAAGCGTCGGCCTCCCAAGCATCTAGGACTATAGGTGTGTGCCACCATACCAGACTAATTTTATTTTTTCTAATTTTTTGTAGAGACAGGGTCTCACTATGTTGCCCAGGCTGGTCTCAAACTCCTGGGCTCAAGTGATTCTCCTGCCATGGCCTCTCACTGTGCTGGGATTACAGATGTGAGCTACCATGCCTGGCCCAGTTCTGTTTAGAGTTCATATACCATTTCATGTTTAGTGCAAGAACATAAAAACAGTAAAATTCTATTTTGTCCCCATTCTTGATGATATTTTTATTTTATTTTTTTTAGAAATAAAGGTAGGGTCTCACTGTGTTGCCCAGGCTGGTCACCAATATGTAGCCCCTAGTGGCTGTGGATCAGTTGTCCCAGCACTGCTCTTGCAGGATTTGATGTTGGTAATGCTGATCTGGTTGGCCTAGGCAGAGATGACAAAACAGTGGTTCCCAAACCTTTCTACTTTTCTAATTCACCTGGAACATTTGTTTAAAACGCTGTTTCCTGAGACCCCCCCCTCAGACCTACTCAGTCAGCCTTAGGGGTCTTGCACTTGTTTTTCAACAGTTCCTCAAAGGATTGGTGTAGAAGCAGCTTGGCTGGTCAGCATGCCTGGAAAAGGCTCTCATGAATGATCCTTAATCAATGTTTTTTTTAAGTCAATGTTGAATTAATGAAGACCTGGGATCTCAGGGTCAGAGTCTTTTTCGTATGGTGTGAATGCTTGGCTGATACCAGAAAAAACTTGGAAAATGTTGGCCTTTTAAAAGTTATGTTTTTTGGCTCTCTGCTTTTCTTCCCTTTTTCATTGTGTTGCTTTCTCCCTCATATAAGCTTATTCACTTCTTTTCTTTTTTTCAGTGACAGGGTCTCACTCTGTTGCCCAGGCTGGAGTGGAGGGGCATGATGATAGCTCATCACGGCCTCAAACTCCTGGGCTCAGGCGATCCTCCCACCTCGGTCTTCCAGGTAGTTGGGACTACAGGCACACACCACCACACCCAGCAATTTAAATTTTTTTGTAGAGAGCCTTGTTATGTTGCCCAGGCTGGTCTTGAACTCTTAGTTTCCAGCAATCCTCCTGCCTTGACCTCCCAAAGTATTAGGATTACAGGCATCGGCCACCACTTAACTCACCTCTTACACAATAGCATGGTATAAAAGGAAAAATCCAATTATTTGGAACTTGTCGTTCTGTTTAGGTTAATTTCTGTTTTTGTTTTAAGTGCTTTACATTTTTCCTTGTTTTTTTAGGGAGAAAGTAGAGAAGCAAGTATTTTCTATCTGGTGGCAGAAGATGTTACAGCATCGAGAAAACCGCTTGGCAGAGAGAATGGTAAATGGCTGTCCCTGTGGAGATTCCTGGAGGGGCAGGACCTGATTCAAGCTATTGCACTCACGGCCTCCCCCTCCTCAGGAAGTCGCTCGGCCTCACTGGAGGGCTTCTGCCTGTGACTCATGAGGCCAGGCAGGCTCTGGGGCATCTGTCCTTTCTCAGTGGAGCTTGCGGACAGCTCCTGGGCTGGACCACGTCCTGATGTCCATTCCTTTTGCCTTGGTCATTATTTGTGGCCTATAAATTCTTCCCTGGCTTCTGTGCCTCTCTCCTACTTAACTTATTCTATTCTCTCCTTCCTGTCCTGCCTCAGGCCATCCTTCATGCAGAGCGACAGCTTCTGCATAGGTCCTGGTTCACGTGGCACCAGCAGGCAGCAGCACATCACCAGGAGCAGGAGTGGCAAACAGTGGCCTGTGCCCACCACCGCCTCAGGCGGCTCAGGAAAGCTTTCTGCCTCTGGAGGGAAAGTGCCCAAGTACTCAGAACAGAGTGAGTGGCCGGTTCTGCCTGAAAAGCCTTTCCACCCCGGGCCAGCTTTGATTGTAGTAGCAGCACCATCAGCTCCCAGTGCCTCTCTGGAGGATTACATTACCCCAGACTCTGGTTGTAAGTTCTAGAAATTCAACCTAGAAGAGTTTAAGTAAAACTAGGTTGGAACAGCAGGATCTTGGGGTACCTCGTGGAGCTTGCAGCCTCAGGAATTTGGCTGGGTACGGAAGTGCTCTGTGGATCTGGGAGGTCCTGCTCATTGGCCACAGCCTGCTTACACTTGGGGCCCATTCGAAGTGACCATAGCCAGGTTGGGAGGCTGAGGCAGGTGGATCACTTGAGCTCATGAGTTCAAGACCAACCTGGCCAACATGACAAAACCCCAGCCCTATTAAAAATACAAAAATTAGCCAGGTGTGGTGGCGCAAGCCTGTGATCCCAGTTACTCGGGAGGCTGAGGCATGAAAATTGCTTGAACCCAGGAGTTGGAGGTTGCAATGAGCTGAGATCACACCACTGCACTCCAGCCTGGGCAACAGAGCGAGACTCTGCCTCAAACAAACAAGTGGCCATAGCCAGGGAATAAACTGATGGGCCCCTGCTGTGATAGCTGACTGCTGCAGATACGGGATAGGGACCAGCAGCTGGCCAGTGGGTGGGCCGTAGCAGTTCTTAACCACACCACGTAGTTAGAGAGAGGAAGGTAGGCAGTCCATGTTCCACTGCAGAGACTGTCCTGCTTTGGGGCCTTTCAGTATTCACTACGTGTTCTGAGGATTTCACTCCTTGTCAAACTCTGGCCACATTTAACCACCTCCTCAGGCAGGAGCGTCACACCTGCACATGTGAGCTTCAGTGGCACTGGAAGCCCTTGGAAGCTGTAGGCCAAAATGTGATGAGATGTGCTTTTTTCTGAGAGTGCAAGTTCTTTGGCAGCTCTTCAGAGAGGGTCTTGGCTCCCCCAAAAACTTAACCAGGTAGGGGCCACGGACTGTGAGGAGGAGCCCACAGAGGGTGCCCTCGCTGGGTGGGGGCAGCAGCATTGAGCTCTGCCATCTCTCCATAGGAGGATGGGCCGGGTGCAGGCAGCAGAATTCAACGCGGCCCAGCTCCTGCGTTGGGCCTGGAGCCAGTGGAGGGAGGGTAAGGCATTGGTGCGGGTGCCACCCAGGTATGGCTTTGGAACATGTGAGCGGTGTGTCAGCAGGGCTCACAGCCAACATGTGGGCCAAACCACCTACCTCTGAGCTGAAGTAAGAGAACAGGCAGCAGATGAAGTGTTAACCCAGTTTTAGGAGATGATTGGCTCAAAATGTTGTGTTCTTTCAGATACTAGGCTGTTCTTATTTGAACTTACTGCATCTAAAATTCCTGATCTAACTATTTACAGGAGTCTTGCTGAGAGTAAAATGTTTAAACTCACATTAATTGAGCATTTACCACAAATCAAGCACTTACCTCATCCAGTCCTCATATAACCCCTAAGAAGTGCATATTTATAGATGAGGTCAGAGGGTTTAAGTAATTTACACTCACACAGATGAAGTGTAAAATGGAGGCAAAGCAGGAAGCCACCACCAACTGGGCCCCCAGCCCACAGTAGCTGCTTTCTCCTGTCTGCAGTGCCTGGCCCTGCGAGGAGCGGAGCGGCGGGAGCTGATGCGAGCGGAGCTGCACCACCAGCACACGGTGCTGCTCAGGGCGCTGCAGGCGTGGGTGGTAGGAGCTGCTGCTTCCCTCCTGAGCTCCTTGCTGCAGGGACAGGGGGAGATTTCTGGAGACTTTGTTTCCCTTCCTTGTTCTTTCTGTCCCTCCCACAACAGAGTAATGTGACAAACCTGAAACCAAGCAAGTGCCTTAGCGAGACCTTGGGCCTTAGGCCTTAAGTACTTCCATTCTTGCTTGGCCAAGTGGAAACAAGTGCTGTTGGTGGGCCCCAGCCTTGAGGGGAAAGCAGCTCCTTGTCCAGGAGTCCTGTGGTTTGACTTAGGAGGTGAGGGCCTGTAGGACAGTCTTCTCCCTGTCATCTGGGAGGGTCTGCTGGCCCTGGGACTAGAGGCTGTTGGCCTCTCCCTGCCCTTTTTGAGTGCTCTGGGCATGGCAGCCTTGTGGTAGATGCACCTCTGAGTCCTGCCTAAACAGGGAGAAGTGTGGACCCAGGGGGCAGCCTCCAGTCCCCCTTGTCCCCCCACAGACTTATCAGGGCAGGGTGCAGAGCATCCTCCAGGAGGTGGCAGCCAAGGAGAGCCAGCACAACAGGCAGCTGCTGCGGTGAGTCTCCCAGGTACCTCCCCGGTCTCTGGCCAGGGAATGAGGAACACACTCCAAACCGCAGCCTTTTAGGGGGTCCTGCTGAGGGCCAGGGGATGATAACAGGTCCCTAGCACCTAATAGCATGGTCTTGGCTTTTCTACTTCACTCATGGGTTCGCCTTCATTTGTCTTAAGCCCGTGCTGTGTACAGGACAGGCCTTGGAAAGCAGCTGTCACCTGCATGCCTTGAAGGCCACTTGTCTTGCTCTTCTGAGCACGTCTTCCTCCCTGCTTCATAGCTGCAAAATTCAGGTTTGCAAAGCCTTGCAAGATTCAGCTTTGCAAGAGATTTGCCCTGTCATCTCTTCCACTCCAGAGGCTGCAGTGGCTCCCTTTCCTGTCAATTTCCAGGCAATCCCCTTCCAGCTTGCTCTGCAGGCCTGTCACTGACTTCAGAGTCACCTCTAGGCCCTGTCAGACCATCTGCACCACTCACTCCTGTGGAGGGCGCTTACGCAGCTTCCTCCACTTTTTCTAAGCCGGACTCTAACCTCACTCCTTCCCAGTAGTCTTCCCACATGCCCCTCTTTCATTTCTTTCCTTTGTATTTGTTCAGCACATGATAATCCAGGTGGCCTGTGGGCAGTGGGTCTTTAAACGCCTCCATCCTTAGCTGGGCACAGTGGCTCACGCCTGTAATGCCAGCACTTTGGGAGGCTGTTTGAGTCCAGGAGTTTCAGACCAGCCCGGGCAACATGGCAAGACCTTGTCTGTACTAAATATAAAAACATTAGCCAGCCATGGTCATATATGTCTGTGGTTCCAGATACTTGGGAGGTTTAGGTGGGAGGGTCACTTGAGCCCTGGAGGTCAAGGCTGCAGTGAGCCATGATCATGCCAGTGCACTCCAGCCTGGGCGATGGAGTGAGATCCTGTCTCTAAAAAGTAAATAAATAAAGTAAATGCCTCCATCCCTCATGTGGGATCCCATAGAGACACCCATCCCGCTCTTTAGACAGAGTGGAATAAGCAAGAGGAACTCCCCAAGCTAACTCAGCAGCAAGCTAAGGTGTGTAACCTTCCTCCCGGTTCCCTGCCTCTCCACACTTCTCTTATCACAGTGTGAGTCACCTGTGTTGCCACTGCCTGATTACGCCCTGTTATCCCCATAGCACCTGGAGTTTGGTCTCCAGCAGTGCTGGGTCCCTTGTGCACTCTTGGTGCCCAGCCCAGAGCAGCTGCTCAGTAGCCATTTGTTGGACATAGATATACATGTAAACATGGGTGTTGGTCAGACATTCTTAAGCTTAGAGTCCCTGACTCAGGAGCAGGGGAAGAGGGGGAATGATTCACAGAAGCCTCCCTTCTCTCTCCATCCTGGTGTCATCTGCCCTCCCCACACCCGTGCACCTGCAGGGGGGCATTACGTCGCTGGAAAGAGAACACCATGGCCCGCATGAATGAAGCCAAAAAAACCTTTCAAGCAAGTACTCATTACAGAAGGACCATATGTTCCAAGGTGAGGTATAAGGAGGCAAGCTGGTCACCCAGGAGAGTTGGGGACTGTGTTCTGGTGAGGGTGTGGGGGGTGGTACCAGAGATTTAAACTGAATAAGGAACCCAGAAAATGGGTAACTTTCCTTCAGCACATACACAAACATCCATGTGGGCAGATACTTAGTTTTTTACTGAATTATAAACCAGTATGCATTAAAATAGAAATATAACACATCATAAGAGAACTAGTTCTTATCAGAACCAGTGTTTTCTTTTTTTTTTTTTTGAAACAGAGTCTGTCACCCAGGCTGGAGTGCAGTGGTATGATCTCAGCTCACTGCAGCCTCCATCTCCTAGGTTCAAGCAATTCTCTTGCCTCAGCCTCCCAAGTAGCTGGGACTGCAGGCATGTGGCACCACGTCCAGCTAATTTTTGTATTTGTAGTAGAGATGGGGTTTCACTATGTTGGCTAGGCTGATCTTGAACTCCTAACCTCAGATGATCCACCTGCCTTGGCCTCCCAAAGTGCTGGAGTTACAGGCACTTTGAATTTAAGAGGCAGAGATTGTAGTGAACCGAGATCGCACCACTGCACGCCAGCCTAGACAACAGAGCAAGACTGTCTCAAAAAAGAAAAGGAAAGAAAACTCCAGAGCCAGCCTGTGCCTCCTTTCCTCTGGAAGGAGAACACAGGAATCTTTGCTTGGCTTCAGAGCTTGAAGAGGAGGCCTTTTTTTAGTGGGAATGGAGTTCATGACAGTTTGCAGGCAGGTACCAGGCATCCCCTGGGCAAGTATTTTGTTAGTGTGACTTTGTAGGCATCACTCATACAAAAGAGTGGATACAATGTATGTGTGTTCCATTTAATAGATAATAATATAGGCCGGGTGTGGTGGCTCATCCCTTTAATCTCAGCACTTTAGGAGGCCGAGGCGGATGGATCACTTGAGGTCAGGAGTTTGAGACCAGCCTGGCCAACATGGTGAAACCCCATCTCTACTAAAAATACAAAAGTTAGCCGGGTGTGGTGGTGCATGCCTGTAATCCCAGCTACTCAGAAGGTGAGGCAGGAGAATTGCTTGAACCTGGGAGGTGGAGGTTGCAGTGAGCTGATATCATGCCACTGTACTCCAGCCTGGGTGACAGAGTGAGACTGTGTCTCAAAAAAAAAAAAGATTTTGTGGCCGGGCGTGGTGGCTCATGCTTGTAATCCCAACACTTTGGGAGGCTGAGGCAGGCGGATCACGAGGTCAGGAGTTTGAGACCAGCATGTCTAATATGGTGAAACCCCGTTTCTACTAAAAACAAAAATTAGCTGAGCGTGGTGGCGCCTGCCTGTAGTCCCAGTTACTCGGGAGGCTGAGGTAGGAGAATCGCTTGAGCCCAGGAGGCAGAGGTTACAGTGAGCCAAGATCACGCCACTGCACTCCAGCCTAGGCAACAGAGTGAGGCTCCCGTCTCAAAAAAAAAAAAAAAAAAATTATATACATCTATACACACACACGCACATATGAATGAATGAAGACCTGTGTGATGACTTCGGTACTTTACGGCATCGTATGGCATCGTATGATATGTAAATCCTGGTAGAAATGTCCCAGCAGCCGAGATGCTGGCTTCCTGTGAGGGGGTGGGGCCCTGTCCTGTTGCTCGGTGGTCTGCGTGGATGGCAGGTGCTTCTTGCACTGTGTGTGAGAAACAAATGGCAAAAGCTTGGCCTCGCCTCTCCAGGAGGCATCATCACAGACCTGGGGTGGCCCCAGAAGCCAGGAGGTGTAGTGACTTGCTGTGCTCCTTGCCTGCCCGTAGGTCCTGGTCCAGTGGCGGGAGACTGCGTCAGTGCAGATATATTACCGACAGCAGGAGGACCGTGCCATCCGGGAGGCCCGGAAGGTGATGGATAGGGGTAAGTGGGGCCCCCAGAAGCAAGTCGTGTTGAGGAATGTGAGGACAGTGCTGTTGTGGAGATCCCTGTGGCCCCATAGTCTCTGTCTCCTCATACATGCCATTTCCCTATGGTTGCCATGACAAAGTACCACAGACTGGGAGGCTTCAGACAACACAAAATGACTCCTCTCAGTTCTAGGGCCTGGCAGTCAGAGACGAAGGTGTGGCCGGGCTGTGCCCCTCCCCAGGCTCTAGGGAGGGCCCTTCCTTGCCTCTCCCAGCTTGTTTCTTGCTGGTCATGGCTTTCCTGGATGTGTAGACCCATTGCTCCAGTCTTTGCCCCATCTTGACATGTCATTCCCATCCTGTGTCTCTGGGTTCCTTAGAAGGACTGTGGTAATATCGGACAAAGGGCCCACCCCTACTCGATTATGATGCCATCCTAACCAATTATATCTGCAGCAAGCCTAGTGCCAGATAAAGTCACAATGTGAGGTTCCAGCAAGGGCATGTATACAGCAGGTCTGGAGGGACACTGTTCAGTCCATCTTAGAAATCTATTCCCAACTGATTGCCAACCAATTTATGTTAAAATGAAAGGCTAGAGCTTGAGATCTACAGAGAAATAAAAGAGGCTGGACTGGAGTTCGGGGGTGGGTGGAGAGGGGGTTGTTTTGATGGGAAAGTCCTTGCTACTTGTCAGGTCAGCCCCTACTGTGTTAGGGTCCTGCTTCCTTGTCTAGCTGGGCCCTTGAATGTTGAGGGGCCAGAGACTTTGTAATTGACCTCAGGAAGTCCCACTGCCTGCTGTATATACATCTTTGGAAAGATTGCCGGGCACTGTGGTACACACCTGTAGTACCAGCTACTTGGGAGCCTGAGGTGGAAGGATCATTTGAGCCCAGGAGCTTGAGGCTACAATGAGCCGTGATTACACCACTGCACTCCAGCCTGGGAGACAAAATGAGACCCAGTCTCTCTCTCTTTTTTTTTTTTTCTCTTTTCCTTTGAGACAGTCTCACTCTGTTGCTCAAGCTGGAGTACAGTGACGCAATCTCGGCTCACTGCAACCTTCTCCTCCTGGGTTCAAGCGATTCTCTTGCCTCAGCCTCCCAAGTAGCTGGGACTACAGGTATGCGCTACCATGACCCGCTGATTTTTGTATTTTTAGTAAGCAGGGTTTCACCATGTTGGCCAGCCTGGTCTCAAACTCCTGACCTCAGGTGATTCACCTGCCTCGGCCTCCCAAAGTGCTGAGATTACAGGTGTGAGCCACTGTACCTGGCCGAGAACCCAGTCGCCTTTAAAAAATCTTTGGAAAGATAGTCTAGAACAGGAGTCTTGTCCCTGCTTGCAGGATGCACAGACTAGTGGCACACCGTGGGGAGCTGTCTCCTAACACAGCTAGGGGTCCCCTAGCTCCAGAGTGTCAGGAGAATCTGACACTCGGAAGGGAACAGCTCATTTTTAGAATAAATGAAAATATAAACAAAAATGGAAACAATTAGAAATGGTTTAAATTGGCCTACAGAGAAATTGACCAAGTTGTTAGGTTGGTTTAATAGAGTTTGCTCTAGGACAAAACTGAATCAGCTTTGGTTTGCTTCTGACTGTAGCATGTGTGTTAATGAGCATGTTTCAACACATGTCCTGGGGGACAAAACCCTGGGGTCAGCCATCCTGCATGGCTGCATTACTGTACCACGAACATGCTGCTGGGTCCTTGAGCTCCTCCTCAGCTCAGAAACCAGCACTGTGTTTCTAGCTCACTAAGAAAGAAGCCGAGAGGTTTAGCCAGCCCTTGGGCTCTGGAGCTTCTGCATCTGACCCTTTGGGCACCTTACCCTGCAGCATCGAGCTGTAACTGCAAACTGGCTTCTGGTCAGTTTGAGTCAGCTGCCTTAAGGGTCAGGTGCCCACTTCTGGCTGTGGTGGGAAGTTAGAGGTGACAGATTTGAGTGCAGCCTGAAGCTGCTGCTCTCTGAAGGACTTTCCTTAGAAGGAGGTGGTGGCAGGCTTGGATTGCCACATCCATTACAGATGGTACGAGGAACTTGGGAGACTGGGCAGTGACACAGTGTACACGGGCCGGGCGTGGTGGCTCCTGCCTATATCCCAGTGCTTTGGGAGGCCGAGGCAGGCGGATCATGACATGAGGTCAGGAGATTGAGACCATCCTGGCCAACTTGGTGAAACTCCGTCTCTACTAAAAATACAAAAAAAAAATAGTTGGGCATGGTGGCGCGAGCTTGTAATCCCAACTACTTGGGAGGCTGAGGCATAAGAATCACTTGAACCCAAGAGGTGGAGGTTGCAGTGAGCCGAGATTGTGCCACTGCACTCCAGCCTTGTGACAGAGTGAGACTCCATCTCAAAAAAATAAAATAAAGACAGCATACACATAGTAGGTATACAGCAAATACCTGGGAAACCGTTGCCTGGCTTATTTTAAGGCCTTGGTGTCTCAGGCACACCTTGGCAGGCCAAGGGTGGGGTTGGGTGCTGGGAGGAGGGACCAAGGAGAGGATGTCACAAGACTCATTATGCAGGGTGCTGAAGGTGCAGGCTGGGGGTCATAACCTGGCTCTGTGTGGCCTCCTGCAGGGCCCCCTTTGTGAGTCTCAATGTCTCCATCTGTAAAATGGGGATAGCAGAGCCTACCTCTTGGGGTTGTTGTGGAGATAAGTGAGATGACAGGTAGATACACACTTAGGGCAGAGCCCAGGCGTCAGCAGGCAGCACGAACGTGGGTGCCTCCTACTTGTGATCTGCTATCTTCCCTGCCTGCTCCAGTGGGTCCTGGAGGGCTCCTCATCTTGGCATCTGTGCCCTGCTCTCAGTCCTGTTCTGTTGTCTCACAAAGAAGTTCTCTCAGGGCCCAAGAAAGATTCATCAAAGGGAGAATCTGGTGACAAAAGCAAAATGCAGGACGTGGCCCATGCTGCAGAACCCAGGAAATCACAGGACGTGGCTTGGGCTGGTCTGACTGCTCTGACTAGGCCTTGGTTTCCATCCTGGCACAGCGGGCTGCCGTATCCTCAAGCTGCAGCTCATGTGGGGCTCCTTCTCCTCCCTCAGATGGAGGATCTCTTCCACATGCCCAGAAGCATTTTGCACATGACTCTGAGGGGGCCCCTGGTACTCCTGGAGGCTGTGAACAGGCTTGCGGCTCTGGGAGAGCCCTTGGGGAGCAGAGCAGGAAACAGATCTGGTTCCACTCCTCAGGGGGTTTACTATCGGCAAAAGTGGCCAGAGCTGTCCCTAGAGAGGGGCCATGGAACACGTGGTGGTTTTACCGTGTGGGCTGGACACCCGAATTCTATCCCCACATAACCACCTCTGCTGTCTGCACCTTCACCATTACGTAGTCACTGGTGAAAATCCCACAAAACAGCAAACTCTGGCTTGGATCTGCCTTAGGCTGTCTCCGGATCTGGTTTCAGCGCTGGCGGGACTGCAGCCGGAGGTCAGCCCAGCAGAGACTGCAGCTGGAGAGGGCAGGCCAGCACCACCACCGGCAGCTGCTGCTGGAGGGGCTGGCCCGATGGAAGACACACCATCTGGGGTGTGTCAGGAAGAGGGTGAGGGCAATGGTGGCAACTCTCCAAGATTCCCCTGCCTGGCAAGGGGTGTCCAGGCCAGAGACCATTTCTCAGGAAGGGGTCTCTCCAGGCAGCCGGTATGAGTGGTGGGTGGTTTGGGGTCCTGTAGGACAAGGCTGCAGGAGGCTTTCTGGGCGTTTAGTGGAGGCTGGGGGGTTGTCAGCCCCAGAATCCATTGTCTCCCAGGGGAAGATGGCTTAGCAGAAAAACCTGGTTCCTGCTGACCCTCGGCTTATCAGTGCTGGGGGACCTACAGAGTCCTCTAGGGATCTCTAGCTGTGCAGGAGACCCCTGGCACTATCCAGCACCCCTGGCAATGGGAGGACATTCAGCTGGGCTGGGAGCCTCACCCTGAGGCTGGGTTAGGTCAGGACCCACCCCAGGCTGTCTAGGCTAGGTCACACTCTCTGTACTTGCTCTCCTCCAGCTCCTGCATAGGCAGAGCACCCAACTGCTGGCACAGAGACTGAGCCGGACCTACTTCCGCCAGTGGAGACAACAGGTGGGGAGCCCAGGAGATGTCCCCTCCATACTCCCTTCTCCTTCCTCTGGCTTGTGAGGCCCGGGCAGTGAGTGACCTTCTAGTCACTCTAGCCCACACTTCTAGTTCAGTATTTCTACTGTCACCCTCCCCAGGACCACCTCATCTGCCACCTTCCAGTCTTTTCCTGGCACCATCAGCTTCCTTCCATCTGTAGCCTGTATAAGACCAGTTACTCCAAGGCCTGGTTTCTCTACACTGTTGTATTAAAAAATACATCAGTGGGCTAGGAGTGGTGGCTCACACCTATAATCCCAGGATTTTGGGACGCCAAGGCAGGAGGACCGCTTGAGCCCAGGAGTTCAAGACTAGCCTGGGCAACATAGTAAAACCCTATCTCTACAAAAACAAAATAAAAATTAGCTGGGTGTAGGTAGTGCGCACCTGTGGTCCCAGCTATTTGAGAGGCTGAGGCGGGAGGATCGCTGGAACCCAGGAGGTCGAGGTTGCAGTGAGCTGTGATCATGCCACTGTACTCCCGCCTGGATGAGAATGAGATTCTATCTTAAAGAAAAAAAAAAAAATCAGGCCAGGCACAGTGGCTCATGCCTGTAATCCCAGCACTTTGGGAGGCTGAGGTGGGTGGATCACCTGAGGTCAGGAGTTCGAGACCAGCCTGGCCAACATGGCAAAATCCTGTCTCTACTAAAAATACAAAACAATTAGCTGGGCATGGTGGCATGTGCCTGTAATCCCAGCTACTAGGAGGGCTGAGGCAAGAGGATTGCTTCCAGCCTGGGCAACAGAATGAGACTCCATCTCAAAAAAAAAAAAAGCCAGGCAAGGTGGTTCACGTCTGTAATCCCAGAACTTTGGGAGGCCAAGGCAGGCAGATCACCAAGTCAGGAGTTCAAGACCAGCCTGGCCAACATGGTGAAACCCCGTCTCTACTAGAAATACAAAAATTAGCTGGGCATGGTGGCACGTGCCTGTAATCCCAACTGTTTGGGAGGCTGAGGCAGGAGAATTGCGTGAACTGGGACCCAGGAGGCAGAGGTTGCGGTGAGCTGAGATCCCACCACTGCACTCCAACCTGGGCTACAGAGTGAGACTCCATCTCAAAAAAAAAAAAAAAAAAAAAGCATGATATCTAAAAATTAATATGAAATATGTTTTAAGGCTTTGCTGGGATCTTGATAAAAAGCCAAGAGGGGTCATGCAGAGCAGCGCCTCACATCCCCCAGCTCCCTCTTCCCGCCCTGTTGTCCCGTTCCCCACCATTCCGGGGGACCTCCACACATACACCTGCAGGAGCCCTTTGCCACCTTCTTTCTTTAAAGTCCTTCTTGGGCCACAAATGGAGCGTGTGTCGAGCACCTCACAGCCAGGCATGGGGCTGGCCCTTCCTAGTGGAGGAAGGGGAGCCTCAGAAAGGGGGGTGAGAGGGATGAGCTGGGCAGGGCCCTGTTACCAGCCCCGGCCTCACTGAACGGGTGATGGGGAAATGATCTGATCTTTCTGGCCCTAGCTGGCAGCCAGGAGGCAGGAGCAGCAGGCATCAGTGCGCGCCCTGTGGTTCTGGGCCTTCTCACTGCAGGCAAAGGTAATCAGGGCTCTGCATCCTGCCATCCCTGCCTCTCCCCTCAGGCCTAAGCCCTGCCTTGGGTGGAGGGAGGACACCTGGTCCGTGGGGGAGTCCTAAGCAGGGAGACCTGGGCCTCACCTCCTGCCCTCCCTGGAGGTGTGGGCCATGTGGCTGGCCTTTGTGCTGGAAAGGAGGAGGAAGAAGGCACGGCTGCAGCAGGCGCTCCAGGCCTACCAGGGGCAGCTCCTCCAGGAGGGTGCCACGCGGCTCCTGCGCTTTGCAGCCGGCATGAAGGCTTCTCGGCAGCAGCTGCAGGCCCAGCAGCAGGTCCAGGTAGGTCCAGGGCCCTACCCCTTCTTGTGAAGAGCACGAAGGGTGTGGCATGAGCTGACTGGAGGCTGTGTTGCAGGCGGCTCACAGTCTCCACCGTGCTGTCCGCCACTGTGCCACACTCTGGAAACAGAAGGTGCTGGGCCAGGGCAGGGAGCCTCAGCCCCTGGCACCCATTGCACCCAGCAGAAAAGTGACATTTGAGGGTACCCTTCTCAACCGCATTGCTGCTGGGGCGGGGGGATGCCACCCTGGAGACTAAGAGGCCTCAGGCTCCTCGGCCTCAGGGAGCTCTGGGCTGCCTAGCTGCTGGGGAGCCCCCATGCCCTGGAATTGTGAGTACCCCATCCTCACCTTGTCTTCCTCACTCCCACCTTGGGCAGAAGTTTGGATAGCATATCAGGGAGGGAAAATGGGCCCTGACAGGGGATGGGATGGGCTGGTCATGGTCTTGTCACAGCTGAGGCACTAGGAAACCCCTTTTGTCCGGCCAGATCCCGTCCCTCCCACAGCAAGAGGGAGAGAATAGAGTGGGATTTCCAGACCCTCTCTCCTCCTGCCCTCTCCCATCCTGCTGACACGATGTTTTGGGAGTCATACACTAGTTGACAAAGGGAACAAACTCAGCTCCTGCCTGCGCCTGCCAGTCTCTCTTCTGCTCCCTCACAGCCAAGACACTGGTTTTTTGTCAGAAGCCCCTCATTCTTGTGTGAGCTGGCACCTGTCCCTCTGCCCACCCCTTCTATGGTCTCAAACCCTAACCTGCCCCTGCCCTGTGCTGATGAAGCTGGTGGCTACCACAGCAACCAGTGCTGAGAGCCTTGGGCCTCGGGGGATCTCAGGTGGGTGCATGGGGTCTGGGCCCTGGTCCTTGCTGTGCCCCTCACTGCCTGACCTTGATGGGAACCTGAATGTCTCAGGCGCTCCCTGTGACATGGACCCTGGCGACCTGTACACCTGCGTCACCAGGGTTGCTGTGCAGGTCAAAAGAGACAATGTGGGTGAAGCACCCCTTGGCATCAGGTACCTTTTGTCAGAACTGCTGGGAGCTCTCTGGCCCAGGCCTACCCCCAGCTTACTTGCTGACCTTGGCCTCGCCTTCTCTGACGTTTAGTCTCCCTATAAAACTGGAAGGGTCTGACTAGCGACTCCCCATCTCACAGAGATGTCAGACCCCCTGCAGCCCTTGGTCAGCCCAGGAGAATAGAACCCATGTTTCTTCCCAGCAACACTGCCCATTCATCGAGGAAGCAGCCACGACGCCCACACTTCCTGCTGGAGCCTGCGCAGAGCCAGAGGTTCCTGGGGGGTGGCCCCGTGGGGAGGCAGGGGTAGGTGATTGGGGTCCCCAAAGGCAGCTGGCACCTCCATCTGGGGCTTGTGTTTTGGCAGTCCTAGGGTGGGTGGCCCCCTTTCCTTCTTGTTCTTTGGTCCCAGAGGAGGGTCCTGTGGCCTGACCACGCTTTTGCCTTCCCTCTGCTCAGGCCTCAGAAGCTGCAGGAACATGGCCTAGGCATGACTCAGCCAGCAGGTCCCTCCCTGACACAGCCCTTCCTGACAGAGGCTCCGACAGCACCGGTCCCACACAGCTCCCTGCCTGGGGCCCTGTCCAGAGCCCCTGACCCAGAGCAGCCCCTGACAGCAAGCAGAGGCCCGGAGCTGCTGCTGCTGCCTCCTTCCTCCTTCATGCCCCGTGGGGCGGCTGCATCAGCCAGGGTATGTCCTCCACCAGCAGGCCTGGGCACTGGGTTCCCAGTCTTTGGTCTGACCTCTGGTGCTCTTTCTCATACCACAGCTGTACTCAGTTTTTCTGGAAGACCTTGGCACAGGGAGGCTACTCATCCATTTGACAGGCATAGGTACCCACCATATACCAGGTCCAAGGGTCACAGCAGTGAACAGCCTGTCGAGGGCCCTGCCATCCTGAAGCTTATATTCTAGGCAGAGACAAGCAAAGAAAAACCCCTGCCTGCAGACCAGTAAAGAGGCTGCAGATCACGCGGGGTCCTGTAGGCCACAGTGAGTAGTAGTCTGGGATTTGAGAAGAGTAGGAAGTCGGGGGAACGGTATTGGCAGGGAGCACCATGTCAGGTTTCTGTGCAGCCTGCGGTCACCATGACCATGTGGTCCAGGCAAGCAATAGTGGTGGCATGGGCTCAGCGGTCACCATAGAGAGGACAGATACTCTCTTGGAGGCAGACAAGGCAGGATGTGCCCTGAGGGATTTGCTGAGTGAGAGGAAAGAGGGAATCCAGGCTGATTTGGGCTGCTGACTTGAATAACTTGGGTAACAGTGGTTCCTGGAAGGAGGAACTGGGGGGTGGGGACTGGTTTTGGGTGAAGCATCAAGAGTCTTTTGAACCAGGCTCTTGATGTCAAGCTTGAGAGAAAGCAAACATTGAGTCTGACCTTCAGGGGAGAGGTCAGGGCCAGAGATCAAGAAGAATCCTCAGCACAGCCGCGGCAGTCTCTAGGAGGAGAGAGGGGTCGATGCTCCAAGTGGGGGAGCCTGGGCAGGGACAGCCAGGGAGTGTGGGAGTTCAGTGATGGAGGTGACAGCTGCTGTCAGGCCACCAAAGATGCTGGTTCCTGAATGGGGCTGAGGGGACAGGAAGGAGCTAGTTCCTGTGGTGAGTTTGGCCTTGTGGGGCCACTGACCCTGGCTAGAATGGGGTGTGGGGTTGAAAGGGTTTTGACCCCTGTCTGGTGATGGAAGGGGCAAGTCTGCTCTCACCAGGAGAGGAGGGCATGGAGGAGGCTGTGGAGCAGTGGTCTTTCACTGACCACTTCTCACGTCGAAGCTCAGCAAGGTCATGAGCTCAGAGCAAGGTGGGGCTGGAGGGTTGGGTAAGGCTAGGAACAGCTGCTCAGGCAGTGGAGGCGCGAAGCAGACTGTGATGATACGGGGTGCTCCTGGGTGCTTGTGAGACTTTCTCCTACAGTAGCAGGCCCTGTATGCAGGGGCAGGCTAGACATTGAATGCGCTGGCACAGCCACTGCTTGGAAAGCCCAGCTCCCGCAGCTGGGGCCTGGTCTTCCCCCACCCTGCAGGGCAGGCAGTGCCCCCTTCCCAGCTTCCTCCTAGCTTCCCTGCTAAGCATCCACTCTTCTTTCCTTTGCAGGTGTCAGCACAGTCATCTACTCCTAGGCATATGCCCCAGGTCCCCCCATCCTGGGCCAGTGTCCCTGACCCCCATCTACTCCTTCCTGGGGACTTCTCAGGCACCAGGGCTGGGCCTGGGCTTTCAACTGCAGGTGTGTACATGGGGCCTGTCAGGGCAGCAAGCAGTCAGGCCACTCCTGGACCTCGGACGTGCTGTTTACCCTGGTCCCAGACAAGAAAATGGTCTGAAACCAGCTCACTCCCGTCACCACAGGCTGCCTGGACCTTGAGACTGAACTTGAGGGGGATCCAGCAACAGCTACTGCACTACCAGACCACCAAGCAGAACCTCTGGTGAGCCCTGCAAAACGCCTGTGGCCCTGGCCACGGGACCAGGTGTTGCCTGGAAAGGGCAGGAGGTTCCATTTCCCCCGGAGCCAGCTGCCAGGGTCCTGTGGGTGGTCGTGGTCTAGCCACAGAGGGGTGTGGGGGAGCCCTCAGTGTGTGCTGTCCAGAAGGACCCCATCTCCACCATGGCCCTCTACCCGGCTCAGTACTGCTTAGGAAGGCCCAAGTCAGCCTCACCTGTGGACAGAGACCTCTTCCTAGGGGGGGGGAGCGACAAGTTGAGCAAAACTCTAAAAACCCAATTAGGCCATGCTGTCTCCAGTGACTGACTCTAACACCGATACTAAAGGAGCAGAGACGACAGGCCAGCTGCACTCTGGTCTAGGGGCCATCAACATACACCGGCCTCAGAGCTTCGAGGGGCAACAGACTGGTGCCCTCATCCTTGGCTCCGCATGGGGGAAGAGGGACAAGGAGTGTGTTTTCGCCCAGGCCCACCTGAGCTCTGTCTGCTGGGGAGGGTGGAGGAGGCTGGGAGAGGAAAAGAGACAAGTGTTCGGCTCCCCAAGCAGGGTCCTGCAGCTCAGGGAAGGGGCCCTACCAGACCACCTTTCTCTCCACCTGATCCCCCACATCAGAATTAGCTGAGGTGCCTCTCCCTGAGCGGGAGGGGGCTCCCATGAGACTGCCAAGAACCCAGCCTGGCAGGCAGCGGATATCTTTACCCCTCAGGTCCTGCCAGCGGCAAGCAAGCAGCCTGCGCAGATGGCTGGAGCTGAACAGAGAGGAGCCCAGGCCTGAGGACCAGGAAGTGGAGCAGCAGGTGCAGAAAGAGCTGGAAGAGGTAAGGCCCCAGGCCACCGCCAGGGACATCCTGGGCTGTGCTCCCTCTCAGCCCTGTCTGTCCCTCCCTGGCCCCAGGTGGAACTGCAGATCCAGCAGCTGGCAGAGGAGCTCCAGGCCCAGCGCCAGCCTGTTGGTGCCTGCATTGCCCGAATCCAGGCCCTGCGGCAAGCCCTGGGCTAGCACGTCACCCCAGGGACACGGGTGCAGGGCCATGGGGAGGCCCCAGGCCACCTCCAGGAACAGAGCACAAAGTTATGACTTTTATTTTTTTATTTCAAAATGTTTTGCAATTAAATGAATTACTGTTCAGAAGTCTCCCACTTTTCATACAAAAATACTGTGCTACTGATAACAGTTGAAAAAATTCAATGACGTGTCTCCTGCAGGAGAAGTTCACAGCGTCCTCAGGGTCAACATGAACTCTGGCTTTGTCCACTGGGACAGGTTTTCCAGGTACTGACCAAGTCTCCTCTGTCTCCAAGACAGACCCTGAATCCATAGCAGCAACTTTCCCATGTTTCACGTAGGGATATGGAAGGGGACACAAACTCTTCCCCTGTCCCTAGCTGGGCCTACCACCTGCCTGCCCTGTTCACTGTGGCGCCATGAGGCAGGTTCAGTGATGCGTCTTGCCTGCTGCAAAGAGGACCTGGCCAGCTCCGGACGGTCACTCATCAGGTCCTGCAAAGGTCTGTATCATTAATCAGTGCCCTTGGAAGACACTGGCAGAGTCCAGGGTGATGCGTTCAGCCCCATGCACAAAGACTGCTTTTTCTAAAGAGCAGGATGAGGTGAATTTGGGAACAGAAAGCGGTTGTCATGAGGCTCTGTGGCCCCACTGGGGGGAGGCGGGGGAAGGGCTTCCACAGTCTGTGCCAAGGAGGCACCTCACCCTGTGCAGCAGGAGAGTTAAGGCCAAAAAACAAAAGGGGCCAACAGAAAACAGCCCAGGTGACGGGGGAGCAGCAGCAAGAAGGGATATTACCGGTCATCTTACAACAAGACCAACAACTGAAGGTTCAGTCAGGAATGCAGGGTCTCCCATTTATACAATGTTTAAAAAGCTCCAAATGTGACTGAGATCATTCCAGCCTGCACTTTTTATTTGTAGGGAAGGAACGGGATAGTTTGAAGGCATGACAGGGCTCTCACCCCCACTTGTCTGCACATCTGGAACATGTGGGAGCTGAATCATTCAAGTCCTACCTGGTCAGACTCCCACCCACCCCGAGGCAGGCCCTCACCTGGATGGCCTCATGGGCCTTCCCCTCTAAAAGACCCTCACTCTCTGTTGGGAAAAGATCCTTAGCAGCCGTAACGAGGAAAGAGGCTCTAGAGCGAGCCCAGGGCCTCCCCAAAGCGGATTTTCTGTCCTGTTTTCAGCTGAAAATTGAAGTCCTTAGGGGCCTCGAAGATGAGCACGATGGTGGAGCCCAGGTTGAACTCGCCCAGGTGCTCGCCCTTGCGCATGGGGACGCCCTCTCTGTTGGTGTGCGTCACAAAGCTGAAGTCATTGTAGGAGCCTTTGCTGTGCCTCGGGCTGTTTGTGTGCAGGTCCTGCGGGTGATAGGCTGGGCATCAGCGGGGCCCAGGCCGTGAGGTGTAGTGTCACCCCACGTTTGGAGTCCCTCTGTTGCTTGTCCCCACCACCACCCAACCCAACTCCAAAGGGAGGTGGGGATGGCACCTTAGGGCCAGGTGGGCCTGGTCTAGCCAGATCTCACACACAACTCTGACACCTGCTATGATCTGTCCAGAAAGGACAGGACACAGTTGGACCCAGTGGTCTCCATGCATGGTGCTGAGAAAATGGCTCCTGTGGGAGCCAAGGCCATTGGTCACAAACTGCCACCCAAAAAGGCTGCCCCCGTGGGCAGGGTGGGCAGCAGACCTGTGAGTGCTGACCACTTCTTCACATGCTGTAACCAACACAAGCCACCCCCGAGCTCAATACTCCCTTTGTTGCTCCCCACACTCTCATCTTTAACCATGGTTCCTAGCAGAAGCCAGGTGCCAGGCAGGGAGGTAATTCCCTCATCTCTCCCAGCCCCCTCCAGGCAGCAGTGCAAAGGAGGAGGGAGGCCTCAGCTGCAGGCAGGTGGAGCAACCCATTCTCAGGACAGCTGCTCAGCAGAGCCAGGCCTGACCAGAGATGTGGCCCCCACTTAGAATTCAGTCCCAACACATCTAGCTGCACAGCAGACAAGGCAGGTAGACCCAAGGTCCAGCCCTTGGGCTTTCGCAGGGCCTGGATTCTGCTTACCCGGTCAAAGTAAATACGAATGGAGCCCACGTTGGTGGCCCCAACAGCCGTCAGTGAGAAGAAGCCATGTTTCCAGTCCCCTGTCAGGACCACCCGCTCATTATGGCAGAAGAGCTCTTTGATCCAGCGAGCCATGCCAGGGTTCACTGACATCAGGGAACCTGCAGAGGCAGGGAATGCTGCTACACCCTGTCCAGAGCCTGTGTGTGTCCACTCCAGGGCAGCCAAGACCCAGAGGGACTCATGGTCTGTTGCCCTAATGTCATTCCACATGCTGAGCAGGCTGGAGCCCACGGTCCCCTGCCCACAACCAGCCTGCATAAAGCAGTCAGCTGCTGGCCTTGATGACCCTGATACGGAGCCTGGTCCCCTGACACCAAGAAGCCAAGAGCCTCTGTGTGAAGCCCATGGAGACAGCTCCCCCAACCCCCACGCTGGCCCCGGGCTGACCTGGGAAGTGGCGCCGGTGGGACACAGTCCAGTCGGTGGGAGAGTGGAAGCAGTGGTAGTCCCCAGGGGCCAGGTAAATGACACAGTGATAGAGCTCGTTCCCTTCTCGGGGTGACCAGCTGGTTCTTAAAGGAGTCACACGAGGTGGCTGTGGAATGAAAGTAGACATGGGGCCACCAACACAGTGAGCACCCAGCACAGTCCAAGCGTGGTCTGCACATGGATCTCAGGGAGGCCCCACACGTGCCAGTCTCAGATCCTTCCCCCAGCATCCCCTCCCTCCCAATCCACACACAGCAGCAGGGATGCCCGGCTCCACCTGTGCAGTGACCCACCTGGTGGGAAGGGCAGGTCCTCTGTGCAGGTGCGTGGGCCCAGGAACGACTCCAGGGAGTAGGTGACCCCCTTTACCTGCTCTACCTCGCAGTTCTTCACCTGCCCAAAGTTGAGGATCCTTCCATCTGATGGGCTGATCTGGAAGGGTAGGAGAGGCTTGGTGTGAGGGAGAGCAGGGTCTCCTCCCCCCCCAGGAGACAGCCTCCACTTCCCCTTGTCATCCTGCCCCTTCCAGATATGCTGGAGATGGGGGGGACTGTGCTGGGCAGGTGGGGTCCCAGCTGTGGAGGCAGGAAAAATCCCATTTCTTGAAGGAAGAAAGGGTCAGACCTTACCACACTGTGCAGGCCACAGACAGGCCGGGCCTGTGGCTTCAGCTTGCGCCGGAAGACTCGCTGAGGTTGCGGTAGTGATGCAGGTCCTCCACAGCCGCCTCTTCATGTTTACCCCAAAGGTCCAGATGTACAGGCTGTAGACAGGCCTACGCAGCCAGTGTGGCAGCTCCACCTGGTTGAGGCGGCCCCAGGCCCGTGACAGCAAGCGCGTCGGCACTGACTTGTACAAAGCCACCTGCAGGCCACAGGGCATGGGGCTGAGGTGACCACACTGCCCAGCTCCAAGGAGCTCAAGCGCTGTCATTAGCCCACCTCCCACTTCAGGAGAGATTTGTACCCCACAAAGGCCACCAGGGCCCAGGTGCCCCATGCTGCTTTTGTGATATGGCTGTTTCTCACCGGGAACCAGACTGCACTTGCCAACTCCTGCCATACACAGTGCTGGGTTTACATACAACTCGAGTGGTTTTCATCATTTCATGCAAGAGTCAAACAGCAACTGCCCCAGGCCCAGAGCGAGAGACGGGCAGCAGTCTTACTTGTTAAAATAGGGGTCAGAAATGGATCTGACCCTAGCTACGGTGACCCCAGTATCACAGTGTGTGGGGCACGTGATGGGCATCTTGCCCTACCTAGGTCACTGCCCATATCCCAGGCCACTAGAGAAAGGAGGCGGCTCCCAGGTGCATGGAACAAGTCTACAGCCCAAAGTATGTCCCTCTTGTCTTAACAGAAGTGAGGACACCCTGAGCACCAACATCAGGGATTTTCAGATATAGACCTGCATTGTCACTGTCACCTGGGCCTGAGCTGCAGACACAGGGTCCACAGCTCCTGAAGGTCCGGCCAGCACTCTGGGGGCCTGGACGAAGCCAGTCAGAGAAGCCCAGCCCTGCTGAGCCCCACCTTGGCCCCAGGGCTGGCCTTGTGTTCAGTGTTCTGCTGTGACTGAGTCAGGACATAAAGCCGTCTGCACCTGGGGTTCCTCCCAGGAGGCAAAGGGAAG
This sequence comes from Ateles fusciceps, assembly GCA_036589455.1. Lineage (NCBI taxonomy): Eukaryota > Metazoa > Chordata > Mammalia > Primates > Atelidae > Ateles > Ateles fusciceps. The sequence goes on along the minus strand of JAZHEH010000882.1, from coordinate 9,287,677 downwards.
TCATTCCCTCTGTTCTCTCTTCCTCCAGGGAAGCCTGGAGCAGCTGAAGACAGACGATGGCCTGGGGACAGGCAATGGGTCCCACTAGTTGGTCCCAGAGCCCTCTGGCAGGAAGTGGCAGCCTCTCAAACTTCAGGTGCTGCTGCCACTATAGAAACTGTCTCTAATGGGCAGCTGTAGCTTCTCTAAACACAACCAAGACACCAACTCCCCAAGGTGTAAAAGTGATTTTATTCCAACTTTGAACACCTCTCCAAGGTAAGGAATTAGCAGCTCCCAGAGAGCTGCTCCTACCTCTCCCAGCTGACGGCCAGTCATGCAGAAGGGCTGTGTGAGCCTCGGCCCTTCCCAGGCATAGGCTGCAGCCTGAGCTAATATCCAGGATGCCTCAGGTGCCCCTGAGCTCTGATGACACCCCACCTGAATGTCAAAGGCCCAGGAACAGGGTTTCCTCCTCAGGGCCAACCAGCCTGAGAAGCCAAGGGCAAGAGCGAGCTCTCTAGGGACCAGGAGGGGCCAGGCCAGTTCCCTTGCACAATCCTGGGACAGGCTTCTGGGTTCCGTTCACCCTAAGGGACCCAAACAGGCTCCATCTTTCCTGAACCACCCCCTCCGGCATCCCAGAATTAATTTGGCTTCTGCTCAAAATCACCTCTAAGCTCTTTTCTGCCTGAACACAGAAAAGTCAGAGACAGACATCATTTTCTGAATCCCTAGACTGGGTTCCTTCCAGAACCAGAGCCCCAAATGGCAGACACGAGGCAGGCTACGGGAGTGGACAGGGCACGACACGCCCTCAGTCACTCTTTCACAGCCCAGGTAGTGGCCTTCTCAAAAGCTGCCCTGCCCTTGCCCACCAATGAACCTTGCAACCCTGACCCACTGAAGATGTAGCTACGACCTATGTTTCTGACAGCCCGTCTCCTCCTCGGTCTCTCCAGCACCTCAACCTCAGGCCTGCCTAAGGGGAGGTCCGAGCCACAGGGGGCTGCGCACACTTACCCTGCTCACAGGCCTCCATCCCACCCGGCTGAGCGGTCTGAGGGCGCCGAAGGCAGGAGGTAGTAGAGGACGGTCAAGGGCCAGGACCGCAGTTTCAGAGCGGGTCTGGACATGCAGCTCAGCTGCCCCAGCCTCCGCCTCAGGGCCAGCTGGGGGAAGTGCAACCTGCAGGGCACAGGTCCACACAACCAGGTCAGTGGCCAAGCTCTGGGCAGGACCCAGGAGGCTGCCACCTGCACCTGGGGTGGGACCCCTCCTGTCTGCCCACCCTCAGCAAGCTGCCAGGCCGTGGGGTGATAGACCCAGCAAGCACTGGCTATACCACCTTGTCCCAATCCCATTCTGAGTCGGCTGGGCTGCCTCTGGCTGGCAGACTCATTTCCCAGATTCTCCCACCCGCCAGCAAGCTGGGGGAGGCTGGGAACGTGGGGGCAGCCGCAACAGAGCAGAGTCGGGCCCAGTTGTGGGGAACCTCAGCTGCAGCAGCTCTCAGCGAGGGCCTCCATGCCCAAGCACCTGGGCCCAGGGAGGGGGAGGAGAGGGTTCAGGGCCTGCCTCGCATCCCTCAGCCTCCACGACCCAGGAGAGTGGGCCCCAAGGGTCAGCTCTACTGCACGGGCACTGGCACAGCAGTGTGTAGCGCTGAGGAGCTACAACCCAGCCAGCTGGGTAACCATCTGCCGAGTCTTCTGCTACCATCCTTTGCAGGATCTGGGATATTCTTTTCATGGTTCCAGGCCCCCTGTTTCCTCATCTGCTAAATTAAGGGACCAAGACCCGACAAGATCTCAAAGGGAGTATTTACATCCCCACACACCACCACACAGCTACGGCTCCATCCATTTGCATGGTCTTTCTGTAACAGCCCAGGTTCTCCAAAACCCATCCACAGGTTTGTGAACAAAACCTCCCCACTACAAGCTCTCAAGCCACCTGCCTGCTCTGCTGGGGCCACACAGACACACACACATACACGACCCAGGCCCCCGCTTTCAGCAAAGGTAGAGACACACACATGACTCCCCCTCCTTTCAGCAAAGGTGGACACACACACACACACACACACACACAATGACCCCCCTCCTTTCAGCAAAGGTGGACACACACACATGACCCCCCCTCCTTTCTGCAAAAGTGGATATACACACACCCCAAGCCCCTCCTTTCTGAAAAGGTGGGGACACACGCACGACCCCCCCTCCTTTCTGCAAAAGTGGACACACAGCCCCCAAGCCCCTCCTTTCTGCAAAGATGGGGACACATAACACACACACACAACCCAAGCTCCTCCTTTCTGCAAAGGTAGGCAGGCCTCTCCCCCACCATCCCAGCATAAATGCAGGGCAGTCAGCAAGGACTCAGCTTCACCAGAGCCACAGAGGCTGGATGGGCCTTTCCATTAGAACCCTGGCTTCCTGAGCCAAAACAAGGCCCACCCCACCCTGTCCATGCCTAGGCCTAGCAAATGCTCCTGAGGCCCAGGGTAGCCTGCAGGACACCACACTGCTATCCACTCAGAATGTCCCCAGGCCTGTTTCCTCATCTGCAAAGTGACTGCATTTGGCTAATCTACAGCTGCCATCTGGGACTGTGCTCTCAAGAGAAGCTGACTCCTCTCTCCCAGTTGCTGAGCAAACCAAGGAACAAAGCGGTATCTCAGCTGATAGCAGCAGAGCAGACGGGAGAGGCAGGCCAGCGGTGAGGCCCTGCTCAGTTTGGAGGCAGCTGCATCCACAGCTCCCGGGTGCCTGCTTCTTCTCCCATTCCACCCCAGTGTGTTTTTAAAAGGTCCAGGAAGGCGGCAGGGGCCAAGCAAAGACAAATCACTGCTCCCCTCTGGCTTCCCACCTGCCCTGCTCACTGCAGAAGAGCAGGGACCAATCCGAGAGCTGCACCCCCCTCCTCCCGGCAGGAAGGGGGATGGGTAAGCCTCTCTCTGGGGGTGGGGCCGGGGGGTGCACAGAGGCAAGGGTCTGGGAACACCAGGGTAAGGAAGACCGCAGGCATGAGGTCTGAGGCCCACTGGCTGCCTCCCCCCTGCTGGGCCCTCCTCCTGGTTGGAACCAAAGGTACCTGAAGCGGGCTCTCCGACTCAGGGCGCTCAGGTCCCCCAGGCCGGGCCCCTCCAGCCTCGGGGGCTCACCACCAGTCCCCTTGCCGCCACCTCCACTGCGAGGCCGCTGGATGTGAACTCTGACCTTCCGGAGGTCGTGGCGGGGGAGCCGTGGGGTTAGGGCGCGGTGGGCAGCATCTCACCATTTCGCCGCACGGAGCTCTGGTCCTCGCCGCGCCTCTGACTGACACATCATGGGCCGGCGCAGGAAGGGCGGGGCGAGGCTCACTCGCTCGCTCCCTTTGTTTTCCTCTTTCCTCCCCCTTCCCTGGAGCCCGAGGATCTCCTGTGCTGTCACTGCTCCAGGGCCTCTGCCTCCACGAGGCTGGTTGGTGGCGCCGCTTCCTGGGATTGGTTCAGGCTCGGTGGCTCACAGGGTGCAGGTTAGAGGGTCAGGGCTATTGCAGACAGACAGGCACTGGTCACACACCTGCTCAGGTCACCTGCTCAGGGCTTGCAGCCCAGTGCAAAAGCCCCTGCACTCAAGCCCACTGTCCCCAGGCCTGGCAACCTGCATTGTCCCTACTGCCTGGGGCTGAGCCAGCGTGCACTGCTCATCCTCTTCCTCAGCTGGCCTGGGGAGCAGCAGTGGGGCAAGGCCCTCGGGCTGCCTGATCCAGTGAGCCATGACAGGGAAGGGACCAGCCACTGCTGCCAGAGCTTCCAGGCACCTCTCAGCTCCAAACACACAAGGTGGGAACCTGAACCCTGTGCTCCAGGCCCAGGCCCTGCGCCTTGTAGGCAGGTCTGTGGTTTGCCCCCTCCCTCGCCAGGATCTGACCCATTTTCGATTCAGGTTATAAAGTGGCATCTGAGGAATGAGATGAGGGGGGAGAGCCAGGAGAGGTGCCCTGGTAAGAACCTGGTCTCTCATCTGCTCCAGGTCTCTCCTTACCCCTCTGGCCTTGCCCCCCCACCAACACACACACACAAAATACCTGGCTCCTCACTCCAGGCCTCCTCAGAAGCTGGGCCTGGGAATAGGCCAGGACTGCAGCCCAAACTAGTTCCACCCCTCTTTTTCTATCTTTGCTTCAGAAAACACTTTGGCCGGGGGCCCCCACCTGGCTATCTGGGAGGACATGTCCGGCCCCTACAAAGCCTCTCCACATTAGCCTGCACAGATAGTGGAAGGACACACCCGGCCCCTACAAAGCCTCTCCACATTGGCCTGCAAAGATAGTGGAAGGACACACCCGGCCCCTACAAAGCCTCTCCACATTAGCCTGCACAGATAGTGGAAGGACATGCCCGGCCCCTACAAAGCCTTTCCACACTGGCCTACACAGATACTGGCTGCTATCTCAGCCCAGGCAATTCAGGCCCTCCAGGATATGGCTGACGGGCCCGTCTCCTCCCGGCCTTCAACCCCAACCACTGCTCAGGAAGAGGGCAGGCACCTGTCACCATCCTTAGATGATGAAATGTGGCTCCAAGAGCTGCTGCCTGAAGCAAAGAATAGGCCAGGCACAACCAGCACACTGTAAGCCTAACTCAGACATGGCTGTGGCCACGCACAGTCAAACGTCTGACGCCCTGGCAAACCCTCCTCAGCCACAGAAGTGAAGGTTCCACCTGGGCACCTGCCTGCAAGTCACCTAATCCCTGGGTATGGGATTCAGTGGCCTCTAGGAACAGGACAGTAAGGTGACTAAGGTCTGGACACAAGCGTGGATTTCTCCCCCCAATCCAGGCAGTGTCGGGCTGGTTCAGGCCCCTCTCCTAAACGACTGTCAGGGACAGCTCACTGCAGGTGGGCCAGGCAGGAGGGCACCCACCCACCAGGCCTCACCCAGCAAACAGATACACACCAGCATCCTTCCCCAGGAAGATGCCGGCACCAAGAGATCGGCATCAGCACAAGAGGCCCATCTTGTCACCAGGCCCAGGCCCACGGCTCCACAGACACCCCTGCTTCAGCCCTCCAGGGCCATGTCACTCCAATCACTCCACACATGTACGGAGCACATGCCCCACCCTCCCTGGTCCACCAGGCTCCATGCTGGCCTCCTGCCAGCTGCCAGGGAAACAGAGGAGTGACAGCAGTCAAGGGTGAGCCTGGTACCTGGTTCCCAAGGGCAGGCTCTTTTGCTCGTTGAAAGAGTGCAGACTTGGAGCTGAGCTCACAGCCAGGATCCACAGGGGAGGCAAGCGTGGCCTTGAGGGGAGATGGAGAGGAGAGGCCTTGAGGACCCCAGCCTTCTGCCAGTTTTCCTCACTTACCTATCCAGTGGGACAGTGACCACCACAGCCATGAATGTGTCAAGAAAGACATGAACCCACATAAACTCAGCTCAGCCAAAAACCTTGAGTTCTCAAAGCAGGCTCCCCCTGTGAACCTTGGCGTTTCATTCTCCCATGGTGCTATAAGGGGCGGGGTCTGGCCTCCAGTCTCAGAGGGCCCTACTGAAGAATTAAACACACGCGGCCAGGGGGCACGTCAGATACCCATGAGGGGAAGGTGGGCCCTGGCTCAGAAGCTAGAGGAGGACCAGCCCAAGGAACTGCTGCCCTGGCCCTGGAGAGACTCTAAGAACCATCCTGAGAGGCCAGGCTGGGGCACCCCACATGCAGGTACGCCCAGTGAGGGGGCAGGGGGTCCTTGCCCATTCAGATCCTTACTTTATCACTATTCTACCTCTTCTAAAACAGGCACTGAGACCAGGGTGTCAGTGCCTCCAAATCACCACCTGATGGCCCCAAAAGATCACTGTGGAGTAGAATGAATCCAGCTTTGCCCCAGAACACAGGCTGGGCACTGTCTGACCCACTCAGAGCTGCAGGATGGAGGGAAGGGGCCCCTAGAGGTCGCTGCCTTCTCACTTCCCAAGGGTAAAGCCACTTCGTTGGCCAGCAGTGTTTCTGGCCTCCTCATTTCAGAGCCCGACTTGCCCTCTGCCTGTGACAACCCTGGGACCCCAAGCCAGAGATTTTATCCTCTCTGGCTGTCTGAGGGTGACATGGACTGGGAGCCTCAGGCCCTGGATGAGGAACTTGCAAGAAAGGTACCCAGAATCGAGGAAGCGCTGACGCTTTCCCTCTCATGCCTCAAAGACACTCTGGAGATGAGTTTAGGGTTGTGACCAGTAGGACTTTAATGTCATTACACAGCCCAAGGGCCAGTCACCTGCAACAGGAGAACTCAGAGGGCTTTGTGGCTGGTGACAACCTGGTCACTGCAATCCTGGCTGCCTTCCTCCACCTCCACCCTGAGAGCAGGGAAGGGCCTTGGCAAGTCACAGGTACTCTCTAAATCCCGGTTTGCACATCTGGAAAATGGGAAACGAAATTCCTCCTGCCCACCCCCTTGTGGCTCAGAGCACAGCTGCAGCCATAGCCCAGAACAATTGCTCAGAAACCCCACTTTCACCCAGGAGTGTGACGCTGCCTCACCTCCCCCCTGCAAACCTGGCTTCAACACCTCACCTCTCTTTCCAAAAAGTCAACCCCACACTCTGGTGGGGGCAGGGGGTTTCCACCACAGGGAAGACGGAAATAAAAGGGGCTTAGGTGGCAGTTCTAAAACAGGAACCCAAACCTTGGGGGCAGTGACTGGCCTTGTGAGTAGGAAGCAATGGCTGATAGGACCATATGGGGGACTGGGGGAGCACCTTTGCCAGGACATGCTGTTCTGGGGATCCATACCAGAGCAGGAAGGCAGTGTCCCCAACCATCCCTCACCAACCAGAATGAAGACCACAGTACCCTCCCTCAATGGAATGGAACATTCCAACTGAAGTCGATGAATGGACCCAGGCCAAGCAGCAGTTACTACAGGTGTGAGTAGGGGCATGCAAGCATGTGTGCATTCGGGGGTGGGGGTGTGCGTGTAGGTGCAAGGGTGTGAGCATGCCGGATATGTGTGTAGGTGCGAGGGTGTGTTCGTATAGGTGCGCGTGTATAGGTGTGAAGGCATGTGCATGTAAGGGTGTGAATATGCATGCAGGGGTGTGTAGGTGTGAGGGTGTGTGCATGGGGTGTGTGTGTAGGCACAAGGTTGTGTGTGGGGTGTTGGGGGGTGTGGGTGTAGGGGTGTAAGTGCAAAGGTGTGTTATGCATATAGGTGGTGTGTGTGTAGGTGTGAGGGTGTGCATGTAGGTGGTATGTGTATAGGTACGGGTGTGTGTAGCTCAGGGGTGTGTAGCTTCGGGGTGTGTAGGTGCGGGGCCATGCACTCGCCCCGGGGTGGCGACGGGCTTTCTCCCCAGCTCAGTTGAGGCCTGGCCACCCGGCAGCAGCTTTCGTCCAGTGGGGTGACAACCCTGCCTTCCCTGCGTTCCAGGGCTAGAAGCAGGCAAACTTCCCAAGTAGGGGCCCCGAGAAAATGGTCCTCCTTGGGCGACACGGACCAGGGAGCAAAGAGAAGGGCCCAGAGGCGCCTTTCAGACAGAGTCAGTGGCAGGCAGCCCCGGAAGAGGGCAGGCAGGACTCGCAGGGGTCTGTCCCAGCTGCCCAAAGACACGGAACCTCCTCTCAGACAACTCTGGGTGCTGTGGGGGGAACCGGCTCTGGGCAGAGGCAGCAAGCCTGCCACCTGCTCCCTGGCCCTCAGGCGCTGCTGATCCGCCCGACCCGGCGCTACCCTCTTCCCAAGCGCCCTGATCCCAGGCTCGGCAGCACGGAGGAGACTGGAGCTCTCAGGACCGGAGGCGCCCCAGCCCGGGCCCCCGCAACGCCAGCCGGCACCCCCTCACTTCCCACAACTGCCTCACTTCCCGTAAGCCCCTCACTTCCCGCACCCGCGCCAGGCAGGAGATGGACGTGGAGGAAGTGATCTCAGGCAGCCTGGGCCGTGCCCACGTGGGGGAGGGAAAAGCCCACGACTCGCTCAAGCCTGTCCAAAGGGCTCCTCAGGCCGGGGCCGCATCGTCGCAGCTGGGAGGACCAACCGACGACCGAACGCGCTAGAAGGGCACCCGCACCCGGGACTCGCCCTCTGAGCGGGTGGGGCGCCTCCCTGAGAAGTAACCTGTGGTTCTCGGTCAGGCCGGGGCACCGGCTCCACTCACTCACCCTCAGGTGGCTCCAGCTTCCGGGCTCCAACTCCCCAGAGGCGCTCCCTGAGCCGGGAAGCCTTGGGGCGAGTGGGCGGGGCCCAGGATCCAGCCACTCAGACTACCAGGGGCGGGGCAGGAGGCCGACCCCCAGCCACCCTTAAAGCCGCCGCTCCCTCTGAGCCCCAGTCCTGCAGCTCCGTCAGCCCAACCTCAGGGCCCCTTTAAGAGGAGGGACCAAGGCCGGGGAGAAGGGGAAGGGCAGAGAGCACCAGCTCTGCCTGGTCACAGCCACGGTAGGACCCCGCTCAGGCAGCAAGGTGGGCCCAGCTGCTCCCCAAGGGATGCCTCCTGTCTGTCCTCGGTCTCTGTCCGCTGGTCTGTGAGCCTCCTGTCCCCAGCCCGTGGCTGGCCTCCCAGAACAGCTGCCTTCCCTCACCACCCCCAACCCAACACTAGGCGGACGCAGGACCCCACGTGCTGCTGACTTCACCTGAGGACCAGCTTCTTCACTGGACTGAACAGAAAGCTACCCCTGCTAGCCCTGGAAGCTCCCGAGAAGGCAAAATCCTTGATCTTTCCCGCACGCCATCCTGAAGCTGCAAGGCTGCTCCCACCCTCACCTTCTTGCCCTCCAGGCACGCACACCCCTGACATACAGACTGCCCTGACTCCAAAGCTGGTGGAGACCAGTGAACACGGACACCCATAAACAAGGTCCAACCGCCCCAGCCTAGAGCACACAGGCCTCCCTGCTTCACTACTGGGACGCAAATCCCATGGGATGATGCGTGCTGTGTCTTCCCACCCCACTAGAGGACCCTAGTCTGCAGGTCAGCAGCCCACCCCATACCCATACAGTGCCAGACACCAAACAAGCATTCAGCCTACATGGGATAGGACCAATCAGCTTAACTCTTTTAGGGGGAGGGGGAAAAGCCTGAGGGGGATCACCATTCAACCAAAGAAAGGGTGTGGCATTAAGTAGCCTCATTCACATCTGTGGGAGCAACTGAGCACCCGCATCCCCCTATTCCATGGCAAGATAGCCTTGGAGGTCTCAGTTTCCTCATTATGAGCCACTGAACGGGATACAATTCCAGCTGCTTCTCGCCACTGAGATCTTTGTTTCTAAAACAACTAAGGTTTGGAGCCAGGCATGGTAGCTCTTGCCGGTAATCCTAGCACTTTGGGAGGCCAAGGTGGGAGGATCACTTCAGCTCAGGAGTTCGAGACCAGCCTGGACAACATAGTGAGACCTCGTCTTTTTTTTAAAACCAAAAATAAAATAAGGTTTGGAACAAGAGGAGAGGGCCTGTAGGGCTTGTGGAGAAACTCAGCGGTGGACCAAGCCTGGAATAGGACCTAAAGGCGTGCAGTCACAGCCCCACAAACCTGTCATCTTTACCTGGGTCAGCCCAAGCAAGTGCTGCATAACAAGCCCCAGCCCTGAGACGCAGGGAGAGAAGACAGATGAGTCCTCCTTCGTGGCCTTCCATGACCTTTCACACCTACAATGCACCCCTGGAACAGGGAGGCAGGGGTGACCCAGGCATAGTGACAACCCTAAGGGCCTCAGAATTTGGTGCAGGGGGTGGCAGATACCTTACACACAGCTGCTCCTAATATTCTCCTGTCCAGACAGCACTACAGGAGATCTTCAAATAGTGTCATCACAACACTGATGAGAAAAAAAATCTATTCCAGCCAGGGCTACTGTCTGTGTGGAGTGTGCACGTTCTCCCCATGTCTGCATGGGTGTTCTCCGAGCACCCTACTTTCCTTCACATCCCAAAGCTGTGCACATCAGGCTCACTGGTATGTGTAAATGGTCCCAGTCTGAGTGTGTGGGTGTGCGCTGCCATGGGAAGGCATCCCGTCCAGGGCTGGTTTCTACCTTGTGCTGGGCCCTGAGCTGCCGGGATAGGATCTAGCCACCTGCAACCCTGAACTGCAGTAATTAGGTAAATAATGATCTAACTTGTTTTCATTAATCTTTCATAAATGCATGTATAGCTCACATTTCAATGGTTAATATTAGAAATGTTCGGGGTCTTGAAAAGTTCAGTGATGTTTTTGTGGTCAGAAACATCCATAGGAACTTAACTCTTGCTTATGTCAATTAGCCTATAGTAAAACTGGTTTCATTCTACAATGCTTTGCTTAAAGGTGAAGATCCCAAAAACCTAGCATCAAGATTGAGAGCTTACTGTAACTGATCCCAGCATTCTCAGAGCCTTGAAGAAACTTCAGACCCCTTCTCACCTGAGCTCCAAGGAAACACCACATGATATGGGATAAAAGCAGTTAAAACATTAAAAGATGTTGATGCAGAATCCTAGCATCACCAACTTCCAGAACTGGAAAGACCCTGGAAGACCACTGTGCCTTTCTCAAAGCTTCTAGTACTTACCAGGCCACATGTCCCTGGGCACAGAACAAAACCAAACCCCAGTTAGACCAGGGAAGAAAGGTCTGTAAGGGAAAGCCAGGTTGTGCACACATTCTACCTCCCATGTGCTGAGAGATCTCTGGGACTCCCACACTGTTCCCTGTGGAATGGCCAGCTCCGCTGCACTGTATCTACCAGCATTGCTTTTTAACCATTCTAAGCCTCTAAGGCGGATTGGTGTTTAAAAACCTATAAACCAGGCCAGGTGTGGTGGCTCACACCTGTAATCCCATCACTTTGGGAGGCTGAGGAGTGGATCACCTGAGGTCAGGAGATTGAGACCAGCCTGGCCAACATGGTGAAACCCCATCTCTACTAAAAATACAAAAATTAGCCGGGTGTGGTGGTGGGCACCTGTAGTCCCAGCTACTTGGGAGGCTGAGGCAGGAGAATCGATTGAACTTGGTAGGCAGAGGTTGCAGTGAGCCAAGATCGCACCATTGCCCTTCAGCCTGGGCAACAAGAGTGAAACTCTGTCTCAAAAAAAAAAAAAAAAAAAAAACAAACAAACATAAACCAGTCCACAAGTCAGCCAAGATTAGTACTTCCCCACTTTCCAACCAGACTTCCACCACATATATTTTCAGTGGGGGAAATTCCTCTGGATTTCAAACAATCATTTACAAGTCAATTTCCTTAGGAAAAAAAAATTCTCTGGTAATGTACTTTCCTACCTTGTATTTATTTCCTTCAGGCCATGCAGTCCTTTATTTCCATTCCTCCCACTCTGTTAGGACTCCGTCGGGTGGGAGTGCCACCTAGTGCCACTGTAAGGCTCTGCAGGCTCCCAGGCCACCTGCAGAGGGAGGGCCTCCCTGCCTCAGTCAACCCACCTGTATTCTCCGCCAGGTCCCAGCTATGTGAATTTCATGCACTACTTCTAGAGGGATGCCCTATGCCAGGGAACAGAAGGTAGCTGCAGAACAGGGGGTGGCAGGTGTCCTCAGCTCATCCTCATTTCCTGGCTCTTGGCTAATTCTCATTCCCTGGGGGGCTAATTCTCATTCCCAAAGCCCCCTCAAGGAAGATGGCTAGTGTCTCAATGGCTAGTACAAGAAACCACAGGCAGGCATCAGCCTCCCAGACACCTGGGCAGAGAGGCCCAGCAAGCACAAAGTGCCTTCAGTCTATTTCTCCACACACCAGATTCTCCTATCCCTGCCCAACTCCCTGCTAGTGTTTGAGAATGGTTTTTAGCAGTCTCACTGCGAGATGTCCCGGACACTCCTAGTCCATTCAGAGCCCCACCAGCAGCTCCCCCAAGGACGCTGCCCAGGCACTGAGAAGGGGTAGACTGAGGTGGAATAAAGAAAAAGTGCGGCCGGGCGTGGAGGCTCACGCCTGTAATCCCAGCACTTTGGAAGGCCAAGGGGCGGATCACCTGAGGTCAGGAGATCAAGACCATCCTGGCTAACACAGCGAAACCTCGTCTCTACTAAAAATACAAAAATCTGCTGGGTGTGGTGGTGTGAACATATAGTCCCAGCTACTTGGGAGGCTGAGGTAGGAGAATCACCTGAACCCAGGAGGGGGAGGTTGCAGTGAGTCAAGATCACGCTACTGCACTCCAGCCTGGGCAACAGAGCAAGACTCCATCTCAAAAAAAAAAAAAAAAAAGCTTTAGGTCGGACGTGGTGACATACACCGGTAATCCCAGCACTTTGGGAGGCCAAGGTGGTGGATCACCTGAGGTCAGGAGTTTGACGCCAGCCTGGCCAACATGGTAAAACCCCATCTCTACTAAAAATGCAAAAATTAGCCAGGCATGGTGGCGCATGCCTGTAGTCCCAGCTACTCAGGAGGCTGAGGTAAGAAAATTGCTTGAACCCAGGAGGTGGAGGTTGCAATGAGCTGAGATCATGCCACTTCACTCCAGCCTGGGTGACAGAGGGAGACTCTGTATCAAAAAAAAAAAAAAAGAAAGAAAGAAAGAAAGAAAGACTTTGCTTTAAACCTCAGAAAAACCTCTAAATTCTATTACTGGGGAGGAAAAAACCCAGCCCGCTTTCCACACACAGAACTTCTCCTGGCCTGGCGGGAGGCAGAGCACTGGGGCTGCCCTCCCTGTGCCCTACAGCCTCCTGCAGCTGGCTCATCAGTGGGAGCTGTGGACTGAACCCCTAACCACTGGGCTCCTGTCTGCTCAGCCCAGGGGCATCAGACAGCCACAAGCCGTATTCCCTTCGAGGCTGAAGGGGGGAGACTGCCCACAATGGTGCACTCTGTACACAGGTCCCTTCCACCTCCATGGTCACCTCTGAGGGCCAGCAAGGCTTGGAGGAGGAGGAAGACGCATGGGACTGGTATGTGCTTTCCCATCACAGGCACTTGCATTCTCTATTCAAGGAAGAAAGAACACCTCCCAACTCAGACACACTACAGACCCAAGGAGCTTGTCAGCAAAATTCATTCTGAGTGGACCCAGATTGCCCAGATGTCAGGAAACCCGAGAGTTGCCAACACTGTACAGTGGGGGAGTTCTCCCAACTCCCTGCCCTGACGCCACTCGATGGCTTTACAACCTTCCCCCGATCTGGTTAAAAAGTATGTAAGTGGCTGGGGAGGTGGCTCATGCCTGTAATCCCAGAACTTTGGGAGGCTGAAGTGGGTGGATCATTTGAGGTCAGGAGTTCAACACCAGCCTGGCCAACATGGTGAAACCCTGTCCCTACTAAAAATACAAAAATTAGTTGGGCATGGTGGCACACACCTGTGGTCCCCGCTTCTCAGGAGGCCGAGGCAGGAGAATTGCTTGAACCCCGGAGGTGGAGGTTGCAGTGAGCCAAGATCACATTACTGTACTCCAGCCTGGATGACGGGGTGAGACTCTGTCTCAAAGAAAAAAAGTACCTAAGTTTTTCTTTTCCCTTTTTTTTTTTTTTTTTGAGAAGGAGTTTCGCTCTTCATCCAGACTGGAGTGCAGTGGCACGATCTCGGCTCACTGCAACCTCTACCTCCTGATTTCAAGTGATTCTCCTGCCTCAGCCTCCTGAGTTGGGGTTACAGGTGCCCACCACCACACCTGGCTAATTTTTGTATTTTTAGTAGAGACAGGTTTCACCACGTTGGCCAGGCAGTCTCAAACTTCTGACCTCGTGATCCACCCACCACAGCCACCCAAAGTGCTGGGATTACAGGCATAAGCCACCTCCGATGGCCATTTTTTTAAAAAAAAGATTACATATTAGGTCAGGTGCAGTGGCTCACGCCTGTAATCTCAACACTTTGGGAGGCCAAGGTGGGCATATCTCTTGAGCCCAGGAGTTTGAGACCTGCATGGCCAACACAGTGAAACTCTAAAAAAAAAAAAAAAAATACATATATATATATATTTATATATATATATTTTAATATACATATAAAATCCCATTTTAATATATATATTAAAATATTATATATTTAATATATATATAAAACTCCCAAGTAGCTGGGATTACTGGCGCACACCAGGCATGGTAGTGCGCGCCAGTAATTCCAGCTACTTAGGAGGCTGAGGCTAAGGTGGGAGGATCGCTTGAGCCCGGAAGGTCAAGGCTGCAGTGAGCCATGATCACTCCACTGCACTCCAGCCTGCGAAACAGAGCAAGACCCTGTCTCAAAAAAAGTTTTTTTTTTTTTTTAAAGAGATTACAGGCCAGGCATGGTGGCTTATGCCTGTAATTCCAGCACTTCGGGAGGCCGAGGCAGACCTCGTGATCTCTTAATCACAAGATCAAGAGATCAAGACCATCCTGGCCAACATAATGAAACCCCATCTCTACTAAAATACAAAAATCAGCTGGCCATGGTGGCACATGCCTGTAGTCCCAGCTACTGGGGAGACTTGAGGCAGAAGAATTGCTTGAATCTGGGAGGCGGAGGATGCAGTGAGCCAAGATCGCGCCACTGAAATCCAGCTGGCGCCTGGCGACAGAGACTCTGTCTCAAAAAAAAAAAAAAAAAGAGATTACATGTTTACCATTAGACATTTCTCATTAGCTCTAAATTGGCAAGGTCATCTCACCCTGGTCTTACACCACTTTGAACCAGATCCTCCTCTGTACTTCATCCTGTACCAGCTCGCGGGAGGCACAGGGCTGTCTCGTTCAGACCTGAGAGCCCTGCTCAGGTACTGACGCTAGAGACATGCACGTCACTTTACTCCAGTGACTGAAGACCTGAGAACTCCTTGGTCCTCTATTTTACAGAGAACAGTGAAAGCCACAGAAAAGCATCTCTGCTTTTGTGCAAAGCACAACTCTCTTCTCCATGCTGACTCGGTCAGGGAAAAAGGTCAACTTCTGGATCCACTCTTCCGAAGCAGACAGTGTCCCTGTGCCCTCACCCGGCACTTGCCAACTTGATGAGTGAAGAGCAAAGCTCTTGACTTCCTAATGTCACGTCCTACTATTACAAGCTCTGACTGAAATTTCTGACTCAAAATGTTTGTAACCTAAACATTTAGACTGAATGGCAAGGAGGAGATCCATGCTTCCAGAAATAAGGCTCGGACCCAGACAGACCCAAAGTTTACCCTGCCTTTGGCACAGGAGCCGCAAGCTGGGCAAGCGCCCTCCCCTTGGGCCAGGCTTTCTTGACCTCCAAACCGTTGGGCCGGAAGAGCCTGGGCCTGCTCCGTGGCCACCTAGGCAGATGTGTTTTGGTTGTGCCCGCCCTTCCCTGTGGGCCTGCTGCCAGGTGATGGTGGTCCCAGGATGAAACCAGCCCTCCCCTAAGACCTGGATCCACAGGGCACAGACAACACAAAGGAACTCAGGATACCGTGACTGGATGCAGCTCAGGCCCAAATATGTGGGGCAGGTCCGGTCACGACAGCAGCCCCACTTCCCTTCTGGAGAGTCTGGACCGCCATCCCTTGCTGTCATGCCCCTACCCCATGAGAAACTCACCTCCACTTAACCTTACTGTAAGCAGAAGTTCTACCGAATGCCCCTGGGTCTGTGAAGGGGTGGGGAAGCGGGGGAGAACAGGGGAAGAGAGAGAAACAGCTTGTTGGCCAAGAACAGAGGAGAGGAAATGACAAAGCTGCCCCAGGAGAGGCAAAACAGGCAGTGAGGACACCCACAGACCCCTCCTCCCCCCTCCGAGATCTGCCCCATCCTTCTCTAGCCTCCACCAAAAAAAAAAACAGTTCCATCTCAACTATCAGCTAATGGTTTTATGCATATATGTATGTATGTATGTAGACGCATGGTTTTGCTATGTTGCCCAGGCTGGTCTCAAACTCCTGAGCTCAAGTGATCCTCCTGCCTCAGTCTTTCAGGTAGCTGGGACCACAGGCACACACCACCACCCCTGGCTCATTTTTCTTTTCTTTTCTTTTCTTTTTGAGACAGGGTTTCGTTCTTGTTGCCCAGGCTGGAGAGTGCACTGGTGCGATCTCGGCTCACTGCAACCTCCGCCTCCCAGGTTCAAGCAATTCTCCTGCCTCAGCCTCCCAAGTAGTTGGGATTACAGGCGCCTGCCACCATGCCTGGCTAATTTTTCTTTTTTGCATTTTTAGTAGAGACAGGGTTTCACCATGTTGGCCGGGCTGGTCAACTCCTGACCTCAGGTGATCTGCCTGCCTTGGCCTCTCAAAATGCTGGGATTACAGGCATGAGCCACCACACTGGGCCAAATTTTTTAATGTATTTTTTGTAGAGACCGAGTCTTGCCTCGTGAGGCTGGTCTTGAACTTCTGGGCTCAAGCAATCGTCCCACCTTGGCCTCCCAAAGTGTTGGGATCACAGGCGTGAGCCACCATGCCTAGCTGAAGATGTACATTTTCAGTTAGATGTTTTGTAACCAAAAATTTGAGATATCATCTAAAACAATATTTCTCAATCTCAGGAAAAGAGGCAACAAGCAATATGCCACAACTGCTAAATGAATTTTTATGACTTTTGGGGACAAACAGGCAGCGCACCTGAAATCACAACTGCCACACAAAGGCAGGACAGACGGCCACTGCAGCAGTATGAACTATGGATCCATAACTATGCATCTATCTATACCTGGTGGCCAACCACCCTCTGTCTGTGCTCACTCATGGCAACTCTTGGCACAGGTCCCTATGTCAACAGACAAAGCCACAAGCCAGGCCTGTGGAGTCCAAGTGAACATTCTGGCCATGAACCAGGAGTGTACCCAGGACATGATGAGTTCCTGGAAAGAAATTCAGGGGAAGCAGCTCTTCTACTTCTCAGCAGTCTCTGATGTCCTGCCTTCAAGAGGGCCCTCGCGCTCTGCAGAAAATCACCTCTGCCTACTGGTGGGCCACAAGTTGAGTCAAGGACTCAACGGAATAGCACTCTGGAAGCCAAAAAGCATTATTCAAGCTGTGCACACTCCCCCGCCACAGGGCTAAACGGAACTAAAGGAACATCCTGGATCTTCAGCCTGAGCGACTCAGCAAGCAGCTTTCCAGAGCGTGATTTCAAGCTACTATTTTTTTTTGAGACAGGGTCTTGCTCTGTCACTCAGGCTGGAGCGCAGTGGTGTGATTTTGGCTCACTGCAACCTCTACCTCTTGACTCAAGCAATCCTCCCACCTCAGCCTCCCAAGTAGCTGGAACCACAGGCCCACACCACCACACCCAGCTAATTTTTGTATTTTTAGTTGACACGAGCTTCGCCACGTTGCCCGGGCTGGTTTCAAACTCCTGAGCTCAAGTAATCCGCCCGCCTCAGCCTCCCAAAGTGCTGAGATTACAGCCATAAGCCACTACTCCAGGCCTCAAACTACCCTTTCTAGTGACATCATTCTGTGAAATAAAAACTTAACATAAAAACATCCTTTTTGTTTTGTTTTGTTCTGAGACAGAGTCTGCTCCGTCACCCAGGCTGGAGTGCAATGGCACGTCTTGGCTCACTGCAACCTCCACCTCCTGAGTTGAAGCAATTCTCCTGCCTCAGCCTCCCAGATAGCTGGGATTACAGGTACCTGCCACCTTGCCCAGCTAATTTTTTTATTTTTAGTAGAGACGGGGTTTCGCCATGTTGGCCAGGCTGATCTCCAACTCCTGACCGCAGGTGATCCACCTTCCTCGGCCTCCTAAAGTGCTAGGATTACCAGAGTGAGCCACCGTGCCTGGCCTTTTTTCTTTTTTGAGACGGAGTTTCACTCTTGTTTCCCAGGCTGGAGTGCAATGGTGCAATCTCAGCTCACTGCGACCTCCACATCCTGGGTTCAAGTGATTCTCCTGCCTCAGCATCCAGAGGAGCTGGGATTACAGGCATGCACCACCATGCCCGGCTAATTTTTTGTATTTAGTAGAAATGGGGTTTCACCGTGTTGGTCAGGCTGGTCTTGAACTCCTGACCTCAGGTGATCCACCCACCTTGACCTTCAGATTCTCCTGCCCCAGCCTCTCAAGTAGCTGGGATTACAAAGTGCTTACATTACAGGCATGAGCCAACGTTCCTGGCCATAAATGAACCAATATAAACAGAGAATAAACAAGTGAAAAGGTAGAATTTGGGCTGAAAGAAAAGCGATTTAAAAATTGTATTAAGAGGCTGGGCGCAGTGGCTCACGCCTATAATCCCAGCACTTTGGGAGTCTGAGGTGAACGGACCACGAGGTCAGGAGATCGAGACCATCCTGGCCAACATGGTGAAACCCCATCTCTACTAAAAATTTAAAAATTAGCCAGGCGTGGTGGCGTGTGCCTGCAGTCCCAGCTACTCAGGAGGCTGAGGCAGGAGAATCGCTGGAACCAGGGAGACGTTGGCTATTCCTCAGTGGTGACAGGTGCCCAGCTCCTGAAGTCTCTCTGCTTGCATGGCACTTAGGAGGCCTTCCTTTTCTGTCTCAGCCTAGCTCCCCCACAAGCCCTGGGGCACCGTGTACCCTTTACCTGTTTCAATTTTCTTCACAGCATTTCAACCATTTGACATGCCTATGAGTCCATTTGCTGCTTCTCTGTCTCCCCCCACTAACAAGGGAAGCCCTGATTCTGTTCACTGGTAGATCCCCAGCATCTCAACAGGGCCTGGCACATAGAAGGAAGTCAAAGATTTGGCCAATGAATGAGGGAATTCAAGAAGAAGGAAATCATGTTCATTTGTGATTTCTGTTTTGCAGATATCCAGTGTGGTTCATGTACACAACGATGCAAACTACAAACGGCCCCTTATCAGCAGGAGGGAGGATACATTCCAAGACACCCCGTGGATGCTCAAAGTCACCGACAATAAGGAACCCAACAGCCATCAATCGGAACACATTTCTATTCATGTCTTCCACCCACAAATTTAATGCCTTTCCCCCCCCCTTTTTTTTTTTTTTCCTCTTTTTTTTTGAAATAGGGTCTCACTCTGTCATCCAGGCTGGAGTGCAGTGGCACGATCATAGCTCACTGCTGCCTCGAACTTCTGGGCTCAGGCAATCCTCCTACCTTAGCCTCCTGAGAAGCTGAGACCACAAGTGTGTGCCACCATGCCTGCCTAAGTTGTTTTTCATGTGACCCTCCCACCTCAGCCTCTCGAAGTGCTGGGATTACGGGTGTAAGCCACCACGCCCGGCTGCCTCTTCCACCTTAACTAAGCATTTAGCAAGTGGTGGACGTGACTTTTACAGTCTTAGGGGCAACAGCAAAACAAGCAAAAAAAAATTTTTCTTCTTCACAATGGATAAAAGATTCATTCTTACCATAGATCTTATCAAGACCGGCATGTGATTTTTTTTTCTTTCCTTTTGAAGTCAAGAACTTTCACCTTTTCACTTAAAGAAAGCATTTTACTGCCTTCTCTTCGGTAATCCAAACTGCCAGAATCACTATTGTTGCACTTTGGGGCCATTATTAAGCCAAATAAGGGTGACCAGAACACAAGCACTGCAATACCACGACAGCTGATCTGAAAACTGAGACCGGCTACTAAGTGACTCACAGGCAGGCAGCATGGACACTGAGGTCACAATGGACAAAGGGATGATTCATATCCTAGGTGGGAGAGAGTGAGAGTTCATTATGCTATTCAGAACAGGGAGACATTTAAAAGTTAGGAATTGTAGCTGGGTACGGTGGCTCATGCCTATAATCCCAGCACTTTGGAAGGCCCAGGTGGGTGGATCACCTGAGGTCAAGAGTTCAAGACCAGCCTGGCCAACATGGTGAAATCCCATCTCTACTAAAAATACAAAAAAAATTAGCCAGACGTAGTGGTGCAAGCCTGTAATCCCAGGTACTCAGGAGGCTGAGGCTGGAGAATTGCTTGAACCCAGGAGGCAGAGGTTACAGTGAGCCGAGATCGCGCCACTAACCTCCAATCTGGGCGACAGGAAGACTCCGTCTGAAAAATAAATAAATAAATAAAACAACTTAGAAACTGTTTAATTCTGGAATTTTACATTTAATATATTGAGACTGCAGGAACATGAAACCTTGGATAAGGGGGAAATACTATAATTGTTTTAGAAGCCAAACGCATGCCACAAACGATAAGTGTCCATACCTTTCAGGCAGCAATCCTACACCTAGGCATTCGCCTTGAGGAAAAGGCCTTACGTGCAAAGGTATGCTCTGCAACATCATTCACGGTGGCAAAGACCACCAGTACACCAGAATCAACTGAGGTGGTAAAGCCTCAGTGGCAAGCAGACTCTTCAGGAGCTGAGTGCCTGTCACCACTGAGGAAGAGCCCAGAGTGTGGCTCCATGGTGGCTCACGCCTGGAATCCCAGCACTTCGGGAGGCCAAGGTGAGAGGATCACTTGAGACCAGCCTAGGCAACATAGTGAGATCCCATCTCTACAAAAAAATTAGCTGGGTGTGGTGGTGGTGCATGCCTCTGGTCCCAGCTACTTGGGAGGCAGAGGTGGGAGAATTGCTTAAACCCGGGATATTGAGGTTACAGTGAGCTGTGATTGCACCACTGCACTCCAGCCTGGGCAACACAGCCAGATCCTGCCTCAGAAAAAAAAGAAAAAAAAGAAGAAAACAGCTGAATTCATTTAAAAATAAAACAAAGACAGGAAGTGAATACATAAAAAATAAAGCTCATGATTAAGCAATCACAGTCACATGGTGAGAAGGCACAGGAATCTTGATGTCCTGTTTTCCAGCATTCTGTCATAGTGTTTGCTATATCATCTCTGTCATTTAACAGGGAATAAGACTGATTTCCACAAGCATTCCAAGACCATTCAATAGGGAAAGGATAATCTTTTCAACATATGGTGCTAGGAAAACTAGACATCCACATGCATAAGAATGACACTGAATCCTTCTCGTATAAATAAATAAAAATTAATTCAAAATGGATAAAAGACTTAAATATAAGAATAAAACCAGCCTGGTGAAGTGGCGCACACCTGTAGTTCACTACTGGGAAGGCTAAGGTAAAAGAAACATGTGAGCCAAGGCGTTCAAGGCTGTAGCAAGCTATGATCACACCACTACTCTCCAGCCTGAGCAGCACAATAAGACCCTGTCTCTGAAAAACAACAACCTAAAACTGGCCGGGTACAGTGGCTCATGCCTGTAATTCTAGCACTTTGAGAGGCCAAGATGGGTGAATCACTTGAGCTCAGGACTTCGAAACCAGCCTGGGCAACATGCCAAAATCCCATCTCAACAAAAAATAGAAAAATTAGCAGCTGTGCACGGTGGCTCATGCCTATAATCCTGGCACTTTAGGAGGCCAAGGCGGGCAGATCACTTGAGGTCAGGAGTTCAAGACCAGCCTGGCCAATATGGTGAAACCGTGTCTCTACTAAAAAATACAAAAATTAGCTGGCATGGTGGTGCACACCTGTAATCCCAGCTACTCAGGAGGCTGAGGCAGGAGAATTAGTTGAACCAGGGAAGCAGAGGTTGCAGTGAGCCAAGACTGCACCATTGCACTCCAGGTTGAGTGACAGGGCAAGACCCTGTCTCAAAAAAGGAAAAAAAAAAATGAAGCCCTGAAGGGAACATTAGGTAGGGTTCATCTGCGCATAGTTCTTCAAGCTGGCTTATCATCAGAATCACCTACAGGGCTTCTGAAAACACAGATCTTGAGCCTAGCCCAAGATTTCAGGAGTTAAGGAATTCAAATTCATAATTTTTAAAGCTCCCCAACAATTCTGATGATCAGCTAGATTTGGAAAATCTCATGTATTTCATTTGTGATGATTAGGTGGAACAAGAGGTGAGACTAGGACCCAGCACCAGACAGCCATTCAAGACTCTCCCGCTCAACCTGTTGCAGTTCCTGAAAACTTACACAGTTGGGTATCCCCTAATGTGAACATCCAAAATGCTCCAAAATCAGAAACTTTTTGAGTGCCGACATGACACCAACAAGTGGAAAATTCTACATCTGATGTCATGTGACAAGTCACAGTCAAAACTTTGTTTCATGCAAAAAATTATTTAAAGTATTGCATAAAGTTACCCTCAGGCTATGTATAGAAGATATATCTAAAACATAAATGAGACCCCCATCTCCACAAACATTCAAACAAATTAGCCAGGCATGGTGGCACATGCTTATATTCCTAGCTACTCAGGAAGGCTAAGGTAGAAGGATCGCTTGAGCCTAGGGGGTCAAGGATGTAGTGAGCCATGATTGTGCCACTGTATTCCAGCCCTGGGTGACAGAGCAAGACCCTGCCTCAAATAAATAAATTGGCCAGACACGGTGGTTCACACCTATAATCCCAGCACTTTGGGAGGCCGAGGTGGGTTAACCACCTGAGTTCAGGAGTTCAAGATCAGCCTGACCAACATGGTGAAACCCTGTCTCTACAGAAATAAACCAGGTATGATGGCAGGTGCCTGTAATCCCAGCTACTGGGGAGGCTGAAGTGGGAGAATAGCTTGAACCGGGGAGGCAGAGGTTGCAGCGAGCCAAGATCACGCCATTGCACTCCAACCCGAGTAACAGACTATAAAAAAATAAAATAGGCCGGGCATGGTGGCTCACGCCTATAATCCCAGCACTTTGGGAGGCCTAGGCGGGTGGATCATGATGTCAAGAGATTGAGACCATGGTGAAACCCAGTCTCTACTAAAAAATACAAAAATTAGCTGGGCTTGGTTGTGCGTGCCTGTGGTCCCAGCTACTTGGCAGTCTGAGGCAGGAGAATTGCCTGAACCCGGGAGGCAGAGGTTGCAGTGAGCCGAGATTGCGCCACTGCACTCCAGTCTGGCACCTGGCAACAGAGCAAGACTCTGTCTCAAAAAAATAACAATACAAAAATTAAAAAATAAAAATAAATAAAATAATTTTTAATTGATTAAAAATTATGATTATTTTTTAATTTTTTGAGATGGAGTCTCAAAAGTAAATAATTAAATTAATTAAATAAATAAAATGTGTGTTTAGAGTTGGGTCACATCCCCCAAGATACCTCAGTATGTATATACAAATGTTGCAAAATCCAAAAAGAAAATCTGAGTCACTTCCAGTTCCAAGCATTTCAGATAAGGGATATTCAACCTATAATGTCAACTCCAGATCCAGACCATTCCCCCCTTCATAAAATGAAATGTTGGAGTCCTACTTGAAAATCCAGAAGTGGCCAGGTACAGTGGCTCACACCTGTAATCCCAGCACTTTGGGAGGCTGAGGCAGGAGGATCACTTGAGCCCAGAACTTTGAGACCAGCCTGGGCAATACAGCAAGATACTAAAAAACTACTGGCATTGGTCTTTTATGATTTTGGAAGTGGCAGATTTCTTCCGAATTTATATTCTCTTGGGAAACCTTTGAAGTGTGTGAGAATTTCTTAAAAGCATGCAAGCTCGTCATAGGGTGAGTCAGCCTCACAAATGCCCAAGGTCAGAAAGATGTCAGCTTGGGTTTAACACTTGAGGGGGCTCATGCAGTTACGGTCATGTGCTACCTACACTTACAAGTACTTTACCAATCTAATGGAGAATGATATTTACAGGGGGAAACCAGCAATGCCATGGGAAACAGAGTGCAGCATACTTTAAAAGTGTAACTCACCTACTACATAATTACCCTTCACCAAAAGGATTTTCTGACATAGTACCAGATAATTTTTTTTTGTTTAAGGTAGGTTATTACAAAGCCCAAGGTGTACAAAGAGGCCAAAGGGTAGGCACATGGATACAGGTGGGGGCAGACAGGTATCTCTTAGGTCAACTGCCAAGCTGGTTCTGTATGGCCAGCTAAGTCACAGTTTTACAGGACTGTTAGAAATCAAGTGAAGTCCATATACTGGATTCTACAGGAAGAAAACGATCAAAATCAAAGTCCAAAAAAGGATTTTTGAAGGAAACCTATAATGCAGCATGTAATGCCAATGGCAGCAAATATTCCTAGATAAACTGTGTTAGAGTTGGATGGAATCTCACAGTCATGTTTCAACCCAACCTGCTGTTTTACTGTTAAAGACACGGAGCCAGACAGAAAGTGACATGTCCCCGTTTACACAGCTACTGCAGAGTATGGTTGGGACTCGCCTTCAGCATCCTGATGCCCCAATCACCATATGTCCTATTAGAATGAATTCAGCTGACCTATTAGCAATATGGAGTGGATCACCATTGCATTCCAGATATCACAAAGCTTCAACTGTCACCACATCTTTTGTCCAGAGTATTGAGGCCTATTATTGGTCCTTAGATATTTCAGATTTTTTATTTGTTAAATTATGGCTACAAAAAAAGGCAACTGTTAAACTTACACCTTTTTTTTTTTTTGAAACAGAGTTTCACTCTTGTTGCCCAGGCTGGACTGCAATGAGGTGATCTCAGTTCACTGCAACCTCCACCTCCTGGGTTAAAGTGATTCTCCTGCCTCAGCCTCTACAGTAGCTGGGATTACAGGCACCTGCCACCATCCCCGCCACATTTTTGTATTTTTAGTAGAGACTAGGTTTCACCATGTTGGTCAGGCTGGTTTCGAACTCCTGGCCTCAAGTGATCCGTCCGGCTTGGCCTCCCAAAGTGCTGGGATTACAGGCATGAGCCACCACGCCCGGCCTCTTTATTCTGAATGTCTTTTTTACTGAATGTCTCCTCTGAGTCAGGCATCATCCTGGGACCTGGGAGAGCACAGATGAATAAGATGTTTTGTTATATATCATGCATTCGACAGCAATGCAGGCTGCCCCTATCTTGTGACTATGATGGGAGGAAGCATTTTGAGCAATAATGACAAAGGAATTTGATTATTTCTGTCTGGTTCCTGGTGAGAACTAACCCACATCACAAAAGCTCAATAGCTTCAGCCTTCTTCAGACTAACAAGGGCAAGAATATCAGAACAGCCAGGATGTGAGCACCAACTCAAACATACACTCTGAGATTTCAACAAGGAATTTCTACTCTAACCCTTGGGAAGACCAAGGTTAGGTCTGGGGACAGAATACAAGCTTCACATGACACCAAAGGTGTAACTCTTATATCTGGCCAAAAGCTACTGGAGACATGAGTTCCAAGAAAACGTATTTGACTTGTTGAAACATTTCAACTTTGGAACAACTAGAAAAGTGACAGTTTGCTGGACGAGAACCCAAGGCAGTTCTGCCTCATTCCTACCTCCCAGTGACCAGCGAGTTTGGGGTGGAATCTCCAATCCCAGCTTCTCCAGCTCTCGCTCCCTGTACTTCTCATACTGCCGGTACCCTGCATATCCACCGCCTGTCGCCAACAGAATAGGCAGGGGGCGCAGCAGGAACATGCTTCGGGCAGGGGCAGTGTGGATTTTTCTGGCATCTGTAACAAATAACATGACAATTTTGAGCCTGGGAGACAAGAATAGGGAAGAGTCATGCAAACACACCAACAGGAGGGTCAGGAAAAGTCAGCGCACCTCAGAAGCCCTCAGCAGAGGTGACTGGATCTAAGATATCTAGCAGGCAGACGTAACCTTGGGTCACTACTGAGACCCTCCTGTCTCCAACTACTGTCAGTAAGTACAGGACAAGTAACTTTCCTATAGAATTACAATGCACTTCAATTGCCACTGCAGTCACAAAAGGTATTAATAAGATGAAAACACTGAATCACAAAGAGGCTAAGAAACTAATCAAGGCCGCCCAGGTGCACAAACAGGTCTAGAACTTGAAGTAAAACACCATTTCTCACCCAGGGCTCTTTGATCTTGCTTTTATAATGCAGGCCCAATTTTGATGGGTCACTGGTATTGTCTCTCAAATGCAAAAATCTCATAAATTCTTACAGGTCAACAATAAAAAGGCAAATAGCCAGGCACAGTGGCTTGCACCTACAGTCCCAGCTACTAGGGAGACTGAGGTGGGAGGATGGCTTGAACCCAAGAGTTCAAGGTTACAGTGAGCTATGATCACGCCACTAGACTCCAGCCTGAGCAACAGAGTGAAACTCAATCAATCAATCAAAATGTGCAAAGAATTTGAATAGACTTTTGTCCAAAGAAAACATACAGTGGCCAATAAGCACAAGAAAAAACAGAGTTAAATATCTGTTATGCACTGAATTGCTGAAAACTCCCCAAAATTCTTATGTTGAAGTTCTAACCCTGAACACCTTAGAATGTGCTTTTACTTGGTTAGAAAGAGGGTCTTTACAGAGGTTATCAAGTTAAAATGAAGTTGCCAAGGTGGGTCCAAATCCAATATAACAGATATCCTTATAAAAAGGGAAAATCGGCCAGACGCAGTGGCTCACACCTGTAATCCCAGCACTTTGGGAGGCTGAGGTGGGCGGATCACAAGGTCAGGAGTTTGAGACCAGCCTGGTCAATATGGTGAAATGCCACCTCTACTAAAAATACAAAAACTAGCTGGGCATGGTGGTATGCGCCTGTAGTCCCAGCTACTTGGGAGGCTGAGGCGGAAGAATCACTTGAACCTGGGAGGTGGAGGTTGTAGTGAGCCAAGATCATGCACTCCAGCCTCGGCAATAGAGCAAGACTTCGTCTCAGAAAAAAATAATAAAAATTAAAAAAAATAAAAAGGGAAAATCTAGAAACAGACATGCACACAGGGAGAATACCATGTGAAGTTGAAGGCAGAGATTGGAGTGATGCTTCTATATATAAGGAATGCCAGAGATTGCCAGCAAACCACTGGAAGCTAGGCAAGAGGCATGGAACAGGTTCTCTCTCACAGCCCTCCAAAGGAACCAACCCTACTGACTCCTTGATGTCAGACATTTAGCCTCTAGATTCATGAGACAAACGTCTGTATTCAAGCAACCCAGTTTGTGTTCCTTTGTTACAGTAGCCCTAGCAAACTAATACATTATTAGTGATCAGGGAAATGCAAATCAAAACCACAGCAAGACCCCCTCACACCCATCGGAATGGCTATAATCAAAAAACATAATGAGCCGGGTGTGGTGGCTCATGCCTCTAATCTCAGCACTTTGGGAGGCCAAGGTGGGCAGATCACTTGAGGCCAAGAGTTTGAGACCAGCCTGGGCAACATAGCAAAACCCCATCTCTACTAAAAATACAAAAATCAGCCAGTATACATGCAGTCTTTGAAATATAAAAAACAAAAACAAAATTAATAATAAAAATTAGCTGGGAGTGGTGGTGCACGTCTGTGTCCCAGCTACTTGGGAATGAGAATTGCTTGAACCCAGGAGGTGGAGGTTCAGTAAACCAAGATTGCACCATTGCATTCCAGCCTGGGCGAGAGAGCAAGACTCTGTCTCAAAATAAAAAGAAAAGAAAAGCTAATGCTTCGGTGATAACTGCATGCCAGGTACTTTCCATACTAATTCATTCAATTCTAACAACAACCCTATGTTTATCCCAATTTACAGATGACCAAACTGAGGCACAGAGAGGGCCCACACCACCTCTAACTGCTCCTTACCTGTGCGAAAGGCTCTAAAAGGCAGCTTCTGTAAGGGCTGTAGGGAGTGGCTCAAGGCAGTGTTCTCACAGTGACGGAGGCTATAACCAAGCAAAAATGAACCATTAAATATCATTCTTAAATTACTGGATTAGTTGGCAAAATGTAAATACTCAATAACAATATTGTATTAATGTAAATTTCTTGGTTTTGACAATTGTACTGTATGTAAGAAAATGTCCTTGTAGGAGAAAAACTGAAATTTTTTTTTTATTATTATTTTGTTTTGACACGGAGTGTCAAAACAAAATTAAATAATGTCAGCAAGCTGGAGTGCACTGGTGCGATCTTGGCTCACTGCAACCTCCGCCTCCTGGGTTCCAATGGTTCTCCTGCCTCAGTCTCCCAAGTAGCTGGGATTATAGGAGTGCAACACTGTGCTTAGCTAATTTTTATATTTTTAGCAGAGATGGGGTTTCACCATGTTGGCCAGGATGGTCTCAATCACCTGATCTTGTGATCCACCTGCCTCGGCCTCCCAAAGTGCTGAGATTACATTATTTTTATTTTTATTTATTTATTTAGAGACAGAGTCTCACCCTGTTGCCCATGCTGGAGTGCAGTGGCACAATCTCGGCTCACTGCAACCTCCACCTCCTGGGCTCAAGCAATTTTTCTGCCTCAGCTTCCCAAGTAGCTGGAATTACAGGCATCCACCACCGTGCCCAGCTAATTTTTGTATTTTTAGTGGAGACAGGGTTTCACCATTTTGGCCAGGCTGGTCTCAAACTCCTGGTCTCATGTGATCCACCAGCCTCGGCCTCCCAAAGTGCTGGGATTACAGGCATAATCCACCTCGCTTGGCCTAGAAAAGGGTGAAATATTTAAAAGCAAAAGGTCAACAAGTCAGCAAACTGTTGTCAAGTGTCTCAGAAAAAAAAAGTATACGTATACGCACACATACACATACAAACAGATGGAAAATGATAAAACAAATAGGGCTGACATTTGAGGAATCTGGGTAAAAGGTATTTGGGAATTCTATGTACTATTTTTTTTTTTTTTTAATAGAGATGAGGTTTCACCATGTTGGTTAGGCTGGTCTCGAACTCCTGACCTCAGGTGATCCACCCACCTTGGCCTCCCAAAGTGCTGGGATTACAGGCATGAGCCACCGCGCCCAGCCTCTATGTACTATTTTCATAACATTCTGTAAGCCTGAAACAACTATAATCACGACCATAATCCTGGCACTGCGGGAAGCTGAGGTAGGCAGATTGCTTGAGCCCCGGAGTTCAGGACCAGCCTGGGCAACACGGTGAAACCCCATCTGTACAAAAAATACAAAAATTAGCCGGGCGTGGTGGTGTGCGCTTGTAGTCCTAGCTAACAAAAAAGCTGAAGTGGGAAGACTGCCTGAACCCAGGAATCGGAGGTTGCAGTGAGCCAAAATCACACCATTGCACTCCAGCCTGGGCAACAGAGTGGGACCTTGCCTTAAAAAAAAAAAAAAAAACACACACCCTCACAGCATGGCACTATTGTAGCTAACATGATGAATCTGATCCTCCTATAGGCAAGCAAGGTTTGTATAGAGAAAAAGCATCTTACCATGATGAGCACCACCCCCAAGGCCAGACAGATGTACAGCTATTAACACAATGAAGGGTGTATTTCAGTATATGAAAGTTCTTTCAGTTCTGAACAATGCTCATTTCTTAGATTGAATACTCCCACTACCACAGCAAAAAGCCTAAAACTCTGCTTTCTAAACAGAATTTAAACAGGAAGTGCAAAAACTGACTAAAGGATAAAAATTGTTGTGTTCTGTGCGTTGCTGCATTGTGTGTTCCAGAATACTGTAAAACCTCTAACTGAAAGAATGTTTGCAGATTGGTTAACAAGGCTTTGTCTGACAGGAGGAAATAGGAATGAGAGATAATCATTTGCGTATCCACCATAACTGGATGCAGGGCACTCAGGTGGTTTGTTTTGCATATCCATCTTCCCCTCAGGAACCCTGCCCAAGAACAAAGAGCTTGGTTTTTTGTCCACTGCTGAAGCCCCAGCTCCTGGATCAAATATTGGGAAATGTTTCATTTTATCACCTTGTCCCTTATGACTGGATTGTCCCTATTTTCATATGAACGCTGTCATTTCTTCAGTCTTACACAAACACTGTCTACCATATTATCATTCTTCAGTTCCACTCTACTTTTCTGCTCACCTTCATTCCAAGCCTAAAAGAGCTCTGTATTTCACTGTTACCACTTCCTCACCTCTTAGCCTCTCTTAGTTCCACTCAACAAGGCTTTTGTTCCTATCACACCACTTCGTCAAGGTCACCAACAGCCTCTAGGTTGCCAACACCAATGCATACACATATCTGAGGTCTCGTCTTACTTGATATCTCAGCAGCACGACACAGGTGATCCTTCTCTCCTTGAAACATTCTTTACTGGGCTTTTGGAACCGTGATTTTTCCTCCCATTTCTCTGGTTTCTTCTCAGTCTTTTTGTGAATTCTCCTTTGCTTCCTGACTTTGGATTCTTGCCATGCCCAGGGTTCAGATCTCTTCTCTATCTACACACTCTCCCTAGAGATGTGTATCCAGTCCCATGGCTTTAAAGAACCATTGACTGATGACTCCATTGCTCCTCCAGGGGCTGGCTACCCAATATCCCCACTTTGAGTCCTCTCAAACTGAGTCTGTAGAAACAGGATTCCTGATCCTCTCTAACTTACCTTCAATCTGCTCCTGCCCCAGAGTTCTCTTTCCATGGCAGACTAGCCAGATGTTTACCAAATGCACTTCCTCTTCTTGACACCTGTTAGACTACATTTCCCAGTCTCCCTTGCAGCATGGTGTGGCCAAGAGACTGAGTTTGAACCAATGGAATCTGAGGATCATTCAGGCTTCCCAGGCATTGACCCCCCAAGATTTCCCCATCCATCCTGCTTGGGAAGTCACGTATTAAAGACGGCAAGAAGGCCAGGAGCGGTGGCTCACACCTGTAATCCCAGCACTTTAGTAGGCCGAGGTGGGTGAATTGCCTGAGCTCAGGAATTCGAGACCAACCTGGGCAACATGATGAAACCCCGTCTCTACTAAAACACAAAAAATTAGCCAGGCGTGGCAGCATGCGCCTGTAGTCCCAGCTACTCAGGAGGCTGAAGCAGGAGAATTGCTTGAACCTGGGAGGCAGACGTTGCAGTGAGCCAAGCTCATGCCACTGCATTCCAGCCTGGGCCACAGAGTGACACTCTATATCCAAAAAAAAGATGGCAGGAGACTGGGTCCCTGAACATCACTTGGAAAACAGCTGCCCTGACAATCAGGAGCACCCAATGGGGTTTTACAAAAGTGAGAAATAAACTTATACTGTGTTAAGCCACTGAGAATGCTGAAAACGGGTTTAATCTGTTATAGTACCAATATTACTATAACTGACATACCGGGTCAAAAAAGGTACCACCATTCACCCAGTCACTCGAGTACGACCCCCACCCCTTTTTTTTTTTTTTTTTGAGACGGAGTTTCACTCTTGTTGCCCAGGCTGGAGTGCAATGGCGCAATCTCAGCTCACCGCAACCTCTGCCTCCTGGGTTGAAGCGATTCTCCTGCCTCAGCCTTCCGAGTAGCTGGGATTATAGGCATGTATCACCATGCCCGACTAATTTTGTATTTTCAGTAGAGACAGGGTTTCTCCATGTTGGTCAGGCTGGTCTCAAACTCCCAACCTCAGCTGATCCGCCCACCTTGGCCTCCCAAAGTGCTGGGATTATAGGCGTGAGCCATTGCACCCAGCCTGGCTAGTTTTTAATTATTTTATAAAGATGAGGTCTTGCCATCTGGCCCAGACTGGTCTCGAACTCCTGGGTTCAAGTGATCCTCCCACCATAGCCTCCCAAAGGGCTGGGATTACAGGTGTGAGACACTGTGCCAGGCAAGGACTCGTGTTTTTGTGTTTCTTTTTGAGATGGAGTCTCGCTCTGTCACCCAGGCTGGAGTGTAGTGGCACTATCTCAGCTCACTGCAACCTCCGCCTGCTGGGTTCAAGCGATTCTCCTGCCTCAGCCTTCTGAGTAGCTAAGATTACAGGTGCACGCCACCACACCTGGCTAATTTTTGTATTTTTTTTAGTAGAGACAGGGTTTCGCCATGTTGTCCAGGCTGGTCTCAAACTCCTGACCTCAAGTGATCCACCTGCCTTGGCCTCCCAAAGTGCTAGGATTACAGGTGTGAGCCACCATGCCTGGCCTAGAACTCATTTTTAAGTCCTTTCTTTCTCATCATCCATGTTCAATCCACTGGGAAGTCATGAAAACTACCATTAAAATATCTCGTGGCCAGGCACGGTGGCCAAAGTAATCTTTTTTTTTTGAGACGGAGTCTCGCTCTGCAGCCCAGGCTGGAGTGCAATGGCGCGATCTTGGCTCACTGTAAGCTCTGCCTCCTTCCTCATGAAGCAATTCTCCTTCCTCAGCTTCCTGAGTAGCTGGGCTTACAAGAGTGCACCACCACACCAAGCTAATTTTTTGTACTTTTAGTAGAGACAGGGTTTTTTGGCCAGGCTGGTCTTGAACTCCCGACCTCAGGTGATCCACCCACCTCGGCCTCCCAAAGTGCTAGGATTACAGGCGCAAGCCACCATGCCCAGTCCCATTTTATTTTCTTGATACTCATTAACCATCCTCACTTCCTCCCATCCCCCCACTACCCTTTCCAGCTTCAGATAACCATCTTTCTATCTCCATTAGTTCAACTGTTTTAATTTTTGGCTCCCACAAATAAGTGAGGACATGCAAAGTTTATCTTTCTGTTGAGCACTAACTTCTTTTTTTTGTGATGGAGTTTCACTCTTGTTGCCCAGGATGGAGTGCAATGGCGCCATCTCAGCTCACTGCTACCTCCCGGGTTCAAGCAATTCTCCTGCCTCAGCTTCTCCAGCAGCTGGGATTACAGGCATGCGCCACCATGCCCAGCTAATTTTGTATTTTCAGTAGAGACAGGGTTTCTCCATGTTGGTCAGACTGGTCTCAAACTCCCAACCTCAGGTGATCCGCCCGCCTTGGCCTCCCAAAGTGCTGGGATTATAGGCGTGAGCCACCACACCTGGCCAGCACTAACTTCTTAATTATCTTGCTTTCTTTTTCTTCACAGCATTTCTCATTACCCAACATGAATGGATTCTACATATATTCAGTTGTTTACTGTATGTATACCTCAATGAACACTGGGGTTTATCTGTGTTCTCACTGGCATTCAATCTCAACAGTGAGAGTACGCCCCAGAAAGATGAATGAATGGGTTCAAACAGATGTCTCTTCTACATGCAATCTATATTGCATCCTGCAAGTAGGCAATTAAAGCCCACAATTAAGCACTCCAGTCTGCCTGTGCAGCTCAAATCTCAGCGCTGCCACTTACTAGCAGCTGTGTGACCTTAGGAAATTTCTTAACTAATCTTAAGCCTCAGTTTCTCCACCTGCAAAAACAAATCTCATCTCATTAGAAGACAATCATGCAAAACCTTAGCCCAGGGCCTGGCACCTAGTTACACATTGTTATTATTATTAAAAGTAAGAGTTGCTCTTTGAGGAAGACTCGCATGTTCCTGCTCCTGACTCACTGCTGTGTGCTCTTGCCGAGGAATAAGTTGGTCAGGAAGCTGTGCAGCAGCCATGGCTTTTAAGGATACTAAAAAACACCCATGGAGCCAGAGGTGGCAGTTCACCGAATTCGAATCACTCCAACGAGCCGCAATGTAAAATCCCTGGAGAAGGTGTGTGCTGACTTGATCAGAGGAGCAAAGGAAAAGAATCGCAAAGTGAAAGGACCAGTTCGGATGTCTAGCAAGACTTTGAGAATCACTACAAGAAAGCACCTTGGGGTGAAGGTTCTAAGACATAGGATCTTTTCCAGATGAGAATCCACAAGCAACTCATTGACTTGCACCGTCCTTCTGAGATTGTTAAGCAGATGACTTCCATCAGTATTGAGCCAGGAGTTGAGGTGGAAGTCACCACTGCAGATGCTTAAGTCAGCTATTTTAATAAGTTGATTACCAGTTGTTAAAAAAAAAAAAAAAAGTAGAGTTAATATTCAGCTGGCATACACTGGGATGTTCATATCAATCACCTATGACCAGCATTCACGCTCACTAGTCTGTCTCCATGGTGTCCTGGCTGTAAGTTTTTTATTTTTATTTTTGAGACAGGGTGTCTGTCACCTAGGCTGGAATGCAGTGGTGCAATCACAGCTCACTGCAGCCTCGACCTCCTGGGCTCAAGTGAACCTCCCACCTTAGCTTCCCAAGTAGATGGAACCACAGACGTGCACCCAGCTATTTTGTGTAGAGACGAGGTCTCACTATATTGCTCAGGTTGGTCTCAAACTCTTGGGCTCAAGCAATTCTCCTGCCTTGGCCTCCCAAAGTGTTAAGATTACAGGCATAAGCCACCACACCTGGCCAGTTGCACTATTTTTTCTTGTTTTATTTTTTATTTTATTT
This sequence comes from Ateles fusciceps, assembly GCA_036589455.1. Classification (NCBI taxonomy): domain Eukaryota; kingdom Metazoa; phylum Chordata; class Mammalia; order Primates; family Atelidae; genus Ateles; species Ateles fusciceps. Next base: position 9,253,877 of record JAZHEH010000882.1, on the reverse strand, counting down.
TATTTTTTTTTAAGATGGGGTTTCACCGTGATGGCCAGGCTGGTCTTGAACTCCTGACCTCAGGTGATCAACCCACCTCGGCCTCCCAAAGTGCTAGGATTACAGGCGTGAGCCACCGCGCCCGGCTTTTTCTTGTTTTTTTTTTTTAGACAGAGTCTCACCCTGTTGCCTAGGCTGTGTGGAGTGGCATGATCTTGGCTCACTGTAGCCTCGACCTCCTGGGCTCAGGCGATCCTCCTACCTCAGCCTCTCAAGTAGCTGGGACTATAGGTATGCACCACCATGCCCAGCTAATTTTTGTATTTTTGTACAGATGGGGTTTTGTCATGTTGCACAGGCTACTCTTGAACTCCTGAGCTCACGCAATCCACCTGCCTTAGCCTCTCAAAGTGCTGAGATTACAGCCATGAGCCACCAAGCCAGCCTAAGACATTTTTAATATCACCCCTAGTAGTAACATTTTACCTATAGTCCTTATGTCTCCCTTGCTTTCTAAAGCTGTGAGGGTTCTCCTAAAACAGAACTGGCTTTATCCTATATTCCACCTTGTATTACAAGTAGATAGTAAAGTGTTTCCTCTCCTACTAAACTGTAAAGTTCCTTGAACACAAGGCCTATTTCAAATGTTTTTAAATTCTTCATTTCTCTCCTCCTCCCTTCTCTCTTCTCCCTTCTCCATGGTCTCTTGACACTGGTTTGCAGTGGCAGGGATGCCATAAATATTTCTAAAATGGAAGTCATGCACGAGAAACTACTTCCTAGATACTACTGTCCATACTTGTACAAACCTAAGAATCACCTGTAAAAACTACAGTTGCCAGGGTCCCAACTTGTATCACTGAATCTGAAATTGGCAGCAGGATGGGGTCTTATCTGGAATCTTCTGTGTTTTTTTGGTTTTTTTTTCTTGAGATGGAGTCTTGCTCTGTCGCCCAGGCTGGAGTGCAGTGTCGCAATCTTGGCTCACTGCAACCTCCAACTCCCAGGTTCAAGTGGTTCACCTGCCTCATCCTCCCGAGTAGCTGGGACTACAGGCACACACCACCAGGCCCAGCTAATTTTTGTATTTTTAGTAGAGACGGGATTTCACCATGTTGGGTAGGATGGTCTCGATCTCCTGACCTCGTGATCCACCCACCTCGGCCTCCCAAAGGGCTGGGATTACACGTGTGAGCCACCGCGGCCGGCTGTGATGCTTTCATAACAAGAACAATGATGGTTTCTGTTCCCTCTTAATCCAAATCCAGTGTCCTTCTCCTCCCAAAACTACAATATAAGGCTATAAAATAGTGAAGCCAGAATTTGAACATACGTCTCTGACTCCAAAAACCATGTTCTGATCAACGCTGATAAAGTAAACCCTGCAGGAAACACACAAGTATGGCGCATCTCTCAAATCTTAGCTCTCTGAAATGACACCAGGCAGCCAACTCTGAGTCACAGCTACCAACATTTTAATCCATTTTTCGGCAGTCCAGATGCTCTAAGCTATTTTCTGTATAATAACTGCCCTCAGGGTGGGCAGCCTGAGAGAAAGATCGTCGCGTGAGAGGCAGGTACCTTGATGGTGGTCCTTCTCTGCTACAAACTGGCTGCATGAACTTGAGCAAATCCCTCCCTCTCTCGGATCCTCAATCTCGTTAACTCCAAAGAGAAAGAGCTGGACTTAGAAGACCCCTCAAGTCTCTTACATTTCTAAGAACCTAACAGCTGGGAGTCACAAGGGTAACCAAGACTCTAGCCAGGTAACAGGTTGTTTTGAGATTACCTAATCTAATCCTCTCGCTTCAAAGACTAAGATCCAGAAATGAAGGTTGCCTGACTCTCAATCTAGTGCCCTTCCCACAGGACATCGCTTCTTCTACGAAAACGAACACATGAGAAAACGGCATCTGAGGCCGGGCGCGGTGGCTCTCGCCTGTAATCCTAGCACTTTGGGAGGCCGAGGTGAGGAGTTCAAGACCAGCCTGGCCATCATGGTGAAACCCCATCTTTAAAAAAAAAAACGGCATCTGAACATCTGAAAGCCTGCCTCGACTCAAATGACGGACAGGTAGCCTATTTCATCTGGTTTTTGTCACTCGTGAACTTCCACCTAGCTGGAAAGGGCAAAGCGAGAGCTTCTACACCACACCCTAACTAGATCCGGACCGCCTCACGCAGCAGTAGTCGCACCTGCTCTAAGCTCGAGGTGAAGGTGGCTCCGTCTCCACCCAAGCTCGCCTCAGAGCGAGCCCGCAACAGAGAAACAACTGTCTCCAGGCCCTGGGTTGGCCCAGGTTGCCCCACGCCCCAAGGCAGTCTCCCCGCGCTGCTATACCTGCTCCGCCACGGCGCGACCCCGTGCAGCAATCGCAAGCACCAGTGCCCCGCGGACGTCGCCATCTTGTCTCCTCCTTCTCAGCGAGCCACGCCTCCTTTACACGCTGGGCGCACGCCTATGGCGTCACGAGTCTCGAGTTCACCGGGCCAATGAAGAAAGCCGAGGGCTGGGCGCGGAGTCACTCTGCCTCGTGGCTACTCCCTCCCCACCCCCACCAGCCTGGCACCACTGGAGCCGGGGGAACTGGTACGGGCGGTGGAGCTGTCGGTTTCGCTAAACCTGGGCTTGGTCGCAACACTACCACTCCTCCTCCTTCCCTCTGGCGTGCCTTTCCGCATATGCCTGGAAAATCTGAGTCATCCAAGGTCGAAGAATGTCGTTTCAAGTGATCGAACTTGCTTATTTTACAGATGGGGAAACTGGACATCCATGACTCAGCTCTCCTTTTTTTAAGTGCCAGAGTGTGTCGTGAGCACTTTGTATGCATGTTGTCATGTCATTCTTACCTCCTACCACTGTGCTGCCAGGGAGACCAGAGGCAAACAGTCTGGGATTACCTAGAAATGCAACCAGTCGTCAAATTCCGTGCCTGCTGCTTGCTCTTCAAAAGGTTCCTATCTTCAATTGTAAGAGGAAAACCAGTTTTCGATCGTATCTGCTACTTTTTACTGAGCACTGACTAGAGATTGGCAGCTAGGCCTGAGGCATTATCCCCGTTTTTATTTTTATTATTTATTTATTTATTTTTTTTTTTTTTTGAGACGGAGTCTTGCTCTGTCACCAGGCTGGAGTGCAGTGGCGCAATCTTGGCTCACTGCAACCTCCGCCTCCTGGGTTCAAGCGATTCTTCCACCTCAGCCTCCCGAGTAGCTGGGACCACAGGCGCGTGCCAGCACGCCTGGCTAATTTTTTTGTATTTTTAGTAGAGACGGGGGTTGACCGTGTTGGCCAGGATGGTCTCGATCTCTTGACCTCGTGATCCACCCGCCTCGGCCTCCCAAAGTGCTGGGATTACAGGCGTGAGCCACCGCGCCCAGCTAAAATTTTTCTTAAACTAGGCAGAAATTAGTATTATGCAACACTGTGAATGTTCTAAATGTCACTGAATTTTCCACTTTAAAATAGTTTATTTTAGGCTGGGCACAGTGGCTCAATCCTGTAATCCCAGCATTTTGGGAGGCCAAGGCGGGTAGATCACGAGGTTAGGAGCTGGAGACCAGCTTGGCCAATATGGTGAAACCTCATCGCTACTAAAAGTACAAAAATTAGCCGGCCATGGTAGCACATGCCTGTAGTTCCTGCTACTCAGGAGGCTGAGGCAAGAGAATCGCTTGAACCCAGGAGGCAGAGGTTGCAGTGAGCCGAGATCCAGCCACTGCACTCCAGCCTAGGTGGCAGAGGGAGACTCCATCTCAAAAAAAAAAAATAAATAAAAACTAGCCAGGCATCATAGTGGTGGGCACCTGTAGTCCCAGCTACTCAGGAAGCTGAGACAGGATAATCACTTGAACCCAGAAGGCGGAGGTTGCAGTGGGCTGAGCTGAGATGGTGCCACTGCACTCTAGCCTGAATGACAGAGCAAGACCTCGTCTCCAAAAAAAAAGGAAGAAGAAAGAAAGATGACAAGCATTGGAGAGGATGAGAGGATATGGAAAAAAATTGGAATCCTTGTACATTGCTGATGAGAATGTAAAATGGTGTAGCCACTGTGGAAACCAGTTTACCTTGTTCTGTCTCAATCTTGTAATCCCAGTACTTTGGGAGGCTGAGGCAGGAGGATCACTTGAGCCCAGGAGTTCGAGAAAATAATGAAATCTCATCTCTACAACAAGTAGAAAAATTATCCTGACATGGTGGTGCATAGTTGTAGTCCCACCTACTTGGGAGGCTGAGGTGGGAGGATCAACTGAGCCCAGGAAGTTGAGGCTGCAGTGAGCCATGATCATGCCACTGCACTTCAGGTTGGGTGATGGACCCAGTTTCTAGCGTTATAATGAGGGTTTGCAACATTATTCGTGTGACACAGACGGGAAGTGCTTGATAAGTGGAAGCCGCTAGCTTTGTCATCATCACTGTTTAATTTTATGGCTGCTGCCTCTCGACCTTACCCATGTCCTGACACCTCTAGTCAGAAGCATTTGCTGAATCCATTCATTCATTTATGTATTCATTTATTTACTAAGTATGTATTTGTGGAGTCTGCTCTACGTATGAGTGCGGGTGTCCATGCCTTTATGAAGCTTATATTCTGGTGAGTACAACCATCAGGTAGGAGCACTTCCTCATCTGTGTTCTTAGAACTCAAGCTCCACACCCCACCCCCCAACAATAAAATATCATTTGTTCTATTGCATGATGTTTGTTGCATAGGGATAATTGTTATCAAAAACTGTAAGGTACTGTGTAGTTATAAAAAAGCTAATTATTGGCTGGGTGTGGTGGCACATGCCTGTAATCCCCGCAATTTGGGAGGCTGAGGTGGGCGGGTCACGAGGTCAAGAGATCAAGACTATCCTGGCCAACATGGTGAAACTCCGTCTCTACTAAAAAAAATACAAAAATTAGCTGGGCATGGTGGTGCACACCTGTGGTCCCAGCTGCTCGGGAGGCTGAGGCAGGAGAATCACTTAAACCAGGGAGGTGAAGGTTGCAGTGAGCTGAGATCGTGCTATTGCACTCCAGTCTGGCTACAGAGTGAGACTCCATCTCAAAAAAAAAAAAAAAAAAAGCTAATTATTGCTATGCCTGGTGGTATGCACATAGAGTCCTAGCTACTTGGGAGGCTGAGGCAGGAAGATCTGAGGCTGCAGTGAGCTATGATCGTATCACTAGCACTCTAGCCTGAGCTGCACAGCAAGACCCTGTCTCAAAGAACAAACAAAAACAAAAAAGCTGGCTGGGTGCGGTGGCTCACTCCTGTAATCCCAGCAATTTGGGAGGCTGAGATGGGTGGATCACTTGAGGTCAGGAGAGAAAACCAGCCTGGCCAACATGGTGAAAACCCGTCTCTACTAAAAATACAAAAAAATAGCCAGGAGTGGTAGTGTGCACCTGTAATCCCAGCTACAGAGAGGCTGAGGCAGGAGAATCACTTGAACTCAGTAGGTGGAGGTTGCAGTGAGCTGAGATTGCACCACTGCACTCCAGCCTGGGCAACAGAGTGAGACTCCATCTCAAAAACAACAAAAAAACAACAACACAAAAGCGAATTATCGGCTGGGTGCAGTGGCTCACGCCTCTAGTCCCAGCACTTCGGGAGGCCTACGCAGGTGGCAAAACCCCATCTCTACAAAAAATACAAAAATTAGCTGGGAATTAGTGGCTCGTACTTGTAGTCCCAGCTACTTGGGAGGCTGAGGCTAGAGAATCACTTGAGCCTGAGAAGCAGTGGTTGCAGTGAGACAAGATGGTGCCACTGCACTCCAGCTTAGGTGACACAGTAAGATCCTGTTTCTTTTTTTTTTATAGAGATGGAGTGTCACCATATTGGCCAGGCTGATCTCAAACTCCTGACCTCGTGATCCGCCCACCTCGGCCTCCCAAAGTGCTGGGATTACAGGTGTGAGCCAACGTTCCCGGCCTTAAGACCCTGTTTCAAAAAAATAAACCAAAACAACAAAAAAAACCCTAATTCTCAAAATTGTACATTGAAACTGTCACATAATTAACTTTACATATGGTTTATGGTTAACGGTAGGTATTAGAATGTACACTTAAAAGTACCATGGCTTTGACTGGGTGCGGTGACTCACTCATGTAATCCCAGCACTTTGGGAGGCCAAGGGGGGCAGATCACCTGAGGTCAGGAGTTCGAGAGCAGCCTGGCTAACATGGTAAAACCCTGTTTCTACTAAAAATACAAAAAATTAGCCAGGCATGGTGACGTGCACCTGTAATCCCAGCTACTAGGGAGGCTGAAGCAGGAGAATCGCTTGAACCTGGGAGGCAGGAGGTTGCAGTGAGCTGAGATTGCGCCATTGCACTCCAGCTTGGGCAACAAGAGCAAAACTCTATCTCAAAAATAAAATAAAATAAGTACCGTGGCTTAATTAATTTGGGTTGGTGGCAGAGGTTTGTATAGAAGTCTCCTGGAGGAAGTGATGTTTGCAATGATAGGCTAAATAATACCACCACTACTACCACACCCCCACCCTCAGTGATGTCCCCATCCTAATCCTCAGAACCTGTGAATGTGTTATGTTACATGGCAAGCAGAATTGAGAAATGTAGAACAGATTAGTGGTTGCCAGAGATTAAAGAGAGGGTGGGAGTGGGAGGGAAATGTGTGCAGCTATAAAAGGATTAAGGCATCCTTGTAGATCCTGGTGATAAAAATGTACTGTATCTTGACTATGTGGATGTCAATATTGTGGTTATGATATTGTATGGTTTTGCAAGATGTTACCAGTGGGGGAAAACTGGGTAAAGGGCACACCAGGATCTCTCTGTATTTTTTTTTTTTTTTTGAGATGGAGCTCCCTCTGTCCAGGCTGCAGTGCCATGGCATGATCTCCGCTCACTGCAACCTCCAACTCCTGGGTTGAAGCGATTCTCCTGCCTCAGCCTCCCGAGTAGCTGAGATTATAGGCGTCTACCACCATACCTGGCTAATTTTTGTATTTTTAGTAGAGATGGGGTTTCACCATGTTGGTCAGGCTGGTCTTGAACTCTTGACTCAGGTGATCCACCTGCCACCTCCCAAGTGCTGGGATTACAGGCGTGAGCCGCTGTGCCTGGCCTCTCTGTATTCTTTCTTTTTGTTTTTGTTTTAGAGATGGAGTCTTGCTCTGTTGTCCAGGCTGGAGTTCGGTGGCATGATCTCGGCTCACTGTAAACTCTGCCTCTTGGGTTCAAGTGATTCTTGTGCCTCAGCCTCCTGAATAGCTGGGATTACAGGTGCACACCCCCACAGCTGGCTAATTTTTAAATTTTTAGTAGAGACTGCACCACCGTGCTTTGCCTCAAGTTTTTCATTTTAAAAATAAGGAGAGGTCATATGACTTTCTGAAGGTCACAGGGTCAGCAAGTGAAATGGCTGGACTGGATACTGCAATCTGACTCCTAGACTGCTCCATTTCACCCACAGTGTCCAAAGTTTTACAGGCTGAATTTTCATGACTGCTGTGCCTTCCAGAAAATATTAGGACAGTGTGAGTATTGAAGTGGAACAACGGAATTCTGTGGCTGGTATCTGAATACAGAGCCATGCGGGGAGAGGTTATGGAATGCTAAAGTCATGTGACTATATTCAGCATACAAAAGTTTTGTTACAATACGTTGCAAGAAAGTGATCTCGGCCAGGCAGTGTCTCATGCCTATAATCCCAGCACTTTGGGAGGCTGAGGTGGGCAGATCACCTGAGGTGAGGAGCTCAAGACCAGCCTGGTCAACATGGCAAAATCCCATCTCTACTAAAAATACAAAAAATAGCCAACTGTGGTTGCTCGTGCCTGGAGTCCCAGCTACTTAGGAGGTTGAGGCGGGAGAATCACTTGAACCTGGGAGGCGGAGGTTGCAGCGAGCCAAGATTGCACCACTGCACTCCAGCCTGGGCAACAGAGCAAGACTGCATCTCAGAAGAAAAAAAAAAGAAAGTGATCTGGAGCTTTAATTATCTGAGTGATTTGCAGAATGAAGTCTCTGAAAGAAATTCTAAGAGATCCTGCAAGATTTTAATTTATGTGTGTTTGACGCTGCCAGAGACAGATAACTTGTTTTCGTTGTTGTTTTGAGACAGGGTCTTGCTCTGTCCCCAGGCCAGAGTGCGGTGGCACGCTCACAGCTCATTACAGCCTGGACCTCCTGGGCTCCAGGAATCCTCCTGCCTCAGTCTCCCAAGTAGCTGGGACTGCAGGCATGCACCACCACACCCAGCTAATTTGTTTGTATCTTTTGTAGAGACAGGGTTTTGCCATATTGCCCAGGCTGGTCTCCAACTCCTGGGCTCAAGTGATCTCCGTCTCAGCCTCCCAAAGTGCTGGGATTACAGGTGTGAGCCACCATGCCTGGCCAAGATAACTTGTTTTGCAAAGCAGATTTTGGAAAGGATTTCTTAGGTCTCATGCTGTTCATAAGATTACATTTTAGGTAGATCAAGTTTTTTGGCTACTTCTATCATTCCTACATTCGATTTCTTTTTTTCTTGAGATGGAGTCTCACTCTATTGCCCAGGCTGGAATGCAGTGGTGCAATTTCTGCTCACTGCAACCTCTCCCAGGTTCAAGCCATTCTCCTGCCTCAGCCTCCTGAGTAGCTGGGGACTACAGGCGTGTGCCACCAAGCCCAGCTAATTTTTGTATTTTTTGGTGGTGACAGGGTTTCACCATTTTGCCCAGGTAGGTCTCGAACTCCTGACCTCAAGTGATCTGCCTGCCTCGGCCTCCCAGAGTGCTGGGATGACAGGCATGAGCCACTGTGCCCAACTTCATTCTTACATTTTTATAAGAAGAATGTTTCTTCTTACATTCTTATTGTATTTTCTTTACACCTTTTGGTAGATTGAATTATTGTTCATTTATCCCAATTCTTCCTGTGTGAGTGTGTTTTTGAGGTGGAGTCTCACTCTGTCGCCCAGGCTGGAGTGCAGTGGCACAATCTCAGCTCACTGCAACCTCTGCCTCCTGGGTTCAAGCGATCTTCTGCCTGAGCCTTCCGAGTAGCTGGGACTACAGGTGTGTGCCACCACCCCCAGTTAATTTTTGTATTTTAGTAGAAACAGGTTTTCATCATGTTGGCCAGGATGGTCTCGATCTCCTGACCTCACGATCCGCCCCTCCTAGGCCTCCCAAAGTGCTGGGATTACAGGCACAAGCCACTGCTCTTCATGCTCTTGCTGTATTACACCCTTCTCGTTTGACATGTAGGTCTGCAATTCTTCCATTATGAGTAGAATATTTTCTCTGCCTCGTTCATGTGGAGCTTGGCCATGTGTCCTGGTCAATGGATCATTTAAGGATGTGAAGACAGGAGTGGCCTTAAATGTGCTTGTGTGATTTGGCTTGGATCCCCTGCTCTGGGGGAGCAATTGGTGCAAGGAGAATGACAGACATTTGAAGCAGACCTGGGCCTAAAGCACAGCCATGCCCAGTTGACCTGCAGCTGAAGCAGAGCCACTAGACTGAGCCAAGCCTAGATCAGCCTGCCTGTCAATCTGCAGATCCATGAGAATGAGAATAAATGCTCAGTATTGTTCTCTACTGAATTCAGGGTGATTTGTTATGCAGCAATATTGCAACAATAGCTGACAAATACACATTAGGAATGTACTTCTCATTCAGATTTTGCACATACAATGTAAGAATAAACAGTTTATATTTGTATAGCTTTTCTTTCCAAATGAATTCTTTAAAAATGTAGTTTTTGATCTTGCTCATTTTTACTTCAGTGTTGATTTAATCTTGCCAAGAATCTTATTAGCACTTTGAGATAGCCAGTTCTTGAAAAGAATGTTTCCTTTGAGTTTTGGAGTTGGCAGATGTACCATCTATTTCTTTATACTCACCCTTGTACCCACTGGAGCATCGTGGGGAAATGAGGCAATTTGCTAAATGAGGATGTGTCCTCCTACTTCTTTATTTTTTCAGAGAGTTTCGCTCTGTCGTCCAGGCTGGAAAGGCTAAAATCTGAATACAGTAACTGAAGGCACCATGTAGAAATGTGAGAGGAGGGCGTCACTGTGGGCACAGGCAGCAAGTGCCTACATATCATGAGATCAGAGCAAGGAACAGCCAAGGGTCGGTGTGGAAGTTGTATTCAAATTGCCTCTACCTCCTCTGTGAAATGTGAAGGAAAATTATTGGCTGTGGATAAGGGAGGAGGAAGGACTGGAGGTTTGAGAAAGATGTCATAAAGGACTCACTTATGACCCTGCAAGTTGAACAATTATAAATTTTCTAGAACAGTTTTTATTTTTTAATTTTTATTTTATTTTTATTTATTTATTTTTTTAAAGATGGGGTTTCACCATGTTGGTCAGGCTGGTCTTGAACTCCCGACCTCAGGTGATCCGCCCACCTTGGCCTCCAAAGTACTTGGATTACAGGCGTGAGCCACCACGCCCGGCCCTAGAACAGTTTTTAAAAAGAGAAATCCGGCTGGGTGTGGTGGCTCATGCCTGTAATCCCAGCACTTTGGAAGGCAAAGGTGGGTGGGTAACCTGAGATTAGGAGTTCAAGACCAATCTGCCCAACATGGTGAAACCCCATCTCTACTAAAAATACAAAAATGATCTAGGCATGGTGGCGCATGCCTGTGGTCTCAGCTACTTGGGAGGCTGAGGCAGGAGAATCACTTAAACCAGGGGGGCAGAGGTGGCAGTGAGTTGAGATTGCACGACTGCACTCCAGCCAGGGCGACAGAGTGGAAAAAATAAATAAATAAAAAAGAGAAATTCCTGATATTGGTTTTTGCTGAAAAAGAAAAAAAGCCAAAAAAAAAAAGTATGAAAATTATAAATTTATGTAGTAAAAAATAAAAAAAAAAAAAAGAGAAATCCCAGAATGAACTGCAGAAATGTGATCTCGACCAGGTGCAGTGGCTCACACCTGTAATCCCAGCACTTTGGGAGGCCAAAGTGGGAGAATTGCTTGAAGCTAGGAGTCAGAAACCAGCCTGGGCAATGTAACAAGACCTTGCTTCTACAAAACAATAAAAAGTTGGGTTGGTGTCATGGCACTCAGGAGGCTGAGGCAGAAGGATGGCTTGAGCCCAGGAGTTCTGAGCTTGCAATGAGTCGTGATCATGCCACTGCAGTCTAGCCTGGGTGACAGTGTCATAGTCTTAAAGGGGAAAAAAAAAAGATCAAATGCAGTGGCTCATGCCTGTAATCCCAGTACTTTGGAAGGTCAAAGCAGGAGGATCACTTGAGACTAGCCTGGGCAATATAGTGAGACCCTGTCTCTTCCAAAAAATAATTAGCTGGGCTTGGTGGCAGGTGACTGTAGTCCTTGCTACTTGGGAGGCGGAGGTAGGAGGATCTCTTGAGTCAGGAATTTCAAGGCTACAGTGAGCTGAGATGTGATCGAGCCACTGCACTCAGGCTAAATGAGAGTGAGACTGTTTCAGAAAAAAAAACAACAACAACCCGAAAAGAAAAAGAAATGTGTTTTCCATTGCTGGAAGACAGCAGGACACCAAAGAGAGGATTCTTATAACAGGTTTTCTTTTTTTTTTTTTTTTTGAGACAGGGTCTTGCTCTGTCACCAGACCGGAGTGCAGTAGCATGATCTTTTCTCACTGCAACCTCTGCCTCCCAGGTTCAAGTGATTCTCCTGCCTCAGCTTCCCGAGTAGCTGGAATCACAGGCATGCACCACCACACCTGGCTAATTTTTGTATATATTTATTGAGATAGAGTTTTGCTTTTGTTGCCCAGGCTGGAGTGCAATGGCGTGATCTCAGCTCACCGCAACCTCTGCCTCCCGGGTTCAAGCGATTCTCCTGCCTCAGCCTCCCACATAGCTGGGATTACAGGCATGCGCCACCATGCCCAGCTAATTTTGTATTTTTAGTAGAGATGGGGTTTCTCCATGTTGGTCAGGCTGGCCTCAAACTCCAAAACTCAGGTGATCCACTCACCTTGGCCCCCCCAAAGTGCTGTGATTACAGGCGTGAGCCACCGCAACTGGCTCATTTTTGTATTTTTTATTTTTATTAAAGACGGGGTTTCACCATGTGGCCAAGCTGGTCTTCAACTCCTGACCTCAAGTGATCCATCCGCCCGCCTCGGCCTCCCAAAGTGTTGGGATTACAGGCATGAGTCACAGTGCTCAGCCTTAAATCAGTTTTGACCCGTCCTCAGAGGCCCTAACAAGATTCTGTCAGGAGAAGTTAAAGAGATTATACTGCCTTAACTGATAATTAGTAACTCTTTTCTCAAGAAAAGGTGTAGGAGTACCCTTCTCCAGATAACCATGAAACCTAACAAGCAGAGCAGCAGTCAGGCAGTTACGTTCCCCAAACAGAAAAGACTACGGGGACAAATTCCTTGTTGAAGTTCTAAGGGCAAGAAGGGAAACTGGGCACTGCTTTTGCTCTGGACAGAGGAAGAATGTTCTCAGGAATTATGCTTCTTTCTGGAGTATATCAGTGTGGTGTTAGGTGTTTTCAGTCATTCTTTCACCAGTTTCCATTGCTAAATAAATAAGCAGAAGGGTCATAGCCTAACCTCATTAACAGCTGGGAAGGACAGGTGGTAAGTAGTGAGATCTTTTAAAAAGGAAATGAGGCTGGGCGCAGTGGCTCATGCCTACTATCCCAGCACTTTGGGAGGTCGAGGTGGGCGGATCACCTGAGGTCAGGCATTTGAGACCAGCCTGATCAACATGGTGAAACCTCGTCTCTTCTAAAAGAAAATTACAAAAATTAGCCGGGCTTGGTGGTGGGTGCCTGTAATCCCAGCTACTCGAGAGGCTGAGGCAGGAGAATCATTTGAGCCTAGAAGGTGAAGGTTGCAGTGAGCTGAGATTGCGTGCCACTGCACTGCAGCCTTGGTGACAAAGTGAAACTCTGCCAAAAAAAAAAAAAAAGTCAGGATACTCCTCAGAAAATGGTGACCACTTTGGAAGGAGTGATGCTTGCTGTGATATATCTTTGGAATGTCTATTTTTTTTTTTTTTTTTTTTTGAGACAGTCTTGCTGTTGCCCAGGCTGGAATGCAGTGGTGTGATCTCAGCTCACTGCAACCTCCGCCTCCCAGGTTCAAGCGATTCTCCTGCCTCAGCTTCCTTAGTTGCTGAGACTACAGGCGCATGCCACCACGCCTAGATAATTTTTTGTATTTTTAGTAGAGACGAGGTTTCACTGTGTTAGCCAGGATGGTCTCGATCTGCTGACCTCGTGTTCTGCCCACCTCCGCCTCCCAAAGTGCTGTGATTACAGGTGTGAGCCACCGCGCCCGGTGGAATGTCTATTTTAACTTATCACCAAGCCACAAGAACAAAGTAAGAAGCCTTGAGAGTAATTTGAAAGGTTTTCAAAAAAATTTATTTTCATAAATTAACACACATAACAATGGAAATTTTAGAGTCACAAACTACCAAACAGAAAAGAAACTGCAGGGGCATCATGTATGCCAATGTTACCAAAAATGTACAAATTTCACTGAACTACTGACCATGATAATATAGAAACATGTCAGGCAGCGATTTTTACTGGCCCAGACCAGCCCAAGGAGATGCTGAGACTTCTCACCAAGAATCCAAATCCAATTCAGCACCAGAGAGGGGCTTGGGAAGACACACAATCAATAAGCATCGAATCTGAGAGCACACTGTGCTAGATGTCCTGCTCAACGGAGACCCCCCTTCATCATCACAATAGCTTTTGTTGCTCAATTTGTAGCTAGATGGTAGCATTAAACTGTAATTTTAGTAAAATTAAATCTCCCTAGCCAGGTTTTTATATAACAAGTTCAGTTCTGGCAAGGAGCCCTTTCCTGACATGAATCCAGGAAAGGATACTCTGTACTTTTGGCCAATTATTTAAACTTTGGATACAGCCACCCACAATGTGGTTATTTAAGAGGTCCTTTCCATGATACCAGGGGGAAAAGCTTACAGAAACAAAACAGAACAAGGGAATTAAGGAAAGCACCAACTGCATACTCCCCCTCCACCCCCAGGGAATGGGAGACAAGTATCACCGCCTAAAAGTTCATCTTTCGTGTATCTTAATGTACATGGCATTGATTATGAGATGGAATCCCAGCCTGGAGAATGTACATGGCATTGATTATGAGATGGAATCCCAGCCTGGAGACAGTGACGGCCATGCATTCCATAGGCTGCACTGCGGCCTTGGATCTGCTGCTGCCATCCTGCACACTCCCTGCTGCTCTTGGCCTAGCGGGTGAGGAAGGAGCCACTCAGAAGGTCTCACGCCCAGAGAGTGGGATCTGGAATGGACCTCAGGTTGGCTCTGGCGCCCATGCCAAAGACCCTTTCAGGCAAAATTGTGACAAAGTATCATGATTTTCACAGCTCTTGAGAAGCGGTGAGTTTTGGGATTCACAGCATGAGTTTCTGGGCTCTTCAGGCTCCGAATAAGGCAAACGCTACATGTCTTTTCACTGTACCTCCCTCAGCTGCTATACCTTAGAGTAAGGTCAGTAAGAAAAGTGGACATGATCTGCTTTAACAGGCGATGAGGTACATCCGAATTCATGGAGACATGAAGCTGGAAAGGAGACCAAAACCAAAAAGGAGGAGGAGGGAATGTGGGGGGGAGGAGGCAAACACAGCTAGAAACTTAAAGATGGAAAAAAAAAAAGAAACAGTTGAAAGTTACAGTGAAAAGCTGATGGGCAGAACCCTGATTGGACCTGAGATTTCTCTTCTTTCCATATTAAAAACACTAAACCTCTGGAGGTGAGTGATAGCTAAGTTGTAATTAACTGTAACTTCCCCACCACTTAGGGAGGGAAGTTCCCATAATCAGAATCTGTACCAACTCCACCCCCAGAACCAGACCTCCTGTAGCTCTGGGCAGGTAGGTGGTATGCCAGCAGCCGGTAACCATACCCCGTCGTGGTTAGGGACTGCGGGCCTGGAGGACCCGACAGCATTGTGGCTGGCTAGGTCAGTGGTGAAACTGAAAGTTAAGACAGGTGTGGCTGAGCGAAGCTGGAGCCTATGTATATACATCACCTTCAGGTAAATAATTTCAGGTTTGCTGTAGGGGGACCCCCTTCTCAGCTTTGGAGCAGGGGAAGGGCCCTAGCCAGAGGGAAGGCCAAGAATTTCAACAACGGGCAGGGCTGGCCTCAGAGCAACTTCTCTCCTACACTGTCAGGACAAGGAAGGAGCTCAGCTATTTCATCCAGTCCTCTGTTCCCAGGCACCCATGTTTCCCAAACTGCTGCTCCTGGCCCTTCGAGTGCCACGCCTGTAATGTGCACAGCCGAAACTATCTCTGCCATGATACCACAGCTGTGGCAACCTCCACTGTTGTCTCCTGGGAAATACAGCTGCCACATCACTGCATCTACAATGGCAACGGAGCTGGCAAACAGGGCTCTGTTGACTCACTGCTAGTCTGCAACCTGTCCAGCAGGAGCTCCCTAAACATGCCTGGACAAGGGCACAATGTATTACTCATCCCACTCCCTCAAGCGAACAAGTCAGAGAGAAACATTTAGCGTCTAAGAACCCTGTCCCAGAAAAGGAGAGGTACTGGGTGAAACAAAGGTCGTTTCTACACAGTCTGGGCAAAGTGGATGTAGAATGACAGAATCTGATTAGCATCGTTCAGAGCCAGTGTGAAAACCTGGCCCTCTTTTAATTGTATTTGGCCATGGCCTTGGAAGCCTCCATGGATGTGTATTTGTCTCAATGCTATGTTTGAGGCAGTGGGCCGAGAAGATAGATGTGGCACGCTTTTCCCTCTGGCTCATGTCAGTTTTTCTGCTCCAGTGTGGCATAGACTGTCAACCTGCAAAGGCAAGGCACATAGAGACCCCCACCCCCACCCCATCTCCCCATCTACTAGCAAATGGGGAAGTAAAAGAAACCTAGGAGAGCTGGCCAACATTCCAGGATGTGCCACTCACTCTTCTCTAACAGACTGACTTGGAAATGTCCCTAAAACTCTGACACTTCCCAGAGGCAGCTGCGCCATGGCAGTGGCTCCCAGGAGGATGGAAGAGGTGATGCTGGTGTCCTGATGCTGACTTCAGCATCCCACTCACCAGCCAAGGAATGTTAATTCTCTAAACTCTTGTTTTGAGAGAGAGAGAAACAGAAACCTCTAGAGAAGGAGGGGAAGGGGAGCAGGATATGGGCACACAGGACTTCAGCGGAAAAGGAACAAGACCTTGAGGCTGCTGACCCACAGCATCTGTCTGCCCACAGACTCCTGCAGTCACAAACCCAGAAACTTGGTTAACTCTGGCATTCGACAGTTCCAGCAGATGTGACATAGGAGCCCAGGGTACAATGAGGTGGCCCTCAATGGGCCTGAACCACAATCCCGACTCTCTCCCCCACTCTTGAAGCAAGCTGCCTGGAGAGCTGAAATCACTGTGGGTCAGCCTGTATCACTGCCCATGCCGTTGTACTCAATTTTGTTACCTAACACCATTTCAGATAAAAACCATTAGGACCACATCCAACTTTAGTATTTTCTGAATGATCAAGAGAGAAACCTGCTTTTACTTAAATCACTAAAATAAATACATGTACTTGGTGGGCAAGAATAAGAACCCAGATGAGAAAAAGTGCTCCCTCTAATGAGTTACACTAGAAGCCGGAGATGGGGGAAGGGATTGCCTAAAACACATGAATAGGAAAATGTCTCTTCCATGCACCGATCAACTGGGTCAAATGCCTATCATGTATTCTTAAGACATGTATTGTTTTTCTCCTTAAAAAATTGTTCTAAAATCACATTTAAAGGCTCCAAACATGCAGCAATAATAGTACAAAAACAAACCAAAAAAAAAGAAAAAGAAAATAAAACAAATGAAAATAATCCACACCACAACATTAAAAAGTGCAACTTACTTCGAATGGGGCCTGGACGGGCTCCTCTGTCACTAGTGACCCACAGTCACAGAGGGGGAGAAAACGATGGAAAAAAGCCATACACACACACACACACACACACACACACACACACACACACACACACACTCTCTCTCTCTCTCTCTCTCTCTCTCTCCTATATACTCACATCAACAGGTTCTGGGCAGACAAAAGATCAGAAAACACAACAGCTCATCTTTCCTCAACTACTGAAATGAGCCAGTTAGACCACGCAGGACAGGACGCCAGGTCCCCCTCCCTAGGCCACGTTTCTAATAATCTTGGTCTAGCACCACCGTAAACAAAGTGGAACTTTCATATGGACGTGCAAATCCTGTGAGTCCTTGGAATCCTAGTGTTACTGAAGATAGGCTGCTGCTTCCTCCTGTGGATGGCAGAGACTGAGAGGAGGAGGCTGGATGTCGTTCAGGTCCATTTCCAGGAGAAAGGGAGCATTCCTGAGGTTCTATACTCAGCAGTAAAAGTAGAGGACCCTCCTTCACCAGTTTCTAAAAAGGTTGCACCTTGAAATAGGTAAAAATTCACGGACTGTGCATTTCTGAGTGGTTTGGCGGTAGGGCAAAATTAGGCAACCTCTTCCAAGGAGGTCCAAAAAAAAAAAAAAAAAACCACTATAATTGAGACCTCGAAACCGAATTAACTTTCAACAGCCTGATGATCGTTCCTGCTCCTCTTCCTTGGCAAAGAATGTCTCCAGTTCCATTAGTTTCTGTATCAAAAGAGCATCCAGCTCTTGACTCTGCACAGCTGCCTTCTGGGCCCTCGTAAAGCTGCCTGCCACCTTGACTTTACCTCGAGCTCTCCTCTTTCGTGGGACTGTAAAATCCTGAAATTCTAGAACTCGCTTCCTCTTCTGTTGGCTGATTGAGATCAGCGTACCATTTCGTTCCTTGGGTTCCTCAAAGATGGTCTCTAAACACCTAAGGATAAAGCATGAAATGGAATCACCAAGGGACTGACTCAACATGGCCCATCCTGTCAACAAGGGTCAGGATGTTGACATTTCTGGGTCAACAACCCTTCGAGTCAACAAGGATTGAAAGCTACCTGCGCCAACTTTTTTTTTTTTTGAGACAGTTTTGCTGTTGTTGCCCAGGCTGGAGTGCAATGGCATGATCTCAGCTCACTGCAACCTCTGCCTCCCAGGTTCAAATAATTCTCCTGCCTCAGCCTCCCAAGTAGCTGGGATTATAGTCATAAGCCGCCATGTCCAGCTATTTTTTTTTTTTTTGAAACAGAGTCTCACTCTGTCACTCAGGCTGGAATGCGGTGGTGCGATCTTGGCTAACTGCAACCTCCCCCTCCCGGGTTTAAGCAATTCTCTGCCTCAGCCTCCCAAGTAGTTGGGATTACAGGCACCCGCCACCACACACAGCTAATTTTTATATTTTTAGTAGAGACGGGGTTCCACTATCTTGGCCAGACTAGTCTTGAACACCTGATCTCATGATCTACCCGTCTCGGCCTCCCAAAGTGCTGGGATTGCAGGTGTGAGCCACTGTGGCCAGCCACACCTGGCTATTCTTGCATTTTTAGTAGAGATGGGGTTTCACCATGTTGGCCAGGGTGGTCTCAAACCCCTGATCTCACATGATCCACCCACCTTGGACTCCCAAAGTGCTAGGATTACAGGCCACCATGAGCCACCGTGCCCGGCTACTCGCGCTAACTCCTTAGAGTTGATTGTTGTGTCCTCTGACTAGCAGTATATATTTTTTGTCAGGGCTGGGGGAACTCCATATATATGCTAGATGAACATAATTCACACTGCATGAAGGGTATAAAATAAAATAAGATCAACCCCATAGGCAACACCAATAACACTTTTTTGTGTATCCTCCCAAAAGTCATTCAAGTATAGACATGCATAAATAAACATGTATTATCAGGGGTCAGCTCTTTTCTGCAAAGGACCAGATAGAAAACATTTCAAACCCTGTGAGCACAGAAGTCTCTATTACAAATTATTTCTTCTTCTTATTTTTTTTAAGAGACAGAGTCTCGTGATGTTACCCCAGACTGGCCTTTAATTCCTAGGCTCAAGCAATCCTCCCACCTCAGCTTTCCTAGTAGCTGGGACTACCGGTATGGGTCACTGCACTTAGGGGCCTCCTTCTTTCTCTAAACAGCCCTCTAAATGTGTAAAAATCTGCCAGGTGTGGTGGCACTGCCTGTAATCCCAGCACTTTGGGAGGCAAAGGCGGGCAGATCTCTTGAGGCCAGGAAGTCTACACCAGCCTGGCCAACATGGTGAAACCCCATCTCTATTAAAAATACAAAAATCAGCCAGGCATGGTAGTGGCATGCCTGTAATCCCAGCTACTTCGGAGGCTGAGGGAGGAAAATTGTCCTGAACCTGGGAGGCAGAGGTTGCAGTAAGCTGAGACTGTATTACTGTACTCCAGCCTAGGTGACAGAGTGAGACTCTGTCTCAAAAGAAAAAAATTAAAATAAATAAATAAGTATAAAAATCATTCTTGGCTTATAGTCCATAAAACAGAAATGAACCACTGACAGGATTTGGTCTGTAGTTTGTTGATCCACAGCGTATATCTTCCATTTTGTTTTTTTTCCTCAAACAGAAATTACATACACTGTCCTATATACTGTGCGTTTTGACTTTTCATTAACCTTTACGATGGTCCTAACTTAGTATACATGTATCTGGCTCATCGTTATTTATTTAATTTCTAGTTTTTGAGATGGAGTTTCGCTCTTGTTGCCCAGGCTGGAGTGTAGTGGCCCGATCTCAGCTCACTGCAACCTCCGTCTCCTGGGTTCAAGCGATTCTCCTCCCTCAGCCTCCCAAGTAGCTGGGACTATGGGCATGCATCACTATACCTGGCTAATTATTTTTTGTATTTTTAGTAGAGATGAGGTTTCACCATTTTGGCTAGGCTAGTCTTGAAATCTTGACCTCAAGTGATCTGCCCTCCTCAGCCTTCCAGTGCTGGGATTACAGGCATGAGCCACTGCACCCAGCCTTGACACATCTTTAAAAAAAAAAAAAATTTTTTTTTAAGACAGGGTCTCACTCTGTCACTCAGGCTGGAGTGCAGTGGCACAATCACAGCTCACTACAGCCTCTACATCCTGGGCTTAAGCAATCCTCCCACCTCAGCCTCCCAAGTAACTAGGACTATAAGCATGCATTACCTTGCCTGGATAATTTAAAAAGAATATTTTCTGTAGAGATGGGGTCTTGCTATATTGCTCAGGCTGGTCTCCAACTCCTGAGCTCCGTGATCCTCCCTCCTTGGCCTCCCAAAGTGCCAAGATTACAGACATGAGCCACTGTGCCTGGCTCCTGATTCCTTTTTTTTTTTTTGAGACGGAGTGCTGCTCTGTTGCCCAGGCTGGAGTGCAGTGGCGCAATCTCGGCTCACTGCAACCTCTGCCTCTGGGGTTCAAGCAATTCTCTTGCCTTGGTCTCTCAAGTAGCTGGGACAACAGGCGCATGCCACCATGCCCAGCTAATTTTTGTATTTTTAGGAGAGACAGGTTTTGCCGTGTTGGCCAGGCTGGTCTTGAACTCCTGACCTCTGGCGCTTCACCCACCTTGGCCTCCCAAAGTGCTGGGATTACAGGCATAAGCCATTGCGCCCAGCTGTGATTCATTTTTTTTTAATGGTTAGACAATATATTCCATTATAAGGATGAACTGTAAATTACTGAGAACGCTAGTAATATTTTAAATTTTGGGTTGTTTCCAATACTTTCCTTCTTTTCGTTGTGACAAGGTTTCACTCTTGTCCCTTAGGCTGAAGTGCAGTTGTGTGATGTCAGCTCACTGGAACCTCTGCCTCCCAGACTCGAGGAATTCTCGTCCTGCCTCAGCCTCCCAAGTAGCTGGGACTACAGGTGTAGGTCACTGTCTGGCTAATTTTTGTGTTTTTAGTAGAAATGGGGTTTCACCATGTTGCCCAGGCTGGTCAACTCCTGAGCTCAAGCAATCTGCCTGCCTTGGCCTCCCAAAGTGCTACGATAACAGGCGTGAGCCACTGTACCCAATCTTTATTTATTTATTTTTAGCAATGCTGCAAAGATGTTGTAATCATTGTAAAAATGTGTTAGAGCAAACATCTAAAATCTTAGGATAAAATCCTAGAATTCTCCTTCTATATCCCAGAAACAGAGGGTATTTAATAAACGTTCACTGACTTGAATTGATTTCAGACCTAAG
The DNA here is from genome assembly GCA_036589455.1 of Ateles fusciceps. Lineage (NCBI taxonomy): Eukaryota > Metazoa > Chordata > Mammalia > Primates > Atelidae > Ateles > Ateles fusciceps. Next base: position 9,232,832 of record JAZHEH010000882.1, on the reverse strand, counting down.
TGAAACCCTTTCGGTATTCGAGTTTACAATCATATCTGAAAATCAATGATTATCAGTCCTGAAGTCAGCATATCTGGTAAAAATACAAGCACAAACTAAAAAGAGACTTTTTTTTTAAGGCGGAGTCTCACTCTGTAGCTTAGGCTGAAGTACAGTGGTGTGATCTTGGCTCACTGCAACCTCCGCTTCCTGGGTCTGCGTTCAAGCAATTCTTCTGCCTCAGCCTCCCAAGTAGCTGGGATTACAGACATACACCACCATGCCCAGCTAATTTTTGTATTTTTAGTAAAGATGGGGTTTTACCATGTTGGCCAGGCGGCTCTTGAACTCCTGACCTCGTGATCCACCCCCCCTCAGCCTCTCAAAGTGCTGGGATTACAGGCGTAAGCCAATGCGCCCGGTCTTTTTTTCTTAAGACAGGGTCTCACCGGGCATGGTGGCTCATGCCTGTAATCCCAGAACTTTTGGAGGCCGAGGCAGGCAGATCACGAGGTTAGGAGATTGAGACCATCCTGGCCAACATGGTGAAACCCCACCTTAAAAAAAAAAAAAAGAAAAAAAAAAGGTCTCACTCTGTTGCCCATGCTGGAGTGCAGGGGCACAATCTTGGCTCATTACAACTTCCACCTCCTGGGTTCAAGCGATTCTCCTGCCTTAGCCTCCCGAGTAGCTGGGATTATAGGTGCGTGCCACCATGCCTGGCTGATTTTGTATTTTTAGTAGAGACTGAGTTTCACATTGGCCAGGCTGGTCTCGAACTCCTGACCTCTGGTGATTTGCCTGCCTTGGCCTCCCAAAGTGCTTGGATTACCGTGTGAGCCACTGTGCCAAGCTGAGACAACATTTTCTTTTCTTATATTTTTGGTTTTTGTTTTGAGATGGAGTTTCGCTCTTGTTGCCCAGGCTAGAGTGCAATGGCACGAACTTGGCTCACCGCAACCTCCGCCTCCCGAGTTCAAGCAATTCTCCTGCCTCAGCCTCCTGAGTAGCTGGAATGACAGGCATGTACCACCACGCACAGCTAATTTTTGTATTTTTAGTAGAGATGGGGTTTCTCTATGTTGGTTAGCCTGGTCTTGAACTCCCAACCGCAGGTGATCCACCCGCCTTGGCCTTCCAAAGTGCTGGGATTACAGGCGTGAGCCACTGCACCTGGCCTATATTTTCTTTATGTAACCTAATAGACTATTTCCTATCCTATTACTGACCCTAATTCAAGTGCTGGAATTGAAAAATACCAATTCTAGCTATTTACAAGATCCAGTATTGGTACCACTGAACATAAACTCTAAGGTGAACGGGTTGGAGATTCATATCAGTCATTTCAAATTCTTCCCTTTTATTTCCCAGCTATAAGTAGTACCTACCTGTTTGCAGGAGGAGATTTATAATTCTTGTTGGTATATATCTCTTCTAAACTAAACTCTTTCTTCTTTAACCTGAAAGAGAAAAAAATAGTAATTCCTCATGTTCTCTTTTTTTTTCTTTTGAGATGGAGTCTCGCTCTGTCGCCCAGGCTGGAGTGCAATGGTGTGGTCTTGGCTCCCTGCAACCTCTGCCTCCCAGATTCAAGCAATTCTCCTACCTCGGCCGTTCAAGTAGCTGGGATTACAGGTGCCCACCACCATGCCAAGCTATTTTTTGTATTTTTAGTAGAGACGGGGTTTCGCGATGTTGGTCAGGCTGGTCTCAAACTCCTGACCTTGTGATCCGACCACTTCGACCTCCCAAAGTGCTGGGATTAGACGTGAGCCACCACGCCTGGTGCGTGTTTTCTTTTTCTTAGACAAGGTCTTTCTCTGTTGTCCAGGCTGAAGGGCAGTGACATGATTATAGCTCACTGCAGTCTTGAACTCCTAGACTCTAGTCATCCTCCAGCCTCAGCCTCCCGAGGAGCTGAATTACAGGTGTATGCCACTGTGCCAGGCTAGATTTAAAAAAAATTTTTTGGGCCAGGCGCGGTGGCTCAAGCCTGTAATCCCAGCACTTTGGGAGGCTGAGGCGGACGGATCACGAGGTCAAGAGTTCAAGACCATCCTGGCCAACATGGTGAAACCCCGTCTCTACTAAAAATACAAAAATTAGCTGGGCATGGTGGCGTGCGCCTGTAGTCCCAGCTACTCGGGAGGCTGAGGCAGGAGAATTGCTTGAACCCAAGAGGCAAAAGTTGCAGTGAGCCGAGACTGTGCCACTGCACTCCAGCCTGGCGCCTGGTGACAGAGTGAGACTCTGTCTCAAAAAAAAAATAAATAAATAAAAATAAATAAATATATATATATATATTTTTAAATAGAGATGGGGTCTTTCTCTGTTGCCCAGGCTGATCTCAAACTCAAGCAATCCACCCAACTCAGCCTTGCAAAGTGCTGGGATTACAGGTGTGCGCTACTGTGCACAGCCTCATGCTCTCCTAAAAGGGAAGAGATTGATTTCCCAATGCTATCCTTTTCATTTGTTCCAACCTGTTGTAATATGTTTTAGATGTGTCTCCTGCAAACACTGTGTACTGGATATTCTTTTGCAGGGAACCAACCTTCAACTTTACGTAACTGAGTCCATTCATACTTACTGGGAATGATAGATTTATATCTATTATCTTTCATAGATTTATATTTATATCTATTTTATAGCTGTTGTTGGTGCCACCTTTGTGATGTTTCTTTTCTTTTCATGAATTGACCTTTCTTTTCTATTATTTTATTTTATTTTTTTGAGATAGAGTCTCGCACTGATGCCCAGGCTATAGCGCAGTGGTGCAATCTCAGCTCACTGCAATCTCTGCCTCCTGGGTTCAACTAATTCTCCTGCCTTAGCCTCCCGAGTAGCTGGGACTACAGGCATGCACCACCACGTCCAGCCACTTTTTTTGTTATTTTTAGTAGAGATGGGGTTTCACCATGTTGGCCAGGATGGTCTCGATCTCCTGACCTCATGATTCGCCCACCTTGGCCTCCCAAAGTGCTGGGATTACAGGTGTGAGCCACCGCGCCCGGCCTGTTGTTTCTTTTGTATCTCCCTCCACTGACTAGAAAACTATATATTCTATTCTTTTTTTTCTTTTTTTAGAGATGAAGTCTTTTCTGTTGCCTAGGAGTTCGAGGCTGGGTACAGCCTGGGGTGACAAAGACCCTGTCTCTCAAGAAAAACAAACCAACGCCTCACACCTATCAATTATACAGTAATCTGAGTTACAGCTTACACAGTAAAAACAGGCCATATGCTTGCTTTTTCCCTTTCATTACCAACTTCTAAAACAATGAATTGGTTCCCCAGTATCTTGCAAAGATGGCCAATGGTTTTTAATTTTTTTAAGTATCATTATGAACTCCTGGGTTTATATTTGATATGTTTTAATCTACTGAACTTATTCGTTTTGAGGCTCAACTGGTCTCATCTGTGGCCAGAGGGAATCTCTTCAAATTGATTCTTGAGAGCCAGGCATGGCAGCTCCCAACAGTCGTCCCAGCTCTCAGGAGGCTGAGGCAAGAGGACTGCTTGAGCCCTGGAGTTCGAGACCAGCTTGGGCAACAAAGAGAGACACTGTCTCTATAAAAAATAAAAAAATAAAAACAAACAAACAAAAACTGGCTCCTGAATCCCTTTGAAATGACCCTAGGAGTCTCTGAGAGCTCTGCTACTTTCTGGTATGACAAGATACATTCATCTTCCTGCCCTAGACCTGTAATTACTTTCCAAGGAGCCCAGGTTCACATACCAGAAAATTCATTCATTTAAAATGTACAATTCAGTGATTTTAAAAATATTTGCAAGGTTATTCATGATCACCACTATCTAATCTAGATCAATATGTTTTTGTAGAGACAGGGCCTTGCTCTGTCACCCAGGCTGGATTGCAGTGGCACAAATATGGCTCACTGTAGCCTCAAATTCCTGGGCTGGACACAAAAGATCTTCCTGCCTCTGCCTCCCATGTGGCTGGGACCACAGGTGTGTGCCACCACAGCTGGCTTATTTTATTTATTTATTTATTTAATTTTTTGAGACAGAGTTTTGCTCTTGTTGCCTAGACTGGAGTGCAATGGCGCAATCTCAGCTCACTACAACCTCCACCTCCTGGGTTTAAGCAATTCCCCTGCCTCAGCCTCCCCAGTAGCTGGGATTACAGATGCCCACCACCACGCCTGGCTAATTTCTGATTTTTTTTTTTTTTTTTTTTTTTTTGAGACTGACTAGCTTTGATTACAGGTGTGTGCCACTACCCCTCGGCTAATTTTTGTATTTTTAGTAAAGACGGGGGTTTCACCATGTTGGCCAGGCTGGTCTCAAACTCCTGACCTCAAATGATCCAACTACCTCAGCCTCCCAAAGTGCTGGGATTACAGGTGTGAGCCAATGTGCCAGGCCTCATGTTTTAATAATGCACAGGTTAGCAGGATTGGGTTATTAAGAGTTTCCATAATCTGAAAATCCCAAATATGAAATGCTCCAAAATCTGAAACTTTCTGAGGGCCAACATGATGCTCAAAGGTCATGTTCAATGAGAATGCTCATTGGAGCACTTGGGATTTTGGATTTTCAGATGAGGGATGCTGTAAGTATAATGCAAATATTCCAAAATCTGAAAAAATCGAAAGTCTGAAACATTTTGGGTCCCAAGAATTTGGATAAGAGATAGTCAACTTGCATTATTAAAATGAATAAATTATGACTTTAAGGCTTTTAGAAATCTACTTTACAATTTGCACTCCATAATTTATTTCTCAGTGATTTATATCACTTTAAAAGGATAAATTAACATATTTACTTGAACTGGAAAACAGAAGTCAGGAAGAATTATTTGCTTGATAGACCTAAATAATAAATTCCTTTCATCAATTAAATTATATGCCCAGGTTTTTCCATAAACTTAATGTACAAAAATCTGCAGCTTCAGGTTTGTTGTTGTTGTTTTGACAAAAGTACATTTGATTAAAAGCATTTTATCAAAAGACATCCTAGGTTTAGGCAAAATTTATTAAAAATCTTTTTTCTCAACTTCCTTTCAGTATATGGGAAAGAATATCTGGCATTTGATATTTGCTGGATCTTTCTGGTGTTGGCTCCAGACACTAGACAGTAACTGTCAACCAAGGCCTGGGTAACAGAACAGAACTTTTGTGACTGAGTGCATTTCAATCTCTTGTTTTCATTACATATGATAGATCTCTGTGATTTTTTGGCATGTAACTTGAAAGAAGTGGAAAGAATTGAATGACTTTACTATACTAAAACTCTTTCCTCTCCTAGCTACTTATTTATGTAAACAAGGTTCTTCAGACATACAAATGCAAGAGAGAATACAACTGATAATAAATCCTATTTCATTTGGGTAATAAATACTATTTGATCTCCAATATCTGAAATATTTTTAAAATTTCTCTTGAAAAGACATACGATAGATCTACAAAACATCCATAGGGCAAAAATAGAAAAAATTAAGAAAAAGATCACGGGAAAGAAGGGGTACATCAATCATGATCCTAACAAATGATTTTTTATTTGTGTTGTGTGAAACACTAGAATAGATATAGTACAGATTCTTCTCTCAATTAGACTGTATAGAAACTGTACAGAAATATAAGTGTGGGGAATTCATATTCATATTTTACAGGGAAGTTCACTGTTAGGATTCCATTTGCTGATAAGAAATGGAGGAGCAAAACTGATCACAAGAAAATATAAGTCTGAAGATCATTTTTAAAAGAAACTAAACTCAGGACTTCTAGGTCCTTTTCCAGTTTAGTGCACAGAGTATTAGGAGCTTGGGCTCTGGAGCTGGGTAAATCCTGTGACAGAGAGAAACCACATGTGCCAGGATCAATGCTACGGCCTAACACAGGTCCCTCCTAGTGATACTGGAGGGTGAACTAAGATTATGTATGCAATGTATTAAAATGTACTTGCATATAAATATCTAGCGACATCACTAATTAAATCTTTAGGATAAATTCTTAGAAGATTAATAAATGGCTCAAACTGTAAGATCATTTAAAGGGTAATTAAATTCCGACAAACAATTTTCAAAAAAAGTGAACCTAGCTTGTATCAGAGAAGCAGCTCACCTTTTGGGTCGAGGAAGGCCCATGGGGGTAAGATTAGGATCTGGCCTAGGAATAGTTTTCCGGATGCGAATCTGTGAGACTTTCTTTGGCCTCTTCTCTGGCTCAGCCTATTTTTAAGGATTAAGAAGGAAGATGGTCAAGTTGTAAGACATTTTATTTATTTATTTTTATTTATTTATATATTTTTTCAGACAAGGTCTTACTCTGTTGCCCAGGCTGGTGTGCAGTGGTGCAATCATAGCTCACTGCAGCCTTGAACTCCTGGACTCAAACGATCCTCCTGCCTTGGCCTCCCACAGTGCTGGGGTTACAAGAAGTAAAAGCCCCCATACTTGGCAACTTCTATTTTTAAATGGAGTCTCACTATATTGCCCAGGTGGGCCAGGAACTACTCGGCTCAAGTGATCCTTTTGCCTCAGCCTCTGTGATAGCTAGCACTATAGGCATATGCCATCACCCCTGGCATACTGTAAGACATCTTAAATATATTAAGTCCCTTGTCTGGACACCTAAGACATTGCTACCTCACTTCAGAGATGATTCTAGTACGTAGTTTATAACAAAGCTCCCACTTATATTCCTGCTGGTTTTTAATTTTATTTTTATTTATTTATTTATTTTTGAGATGGAGTCTCACTCTGTCACCCAGGCTGGAGTCCAGTGGTGCAATCTTGGCTCACTGCAACCTCCGCCTGTTGGGTTCAAGATATTCTCCTGCTTCAGCCTCCTGAGTAGCTAGGACTACAAGCGTGTGCCACCACCACACCCAGCTAATTTTTGTATTTTTAGTAGAGGTGGGGTTTCAACATGCTAGCCAGGCTGGTCTCAAACTCCTGATCCCAGGTGATCCACCCATCTTGGCCTCCTAAAGTGCTGGGATTACAGGCATGAGCCACCATGCCTGGCCTTTTATTTATTTATTTTTTAGACAGAGTCTTGCTCTGTCGCCAGGCTGGAGTGCAATAGTGTGATTTCGGCTCACTGCAACCTCCACCTCCCAGGTTCAAGTGATTCTCCTGCCTCAGCCTCCCGAGTAGGTGGGACTACAGGAGCGTGCCACTACACCCAGCTGATGTTTTTGTATTTTTAGTAGAGACAGGGTTTATCCATGTTGGCCAGGATGGTCTTGATCTCTTGACCTCATGATTTGGCCGCCTCAGTCTCCCAAAGTGCTGGGAACACAGGCGTGAGCCACCACGCTTGGTCTTTTATTTATTTATTTTTATTTTTTTATTTTTTGAGATGGAGTCTCACTCTGTCGCCCAGGCTGGAGTGCAATGGCATGCTCTAGGCTCACCGCAACCTCCGCCTCCCAGGTTCAAGCAATTCTCCTGCCTCAGCCTCCCAAGTAGCTGGAATTACAGTTATGCACCATCATGCCCAGCTAATTTTTATATTTTTAAGTAGAGACCAGGTTTCACCATGTTGGTTAGGTTGGTCTCGAAACCCTGACCTCATGATCTGCCCACCTCAGCCTCCCAAAGTGCTAGGATTACAGGCGTGAGCCACTGTACCTGGCTCTTATTTATTTTTTTTAAGATGGGGTTTCACTCTGTCACTGAGGCTGGAATGCAGTGACGCAATCTGGGCTCACTGCTACAACCTCTGCCTCCCCAGCTCAAGCAATTCTCCCTTCTCAGCTTCCCGAGTAGCTGGGACCACAGGTGTGTACCACCACAGGCAGCTAATTTTTATATTTTTTGTAGAGACAGGGTTTCACCATGTTGCTCAGGCTGCTCTTGAACTCCTGGACTCAAGCTATCCGCCTGCCTCATCCTCCCAAAGTGATAAAATTACAAGTGTGAGCCACCGTGCCTGGCCCCTGCTGCGTTTTAAGCAACTACTCCCTTCTTATCATTAAAACCAGAACTATACATTCAGTTCAGATATTGAGACTGTCAACATGAAAGTCTGCAACTGTCAAAGACAACAGATGTTGCAAAATTAAACATCATCACTATCCACTCATCTTCTTTGAATGCACAAAGCAACTCTTTGGTCCAATTCTCTAAACACTGTTATATGCTGTTGCCAAGAAAAAAGTATCTGGAAAACAATGCAGATTAAAATATCCACTGTGTCTTTTACTGGCCAAGAAAAACTCCTGGCTTAGTACTCTCCAGGACTCTGCTGACACTAAAAGTGGTTCGTGAAGATACTAAGGGGCCAGTCTGTAGCTATCACGTGATGTGAGTTAACAATGGCCACCTCCAATGCCACCGTCATTTGACCCCACCAGCACTTTACACTTACCTCGTTCTGTTCTTGAGGGCTGCTCTGTGGGCAGGGGCATGCTGCTGTCACACCATCCAGCTCGTCCAACCCAGGAACTTGGAACTCAGAAGCTGAAAGCAGGAGCTTGCTGACAGCTGATTCTGCTACCAAGCAAGACTTTGGTACCAAGGCAGGGAATGGAGGCTCCAACCTAGTACCATGGAGAGAAGAGAAGAAGAGATACGAGAGGGGTTCCCTTTCTACCTCCAGGGCATTCAACTAGGTCTAACATTTACGCCTCAAGACATTTTCTTTTTTTCTAGGAATAATATATCCGGTTAACTTGCTTTCTAGTCACTTCCAGACACAGCCTGTGTCTACATATGTAAAAAAAATTATGGCCGGGTGCAGTGGCTCATGCCTGTAATCCCAGCACTTTGGGAGGTCAAGGCGGGCGGATCACAAGGTCAAGAGATTGAGACCATCCTGGCCAACAGGGTGAAACCCCGTCTCTACTAAAAAATACAAAAAATTAGCTGTGCGTGGTGGCGTGTGCCTGTAGTCCCAGCTACTAGGGAGGCTGAGGCAGGAGAACTGCTTGAACCCAGGAGGCAGAGATTGCAGCAAGCCAAGATTGTACCACTGCACTCCAGCCTGGTGCCTGGTGACAGAGCAAGACTCTGTCTCAAAAAACAAAACAAAACAAAGAAACAAAAAAATTACAAGAATGTGCAATCAATTTCATTGCTATGGAGTTTTATAAGAAAAAAATGTAAAAAGGAACACTTTTTGGGTGGAAAGATACCTTGTAAACTGTACAAATGAACAGTGATCAGATGAGATCAATCCTGTCCAGGGACTGAAGTTGACTATAAAACATGAAATAACTTGAGAGGGGACTTCTGGTACAATAAGCTGGCTAAGATTTTCACTTTGTTAACAAATGGTATCGATTACGGCCAGACACAGTGGCTCACGCCTGTAATCCAAGCACTTTGGAGGCCAAGGCGGGCAGATCACCTGAGGTTGGGAGTTCAAGACCAGCCTGACCAACATGGTGAAACCCCGTCTTAAAAAAAAAAGAAAACAAAAGAAAAAACAAATGGTATTGATTACACATTCCTAGTTGCTGCTTGTAATAGAACACATTTCAATCTCAGAGATGTTTATCTGAGACACACAGATCAGGTTTACGAGAGGTCAGAGTCATGCCACAGGTGATCTACGCCACCTATGCATGCACTCTCTCGCACACACACACGCACACACACACACGCACACACCGAGTCCTCATGTGCTTACCTCATCTGACTGCCACTGGTGTTATATGTAGCTTCCATGCCTGGAAGAGGCACATATGGTAACATGGTGGGGCTAAAGTAAAGCAAAAGCACAAAAGCAACAGGTAAGGGCAGTGGGATAACAGGAAAGGTTTTGATGTTATTGTCAGTATTAGCACATGATATTTAGCCCCAAGAAGACAAGAAATGTCAGTTATCCAGAAAGAGGAAAGCTGCCTAACCAGGAGAGTTACATTTATGAGCCTATCACTGGAATGGAGGCAGACTGACAGGAAGATTATTTTCTAACTTAAATGGAAAGAAGGCAGAGACAGAAATAAAGGACAGTGGCTGGGCAAGGTGGCTGATGCCTATAATCCTGGCACTTTGGGAGGCTGAGGTGGTCAGATCACTTGAGCCTAGGAGTTCGAGACCAGCTTGTGCAATATGCCGAGACCTGGTCTCCACAAAAAATACAAAAATTAGCCAGGGGTGATGGAGTGCACCTGTGGACCCAGCTACTCAGGAGGCGGAGGTGAGAAGACTGCCTGAGCCTGGAAAGTCAAGACTTGAAGTAAGCCAAGCCTGCACCACTGCACTTCAGCCTGAGTGACAGGACAAGACCCTGTCTCTAAATAAAAATAAATAAAAATTTAAAGAATATATTATACCACTCAATTGTGTACTGATTCTATTAAAATAAAATCTCTCAGTTTCTACAACCTTATAAAATATTAGAGAGAAAAGAATTTTTTTTTTTTTAAAGCCAAGTTACACAAAAACGTAACCATATAGCCTGAGCATGGTGGCTCATGCCTATAATCCCAGCACTTTGGGAGGCTGAGGCGGGCAGATCACTTGAGGTCAGGAGTTTGAGACCAGCATGACCAACACGGCAAAACCCTGTCTCTACTAAAAATATAAAAATTAGCTGGGCGTGGTGGTGGGTGCCTTTAATCCTGGCTACTCGGGAGGCTGAGGCATGAGAATCACCTGAACCTGGAAGGCAGAGGTTGCAGTGAGCTGAGATAGCGCCACTACACTACAGCCTGGGCGATGGAGCGAGACTGTCTCAAAAACTAAACAAAACAAAACAACATAGCTATATAGAAGAAAACTATTAAAAGTCAATTCCTTCATAATTAAACTCTTCCTTTTTCTTTTTTTGAGACGGGAGTCTCGGTTTTTCACTCAGGCTGGAGTGCAGTGGTGCAATCTCAGCTTACTGCAACCTCTGCCTCCTGGGTTCAAGGGATTCTCCTCCTCAGCCTCCTGAGTGGCGGGGACTGCAGGCGTGCACCACCACATCTGGCTAATTTTTGTATTTTTAGTAGAGATGGGGTTTCACCATGTTGCCCAAGCTGATCTGAAACTCCTGACCTCAAATTAGGCCTCCCAAAGTGCTGGGAGTACAGGCTGAGCCACTGTGCCCAGCTTTAAACTCTTATTTTTCATAGAGATGAAACAGTAGTATTCACCACTTGTAGATACATTAATAAGTGATGTTGGAGAGCTTTTTGCACCTCTTAAATCAAAACCTGCATCGGTTTCTACTGAACTTAAACACACTACAGGTTTAATTAACCGGAGGTGTATGTGATGACCATACAACGCATCTCCTCTCTGAAGTAAAAGGAATTTTTTTAACAGCTAGGAAAAACACAGATAATTCAGGGGTCCAGAATAGTTTTCAGTACCATCTCAAGTTTTCCTAAGGAGTACTGAGGCAGGGTGGAATATGGAAAAAAGCCGGCCAAATCAGGAACCAGAAGCCCTAGGTTCTAGTTACAGTTCAGCTGAACCCCCAACCAGCTGAGTAATGTGAAGTAGAATAAAAACCTTCATGTGCCTTGTGCAGTTTATAAATAGCTGAGTTTTATAGCAGAGAAGCTAGAGTCTCAGCACCTCACAAAAAAGGCAAAAAAAAAAAGTATCTGTCTGTCCAACCTGTATTATGGAGTGCCAGAGAACAAGGTTTAAATGAGAAAATCCTATGGAAACGTGTGTGTGTGTGTGTCTGTGTGTGTGTGTGTGTGTGTGTGTGTGTGTGTGTGTGTGTGTGTGTATTTTTTTTAGACGCTGGAGAACAAGGCTCAAATGAGAAAATCCTATGGAAGCATTTTGTGTGTGTGTGTGATGGAGTCTCGCTCTGTGCCAGGCGTGAGTGCAGTGGCACAATCTTGGTTCACTGCAACCTCCGCCTCTCAGGTTCAAGTGATTCTCCTGCCTCAGCTTCCCGAGTAGCTGGGACTACAGGCGTGTGTCACCACGCCTGGCTAATTTTTATATTTTTAGTAGAGACAGCGTTTTACCATGTTGGCCAGGATAGTCTCAATCTCCTGACCTTGTGATCTGCCCAGCTTGGCCCCCAAAGTGCTGGGATTACAAGTGTGACCCACCGCAACCGGCCTGCTAGAAAGCATTTCTAAGCTTGTTTAGAAAAACAGCAAACTTCTGGCCACATGCGGTGGCTCATGCCTGTAGCTATAGCACTTTAGGAGGCTGAGCTGGGTGGATCACCTGAAGTCAAGGGTTTGAGACCAGCCTGGCCAACCAGATGAAACCCTGTCTCTACTAAAAACACAAAATTAGTCGGGCATAGTGGTGTATGTCGGTAATCCCAGCTACTCAGGAGGCTGAGGCAGGAGACTTGCTTGAACCTGGGAGGTGGATGTTGCAGTGAGCTGAGATGGTGTCACTGCACTCAGCCTGGGAGACAGAGTGAAACTCTGTCTCAAAAACAAAACAAAACAAAAAACAGCAAACTTCTAAACTCTAAACCCAGTCACATGTGTTAAGGTATTTTTAGAGTCAAGGTACCTATACCACCAAGGTATAGGTACCACGTATAGGTACTAGCCAAGGTACAAATACCACCCCCTCGATCTTTCATTTGAATTTAAATAAAATAACATGAAAAGCTAGGGAGGAAGACAGAGAAAATATTCTATGCCAGAGAACAGAAACATCAGATGGGAAAGAAAGAGCTCTGGAAGAGGGAGAGGGGGCAAAAGGGTCACACCTCCACAGGGCAAAATGAGTAACTACCACCTATGCTAACCTCAGGAACAAACACAGTTTGGAGGAAGTAACACATTTTAAAGCTGTGTGCCATAAACACATAGCAGAGCAATTATGAGATTTTAGAGACATATCAACAAATTAGAAAATAAAAGCAGTACACCAGCATTTAAAACAATGAGTCACTCTAATGTATTTTTATGGCTGTCTTATAATAAGTGAAATCTTAAAAATAACTATAGGACATGTACTTATAAGAGCAATTCAACTTTCAATTTCAGTCAGCAATGTTCAGGTTCTGGGTTTTTTTTCTGAGACTGTTCTATTTATTCAGTTTTCTGCTAAGATGCTCAGGGAACCACACAATATGAATCAGCAGCTTTGTTGTTGAATTTTTTTTTTTTTTGAGACAGAGTCTCTCTTTGCTGTCCAGGCTAGAATACAGTGGCATGATCTCGGCTCACTGTAACCTCTGCCTCCCAGGTTCAAGCGATTCTTATGCCTCAGCCTCTGAGTAGCTGGGATTATGGGGCTGTAGCACTACATCAGGCTAATTTTTTTTTTTTTTTTAGAGACAGGGTTTCACCATGTTGGTCAGGCTGGTCTTGAACACCTGACCTTGTGATCCACCGCCTTGGCCTCCCAAAGTGCTGGGATTATAGGCGTGAGCCACCACATCTGGTCATGTTTTTTTTTGAGACAGAGTCCCACACTGTTGCCCGGGCTGGAGTGTAATGGCGAGATCTCAGCTCACTGCAACCTCCACCTCCTGGGTTCAAGAGATTCTTCTGCCTCAGTCTCCCAAGTAGCTGGGATTACAGGAGCCCACCACCACACCTGGCTAATTTTTTGTATTTTTAGTAGAGACAGGGTTTCACTATTTTGGCCAGGCTGGTCTCGAACTCCTAAACTTGTGATCCACCGGCCTCAGCCTCCCTAAGTGCTGGGATTACAGGTGTGAGCTACTGAGTCTGGCCAATTTTTTTTTAGCAGAGATGGGGCTTCACCATGTTAGCCAGGTTGGTCTCCATCTCTTGACCTTGTGATCTGCTCACCTCGCCCTCCCAAAGTGCTGGGATTACAAGCATGTGCCACTGTGTCTGGCCTGTTGTTTTTTTTTAGGGAGGGGGATGGAATGTCGCTCTGTTGCCCAGGCTAGAATGCAATGGCGTGATCTCAGTTCACTGTAACCTCTGCCTACCGGGTTTAAGGGATCCCCCTGCCTCAGCCTCTGAGTAGCTGGAATTACAGGCACACACCACCACACCCAGCTACATTTTTTATATTTTTTGTAGAGACAGGGTTTCACCACATTGGCCAGGCCTGCCACGGTCTCCCAAAGTGCTGGGATTACAGACATGAGCCACTGCGCCTGGCCTCAACCAGCACACTTTTTAATGACACACAATGATTCTACATTAGAGACATATGAACGAGACTCTCCTAAGCTATCTGGAGTATTAAGGCTCTTTTGCTCTTTAATTTTTCAACTATAGCAATGGTAAAAGCAAATTAAAAAATAATTTCTGTTTACCTAAAGACTTACAAAGAGGTCAGGCACGGTGGTTCACACCTGTAATCCCAGCACTTTAGGAGGCCAAGGAGGCAGATCACCTGAGGTGAGGAGTTCAAGACCAGCCTGGCCAACTTGGTGAAACGCTGTCTCTACTAAAAATACAAAAAAAAATAGCCAGTTGTGGTGGCGGGTCCCTGTAATCACAGCTATTTGGGAGGCTGAGGCAGGAGAATCGCTTGAACCTGGGAGGCGGAGGTTGCAGTGAGCCGAGATTGCGCCACTGCACTCCAGCCTGGGCACTGGAGCGAGACTCTGCCTTAAAAAAAAAGAATTATAAGCTTTATCAGAAAAAAAAAGAATTACAAAGAGGAGGACTTATTTATCACATCTATAGCAGCTCTTTAAAGATTCTTAAGATGAGTAGTTCTCAAATTCTTTTTCTTCTCTTATTTTCAATCAGAAGTTACAATGATATTGATAAAAATATTTCCAATTATTCTCAATGGTCAAAGCACAAGAACTCCTTCCCAGTTCACTTTAAGTTCATATATCCTAAAACTGAAGTAGGTAAATGCCAATTTTTGAAGCCTCTACATTGCCGAAAGAAAGGCAGGGGTTCATAAACCAGATTTGGTGATAACTATGTAATTTATTCATTAAATTACATAAAATATATTTATTCTGTGTCCTCTACATATCAAACACTGAGTTAGGTGCTGGCTGTTTAATGCTTTGTGAAAGATAATGTTACAAGCTATTATCTGTTATTATTTATAGTCTTTCACTTTTAATGGGTGCTTGTTTTCTGCAAGGTGGAGGCAAGAGGAAAAAAGAAGATTCAGCTGGGAACGGTGGCTCATGACTGTAATCCCAGCATTTTGGGAGGCTGAGGCTGGAAGATCACCTGAAGTCAGGAGTTTGAGACCAGCCTGGCCAACATGGTGAAACCCCATCTCTACTAAAATACAAAAATTAGCCAGGGTGGTGGTGGGTGCCTGTAATCCCAGCTACTAAGGAGGCTGAGGCAGGAGAATCGCTTGAACCTGGAAGGTGGAGGTTGCAGTGAGCTGAGATTGCACCACTGAATTCCAGCTTGGGCGAGAAGAGTGAGACTGTCTCAAAAAAAACCCCAAAAAACAAAAAAAGAAGATTCAACATACTTGATGGTTTCAAGAATGAAATGGACAGAAAAAAGAATGGTGTGGTGGCTCACACCTATAATCCCAGCACTTTGGGAGGCTGACGCGGGCGGATCACAAGGTCAGGAGATTGAGACCATCCTAGACAACAGTACAACGCCGTCTCTACTAAAAATACAAAAATTAGCTGGGTGTGGTGGTAGGCACCTGCAATCTCAGCTACTTGGGAGGCTGAAGCAGGAGAATCATTCGTTTGAACCCAGGAGGCGGAGGCTGCAGTGAGCTGAGATCGTGCCATTGCACTCCAGCCTGGTGACAGTGCTAAGACTCCGCCTCAAAAAAAAAAAAAAAAAAAAGATTTGGCAAGGTAAATAGAAAGTGCAAACCCAAGGGGACTCTAAATAGCTTTGCATTTCCCTCAGTGCCCTTCTCTCTCCAGTGACAGGAAGCAAACAAGGGACATTTGCAAATAACAGGGGACAGATTTTACCTGCTTGTGGTGCCCCAGACTTGATTGCCGCTTGCTGTGAGTGGAATGAAGAGAAGACATTTCGAAGGAGCATGCAGAAGGCCCATGGTGGCTCCAAATGGACAGCACTCTGCCCACCGAGTAGGGCAGAGAACAGAAGACCTTATCTGCTATGGAGGATGGAGACCGCAACCCTTTCAAGCCCTGTGTAAACTGGGTCATGAAGAGCCTCTGCATGGTAGGCATGTGGCTGGAGAAGTTCCGTTTTTTTGTCCAGATTCGGTAACATCCCGGGGAACAAAGTGCTAGAAGTGTGTGAAGGCCAAGGACAGAGCAGTTGGCTCTGGTCTGGACTATGGCAGTGCCTCCATAGTCTTGGAGAGGAACTGGAGGCTGAAGAGGAGCCTGAGTGTGGGTCTGACTACGGACGCCAGTGTCTTCCCTGAATGTGGCCATCCCAGGGCAACCGTGGGACAAGAAGAAAGAAAAGGTCCACTTGGGAGGTTGAGACGGGCACTGGAAGGCCTCTCCTAAGGCAAGCCTTGCCGGAGCACAGTGCTCAGGAAAAGTCCTTGAGGACTCAGTCGTGCAATCTGAGCTGGATGATTTCACATGAAAGGATACTGGGAAGATTTCAGAACCAAACAGCAGTGACGGCATCTTGCTCAAATCTATGAAGCTCATCTTGATGGATTCGAGAGAATAAAGTGCCATGGGCTTACTGTTAGGCCTCTTATCCCATCCACTAGCTGCCAAATATGGATTCAGCTGTGCTGTGTTATACGAAAATCCGTCCAGGAGCCTTTTGTATCTGAGGCGCTTATAGCTTTTGGCCATTGGAAGAAGTTCAGAGGAACACCGTCGGTATCTTAGTTTCTGAGTCTTCATGGCTGGGGCCAGTTTGGAGGCAAGGATGGACAGCTTGTTTAGTAAGGCTGATTCTTTGGTAGGCTTCCTAAAATTCGGGCTCCTCAAGGGATGGCATGGTATAGTCGTCTGCTTTGGTATGTGGCTAATCAAGCTCTTGGTAGGTGCTGTTTCAGGTTCTAATCGTGTAGGTGCAGACACAGTACACAAACTGAGAAGTCTGTGTGCTTTTGTTGGGATGGGATCGGAGGAACTCTTTAAAAAGGCAGAACTTCTGATTTTACCTATTTTTCTCCCCCACACTGTTTTGCTCCTGACTGGAAACTTTCTTACAAGTTCGATGGGGCTGCTTCTTTAAAGGAAGCATTTCTTTCTTTGCAAAGGCACCACGTATTTGATCACACCCAGTAGAGGAGGGGTCTTGTGCTTTCTGAGGGGCACCAAGAAGGCAAGAACCTGTGCATGACTCAATGTCCTTCTTTAATGGATGATGTAAGCTTTCCTCCTTCTGGTCTTCTAACGTCTGAGTCCGTCCCACAATGCTGTTCTTGGCCAGCTGTGCTAGGGTGATTTCATTCATCATGGTGGACTCATCTTTGTCAACCTTAGGTTGGTTCTTATTTTGTGCATCATCTAACAACAGACTAGATGATATGCATTGTTCCGATATCATATGTGCTTCCTTTTGATGTATATATTCCTCTTCTTTCTGCAACGTGTAGTCCAAAACCTCAGGGCTCTGCTGTATTTCACCGTGACTAAGCATCTTCTGGCATTTAATGTGGGTCTGAGAGATGTTCACATGATCGCCACCGCCAGCTTCTCTGGTAACCATCTCCTCAGATTGCTCCCCCAGCAGTTAAGTCACCCGGTGGTCCCCTTTGATGCTCTTGAGTTTCTTCTCCTTTCACTTTAGTTTTTGTTTTCACTGTCAAAGGCAAATATCTGTCAGAGGAATTCCCGTGAGAGTGACAAGCATTGCAAGCATTCTTTTCCACATAGGTACATATGCTGTCTCCGTCACTAGAATTACTCCTATCTCTTGATACTCCTTCCTTCATCTCAGGAAGGACTGTGCAGTCCTTTACATTTTCACAAAGCATTTCACCATCTTTTGGTTTAAAAAGATTTTTCAGGTCAGTTTCTTCACTGTTAATATTAGTTTCTGAATTTTCTTGAGAAGGCATTATTTCAATGGATTTCAGGATTCCTAGGGAACCAGAGCTCTCATCGTGGCAAGACATTAACTCTTTTGAGGAAATTCCAAAGGTACTTTTGTTGCCAAACTCAGAGCTGATTTCTAGTCTTGATCCTTCAGTCATTTCTTGTGTTTCTCTGAGAGATGTTTCTTTATCTTGCTGTCCATAATGGATGTGATTTAAAGACACATTTACTCTGTCCAATATTCTTATATTTGGTTCATGATCTGTAACAGACTCCATCTCATGAGCACAAGAGTCTGGACACTTTTCCATTTCACAGTCTTTTAAAGATCTGCATACATTTTCTTCATATGATTTTTTTAGTTCAAGAAAGCCCACTATAGAAGCAGCAGCATCTGAGAAATCGGAGTCCTGGCCAATTGTTCCTATATGGACAGCATCCAGTTCTCTTTGATACAAGGTACTCCTTGAGTCCTCTTGGAATGCCAGTCTCTCCTGCCTTGCACAATCCAGTGGATTAGATGCTTTAACGTCCAGCACATCTTCTGTAGGCTTATTACTACAGTCTGTGTAGACGATATTTACCATACCTTCTGTGGACTCATCACAACCAGAAATCTTGACAAAGTCTCCTTTCAAATTGCCTTTTTTTGGACTACCATAAGGTAGTGAGTCATTACTGCCTGAGCTGACCAGCAGATCTTTTTTGTTGCGGCTTACCTCTCCCTGAAGCTTGGTGACAGTCTCTCTCTGGTCACTACCTAGTGTCTCCTTAGCTGACTGACCTTCACTTCTGCATTCATCTGGTCTGTTTTGGTTACTCTGAGAGTCAAGGACTTCATCTGCCTTATGATCGACCTGATTGAGCATTTCAACTGCTTTTACGTTTTTAAAACTGGAGAACATAACAGGAGGAGACTGGTCCAATATTTTTTCAGGACTTGGAATGTTTACAGTCTGGTTTAGTTCTTGTATAGCATGATCAGAGATGTTATACTTACAAAATACAGTTTCTTTGGATATATCCTGCTCCTTTCCTTCCAGTCCTTCCTCACTGGGTTTGATATTACTCGAGGTGTGAATGGTTTTGTTTGAAATTCCACTATTTAACAAGTCTGCTGTCATTTTGTTTCTGATCTTGTCTCCTGGAAGGCTGCCATTAGTTTCTTTCCCATCAAGTTCCCTTTCCTCTGATATATAACTCACTTTACAGCTGCTTTTTCCGCAGAGTCTCCTGCTCCTTGGCAGTGGTGATGACTGTGCTGAAATGCATTTTTATATTTTGTTATCAAAGAGTTATCAACTTGCAGGTTGATTTTGCTGGACTTGAAAGCAGCACAAGCAGAACACATGTTTTCTTCAGATACATGTTTTCTTATACAATGACAGCTAGAGATATCCTGAGATTGAACACTGTGACATTCTATGACAGAGACCACTTGAGGAAAGCCAGCTGCTTCTCTCTTATTTGAAAGAAGCCTGGAATGTAGAGCTTTTGTTCCTGAATCAGCCATTTCTTTTTTTCTCTCTAGGCTTACTGGTTTGATGTTTAAGGTGGGGACTGTTTGAAGAGGCACCACAGGTTTTATTACCTGGTGAAGAGATATCTTTCATTTTTGTCTGAACGGAACGGTTTGTTTATCAGCAGTGACATCTGCTCCACCCTCTAATGGAGGATGATGGCTCTGTTGGGCATCTTTGCCTCTTTTTAAAGGCATCTCTTTGTTTAAATGCATTACAGAGTCAGTTGGCAACTTTGCATGGTCTTGAGAATTAAGGGACACTTGTTGATTTAAAACACATTCACTTTCTACTTTGTTTACAACCAGTTCATTGGTACAAGAAAGTTCATTCATCTCACAAGCTATGCTCTGTTCATCTAAAAGTGGAATATCATCATGTGAGGTCTGTATAACTTTTTCTGACTCAGGTCTGTAATCAAATTCTGGGGATGGTGGTAACAGAGCAGTACCTTTCTTGGGTTTTAATACCTCACTTATAGGACTTATCTGATCCTCTGGCATTAAACTCACAATGGATTTTCTTTCAAACAGAAAATCATTACATGATGCTTCATTTAACTGGGTGTTGCTTTCCAGATTTCTCTGGATAGTGACTAAGGAGTTATAGTTTTTAGTGTAAAAAGATTTACTTAATAAACTGGGCTCTATAGGGGTTGCCTGTTCTGACTCTTCAATCTGCATCAAGGAGGAAAAACTGCTTTCTTCAGAGTATCTACCTGGATGGCTCATATTAGTAAAAGTTTCTTTATGGTCCTCAGGGTGTGTTAAGTTACCTTGAACATGTAAAGTAATTTTCAAATCATTCTTACTTAACATTACTTCTGTGGCTTCAGTAAAAGAATTGGGCATTAAAGAACTACAGCTCCCTGTATGGAGACTGTCTCGAATGCAACAGTTATTGTGGATGTTTTCTTTTGAGGAAACAACAGGCTCTTTTTCACCAGATGGATCACTAATCTCCTTTTCTGGTTGCCTGGCATTAATAACAAAAGGTCCACCTCTTTCACTCCTGGGAATCAAAAGCTGTTCTTTATTTTTTTCTCTAGAAGGCAAGTTCTTCCTTTGATCATCTCCCCCATAAAAATAAGAATAGTCTGTCTTTTCAGCAGATCTCTTTAGCAAACCACCACCTTCAAAACCACAGTTTTCTAAGGATACTGTTCTGGATTCTGGACCAGACAAGTCTGATGTGAAACACGAAACTTCACCGTCTTCTTTCAAGGGGCTTGTGGCTGTGGGACTATCACATGCAGAACTGGGTTGTTCATTACGGTGGCCATGAATTTGTTGGTGATTGTCATCTGCCTCACAGACAAGGTTTAGTTTACACAACTCTTCCTTCCTATTGTCCACATTAGAAATGGCACTATTTCCTGGTAATGACAACCAAGGACAACTTTTTAATTCTTCACATTCTTCTTCTTTAGGAGTTGCTTCTGTTAATCCAGGGTCCACAAAGGTTAAAGGTTCTAGGGTAACTAATGTGCTGGTTTCTGAAACCTCATCACTGGTCATGATTTTGTCTACCTCTGGGAATTCGCTGCATCCAGCTGAGAGATCGTCCAGCTGAGAGATCACACTGCCATTTTTGTGTCCTTCATTATTATTCATCTTAGTCCCACTGGTCTTCATACCTTGTACTTCGGTAGACTTTAGCAGAGTTTCAGCTGTAATCTGTATATTTCCTTCTGCGTAAGAGAATTAAATCCAAATCAATATGCAGTAATAAAAAATCATTTGCTCTGCCTTCATGCATTTTATTATGCTATACTATCAAGGGCAACAAGAAGACCCAACTCAAAAAGAACTGAAAAGTTAGCATGTTATATCATTGATTTTGTTCTTCTCTGAAAATATGACAGAGGGCCAAAGTGTATCTGGCAGAAACAGGTAATTTTCTTGCTTTGTTTTTTTTGAGACAGAGTGTTACTCTGTCGCCAGGCAGGAGTGCAGTGGCACGATCTTGGCTCACTGCAACCTCCACTTCCTGGGTTCAAGTGATTCCCCTGCCTCAGCCTCCCGAGTAGCTGAGACTACAGGGGTGCACCACCAGGCCCGGCTAATTTTTGGTTATTTCAGTAGAGATGGGGTTTCACCATGTTGGCCAGGATGGTCTTGATCTCCTGATCTTGTGATCTGCCCACCTTGGCCTCCCAAAGTGCTGGGATTACAGGCGTGAGCTGCTGCACCAGGTGAAAGGTAATTTTCAACAAATGCCTCTTGCTGAAAGTTACACAGCATTCACAGATCAATGCTAGACAACTGAATAAAACATAGAAACATGTCCCTATGTTGTATTCTCATTCAATCTTAAGAAGCTTTTATTTTTCAGTCTTAAGAAGCTTTTATTTTGGGCCAGGCTCGGTGGCTCATGCCTGTAATCCCAGCACTTTGGGAGGCCGAGGTGGGTGGATCATGAGCTCAGGAGTTCGAGACCAGCCTGACCAACATGGTGAAACCCCATCTCTACTAAAAACACAAAAATTAGCTGCACATGGTAGGCATTCACCTGTAATAACAGTTACTCAGGAGGCTGAGGCAGAAGAATCACTTGAACCTGAGAGACAGATATTGCAGTCAGCTGAGATCATGCCACTGCGCTCCAGCCTCAGAGTGAGACTCTGCCTCAGAGGGAAAAAAAAAAAGGCTTTTATTTTAAAACATTAATAGAGCAGACTCACAATAATAGCTTACTTTACTAGATGACCATTCTCTCATCACTGAAATTAGATGTCACAGAAAACTCAGTCTTTGGAAAAACCAACTATACATAAAACTTTATTTTTTTCAGACAGAGTCTTGCTCTGTTGCCCATGCTGGAGTACAGTAGTGTGATCTTGGCTCACTGAAACCTCTGCCTCCTGGGCCCAAACGATTCTTCTGCCTCAGCCTCCCGAGTAGCTGGGATTATAGGTGCCCGCAACCACACTCAGCTAATTTTTTTATTGACTGAGTCCCGCTCTTGCCACCTAGGCTCTAGTACAGTGGGATGATTTTGGCTCACTGCAACCTCCGCCTCCCGGGTTCAAGCAATTCTTCTGCCTCAGTCTCCTGAGTAGCTGGGATTATACAGGCGCCTACCACCATGCCCGGCTAATTTTTGTATTTTTAGTAGAGATGGGGTTTTGCCATGTTGGCCAGGCTGGTCTCAAACTCCTGACCTCAGGTGATCCACCCACTTCAGCCTCCCAAAGTGCTGAGATTACAGGCGTGAGCCACCGCACCCAGCCATTTTTTTGTATTTTTACTAGAGACGGGGTTTCACCATATTAGCCAGGCTGGTCTAAAATTCCAACCTCAGATGATCTATTAGTTTTGTCCCTCTAAGAGAACCCTGACTATACACATGAACATGTGTATATGTATGGGTATATGTACCCGATACATGTGTATGTGTGTGTATATATATATATATACACACACGCACACAGACACACACACATATATATAACAGGATACCTGTATTAAACAGAAAAAGCAAAATGCAAATCTATTTAAAGATCGGCCAAGTGCGGTGATTGTGCCTGTAATCCTAGTACTTTGGGAGGCCGAGGTGGGTGGCCATTTGAGGCCAGGAGTTTGAGAGTAGCCTGGTCAACATGACACCCCGTCAGTACTGAAAATACAAAAATTACCTGGGCATGGTGGCACATACCTGTAACCCCACCTACTCGGGAAGCTGAGGCAGGAGAATCACTTGAACCCAGGAGGTGAAAGTTCCAGTGAGCCGAGATGGTGCCACTACACTCCAGCCTGGGTGACAGAGTGAAACTCCATCTTAAAACACAAAACAAAACAAAACAAAAAAAACTAATTCTTGGCTGGGTGCAGTACCTTACAGCTGTGATCCCAGCACTTTGGGAGGCTGAGGCAGGAGGAATGCTTGAGCCCAGAAGTTTGAACCAGGCTGGGCAACACATGGAGACTCTGTCTCTACAAAAATTTTAAAGAAAAAAAATTGGCTTGGCGTGGTGGTGCATGCCTTTAGTCCCAGCTACTTGGAAGGCTGAGGCAGGGGGGATTACTTGAGCCCAGGAGGTCAAGCCTGCAATGAGCCGTGATTGCACCACTGCACTCCAGCTTGGGTGACAAGAGTAAGTGACCCTGAAACTCCGTGAGGGTAAGGATCTTGTTTTGTTCTCTTCTTTATGGTTCAGCATAATCCCTGGTATATAAAAGCACAAGAGCACTTAGTAAATATTCATAAAATTAATGACTGAATACAGTTAGGTCAAATAAACAAATGATATTAATACTGAGTTTCTAGGGCTTCCCCTGTCCCTTTCTCAATAGATCCTGAGAGCAGCAATTACTAAGAGAAAGAGCCCTGACTGAAGCCAGACCAGTTAAACTTCTATCATGGATGTGTGATACTTTTTTTTGAGATGGGGTCTTGCTTTGTTGCCTAGGCTGGAGTGCAGTGTTGTCATCATGACTTGCTGCAGCCTCCAACTCCTGGGCTCAGGTGATCCTCCCACTTCAGCCCCGCAAGGAGTTGGGACTACAGGCACATGTCACCATGCCTGGCTAATTTTTATATTTTTTGTAGAAACGGGTTAGTTATCTTGCCTAGACTGGCCTCGAACTCCTGAGCTCAAGCAATCCTCCCGCCTCAGCCTCCCAAAGTGCTGGAATCAGGCGTGAGCCACTGTGCCCTGCGGATCTGTGATACTTACCTAATTCTTAGTTTTTTCCTTTGTAAAAACTGGGGAAAGTACATTTACCTCAGTGCTGCACTGAGGATTCAATGAAATAATGCATGTAAGATGCCACGTGGGACAGTGGCTGGCATATAAAAGGTGCCTTTCCTTTGCTCTGCCTTTTTTTTTTTGAGACATCCTCGTACTGTCACCTAGGCTGGAGTGCAATGGTGTGATCTCAGCTCATTTTAATCTCTGCCTCCCGGGTTCAAGCGATTCTCCTGCCTGAGCCTCCCAAGTCGCCCCCGCCACCATGTCCAGCTATTTTTTTGTATTTCTTTTAGTAGAGACGGGGTTTCACAATGTCGGCCCGGCTGATCTCAAACTCCATCTTGTGATCCACCCACCTCAACCTCCCAAAGTGCTGGGATTACAGGTATCAGTCACCAAGCCTGGCCTGCTCTGCATTTTTTTTTATTTTACTGAACTTGAGATCAGTTAAAATGGAGTAACTAGGCTAGATATAGCATTTTAAAATGTTTGGAGTCAGCAAATATTAGATTGACAAATACATACTGCAAGCCACAGGTTTTTAGATACCAATCATTTAAAAAGGCAGCCTCAAAATCCTGATTCAACACACAGTATTTATCACTGTGAAACTAGCCTACTCTCCCTATCACAGCAAACGATGCTACCCTATTCAAGAATTTCTAAGTACATGGCCGGACACGGTAGCTCACACCTGTAATCCCAGCACTTTGGGAGGCAGAGGTGGGCAGATCACTTGTCAGGAGTTCAAGACCAGCCTGGCCAACATGGTGAAACCTTGTCTCTAGTAAAAATACAAGAAAATTAGCCATGTATGGTGGCGGGCACCTGTAATCCCAGCTACTTGGGAGGCAGAGGCAGGAGAATCTCTTGAGCCCAGGAGGCTAAGGTTGCAATGAGCCAAGATCATGCCACTGCACTGCAGCCTGGGTGACAGAAAGAAAAAAAAAAAAGAAAACTTAAATCTGGGGCAGAGTGAAGATTTTGGTAGCTGGGGCCCTGGAGACAAACTAGATTTCTAAGGGGCATCATTCAGTTCTTAATCCCATAGTAAAGATAACGTAGCAGATGCCTGACCTTGGTAAAGCAAGCCGATATGCTGGCCACACTACAGAAGAGCATGTGAGTCTGTTCAAATGAAATCCATGGTGATGGCATATATTGCTCATGCTCCCACGGCTCAACATCTTCACAGACTTGTCTCCATAGAACCTTCTTCTCTGGCTTGCTATGACTGGCTTTGACTTTGGACAGTTGAGCTTGCTTCCTCACGTGCAACACAGAAATACCCTGGAAGGTTCTTGGGGGACTGAATGAACTAAGCCATTGCTGCTAAAAACTCTAATAGAGCTGATTTCAAGCTCCCCTATACCAAACTGAGACCCTTATACACGGGTTGGGGGAGAAAAAAAAATCAAATATTTTACCAATTTAAGTCATTAAATAAGCATGATTCTAGAAGACGAAGAAAAGTGCCACAGAGTGATTTAGCTGAAGACATTATTCAGGAGAGCTCATCTTATCAGTGTCCAATGCGGACCAGCTTTTTCACTGGAGAGCAGCCAGGTAATTTTGAAAAGGCACATTTCCAAGCAGAAAATAACTCTGGTTCTCCTGTTTAAAAGGCCAGTTCAGTGGTTAAATGAAAGTGTAATTCAAAAGACATTAAATTCTGTTATAAGATGTGGGCAAAAATATACCAAAGACTGAATATAGCAATGCTGGAGCCCCATTAAAAAGATCTTTGGGGGGTGGGGTTAGGGGGCCACTAAACTACATCCCTAAGATGCAAGGTGAGATTTATGTACAAAACAACATTTCTCATTTTCAGAGGAATGTCCTTTAATCTATATTGGGCAGTCAAACCTTTGAGCCACGGAGGAAATCTGTAGCAGCAGGAAGCAGGGTGATAAACTGGGACAAATGTCCTTTTTCATAAGGATGATCATATGTGCTTCCTTTCTATCCAGGCTGCCAAGAAGCTAAGTGTCAAATGTGATGATTTATCACAGTAACAAAATGTTCACATAATTTAATGCAAGGGTCCTCAACCCTGGGCCACGGACCAGTACCCATCCTTGGTCTGCTGGGAATCGGGCCGCACAGCAGGAGGTGAGCGGCAGGCAAGTGAGCAAAGTTTCATCTGTATTTACAGCTGCTCCCCATTGCTTGCATTACTGCTTGAGCCCCGCCTCCTGTCAGATAAATAGCGCAGCATTAGATTCTCATAGGAGTGCGAACCCTATTGTGAACTGCACATGCAAAGGATCTAGGTTTCGAGCTCTTTATGAGAATCTAATGCCTGATGATCTGTCATTGTCTTCCATCACTCCCAGAGGGGACCACCTGGTTGTAAGAAAACAAGCTCAGGGCTCCCATTGATTCTACATTACAGGCAGTTGTATAGTTTCACTATATATTACAATGTAATAATAATAATAGAAATAAAGTACAATAAATGCAATGCACGTGAATCATCCTGAAACCATCCACCCCACCGAATCCGTGGAAAAACTGTCTTCCATGAAACCAGTCCCTGACTCCAAAAATGTCCTGGACAACTGATTTAGCATATTCATTTTCTCTTTGTGAGGTTCTGATTATACTATATTATATTATTTATTTAGTGAAACAGGGTCTTGCTCTGTTGTCCAGGCTGGAGTACAGTGGTGTGATCACAGCTCACTATAGCTTCAACCTCCCACCAGGACTCAAGTGATCCTCTTGCCTTAGCCTCCTGAGGAGGAGCTGGGACCACAGGCATGTGCCGCCATGTTAATTTTTGTATTTTCTGTAGTGAAGGGGTTTCGCCATGTTGTCCAGGCTAGTCTTGAACTCTTGGGCTCAAGCAATCCTCCCACCTTGGCCTCCCAAAATGCTGGGATTACAGATGTGAGCCAGTGTGCCCAGCCTGATTATTCTATATTAGCTTTAATTAACACACAGTCCTCTCTAAATTTACCTAAGATTATTTTTAGCCTTGGGGTGAAGAGAATCTTATCTCAGCTACTCACTTTTGGACCTCAACTTCCTCCTCAATCAATTAATCTAAAAGTAATTACCTCACATCTCTATCCCCCAATCATTGTTTTGAGGAGCAAAAAGAGGTAATAAAACTGCCTTGAAAACTCTCAAGGTGACCTGGAGTAAACATTTTCTCTCATCCCTAACCCTACAGAACAAAAATAGGATACACTACCACACGCTGAACTATACTGGGTACATTCCTCCCCTGTCCCAGTTAACCCTTCTAAACAGACAAATATAGTATATTTGATGATATAAAATCTAATAAAGGTCCAACACAATCAAAAGAAAGGGGCTCGCTGGGTGTGGTAGCTCATGCCTGTAATCCTGCACTTTGTGGGGCAGAGGCGAGAGGATCACTTGAGCCCAAGAGTTCCAGACTAGCCTGGGCAACATGGTGAGACCATGCCTCTACAAAAAAAAACATAAAAATGTAGGCATGGTGGTTTGCACCTGTAGTCCCAGGTACTCAGGAGGCCGAGGTATGAAGATCTCTTGAGCCCTGGAAGTTGAGGCTGCATTAAGCTGTGCAAGGACATCTATGGGCAATACTAAGCTATAATCTATACTGAAGTTACAGTTTCTATAGTTAAGTCCACCTTACAAGGCAGGGACTTATAACCCTTATATTCTCCATGCAAAATGGAAACGGAACTAAAACAGTATTTGTAGTAAATGGAAAAAGGAAGAGATTTGAGAGAAATAAATACCTTTGCTCCTTAGAAAATCTTCAGGAAGGTCCACGTGTAAAAGTTCTTTGCTAGACTGCATCAGGATATCCTCCTGTAGTAAGAAAATCCAGTGGTCAAGGGGGGATTCAGAAGATTCTGAGCTCATGAATATTCTTCTTCTTCTTCTTTTTTTTTTTTTTTTGAGGCAGAGTCTTTCTTGGTTCCCCTGGCTGAAGTGCATGGTGAGATCTTGGCTCACTGCAACCTCCACTTCCCAGGTTCAAGCTATTTTCCTGTCTCCGTCTCCTGAATAGATGGGATTACAGGCACCTGCCACCACATCTGGCTAATTTTTATATTTTTAGTACAGATAGGGTTTCACCATGTTGGTCAGGCTGGTCTTGAACTCCTGACCTCAACTGATCTACCCACCTCCACCTCCCAAAGTGCTAGGATTACAGGTGTGAGCCACCATGCCTGGCTAAATATTAGTTATTTTTAAGAGACTTCTTTATGACTTTGGGAAATTGGCCAGCAGTCACAAAGATTGTGCACTGAAAGAAACCTCAAATTTAAGTAAGTGTAAACAATAAAAATTTCTACTTATCTAGAATTTGAGTTTGAAAGCTTTTTAAAATTGTGACAATAACAGAGGTCTAAAAAAATGTTAATGTGCAGATCCAAACAAAACCCTATATATGCCTTCTGAGTCAAGAAACAAATGGTTGGAATATACAATCCAAACAAAACCCTATATATGCCTTCTGAGTCAAGAAACAAATGGCTGGAATATACTTTCAATTTCATTTGAAAGAAAAATATCAAGAAATCAGATGTATCTCAATCCTTAATCATTCTAGATATCATAAATTCAACCCCCTTCATTGGAGGAGAAGTGGAAAATTGATTATACCACCAATGATGACCAGTATTAGGCTGGGTATGGCAGTTCGCACCTGTAATCCAAGCACTTTAGGAGGCTAAGGCAGGTGCATCACTTGAGATCAGAAGTTCGAGACCAGTTTGGCCAACATAGTGAAACCCAATCTCTACTAAAAATACAAAAATTAGCCAGGTATGCTGGCGGGTGCCTGTATAATCCCAGCTACTTGGGAGGCTGAGGCAGGAGAATCACTTTAACCTGGGAGGCAGAGGTCGCAGTGAGCTGAGATCATGCCACTGTACTTCAGCCTGGGCGACAGAGTGAGACGCTGTCTCAAAAAACAGACAACCAGTTTCTTCCTAAAGAAGAAATTAGGCTGGGCCCAGTGGCTCACACCTGTAATCCTAGTACTTTGGGAGGCTGAGGCAGGTGGATCACAAGGTCAAGAGATCAAGACCATCCTGGCCAACATGGTGAAACCCCATCTCTACTAAAAATACAAAAATTAGCTGGGTATGATGGCATGTGTCTGTAGTCCTAGCTACTCAGGAGGCTGAAGCAGGAGAAATGCTGGAACCTGGGAGGCGAGGCTGCAGTGAGCCAAGATTAAGTCACTACATACCAGCCTGGTGACAGAGCAAGAGTCTCCAAAAAAAAAAAAAAAAGAAAAAGAAAGAAAGAAAAATATTCCGAAAAATAGAAAGAAAGGAATAGTGGCAGAATGTGCACATTGTGGCAACTGCCTCAGAGCCCCAAGATTACTGGCTAGGAGACTGAACCAAAGACAGCTGCTTACACTAAGCATTCCTTCTGGGTCACCTCTTTCCCCCGTCCTAAGCCTTAACGTTTCTTTTCACTTTGATCTAACTGGTAAGTATGAGATTCTGATACTGCACTCATTTAAAGCTATATAAATCAGGCTGGAGGCTGGGAACAGTGGCTTATAACTGTAATCCTAGCACTCTGGGACGCCCAAGTGGGTGGATCACCTGAGGTTGGGAGTTTGAGACCAGTCTGACTAACATGGAGAAACCCCAGCTCTACTGAAAATATAAAATTAGCTGGGTGTGGTCGTGCCACTGCACTCCAGCCTGGTGACAGAGCGAGACTCCATCTCAAAAAAACAAAAAACAAAAAACAAAAAATCAGGTCGGGCATGACAAATCACCTGAGATCAGGAGCTCGAGACCAGCCTGGCTAACATGGCAAAACCTTGTCTCTACTAAAAATAAAAAAATTAGCCAGGCGTTGTGGCACATGCCTGTAGTCCCAGCTACTCAGGAGGCTAAGGCAGGAGAATCGATTGAACCCACGAGGCACAGGTTGAAGTGAGCCAAGCCTGTGCACGATCTCAGCTCACTGCAACCTCCGCCTCCCAGGTTCAAGCAATTCTGCTGCCTCAGTCTCCCACGCCCAGCTAATTTTTTTGTTGTTGTTTGTTTGTTTTTTTGGGTAGAGATGAGGGTTTTACCATATTGGCCATTCTGGCCTTGAACTCCTGACCTAATGATCCACCTGCCTCAGCCTCCCAAAATGCTGGGATTACAGATGTGAACCACCACGCCTGGCTGGTAAGATAAATGTTCACACAAATCCTTCTCTCAACATCAAATGACATAATTGCTAGCAATTATGTTTTTTTTTTCCTTTTTTAGACTTTGTCACCAGGCTGGAGTGCAGTGGTATGATCTCGGCTCACTGCAACCTCCGCCTTCTGGGTTCAAGCGATTCTCCTGCCTCAACCTTCCAAGTAGCTGGGACTACAGGCATGCGTCACCATGCCCAGCTAATTTTTCTATTTTTAGTAGAGACGGTGTTTCACCATGGTAGTCAGACTGGTCTCTAACTCTTGACCTTGTGATCTGTCTGCCCAAAGTGCTAGGACTATAGGCGTGAAGCCACCATACCTGGCTGTTTTTGTTTTTGAGACAGGTCCTTGTAAACAAAGTTGCTGGGAAGTAAAAAAAACAAAAAACAAAAAACAAAAAAAAAAGAGACAGGTCTTGCTCTGTTGCCCAGGATAGAGTGTAGTAGTGCAATCACAGCTTACTGCAGCCTCAATATCCTGGGCTCAAGTGATTCTCTCACCTTGGCCTACCAAAGTGTTGGGATTACAGGTGTGGCCACCACACCCAGCCTGGCAAGGTAGTTTGAATCTCCTTCGTTTTAAATCCTCGTATATCTCTGAGCCTGGAGCACTGGTTGTAACTAGACCCCTCTGAGCTCTTCCAAATCTGAGCTTCCCAAACTGGAGGCAGAGGCAGATTAGTGAGGGAAGGTCAGCAATGGTTCCTCTATCGATGGGATCTCCTGTACACTAAATTACGCAATTGTAGGGCCAAATTTCGAAACAAATGAGATACTTCCTACTTCCTGACATTTGTGAAAGTAGCCATTATTACTTTCATAGTTTAAAATGCTCCGAAATGAAAGAAACTCTTTTATCTCTAGATGGCTCTCTCAGTTTCCTACACTTGCATATCTAGAAAGAACAACTGTAAAACAGTAACTTTAAATCACCTTTGCACAGCTTAAAATGGAATTTTCCTCTACATATTTTAATTCAGAGCAACACTGGTGACTTCAAGTAGGTATTGCTCATGTTAGCTGGTAAGGCATGTAACATTCTTCCACAATGAATTATCCAAAAGAATTGCTGAAATAATTAAAAAGAAAGTTCTATCTTAAGTCTCAGCAATGTGCTTTGGATAACTTTCTGTCACATACTTTTTATAACATACGACGAGAACCATCAGCAAACCATCACTGGGGGGGAAATAGTGCTCTGGGAGACCCAGAGAACAGCTTATGGCCACCAATGCTCTAACTGTGTCCATGAAGTGTAGATTCTTCACCTGAAATCACTGAAAATTGAATTCTTCCCAACAAGATTTCCTTTTAAGCAAATAGCAAGCTCCTTTACACTACTGCAAATTTCCCCTAGGATCAAAGACTCCCAGATTAGAAGTAGTAAGCTTAACGGGTACTTAATGCAACAACCTTGCTTTTAAGTAAATTCATCTAAATTACACAAGACTGGGTCTTTCACGAACACACCATTAAAAATCAAGATTCTCCAACAGCCTAACATCCTTCAAGTGATCAGCAGCTTGTGCTTCCTTAATGTTCCTTCTCCATATACCTTCAAATAGCTGTTAAAAAATGTATACTAGGCTTTTGAATGTTACAGTTAAAAGACAATTCAGATCGTGCCACTGCACTCCAGCCTGGGTGACAGAGAAGACTCCATCTTCAAAAAAAAAATTCAGAATTTTTTCTGTGCTTGAGTTGATCACAACTAATGTATTGTATCCTAGAACCAAAGCATTTACAACATATTCAACCCAGGTAGGTCTACTATATGGGAGAAAAATATAGAAAAAGTTTATGTATTTTGGCCAGGCACGGTGGCTCACATCTGTAATCCCAGCACTTTGGGAGGCTGAGGTGGGCGGATCACCGAGCTTGGGAGTTCGAGACCAGCCTGACCAACAAGGAGAAACCCGTCTCTACTAAAAGTACAAAATTAGCCAGGCGTGGTGGCGTATGCCTGTAATCCCAGTTACTCGGGAGGCTGAGGCATAAGAATTGCTTGAACCTGGGAGGCAGAGGTTGTAGTGAGCTAAGATTATGCCACTGCACTCCAGCCTGGGCAACAAGAGTGAAACTCTATCTCAAAAAAACGAAAAATTCAGTTTTGAGACCATCTCACATCCCAGTTGTCTAGTTAGTTATTTTTCAAGCATGAAGTTAGAACTATAACAAAAGATATACTTACAGAAGTGCCAGTTCCTCCTACCCTTTTTTTTTTAAATGCTAAACACCTGCTTTCCTTCCAGGAGTCAGAAATTTGGCTATGTGCCAGGCAGAGGATGTCCATGCAACCAGTCCCCAGTAAAATCCCTGGGCACTGACCCTCTAACAAACTTCCATGGTAGACATTATTTCATATGTGTTGTCACAATTTGTTCCTGGAGGAGGTTAAGTGTGTGTGACCCCGCTAGTAAAGGACTCTTGGAAGCTTACACCGGATTTCCTCTGGACTTTGCTCTATGCCCCCTTCCCTTTTGCTGATTTTCTTTGTATCTTTTCACTGCAATAAATTGTAGCTGTGAGAACAACTAAATGCCAAGTCCTGTGAGTTTCAGCAAATCTCAAAACCTGCATGTGGTTTTGGGGACCCCCGACACACCTGGAAATCACTCCATATCAGCATATAGAGATCTTCCTTATACTTTATTACAGCTGCATAATACTCCATGTATGGACATACCTTACACCATAATTTATTCAACCTCTCCTATATACGGGCATTTAGGCTGTTTACAGTATTTTGCAATTATAAACTGCTGAAAAGAACAACCTTGTGCATATGTATTGTTACACTGCTAGAAGTGCATCTTTTAAGGTAGGGTTTCCTTGAAGTGCTGGGTCAACAGGTCAATGCACCAGTAGTTTTGTTAAATGTTGCCAAATTCTTCAGAAAGGTTGTATCAGTTTGCATTCACACCAGCAATGCATTAGAATGTGTTTCCTCACAGCCTTGCTAACCAGATAACATTGTCATACATTTTCTTTCTTTTTTTTTTTTTTTAGAGACAGGGTTTCTCCATGTTGGTCAGGCAGGTCTTGAACTCCAGACCTCAGGTGATCCACCTGTCTTGGCCTCCCAAAGGGCTGGGATTACAGGTGTAAGCCACCACGCCTGGCCTACATTTTCATTTTCACCCATTTGATAGTCAAAAAGTGGTACCCTTAAAGGGAAAAAAGTGGTCTACCAGGTTAACTTCACACTTCTCTAATTACACATGAGGCTGACCATCTCTTACGTTTAACCACCAAACACACTCTGTCTCTCTCTCTCTCTCTCTCTCTCTCGTATCTTCTCATTTTTCTTTTTCTTTGGAGATGGAGCCTCTCTCTGTCGCCCGGGCTGGAGTACAGTGGCGCGATCTTGGCTCACTGAAACCTCCGCATCCCAGGTTCAAGCAATTCCCTGCCTCAGCCTCCTAAGTAGCTGGGACTACAGGTGCCCACCACCAGACCTGGCTAATTTTTGTATTTTTAGTAGAGATGGGGTTTCACTGTCTTGGCCAGGCTGATCTTGTACTCCTGATCTCATGATCCACCCACTTCAGACTCCCAAGGTGCTGGGATTACAGGCGTGAGCCACCGCGTCCAGCCCAAGTCTTCTCATTTTTCTATTGGGCTTTGGTTCTTCATTTCTCAATTCAAGAGTTCTTTATATATTACAAATATAGGCCCTTTATCTCTGATACACATTGCAAATATGTTCTTCAATTTGTCAGTTGTCTTTTGACTGTCTGATATTTTGCCAATCTAGCAAGAGCTCTTATAAATTGAGATCAGGGGGATGCCTGGGGTTTGCAAATCTTAAACAGTATGCAAATGGTATGTCTGCTTTTCTGAAAGGTTTGCAGTGTTCAGATTTCCAAAGGGTCCTGAGACCTGAGAGTGATCAGGAGCTGCTGCTGCCCACATCTTCCACTGGGCTAACTGTGCCCCACAGGACCACTCTTGTTGAATGACCTCTAAATTCTTGAAGGTTTCTCTCTCTTGACTGCTCTCTTTCACAAGTCAGACACCCAGTGACCTGGCCTCCAAATGCATATTTTCAGGTTGTGTCATAGTGAGAATTCTTATCCATGAATGCATTTCTGGTTTTCTATACCTCTCACACACATGACACCAACAGGAGAGTATAATACTCCAGCTGTGGCCTAACCATCACACAATGACCACCACTTTACAGCCCAGATAACACATTTCCCTTAATGATATTAAGAGCAATTTGGCTTTTCCTGGCACAAAGTCAATTCTAATTGACCTCCTAAAACCTGCAGGTCTTCCGTTTCGGCTTCCCCATAAGTGCTTATGTTTCTTTTCACTTGTGGAGATCACTTTTGAAACCAAGTACAAAACATTAACATTTGTATCTATTAAATTTCATTCTGCTTTATACAATTCAAAATGGAATATACCTCTGGTGGAGCTGGGAGGCAGAAAAGGGATGCTTTTAAAAAAAGAACAGGGGAGGGCTGGGTGTGGTGGCTCACGCCTGTAATCCCAGCACTTAGGGAGGCCAAGGCAGACGGATCACAAGGTCAAGAAATTGAGACCATCCTGGCCAACATGGTGAAACCCCGTCTCTACTAAAAAATACAACAATTAGCTGGGCATGGTGGTGCGCACCTGTAGTCCCAGCTACTTGGGAAGCTGAGGCAGGAGGATTGCTTGAACCGGGGAGGTGGAGGTTGCAGTGAGCCAAGATCTCGCCATTGCACTCCAGCCTGGCGCCTGGTGACAGAGTGAGACTCTGTCTCAAAAGGAAAAAAAAAAACAGGGAGATAGTCATCTAGTTCTTAGGTTGGTTGATATGTAAACACATGCATGTATATGTACGCAGATATAAATACATATATGCATATATGTGTTGTATTCATTACACTTTATGTGTATTACACATGCTTTTATAAAATATTACATTAAGAAACCTTTCTCTCCTGAAGTGGCAGGTCCCTGAATTGGTTAAAAAAAAAAAGAATCTTTTCTTGTTAGACTTAGCCCATCACATCAAGAAGTAACAATAAAAACTTCAGGATCCTTAGTCTTTTACCTATTTAATTATATTTTTAAAAGGGCATCACAGCATAAACTCAGATAACATGTTCAAATGTTACTTAATCCTCGTTCATTCCTAATCATAGTCAATGTATGAAGCCCACTAACAACAATTAACTGGCCTTCACCCTGTGTAAAGAAATGATGTAAGTATTAAGAGCAGAATGGGAGCCTACTCCAGGCAGCCCAAAGAACATGCATTTGTTAGTGGGTCTAGAGCAGGGGTTGGCAAACTACAGCCCTCAGGTCAGCAGGCTGTGCTAATAAATAAAATTTTATTGGAATACAGCCACATTCATTCATTTACGTATTGCCTCTATTCACTTTATGCTACAATAGCAAAGCTGAATTGTTCCAAAAGAGACCATATGTGGCTAGGCCCAGTGGCTCATGTCTGTAATCCCAGCACTTTGAGAGGCTTAGACGGGTGGATCACAGGTCAGGAGTTCGAGACCGGCCTGGTCAACATATTGAAACCCTGTCTCTACTAAAAATACAAAAAATTAGCTGATCGTGGTGGCCGGCGCCTGTAATCCCAGCTACTTGGGAGGCTAAGGCAGGAGAATTGCTTGATCCCAGGAGGTGGAGGTTGCAGTGAGGTGAAATCACACCACTGCACTCCAGCCCGGCGACAGTGCAAGACTCCGTCTCAGAAAAAAAAGGGGAGACCATATAACCTGCAAAGCCTAAAATATTTACTACATGGCCCCTGATAGAAAAAGTTTTCTGACCCCTGGCTTAGAAAACCATCCAGAGTAGAGTTCACTGGGCAGGTACATTCCTTTTAAGAATTTAGAGTGCCTGGCCAGGCATGGTGGCTCACGCCTATAATCCCAGCATTTTGGGAGGCTGAGGCGGGCAGATCATCTGAGGTAAGGAGTTTGAGACCAGCCTGGTCAACATGGTGAAATCCAACCTCTACTAAAACTACAAAAATTAGCTGGGCATAAATAAACAAAACCTAAAAAAAATAAATAAATAATAAAAAAATAAAAATAAAAATGAGCCGGGCATGGTGGAAGGCGCCTGTAATTCTAGCTGCTGAGGCAGAAGAATCGCTTGAACCCGGGAGGCAGAGGTTGCAGTGAGCCGAGATCATGCCACTGCACTCCAGACTGAGCAACACAGTAAGACTCTGTGTCAAAAAAAAGAGGAATTTGGGGGGCTCAGCTTAGTGGCTCATGCCTGTAATCCCAACACTTTAAGAAACTGAGGTGTGAGGATTGCTTGGGCCCAGGAATTTGAGGCCAGCCTAGGCAACATAGTAAGACTGTCTCTATTAAAAAAAAAAAAAAAAAATTTGAGACCATCATACTATCACAGCTCACTATTACTCTCAACTAACCCACCTCTCTGGGTATTTCAAGTGCACATTGGCTTGGCACGGTGGTCCAAGCGTGTAATCCCACCACTTTGGGAGGCTCAGGTGGGTAGATAATGAAGCCAGGAGTTTGAGACCAGCCTGGCCAACACAGTAAAACCCATCTTTACTAAAAATGCAAAAAATTAGCTGGGCACGGTGGTTCATGCTGTAATCACAGTTATTTGGGTGGTTGAGGCAGGAGAATCGCTTGAACCTGGGAGGCAGAGGTTGCAGTGAGCCAAGATTATACCACTGTACTCTTGCCTGGGTGACAGAATGAGACCCTCTCAAAAAAAAAAAAAAAGCCTCCCTTCAAAGGTTTCTCTGTGATACCTCACTTCAATCTACCAAAATGTAAGGACTGAGTATAGATACCATTTCTTAACATCAAATGTTGAAATACCACATGATTTTCAGACTCAACATTCCATATACAGTTGCTGCTTCAGAGAAATGACACTTTTTTAACAACTAAGCACTTCCTCTCTTCAAGTGTCTGATGTGACACAAATGTTTTAAAAGATCATAAAAAAAAGTGAACCTCAAAATCAACATTTTGAAAATGTTTCAAGAATAAATCATAAGCTAACTGTCAGCATCTATATTTTATCAAGAGAAAGCTGTCATTCACCCTCAACTCCTCTGAATCCAGATTTCATTTCTTACCTGACTTGGGCTAATCTTTTCTTCAGCAGCTGTGGAATGTTGATGTGGATCTTCCTTTGTTCCCTCAGAGGGTTCTTTTATAATTTCCGCCTGCCCCCCTTGATCTCTGAAGACCTTTGGCTCCACGCTCTTGCTTCTCTTTGCCCTATCCAAGATACCAGAAGCCACAGAACCTCTTGCTGTGGAGTCCACTAGCCCATATCGCCCAGGCTCACTCCCATGATCCAAGGTCTCATAGTTTTCTTCACAACAACTCTCCGCATGAGTCCTCTGCAGCTCCAAGGGCAATGCCCTACTCTGACTTAAAAGAGAGCTTGAGGCTCCAGGTTTTACATCTGGAATCACACTTGGCTCAGGGTCAGCATGAAGCTCTTTGGAGACGCTTACTGGGAGTTCAGAGTATAATTCCTGTACCACGGCAGACATGGAGGAATCAAGTGGAACTGGCTGAGTCTCTACTCCAGATGACAGCATTAGGGCAGATGTAGATTATGGAGTCAAGTCTTTTACATCAAACGATTCACCCTGACACAAATCAAAGGAAGGGATAAAAGTTTAAAACCTTGATAACTTAGAAAGGCTGCCTCAGTTCAAACTGGCTACAATGAAGAAAATAAACTACTTCAAATGCCAGCATTATCTGGCACCAAAAATTTCTCCTTAATAGACTATGAATTTGTAGAAAAATAAATACCTTAAATTTAATACACATCTGTCTAACCTCAGTTAAAATACTGCCTTATAAACAATTCTCAATTTAAACATGAAGGGCAGCAAATGTAGATGAGAATAAGGCATGTCTAAAGCATCCACGGATAGACCTGATGTAAATTAGAAAATAAAGATGGTTCTGTTTGTTTTCATGGGCATGAACCTCACCTGTTTTGTTCACTACTATATCCCCATGTTATCCCACAGTATTTACTCAGCAAATAATTGTTGAATGAATACATACTGAGGGATTCTGGAAAATTTCATACACAGACTTTTCCTCTTTGAGGGAGGATAGGAAGAAAGTAGAATTCCATTCCTTTACTGCTTACTGAATATTTGAGCTCTCTACACCTAGGCTAGCAAGAGACACTACTAAACCAGCCCTTTTGCAGAATCCTTCCTGATTTTTATCCTGCATCTTGAGATTTTTCAAGTGTTTTCACAATCATCACTCATTTGATTCTCACAACAACTGTTTGAGCTAAGCAGTGTAGCTATTAGCTTCTTGTTATATATCCTAATACCATACCTGAGGAGGTTAAATATGACCTGCCTAAAATATCACATGGTTATCTGAGAGGATGGAGGTGGGGGGTATCTAGAGAGCTTCCACTGTGTTGGTAATGTTTCATTTCCCGTATTGAATGGTAGCAACGGGTTATTTGCTGAAACACTTATATATAAGTAGTTTGTAACACTTTATTATATAAGTAGTCAAAACATACATATACTCAGGACCAGAGTTTCTTGGCTCGTAACTTTTCAGATTTAGTCTATGAAACATGCTGTTTCCACAACAAAATCCACTTTGACCATTCTGATTAGTCTGAATGTTTACAGGCCTTGAAATAAATCTTGCCTAAGGGAAGGGGGGGCGGAATCTGCTTTGACCTGACTAAGGCAGAAATTGGTTAACCAGATGAGATACTTCATGCTTTCATTTTTTTTTGTTTTTGGTTTTGTTGAGATAGGATCTTGCTCTGTCACCCAGGCTAGAGTACAGTAGTGTAATCATTCCTCACTGAAGCCTCCCTCACCCAGACTCAAGTGATCCTCCTGCTTCAGCCTCCTGTAGCTGGTACAGGTACACACCACCACATCTGGCATTTTTTTTTTTTTTAGACAGAATCTTGCTCTGTCGCCCAGGCTGAAGTGCAGTGGCGTGATCTCGGCTCACTGAAACCTCCGCACCCTGGGTTGAAGCACTTCTTCTGCCTCAGCCTTCCAAGCAGCTGGGACTACAGGCGCACGCCACCACACCTGGCTAATTTTTGTGTTTTCAGTAGAGACGGGTTTTCACCATCTTGACTAGGCTGGTCTCGAATTCCAAGCTCATGATCTGCCCGCTTCGGCCTCCCAAAGTGCTGGGATTACAGGCGTGAGCCACAGCGCCCAGTCACACCTGGCTAATTCTTTTTTGGTGGAGACGAAGTTTTGATATGTTGCCAAAGCTGGTCTCCAAATCCTCAGCTCAAGCAATCCTCTTGCTTTCGCCTCCCAAAGTGGTGGAATTACAGGCAGGAGCCACCATGCCTGTAATGTAGTCAAAACAAACACATACTCAGGACCTTGATACTCTTGCAGTACTTTGATACTCTGTAGTACAAGAGTATCAAGTACTCTTAATTAACCAAGAAAAGATTAGTTTTAATGAACCTTCCCAAAGGTAAAAGGAACATAACGTTGGAGGGGTGGGCGGGAGGGGGAAAGAACATAAAGTTGTAATACTAGCTTAAATACTAGAAACGGTAAGAAATAGATTGCTGGTCCATGATGTTTAGGTAACACACAAAGACAAATTTAAAAAACTGAATCCAAAACACTAGGCTGGGCACAGCAGCTCATGCCTGTAATCCCAGCACTTTGGGAGGCCGAGGCAGGTGCATCACTTGAGGTCAGAAGTTCGAAACTAGCCTGGCAAGTATGGGGAAACCCTGTCTCTACTAAAAATACCAAAATTAGCCAGGTGTGGTGGTAGGCTCCTGTAATCCCAGCTACTCAGGAGGCTGAGGCAGAAGAATCCCTTGAACCGGTAGGCAGAGGCTGCAGTGAGCCAAGATCGTGCCACTGCTCTCCAGCCTGGGCAACAAAGAAAGACTCCATCTCAAAGAAAAACATGAACAAACGACAAAACAAAACATTACCAAGGAGAGATAAACTGTATAGGAGAACGAGAATCAAATGAGATTCTAGATGTGAAAAGCTTTCATAAACAGTGCTGTGAGGCTGGGCGTGGAGGCTCATGCTTATAATCCCAGCACTTTGGGAGGCTGAGGTGGGTGGATCATCTGAGGTCAGGAGTTCGAGACCAATCTGACTAACATGGTGAAACCCTGTCTCTACCAAAAGTACAAAAATTTGCCAGGCATGATGGCGGGTGCCTGTAATCCCAGCTACTCAGGTGGCTGAAGCAGGAGAACTGCTTGAACCCGGGAGGCAGAGGTTGCAATGAGCCGAGATTGCGCCACTGCACTCCAGCCTAGGAGACAGAGCAAGACTGTTCTCAAAAACAGTGCTGAGAGACATGCATCCCTTTTAGATCTAGAATCTTCCCCTTTCTCTTTTAGCTCCAGATAGAGAAAGATATTTCTAGCGGCACTTCAGATTTTAGGCCGCGCGCACATGTGTGTGAGTGAGAGAGTGTGTGTGTGTGTGTGTGTGTGTGTGTGTGTGTGTGTGTGTAAGGTGGGGGATGGGGGAGGTTAACAGAGATAATGAGGAATTGCTATTTGATGCCAAAAAATGTAGGAAGTGCTCAGTTTTAATTTGCTTCAGTTTTCCTTTCCCAACAACATACATAGTCCAGTTTTCAGCTGTCACACCACATACAGATTTGAAGAGTAAACGCAGGAAAGGATACTGTATAAGAGCAGATTTGTTGAAGGAGATGGACGCCTTTGGTCTCTGCCACCTTATGCATCTGACCCTGCCTACCACACAAATAAGGGAGTTCTTAAAACTTAATCCTTGACTCCTCCCTTTTTAAACTTCACTTTCTTTCTTTCTTTTTTTTAATTATTATTTTTTTTAAGACAGGGTTTCACTATGTTGGCCAGGCTGGTCTTGAACTCCTTACCTCAGGTGATCCGCTCGCCTTAGCCTCCCAAAGTGCTGAGATTACAGGTGTGAGCCACCACGCCCGGCCTAAACTTCACTTCTTGATAACCTCACCTTTTTCTGCAGCCTCTGTGATGAGGATGACTCAAAACTCTTCCTTTTTATTATTATTATTTTTTGAGAGTCTTGCTCTGTTGCCCAGGCTGGAGTGCAGTGGTGTGATCTCGGCTCACTGCAACCTCTGCCTCTGGGTTCAAGTGATTCTCCTGCCTCAGCCTCTCGAGTAGCTGGGATTACAGGCATGTGCCACCATGTCCGGCTAATTTTTGAATTTTTAGTAGAGATGGGGTTCCACCATGTTGGCCAGGCTGGTCTCGACCTCCTAACCTCAAGTAATCCACCTGCCTTGGCCTCCCAAAGTGCTAGAATTACAGGCGTGAGCCACTGTACCTGGCCTAAACCTCTTCCTTTAAGCACAGAGTTACCATAGGACTCAGCAATTCCCCTCACAGGTATATATGCACAAAACAAATGTCCACATAAAAATTTGTACACAAATGTCCTTAGCAGCACTACTCACAGTAGTAAAAAAGTAGAAACAACCCAAATATCCATCAACTAGTGAACGGATGAACAAAATGTGGTATAGCAATACAATAAAATATTATTCAGCCATAAAAAGGAATGGAGTACTGATACATGTTACGACATGAATGAACCCTGAAGATATTATGCTAAGTGAAAGCCAGTCACAGAAGATCACATATTACAAGAACCCATCTACAGGAATGTCAAGAATAGGGAAATCTTACTATGAACCTAGCTACTAAGTG
Organism: Ateles fusciceps; assembly: GCA_036589455.1. Lineage (NCBI taxonomy): Eukaryota > Metazoa > Chordata > Mammalia > Primates > Atelidae > Ateles > Ateles fusciceps. The sequence continues at coordinate 9,191,031 of JAZHEH010000882.1, read as the reverse complement.
GGGGAGGATCACCTGAGCCCAGGAGTTCAAGATGAGCCTGGACAATATAGTGAGATTTGGTGCCCCCCTGCCAGTGCAAAAAAAAAAAAATAAAGGTAAAAACAAAAGAATAGGCAAATTTGTAATCTACAGGATAGAGACAGAAAGTAAATTAGTAAGAGCTGAGTGCAGTGGCTCACACCTGTGATGGGAGGCTGAGATGGGCAGATCACAAGATCAGGAGATCGAGAACATCTTAGCCACTAACAGGGAGAAACCCCATCTGTACTAAAAACACAAAAATTAGCCAGGTATGATGGCACATGCTTGTAGTCCCAGGTACTCTGGAAGCTGAGGCAAGAGAACCCTTGAACCTGGGAGGTGGAGGTTGCAGTGAGCTGAGATCATGCCACTGCACTTCAGCCTGACGACAAGAGTGAAACTGTCTCAAAAAGAAAAAAAAAAAAGAAAAAGAAAAAAGTAGATTAGTAAGACTGGGATTCTTCGAGAAATCGGGAGTGGCAACTGATGGACACAGTTTCTTTCTGGAGTAATAAAAATGTTCTGAAGTTGATTATGGTGATGGCTATAGAACTCTGTGACCATACCAAAAATCACTGACTTGTACAATTTAAATCAGTCAACTGTATGGCATATGAATTAAATCTTAACAAAGATGATTTTTTTTTTAAAGAAACCTGGTCAGGAGCAGTGGCTCACACCTGTAATCCCAGCACTTTGGGAGGCTGAGGTGGGAAGATCACCTGAGGTCAGGAGTTCCAGACCAGAATGGCCAACATGGTGAAACCCATCTCTACTAAAAATCCAAAAAATTAGCCGGGTGTATTGGCGTGCAGCTGTAATCCCAGCTACACGGGAGGCTGAGAAAAAGAATCACTTGAACCTGGAAGGCAGAGGTTGCAGTGACCTGAGATGGGGCCACTGCACTCCACTGGGTGACACAGTGAGACTCTGTCTCAAAAAAAAAAAAAAAAAAAAAAGAAGAAACCTGACCCTGACCCCAACCTTTCTCTCAACTTCTAGCCTACATTCAAGAGAATGGCAACCCCAGGCTGGGTGTGGTGGCTCATGCCTATAATCCCAGCACTTTGGGAGTCTGAGGCAGGTGGATCACCTGAGGTCGAGAGTTTGAGACTAGCCTGACCAACATGGAGAAACTACTAAAAATACAAAATAATCCGGGCATGGCAGCACATGCCTTTAATCCTAGCTACTTGGGAGGATAAGGCAGGAGAATGGCTTGAACCCAGCAGGCGGAGGTTACAGTGAGCAGAGATTGTGACATTGTACCCTAGCCTGGGCAACAAAAGCAAAAACTCCATCATAAAAAATAAATAAATAAATAAATAAATAAATAAATGGCACTCCCAAAACTTACCATGTTTAATACAGAACTCATTCAATCCATTGAATAATTGAGTCTTTTTACATGAAAAAACAGCTTTGAGAAACAGGATAAATAAGACGTAAATTTACATGCTCATTTCTTTCTTTGTTTTTTTTTTTTTTTTGAGACGGTCTTGCTCTGTCGCCTAGGCTGGAGTGCAGTGATGTCATCTCAGCTCACTGCAACCTCCGTCTCCCAGGTTCAAGTGATTCTCCTGACTCAGCCTTCCGAGAAGCTGGGACTACAGGCGCGAGACACCACACCCAGCTAATTTTTGTATTTTTAGTAGGGACAGGGTTTCACCATGTTGGCCAGGATGGTCTCGATTTCTTGACCTCGTGATCCACCCACCTCAGCCTCCCAAAGTGCTAGGATTACAGGCATGAGCCACCGTGCCCGGCCTTTTTTTTTAAAAAAAAAAAAGAGACAGTGTCGCCAGGCGCGGTGGCTCAGGCCTGTAACCCCAGCACTTTGGGAGGCTGAGTTGGGCAGATCACCTGAGGTCAGGAGTTCAAGACCAGCCTCACCAATATATGGTGAAACCCCACCTTTAAAAAAAAAAAAAAAAAACAGAGACAGTGTCTCACTGTGTTGCCCAGGCTGGAGTGTAGTGGTGCGATCATAGCTCACTATAACCTTGAACAACTGGGCTCAAGCAGTCCTCCTGTCTCAGCCTCCCAAGTAGCTAGGACTACAGGTGTATGCCACCATGCCTGGCTAATTTTTTATTTTTGTAGATAATTTTGTAGGTCTTGTTATGTTTGCCCAGGCTGGTCTCAAACTCCTGGGTTTGAGTGATCCTCCCACCGCAGCCTCTCAAAATGTTGTAATTACAGGCATGAGCCACTGTGATCAGCCACATGCTTATTCTTAATCCTGTTGCTTCTCAGAAAAGGCACCATCATTATTCTAGGACTCAGATTTGAATCCCCAGCCATAACCATATTTGACTTCCCCTCACCATTCAATCAGCATCTGTAGCCTGTGGACTTAACTCCCTGCAGTGTTTTTAGTAAATCCTAGTCCTTTTCATCCCCACAGTTCTAGCTCGAAATTTTGTTCCAAATGTTGCTCCACATAGGGTCATGCACAAATACAGGTATACTGAACAGATCTGTATCATAAAGAGTCAATATTGATAATCACATAAAATGGTTCATCTCTTGACACTCTTGTTTGGACCAAATCCTAAGAATTTTCAACCTCTAAAGCAACGAGGCACATTGGCTGGGAAAGCAAAACAGACTCCCCCTCCTTTTTCTAATGGACCAATTCTGGGTCCTGAAATTTCTGAGCAGAATTGCAGACATGTTACCAAGAACAGCTGGAACCCTCAGAGGTGAAGTGATATTTACATGCAAGCCTACAGCAGTAGGTGAAACTTATTTTCAGCTCACTAGCCACATCATCTATCAAAATATTGGTAATGCTACAAGACTACAGCGGCAGAACCCCATTTTGTGAAGACATTCAAGTTCTTTAAAACTAAATTTCTGAATGCAATGGAGCAATCAAAAAGGATGATGTAGAAATATATTGGGGGCTGGGCATGGTGGCTCATACCTGTAATCCCAGCACTTTGGGAGGCTGAGGTGGGCAGATCATCCTGGCCAATATGGTGACACCCCGTCTCTACTTAAAATATAAAAAGTTGGCTGGGCGTGGCAGCACGTGCCTGTAATCCCAGCTACTTGGGAGGCTGAGGCAGGAGAATCGCTTGAACCCAGGAGGTGGAGGTTGCAGTGAGCCAAGATCACGCCACCGCACTCCAGCCTGGTGACAGAGCTACACTCCGTCTAAAAAATATATATACATACACACATATATATATCTCTCTCTCTCTCTCTCTACATAGTTGTCTGGGACATTTTATTAAACCAAATAAACATCATGACTCTTGTTTTGGTAAACAGATATACACATAGGAAAAATGTTTGAAAGAATATAAGCCAAGGCCAGGTGTGATGGGTGACCACGGCGCCACTGCACTCCAGCCTGGGCAACAGAGGGAGACTCCGTCTCAAAAAAAAAAAAATATCTATATCTATATCTATATATATATCTATATATGTGCACCAAATATCATAGTGTTACCTTGGACAACAGGATCACCAATGACTTATCTGCATGTTGAACTTTTTTTTGAGACAGGGTCTCGCTCTGTGGCCCAGGCAGGAATGCAGTGGCATGCTCATAGCTCTCTGTAACTTCAACTCTGGACTCAAGCAATCCTCCTGCCTCAGCCTCCTAAGTAGCTAGGACTACAGGTATGAACCAATGAATCCAGCAAATATTTTTATTTTTTGTAGAGACAGGGTCTCACTACATTGTCCAGGCTGGTCTTGAGCTCCTGGTCTCAAGTGATTCTCCTACCTCAGTCTCCTAGAGTACGCTGCTACATCCAGCCTTGTACTTATTTTTTAAAACGGTGAGTATCTATTACTTATGTTAAAATGTTGTCTAATCATTATTCTCAAGATCTAAATGCATACCAATAAAAACAGCTGGTAAGTGTATTATCCCTTTATCAGTATTTTTCCAACTGTCAGCTCTCTGCCTTAACCATCAATGCTTTTAAAGTGTTAAACATGAAGTGAAAGGGAAGAGTGATTAATACATGCTTCTAAAATGTAGACAGGGATTTACAGCTTAATCCTTGCTAATGACTTATAATCAATCTATTGGGTGAGGATACCAGATAATTAGTTTGAGGTATAAGCAAAAAATAAACCATAGATTTATGAACAATTCTTGACAGCTGCTACTGGCTTGTCTTTATCACAACACAAATAAGCACTGTATTAGATGGTGTAGGGAATGGATTTATTCCTAAAAAGTGACTAATATTTATAGGAAGTATGAAAATTATTATTATTCCAGTAAAAGTAGAAATTATTTTAGGTTGAAGACAATTATTTCATGCTCTTTCTGTTGCAAATACACAAATACTTCTGTCAGCAGTCTTAACTGCTGGTCTCCTCATCAGGAAGCCAGGGTCCCTTCTCCTGCCTCCCACTTACTAGCTGAAGAGTCTTGAATGTGTTAAGTGAAAGCTGAGTGAACTTTCCTGGGTTTGTTTTTCACATGTTCATCAAAATTAGCTCAAAGGGTCTTGTCACCCATAAAAATCCCAAGACTCCAAAGAATAACTTTTGTTTCCCTTTGTTTCAGGAAAAAGCACACCTACAGACACCAACAATGGTGGTATAGAGCTCGGACTAATCCCCCTCTGCAATTACTCAAGGACATTTGAGGTAATTTAAGAACTCTTTACATACAAAAAAAAAGATGGTAAGCTTTTCTTTAGTGTGCCTTCAGGTAATTTGGCAGTGTTAATTCCTATCCCACCAAAAACCAAAAACCAAAAACAAAAAACCCTACCAGTGAAAGATTAACACTGCAGCTCTCAAACTCATCAGAACACATTTTATAACACTAAAAACCTGACAAAGTGGCAACTTTTAGTCATTCAAACATTCCCCAAAAGTTCTGGAGGTACAAAATTTACAGCAACAAGCAAAAAATAAGAAACCAAACAAGCAAAACAAAACAGAAAACCGTGTGCCCCGATAGTCTCGAGTCTGAAAGCCTCCCCTTCCTTCAATTCCAATGCAAAGGGGGCTGTTAATAACACTAGGCACTGCCATGCTTGCTTCAGGGGAACAATACTCACAATAATGACCAGGCCCTCAGAAGCTCACGACACTCTTACACCTTGAGAAAAAGGCTTTCTTTCCCAAAGATTCAGACATGGTAGCCATTTCCTTCATGAGGAAATCTGAAGAACGGGCCTCTTCTTGAGAAACAGAGAAAGAAGTCTCTTTTAATAAAATCCAAGACAAACTGAAAGCGAGGCAGGGAAGTTCATACACTAAACAGGGCCAAGCGCTTCAACAAGGAAAAGAAAATCTCAAAAGCATCAAGGACTATTTCCCATTTCCTCCCTTTAATAACATCCAGAAAAAGGATCCCTCTGTCTCCACGTAAGGAGTGCAACAGTGGAAATGCTCGATTTCTACTGACAGAGGCTTCCTGCATAAAAGATTTTCATCTCTTTTTCAAAGGAAAAGGAGAAAAGAAACAATCTGTCATTCTGGATATGCAAGAGGAAAGAGAGGTCTCCTCAAAGGTATAGAGTCTTCATTTTCTTGGGAAAGCAAAATGAAGAACTTGGAATCGCCCACTTGGGCGGGGGGGTGGGAGGGATGTGGAGATAGAAGATTTTTGTCACTATAGCAAGTCAGGCAAGTGGGAGAGGACATCTCTAACCAGTCAGGAAGAAAGATACCTTCTGTGGACAAAGGGCTGGCTTCAGACATCAGGTCTCCCTTTCTCATAAGAAAGCTCTTTCCAAAAGCTAAGTCTTTTCTTCCTATTTTCAGTGAGGCCCTCTTTGTTAATGTGGGGGAGTATTGTACAGTAGGACCTAAGGGGATTGGAAGTGTCTCTTTCCCTAACCCCTAAGTGGGAGGGGAATCTTACACTCCAGTAAAAAAGAATGAGTTGAACACTTGTGATGAGGGTTGGGAGGGACATGCGTGGAGAAAAACTGCTTCTCTGTGCAAGATATTATTTTCTTTTACAGTAGATTAATATTAATAGTAACAACTTAACAAAACCTTACTATGTAACTAGTATTCACACAAATGCTCCCTTAGCCCGCATGACAATTTAAAGAAAACAGAACCCAAATTGGAGATGGACAGAGATTGAGACAAGTTAAAAAAAATTAGTCAAGGTCACAAAGATGTTGAGAGACCCAGATTTGCAACTATCACTCCAAAAGCCATGCTCTTAACTGTACAAGGGAAAGAAGCTCACTGCACACCGAGAGACTTAAAGGGGAGAAGCGAGGCTCCCTCTGTGGACATCAGGAGGGGGTGAGGGAGATAGGTTGACTTCTGATACCATAAATTTTCAAGGTCTTCCTCTCTGTATCTTGGGGTAAAGGTGAAAAATAAAGGAGGCAGGTAAGTCTCTCTCTTACTGGGAAGATCCCGTCACTTTCAGGCAAGTTGGGAGTCTCACTCTTCACCTGGGAGACGCTGACCAAAGTTGGGGGAAAGGTCTCATTTAGGGGTTATCTCTTACTCCTCCTCAGGATAAGTTCAGAATCCCCCTCGAACCCTGAGAGTGAGTTTCTCTCTGCTGACTAACGGATGAGCGCTAAGGAAGACCGTACGCCTCCGATAAGGGGCGTCGTCCTCCCCGAGGGGATAAGTTGGGAGATCCTTGTATCGAGGTTCAAGAGGAGTCTCTCTCCCGCGTCGGAGCCATGACTCGGAGAAGCCGCTTTCCCTTAGAGACGCGAGGCCTGGTCTCCTCCCTCTCCCTGGGTCGTTCTGCCGCCCGCAGAGCAGCCTCGGATCCTTTCCGCGCCGGAAGAAGGCTGGGGGCCCACACTCCCCTTTAGCCAGCACCACCAGGCGGAAGGACCCCTTAGGGCGGAGTGGGGCGGGGCGGCTACACCCGAAGCCTTTCCCGCCCCCGGCCTCTTACCATGAGGCCCGTTCCGCGGCCCGCGCTTGCCCCGCCAGCTCAGACTCTGCAGCTGCAGCCCCGTCGTCGTCAAGTCTGCCTGAGCCTACCAAGCCAACAGAGCCCGGGGGCGCTCCGGCCGCTGCCGCCCCTTCGTCTCTATGGTCCCCCCTGCACTTCCTCATCCGGGGCCCGAGCCAGCCATGCGGACTCACCCAAGTCCCGCCCCCGCACGCGCGCGCGCACTGCAAAGGGAGGCTCTTCCTGCATCTGACCTCCCGCCCTCTGCTAGTGCCCCCCCCCGCCCCCGCCCCCCGCCCCCCTCAACACCGCCTCTGCGGCTCAAACCCTTAAAGGGAAACACACCTTTCTACTACTGAGCCGTAGGGCCCAGTATCTGCCTTCACTGCTGTCATCCTGTTCCAGTCCACCATTTTTCTAGTCTAGACGGCTACAATTCTAAGGGCCTCGCTGCTTCCACTCTAGCAGCCCGGGGAGATCTTATTTACTGGAAACAGTGTTTTGGGTCACGATACTCCTCTGCTTCCTCTAATTACACCCACCAATAAATAAATGTCACCCCTGTCTCCAGTTGGTTACAGAACCTTGTTTTTTTTTGTTTTTTTTTGAGACGGAGTTTTGTTCTTGTTGCTCAGGCTGGAGTGCAATGGCGCGATCTGTGCTCACCGCAGCGGAGATTCAAGCGATTTTCCTGCCTCCTTCTCCCAAGTAGCTGTGATTACAGGCATGCACCACCACACTCGGCTAATTTTGTATTTTTAGTAGAGACAGTTTCACCATGTTGGTCAGGCTGGTCTCAAACTCCTGACCTCAAGTGATCTGCCCGCCTTAGCCTCCCAAAGTGCTGGGATTACAGGCCAGCCACCGCGCCTGGCCTTCAAAGTTTATGAGACTTGCCAAATTAAAAAGTTAAAATATTTGCCTTTTTAAGATGTCCCATTAGGGACATATCTCAGGAGAAGGAATCAAATTCCTTTGAGGGCTAAAAAAACAATCCTATTAGCTTCCCCTGGGATGGAAGAATGTCCCATCAACCAATGCTGCTAAAGGCAGAAACTATCTTGGGGGATCTGGGTGTGTATTCTGAAGTGGCAACACAGAAACATTTTTTTATATGGAGATTCGTTTTTGTTGCCCGGGCTGGAGTGCAGTGGCACAATTTTGGCTCACTGCACCCTCTATCTCCTGGATTCAAGCGAATCTCCTGCCTCAGCCTCCGGAGTAGCTGGGATTACAGGCATCCACCACCAGGCCTGGCTATTTTTTCTTGTTTTTAGTAGAGACAGGGTTTCACCAAGTTGACCAGTCTGGTCCTGAACTCCTGACCTCAGGTGATTCACCTGCCTCAGCCTCCCAAAGTGCTGGGATTACAGGCGTAAACCACGGTGCCTGACCTTTTTTTTTTTTTTTTCAGGAGTCTGGCTCTGTCGCCCAAAAAATGCAATGGCAGGATCTCGGATCTTGGCTCACTGTAACCTCCGCCTCCCGAATTCAAGAGATTCTTCCGCTTCAGCCTCCTGAGTAGCTGGGATTACAGGTGCCCCCATCATGTCCGGCTTAGTTTTGTATTTTTGTAGAGATGGGATTTCACTGTTAGTTAGGCTGGTTTTTAACTCCCGACATCAGGTGGTCTGCCCGCCTCTGCCTCTCAAAGTGCTGGGATTACAGGGGTAAGCCACCACACCTGGCCCATAGAAACATTTTTTAACATAACATTGTTATTCTTAAAAAATTTTGTGACTATTACAATCCACTTTATCATATATGTTTTACTACAATATAAACAATTTTCTGGGCACGGTGTCTCACGCCTGTAATCCCAGCACTTTGGGAAGCTGAGGCGGGTGGATCACAAGATCAGGAGTTCAAGACCAGCCTGGCAAAGATGGTGAAAAACCGTCTTTACTAAAAATACAAAAATTAGCTGGGCACGCGCCTATAGTCCCAGGTACCAGGAGCCTCAGGTGGGAGGATCACTTGAGCCCGGGAGGCAGAGATGGCAGTGAGCCCAAATCGCGCCACTGCACTCCAGCCTGGGTGAGGGTGACCTTATCTAAAAAAATAAATAAAAAAAATTGCAATTACTTAATACTTGCATTATTTACCTAACTTCTCCTGTGTCCCAACATAAAGGAATCCATACTTAAGAACGTTGCTTGTCCTGCCCCAGGGTCCCCTCGGTCCACTGTAGAATTTTTCATTACAGTATACCATGCTTTTTAAGTTTTCCAAAAACCGTAAGAAACGGGCATCGTTAGTGTTAAAGTTAAAAAGAAATTTAAGACAAGTGCTGTGTCGTTTATATTTAGCAGTCAGTGTGATTAGAAGCAGCAGAGAAGTGGCGTGACCCACTGATTCCAGGTATAAGATCTCTCAGGCTGCAATCGAATTGCTACCGTCCAGGTCAGAAACAGTGGACTGGACTGGGGTTGGGGGTAGCAGTGGCAGCAGGCGGAGCTGGCAACTGTCAGGAGCCCTTGGCCAGAGCTTGGCCCAGCCCACCCAGCTCTTCGGTTTTCTGCTTGGAGAGAAAGATACCCTGACATACGCGAATTTAGGCTGTGTCCTGGGTATGACAAAAGACTGTTAGTTAAACGCTTCGTTCTGGGGAGCGGGTCAGGATTCGTCCTTGCTTCCTTCTGAAGGGTTTTGTGTCCTCGAGCTGTTTCCTGGTCTGTGAAAATAGGATAGTATCTGCCTCCTGCATCCACCAGATAATAGGGATGCGATGATTACATAAGGACTGTGAAGCCACGGCAGCCATTCTTACTAATAGAGGGGCTCAGAATGTCTCTCGAAGTTTGCAAGGGTTTGAAAAGCACCCCCGTAAGTGGACACTTCCCAGCAGGGGCCATCACACTAACTCTCGCGTGCTCAGCCCCTTGTATCTTACAGAAGTCCTTTTAGAAACTCTCCTTGGCGCCTTTTAGCAGTCCAGTGAGGCCACATGAGTCATTAACTTCGTTCATATAATAGAAAACGGAGCTCCGAGGGATCTAGTTTCCTCTGTGGGGAGATCAGTAAGTCGGAAACGAAGCTCTTGGGCATGGAACTACTTCGGATAGACAGGGAGGAAATGGATTTCCTCCGTGGGGCTGGAGGCTCTAGGGCTCCAGGGGCAGAAAACGCCAGGATGCGGCCCTGGCAAGAGGCCGCACGCTACGGCCCGCCCCCGGCTCCAGCCCCGGATGAGGAAGTGGCGAGGCCACAGAGACGAGGCGGAGGCCCGGCGAGAGCGGCGCGGGGCGCGAGGGCGGGAAGGGGGCGGGGCCCCGGGGCGGAGCCAGCGGAGCGGCGCGGGTTCTCAGGTGAGCGCTACACTGTCCGGGCGGGCCTGGAGGCGCTTCGGGCTCAGGGGCGGAAGCGACCTAGGCCGCGAGGGCGTAGGCGGGGTGTCCGGAGGAGGCTCAGGGAACCTGGAGAGGGTCCAGCCCTCTGGGCCCCGGCCTGAGGCGGGAAGGTGCTCCAGAGCTGCGGTGAGTGGAGCTGTCCTTCCCGGACTCAGGATTGGGAAGCTTGAGCTAGGGGGCCTTGGCCCAGGTTGGAGTTCCGTCTCCATCCCCCAATCCGCTGTGTGACCTTGGACAAGTCTCTCTACCTCTCTGAGCCTGAGTGGCCTCAGTGAATTGGAGAGCTGTGAAATGGAGGCAGGGAAGGTCCGATGAGAGTTCGCAGGGACCGAGGTTTGGGGAACTCCTGCCTTCCTCCTCTTTGTGGTCGCCTTGCTCAGGACTTTGGCAGCAAAACGAGAATGGTGGGAGTGTCTCTAAGTCTCAAGTGACCTTGAGCAAGTCCCTCGCTCTGATTCTTACTTTCATCATCTACAAAAGAGTGAGCTAACCTCTTTTAAGATCTCTTTAATATTTGGGTGTTACTGGTGTAGATGGAGAAGAGGTAATAAGTACCCATTCACCGCAAAGCTTCCCCTTTAGGAGTCTGATAGAATATCTTCTCCGAGGTTTGACTAGCCCGTAGTCCGAATTCCCCTAGTTCCTGGATCTGTGGTTCTGTTTGTTCTCTATGGATCCTTGTAACTGGAGCAGTGACTTCATCCACGAGTCACTTGGCACCACTTCACAGCAACACCAGTATCTTCACTGGCCTAAAATCAGAGTGGTTGCAAGGAAAAGTCTGACATTCCAACCTTTTTGTTGTATTTCAATGGCAGGGAGGCAAGATGACTTCTCTGCCCCAAGCTTGGAACAGCTGAAGGAAACAACGGTACAAGATGAGAACAACAAAGGTCTACAAACTCGTCATCCACAAGAAGGGCTTTGGGGGCAGTGGTCAGTATCGACTGGTCTTTAGGGGTTTTGTAAGTTGGCTGAAGAATACAAGAATATAGTATATTCCATGTATACAAATACTATTTTTATATATACCATACAAAGGTAGCTAGATGCTGTATCCAGTCTTTTGCAAGTGCCTTGAAATTACGCACTCTGACTCGTGACAATTGAGGCTCAGCAGGCAACTAAACAGACCAAAGTAGCAACTATAATACAGTAACAAGGAGGATGGCAGGAGCCTTCTAAATGCATTTGTATTCACACTTATAAGGAACATTGTGAATGCTGCCAGTTTACTGCCTTTCATTTGTTTAATTGCGTTGTTTATTACAAATCTGCCATGTATGTTTCATAAAATTTCAGCCTGCACTGGTTTGGCAGACAAGAGAAACTAAAATTATATATCAGTTTTTACATTGAGAGAGAAGCAGCATAGATGCGCACAGAGCAAGTATGATCAAAACATGAACCTTTGCCTGGCTTCTAGGCATGGAAAGAAGGGGCAGGATACAGCATGTTATCTTGCACTGAACTAGAGTCTGAGTATCAGCTCTGCTTCTGACTTTCCGGGTGACCTTACACAGGCTCCTAGTGTACCTTATCTGCAAGTTGAAGGGCTTTAGAATAGTTTTGTCTTAACATCTTTTTTTTTTTTTTTTTTTTTTTTTTGGTGACGGGGGTCCCCCATGTTGTCCAGGCTGGTCTGGAACTCCTGAGCTCAAAGGAACCTTCCACCTCAGCCTCCCTAGTAGCTGGGATTAGAGGCATGAGCCACTGTACCCAGCTTTCCTTGGCACCTTGAGTCCACAAATCTGCAGAATAGGAGGGCTCGTAGTATGTATTATTTTTCTTTGTAAGGGAATAATTTTCCATTCTGTCTTAACAGCCTTATTTACTTCAGAAATTGGAATTAACAATATAATGAGTCTTTTTAATATTGTATTTTAGGATGTGTTTATTTCTATATTATGTAGGTAGAAGCCACCAGAGGGCAAGGACTGCCAAAAAGGGAAAACGGTAGTTTCTCTATCATAGGGTGTTGTGAGGCTTAAGTAAGGTGATGTATTTAAAGCATTTAGCAGAGTTTTAGTAGCTATTATAATTACCGAACTACGGCATTGCTATATTTAAACTAGAATTTCTGCTAAAATGCACAGTATATTGTTATTACTTTGTATGCTGTTGATGTTGCCTAAATATTTGCAGAGTGGTATAGAACACAGAAGTAACTTTTGGCAGAGAGAAGAATACAAGGATATAGTATATACCATGTGTACAAATACCTATTTTTATATATATCATACAAAGGTAGCTAGATGTTGTATCCAGTCTTTTGCAAGACTGTAGATCAAAATACAACTAACAGCTGGACACGGTGGCTCATACCTGTAATCTCAGCATTTTGGGAGGCCAAAGTGGGCAGATCACATGAGGTCAGGAGTTCAGGACCAGCCTGGCCAACATGGTGAAAACCCATCTCTACTAAAAATACAAAAATTAGCCAGGTATGGTGGTGCGTGCCTGTAATTTTAACTACTAGGGAGGCTGAGGCACGAGAATCACTTGAACCCAGGAGGCAGAAGTTGCAGTGAGCAGAGATCACACCACTGCACTTCAGCCTGGGCAATAAAGCAAGACCCTGTCTTAAAAATAAACAAAACCAACAGGTATTTATTAGTTGTATACCTGTGCCAGACATAATGATTATGAATATTCAAGGTTCTTTGTCTCTAAGGAGTTTTCAGTTTGGTAAGATAGGCAAAAAGAAAATGATAAAACCAAGCAGCCGGAGATATGTTCTCAGGAAGCTTAATTTGAACTATGTAAATTAGGGGGAAACTCCAAGGAGGATTTGGCGTGAAACTGTCAGTGGAAACATTATAGCAAATAAAATTAGGGATTGCTAGGTGCAGTGGTGTGCGCCTGTAGTCCCAGCTACTTGAAAGGCTGGGACAGGAGGGTCACTCGGGCCCAGGAGTTCCAGACTGTAGTGCATTATGCTGATTGGATGTCTGTGCTAAGTTCAGCATCAATATAGTGACCTCCCAGGAATGGGGGGACCACCAGGTTGCCTTAAAGTGTGAACCACCTCAGCTTGGGAACAGAGCAGGTCAAAACACCTGTGCTGATCAGTAGTGTGATTATGCCTGTGAACAGCCACTGTATGCCAGCCTAGGCAATAGCAAGACCCTGTCTCTAAAAGAAAACAAAACAAAAATTTAGGAGTAACCCAATGTTTCATTTTACTAGGCTGAATTTTTGTTGGGTCTGATTATATTTGAAATCTAGATATACTTAATTATCATGATATTAGCATAATTAAAGGTGATGTTTTTCCCCAAAATTAAAATAGCAAAACAGTCATTTTGTCTTTATGCTTCTGAGTTTGCAATATTTGAGACAGTTCTCTCCGTCCCTGGTAGAGGGGCAGGGGTAGATAAACATGAAACCACATCTCTCTTATGGTTTTTGTTTGTTTGTTTGTTTTTTGAGGTGGAGTCTTGCTCTGTTGCTCAGGCTGGAGTGCAGTGGTGTGATCTCAGCTCACTGCAACCTCTGCCTTCTGGGTTCAAGCGATTCTCCTGCCTCAGCCTCCCAAGTAGATAGGATTACAGGTACCCACCACTGCACCTGGCTAATTTTTGTATTTTTAGTAGAGGCAGGGCTTCACCATGTTGGCCAGGCTGGTCTAGAACTCCTGACCTCAAGTAATCCGCCCACCTTGACCTCACAAAGTGCTGGGATTACAGGCGTGAGCCACCTTGCCTGGGCCCTCTTAAATTTTAAGGGTTTCTTTGGGCCCTAATGTGAACTGGTACTTGACACTTTTCCCTAGTCAGGTGCTGCCCTCCGAAGTCCAGGCCACTGTATTTGGTTTGACTTTTGTTACATGTGAGAGGTGGTGATGAGCCTCAGGTGGAAGTCTGAACAGTGCTAAGTAGTGACTAGTACCTAAAGTAATGAGTCCTGGCTGTATCGTTACTGGCTGTCAACTGTTCACCTGTTACCAGCTGTATCTGAGATTATTTTCTTTTCTTTTACTTTTCTTTTCTTTTTATTTTCTTTTATTTATTTATTTTTTGTGAGACAGAGTCTTGCTCTGTCGCCCAGGCTGGAGTGCAGGGGTGGGATCTCAGCTGACTGCAACATCCACCTCCTAGGTTCAAGTGATTCTCCTGCCTCAGCCTCCTGAGTGGCTAGGATTACAGGTGCGTGCCACCATGCCCGACTAATTTTTGTATTTTTTAGTAGAAACGGGGTTTCACCATGTTGTCCAGGCTGGTCTGGAACTCCTGACCTTGTGATTTGCCCGCCTTGGCCTCCCAAAGTGCTGGGATTACAGGCTTCAGCCACTATGTCCAGCATTTTTTTTTTTTTTCTTTTGGCAGTCTCGCTCTGTTGCCCACGCTGGAGTGCAATGGCGTGATCTCAGCTCACTGCGATCTCTGCCTCCCAGGTTCCAGTGATTCTCCTGCCTCAGCCTCCGGAGTAGCAGGGATTACAGGCATTTGCCACCACACCCAGCTAATTTTTGTATTTTTGGTAGAGGCGGGGTTTCGCCATATTGGCCAGGCTGGTCTTGAACTCTTGAGATCAGATGATCAATCTGTCCATCTGGGCCTCCCAAAGTACTGGGGTTACAGGTGTGAGCCACTGTGCCTGGCCTCTCCGAGGTTATTTTCTTACTCCTGTTAGATCCAAAGATTTATTGTGAGAGTCACATGAAGACAGTTTGGGAAATTCTTTGAACATTGAATAACTGTAAGGAATTGTGCTATATCTGTGGGAACCAGCCTGTTTTGTTCCTATTATATGCCAGATATACAATATTTGAGGGAGTAAAAGGCTGTCCAGAAGCCTAATTCCCAGAGACTGGGGGCTTCTCTGTACCTGGAAACAGTGGGGTAGTAGAAAGAGCACAGGGTATGGAGACAAAGGTACCTGATCACCGTTCCACTCAGCTGCTCTGTAGCTTGGTGTTCCTATGCAAATCCATTAGTCGTTCTAAGCTTCATTTCAAAGTAGAACCTCCTCTGTCAATGGAGTAGCAATATCATCTCGATGGGGTTGTGAGAACCCCATCGTGTGAGAACATACACAGTATACGTAATTAGTGTTTTCTACTTGAAGTGGTTGAATTGTCTTGCAGATGATGAGCTAGTTGTGAACCCCAAAGTGTTTCCTCACATCAAGCTTGGAGACATTGTCGAGATTGCACATCCCAACGATGAATACAGGTGAGTGTCTCATAGGATCCATGAAACTGGGCAATTTACTGTTTCCAAATTCTATCCAAGGGGTTTGAAGGGCAGATAGCTCTCTTTGCCTTTCAAAATGCTCATGCCGTGGTGGCTCAAGTCTGTAATTCCAGCATTTTGGGAGGCTGAGGTGGGCAGGTCACTTGAGCCCAGGAGTTTGAGACCAGCCTGGGGAGCATTGTGAGACCCTGTCTTAAAAAAAAAAAGTGCTCATGCCTTCTAGGATTTGATCAAGCAATGATTTTTCAAAAGTGGTCCATTTCTTTTTTTTTTCCCCCACCTAGGTTGGAGTGCAGTGGCGTAATTTTCAGCTTACTGCAACCTCTGCCTCCCAGGTTCAAGTGATTCTCCTGCTTCAGCCCCCTGATAGCTGGGATTACAGATGTGTGCCACCATGCCCAGCTAATTTTGTATTTTTAGTAGAGATGAGGTTTCACCATATTGTCCAGGCTGGTCTCGAACTCCTGATATCAAGTGATCCACCTGCCTAGGCCTCCCAAAATGCTGAGATTACAGGCATGAGCCACCACACCTAGCCTAGCCGTTTTTTTTGTTTTTTGGTTTTTTTCAAGAGACAGTCTCACTGTCACCTAGGCTGGAGTACAGTGATGGGATCTTGGCTCACTGCAGTCTTGCCTCCCTGTTCAAGTGATTCTCCTGCCTTAACCTGTCGAGTAGCTGGGACTGCAGGTGTGGACCACCACACCTGGCTAGTTTTTGTATTTTTAATAGAGACAGGGTTTCGCCATATTGGCCAGGCTGGTCTCAAACTCCTGACCTCAGGTGATCCACCCACCTCAGCCTCCCAAAATGTTGGGATTACAGACGTGAGCCACTGCGCCTGACCAGTGGTTCATTCCTTCTGTTTTGTTTTGTTTTGTTTTGTTTTGTTTTTTTGAGATAGAGTCTTGCTCTGTCACTCAAGCTTGAGTGCAGTGGCGTGATCTCAGCTCACTGCAACTTCCACTTCTCGAGTTCAAGTGATTCTCCTGCCTCAGCCTCCTGAGTAGCTGTGATTACAGGTTCATACTACCATGCCTGGCTAAGGTTTATATTTTTAGTATAGATGGGATTTCACCACA
Source organism: Ateles fusciceps (assembly GCA_036589455.1). Taxonomy (NCBI): domain Eukaryota; kingdom Metazoa; phylum Chordata; class Mammalia; order Primates; family Atelidae; genus Ateles; species Ateles fusciceps. The sequence goes on along the minus strand of JAZHEH010000882.1, from coordinate 9,174,515 downwards.
TTGGTCAGGCTGGTCTTGAACTCCTGACCTTGTGATCTGTCCACCTTCGCCTCCCAAGGTGCTGGGATTACAGGGGTGAGCCATCGCACCCAGCCTTCTGGTTTTAAAGCTGACATGACAACTGAAAGATTCTGTAGCATTTGTTTATTTCCTTTAGTGCATGTGCAGTTTCTTTGTTTCTAAAGGAGCTTTCTCCCACTGCTGTGCTGTAAGTTACAGAATGTCCAGAGTGACCTGTTTGACTTTTGTGGGGGTTAAGGAACTAGGTAATTACTGCTCACAGTCTTCTAACTCTCTGTTGTTTTCTTTTCCAGCCCTCTGCTTTTGCAGGTCAAATCACTTAAGGAAGATTTACAGAAGGGTAAGAATTGCATCACTCCTCTCAGATTTTTGTATTTACTGCCTCAGAAACTGCAAGAAACCTCTCTTCAAAATCTCAAGGGATGAGAGAAAGTAATTCTCTTCTTTTTTAAAAAACATTTTTAATTTAATTTTAGATTCAAGTGGTACATGGGCATGTTTGTTACTTGGGTATATTGTGTTCTGGTGGGGATTAGGCTTCTATTGTATCCATTACTCACATAGTGAACATTGTATCTGATAGAACAGATACAGATGCAGAACATTGTATCTGTATCTGAACATTGTATTTTTCTTTTTTTTTTTTTCCTTAACATTGTATTTTTCAACTCTCATTCTCTTCCCTCTCTCCCTTTTTGGAGTCCCAAATGTGTATTATTTCCATCTTCATGTCCATGTGTATCCACTGTCTAGTTTCCACTTATAGGTGAGAACGAGCAGTATTTGGTTTTCTGTTTGTGAGTTAGTTCACTCAGGATAATGGGATTACAGACATGAGTCACCGTGCCTGGCCTCTCCGATGTTATTTTCTTACTCCTGTTAGATTCAGTTAGTCCCAAGAGTTTGAGGTTACAGTGAACTATGATGGTACCACCACACTCTAGCCTGTAGAACAGAGCAAGACCCTATCTCAAAAAAAACAAAACAAAACAAAAAAAACACAACCTGCCTGTTGCCCATGTGAACATCCAAGTAGAGTTCCTCACACCTTGGTCTCCCAAAGTGCTGAAAGTGCAGGCATCATCCAGCACATCTGGCCCATTTTTGCCGAGACTATTTGTTAAATGCCTACTCTGAGTGAGTAGAAGTTGGGGAGGAAGAAATATATTTTGATGATTGTCCACCATGTGTGCAAGGCACTGTCCTGGGAGCTTTGTGTAATCTAGCTTTATCTTCCCAACAACTCTTTTTTAAAAAAAAAAAAAAAGACAGGGTTTTACCATGTTGGTCAGGCTGGTCTTGAACTCCCAACCTCAGGCGATCCGCCGGCCTCGGCCTCTAAAGTGCTTGGATTACAGGCGTGAGCCACCACGCCTGGCCAATCTTCCCAGCAACTCTTGAGTGAGTGAGGAAATTTAGTGTCTGCCAGACTGTATAGTCTAGATGTAGCCAGAAGTAGTGATTCCTGCTTACTCATTCTGGATTCAAATCTTTTTTTTTCCCCTCTGATGGCTATGCCATGCTCTTCAAAGAACCAAAATGTTAATTGATAGTAAATAATATACTCCTTTAAATAGTTATTAAGAGAGAAAAACAAACTTCTTGGTTGCTCTAAAAGGCTTTGATGGCTGGGCGTGGTGGCTGACACCTGTAATCCAGCACTTGGGGGACACTGAGGTAGGTGGATCACCTGATGTCAGGAATTTGAGACCAGCTTGACTAACATGGTGAAACCCCATCTCTACTAAAGATATAAAATTAGCTGGGCATTGTGGCACATGTCTATAGTCCTAGCTACTCGGGAGGCTGAGGCAGGAGAATTGCTTGAACCTGGGAGGTGGAACTTGTGGTGAGCCGAGATGGTGCCATTGCATTCCAGCCTGGGCAACAAGAGCAAAACTCTGTCTCAAAATGAATAAATAAAGGGCTTTGATGTCACCCACTCTTTTTCTTTTTTTTTAAAAAAAAAAGAGATGAAGTCTCGCTCTGTTGCCCAGGCTGAAGGGTGGTGGTGAGATCTTGGCTCACTGCAACCTGCACCTCCTGGGTTCAAGCGATTCTCCTGCCTCAGCCTCCCAGGTAGCTGGGACTACAGTAGGTGTAAACCACCATGCCCGTGTAATTTTTATATTTTTAATAGAGATAGGGTTTCTCCATGCTGGCCAGGCTGGTCTCAAACTCCTCACCTCAGGTGATCTGCCTGCCTCAACCTCCCAAAGTCCTGGAATTACAGGTGTAAGCCACTGTACCATTGCACCTGGCATTTTTTTTTCCCTTTCAGACAGGGCCTCTCTCTGTTGTTCAGACTGGAGTGCAGTGGTGCAGTCACGGCTCACTGCAGCCTCAACCTCCCTGGGTGCAAGTGATCTTCCCATCTTCCACCTCCACCTCCTGAGTAGCTAAAACCCCAGATGCCCAGCCCACAGGATCATGCCCGGCTAATTTTTTTTTTTAATTTTTGCTTAGGCTGGTCTTGAACTCCTGGGCTCAAGCGTTCCTCCTGACTTGGCCTCCTAAAGTGCTAGGATTACAGGCATGAGCCAACGTGCCTGTCTACCCACTCATATTTAACCATTTGATACTTTAATTTGAGGAGAAAACAGTCTATAAAACCTGGCTACTCTGGTTACACTGCCTATGGGTTAGCCTCGCTCTGCAAGGAGCAGTAAAAAAAAAAAAATTTTAGGCCAGGCATGGTGGCTCACACCTGTAATCCCAGCACTTTGGGAGGCCAAGGTGGGTGGACTCACCTGAGGTCAGGTGCTCAAGACCAGCCTGGCCAACATGATGAAACCCCGTCTCTAATACAAAAATTAGCCGTATGTGGTGGTGCATGCCTGTAATCCCAGCTACTCAGGAGGCTGAGGCAGGAGAATCACTTGAACCCGGGAGGCGGAGGTTGCGATGAGCCGAGGTTGTGCCACTGCACACCAGCCTGGGTGACAGGGGGAGACTCTATCTCAAAAAAAAAAAAAAAAAATTGAAGATTTTAAAAGCATTCTATAAAACCTTAATCCTAAGAATGGCCTTCATACCTTCCCCTAGCTCCTGCCCCCTATTATGTTTGTTACCAGACTTAAGGGCTCATTGAAAAGTTTGTTTCTTATTTCACTACCACTGATGATACCTTCATTCCAAAGAGAAGATCTCCTTCCTCTTCTGGATTTTTACAGGTTTTTGAACTTTCTTACCTTCCTTCTTATTTTATTTATTTATTTTTTGAGACAGAGTCTCATTCTGTTATCCAGCCTGGAATGCAGTGGTGCCATCTCAGCTCACTACAACCTCTGCCTCTGGGATTCCAGCAATTCTTATGCCTCAGCCTCCTGAGTAGCTTGGATTACAGGCGCCCACCACAATGGCCAGCTAATTTTTGTAATTTTAGTGAAGACAGGGTTTCACCATGTTGTCCAGGCTGGTCTTGAACTCCTGACCTCAGGTTACCTCCTGCCTCCCTCCTAAAGTGCTGGGATTGCAGGCATGGGCCACTATACCCAACCTCTTATCTTTCTTCTTAAATCTTTTCCCTACCTTCCCCCTTTTTCTGTCCCTTTCGTTGATTGCTTAGCCTCTGGTCTTATTTCATCTTAAAAGCAGATAATTGTTTAAATTCTAAGCTCCTGAAAGGAAGAACTTGTGTTGCCCATGTCAGTTGATCAGTTGTGTTGCTTACTGTCTGAATATTTATAGATTAGAATATATTGACCTGCTTTTTCAGAATGTGTTATCTGAGCCAGATATTGTTTCTGTTTTAGAAACTATCAGTGTGGACCAGACTGTGACTCAAGTGTTCCGGCTAAGACCTTATCAAGATGTCTATGTTAATGTTGTAGACCCTAAGGTATGTCTTTGTTTTAGACTTGAATATCTTTTTGGAATGATTAGCACCCTTCCTCAAGGTTGGATTACTAAGGAAATAATGGGTTACTTACGTGTAGTGTTAGACTGTTAAATGTGTGGCCTGCTAGGTGTGGTAATTTCAGCATGTTGGGAGGCTGAGACAGGAGGATCACTTGAGGCCAGGAGTTCAAGACCATCCTGAGCAGCATAGCTAGGCCTTGTCTTTACTAAAACTATTCTTTTTGTTGTGAGACAGAGTCTCACTCTGTTGCCCAGGTTGGAGTTCAGTGGTGCATTCTGAGCTCACTGCAACCTCCGTTTCCCGGGTTCAAGTGATTATGCGGCCTTAGCCTCCCGAGTAGCTGGGATTACAGGTGTACACCACCACACCCGGCTCATTTTTGTACTTTTGTAGAGACAGGGTTTCACCGTGTTGGCCAGGCTGGTCTTGAATTCCTGACCTCAGGTGATTCCGCCCCTCCTTGGCCTCACAAAGTGCTGGGATTATAGGCAGGAGCCACTGCACCCTGCCTACTAAAACTTTTCTAAAAGATTAGCTGGGAGTGTTGGCATGTGCCTGTAGTCCCAACTACTCTGGAGGCTGAGGCTGGAGGATTGCTTGAGCCCAGGAGGTTGAGGCTGTAGTGAGCTATGGTTGCAGTACTGCACTTCATCCTGGGCAACAGCATGAGACCTTGTCTTATAAAAATAAATATATAGGCGGTAGATGGTGGTTCATGCCTGTAATCCCAGCACTTTAGGAGGCCAAGGCGGGTGGATCAATTGAGGTCAGGGGTTTGAGACCAGCCTGAGCAACATGGTAAAACCCTGTCTCTACTAAAAATACAAAACTTGTGCACACCTGTAGTCCCAGCTACTGGGGAGGCTGGGGCATCAGAATCACTTGATCCTGGGAGGCAGAGGCTGCAGTGAGCCAAGATCAAGCCACTGCACCCAGCCTGGGCAATGGAGCTAGACCCTGTCTCAAATAAAAAAGTATGTAGCCTATATATCTTTAGATTATAGACACTATGTAGGTTGCATTTAAAGCCCACCCCCTGCCTTTTCTTGAAGTTTGTCCTAACCATTTTCTGTATACGAAGCTGTATGTAAAATTTTCTGTTAAAATACTAACATTTTAAAATGTATTCTCATTTTTCTTCAAGAAGTGATATGATAGATAAAAATTATTGTGCAGAAAGTATTATTGACATTGAGAAATAAAGTACATAGCTCAGCGTTATGTTTGTGTGTCAGAATCCAGACTAAAATACAGAATGAGTCCCCCACTACCCTTCACACTCAATGTGCTACAGCTGTTGTAGGTCAGTTGTAGATTTACCAGCTATATTGACAAGCATACTTTGGCAGGATATAATTCTGTTTATCAGAGTGCTGCTACTGATCTTTTAGTAGGTTTTTTTTTTTCCATAAAGTTTTTTTCCATGGTAAGTGGGTATTATCTGACAACTACAAAGTGTGGCAAAGTAATGCCAGATATATTATTTGATTATTCCTTTTAGGATGTGACCCTTGACCTAGTGGAGTTAACTTTTAAGGATCAGTATATTGGCCGTGGGGGATATGTGGCGACTAAAGAAAAGTTTGGTAAGATGTGATTTTTTTGAAAGTCTGTTACTTTTTCCATTATGTGAATAATCTCTGTTTATTGTAGGAGAAGAATATAAAATCATTTCTGATTTCAGCATCTACAGACAATTATTGTAAATATCTTGTGTGTTCTTCCATTCTCTTTTCATTTTTTAAAAATCTTTTATTTGTTTACTGTTACAGATTTTTACTAAGCATTTTTGGTTTAGATAGGAAATTATACTGTATTTTACATTTGAATAGAGCCTTAGTTTTCAGGTTTTCACTTGATCCCATTTGCTCCTCATATCTCCTCTTCATGGACAGGTATTTTTAATCCCTAATCTATAGAGGTAGAAACTGAGATTAAGAAGTTAGGTAATTACCCAAGACTAGATAGCAAGTTGACCCGTGGCCAAAACCCCAGTCCTGTGGCTTCCAGATCACACTGCTTTTTGCTGTACCCTCCTCCCATTTTTCTCCTGTATTTATTGTTTTTTTTTTTTTTTTTTTGAGACAGAGGTTCGCTGTTTTGAAGTTTCACTGGAGTTTCACTTCACTCCATTCTGGAGTGATATGGTGTAATTCTGGCTCACTGCAACCTCGGTTTCCTGAGTTCAAGGGATTCTCCTGTCTCAGCCTCCTGAGTAGCTGGCATTATAGGCGCCCATCACCGCACCCTGCTAAATTTTTTTGTATTTTTAGTAGAGTCTGGTTTCACCATGTTGGCTAGGCTGGTCTCAAACTCCTGACCTCAGGTGATCTGCCCACTTTGGCCTCCCAAAGTGTTAGGATTATAGGCATGAGCCACAGTGCCCGACCCATTTTTTAAAATAATAATATTTTTATTTTAATTGTTTTTTTTAAATTTTATTTTTATTTATTTATTTATTTTTAAGCGAGGTTTCACCATGTTGGTCAGGCTAGTCTTGAACTCCTGACCTCAGGTGATCCGCCCACCTTGGCCTCCAAAGTGCTTGGGATTACAGGCGTGAGCCACCACGCCTGGCCTCTTTTTTTTTTTTTTTAATGTTCTTTTTTTTTCCATAGGTTATTGGGGGAACAGGTGGTGTTTGGTTACATGAGTAAGTTTTTTGTTTTTTTTTAAATTTCTTTTCTATGACTAAGTTCTTTTGGTGTACCTATCATCTAAGCTATATACACTGTACCCATATTTATTAGTTTTTTATGAACATTTTTACTTGTAATGTTTAGTTGTCAGAATTGTGAACTGGTTCTGAAAATTCTCATTGGACTGTTTTTTTTTCCCATATTGACACTAATCAAAAGAAGTGAAGTTTTTGTATATTATGAAAAAGCAAATTATAGGTAGAATTTCCATACAGTATATTTTCAGGGAAAAAAACTGCTTGTTTTTTTATTTGGTGAGGGTTCTGTTTTCTAAAGTGAGGGATAAAATGAGAAACAACACAATATTTAAATGAGTATATAAATGTAGATATGTATGTAAATATACACAAAGATAAGTATATTTGTAAAGCTGGTCATTTATTATCCACCTGGTCTTTCCTACTATCTATACTTGCCAAACTCTTTTTTTTTTTTTTATAAAGACGGAGTTTCACCATGTTGGTCAGGCAGGTCTTGAACTCCCGGCCTGAGGTGATCCGCCCGCCTTGGCCTCCAAAGTGCTTGGATTACAGGCGTGAGCCACTACGCCGGGCCACTTGCCAAAGTCTTTAAGCACCTGCTGTCTTACCTGACCTAGCGGGTTTTCCTGTGGAGTAGATCTATTACTCACAAGCTAGTTGAACTTTGGGTTAGTAGAAGAAATTAGAAAGCTAGGAGTTCTTGTTTGTTATTTTTCATGGCCTTTGTATGTTAATCACTCTTTCTCTCTCTCTCTCTCTCTCTCTTTCTCTCCCTTCCTCTTCTCCCCCTCCTCTTAGGTCAGCACATGTGCCTATATCACCCAGAAGGTGGAGTTTGCTGGCATCAGGTAGATAACACATCACTCTTCCCTTATCTGTGCAGTAAGTGTGCTACATAAAGCAATTGAGGCATATAGATGTCCCTATAGTAAAGTGCATAAAAGTATAAAATGTTAGATTGTTGTAGCTCAAACAAACAACAAAATGCACGATAGTAGCTTGAGGCTTAATGGAAGAAGTTGCTGAAGCCACCTGGCCTTCTGTAAAAAAGGAAGTAGAAAAAGAAAAGGAGATAGAGACTCATAATTTTAGAACTGGAAAAACCCTAGATGAACATGTTGAATCATACCTTCTCATTTTACAAATTAGGAAATGGGCTTAGACACATAAAATGACTGACACGTTAGTTACCTTTTTAACTATACTACTGTATTAAAACTATTTCTATATTTTAGTTTGTGAATAAAGGGACTTTTTGAAATCCCCTTTAAAAAATTGGCTGGGCGTGTGGCTCATGCTTGCAATCCCAACACTTTGGGATGCAGAGGTGGTTAGATTATTGCTTTAGCCCAGGAGTTCAAGACCAGCCTGGGCAACATAGTGAGACTCTGTTTCTACAAAATATAAAAAAATTAGCTGGGTGTAGTGGCATGCACCTTGTAGTCCAGCTACTTGGGAGGCTGAGAGGTGGGAGGACCACTTGAGCCCGGCAGGCAGAGGCTGCAGTGAGCTGGGATCACACCACTGTACTCCAGCCTGGGTGACAGAGCAAGACCCTGCCTAAAAAAAAAAAAAAAAAAAAAAAAGATCAGAAGTTATTTCAGGCACCAGGGCTCACACCTGTAATCCCAGCATTTTGAGAAGCCAAGGTGGGCAGAGTATCCTTGAGCCCCAGGAGTTCAAGACTAGCCTGGGCCACATGATGAATAGTGTCTACAAAAACAAAAACAAAAGCAAAAAACCAGGCATGGTGGCGTGTGACTATAGTCCCAGCTACTCAGGAGGCTGAGGTGGGAGGATCACCTGAGCCCTGGGAGGTCGAGGCTGCAGTAAGACATGATCATGCCACTGCACTCCAGCCTGGGTGACAGAGTGAGACTGTCTCAAAAAAAAAAAAAAAAAAAAAGTATACCATGCACATAATTAGCATTCAAATAGTTCAGAGAGGTGTCTCATGAAATATACATTCTTCTCCCCAGAAACAACCTGTATGTTTCCTGAAATTTACTGTGTATACACAATCATATTTATGTCTTGTTAACTCAGTTGTGATCCTAAGATTGATCAGTGGGGTCACATGGTGCATTGTAGTCCACCATTATAAAGCTCCCCCGTCAACTTTTATTTTTGGGGTTTTGTTTTTTTTGAGATGGAGTCTCACACTGTTGCCCAGGCTGGAGTGCAGTGGTGCAATCTTGGCTCACTGCAACTTCTGCCTCCTAGTTCAAGCAATTCTTCTGCCTTGGCCTCCCAAGTAGCTAGGACTATAGGTGCACACCATCACCATGCCCAGCTAATTTTTGTATATTTAGTAGAGACGGATTTCACCATATTGGCAGGCTGGTCTCGAACTGCTGACCTTGTGATCTACCCGACTCGTCCTCCCAAAGCGTTGGGATTATAGGCATGAGCCACCTCGCCCAGCCTATCTGGTTTAATTTTCAAAACAGCTCTGTAAGGTGTAGGCTTCATTGTCTCTTTTTTTGTTTGTTTGTTTTTTGAGACAGTCTCACTCTGTTGCCCAGACTGGAGTGCAGTGGTTCCATCACAGCTCACTACAGCCTTGACCTCCGAGGCCTGAGTGATCCTCCTACCTCAGCCTCCTGGGTAGCTGGAACTACAGGCATGTGCCACCGCACCTGCTTAATTTTTTGTATGTTTTGTAGAGACAGAGTCTCACTATGCTGCCCAGGCTGGTCTCAAACTCCTGGGCTCAAGTGATCTGCTAACCTTGGCTTTCCAAAGTGCTGCAATTATAGGTGTGAGTCACTATGTCCAGCTCATTGTCTCATTTTTAAAGATAATGTTGTGTTTTGCATAATGAGGTCATACGGGAAAAAAAAAAAAGATAATGCTACTGAACCTCATGAGTTACTGTGGCCATTCACCCAGTAAGTGATACTCAGCTGGGATTTCTGCCTAGACCAGTTTCTCGTCAGGCTGGTCAGGTCTGAAAGCCATGCTTTTCTACCATACTATCCACTTCTTCTTCTTTATTTTTATTTTTTGAGACAGAGTTTCACTTTTTTGTCCAGGCTGGAGTGCAGTGGCACGATCTTGGCTCACTGCAACTCTGCCTCCCGGGTTCAAGCAATACTCCTGGCTTTAGCTTCCCAAGTAGTTAGAATTATAGGCACCCACCACCACGCCTGTTTAATTTTTAGTAGAAATGGGGGTTTTACCGTATGGGCCAGGCTGGTGTTGAACTCCTGACGTCGTGATCCAGCTGCCTTGGCCTCTGAAAGTGCTGGGATTTACAGGCATGAGCCACTGCACCTGGCCTTGTACTATCCACTTCTTGCCCTCAAAAATGCATGGAGAAAAATACATCAGTCCCAAAAACGTAATGTCAAGTTGCCATTAATTTTTTTTTTTTTTTTTTGAGTTGGAGTCTTGCTCTGTCGCCCAAGCTAGAGTGCAATGGCGTGATCTCAGCTCACTGCAACTTCCGCCTCCTAGGTTCAAACAATTTTCCTGCCTCAGCCTCCCTAAGTAGCTGGGACTACAGGTGCATGTCACCATGCCCAGCTAATTTTTGTATTTTTAGTATAGATGGGGTTTCGCCATGTTGGCCAGGCTGGTCTCGAACTCACGACTTCAGGTGATCCACCCACCTCGGCCTCTCAAAGTTCTGGGATTACAAGCATGAGTCACTGCACCTGGCCCTAATTTCTTTCTTTCTTTCTTTCTTTTTTTTTAAAGCAGAGGGGTCTCCATTGAATAGGGACCCTGAACCTTTTTATGTCTTCAGTCTGCTTGTGTTTTTTTTGTCGTTGTTGTTTTTGAGATGGAGTCTTGCTCTGTCACCAGGCAGTGGTGCAATCGGCTCACTGCAACCTCCGCCTCCTGGGTTCAAGCGATTTTTCTGCCTCAGCCTCCTGAGTAGCTGGGAACACAGGCGTGTGCCACCACGCCCAGCTAATTCTTTTTGTATTTTTAGTAGAGATGGGGTTTCACCATGTTGCCAGGATGATCTCGATCTCTTGACCTCGTGATCCGTCCACCTTGGCCTCCCAAAGTGCTGAGTTTACAGGTGTGAGCCACCATGCCCGGCCGTCTGCTTGTGTTCTAATCCTGATATGAAGATGGACTTTGTCTCTACTGAAATTCATTGTATAAAACCTAGAATTAGCAAAATTGCTCATCAGTACTTCTTAACTTTTTATGTAACATAGACCCTACTGAGATTCGACTAAAGCTATAGTTTCTCTGCCCAGAAAAATTTGCATCATTTCAGAGGGTTCATCTGGCCCACAAGCCCTCCTTTAGACCTATATGTGAACTCCCAGATTAAGAGCTCCTGTTCATGTTCAGTATAATATGAGAGTTCTTTATATTGGACAATCTGTTCATAGAGCTCTTTTTGGAAATCTGTAACCAGTCAGATCATTTGAGTATAAATAGCAGAGCCACCTGAAGTTGCCCCTATTTCTTTTTGGTTTATTTTTGTTTTTTGAGACGGAGTCTCACTCTGTTGCCGAGGCTTGGCTTGCTACAACCGCCGCCTCCTGAGTTCAAGTGATTCTCCTGCTTCAGCCTCCTGAGTAGTTGGGACTATAGGCATATGCCACCATGCCTGGCTAAAATTTGCATTTTTAATAGAGATGGAGTTTGACCATGTTAGCCAGACTGGTCTTGAACTCCTGACCTTAGGTGGTTTGCCCGTATCGGCTTTCCAAAGTGCTGGGATTACAGGCATGAGCTACTGTGCCAGGCATGTCTTGGTTTCATGTAAGACTTGTAATAACTTTGTGTGTATCTTTTCAGAGCACAGGCTGGTGAGCTGTGGGTCAAGAATGAAAAGGTCATGTGTGGTTACATCAGTGAAGATACCAGGGTAAGATTTATAAAATGCTTTTTTGGTTTTATCTCCCCATACCATTATGGCTAAGTCTTAAAATAAAAAATAAAACAAGGGTGGGTGGGGAAGCCAAATTGGGCAGATTGCTTTATCCCAGGAGTTCAAGACCAGCCTGAGCAACATGGAGAGACCCATTGGTATAAAAATTAGCCAGGCATGGTGATAGGTGCCTCTGTTCCCAGCTATGCAGGAAGCTGAGGTGGGAGGATTACCTGAGCCCAGGAGTTCGAAGCTGCAGTGGATTGTGATTGCATTACTGCACTCCAGCCTGGGCGGCAGAGCAAGACCCTGTCTCAAAAACAAAACAAAACAAAAACTACAAAGAAACAAGCAAAAATCTGATAAACTCTTGATTGCTACTGTTTGCCCACATGGAACTCGTAATATTATCAAGGTCTCCTGAAACTAATGTGTTACAGTTGGATGTCTCCAGTTTGGAGTTGATCTCCATTTTCTTCTGAAGGGGTCGTTTAATGTCAGAGAGAGAGAGTATCTGGCCTGCCGAATGCCATGCCCACTCATACATAGCAAAAGTTAAGCCCAGTGGAAGATCCCGTCATAAATATGAAGAGAGACCTTTGCCAATGAAAGTTACCCATGCTGGTAAAACTATATTTCTCCTTTTCCTCATTCCCATCTCCATGCCTTCCCTGAGAGCAGAGGTTTTCAAGCAGGGGAGATTTTGCTTCCTTCAAGGGTCTTTTGACAATGTCTAAAGACATATTTGGTTGTCACAACTGAAGGGTTGTGCCATTGGCATCTAGCAAGAATCTTACTAAACATGCTGCATGTCCAGAACAGGCCTCTAGAACAAAGAGTTATCTGGCCCAAAATGTTAATATGTTGTGGGAGTTGTCTTGTGCACTGTGGGATGTTTAGCCGCATCCCTGGCCTCTACTCACTAGATGCCAGTGTCGCCCACCACCCTTCACCCTACAAGTCTACACGTCATGACAGCCAGAAATTTCTCCAGACATTGCCAAATGTCCCCTAGGGGCAAAATCACCCTTGGTTGAGACCCGTTGTGCCCTTAGAGGGAACCACTCTATGAACTTCATTTTTGTAACTTCTTATTGTTTACATAGGATATATTTACATTATGTGTAAATATATGTATGTTTGTGCATGTGCATATACACATGACCCAATTAATTGCCAGAGTACTCACCATTATCGTGCCTTTGCTTTCCTGCAAAGGTACCTGAAAGGTGAAATTTAGCTAGTTTATAAATGCTGGGGGGAAGAGTGTTCTAGGCAAAGGAAGCAATTTTCAGAAGCCAGTATTGCAGACAGGTAGGGAGAACAATGTTGGTGAGGAGATAGGCAGGTTCCAGCCAGTCCATGCAGGATCTTCAAGGTGGCTGGAACCAGTTTAGAGTTATTCTAAGGAGAATTAGAATCCATTGATGGGTTTTAAGTTGGGGAGTGATACTTGAACTATGTTTTTATTTATATTTATTTATTATTTCGTTTTTGAGATGGAGTCTTGCTCTGTTGCCAGGCTAGAGTGCAGTGGTGTGATCTTGGCTCGCTGCAACCTCCACCTCCTAGATTCAAGCAATTCTCCTGCCTCTGCCTCCCTAGTAGCTGGGACTGCAGGCGCACGCTACACGCCCAGCTAATTTTTGTATTTATTTATTTATTTATTTTTGAGATGGCGTCTCGCTCTGTCTTCCAGGCTGGAGTGCAGTGGCGTGATCTCGGCTCACTGCAACCTCTACCTCCCTGGTTCAAGCAATTCCCCTGCCTCAGCCTCCCCAATAGCTGGGGATTACAGGCACACGCCACCACACCTGGCTAATTTTTTTGTATCTTTAGTAGAGACGGGGTTTCACCGTGTTGGCCAGACCGGTCTAGAACTCCTGATCTCATGCAATCCGCCTGCTTCGGCCTCCCAAAGTGCTGGGATTATAAGCATGAGCCCCCACACTTGGGCTAATTTTTGTATTTTTAGTAGAGACGGGGTTTCACCATGTTGGCCAGGATGTTCTCAATCTCTTGACCTCGTGATCTGTCCACCTTGGCCTCCCAAAATGCTGGGATTACAGGCATGAGCCACTGCACCTGGCTGAATTATGCTTTTAAAAGATCACTACTCGTTTCAGTTGGGTTTTGTTGAATAAAACCCCCAAAATCACAGTGGCTGTAGTGGCCAAAGGTCAACTTTTCTCTCTCATGTAAAAGAAATCCATGGGTATGTAATTCATGATTGGTATGATAGCATCACTATTGTTGGTGATCTAGGGCTCCTTGTGTCTTCTTATTTTGTTATCCTCAGAGTAGATCTTCCATGATCCACCTAGAACTGCTATAATCACATCCATATTCCAGGCAGAAGGCAGAAGAAGAGAGATGAGACAGGTGTACCTTCCACCAACTCAGCTTCCTTTATGGACACAACACTTCCATTTAAATCTTACTGGCCACATTTTAGTCACTTGTAGCTGCTAAGGAGGCTGGGAAGGTTTGTCTTTTGGTTGGGTCTCTTTCCTCCCAGAATAGAATCAGAAGAAGGGAAGAATGGATAGGCATTTAGCATTAAGTGCTGCAACCCTTCTGGCTCTGGTGTAGAGAGTTGTTTCCAGGGGTAAGAGTAAAAAGCAGATAAATGAGTTAGGGGGTCTACAAGAAAATGATTGTGTGGATTAAGGTGAGAGCTATAACAATGTAAGGATGTGGTTTGGTATGAGACACATTTCTGGATAGGGTCCACAGGACTTGCTCATAGATTGGATGTGAGGAGTGAAGGAAAGAGGAGGACTGAACAGCTAGGTAGATGGTGGTACCATTTATGAATAAAATGGGGAAGACAGGGAAGAAGCAGGTTGGGGGGATTAGGAAGCTCCATTTTGGAGGAGCCTGTTGGACATCTGAGTGGAGGAATCAGGGGGAGGCAGTTGAGTCTGGAGCCTCTGCATCACTTTTCCCATGTGTTGCCCCCACTGCCTCCCAGTGTCCTAGGCACGCAAACCACTCATTGTTCCCCCAACATACCATCTTCTCTCTTGCCACCATGTCTTTGCCCATGCTGCCGTCTGTAGCCTGGGGTGCCTAGTCCCTGCCTTTACCCTTCACAAGCCATTCCTCTAGATCTCAACTCTGGTCTCAGCCTTCTCTGCTTCTGGAAAGCCCTTCTGCTACACCAGGCTGGAAGTACCTCCATGGCTTCCACTGGCGGTACTTCCAGCCTGGTAGATCCGTACACTCAGTGTAGTTCCCACACTGCGGTGGATACGGTTGCTTGTGTGCCTTGTCGCTGGACTATAGGCACCCTCAGAGCAAGGACTGCATCTTTTACCTTTATATACCAAAGTTCTCTGTCATGTCTCCTGGCACTTAGTAGTCTCTCAATTGTTTGTGGAGTGAAATTTTAGACAGACTCCCCTGCCTCGAGGATTCATCATCTGATTAGAGAAATAAGACTTTCAAGTTTTCTATTTAATGAATTAATTATTTTTGAGATGGGGATCTTGCTGTGTTACCCAGGGCTCCTTCCTGGGCTCTAGCAGTCCTGTTTCAGTATCTGGAATTACGGGCACAAGCCACCACACCCATCAGAAAAGCACAATTTTATTTATTTAGTTAGTTAGTTTTTGAGACAAAGTCTCACTCTGTTGCCCAGCCTGGAGTACAGTGGCACGATCTCGGCTCACTGCAACCTCTGCCTCCCCCGGTTCAAGTGATTCTCTGGCCTCAGTCTCCAATTAGGTGGAATTACAGGCGCCCGCCACCATGCCTGGCTGATTTTTGTAGTTTTAGTAGAAACGGGTTTCGCTATGTTGGTCAGGCTGGTCTCAAACTCCTGACCTCAGATGATTGACCTACCTAAGCCTCCCAAAGTGCTGGGATTACAGGCGTGAGCCTGGTGGCTGACCAGGAGCTTCAGTCTTTGAGGAACAGGTCTCTGATAAACTAAAAGAGTGTTAGAGATCTGCATTTTACATTCCCTCTAAACTTCTTTAGAGCCTTGTGGAGGAAAGGCTCTGTGGCATAGCACACAGGGCCAGAAAGCCATTTATGCTTTTCCTTGAGGCAGTCTGAGCGTAGGGGAAGTACGATGGGAATTATAAGGTATTAGACTGGCAGCTTCTTATCTGGCACATCTTAGTCCAAGCCCTATGCCTGTAATGAGATTTCCATAACTTTCCCAGGTAGATCTGCCCTTTCTCCTGCATTTCTTGTGTGAACCTTCATAGAACCTTTATATATGTTCTAATATTTTGCATGTTTTTATTTTGTACTGTAAGTTCCTAGAGGGCAGGGACCAGATCTTATCCTCATTGTCTCTGAAACAGGGCTCAGAGTAAGAGCTCTGTAACCATATGAAACAAAGAATGCTTGGAAGAAGCTTGCTTTTAGAAGTCCCAGGTCATGGCCCTGGGCGGTGGCTTGTGCTTGTAATCCCAACACTTTGGGAGGGAGAGGTGGGAGGACTGCTTGAGCC
This sequence comes from Ateles fusciceps, assembly GCA_036589455.1. NCBI lineage: Eukaryota > Metazoa > Chordata > Mammalia > Primates > Atelidae > Ateles > Ateles fusciceps. The sequence continues at coordinate 9,158,647 of JAZHEH010000882.1, read as the reverse complement.
CAGGAGTTTGAAACCACTCTGGGCAACGTAGGGAGACCCCATCTCTACAAGAAAAAACCACAACAAAAATTTTGTGGCTTGGTGGTACATTCTCATAGTCCCAGTTACTTGGGAGGCTGAAGTGGGAGGGTAGTTTAAGCTTGGGAGCTTGAGGCTGCAGTGAGCGTGATTGTGCCACTGCACTTGGGCCTGGGCAGCAAGAGTAAGATCCTGTCTCAAAAAAAAAAAAGAAAAAAAGAAGTCCAACATCGCAAGATTCTTTTATCACTGCTTTAAAGAAAAATTGTGGTTGAAAAGCCCATCATAAAATTTACCATCTTAACCATTTTTAAGTGTATAGTTCAATAGTGTTAAGAGCATTTATACTGTTGTGAAGCAGATCTTCAGAACTTTTTCATCTTGTAGAACTGAAACTCTATATGTCATTGCTTTTTAATACAATTGTGTTTTTGTTTATTTCAGGTGGTGTTTCGTTCTACGTCAGCTATGGTTTACATATTTATTCAGATGAGCTGTGAAATGTGGGATTTTGATATTTATGGTACTGTCCTATGTGCTGATTGTAACTGCTATGGGGAGAATTTTCTGGAACTGCAAATGCTAATTCATGAATGCCCAGGGTCCCCCACATCATCTTCTAACAAACTTTATCACTGTGAGAATAATCGTATTTGGAGTTAGATTATTCTCTTGTCCTGAATATACACTGCTTTTTTCAATAGTCAAATCTTTTTTCAAACTTGCATTTTACCTTGAAGCCACAGCCTCTTAGTAGTGAGGCAGATATTAAATTTGGCTTCAAAAAATAAATAAACTTGGCTTTATAGAAAGTTGAGAATGAAGCCGAGCACGATGTCTCATGCCTGTAATCCCAGCACTTTGGGAGGCCGGGGCGGGAGGATTGCGTGAGATCAGGAGTTCGAGAGCAGCGTCGTCAACATGGTGAAACCCTGTCTCCGCTAAAAATAGAAAAAATTAGCTGGGTGTGGTGGTGGGCGCCTGTAATCCCAGCTACTCTGGAGGCTGAGGCTGGAGAATCACTTGAACCCGGGAGGCGGAGGTTGCAGCGAGCCAAGATTGCGCCACTGCACTCCAGCCTGGGCAACAAGAGTGAAACTCTGTCTCAAAAAAAAGTTGAAAATGAAACCACTTTGTACATCTGGCTTTTATGATCTTGTTTTAAGATGTATAAAACAGGCCAGGTGCAGTGGCTCATGCCAGTAATCCTAGCACTTTGGAAGGCCAAGACGGGCAGATCACCTAAGGCCTGGAGTTCGAGACCAGCCTGGCCAGCATGGCGAAACCCCATCTCTACTAAACATACAAAAATTAGCTGGGCATGGTGGCAGGCGCCTGTACTCCCAGCTTCTCGGGAGGTTGAGGCAGGAGAATGCTTGAACCCAGGAAGTGGAGGTTGCAGTGAGCTGAGATTGTGCCACTACACTCCAGCCTGGGTGACAGAGGGAGACTCCATCTCAAAAAAAAAAAAAAAAAAGGGTGTTCAAAACACACCTTAGTTTTGGTCCCCTTTCTTAGAGAAGGAATTGCTTAGAGAAGAATTTACTTAGAGAAGGAATTTACTTAGAGAGGAAATTGCAAGCAAGAAATAAAGACTGTCCTTATCCTCTTTTCATTGTTTTTTTTTTTAGGGGATTTGTATTTTGAGAAAGCTGTGAATGGTTTCCTTGCTGATCTATTTACCAAGTGGAAGGTATGTTTTTCTTACACACTAAGTCTGATGTGTAAATGTTATTCAATACAGATTTTTAAAATGTACTCTTTTTGTTAAGTTGCCCTAAATTGAGCTATCCTAGCTAAAACCCAGACTTCAGATTTAAATTACCTTAATCTCAATTTATGAGAATTTATGAAAAGCACACAGCAATATCACACTCAACAGTAAAACACTGAAAACTTTCCCTCAAGATCAGTAACAAGGTAAGTATGCTTGCTTTTGCTGCTGGTATTCAACATTATACTAGAAGTTCTAGACAGACCACCTAGGTAAGCAAAAGAAATATAAGGCATCCAAATTGAAAAAGAAGTAGAACTATGTCTATTCACAGATGATATGATCCTAAATGTAGAAAATCCTCAAAAATCCAGAAAATAAGTATTAGAGCTAATACATTCAGCAAAATTTCAGGATATATAATCAACATACAAAATCAATTGTGTTTCTGTATACCAGCAATGAAAATCTGAAAGAATAAAATACTTAGGATACTTTATCCTGGGAGCTGTAAGACTGGTACACTAAAATCTGTAAGGCACTGGGAAAGAAGTTAATGAAGACCTAAGTAAACAGTAAGATAACCTGTGTTCACAGATGGAAAGACTTAATATTGTGGTAATATTTCCCAAAGCAATTTATAGTTTAATGCAGTTCCTGTCAGAATCCTAGTGCCTTTTTTTTTTTTTTTTTTTTGCAGAAATAGAAATGCTGATCCTACAATTCATGTGGAATTGCAAGGGATCCTGACTAGCCAAAACAATCTTGTAAAAGGAGAACAAAGTGGAAGACTCTTACTTCTTAATTTCAAAACTTAATAAAACCCACAATCATCAGAATAGTGTGATATTTACATAAGGATAGATACATAGATCAATGGAATATATAATTGAAATCAACCCATACATCTATGGTCAGTTGATTTTAGGGCATCATGTTTATTTAAAGAGGGAAAGAATATTCTTTTCAATGAATTGTTCTGGAACAACTGAATGTCCATGTGGAAAAGAATGAATTTGGACCCTTACCTCAGATCATATATGAAATGTAACCAAAATGAATCAAAGACTTAAATATAAGTGCCATAATTGGCTGGGCATGGTGGCTCACATCTGTAATCCTAGCACTTTGGGAGGCTGAGGTGGGCAGATTAGTTGAGGTCAGATCAGGAGTTTGAGACCAGCCTGGCCAACATGATGAAACCCTGTCTCTACTAAAAATACAGAAATTAGCCGGGCATTGTGATGGGTGCCTTTAATCCCCTTAGGAGGCTGAGACAGGAGAATTGCTTGAACCTGGGAGACAGAGGTTGCAGTGAGCCAAGATCATGCCACTGCACTCCAGCCTGGGAAACAGAGTGAGATTCCATTTAAAAAAAAAAAAAAAGAAAAAAGCTAAAATTATAAAACTGAACCAGGTGTGCGGTGGCTCATGGGAGGCTGAGGTGGGTGGATTGCTTGAGCCCAGGAATTTTAGACCAGCCCCAGCAATATGGCAAATATTCTCTCCACAAAAAATATAAAAACTTAGCTGGGTGTGATGGCCAAAAAAAAAAAAGAATTTTCTGTTTCTTTATTTTTAAAAAGTTTTATTTTATTTATTTTTATTTAAAATTTATTTATTTAAATAAAATAAAACTTTTTAAAAATAAGGAAACTCCAGCCTGTTGCCCAGGCTGGAGTACAGTGGTGCAATTTCAGTTCACTGCAACCTTTGACTCCCAGCTTCAAGCAATTCTTCTGCCTCAACCTGCTGAGTAGCAGGGATTACAGGTGCCCACTACTACACTTAGCTAATTTTTTGCATTTTTACTAGAGACAGGGTTTTACCACGTTGGCCAGGCTGGTCTTGAACTCCTGACCTCAGGCGATCTGCCTGCTTCGGCCTCCCAAAGCACTGGGATTACAGGCGCCACCATACCCAGACTAAAAAGTTTTATAATTTTTATTTATGTACGTATTAATTAATTATAGAAATGGGGTTTCATCACTTTGGCCAGGCTGGTCTCAAACTCCTGACCTCAGGTGATCCACGTCGGCTTCCCAAAGTGCTAGGATTACAGACGTGAGCCAGCGTGCCCAGCCTTTTTTTTTTTTTGGAGACAGGGTCTCACCATCACCCAGGCTAGAGTGCAATGGAGCGATCATAGCTCACTGCAGCTTTGACTTCCTGGGCTCTAGCGATCTTCCTGCCTTAGCCTGAGTAGCTGGTACTACAGGTGTTTGCTACCACACCTGGCCAATTTTTTAAAATTTTTTGTAGTGATGGAATTTTGCCAGGTTGCCCAGCTGGTTTCAAACTCCTGAGCTCAAGCAGTCGCCCACCTTGGCCTCCCAAATTGCTCCGATTACAGATGGAACCACCACGCCTGGCCAGAAAATTCATATGACCTTGAATTTGGCAGTGGTTTCTTAGATATAACACCAAAAGCACAACATCCAAAGTAAAAGCAGAGGAATCAGACTTCAAAATTAAAAACCTTTGTGCATCAACAGACACTATCAAAAAAGTGAAGGGGCCAGACGTGTTGGCTCACACCTTTAATCCCAGCACTTTGGGAGGCTGGAGGTGGGAGAATCGCGTGAAGCCAAAAGTTCAAGAGTAGCCCAGGCAATGAAATGAAACCCTGTCTCTACAAAAATAAAAACAGAAAAAATATAGCTGGCTGTATTGGCAAATGCCTGTAGTCCCAATTACTCAAGAGGCTGAGGCTAGAGGATCCCTTGAGCACAGAAATTTGAGGTTACAGTATAATTATGCCACTGCACTCCAACCTGGGTGACAGGACAGTGAGACCTTGTCTCTTAAGAAACAAAACAAACAAAAAGAAACCCTATAGAATGGGAGAAAATATTTGAAGATTATCTTCTGATAAAAGTCTATTATCCAGAAAATATGTAGAACTTGTCTAACTCAAGAACGAAAGAAAAAACCCTAATTGACAAATGGGCAAAGGCTGCCCCATTCTACGTGATGTGATTATTTCACATTACATGCCTGTATCAAAACATCTCACGTACCCCATGGTTAGAAACACCTAGTATGTACCCATAACAATTAAAAAATAATTAAAATAATTAAATAATAAAATGAAAACAAATGGGCAAAGGACTTGAATAGACTTTTTAAAAAAAAATTTTACATTAAGTTCTGGGGTACATGTGCGTTTCTTTAAAGAATATGTATGAATGTCCAAGAAGTACATGAAAAGTTGCTCAAGATCATTAGTCATTAGGAAAAATGCAAACTAATACCACAGTGAAATGCCACTTCACATCCACTAGGATGACTGTATTTTTTATTTTTATTTTTGAGACAGGGTCTCGCCATGTTGCCCACGCTAGAGTGCAGTGGCACAATCATAGCTCACTGCAGCCTTGATCACCTGGGTTCAAGCCATCCTCCCTCCTCACCCTCCTGGGGTAGCTAGGACTACAGGCATGTGCCACTATGCCTGGCTACTTTTTAAAAAATTTTTGGTGGAGGTGAGGTCTCACTGTGTTATCCAGGCTGATCTCGAACTTTGGAGTTTAAGCGATCTTCCCACCTTGACCTCCTAATGTGCTGAGATTACAGACATGAACTATGTGCCTAGCCCATATTCTTTTTTTTTTTTTTTTTTTTTTGAGATGGAGTCTTGCTCTATTGCCCAGACTGGTGGTGCGATCTCAGTCTTGGCTCACTGCAATCTCCACCTCCCAGGTTTAAGCAATTCTTGTGCCTCAGCCTGCCAGGTAGCCGGGATTACAGGTGTGCACCACCCTACCCTGCTAGTTTTTGTATTTTTAGTAGAGATGGGGTTTTACCATGTTGGGGAGGCTGGTCTCGAATTCCAGGCCTCATGATCTGCCCACACTGGCCTTCCAAAGTGCTGGATTGATTACAGGTCTAGCCCATATTCTTGACAGCGTTATTCATATTAGCTAAAAAGTAGGACAACACAAATGACAAATGTCTGTCAGCTAAAGTATGGATAAATAAAATGTATGTCCATACAAATAGTATTATTCTGCCATAAAGAGGAACGAAGTACTAACATATGCTACAGCATAGATGAATCTTGAACACATGCTAAATGAGAGAGGCTAGACATAGTGGATCAAATATAAATTATAAGATTTTATTTATATGAAATATCCAGAATAGGTAAATATATAGAGATTAGTGGTTACCAGGGACTGAGGGTAGGGACTGACTGTTTAATCAGTTTAGGATTTCCTGGTGGGGTGATGAAAATGTTTTGGATCTAAATAATGGTGGTAGTTATACAATATTTGAATGTATTAAATGTTACAATGGCGATATTTATGTTATATATATTTTGTCAGAGTTAAAAAATTATTTCACTAAATTATATCACCCTGATTTCACGTGAAAACATTTTGAAGAAAAAGTATTTATTTGAAGTCACATTATGTAGTGTAAAAGAGAAGAGTGTGGATTAAGGCTGACTGAGTTTTTAATGATCTCATTAGCTTGCTTTTTTTTTTTTTTTTTAATTAGGAGACAGGGTCTTGCTACGCTGCTCAGGCTGGTCTTGAACTCCTGGGCTCCAGTGATCCTCTCACTTCATCCTCCTCAGTAGTTGGGACTGCAGGCGCAGGCCACCATGCCTGGCTGATTAGCTTTTTGATCTCCAAGAGTTAGTCTCTGAGGCTCCATTTCTTTAACTGCAAAATGGAGATGATACTAGTCCCTCTTTCCATACCATTTATGAGTTGAGACACTCATGCCCATATCAGCCCATTGTGAAGCATTTTTCCTGTATATCACTTGCACTAAAATTAGATAAGGGTACTGAGTTTGGAGACCTTGGAGTCCAGTGAATTAATTGGTAGTCAGTGAAGGTCTGTTGTTTTCAAGCAGTCTGTTCTTGGTACTGTGGCTTGTATTTAGGAATTTCTGTTCACTTGAGATACATCCATGAAAGAATATAAGGTGGCATATAATGTGCCTTATATTATGTGCCTTATATAGTGAGTGCTGAATTCTGTAGTCTTTAAGTGTACTTGGGATAAACATGGGATTGGTCAGTATAGGCTGTTGTCTTCAAAGACCCAGGAAGAACTGAAACTGAACTTACGAGCTCACTGGTGCAAGCCACTTTTCATGTTCATCCATAAACACCCTGCTTCCAGGCTGTTGATCTCCAGACTCCATGGAGATGTTTATCTCATTAGTCCCTATCCCTGTCTAAAGGGAGTTCTTTGCCTTGGCTTATACCACTGAGTCTGGAGCAAACCACCACCCTCATCCTATGGCAGTAGTAGGGTGTGGGAATGTCTTTGATTCTTAAATTCATCACCATGGGTGCTGTTCTCATTCCCTAAACCACAGTTGTGCAGAATTTAAAAAACACTGTAGGCCGGCCATTGTGGCTCATGCCCGTAATCCCAGCACTTTTGCCAAGGCGAGTGGATCACTTGAGCCCAGCCTGGGCAATATGGTGAAACCCTCTCTCTCCCTTTTCTTTTTTCTTTTCTTTTTTTCTGAGATGGAGTCTTGCTCTGTCATCCGGGCTGGAGTGCAATGGCACAATCCTGGCTCACTGCAATCTCCACCTCCCAGGTTCAAGTGATTCTCCTGCCTCAGCCTCCCAAATAGCTGGGACTAAGGCATGTGCCACCATGCCTGGCTAATTTTTGTGTTTTTAGTAGAGTTGGGGTTTCGCCATGTTGGCCAGGCTAGTTTCAAACTCCTGAACTCAGGTGATCCACCCACTTCAGCCTCTCAAAGTGCTGGGATTACCGGCATGAGCCACCACACCCAGCTGAAACCCTATCTCTACAAAAAATGCAAAAATTATCTGGGCCTGGTGGCATGTGCCTGTGGTCTCAGGATTCCTGTAGTCTCAGCTACCTGGGAACTGGGAAACAGGGACCATTACTTACTGCTGATTTGCAGTTTTCCACTCACTTTCCACATTCCTGGCACTTAAGGTAACTTCCCCAAGGTCACGTAGTGGTAAGTTTTAGGGTCAGGACTCCATTTAGGTCTTCTGACTCCAAGCAGTGCTGTGTCCCCTGCACTGTGCAGCCTATAATTCCATGAAGCTATTTAATACTGTGCACTGCTGGTGAGCCACCTAGGATTAAGAATACTATAGGCAGCTGGGCCTCATGCTTATAATCCCAGCGCTTTGGGAGGCCAAGGCAGGCTGATCACTTGAGGCCAGGAGTTTGAGACCAGTCTGGCCAACATGGTGAAACCCTGTCTCTACTAAAAATACAAAAATTAGCCTGGCATGGTGGCACACACTGTAATCCAGCTACTCTGGGAGGCCGAGGAGGGAGAGTTGTTTGAACCTGGGAGGTGGAGGCTGCAGTGAGCTGAGATCATAACACTGCACTCCAGCCTGGACAACTGAGAGAGACCCTGTGTCAAAAAAAAAAAAAAAAAAAAAAAAAAAAAAAGAATATTATGTGCCTGCAGGCTGCTTCATAGTGAAGTAAATCAAACAAATTTCAACCTTGTTTTTCTCTGTTCATGCTTAGGAGAAGAACTGTAGTCATGAAGTGACAGTGGTCCTGTTTTCTAGAACTTTCTATGATGCAAAATCTGTTGGTGAGTGACTCTTTCTCTCCTACAGTTGTTTTTTGTTAAGCTTCCCCCATCCCCACCCCAGCTATTTTCTTTCATTTTTTTTTGTTGTTGCACTTTTCCGCCGTTCCCATCTTTTCTGTTATGAGGACAGGGTAAAGGGAAAGTAGCACAGTCCATTAGTGGATGCAAGAGGTCTGTGGGCTGTGATTCATCCTAAATCCAACTTAATAGATAGACAGTTGGCTGGGCACAGTGGCTTACACCTGTAATCCCAGAACTTCGGGAGACTGAGGTGGGCAGATCACCTGAGGTCAGGAATTGAAGATCAGCCTGGCCAACATGGTACAACCCCGTCTCTACTAAAAAATACAAAAATTTTCTGGGTGTGGTGGCATGTGTCTGTAGTCCCAGCTACCTGGAAGGCTGAGGCAGGAGAATCATTTGAACTCAGGGAACAGTGGTTGCAGTGAGCTAAGATCTCGCCACTGCACTCCAGCCTGGGTGACAGTGCCAGACCTTGTCTTGAAAAAAAAAAAGATAGTCAGTTATCTTTATTTTTTTGTGATGCAAATCTTTAATCCAGAAGAGAAAGCTGACAAAACTGAATTTTTCTTCTCAACCTTAACTACATACTCCATTTTCTCTATTTCAGATGAATTTCCTGAAATAAACCGAGCCTCAATTCGACAGGATCACAAAGGGAGATTCTATGAAGACTTTTACAAGTGTGTTTGGGTGCTTTGCTATACCTTTTATTTATTTATTGAAAAAAAGTCAGGCTGGGTGCGGTGGCTCACGCCTGTAATCCCAACACTTTGGGAGGCTGAGGCAGGCAGAGGTCAGGAGTTCGAGACCAGCCTGACCAACATGGAGAAACTCCATCTTTACTAAAAATACAAAATTAGCTGGATGTGGTGGCGCATGCTTGTAATGTCAGCTACTCGGGAGGCTGAGGCAGGAGAATAGCTTGAACCCAGGAGGCGGATGTTGTGGTGAGCCAAGATCGAGCCATTGCACTCCAGCCTAGGCAACAAGAGTGAAACTCCATCTCAAGAAAAAAAAACAAAAACAAAAAAGTCATTCTGGACAACATGGCGAAGTCCTGTCTCTACCAAAAATGCCAAAAATTAGCTGCCTGTGGTCCCAGCTGTTTGGGAGGCTGAGGGTAGGAGGATCACTTGAGCCTGGGAGGTGGAGATTGCAGTGAGCTGAGATCACACCGCTGCACACCAACCTGGGTGAGAGTGAGACCTTGTCTCCAAAAAAGAAAAAAATAAACCTTTTAATTTTGAAATAATTTTAGATTTACAGAGAAGCTTCAAAGATAGCAGAGTTCCCGTATACTCTTTGCTCTGTTTCCTCTAACGTTAACATTTCATAACCAAGTTACATTTGTCAAAACTAGATTAACATTGGTACATTACTATTAAGTAAATTTAGACATTTTTCAGATTTTAGCACTCATGTACTTGCTGTCTGCAATCCAAGATATCACATTGCATGTAGACCTTCTAAATGTTTTATTGTAAAAGATTTTGGCATGCAGAAAAGAAGAGCAAATAATATAATGAGCCCATATACCCAATACCTGAAGTTAAAATTATTATTTTGCCATATTTGATTCATCTGGTTTTTTCAGTTCCACTGACTAATTATCAATATAATTTATTCCTATACATATTCAAAAATGGCATTTTTATATCTATTGTATCATTATCATGTTTAACATTATTATTATTATTATTTTGAGACACAGTTTCATTCTGTCCCCCAGGCTGGAGTGCAGTGGTGCAATCTTAGCTCACTGCAAACTCTACCTCCCGGGTTCAGGTGACTCTTGTGTCTCAGCCTCCTGAGTAGCTGGGACTACAGGTGCCTGCCACCATGCCTGGCTAATTTTTTGGAATTTTTGGTAGAGACAGGGTTTTGCCTTGTTGGCCTGGCTGATCTCAAACTCCTGACCTCAGGTGATAGGCCCACCTTGGCCTCCCAAAGTACTAGGATTATAGGCAGGAGCCACTGTGCCTGGCTGACACTGCTACCTTATTAAGATGTTTATCAGATAGTAATAGTTACCGTTTTTTCAGGACTTAGCATGAATGGGGTACTCTTCTAAGCATGACTTGATTCATTTAAATATTATAGCTGTGGGATATATACTGTTACCCTATTTTACAGATGTGAAAACTTGGACACAGAGTTTCAGTAACTTATTCAAAGTCCACAAAACATTGAGTGGTGGAGCATGGACCTGACACAGTCAATCTAGTTCAGAGTCTGTGCTTTTTTACCACTGTATTCCTCAGCCTCATATTGATTGTACTTTATTTATTTTTTATTTTTTATTTTTTATTTTTATTTTTTTTAGAGATGAGGTCTCTCCATGTTGGCCAGGCTGGTCTTGAACTCCTGACCACAGGTAATCCGCCCACCTTGGCCTCCCAAAGTGCTGGGATTACAGGCATGAGCCACCGCGCCCGGCCCTGATTGTACTTTAAATTATTTGTTGATCTTCTGTCGGATCCTGTACCCCTTGGACTATTTTATGAAAGTGATGGGCGATTGCCTGTGCTGACACCTCCACTCATCCCATTATGCAGATAAATTCTGCATACCTCTAATTCAGTGAATTAGTCCGCCTGCCTGGGCCTCCCAGAATGCTGGGATTACAGCTGTGACCTACCATACCTGGCCAATGAGATTCTCTTTTTACATGTTTTAAACTTTCATTTTCTACTTTCTGTATCACAAATCCTAATCCATGTTAAACACAACTGCTTCTACAGTATCATTTTTTATTTCTACATAGGAATTACATTAGGTTACTATTGTTGAAAACTAAGGTGACTTCCAGCTTTTTGCTATTCTCAATAGTATCACCAGCGAACATTTTTACAGATAAGTTTTTAAGCATATCCTTAGTTTTTAGGATAAATTAACCAGAAATGGAGCTATTGGGTCAAAGGATAGTTTGTTGTTTTTTTTTTAATCTTTTTTTTGTTTGTTTTATTTTTCTGATTTTGATAGTCTGTTTTTTAAAGGCTTTCTATTTGTACAGCCCATGTACCCTCCAAAACCATTAAAGTAGAATATCCTGTTTTTCTAGTAGCTGTTTCTGTGTCCTCATCAACACTGAATGCTCTTTTTTTTTTTGGAGACAGAGTCTCGCTCTATTGCCCAGGCTCTGGAGTGCAGTGGTGCGATCTTGGCTTACCATATCCTCTGCCTCTCGGGTTCAAGTGATTCTCCTGCCTCAGCCTCCTCAGTAGCTGAGACTACAGCCATTCACCACCATGCCGGGCTAAGTTTTGTATTTTTAGTAGAGACAGGGTTTCACTATGTTGACCAGGCTGGTCTTAAATTCCTGACCTCATGATCTGCCTGCCTTGGCCTCCCAAAGTGCTGGGATTACAGTCGTGACCCACCGCCCCTGGCTGCATACTTTTTTTTTTTTTTTTTTTTTTTTTTGAGACAGATTTGTGCTCTGTCTCTGAGGCTGGAGTGCAGTGGCTGGATCTTGGCTCACTGAAACCTCCACCTTTCAGGTTTAAGCAGTTCTCCTACCTTAGCCTTCTGAGTAGCTGGGATAACAGGTGTCCACCACCAAGCCTAGCTAATTTTTGTATTTTTGGTAGGGACAGGGTTTCACCGTGTTGACCAGGCTGGTCTGGAACTCCTGACCTCAAGTAATCCACCTGCCTCCGCAGCCCAAAGTGCTGGAATTATAAGTGTGAGCTACGGTACCTGGTTCTCTATTTTTTTTAATGGTTTTTTCCCTGTTGGATTGGAAGAAAAGTAAGCTCACTGAGTCTTTTTTCTGAGACAGAGGTCGCTCTGCACCCAGGCTGCAGTGGTGTGATCTTGGCTCACCATACTCCAATTATATATTTCTGAAACCTTGTAAGGGAACTCATATTCTGTATGTAAAGTTGCTGTATTAGTCTATTTTCTCATTGCTATAAAGACATACCCAAAACTGGGTAATTTATAAAGAAGCAAGGTTTAATTGACTCACAGTTCCACATGGGTGGGGAGGCCTCTGGAAACTTAAAATCGTGGAAGGCGAAAGGGAAGCAAGGAACATCTTACTATGGTGAAGCATGGTAAGAGTGAGTGCAGGGGAAACTGCAACTTTTAAACCATCGTATCTCGTGAGAACTCCCTGACTAGCACAAGAACAGCATGGGGGAAACTGCTCTGTTATCCAGTTACCTCCCACCAGGTTCTTTCCTTGACACATAGGGATTACAATTCGAGATGAGATTTGGGAGGGGACACAGAGCCAAACCGTATCAGCTGCTTAATATCCATTTTATGATAATACTCTTTTCAGAGTGGTGGTACAGAATGAGAGAAGAGAAGAATGGACTTCACTTCTTGTGACCATTAAAAAACTCTTCATCCAGTATCCAGTGTTAGTACGACTGGAACAGGCAGGTACTGCATTCATGTAATAGAAGGTGTGGTGGGGGAAAGGAAATATAGGAGAGGTCTGGGAAACAGAGAAGAGATTTGTGCTGTTTCCCATTGCCGTGTGTAGTTTCTGTTTCTGGTCAGGTTTCTTTTCCAGTTGGAACCAACTGTACATTTCATATACAGTAAGTTCAACAGTGTCCCTAATACAGGGAGTGGGGCCTTGTGAAGCCAAATGTGTTCCACTTTTTTTTTTAGACAGAGTCTCACTCTGTTACCTAGGCTGGAGTGGAGTGGAACAATCATACTGTAACATTAAACCCCTGGGGCTCAAGCATTCCTCCTGCCTCAGCCTCCTGAGTAGCTAGGATGACAGCCATGCACTACCATGCCCAGATAATTTTTTTATTTTTTGTAGAGATGGGGTCTCGCTGTGTTGACTATGCTGGTCTCAAACTCTCGTCTTAAGTGATCCTCCTGCCTCTGCCTCCCAAAGTGCTGGGTTTATAGGTGGATGCCACTATGCTCAGCCACCACTTATTTAAGAGTTCATCTTTTAGCTGGGCATGGTGGCTCTCTCCTGTAATCCCAGCACTTTGGGAGGCCAAGGCAGGCGGATCACGATGCCAAGAGATCGAGATCATCCTGGCCAACATGGTGAAACCCCATCTCTACTAAAAATACAAAAAAAAAAAAATTAGCTAGGTGTGGTGGCCTGTGCCTATAGTCCCAGCTACTCAGGAGGCTGAGGCAGGAGAATCCCTTGAACGCAGGAGGTGGAGGTTGCAGTGAGCCAAGATCGTGCCACTGCACTCCTGCCTGGCAACAGAGTGAGACTCCATCTCAAAAAAAAAAAAAGTTTATCTTTCATGAGATGTTTTTCTTTCTCTTGTATCTTTTGCTTCAGAGGGCTTTCCTCAAGGAGACAATTCTACCTCAGCACAAGGAAACTACCTGGAGGCCATCAATCTGTCATTCAATGGTGAGTAAGGATGCCAACCAGTGAGCCGGCATCTCACCTACTACATGGCTATGTTACTAGAAGGTTGTTCTGATCCAAACCCGAAGTGAAGGTTCTTGGATCTTACAGAAGAAAGAATCTGGGGTGAGTCCACAGGTAAAGTGAAGGCAAGGTTATTAAGAAAGTAAAGGAATAAAAGAATGGCTACTCCATAGACAGAGCAGGGCATTCCCGAAAGCAAGAGGAGGAACGCGTCCACCTTAGGTACAATGGTTGTTTATAACAAAGCAAAATAGTCATCGGGGGAGAGGTGCTCTGCTGCAAGGGCTCGTGACAAAGGATTGTTCATCTTTGTGTAACTGCTGTCTTTCTCAAGAATCTGTATTATTATCTTTAAAGCAAAACTTACTCCTTGTTTTTGTTTTTGAAACGGAGTCTTGCTCTGTCGCTAGGCTGGAGTGCAGTGACATGATCTCGGCTCACTGCAACCTCCAACTCCCTGGTTCAAGCGATTCTCTTGCCTCAGCCTCCCGAGTCATTGGAATTACAGGCATGTGCCACCACGCCTAGCTAATTTTTGTATTTTAGTAGAGATGGGGTTTCACCATGTTGGCCAGGCTGGTCTCAAACTCCTGACCTCATGTGATCTGCCCTCCTCGGCCTCCCAAAGTACTGGGATTACAGGCATGAGCCACCGCACCTGGCTGCAAAATTTACTCTTAAACTAAGAATTTTATTAAGATGTTGGGATATCAGGACATTTCCTGGATCTGTTAAGTCCTGGGTCTTTTGGGTAAATATTATTAACCTGTTCCCTTAACTATAAACATCTTGTGACTAAGAATGCCTAACCTCCTGGGAATGTAGCCTATCAGGTCTGAGCCTCATTTTACCCAGCCCCTATTCAAGATGGAGTTGCTCTGGTTTGAAGGCCTCTGACAGCTATGCATGTCTCTCTATGATGCCTGCAGACCCAGACCTAGGTGTTGATGCCCCTACTTACTTACCCCCCAAAATTAATTCAAAGCAGTAGCTTCTCATTGGATGGTTGTAATGACCAACATTTAGATCTTGGGTCTTCTGTTGGGCAGTTTAATTTGGTAGTCTCATCTGCTTCTCATGGTCAGGAACTGGAAAGGATCCTCCTTAGGCTCTTTGACTTACTTGAACTGTGTTATTATTTTCCACCCCATCTTCAATTGCTTCTTGGTAATATTTTTAAAATCTACTTAAAAGTAAAAATAAAAATTAAAAATTAGAAAAAATATATATTAAAGAAAATTACAAAAGTGGCCCGGTGCAGCACTTTGGGAGGTGGAGGCAGGCCAATCACTTGAGGTCAGGAGTTCGAGATCAGCCTGGGCAAAATGGTGAAACCCTGTCTACTAAAAATACAAAAATTAGCCAGCATGGTGGCACACACCTGTAATCTTAGCTACTTGGGAGGCTGAGGCAGGATAATCACTTGAACCTGGGAGGTGGAGGTTATGGTGAGCAGAGATCACACCACTATACTCCAGTCTGGGCAATAGAGCAAGACTCTGTCTCAAAAAAATTTTTTTATTTTTATTTTTTATCAGAAAGAAGTGGTACAAAAAAAAAAATCTAAGCCTGGCTAGGTTTCAGAATTTCTGTTTTTTGTTTTGTTTTGTTTTTTGTTTTTGAGAGAGAGTCTTGCTCTGTCACCCAGGCTGGGTGCAGTGGCTCAATCTCAGCTCATTGCAACCTCCGCCTCCCAGGTTCAAGCAATTCTCCTGCCTCAGCCTCCCAAGTAGCTGAGACTACAGGCACACGCCACCACACTCTGCTAATTTTTGTATTTTCAGTAGAGACGGGGTTTCACTATACTGGCCAGGATGGTCTTGATCTCTTGACCTTGTGATCCGCCTGCCTCAGCCTCCCAAAGTGCTGGGATTACAGGTGTGAGCCACCACACCCAGCCCATTTTTTTTTTTAAGTAAATAGGCTGGGCGTGTGGCTCACACCTGTAATCCCAACACTTTGGGAGGCCGAGGTGGACGAATCACGAGGTCAAGAGATTGAGACCATCCTGGCCAACATGGTGAAACGCTGTCTCTACTAAAAATACAAAAATTAGCTATGCATGGTGGCACGTGCCTGTAATCCCAGCTACTCAGGAAGCTGAGGCAGGAGAATTGCTTGAACCTGGGAGGCGGAGATTGGAGTGAGCCGAGATTGCACCATTGCACTCCAGCCTGGGCAACAAGAGCAAAACTCTGTTTCAAAAATAAATAGATGAATAGGCCGGCTGCGGTGGCTCACACCTGTAAGAGACAGGCAGGGAAATCACTTAAACCTGGGAGGCAGAGGTTGCGGTGAGCTGAGATTGCACCGCTATATTCCAGCCTAGGTGATGGGATGAGACTGTTTCAATCAATCAATGAATCAATTTAATCATGTTACTAGAATTCAAATATGGAGAGATGTATCAAGTAAAAAAGGATACCCTTCTCTTGCCCCCCCAGTGTCAGTCCTCTTTTAAGGGGAACCATTGCTAGCAGTATGGTATGATTTCTTCCAAATGTTTATCCCAGCATTTATGTGCTAGCTGAAATATATTGTTTGCAAATAACAAAAATGTACTGAGTTAGTTTAAACAAAAAGGGAAATTTACTATAAGAATACAGAGGCTTAAATGGAGCAGCCAGGAAAGGTTCAAACACCATGTTAAAGAACCTTATTGGCTCTGGGAACCATAGCCGCAGGAATTCTGAGAGCCATATTTAGCTTCCAGCAAACCTGTCTCTGCTCTCTGTTCAGAATTCACATTCATGGTAGAGAGAGTCTGATCTGCCCAGCTCCAGTGTCCATCTGCCTCTGGCCAGAGGTGGAAGTGCTGATGTGCCTTCATATCACTGTGTAGATCACCTTCCCACATGTCTGTACTGAGGTGCTGGGGAATTCTAGAGCATGATGTCTTCTGTTAGTAAATCTTGGCATATTTGAATATCACTGATTTTTCATAGTAAGGATCATAGAGGCTAGAAATAAAAAGTGACTTGCCAGATTTACAAAGTCATCCCCCAGATTTTGGTCTACTCTCTTAAATAGTGTCTTAAATTAATACTATCTAATATAATCTATTATATAATTAATAAATATAATATTAAAATAATATAAAATGAAATGATATATAATATATAAAATAATATAACCAAAGTTTTACTGTAGACTCATTTATGGATAGTTTAGCAGCATGAATTTTTTTTTTTTTTGAGACAAGTCTCTTGTCACCCAAGCTGGAGTACAGTGGCATGATCTCAGCCCACTGCAGCCTCTGCCTTCCAGGTTCAAGTGATTCTCCTGCCTCAGCCTCCCAAGTAGCTGGGATTACAGGCGCCCACCACTATGTCCAGCTAAGTTTTGTATTTTTAGTAGAGATGGGGTTTCACCATGTTGGCCAGGCTGGTCTTGAACTCCTGACCTTTGCTGATCTGCCCGACTCAGCCTCCCAAAGTGGTGGGATTGTAGACATGAGCCACTGAGTCTGGCCTTTTTTTTTTTTTTTTTTTTTTTTTGAGGCAGGGTCTTGCTCTGTTGCCCAGGCTGGAGTACAGTGGCACAATCTCGGCTCACTGCAACATCTGCCTCCTGGACTCTAGCAATTTTTCCACCTCAGCCTTCCAAGTAGCTGGGATTACAGGTGCACACCATCATGCATGGCTAATTTTTGTATTTTTTGATAGAGATGGGGTTTCATCATGTTGGCCAGGCTGGTCTCAAACTTCTGATTTCAAGTAATCCACCTGCATCGGCCTCCCAAAATGCTGGGATTACGGGCGTGAGCCACCGTGCCCAGCCCTAACAGTATGAAATCTGAGCATTTAAGGCTGCACAGGGCAAGTATTAGGCATCAGTGAGGGATATTAACAAAGATGACAGTGACTTGCTCCTGTGGTCAAGTGGTTCTTAATATAGAAGAGGAAAGACAGATGTGTATATATTTAACTAGAATGTGGCAGTTGCTATGGACAGAAATGCTCTGAGATAATTCAAGAAAGATATGTTTAAAAAAAAAATGCTCTGAGAGTGCAGAGATGCTTGCCTGTGACTGGTTTCTGAAAAACTGTAACATCATTATTGTGGAATTTTTGTTTTATTTCAAGTGTTTGATAAGCACTACATCAACCGCAATTTTGACCGAACGGGGCAGATGTCAGTGGTAATCACGCCTGGGGTGGGTGTCTTTGAAGTGGACCGCCTACTCATGATCTTGACCAAGCAGCGGATGATAGATAATGGTAATGCTCTCTGGTTTGTGCTCTGTCTCCACATGTTCCTAGCCTGATTTATTGTTAGAACTCTGAGCTTCACTGACTTCTTAGAGTGTGAGGAGTTCCAAGTAGTGTTCTGTGTGTCACAACATCTGTGGATGTCAATAGGTGTCAGGTGGTCAAATCAGTTTTGGAAATGCTGGGTTATGCAAAGATAAGCAGGTTCATAATTACAGGTCTTACTCAGTTTTTAATATGTTAATGTAGGTTGTTTTTCTCTAAAGGGTGTATCAGTGTGCTCTGAGTTCTTGAAACACATATTTGGCACTAGAGAAGCCTTCCTGGAGGGACTATTTCAAGGGACCTGTGTGCTGTGAGCCCATGTTGGGATGCACTATCAGATAATCTAGTCCAGTCCTCCCTCCATGATGTGCCTTGTATCCCCAACTCAACCCCATACTCCCCAGTTTGATTTGTTTCATCAACAAGATGGAGTTGGGAGGCTGAGGCAGTAGAATTGCTTGAACCCAGGAGGTGGAAGTTACAGTGAGCTGAGATTGTGTGCCACTGCATGTCAGCCTGGGCAGCAGAGGGAGACTGTCTCAAAAAAAAAAAAAAATGGAGTTTGGAAAGTAAATTCTGATGCCACTGAAGAAGCTCTGTTAAGTGATGTGGATTGTTTTATCTTTTTTTCTTTTTTGAGACAGAGTAGTAGCGTGATCTTGGCTCACTGCAACCCCTGCCTCCCAGGTTCAAATGATACTTGTGCCTCAGCATCCCAAGTAGCTGGGATTATAGGCATCCACCACTTCTCTTAGCTAATTTTTTTTTTTGAGGCAGAGTTGCACTCTCGTTGCCCAGGCTGGAGTGCAGTGGTGTGATCTTGGCTTATCGAAACCTCTGCCTACCAGGTTCAAGTGATTCTCTTGCCTCAGCCTCCCGAGTAGCTGAGATTACAGGCATGCACCACCACGCCCAGCTAATTATGTATTTTTAGTAGAGATGGCGTTTCTTCATGTTGGTCAGGCTGATCTTGAGTTCCTGACCTCAGATGATCCACCTGCCTTGGCCTCCCAAAGTGCTGAGATTACAGGCGTGAGCCACCACACCTGGCCTTTTTAAAAAATTTTTAGTAGAGATAGGGTTTCACCATGTTGGCCAGGCTGGTCTTGAACTCACGACCTCAGGTGATCCACCCACCTCTGCCTCCCAGAGTGCTGGGATAATAGGCATGAGCCACTGTGCCTAGCCTGTTTTACTTTTTGCTGAGATATTACAAAAGTTACTATTCCTTTCTGGCCTTAAAATTTTAGAGATGGATGCTTGGTTATCTTTTTTTTTAAACAAATCATGTCCTTTAGGACAGTCAGAGGCTAATTGTCAAGCACTAAATAGTGACAGGTTAGGAGGGGACTTGAAAAGAGGAAACAGACAAAATGCATGTATTTACTTCTTTGCTGCATAGGCAGTACTGTGAAGTTATAAATCATACAATGGTAAGTCAGCTTTGCCTAATGCCCAGTTAAATAACATGATTTATAGATAGGGATGCTTATTTCTGCCATTCTGCCTCTGCAACTCTTTTTGTCTTTTCTTTTTTTTAGGAATTGGCGTTGACTTGGTGTGCATGGGAGAGCAACCATTACATGCTGTCCCATTGTTCAAGGTAACCAGATTTTGGATTTGCTTGCTAAAGGTCAGTTTGATTATAGTTAGAAAGAGAAAAAATCCAGGGACTGTGGCTCGTGCTTGTAGTCCCACTTACTCAAGAGGCTGAAGTGGGACGATCCCTTGAGCCCAGGAGTTTGAGTATAGTTTACTATGACCATGCCTATGAATAAATACTGCACTCCAGCCTAGGCAGCAAAGCAGGACTCCATCTCTAACAAAGTTTTTTAAAAAACCTGAAAAATGGCTGGGCGCAGTGGCTCACTGCTTGTAATCCCAGCACGTTGGGAGGCTGAGGTGGGTGGATCACCTGAGGTCAGGAGTTCGAGACCAGCCTGGCCAACATGGCAAAACCCCATCTCTATTAAAAATACAAAAATTAGCCCGGCATGGTGGTGCATGCCTGTATTCCCAGCTACTAGCAGGGCTGAGGCAGGCGGATCACTTGAACCTGGGAAGTGGAGGTTGCAGTGAGCTGAGATCATGCCACTGCATTCCAGCCTGGGCAACAGAGCAAGACTCTGTCTCAAAACACAAAAACAAAAACAACCCTGAAAAACAGAGAAGTTAGAGCAGTTCCACACCCTACTTGTTTTGTAGCTTATCAGTGCTCTGACTTTTCTCCTTGCAGCTCCATAATCGGAGTGCTCCCCCGGGATCTCGTCTGGGCGATGACTATAATATCCCTCACTGGATAAACCACAGGTGGGTGCGATCTCGATCAATAGTAGGTGATAAGAGTTTTGGACAGCTTCCTTGCCATTTTTCTTTAAATTTGTTAAGTTCTTGTTGCAGCATTAAACCTTTTGTCAAGAAAATGTGGAAACGAAGTTCTAACATTTGCTTAAAGCTCTCCACACGTGAAGCAGTAACAATATCATAGGAACAGTCTATGATCAAAAAGAGTAAAAACAAAATTTGAAGGACTTACTTCCACTGCTGTTCCCAAGTCCTACTATTCCCAACTCCCACAGACTATAGAAGACCAACATTTGTGCCTGACCTCCTCTAGCTGTAGAGAAGTCCCCAGTGCCTCTTTACATGGGACAGGGCTTCACTGTTCCTGCTGATTCCAGCTCAGGGATGGCTCCTCTCATCCCTCTGCCAGCTCCAGTGCCTCATCTTTTTGAACTATGACACTAATCTTATTTGTGTATCTATTTCTAGTTTGTCCCTTCTCTAATCCATCTTTTCAACCAGGCTTTCTCAACCTTGACATTACTGAGATTTTGGGCCAGATCATTCTTTGTTGTAGGGAGCTGTCCTGTGCATTGTAGGATGCTGAGCAGCATTCTTGGCCTCTACCCCCTGTTTCAATAGTACACACCCCCAGAGTGACAAACAAAATGTATATAGACATTGCCTGGTGTGCCCTGGGTGGCAAAATTTCCCCACATCACATATTGAGAATCACATTTTATTTTATTTACTTTCATTTTTTTTTTTGAGATGGTCTCTCTCTGTTGCCTAGGCTAGAGTGCAGTGGCGCTATCATGGCTCACTGTAGCCTTGACTTCCTGAGCTCAAGCGATTCTCCCACCTCAGCCTCCTGAGTAGTTGAGACCACAGCCTTGGACACCAAACTTGGCTAATTATTATTATTGTTATTATGAGACGGAGTCTTCCTCTGTCGCCCAGGATGGATTGCAGTGGCACAGTCTTGGCTCACTGTAAACTCTGCCTCCTGGGTTCAAGCGATTTTCCTGCCTCAGCCTCCTGAGTAGCTGGGATTACAGGTGCCCACTGCCACACCCAGCTAATTTTTGTATTTTTAGTCGAGACGGGGTTTCACCATGTTAGCCGGGCTGGTCTCAAACTCCTGACCCGCCTTGGCCTCCCAAAGTTCTGGGGTTACAGGCATGAGCCACCACACCTGACCTAATTTTTTTTATTGTTTGTAGAGATGTGGTCTTGCTATGTTTCCCAGGCTGGTCTCAAACTCCTGTGCTCATGGTCCTCCTGCCTTGGCCTCCCAAAATGCTGGGATTACAGACCTGAGCCACCAAAACAACCTGAGAGTCACATCTTTAGGCTAGCAGTTTTCTTCTTTTCTTTCATTTTTTATTTTTAAGCAACAGGGCCCTTTCTTTAAGTTAAAGCCTTACTTGGAATCCCAATATATAAGAATGTAAAAGTATTAGTGTTCCTATCTGCTCTCACCATGTGGCAGGCCCTGTTGTAGCACCAGGAGCCCTGGGGGTGTGGGAACCAGCGTTTGTCAACCAGTGCTATAACTGGTTGCCAGAGTTATTTTTGTGAAAATCAAATATTAACTGCTCTTTCTCTCTGATTCTTTTTCCAGCTTGATAAAGCATTTTACAACTGAGGCCATCTGAGGCCCCATCTTGTCCACTTTCATTCTGCTTGGCAGCACTCAACATCTCACTCAACTTCTGGGCCTTTATACCTAGAGAGTCTCTCCACCTACCCTTCTTTTGCAAATGCCTATTTTCTTCCAAGATCCAGCTCCAGCATCGATCTTTTGTGAATTCCTCCTGTGCTGCCCTGATAGCTAATAGCCACTTTCTCTTCAGTGCTTCCAGAGCATTCTGTCCTTCTCTGGGTTGTCTTTCTTTCTTTTGTTCTTTCTTTTTTTCTTTCCTTTCTTTCTTTTCTGTCTTTCTGTTTTTCTTTCTTTCTCTCTCTTTCTTTCTTTAGTCTTTTTTTATTTCTCAACCTCCTGAGTAACTGGGACCATAAGCTCACACCACCATTCCCAGCTAATTTTTTTGTATTTTTTGTTGAGACAGGGTCTCGCCATGTTGCCCAGGCTAGTCTCAAACTCCTAAACTCAAGTCAATAATGTCAAGCTCAAGGTCTGCCTCTGCCTCCCAAAGTGTTGGAATTAACAGGTGTGAGCCACCACGCCCAGCATCTGGGTTGCCTTTCTATGGCCAGGACTCATGAGGAGCAGAAGACCACTTGGCTCATGCCTCTGCTCAATGGAACCTTTAATTTTAGCTTCCTAGTGATTAGTTGCAAATCTCAATGGAACCCTTAATTTTAGCTTCCTAGTAATTAGTTGCCAGTTAATTTCAAATAAGCTTGAAAACTTACCACAAATGTTGATTTCAGCTTTGTAGTATATCCTTTCTTTGTTATGGGCTATCTTGCCGTCATTATGGTGGTTCTGATGGTCGCCTGTTATTCGTAGATGAAGAGCCAGGAATGAGCAAGGATTAATCATTTGCTCAGTTCTGTGAAGATAATGTGGTTATATTATAATTATCCTGTTCCCCATAGGTCCATCTCTTTCAAGAGGACTAGTGGGATACTGTCTGGCTGCTCACCCATGGTTTTCCTTTATATATGTATATGTAAAGCCATACTTTTAATGAAGCTCAATTTTATATGATATGATTGCATGGTCTGATGAGGTCATTTAAAATTTTATTTTATTTTGTATTTTTATTTTTTTAAGTTATCTCCTACTGAAAGGGAATTTTGTTTTTTCGAGACGAGGTCTTGCTCTGTTGCCCAGTCTGGTCTCAAACACAGCTCACTGAAGCCTTGACGTCTCATGATAAAGTGATCCTCCCACTGCAGCCTCTCAAGTAGCTTGGTCCATAGGTGTACACACCAGGCCTGGCTAATTTAAAAAAAAAAAAATTGTAGAGATAGGGTCTTGCCATGTTGCCCAGGCTGGTCTCAAACTCCTGGGCTCAAGCAATTCTCCCACCTCAGCCTCCCAAAGTGTTGGGATTACAGACATGAACCACTGTGCCGCAACCTTCACCTCCCAGGTTCAAGTGATTCTCCTGCCTCAGCCTCCCGAGTAGCTGGGACTACAGGCACGCACCACCACGCCCAGCTAATTTTTGTAGTTTTAGCAGAGACAGGGTTTCACCATGTTGGCCAGGATGATCTCGATCTCTTGACCTCATGATCTGCCTGCCTCGGCCTCCCAAAGTTCTGGGATTACAGGTGTGAGCCACTGCACCCAACTGTATTTCATGGTTTTAAGTTTAGTTCAGGAAATATGGTAAAAAGCAACTATAGCATACACAAAATTATATATTAAGTTTTGCAATTTCCTCAAATTTTACTTTATAGTAACTTAAAAGTTTCCTGAATTATCAGTTTATTACCCTAAATTGGATCTCTGATGCCAGTTCAGATAGAAGAGAGAATCATACTGCAGAGTCCAAGAACCGGGAGGACCCAAGGCCTGCCTTTCACATTTCATTGTGAGTCTTGGTTACCTGAGCCACTCGAGGCATGAGCCACTCGAGGCTGCTCATAGGGGTTGTTGTTCTCCTATCAGCAGAGCATCTTCAGAAGCAAGTAAAGTCTTCCTACTACTATGGTAAGGCCAGAGACCCTATGAAACATAATCAAATTGTCTTCAGTAAGAACTTATTACCCCAAAGTTTTATTGGCTAATAATTTTTTTTAAGCTTACCATCATCAGGTGGAATGTGATTTTTTTATTGGCTAATAATTAAAATTGATCTAAAAAGTAAACTAATGTCAAATATCTAAGGGCTATAAAACTAGGATTTTTGGAATACCACTGGACGTAACTGGAGTATCTTAGTGAGCCTATAGACCATCCAGGCTCATTATATAGATGAAGATACAGAGTTCCAGAGAGATTAAATGGCTGCCTAGCATTGAACAGCAAGTTCATGGCAAAGCTACAGCTATTAGTTTATACTATTTGAGATCAAGATATTAGACTGTTTTTGACCTACAAAAGTAGAAATTTCAGGCTGGGCACAGTGGCTCATGCCTGTAATCCCAGCACTTTGGGAGGCTGAGGTGGGAGGAACGCTTGAGGCCAGGAGTTTGAGACCATCCTGGTCAACATAGCAAGACTCTGTCTCTACCAAAAAAAAAAAAAACCACATAACTAATGTTTTGTAGTGACATCTTGCAAAAGAAGTTAAAGTTAGGAAGATCAGTGAAGCTGAAAACAAAGCCCATCTCAGGAGGGCTGATCCATGCCTTGTATTTTAACTGTGTTTTGAGTTTTAAAATAAAGGGGATTTAGATTAATGACTCTGTTTGTTTCTTTTACAGTTTCTACACATCCAAAAGCCAGCTCTTTTGTAACAGTTTCACCCCACGAATAAAACTGGCAGGAAAGAAGGTAAGTTTTTATTTTTGTTAAGATGGGGTCTTACTATGTGGCCCGGTCTTATCTTGAGCTCCTGGACTCAAGCAATCCTCCTGCTTCAGCCTCCCAAAGTGTCAGGATTACAGACATGAGCCACTTGGCCTACCAAAGAAAGTAGGTTTCATCAATCAGCAGAGAGCCTTTGTGGACTGGCACACATTTATATGGTTATTTTAGTCCTGAGGTACCCTCATCTTCCCCCATGATCATGAACAGGGTTAAGAAATTCATCTCCAAACTTTATAACTTTATACATTAGATAAATAAATAACAAGGCTAAGGCCAGACTGCATGAAATGCCTTTGGCAAAAATACGACCAATTAGTTCTTTCGTTTGTTTCAAGAATTCATATTATTATGATGTGACTGTTGTATTCCGATGGTGAAGTCACTCAGATACCAGTGGGGATAAAGATAAAGATGCAGATATGCATTGCAGCAAAGGGGGAACATGATAAAAAGGTCAGATCTTAATAGTAAAGAAATGAAAATTTTGGCTGAGTGCAGTGGCTCTTGCCTGTAACCCCAGTGCTTTGGGTGGCTAAAGAGGACGACTGTTTGAAGCCAGGAGTTTGAGACCAGTCTGGGCAACAAATGTAGTGAGACCCCATTTCTACAAAAACTAAAAAAGAATTAGCCAGGTGTGGTGGTGCATACCTGTAGTCCCAGCTACTTGGAAAGCTGAAATGAGAGGATTGCCATCACATGCTAGCCTGGGTGACTGAGTGAGATCTTGTCTCTAGAAACAAACCAAGAAAATGAATGAAAATTGTAACAAGAATGGAGATTCTTTTTTCTTCTTTCCAAAGAGGTTTAAAATATATTAATAATTATACCACATGCTACAAAAAGTTTGGAGAAATTAGCACTTGAGTACGTGGTTGGTGTACGATACTTTTGCAAAGCATTTCAGCCATGTGTATTGAGAGCAAATGTTTATGGTGTTTGACCGGGCACTTCCATTTTTGGGCATGCAGTGTAAGGAAATAATTGAAGTGATTATATGCAAATACATCTGGGTTTAGTTTTATTTATAATAGAAGTTGAAAACAATAGGGCAATGGCTGAACTATGAAATATGCACTTTATGGAATATATTTGCAACTGATAAAAATGCAAGTTTTTTTTTTTGGTTTTTGAGACAGAGTCTCGCTCTGTTGCTCAGGC
This sequence comes from Ateles fusciceps, assembly GCA_036589455.1. Taxonomy (NCBI): domain Eukaryota; kingdom Metazoa; phylum Chordata; class Mammalia; order Primates; family Atelidae; genus Ateles; species Ateles fusciceps. Next base: position 9,132,809 of record JAZHEH010000882.1, on the reverse strand, counting down.
TGGAGTGCAGTGGCGTGATCTCGGCTCACTGCAACCTCCGCCTCCTAGGTTCGAGCAGTTCTCCTGCCTCAGCCTCCTGAGTAGCTGGGATTACAGATGGCTAATTTTTGCATTTTTAGTAGAGACGGGGTTTCACTATGTTGGCCAGGCTGGTCTTGAACTCCTGACCTCGTGATCCACCCACCTCATCCTCCCAAAGTGCTGGAATTAAAGGTGTGAGCCACTGTGCTGGGCCTAAAAATGCGAGTTTTAAGAACTTGAACAAGTGATTTTTTGTTGTTGTTTTTTTGAGATGGAGTCTTGCTCTGTCTTCCAAGCTCGAGTGCATTGCTCAATCTCGTTTCACTGGAACCTCTACCTCCTGGGTTCAAGCAATTCTCGTGCTTCCTGAGTAGCTGGAATCACAGGTGCCCGCCACCACACCCAGCTAATTTTTATATTTTTAGTGGAGGTGGGGTTTCACATGTTGGCCAGGCTGGTCTCAAACTCTTCAAGTGCCCTCTGCCCAGCCTTCCAAAGCGCTGGGATTATAGGCGTGAACCACTGCACCTGACCAGAATTGAAGAAGTGTTTTTGATGTACTGTGAGAAGAAAGGCAGGCTGTTATGTTTGCAAGCCCCACACCTTAGTGCTCTTATCCCCTGCCCTTTCCTAGTAGAGCTGAATTCACTGAGGGTTGCTCCATTTGTGGCTGTGTGTCAGGGCTACTTTTTTCCTTTTCTTTTTTTTTTGGGGGGAGGCCTGTTAATGTTACTCTTCTAATGGGGAGGAGGAGGATATTAATTTGGATCAATCTGAGGAATCCTAACATAAGCCATGTGAAATAGTGAAGTAGTGGGAGATGGGAGTCTGTCCAGAAAGGACGTCTCTTATCTTTACCACAAGCATTCTCAGCAAAGTAGAACATGGAAAAACTTCTCTACACCATGATTATTTTATTTTATTTTTTTGAGACAGAGTCTCGCTCTGCTGTGCCCAGGTGCAGTGGCAGGATCTCAGCTCACTGCAACCTCTGCCTGCTGGGTTCAAGCAATTTTGATGCCTCAGCCTACCCAGTAGCTAGGACTACAGGCCTGCGCCACCATGCCTAAATTTTTTTTTTTTTTTTTTTTGAGATGGAGTCTCTCTCTGGCCCAGGTTGGAGTGCAGTGGCATGCATCATCTCGGCTCGCTGCAACCGCTGCTTCCTGGGTTCAAGTGATTCTCCTGTCTCAGCTTCGCAAATAGCTGGGATTAGAGGCATGTACCACCACGCCCGGCTAATTTTTGTATTTTTAGAGGAAACAGGGTTTCATCATGTTGGCTAGGCCAGTCTTGAACTTCTTATTTTTTATTTTTATTTATTTTCTTTCTTTCTTTATTTTTTATTTATTTTTTATTTTTATTTTTTGTTTCTTTCCTTGCCTATGTAAACAGTCTTGAACTTCTGACCTCAGGTGATCTGCCTGCTCCAGCTTCCCAAAGTGCTGGGATTACAGGCATGAGCTATCATACATCCGGCCACTGTGATCATTCTAAAAAAGCAAGAGTTAGTATTGTTATGAGAGGTTTCAAAAAAACCTGACAGAGATTTCAAAAAAAAAATTATGTTAATAGAGATGGGGTCTCACTGTGTTGCCCAGGGTGTTCTCAAACTCCTGAACTCAAGCGATCCTCCCTCCTTGGACTCCCAAGATGCTGGGATTGTAGGCATGAACTACTATGCCTGGCCTTTATTTATTTAATTTGAAAAAGATTTTTAAGAAAATGAAAAAAGTGATAGCTCTATTAGTTTTTTTCCTCTACCCTTACTCTTGATTTTGGCAAATTGGGTCATCTACAGAGTGCTCAGCTCTGGTTTGTATAGGCAGACGGGTGACAGCCACTATGGTGAAGGAGGTAGCATGCAGCATTTGGGTCAAGTGGGACCTAGCCATGGTGGCACAAACACAGTAGTGGATTGACCAACAGTCTAAAGATCTGGGCTTGTGGCTGGACGCAGTGGCTCACACCTGTAATCCCAGCACTTTGGGAAGCCAAAGTGGGTGAATCACAATGTCAGGAGTTCAAGACCAGACTGGCCAACATGGTGAAACCCTGTCTCTACTAAAAAATACAAAAATTAGCTGGGCATGGTGGCTCGTGCCTGTAATGCCAGCTACTTCGGAGGCTGAGGTAGGAAAATTGCTTGAACTGGGATCTGGGAGGTAGAGATTGCAGTGAATTGAGACCGCGCCACTGCACTCCGGCCTGGGTTACAGAGCGAGGCTCCATCTCAAAAAAAAGAAAGAGATCTGGGCTTGGATTTTGGTTCTGCCACCTGGTGAATGTGGGGCTTTGGATAAAGTCCCTTATTCTTTCTCCAATTGAATATCCCCACTTGTAAGGGGGAGTCCATTCCCCCACTGGACAGGGTTGTAGAGCCAACAAGATATGATGTGGGAATAAAGGACCATGGGAGATAGGTATCAGATGTTAGCTCCCGCCTTTCCCTCAGTTACAGGCTCTCTTCCCTGGGGGAGCAGCACATACATATTGTCCCTTGTGATAAGTTCTTTTCTAGTGAAGGAAGGAGTGATTAATTATCTGTTTAATTTTTCAGCCTGCCTCTGAGAAAGGGAAAAATGGCCGTGATACATGTAAGTATTTTTTGAGATAGTATTTTTTCTTGCTTTTTAAAAAAAAGATTCAGCTGACTGGGCGCGGTGGCTCACGCCTGTAGTCCCAGCACTTTGGGAGTCTGAGGAGGGAAAATCATCTGAGGTTAGGACTTCAAGACCTGGCCAATTTGGTGAAACCCCACCTCCACAAATATACCAAAATTAGCCGGGCATGATGGCAGGTGCCTGTAATCCCAGCTACTTGGGAGCCTGAGGCGGGAGAATCTCTTGAACCTGGGAGGTGGAGGTTGCAGTGAGCCGAGATTGTGCCATTGCACTCTAGACTGGGCAACAGTGAGACTCCATCTCAAAAAAAAAAAAAAAAAAAAAAGAGTCAGCTAACCCATGGCAACAAAAGTATGTGAAGTCACATAAAAAGTTCATGGAAAAGTCAGGAGACCTGAGTTCCCTTTGTGTCATGTTTGCAGGGTCCCTTAATCACCTTATGTTTTTCCTGTCAACTGCAAAATGAAAAAACCTTATTTTTCTTTTCTATAGGCCATTTGTAGGGATCAGGTAGAAAGTTTTAAAGTACTGAACATATTAAGATGATTTATTTTACGAAGAGTCACAAAAGAATGAATGCTACCCATACCTTGCCTTTATTTAGTGCTATACTATTTCTGTATTGCATTGACATGCATGACATTTAATCTCAATTTGATGAATAGGTTGTTATCCCATTTTTTCAGGGAGGAGAGGATGATCACCTGTGCCTTGCAGATTTTGGTGAAGATTCTCTGAAGGCATTTGTTTGAAATGTATTTGGATGACAATTTGTATTATTTGTGTATTGCAGCTCTCAGGCATCTGTTTGAAATGTATTTGATGACAATTTATATTATTTGTGTATTTCAGCTCTCGGGAGTCCAAAAGAATCTGAGAACACCCTTCCCATCCAAGTAGATTATGACGCCTATGACGCTCAAGTGTTCAGGCTGCCCGGCCCATCCCGGGCTCAGTGCCTCGCCACCTGCAGGTTTTCTGCCAGATTCACTTGGGGGTGCATATAAAAATTGTGTTCAATAGTGACCTCTAAGAGAGCAACCTTGAACATCTTTTCTTGTTTTGTTTTGTTTCTTGAGACAGAGTCTCTCTGTTGCCCAGGCTGGAGTGCAGTGACACAATCTTGGCTCACTGTAACTTAACACCTTCCAGATTCAAGCCATTCTCCTGCCTCAGCCTCCCAAGTAGATGGGATTACAGGCACCCACCACCACACCTGGCTGATTTTTGTATTTTTTGTAGAGATGGGGTTTCGCCATGTTGGCCAGGCTGGTCTTGAACTCCTGGCCTTAAGTGATCCACCCACCTCGGCCTCCCAAAGTGCTGGGATTACAGGTGTGAGCCACTGCACTTGGCCTTGTCTTGGATTTTATGATTATGTTTTATTCTTTATTATGATTACTATTATTTTTGAGACAGAGTCTTGCTCTGTCGCCCAGGCTAGAGTGCAGTGGCGTGATCTTGGCTCACTGCAACCTCTGCCTTCCGAGTTCAAGTGATTCTCCTGCCTCAGCCTCCCAAGTAGCTGGGATTACAGGTACCCACCACCACACCTGGCTAATTTTTGTATTTTTAGTAGAGATGGGGGTTTCACCATCTTGGCCAGGTTGGTCTTGAGCTCCTGACCTCGTGATCTACCTGCCTCGGCCTCCCAAAGTGCTTGGATTATAGGCATGAGCCACCGCCCCTGGCCTATATTCTTTATTCTGTTTTTTTATTCTATTTTTCTATTTCTGTTTTCTTTTTCTATTTTTTTAACTCTATTGTTCTATTTTTCTATTCTTTTTTCTATTCATTTCTTGGTCTTGCATAAGAAAACTCTCTCCTCCAAAGTTGCAGATGTATATTTCATATTTTCTTCCAATACTGTATAGTCTTGGGGGATTTTTATATTTTTTAGTAGAGACTGGGTTTCAGCATGTTGGCCAGGCTGGTCTCAAACTCCTGACTTCAAGTGAAGTCAGCCTCCCAAAGTGCTAGGATTACAGGCATAAATCACCGCACCCACCCTCGTCTTAGATTTTATGCTTATGTTTGTATTATCTATGTTGACTTTCTTTTTTCATGAATAAGTGAAACAGAGCTCTAGCTTATGTTTTTTTCCCAGTTGACCAAGTACCATGAATCAGTTTTGCAGATTTCTTAACTCTGTAGCTTTAAGGACAACTGAGTGGAATAATATGTTTCTTAATTTTGTGGCAAATGAACTTGTTTTCTGTCCTTTTCCCTCATCCAGTCCTACCTGAGAATGTATAGAGCTCAGAATTAAGTGTTGTCAGCAACCTTTCTCCTATGTGTTGATGCTGCTTGGGAGCTCAGTAAGAGCTTCTTAGGGGCTTTTCTTTATAGTCTTTAAAAATGCTCTCATAGTTCAAGACTGGTTTTCTTTTGTCTAATCAAAGATGACAAGACTTGGTGTTTCAGGTACCCAGGTTGTCTTTGAAGGCACAAATTGTGTCTTAATTGGTGTTCTACCCTCACACATGGCTAAGCATATACTGGTGTTCAAATATTTACTGTGGAAGAGACAAATAGGAAGTGAGCACTTGGAATCTGTTTTCAGGCTCTGTTTAAGCTCTTACTAAAAGACTCCTTCCAGGAGGAAAGGGAGCAGCTCTGATGCCACAAGGGCAGCCCTTGGTGGGCTTATTCTTTCGTTCTGAGCTTTTGCTACTCTATCGGGCTACTCTCCTTTTGATCCTTCTTCCTGTTGCTTTTAGAGGTTTTCCCCTTAGGAAATTTCATGTTTTAATAAGGGTATAAATATTGCATCCAAAATTTAAATGTGGGAGAGGTGATGAAACAAGACTAGCAACATGGTGATAACTGTTCGTGATGCTAGTCTGCATTTGAGCATGTCTGAGCATTTCCTAATAAAAGTTTAAAAATGGCCGGGTGTGGTGGCTCATGCCTATCATCCCAGCACTTTGGGAGGCCTAGGCAGGTGGATCACTTGAGATCAGGAGTTTGAGACCAGCCTGGCCAAAATGGTGAAACCCTGTCTCTACTAAAAATACAAAAAAATTAGCTGGGTGTGGTGGCAAGCCCCTGTAATCCTAGCTACTCGGGAGGCTGAGGCAGGAAAGTTGCTTGAACCCAAGAGGTGGAGGTTGCAGTGAGCTGAGATCACCCCTGCACTCCAGCCTGGGTGACAGAGTGAGACTCCATCTCAACAAAACAAACAAAAAATCCCAGGCAACCTGTTTTTTTTTCAATAGTACATACTTCAGCATAAGTTTTCTTTCTTTTTTTACGTGTTATTTATTTAGTGTCACCCCACCTGGCACAAAGCTGATTAGTATATGTTTCAACAAATATGAGTTAAAAAAAAATTATTACAGTACCATTATTATTGGTAACAAAATTAACACCAATCCCTAAATGTCCTCTAATAGCCAGTCCATGGTCGGTTTTCCGAATTGCCTCTGAAATGTGCTTTTGCAGTTAGTTAGTTTGAAATGGGACCTAAACAAGATCTACTTTATGCATTTTGATAGGTCTTTTTGTGTGTGTGTGACAGTAGAATGTTTTGCTTTCTTCATTTGGCTGATTTGTGCATTGTAATGTGTAAGTTTTCCTTTATTCTGCAGATTTCCTATAAATTGGCAATTATCTCTGGAAGCTTGATTAGATTTAGATTCAAATTTGAGGGTGAGAAGACTTCTCAGGCACTGTGTACTTTATCTCACATCACATCATTCCTGTCTGGTCATTCAGTTTTTAGTGAGGTGAGATTAATCAGTGGGAACAGGTGGGGTCAGCCTGGAGCCATCATTTCTTTACAGCTATGATTCTAGGACTTTGGCTGCTTGAGGATCGTCTGTCATTTTCCACCTCTCTTATACAACATCTCAAGCTGTTCAGGGTGAAGTACCACATACAGGTTTCCCACTCATAGATCACACTGGGGGTTTTGTTCCTGGGTTCCCAAGTGACTTGGGCTGGTGATGGGTTCTGGAGTTTTAACCTGAGGTAGGACAGCATCCCTGGCTTGATGGTAACTTTTTGTTTCTTGCCTGGCAGGTCTGTGCGAGAGCGAGAGAGTCACAGTCGAAAGAGTGCCAGCTCCTGTGATGTTTCATCCAGCCCTTCCCTACCAAGCCGCATACTGCCCACTGAGGAAGTGAGGAGCCAGGCTTCTGACGACAGCTCCTTGGGCAAGAGCGCCAACATCCTGATGATCCCACACCCCCACCTGCACCAGTATGAAGTCAGCAGCTCCTTGGGCTACACCAGCACTCGAGGTGAGAGTGCTGAAGCACAGACAGAGCCGGGGGACATCTTCCTTAATATAGTGGGTGACTGGAGGTGGGAGGATTGGTCAGAGGTGGGGTATAAATCCCACATCTTAATTATTTCTATGCCAGTGCAGTAAGTACAGATCACTTTAGTTGTTAGCTGTGTATATATTAAACGTTTTTTGGTGATAGAGTACCCAGGCCTGGAATGCAGTGGTATAGTCACAGCTCACTGCAGTGTGGCCTCGAACTCCTGGACTCGATTGATCCTTCCACCTCAGCCTCCCAGGTAGCTGGAATGATAGGCATGCTACCATACCCAGTTGATTATTATATTTTTTTATAGAGATGGAGTCTCACCATGCCCAGGCTAGTCTTGAACTCCTGGGCTCAAGTGATCCACCTGTCGGCCTCCTAAAGTACTGAGATTACAGACATGAACTAATGTTACTGCACCCTGCCTATATTATACTATTTTTGTGTTTACTCTTTCTTCATCTATCATTGTAACTATGTACCTTTCCATATGTTAATGGAAATCTTTTCTTAGGCCTAGGGTCAAAAGGGTTTATTTCTTTATCATTTCCATTTGTGCCATACTTAAAACAACCTCTGTCTTAAGTTCCATGTTAGTTTCTCACTTACCAGCCAGGTGCAGTGGCTCACACCTGTAATCACAGCATTTTGAGAGGCCGAGGTGGGTTGATTACTTGAGACCAGAAGTTTGAGATTAGCCTGGCCAACATGATGAAACCCTTTTTCTGTTCAAAATACAAAAATATAGCCAGGCGTGGTGGCAGATGCCTGTAATCCCAGCTACTCAGGAGGCTGAGGCATGAGAATCACTTGAACCTGATTGGCATAGGTTGCAGTGAGCCAAGATTGCACCACTGCACTCCAATCTGGGTGGCAGAGGGAGACTCTATCTCAAACAAACAAAAAAAGTTTCTCACTTACCTGTTTTTTTTTTTTAACTTTTATTTGCATTTACTTTGTGCTGAATTTATTCCCATGCCATCAGTTTTTGTTTCTTCTGTTTCTTTCCTTTTTCCTTTTTTTTTTTTTTCTGAGACAGAGTCTTGCTCTGTTGCCCAGGCTAGGATGCAGTGACATGATCTCAGCTCACTGCAACCTCTGCCTCCTGAGGGTTCAAGTGATTTCGTGCCTCAGCCTCCTGGGTAGCTAGGATTACAGGCACATGCCACCACACGGGCTGGCGCAATCTCAGCTCACTGCAGCCTCCACCTCCCAGGTTCAAATGATTCTCCTACCTCAGCCTCTTGAGTAGCTGGAACTACAAGTGCGCACCATGCCCAGCTAATTTTTGAATTTTTAGTAGAGACGGGGTTTCACCATGTTGGCCAAGATGGTCTCTATTTCTTGACCTCGTGATCTGCCTGCCTTGGCCTCCCAAAGTGCTGATATTACAGGCATGAGCCACGGTGCCCGGCCTAATTTTTGTATTTTTAGTAAAGGTGGGGTTTTGCCACGTTGGCCAGGCCGGTCTCTAATTCCTGTCCTCAAGTGGTCCACCCGCCTCGGCCTCCCAAAGTGCTGGGATTACAGGCATGAGCCACCATGCCCAGCCTTGGGATATCTTTTTCTTTATGTGCAGTGTCCTTTTCTGGTTTAGGAATATTTTGTTCCTTTGCCACGAGGATCATCTTGGTGTGGCAGGGGGGAGCTCATGTATGGGTTAATCTGATGAGCTCTGTGCATCAGGCAGCACATCTTGGGTGCTTTGTTCACCTGGACATACTCATTGACCAGAGGATCTGCACCTAAACCCATAAGTTTGGCATGACTGTGCATGTTTAAGCATGTGTAGCAAAAATTCATATTTTTGGGCCACTGACCCTGTGTGCAGCCATACTGTTTGGCCTGGGAGCACCTCATATCTCCATCATTGTAATGTGGAAATGGTACATATTGTTTCCATAAAGTGACATCTTTCATATACTTGGTGGCTTTTTGTGTATGCATACCCTTGATGGCCCGAGCAGTTTCATGGGTGGTTTCTTTTGTTTGTTTGTTCGTCTGAGTCAGGGATTCACTCTGTTGCCCAGGCTAGAGTGCAGTGGTGCAGTCTTGGCTCACTGCAGCCTCAACCTCCTGGGCTCAAGTAATTTTCCCACTTTGGCCTCCCAAGTAGCTGGGACTACAGATGTGTACCAACACACCTGGCTAGGTTTTAAATTTTTTGTAGGGACAGTTTCAATCTGTTGTCCAGGCTGGTCTTGAACTCCTGGGCTCAAATGATCCTTCCACCTTGCTCTCCCAAAGTACTGGGATTATAGGAACAAGCTATTGCACCTGGCCTGTACTCATCTTTTTTTTTTTTTAATTGGGTTTTCCTCTTTTATTTCCTTAATAACTAACTAGACTATATTCTTTTTATTTTGTAAGTTAGAGCATCAGTTTATTAATTTACAATGAATAGTAAAACTTTTATGGAAGTCTGAACATTCTCTTCTTGCCTGCAAAGCATCTTGAGGAATGAAATGCAGTATTACAATGTATGAGGTTCTGTGCTAGGCATTGGCTAGATAATGTCCTTGGAGTTTGCATCTGCTGAACCCACTTTTTCATCTGGGTGGATGCTTAATGAACATGGGATGCACACAAGAAGAGTTGGTTGTAGATTTCAGCCCTTTGATCCACTTAGACATGCTATCTCTGTCTCCCACAATAGGACCTGTCTGCCATTGTACCAGACAGGTGGAGTCTAAATATCATACCATCTCCTTGCCTGACCAAGGCTGGAGGCATTCATTTCTTCATTGTTATTTGCTCAGTAATTTTTTTTTTTAAGCATAATAGCATTTGATTGCTTACTCATGTTCCAGTCCACTAAGTCAGTGGAGGGGCTTCTGATCCACTCATTCAGGAACTCAGGTTCCTTCCATCCTGGGATGCCATGATTATCAACATTGGTCTCCTAGGTTGCCACAAAGGGGAAAAGAATGCAGATCATTCGTGGAGTTAATTGTGGTCCAGGCTTGGAATTGAAGCATACCACTTCTATCTGTGCTCTGTTGGCTGGAACTAAGTCATTTGGCTTTGCTGCAAAGGGGCTGGGAACTATAGTCTTATGTCCAATAGGAAAATCAAATGATTTTATAATGAACACATTGACTAGCTCTGCCAGGATCTGCCCTTCTGGTCACCACATAGCTATTTTTATTGTTCCTCTCTGTTAGAGAATATACTCGTTCCTTTCTCAAGGGAGATAAATCAAGTCCCATCATTCAGTCATTTCTTCCAGCTCAAAGTTCAGGATCTCCAGGCAATGTCTTTCCCATCAGATTTGGTTGTGACTTCATTGTGCCAGTAATTTAGAACCAAAACTCCCTTCTCCCAAGTATTTAAAAGCAAACAAATACAAACATTTCATTTCTTTATAGTTTGACAGTTTTACTCATTTCTCTCACTCTCTGACATTTATGATGTCCACGATTCTTGTCAGCCTTGGCTTATCAGTCTGCCTAGTTCTGGTTTCACTTCGGCTCTGTGCTTTTTCTTTGTGACTCAACTCCATGATGACTGGCAGATGTCCTGGAGAACATGATGGAGCCACCACAGCGAGACTCCAGTGCACCAGGGAGATTTCACGTTGGCAGTGCAGAATCCATGCTGCATGTTCGACCTGGTGGATACATGCCCCAGAGAGCACTGATTAACCCCTTCGCCCCTCTCTCGAATGCCCATGAAGCTCACGTCCAACAGAAGGCGGTGGATGCACACTTTTCCTGTGGGTAAGTTGGTTGCTTAAAAGAGAGCCTTGGACTAGGAGCTCTTAGCCCTGGTGCTCAGTGTCAGTCACCCGTGTGTCCTTGGTCAGGTGCCTCTGTTGCTCCACCAGTAAGATGGAATAACCATGCCCACTTTGGCTGTCCCAGGGGTTCTTTTAAAGATCCTTGAAGATGCACTTGGGAATAGGCTTTGTAACTAATTAGCTGTATAAACCTGAGGGCTTGTTTGTTTCTTTTCTTTTCTTTTGAGACAGGGTCTCACTCTGGTTGCCCAAGCTGGAGTGCAGTGGTGTAATTTGAGCTCACTGCAGCCTCAACCTTCACGGCTCAGGTGATTCTCCCACCTCAGCCTCCCGAGTAGTTGGAACTATAGACACATGCCACCACGCCTGGTTAGTTTTTTGTATTTTTAGTAGAGACAGGGTTTCACAAGGTTGCCCAGGCTGGTCTTGAACTCCTAGACACAAGCAATCTGCCTGCCTTAACCTCCCAAAGTGCTGGGATTACAGATATGAGCCACCACTTCCGGGCCTTTGCTTCTATTTGAGAGGAAGAATGCATTGCCACTTGCTTTCTTTCCTAAGTCAGATGTCCCTCATTCTTGTTCATTCCTTTTTCTCTTCGCTCTCTTGAATATTGATATCCTGTCTTGGTTACAGGGAGTTATATTGTTTTGTTTTCTCTTAGGTGTCTCTGACAACAGAAAAAAATCTCCCCCACAAATTCAGTTTTTTCCTAGTCCATTCTTTTTTATCTGTATTCTGTCCTCAAGAACATGACAGTAAGCTTTTCTCAAGCTGTGGCTAAAATTAAACTTTAGCTTAATGTGCTCTTACTTAGCTGGAAAGGAACAAATGCATTAAATTCCAGTTTTTTGTTGTTGTTGTTTGTTTTTTTCTGCTCTGTCACCCAGGCACTCTGTTACCCAGGCTGGAGTACAGTGGTGCAATCTCAGCTCACTGCAACCTCTGCCTCCTGGGTTCAAGTGATTCTCCTGCCTCAGCCTCCGGAGTAGCTGGGATTACAGGCATGCACCACCATGCCTGGCTAATTTTTGCATTTTTTAGTACAGTTGGGGTTTCATCATGTTGGTCAGGCTGGTCTTGAACTCCTGATCTCAAGCAATCCACCCGCCTCCCAATGTCCTGGGATTAGAGACATGAGCCACCATGCCTGGCCAAATTTTTATTTTTATTTTTTATGGAAACCATCCTGCTGAATACCTGGAAATGCCTATTTTCTTTTGCGCTTGCCTTCAATATTTGAAAGTTAAGTAAGTGAGAAATAGATATGAGTCATTTGGCTGTAATTGGGAGTCATGCCTAACCCCCTTTCTTGCACCCTTATCTGTGCTATAATCAGTCACACTACTTGTTCCTTTCTGTGTCCTTTCCCCTCCATTATTACCTCCACTGGCTCCCTTCTAGGTCACTTAGAACTCTTGGTGTTTCTTCAGTGACCTTCAGCTCTTCGTGCTTCTGTGCTTCTCCTCATCCCACTCTTCATGCACACTTTATTGGAACCATATTCTGCAAACAATTTGCTTTGCTTCTTCCTCCTGTTTACCTGACCGTCCGATAGCCAAGGCCCTCCTTTGTCAGTCTCCTCTAACTTCCTCATTCCTATCCTCAGAGGCTCTCTTCCTTTTTGGCTAATTTTGTGGTCTGCTCATTTTGCCTCTTTCAGGTTTGGGATTTCACAGATATCATTTCATTTATCCAGATATCTGCTTCCTTCAACTGCTGTTAACTTTGTTGAACACTTAGCTCTACAACTTCTCTTTTTCCAGGAAGCCTCATTTTGTAAACTTGACTAATTCTGATTTACCTCCTATTCTGTCTTTTTTGCACTTAAGCATCTTCTGCTTCTTAGAGTCACAGTTGTTACTCTCCTAGTTATTAACAGAATCATTTGGTGTTTCACTTCTGTTCCCCCTCTTGAGTTTGTGTTAGCCCTCCTGGCAAGGGTCTGTGCCTCCTATACTTGTATATTTCACTGTGGTGACTCAATTGACACACATGAGACAGAATTAGACAGGATGATAAAGATGAGGTTCCTTAGTAGGATGGGTCCTGCTTGGAAAAGCAGGTGTCCTCTGGGAGCCAGAAGGTCCCTTGTATAATGTTGCTCTGTGATGTGTTCTTTCAATCCCTCCAACATCTGTATCCCAGTAGTTAGAAAGAAGGAAGAGTATAGTTAAGTGCACAGCACTAGCTATCAAGTGGGAATGATGCTCAGTGGTTCTTTATCTGGGTAGGACCATCCGGAGAAGCCATCCAGATCCACCACCAGACCCGACAGAATATGGCGGAGCTGCAGGGCAGCGGGCAGAGGGACCCAACTCACTCCTCTGCAGAGCTGTTGGAGTTAGCATATCATGAAGCTGCTGGAAGGTGAGGATGTGCACAGGGCTCTGAAAGGTAACCTGAGAACACTCTCCAGCACCCAGGACAATGTGCAGAACAGACTATTGACAAAGCATTGTTTAGAAGACTTGAAAAGACAGAATGAGATCAGGGCCTTCCTTCGTTGGCCAGTGGCATTCCCTTCACTGGGTGAAGGGCAAAGCAAACAGCCTGACATTTTTGCCTGAGATGTTACCTGGGCCCTGTTTTAGGTTTATCTTGAATCCAAAACACACTTTTTAAACCTCAAACATGGGTTTTTCTAAACCTCAGTCCAAGATGAATCCGAGAGAGGAAATTCTTTGGATTTGGAATGCTGAGACAGGAGTTTGGGCAACCTCTCTATGACTTTTGTCATTTTGATCATTCAGAAATAAATTCCACTGTTGAGTTTAGAAAAAGTTAATGCTAAGAGCAATGGAAATGAAGGCTTAAGTTTACAGAAACATTTGAAGCAAAGCTCTGAATGTATTACAAGGCATCTAACGAGAGTCGGTGTAACAGGAAAGTCACTTAAGCCTGGACAGGCATGAGCTCAGGTTACACCTGGACTCACTATTCCTGTGGCTTTAGGAAACCCTTTGCAAAGTGCAGTCTTTGGCCCCTCTTCAGTCACCTTGACACCCTATGGGATAGATAAGATATATGGGAGGGCGTGACCTTCTTAACCACATGAACTCTGGTCCATATATTCAAGCACCTCACACCCATCCTTGGGGAGGCATAGGGCAAACAGGGCGGGTGGTCTAGCTTGGTGATGGGAAAGCAGCCAGGGTGCCAGGGCCACAAGAAGCCAGCGCTGACATACAAACCAAGCACTGTGGCCTGGTGGCTTAAGATACGGATTCCAGTGGCTACCAGCTTGAGTGGCTAAATATTCAGGCCTGATTTTGATGAACCCATCCCCCACCCCAGGATATAGGGTGAGCAAGAAAAAGAAGTGATGATCTACATTAAGCCAGGTGGCTGGCCTCTGTTCTCTGCAGGCACAGCAATTCCTGCCAGCCTGGTGACGGCATGTCCTTCTTGAACTTCAGTGGAACAGAAGAGCTTTCTGTCAGCCTGCTTAGCAACAGTGGTGCAGGTAACCAATCCAAGGGTTAACAGAGTTGGGATGTTTAGATCAGGCTCACATCTAGAAATGACACAAGGGCCAGAAAAGCAGGGCCATGTCTATTTTGGGATCATTTCAGCCACACTTTTGGGTGACCTATTTAGAAGCATTGCTATATAATGCATGGAATTATAAATGGGCTGCATGTTACATTTTTAGCTCAGAACATGTTGGTCAAGCCACATTTATCATCATTCTGTCACAGTCATGATTGAGGGCTACTTAGGAGTATGGTGTTGAGGGCAACACCACAGACAGAGCTAGAGTGGTCTGTGCTCTGCAGGGGCTTTTGGTTGTCTGGGGCAATGAGGAACAAACCCACCTCCATAACAGGAGAGACCCAGAGGGGAACAATATGGGTCCAGTTTCAAGATCAGAAAAGAAGGGTGGCATAGTTGCTTAGAGAAATGAGCATGCACCAGGGCTGGGCGCAGTGGCTCATGTCTGTAATCCTAGCACTTTGGGAGCCTGAGGTGGGTGGATCACTTGAGGTCAGGGTTGGAGACCAGCCTAGCCAACATGGTAAAACCCCATCTCTACTAAAAATACAAAAAATTAGCTGGGCGTGGTGGCATACACCTGTAGTCCCCGCTACTGGGGAGGCTGAAGCAGGAGAATCTATTGAATCTGAAAGGCAGAGGTTGCAGGGAGCTGAGAATGTGCCATTGTACTCCAGCCTGGGCTATACAGTGAGACTCCATCTCAAAAAAAAAAAAAAAAAAAGAGAGAGAGAGAAGTGAGTATGCACCAAAGACTTGAAGGGTAGAATTTGGTTAGGTAGACAGTTAGACAGTAAAGTTTCAAGGGGATGGGGGAAGCAATATGAGCTTGGTTTGATATCATACTTTGGTTTTATGCTTTTTGGAAATACTGTTATATCTGTTGTCTTATCTGATTGCCCTAGTGGGTGATAAAAATATATTTATTAAATATATTTTATACATGGGTAATTTAATGTCCAGAAAGGTAGAGATATTAAACTAACCTTTCAACCAGTAGCCAGGTATACTGACTGACTCAGGCTGCTTTCCTCTTTTGATGACATTGTTTAGAGTACCTTTAAGGGATAGGGTAACATGAGTTTGGATCAGTAGGGGCAACATTTATGGAGCCTCAGAGGACATACAAAATGGGTGTGAAAAACATTAAAACTTAAAAAAAAATTGGGCTACTATGTTATGTCTTAGTGTTCTGTAAGCTAACTTGAATTTCTAAAACCTTGCTTAATAAAGGTCATTGCTGGGTGCAGTGACTCATGCCTGTAATCTCAGCACTTTGAGAGGCTGAGGTGGGTGGATCACCTGAGGTCAGGAGTTCGAGACCAGCCTGGTCAACATAGTGAAACCCCATCTCTACTAAAATACAAAACTTAGCTGGGTGTGATGGCACATGCCTGTAATCCCGGCTACTCGGGAAGCTGAAGAAGGAGAATTGCTCAAACCTTGGAGGCATAGGTTGCAGTGAGCTGAGATTGCACCACTGTACTCCAGCCTGGGCGACAGAGTGAGACTTGGTCTCAAAAAGAAAAAAAAAAAGAAAGGTGTCATGAAAATGAAGTTAAATAAAGTTGGTTGATGATATTTTCCTTTATTCATTGGTAAGTTCATTCAATGGTATTCCTAGAGGCCTATGTCTAAGGCTAGGAAACTGGGTTGGCAGTAAGAGAATCCCTAAATGATTATCATTTTATTTTATTTTATTTTATTTATTATTATTATTATTTTTTTTTTTTTTTTGAGATGGAGTCTCATTCTGTTGCCAAGCTGGAGTGCAGTGGTGTGACCTCGGCTCACTGCAACCTCCACCTCCTGGATTCAAGTGATTCTTCTGCCTCAGCCTCCTGATTAGCTGGGACTACAGGAGTGTGCCACCATGCCCAGCTCATTTTTGTATTTTTTAGTAGAAATGGGGTTTCACCATAGTGGACAGGCAGGTCTCCTGAGCTTGTGATCCGCCCACCTTGGCCTCCCAAATTGCTGGGATTACAAGCGTGGGCCAACGTGCCCGGCCCATTTTATTTATTAATTTATTCACTTATTTTATTTTTTGGTCAGCCTACTCACCAGCATTCATTTATTTTAGATGAGAAAACACGTTGAATAAAAATGTAGGGATAGGAAGACACTGTGTCCCTGTACTCAGGGTGCTGAAAATGTTACCTCTGGCTACCAGGTTATTTGAAAGTACCTTTAGGAAGTTAGAGAGGCAGTGTTTCTATTGCTTTGCTCTGCCAAGGAGCCATTTTTAGGAACCCAGAGTTTGACCTTCCCAGGCTGTTTAGGATAGAGTTGCACTGAGGAGGGCTACTCTGGGACTCATTGGAGTACACTTGAACTAGTTTCAGTGGTTAACTGAAGCAGGGGGAATTACAGGTTCCAATGATAGCAGCACCAGAATGTACCCAGGTCGTCTTGAAAGTTGTTTTAGGCCTGGGATAGCTCAGGTAGACCAGTTGACTCCCCAGAAAATGTTTTAGAATTTTAAAATCATTTTGGGGAAAAGAAGTTTCAAAGAATCTTTATTTGGGGGTGGTTGTGGAAGATTTCAATATGACATCATCGTGGAGTCCTCTGAGGGTAAGGTTCCCTGGTGCATTCCATTGGAAAAGAGTTTGCTGCAATCTGAAACTCTGGCTCAGCCTTCTCTTGGCTTCTGAGCTATAGGTGTGTCCACCTGATGGATCTCTCTGCTCAGATGGCCCCCAAGAACCTCATCCTTAATGCATTGACAGCCAAACTCATGTCTCCCCTGTTCCCCAGCCCACGCTTCCTCTTCCACTTCTTCTGCCTGGCTTCTCACCTCGATTCTCACTGAATTGTTCAGACTCCTGTCATTTGTGGCCAGGATTATTGCAGTAACCTTCAAAATGATCTTCCTGCCCTGTTCTCATCCCTTCTGATTCATAGTCCATACGTCACCGATGTTTCCAGATGCAGATCTGATGAGCCACTCCTTCCCACATGTAAACCCTTCCATGGCTCTTCACGGCTATAGTGCTGATCATCACCTGGTTCATGCCTGCACCTGTATCTTCACCTGCCTCCTCTTTGACATGGTACTACACGTGGAAAGAGTACAGGCTCCAGGAACTTAGGACATGAGACCTGACTCCACCTCTAATGAGCTCTGAAGCCCTCAGGCTAGTTACCACGCTAATTTCTGGGTATCTCAGTGTCTTTATTATGAGGAGATTGACTTTTGTTGAAAAGGAGACTCTCTCACTCAGGCTGGAGTGCAGTAGCGCAATCTCAGCTCACTGCAACTTCTGCCTCCTAGGTTCAAGCAATTCCTCTGCCTCAGCCTCCCAAGTAGCTGGGATTACATGCCCAACTAATTTTTGTATTTTTATTAGAGATAGGGCCTTGCCATGTTGGCCAGTCTGGTCTCAAACTACTGGCCTCATGTGATCTGCCCATCTCAGCCTCCCAAAGTGCTGGGATTACAGGTACGAGCTACCGCACCTGGCTGAAGATTGACTATTCATTGTGATAATTCACGTAAATTCCTAGGACAGTGCTGGATATCCTTGGTGAACACTCAACAAATAAGAGCCATCATTGTCATTACAAGAACATATTTTGTATTCCAGGCATTTCTTGTGGCTCCTCTAAAGAACGATGTCCTCATGTTTCTTTGCATAGATAAGTTCCTCTCTATTGAATATGCTTCTTCCCTGTCTTTAACCCCTGATACTGACTGGCAGGCATCAACTCAGTCTTTATGATTCAGCTCCAACAATACCTCTTCTTTGAAGCCTGCCCTGGTGGTTCCCCTCTCCTTCCTCTGCCCTCCTGGGATATGTTAGGCATGTTTCTGCACAGCTCCATATGCATAACCCAGTTGTACAACTTGGCATGTCATTATCCCACTGTTTGTTTCCATGTCTATCTCCTCATTAGACTGAAAGAGCTTATCTTTATTCATTTTCTCCACTCAATGTTTAACACATTTATTGACACATGAATTTATATTTCCAAGACTAAACTGCCATATGTGAGAAGCATTTGAATACACACAGAATTATTGTTTAATTGATATGTGAGTATTTCATTAGACATAGTCCTTTTTTAAGAGACACGGTCTTGCTCTGTCATCCAGGCTAGAGTACAGTGGCATGATCATAGCTCATGGCAGCCTCAGCCTTCTGGGCTCAAGTGATCCTCTCACCTCAGTCTCCCGAATAGTTGGGACTACAGGCACATGCCACCACACCTGGCTTAATTATATATATATGCTCTGAATGTTTAGCTTCTCATAGAGGGTTATTTTTCTAGTCAGGGTGATATTGTTAAGTGGGGTCATCTTTTCCCTTTCCCAGTCCCCTCATACAACCTATAGCATGTGTTTTCAAAGGGGTTAGTGGTCATCAGGAGGTGATTTATAGCCACATGGGAACTGAACTCCCATCTTTGACCCTATGCTACCTGATCAATTATGTTAATGAGCCACTGAAAGAAATTAGATAAAATTTTTCAAATTTTATAACCGTATATCTAACATTAATTGATTATAATCATATGTAAAACCAGTTAATGTCAGATCTTCAGGATATATCCATAGTCTTACTTGCATTAGTCTTAGCCTGGCCTAAGGTGCCATCATCTTTTGCCTAGATGCAGTAGCCTATTACCTGCTCTTGGCCTCCTCCCTTGTCCTTCTATATCATCTATTTTCATCACAGCAAATCAGAGTGACCTTTCTGAAATAGAATTTAGATTATGAACTTCTCTGCACGAAATTTTCCAAGGGCTTCCCAACTCACTTTGAATAAAAGCCAAGGATGGCATCATGGTGGCCGATGTCACGTGGCTGCTTGTTACACTCAGTTTTCATCTCTTCCTTTCCTCTCTCACTTCATTCTAGAGGTTCCCCAGATAGATGAGGCTCACTCTGAATTTCAGGTCCTTCCTCTTGTTCTCCCCTCTACTGTGCCCTTACTACAGAGACCATCATGGCTAAGGTCCACGTGTCTGCATTTGACCAGTACAGGCCTGGTTTGAATTTATTGACCCATATGATTGTTAATAGTGTCCCCGTCCAGTCTCAGAGGTGTCCTGGATTGGATGATGAATGATACGGCCATCCTACCCCATAGCTCGCTCTCTCATTTCCTTCAGGTTTTACCTGAATTGCCATACTTTACCCTTTCACTCCCTACCCACCCTCTTTACCTAATATTTTTCCATTGTACCACCTGGCATACTAGATTTTTTAATTTTGTAATTTTTTATTGTAAGTTCTATGACGGTCAGGATTTTTCTTTTGCTCATGGCTATATTCCCAGAGCTTAAAACAGTTCCTGGCACATAGTAGGTAGTTGAATGAATGCTAAAGTCTTCTGAGGTAGGCCGGGCACAGTGGCTTATGCCTGTAATCCAAGCACTTTGTAGGACAAGGCAGGCGGATCACCTGAGGTTGGGAGTTCAAGACCAGCCTGACCAACATGGTGAAACCCTGTCTTTAAAAAGAAAAAAAAAGAAAGTCTTCTGAGGTTAGCTTTCTCTTTACTGAAGCATGATCTAATTTTTTTTCTAATGCTTTTGTTTCTTACAAGCTTCTTGAACAATTAACTAGATTCCTTTTTTCCAAGGACTTTGGTAGTCTTTTTCTACTTTGCTTGGTTTTTAAGTGACTTTCCTTTTAAGCCATCCTCAATCTTCATGGAATATGTTTTGCTTTCTTCAAACTCACTAAACTCTTACCCATTCCAGAAATGTCTGTTGGACTCTAGGCACTGTGCTAAGGCCTGAGAAGAAACAAAAAACTATTAAGACACTGGCTCTTCCAACCTCAGGGAGCTATGGCTCCTCATGCACTTGGGATTCTATCTCAAGCAGTTCCCATGTGGGTTAATGACAATGAAAGGAAAGCCCTCTTGTAGGGACTTGGACTGTGAACTTGTGGGGGAGTTGGACTGTGAATGGTTCCAGTGATACAGTGTGGTTTGAACATGTGATCTCTGCTAAATGAGGATGTGCTAGATAAGGGAGTATGCTGTGATGAAAACAGCCAGGGTCAGAATTCCCCTGCTCCTCACTGGCCTTTGGAGCTGAGGCTTAGGTTCTTTATCTGTGTAATGGGCATAAAGATCCTCCCCTTCCTGCCTGCCCATCCCACAGAGTGGTTGTCCAGATAAAAAGTAGGCTGGGTACATTATAGGCTAGATTACCATGTTGAGTCCTTGTTTTAGGACAAGGTGGGGTCTGAATTCACAGCTGGTTAACATGTCATTCATTAAAAAAATCAGAGAAGACTGGGCGTGGTGGCTCACGCCTGTAATCCCAGCACTTTGGGAGGCTGAGGTGGCTGGATCACCTGAAGTCAGGAGTTCGAGACCAGCCTGACCAACATGGTGAAACCTCACCTCTACTAAAAATACAAATACAAAAATTAGTTGGGCATGATGGCAGGTGCCTGTAATTCCAGCTACTTGGGAGGCTGAAGCAGGAGAATCACTTGAACCCAGGAGGTAGAGGTTGCAGTGAGTCAAGATTGCATCATTGCACTCCAGCCAGGGTGACAAGAGTGAAACTCTATCTCAAAAAAAAAAAAAAAAAAAAAAAGCAGAAAAATCCAAACAGAGAAATCTTATCTGTGACCCTACCTTCACCTCTCCAGGCTTGATGGTTTGCACCATCTGCAGTCACTCAAGTGTGACTCAATTTTTCTCCTGCATTTGGACATGATTCATGTGTGAATCATGATTCACAGGAGTAGCATCTCTGTAGGTTTCCCTCCCAGTCCCATAGAATTTCATTTGGAGCATTGTTGGTGGGGATCTGGCAGCTGTGGGCTTCACTTATTTTTTCACCATGCTTCCCAGCAGAGACAGGGCAGTTGGTGTGATTGGGCAGATAGTTTTTATCCTTCTGTTTCTTTAACTGGGTACCATTTTAGAAGACTTGCTAGTAAATGTCTTCCTTTATTGGAGGTAGATAATTTTGAAAAAGAAAGTAAGTGGATGTCATGTTTTCTTTCTCTTTAGTGTTGAGACTTAGAATCTGCAACTTGGTGTTTGCATTGAATATAGGGTACATGCGGTATATTTGGCCTGAGAGCCAAAGTAAAAGTAACTCATGGCACATTGAGACTGTATAGAAGGAGCTCCGTTATTCCTCCAGGCCAGGTGAGTTTTTTTTTATGGGTAACTGCCACCTCTGTGGCCCAGAGAAGAGAAACCACTTGCCCTAGGCACAGGCTTCTAGATGTGGGCTTGAAACTAGCCCTAGAGGCTCCACACTGAGCAAAAAGCTCCACACTTTTTGACATTGAGGTTTACAACCAGAGAACACATTCACAATTCTGAACAGATGTCAAAAGAGACAGATCTGAGATGACTCTTACCAGCATTGGCTCCCCAAGTTGTATGTCTGGCTTTGAACTTTGAGTGTCAGACTTCATTCCCAAATGGTGGGTTGGAGCAGAGCTAGCTGACCATGAGGTTTCACCTCCATCATTGCAGGCTGGTGGGGCTCTTCATATGCCAACAGCAAGTCTGTATGACTGAAAATAAGACCTCAAATACAGAGTGGGAGAGGCAGTGTGTGAGGCTTGAATTGCAAGGAAACTGTGTGTAAGTAGTTTCCTGGAAGTCCTTAAAATATTTGCTTGTAAGTATAATAGCTTCCTGGAAGTCCTTAAAATACTTGCTTTTTCAGGATGTGTGTGTACGTGTGTGTGTGTGCGTGTGTGTGTAGCTGTGTCTACTAGAGATGGCACAGATCTACTTTTGGCCTAGGATTCAAAGCTGCTCTGATGAGTTGAACTATTTCTTTTTCTTTTCTTTTTATGAACTGTTTATTAGTGTAAGAATTTGAGTTGTTTTGCAGACCAAGTCTAGAACAGGTTTTCTTTAAACACAAAAACAGGTGATCAAATAAGCAAACTTGGCAGCCAAACCTGGGAAGTGATATAGTGACAATTACTATTGCTCGGAGTGTTTTGCAAATGCCAATTTGCTAATTGCCTTCATACCAGTTCTCAAGCTGAATAAGAAAATTCACCTCATTGCTTCATCATCACGCTTTATATTTGCATGAAAATGAAAGTTTGTCAGCCAGGTTTATTTTTACAAAAATTTAGTTCCAAGTGGCTTTTGGCTATTGACAAAGAACAGAAAACATTTCAACAGCTAAAGATTGGTGCCCAGATGGATAGTCAAGAAATAGAGCATCTGTAAAGTTGAGCAGAAAGAATCTAAATGCAGGTTCCAGCTACTGACTGTGAGATCTCCAGTGAGTTACTTAACTTCTCTGAGCCTCAGTTTCTTTATCTGTGGAAAAGGATCCTTCCTACCTCATATCTATTCCTGGTGTGGGTTTGAATGAAATGAAATATTGTATTTGTCTGACTTAATACATTGTATCTTCTAGTATGATGACTAGTAATTTTTAAAAATCTGCTCCAGGTAGTTCCAAAAGAAAAGTCCTAAAATTGTTTTAGCCAAGTGATATCATCTTTATTTTTATTTTTTTTAGGACAGAGTCGTGCTCTGTGGCCTAGGCTGGAGTGCATTGGCATGATCGTAGCTCACTGCAACCTCAGCCTCCCAGGTTCAAGTGATTCTCTTGCCTCAGCCTCATGAGTAGCTGGGATTGCAGATGCCCACCACCACACCCAACTAATTTTTGCATTTTTAGTAGAGATGAGGTTTCACCATGTCAGCCAGGCTGGTCTCGAACTCCTGACCTTCAGTGATCCACCTGCTTCAGCCTCCCAAAGTGCTGGGATTACAGGCGTGAGCCACCACACTCAGCCCATGTTTTTAGATTAAAAAAAAAATTATTTAAAAATTTATGTCCGGTAGAATGTACTATTTTTAGTGTATAGTTCTATGAGTTTTGGCAAATGCATATGATTGTATACCCACCAACAAACATGTGAAGATATAGAAAATTTCCATCACCACCCAAAATTCCCTTGTGCTGTTGCTTTGTACTCAGTCCCTCTGCCTGTCCTCTGGCAACCACTGATCTGTCCTCTGTCCCTCTGGTTTTACCTTTCCCAGCATGTAATGTACATGGAATCATACAGTATGTAGCCTTTTGAGTCTGGCTTATTTCACTCACCATATTGCATTTGAGGGGTTAATTTATGTTGTCACGTGTCAGTAGTTGCCTCCTTTTTATTGCTGAGTAGTATTCCATTGTATGGATGTACTACAATTTGTTTATCCTTCCCCTAGTTGAAGGATAATTGGGCTGTTTCCAGATTTTGGCAACTGTGAATAAGACTTCTATAAATGTTGACATGATTTTATATAAACAAAGTTTTTGTATGAACTTGTTTTCATTTTTCTTGTATAAATTTCTAGAAGTCGATTGCTGGGTCAAATGGTAAATCTACTGTTTTCCAAAGTGGTGTGCCATTTTGCATTCCTATCAACAATGTATAAGACTTCCAGTGGTTCCATATCCTTGTCAACACTTGGTATGTCCAGTCATTTTCATCATTCAAATAGGCTTGTAACAGTATTTTACTGCACTTTTTTTTTTTTTTTTTTTTTGAGACAGGATCTTGCTCTTTCACACAGGCAGGAGTACAGTGGAACAGTCATAGCTCACTGCAACCTCGAATTTCTGGGCACAATCAACCTTCCTGCCTTAGCCTCCTGAGTGGCTGCGAACACAGGCACATACCACCATGCCTGGCTAATCACTGTGCTTTTAATTTGCTCTTTCCTTAATGACTACTAATGTTAGGCATCTTTCAGTGTACTTATGTTCTGTTGGCATATGTTGTTTGGTGAAGTGTCTTCATATCTTTTGTCCTTTTCTCATTGGGTTGTTTGTTTTCTTGCTTTTGAATTTGAGAGTTCTCTATATCTTCTGGATGCAAGTCCTTTGCCAGATACATGATTTGCAAGTGCTTTCTCTCATGTTGTAGATTGTTTTTTCAAAGCTTTCACAAGAAATTTATAAGCACTTGTTTCTGTTATAAAAGATTCAAATGACCCAGAAGTATTTAGAGTAAAAAGTACAAATTCTCTTTTACCTCCTGCCCCTTTCTTCAGCTTTCCTCTCAGAGGTAACCACTGTTGACTGTTCAGTGAACATCTTTCCAGTTCTTTCTTTAAAATATTTTTACTTATTTTAAATAGAGATGGGGTCTCACTCTGTCGCCTAGGCTGGAGAGCAATGGAGTGATTATAGCTTGCTGCAGCCTTGAACTCTTATGAGCCACCAAGCTCAACCTCAATTCTTTTTATGGTATCATAATTTTCTAGTAAATACATGTTTTGAAAGGGACATTTAAGTACTGATAGGTGTGTTTTAAAACTGTGTTACTTGACAGTCAATAAGTTACATTTCTTTTTTTTTTGTTTTCTTGAGACAGTCTCACTCTGTTACCACGCCCCAGGCTGGAGTGCAATGGCGCGATCTCAGCTCACTGCAACCTCTGCCTCCTGGGTTAAAGCAATTCTCCTGCCTCAGCCTCCTGAGTAGCTGGAACTACAGGCGCACACCACCATGCCCAGCTAATTTCTTGTATTTTTTAGTAGAGATAGGGTTTCACCATGTTGGCCTGGATGGTCTCAATCTCTTGACCTTGTGATCTGCCCGCCTTGGCTTCCCAAAGTGCTGGGATTACAGACATGAGCCACCGCGCCTGGCCAATAAGTTGCATTTCAAAGAATCTTCCTGTTTTTCCTTTCAGCCCAGTTATAGGTAAAATCATTGTTTTTATGTTAAAGTAATAAGTTTTGATGTCCCGTGTTATATTTTAGAAAACCATGATTTGGGAAAGAAAATTCCAGAAGATAAGGATGGCTGATGAGTGGATTGAATTTAAATAGATCATTTTATTTTATTTTATATATTTTTTAAATACAGGGTCTTTCTCTCTCTCTGTTGCCCAGGTTGGAGTACATGGCATGATCAAAGCTCACTGTAAAAATAGATCATTTTCTATTCAGTAAAGATTGCTCTAATTAGTTGAAATGACTTTGAAATGTGTCTGTTTTCTTGAAATAAGTGGCAGGTTCCTCGTGTGAGTGTGATCTCTTTTAACAAAGAATGATATCAGTAACCTCAGAGTAAAGTTCTGGCTCATTCCCAATTTTAGATTGATCATTTTTCTTTGATTGATTCCTTTGTACTGTTTGAAATATTCAGCACAGAATTTGCACTTGGTTTATGTTTTTATTTTTAGCTCCAGTTTTGGCCTTTTTCAACCGTAAGTGGTCAGAACTCTTTTGCAGTTTGAGCCTTCTTAAGACAAGCTGTTTTTGTCTTTCAATAGGTATGAATCCTAGGACCCAGAATAAGGATTCTCTAGAGGACAGTGTTTCTACCTCTCCAGACCCAAGTAAGAGGGGGCAGCTGACTGGGAAAAGGGGTGGACAGGGAGTGTGGGGTAGTCAGAGCGTGAGGAAACAAGAGGAAGCCCTGTGGGAACTGAATGGTCCTGAGGTCCACATATTTCTGGGGTATGGGAAGGTAATGTGGTGAGGGAGGACTCTCTGGACTCTGATGGAAAGTGAGGGGGGTGTAACTGAATGACCTGTTTTGGAAGGTGATTCAGGGGTACCTGGAAAGGTAGCAGATTCCCTTTAAGGCCCCTGTGCTGGTCCAGAGTTGGTCTTCACCTTTAAATGCCTAATGATATCTCCAGGAAAAAGTTGGAAAGACACAATGGGCTATTACTGGAATCACTTGCCTGTCTATAGTTGAAAATATCTGGCTGGTCTGCATTCTTTTTGATCATCTTTTTTTTTTTTTCTTGAGACAGAGTTTTGCTCTTGTTGCCTAGGCTGGAGTGAAGTGGCATGATCTCAGCTCATTGCAACCTCTGCCTCCTGGGTTCAAGCAATTCTCCTGCCTCAGCCTCTTGAGTAGCTGGAATTAAAGGCGTGCCACCACGCCTGTCTAGTTTTGTATTTTTAGTAGAGATGAGGTTTTTCCATGTTGGTCAGGCTGGTCTCGAACTCCAACCTCAGGTGATCTGCCCACTTGGCCTCCTAAAGTGCTGGGATTACAGGAGTGAGCCACCGTGCCCGGCCTCATCATCTCTTTGAATAGCTATGCTGTAAGAGAACATCTAAATATCTATAATAATAAAATAGCAGAGAAAATCCTATGACTTGATAAACTTTACTTAGCTGTGACCAGTGGATATATATCACTGAGTCTTTTGTCCCCCACTTAATAATCCTTTTACCATTTCTTCCCTCCTAGCAGTCATTTGTAATGGCAACATCAAGCACATTATTGCATATTGGTTTGAGTAATCACTTCTTATTTGTGACCATTTGGATGGTTTCCTGCTTTTTAGCCATAGCATAGAATGCAAGTGTGATAATACCTTGTGGGCTGAGCACGGTGGCTCATGTTAGTAATCACAGCACTTTGGGAAGCTGAGGTGGGCACATCACTTGAGCCCAGGAGTTTGAGACCGGCCCGGGCAACATATTAAATTAAAAGTTAATAAAAAATTAACTTTTAATAATACATTAGTAAATTAACTCTATTAAATTAAAAGTTAATAAGTAATACATGGTGCAGCAGGTGTAATTTTTCTTTTGGTTAATGTCTTTGGATTATATTCCCCCAAGTATGGTTGGCAGATTGACTATTTTCCCTGAAAGCTGCCAGCAATGAATAGATGATCCTATTTCTCTACAACCCTATCACTGGAGTTTGTTACGTGTGTTCATCATTGTTATTGTGGTTCTGAGGTAGAACTTCCTCAGAGTCCTTCTTTTCGGGACCAGAAGATACTGGGGTTAGAAAATAGTCTGCGTTCTTTTCTAGAGACAGAACACCCTTAAACTTACAGTCAGGATCCTTTTTCGTCGTGGGATCTTGAACTAAGCATTTGAACTGTCTGTGTCTTGTGGTGTGCCCAGCAGAAAGCATTTCTACAAGATTTTTGTAATCCTGAGGGTCAGAAGGCTGATGAGGGCCGGGATGATCTAAGAGAACATAAAGATAGAACTGTCTTCTGTTTCTGGCTTTCCCCAAAGGGGCTTTGATCAGTTCTCCATGTTCTGTTCTAGCCAGGAAGTAGAAACAAGCTCACCTCCTTGGGTGTCATATAGAAAAATGGAGGTGATTAATTAGGCTATTCTGGGCTATGTTTTGGATTCCTGAATTATTAATGAGTTAATAAGGCCCATGTAGAGCAGGAGTTAGACCTGTTGCAGGCTAAATCACCTTCCCCAAGTCAGTGGTGCCATGTGGGGCATCTTTCTACTGTGACTTAGCACATAAATTTTGTACTTCGTTGATGGGAGGGCTGATGAGGCAGCAGGGGCTACACCACATTGTAAGCTGTATAGCATGGTACAAAAATAAGGCATATGAGTATCCCATTTCAGAACTTAGAGACAAAGGCTTAGAGTTTTTTGGCTTCATATTGCTCCCTTCTTTGGAGAGTTAAAACATAATCTTCACTTAAATTACTTAAAGAGGTAACTACCCTATTAATTTTTTTTTTTTTTTTGGAGACAAAATCTCACTCTGTCTCCAGGCTGGAGTGCAGTGGCACAATCTCAGCTCACTGCAACCTCTGCCTCCCGGGTTCAAGCAATTCTCCTGCCTCAGCCTCCTGAGTACCTGGGACTAAAGGTGTGTGCCACCACGCCCAGCTAATTTTTGTATTTTTAGTAGAGACAGGGTTTCACCACGTTGACCAGGATGGTTTTCATCTCTTGACCTCATGATCTGCCCACTTCAGCCTCCCAAAGTCCTGGGATTACAGGCGTGAGCCACCGCACCTGGCCACTGCCCTATTACTTTTAACTCAGTGAAGCTCAACCAAGGAGGTTTTTCCTCCCCCAGGGGAACATGTCAATGCCTACAGACATTTCTGGTATTCACAACTAGGGGATGCCACTGGCGTCTAGTGAGTAGAATCCAAGGATGGTGCTACAATACCCAGGACAGCCCCCCACAACAAAAAAATTATCTGGTTCAAAATCTCTGTTGTTACTGAGGCTGAGAAACTCTACTTTAGCTGAGGACCAGGCAATTCTGGACAGACCCATGTGGTCAGGCCTTCTCTGCTAACCGCAGCTTTCATTTTTGGATTGTTAGATGCTGTCTCTTAAAGTTCCAGCCTCCTGACTTTCTCAGACATCCTTACTTGATTTTTCCTCCCACCCTTTTGGATCTGTTACTTATTTTTGCGGTGCTAGAAGTATTCCTTATTTCTGCTGCTGTATGCTGTTTGCTCCCAAACCAAGCTGAGCTCCTCTCTTTCCCCCACTCAGCCACTCTGCAGTCCTTGGGAGAGGTTCGTGCTTGGGCCTCCCCTGCTCTTGGAACATTGATGTGCTTCGACATGTAATTCTGCCTGCCCTGCAGTAATCTCACCTGCATTGCGGCTGTAGCTCATGATCAGCAGAAAATGAAAAGTATCAGCTGTGAATCCCATTTGCATGATGGGATTGGATAAGCATGTGCACTGCATTGTCTAACAAACTCTGTTTCTCTCTCTTTCTCCCTTCCCTATCTTTCCAATCTTCCTTCCCCTATCTTCTTCCCATCCCCTTTCTTCCCAATCCTGGCAATTTTATCACCTTTCACCATGAAATATTTTCCCACCCTTCCCTCCCTTTCCTTCCCCTGACCCCCCCCATCCCACACTTGCCATGGTGACCACATGTACCTTTTCCCCCTGTTACATGAGGCAGTTCTGACACTGTCTGCTCCCCCTGTAGTGCCAGGCTTCTGTTGCACAGTTGGAGTGGACTGGAAGTCTCTCACTACTCCGGCGTGCCTCCCCCCTCACCACCGACTACTTCCCTGACCGCCAGGGCCTGCAGAATGACTACACAGAGGGCTGTTATGATCTCCTCCCAGAAGCAGACATCGACAGGTCAGTGTCAGAGAAAAAGGCAGTTGGCTTGGTTTGTGAGGGTTCTGTACATATCCCACACATGCATCAGAACACTGAAATTGTGCTTGCTACAGCAACAAATATACTTATATTGGAATGATACAGAGAAGATTAGCATGGCCATTAAATTAAAAATAAAAATAAAAACATTGAATTTTCTTTTCTTTTTTTTTTCTTTTTATTAAACTGAGACAGGGTCTCACTCTGTCGCTCAGGCTGGAGTACAGTGGCACGATCACTACTCACTGCAGCCTTGATCTACTGAATTCAAACCATCCTTCCACCTCAGCCTCCTAAGTAGCTAGGAGTAGCTGGGAGTGGCAACATCACATCCAGCTAATTTTTGTATATTTTGAAAAGACACTATTTTGCAAAGACACTATTTTGCCATATTGCCCAGATTGGTCTCGAACTCCTGGACTCAAGCCATCGGCGCATCTCTTGTGTCCCAGAGTGCTAAGATTACAGGCTTGAGCCACTGTGCCTATCTGAACACTGAATTTTCAAGCCTGTGTCCTCCTTTCATATTTGGGTAATTTTTTTTTTTTTTTTTTTTTTTTTTTTTTTTTGAGACAGAGTCTCACTCTGCCACCCAGGCTGGAATGCAGTGGCGTGATCTCCCCCTCACTGCAACATCTGCCTCTCCAGTTCAAGTGATTCTTATGCCTCAGCTTCCCTAGTAGCTGGGACTACAGGCATGTGCCACCACGCCCAGCTAATTTTTTTGTATTTTTAGTAGGGACAGGGTTTCACCATGTTGGCCAGGCTGGTCTCGAACTTATGATCTCAGGTGATCAGCCTGCCTTGCCCTCCCAAAGTGCTAGGGTTACAGGCATGAGCCACCGTGCCTGGCTGTGGGTAATTTTATGATGTAAGAACTGTTTATTTCTCCAGAGTTCCATTGATATCAACTATTTCTCCTCGTTGATTGATTCATTTTGAACTCCTGTTGATTCTGGCCTCGCTGATTATTCTCATATTTTCTAATGCAGTTATTTTGGGCACACTAAATCTGATTTTCTTTTCTAAGATTACTCATTTGGGCATTGAATTACCTGCTTTTTTTCACCTCTTTGAACTGTTCATTTTCCCCAAAACACTGATTCACAAATTGTTAGTGTTTTTTTTTCATATATTTTATTATATTTCCTTTTGTGTCTTTCTTTTATATATTGTCGCTCAGACTGAAGTGCAGTGGTGCCATCTTGGCTCACAGCAACCTCTGCTTCCCAGGCTCAAATAATCCTCTGACCTCAGACTCCTGAGTAGCTGCGACTACAAGTGTGTGCCACCATGCTTGACTAATTTTTGTATTTTTTTGGTAGAGACAGGGTTTTGCCATGTTGCCCAGGCTGGTCTTGAATTTCTGGGCTCAAGCAATCTGCCCATCTCAGCCTTCCAGAGTGCTAGGATTACAGACATGAGCCACTGCGCCCAGCTCAAGCTCTTAGTTTTATGAACCACCATAGAACGGTTATAATGGGATAAAGCAAAGGAGATGATGGGACTGTGCACTCTTAAGTGTCACTGTCCCAGGCCAAGTAGATGTATGAGCAATCATCTATTTTTTTAGGAGGGATGAAGAGGGTGTGCAGATGACAGCCCAGCAGGTGTTTGAAGAGTTTATTTGCCAACGTCTCATGCAGGGCTACCAAATCATAGTGCAGCCCAAGGCACAGAAACCCAACCCTGCTGTCCCGCCACCGCTGAGCAGTAGCCCACTCTATAGCCGAGGTGAGTTTTTCTCCTTGCATTTATATTTTTTTCTCTTCTGTATTTGTGGAATTGGGTTTTCAAGATGGTAGAGAATAGATAAATTGAGAAGTAATTGTTTTCAACACAAAAGTTTTCTTTATAAATTCTACTTAGGTGAGGAATAAAGTCTCCTTTAGGTATGGATTTATTGTAAATGCTCTGTTTAATTTATAACTCTCCCTTTAAGGAAATAGATATGACCAATATCAGGAATGGGACAGCCTGGCTTGGACAGACACCTGGGAATAGTAGGCAGCTGAGTCAATACTGAGCTGTCAAAGTACATAGAGAACATTCTAAACCCAAAAACCTATATTTAATTGTTTCTAGTACAGTATCTGGTACACAGCAGGTTGTCAGATGTTACCTAAACCTGAAGTTTACAGTTCTTCTTTTTTTCCCCGTTCTGGATTCATCTATCTCTTTATCACTGAAGCTTGGTGGCTTGAAGCAAGCATGGGTCATCTGTGAGTGGCAGAGGCAGCTAGTAAATGACAGAGAATCGTTGTTGCTAATTGATCAGAGCCAGACAATGGAGAGCTATTCTAAAATAAGTCTAACAGAGGGAATTAAGTGCAGGTGCCTGGAATCAGAAAGCAATAATTACTTCCTGGAACAATCAATGAGCTGTCTTAGTCTTCTGTCTCCTCATTATTGCCAACAAGACCCCCACTTCCCTGATCACCTAGTGATAACCTTGGATCGTCTTTGTCTCCGTGAGAGCTTCTCTGGCCAGAGGATCAGAGAACTGTGGCCCTGTTAGAAGGATCATGTGGTCATCTAGTCCAGGCTCTGTTGTTTACATATGAAGCTTTGGACTCCCTCAGGATTTTCTTTGAAAGCCCCTTGTGACATTTATTGCATGTTGCCTTGTGTTCATCTTCCAGAACCTACTGAATGTTAACCTTTTTGAGTGCCAAGACTATTTCTGTTCAACTTTTTGTCCTCTGCAATGGAAACCACATGCCTGGCATATAATAATACGCAACAATATGGGTCAATAAATACATGAATTGGCCGGGCACAGTGGCTCACGCCTGTAATCCCAGCACTTTGGGAGGCCGAGGCAGGCGGATCATGAGGTCAAGAGAGACCATCCTGGTCAACATGGTGAAACCCTGTCTCTACTAAAAATACAAAAAAATTAGCTGGGTGTGGTGGCACGTGCCTGTAGTCCCAGCTACTTGGGAGGCTGAGGCAGGAGAATTGCTTTAACCCGGGCGGCGGAGGTTGCAGTGAGCCAAGGTCGCGCCACTGCACTCCAGCCTGGCGCCTGGTGACGGAGTGAGACTCTGTCTCAAAAAAATAAATAAATAAATATATGAATTTGGGTCGGGCATGGTGACTAACGCCTGTTATCCCAGCACTTTGGGAGGCCGAGGCAGGCGGATCCCATGGGGTCAGGAGTTCCTAACCAGCCTGGCTAACATGGTGAAACACTGTCTCTATCAAAAATACAAAAATTAGCCAGGCGTGGTGGCACACGTGTGTAATCCCAGCTACTTGAGAGGCTGAGAAGGAGAATCGCTTGAACCCACGAGGCGGAGGTTGCAGTGAGCCGAGATTGTGCCACTGCACTCAAACCTGGGTAACAGAGCAAGACTCCATCTCAATCGATCAATCAATAAAAATGAATGAATGAATTTGGCTAGGCATAATCCTAGTATGTTGGGAGGCTGAGGCAGGAGGATCCCTTGAGCCCAAGAGTTCAAGACCAGTCTAGGCAATTTAGGGAGACCCTGTCTCTAAAAAAAAAAAAAAAAAAAAAAAAAGGAAAAGAAAGAAAACAAAAAAAAAGGAAAGAAATAATAAATACATGAATTCATCTATTCACTCATTCATTCAACAGTGTCTTTGAAGCACTTACTCTGCACGGCTAGGGAGAGGATTTATAGCCCCCTCAGGGAAAATAACATTAGTCAAACTATGAAATATAATTGCATGTTGTGATAAAGGCTGAGGGAGAAGTCATGGGGCTGTCAGAACATTTAATATGGGGCTCTATCTAATCTGATGGGTCATGGACAGCTTCCTAGAGAAGGTAAGGTTTGAACTTAGACCCAAAGTATGTGTAGAAGTTATTAGGAGTAGCAGGTTGGGAATGAAGAGCAGAAGTAGAAGGGAAGAGCATGCCAGGCAGAGGTCAGTTTGTGCAAAGGCTCTGTGGCAGAAAGCATTGGGATACTTTCTGGATGCTAAAAAGAAGGCTGATGTAGGGGAGCACAGGGAGGGAGCCAGAGGTGCAGTCAGAGATAGATGTCAGGAGACCCAGGCCTATCTGAAGGATTTTGTTCTTTATCCCAAGAGTAATGGGATGAATTCACCTTTCATTTCACTGGTGCCTTCCAGGCTGCCCACCTGTTGTTCTCTGGAATAGCTGGTGGATGTCCCCTCAGTGGTCTGAGTTACTCTGTGTCTAGTTCTGTTCCTGGCTGATCCAAGAGACTCATGTGTTGATTAGTTGGCCAAGGCTACTTGCCTGACTGTATCCTTTCTGGTTATCTTTTTTGCTGTGATAAATTTAATCTCTCTAATTTCTATAGTAACAAAAAGCGTACCATTGTTATCCTAATTACTGGAAAAGTTGCCATCACAACCAGGCCTGTGCTGCTTACTCATCAGAGATGTGTTGAATACCAAGTGTGAGCCAGGCCCTGTACCAGCAGGAAACAGAACAGCATTAGCCCTCCCCTCAGAGTCTATGACAGAGTCAAATGTTAAACTTATAAACCACAAGTATATATTTGATCACAGATTGTGAAGAATAAATACCATCCAGGATAAACACAGGAATAACTGGGGTGCACGTAATTTAGAATGGGGATGTCAGGTTCAATGTCAGATGCTCATGAACCTTGTCCTGTGACATTGTCTTTCCAACAGCCAGCAGAGTGTTTGCTGCATGAATGAAGGAATGGTTGGAATGAGGGCATGCCTTCTTTCTTGCTGTAGAAAGTGAGATTTGGGGCTGGGCGCCGTGGCTCACGCCTGTAATCCCAGCACTTTGGGAGGCCGACGTGGGTGGATCACAAGGTCAAGACATCAAGACCATCCTGGCCAACATGGTGAAACCCCATCTTTACTAAAAATACAAAAAAATTAGCTGGGCATGGTGACACGCACCTGTACTTCCAGCTACTGGGGAGGCTGAGGCGGGAGAATCGCTTGAACCTGGGAAGCAGAGGTTGCACTGAGCTGAGATCATACCACTGCACCCCTCCAGCTTGGCGACAGAGTGAGACTGTCTCAAAACAAAAAAAAGAAAGTGAGATTTGGTGCCCAAGATCACACAAGCTGGCAAGTGAAAGTGCTGGGGTTGAACCTGGGGTCCCCTGAGTAGCTTCTGTTTTATATGCAGCTGGTCTGCTGCTCCCTTGGCACCATCTGGGAAATTTCCACATTCACAGTGAATATTCTTTCAGCCTCTGCCATCCTCTCCTCTCTTGACCACTCCCATGCTGCCTGTCGCTGTGTGATTGTCTCAGAGCTGAATGAGAGTGTTACCGGTGGAGGGTGTCCAGGTTCTTGGCAACTTGAACAGAGAATTGAATAAAATGCACAAAGCAAGGAAAGAATGAAGCAACAAAAGCAGAGATTTATTGAAAATGAAAGTGTACTCCACAGTGTGGGAGCTGGCTGGAGGACAGGAGCTCAAGGGCCCTTTTACAGAATTTTCTGGGGTTTAAATACCCTCTAGAGGTTTCCCATTGGTTACTTGTGTACACCCTATGTAAATGAAGTAGTGGCCCACAATCAGTCTGATTGGGGAAAGCAACCCATCAGAGGCTGAAGTGAAGTTACACAATTACACGCCTATGCAAACATCTGATTGGTTGCAAAAATCAAACCAATCAGAGACACTTTCAGTTTTCCATCTGCCTAACAGTAAAAGCGGGGAGTGGTTTGCAAAGGGAGTAGCTTCTTCTGGTCCTTTTGTTGCTTAGGTGTGGAAAGTTGGGGTTTTCCTTTTGATGTAGTTCTAGGAAGTCAGCCTGAACTGGCCTTAGGTTCCCTGCCTTCAGACCGTATTCTCCTGCTCAAGAGGACTGCTTTTCATTTCTAGATCAAGGGAATCTTGGCTTGGCTTGGTTGTTCTTTAAGGCATGATTTTTACTCTCTTGAACACTTCTCATTTTCTTGATTCCTGATTATTTTCCTCTTGCCTGTGTTTAATTCAGCTCAGCTAATAATGGATATGGCACTTTATCAGGTGCTACAAAAAATGTAAGGAGTAACAATGTTTGGGCCTTGGCTTCTAGGAACTCTTAATTTGTAAGGGGTAAGAGATATACACACAAAGAGCTATATACAAGGTAGGATTCAGACTGCTAATGGGGTCTGACAGCTTTCTGGAGGAAGTAGCATTTGATGGTGACTTTAAATGATCCATAGGATTTCAATGTGGCCCAGGAAGAGAATGCAAAAGAAAAAACATGAGCAAATATTTGCAGCAAATAAATAAATGGTCCGTTTAGACTGAAACTTCACATAGCAGTATAGGAGTAGTGAGAGCTAGGACCAGAAAGCTAGGTTGGCTGCCACCCTGGAGTGAGAACCTCAAATACCAGGGTGGGCAGCTTATGCTGGTGCAGTAGAGTTCCATTTTAATAACACAGTCATCTCTGACAGAACTTTCCTCTCCAGAGGATGAGGTATCAGGTGTTCAGCTTTGAGTGTGCCATCTAAGAGCTATCAGCCAGCACCCTCAGGCTCTAATCTGCTGCTGCTTGGTTTAATAACAGAAAACTCTGCCAACCTCAGGAGTTTTTTGTTTTGATTTTTTTAACCAAGAATAACTTTCTTCCATGAAACTGCCTCTCAAGAAAAAGTGTTACATCTTCTTTTTCTCATTTTCTGAATTCATGTGGATGAGAAACAATTGCCTATTATAGGAATGAGCTTCAAACAGATGGAGGAAATTATTATTTTTCTGATAGGGCTTGTGTCCCGAAACCGCCCTGAGGAGGAGGACCAGTATTGGCTGAGTATGGGCAGAACGTTCCACAAAGTGACGCTGAAGGATAAGATGATTACAGTGACACGATACCTTCCCAAGTGAGTATTTGGACATTTAAGGTCTTCAGTTATTGTCCTGAATTATGTCCATGTACTAAATTATGTGTATAGTACATAATTCAAACTGAGGAAGTTCAGTGGTTGGTTTTTCTTTTGGAGTTTTTTTGTTTGTTTGTTTTCTAGGGTTATTTTAGGGTCATAGCTTAACTACTTCCAAAGGGGATTTGTTTCATCTTATAATGTTTAGCATGATTCATAACAAGCCTATTTCAAATAAAGATTGTGAGGAGAGAAGGAAAGAGTTGAAGAAAATCTGAGAAATTTCCAGTGTAGTTCTCTGGGATGAGTTGGTTACTACAGTTGAGGGGTAAATGCCAAGGATGGTTCTAAGTGTATTGAGGTAGAAAGAGAGAGAATTGGCGGGAATTTGTCTCTAACTGTTTTGAATTTGGGGGCCTGCCCTTTATTTTCCAGGTATCCTTGTGAATCTGCCCAGATCCACTACACCTACAGCCTCTGTCCTTCCCCACTCAGACTCAGAGTTCGTCTGCTGCTGGGTGGAATTCTCCCATGAACGGCTGGAGGAGTACAAGTGGAATTACTTAGATCAGTATATCTGTTCTGCGGGCTCTGAAGACTTCAGGTCAGAGAGTGGGCTTTGGATTTCCATCCTTGCAGCTTTGGGCAAGAATGTATATGTGTATTTTAATACTTTCTGCCCTTTCACTCTCTCTCTCTCTCCTTTGTTTTTAAAGAGACAGGGTATCACTTTGTCACCCAGGCTGGAGTGCAGTGGCACAATCAGAGCTCACTGTGGCCCTGACTTCCTGAGCTCACATAATCCTCCTGCCTTAGCCTCCTGAGTAGCTGAGACCACAGCATGCACTACCATGACCGACTCTTTTTAAAAGTTTTTTGTGGTGACGGAGATTTCCTATGTTGCCCAGGCTAGTCTTGAACTCTTGGGATTACAGGCATGAGTCACTGTGCCTGGCCATGTCCTTTTTTTTCTGATGGCAACATGGTTTCTGTTTTAGAAAAAAATGGAAGAACAAAAGTACCTGTGCATTGTGTTAAAAACTCAGTGATAAGATGGATAGTGGTGATGGCTGTACAACATATTTAATATGTGTGAACATATTTAATGCCACTGAATAGTATGTATAAAATTGGTTGCTATGTGTGTTGGCTCACTCTTGTAATCCCAGCAATTTGGGAGGGCAAGATGGGAGGATTACTTGAGGCCAGGAGTTCAAGACCAGCCTGGGCAACAAAGGGAGACCCCATCTCTACAAAAAGTGGAAAAAAAAAAAAGGTCAGGCACGGTGGCTCACATCTATAACCCCAGCACTTTGGAAGGCTGAGGGGGGCGGATCACCTGAGGACAGGAGTTGGAGACCAGCCTGGCCAGCGTGGTGAAATCCTGTCTCTACTAAAAATATAAAAATTAGCTGGGTGGGGCGGTACATGCCTGCAATTCCCGCTACTTGGGAGGCTGAGGCAGGAGAATAGCTTCAATCTGGGACGTGGAGGTTGCAGTGAGCCAAGATCATGCCATTGCACTCCAGCCTAGGCAACAAGAGCAAAACTCCATCTCAAAAAAATAAAATAAAAAGAAAATTAACTGAACATGGTGGTACACTCCCATAGTCCTGTGTCATCAGGAGGCTGAAGTGCTTGAGCTCAGGAGGTTGTGGCTACAGTAAACCATGATAGTCCATGATAGTGCCATGGCACTCTAGCCTGGACAACAAAGCAAGACCTTGTGTCAAAAAAAATAAAATAGGTTAATGTGATAATTTTTTTGTTATGTATATTTTACCGCAATTGAAAAAAACTCACAAAACTCAGTGATAATGTGCCCTTTGATGCAAGTGGCAGTGCAAATTGTGTTCTTAACAGTTTCTTCACTAGTTGGCTGGCAGCTTTGTGGTGTCTCATTTTTAATTTTTGATTTCTATGCATGATTTGTGATTGTGGTGATAGCCACAAATTCACTGGGCCTGGGTGTGCAGAAGTATTCTGACATCTCTGGGATCAAAGCAAAAGTCGCCTTTGTGGTCTTCCTTCAGTACTTGTATTTTCTTTATTTTTTGTTGTTTTTTTTTTTGAGATGGAGTCTTGCTCTGTCGCCCAGACTATGGCATAATCTCAGCTCACTGCAACCTCTGCCTCCCAGGTTCAAGCAATTCTCCTGCCTCAGCCTCTGAGTAACTGGGATTACAGGCACCTGCCAACCACGCTCAGCTAATTTTTGTATTTTTAGTAGAGACAGGGTTTCTCCATGTTGGTCAGGCTGGTCTCGAACTCCTGACCTCATGATCCACCTGCCTCAGCCTCCCAAAGTGCTAGGATTATAGGCATGAGCCACTGTGCCTAGACTTTTTTTTTTTTTTTTTTTTTTGAGTCAGGGTAGATAGAGATGGGGTCTTGCCATGTTGCCCAGGCTGGTCTCAAACTTCTGAGCTCAAGCAATACTCCTACCTCGGCCTCCAAAGTGCTAGGATTATAGGCATGAGCCACCACGCCCATCCTCAGAACTTGTATTTTCAACAAAGCCATGAGCTGTGGCATCAGATGAGCACATACTCATGGGGAGATGGACCTTCACACACCAACTCCACAGAGAGTTCACTGAGAGTGCTTTCATTATCTCCTTTTTCTCACCACTACTCTGTGTTTTCTCGGCCGTCTGTAGCTTAATTGAGTCCCTGAAGTTCTGGAGGACCCGCTTCCTTCTGCTGCCAGCCTGTGTCACCGCCACCAAGCGCATCACGGAGGGAGAGGCCCACTGTGACATCTATGGGGACAGGCCCCGTGCAGACGAGGATGAGTGGCAACTCCTGGATGGCTTCATCCGCTTTGTGGAAGGCTTGAACCGCATTCGCAGGCGACATCGCTCAGATCGCATGATGCGGGTAAGGGCTCCTTGGACTCAGGGAGTGTGCCTAGTGTGAGATTGCAGGGTCTGCCTCCTTCTCTATTGGGGCCTCTCATCCGCCTATGTATTTACTCCTCAACTGCCCATTGTTTATCTTAAATCTAAAACTGTTTTCTCCTCCACCACAGGGTAAAGGAGGAAGGGATAGAGTGCATATGGTGGTGTTCTGTGGCACAGAGCCACTTCCTTCCACCTGAGGACCCAGCGCTTTGAGGTGCTTCCCAAGTGGGACCCTATGTTGAGCCCAGCTGTTTGTGTGACTGGGTACTGGATTGCTAAGTAGAAATTCTCAGGAGGTGAACAGCAGCAATCCTACCTCACTCATCTCGCTCCAGCGTTCCCAACACCCTGTGCCGCATTTTAGTTACATACTACCTAGTGGGGAGACTCAGGCTTCTGGGGGTTGTGGAATATGCCAGCTATAAGGGGCAGAACTGGGATTCAGGTTTTTTTTGTTTTTTTTTAACTAACATATAGTATAGTTGACATACGTGTGTGTGTGTGTGTATGTACCCACACAGGTCTATGAATTTTAACAAATATATAGATTAATGTAACCACCACCATCACTTCAAAAAGAATTCTCTCATGCTAGTTTTTTGTTTGTTTTTTTGAGACAGGGTCTCTGTCACCCAGGAAGGAGTGGGGTGGCATGATCATGGCTCACTGCAGCCTTGACCTCCCACCTCAGCCTTCCAGGTGGCTAGGACTAGAGATGTGCATCATGTCCAGCTAATTTTTTGTATTTTTTACGGAGATGGGGTTTCCCCATTTTACCCAGGCTGTTCTCAAATTCCTGGGCTAAAGCAGTGCTCTGTCATGACCTCCCAAAGTGCTGGGATTACAGGCATGAACCACTGTGCCCAAGCTTTTGCTAGTCTTTGTAGTCACATTCTCCCCCATCTCTAATCCCTGGCAACCACTGGTCTGTTCATTATCACTGTACTTATGTCTTTTCCAAACATCACAGAAAATAGAGTCACATAACATGTGACCTTTTGAGGCTGCTTTCTTTCACTTAGCATAATGCTTTCGGATTCATCCAAGTTGTGTGTATAAGTAGTTCACTCTTTTTAATCACCACGTAGTGTTCCATCATCAGCCATGGTTTTTTTTTGTTTTTAACCTCAAGTTCAGTATTCTTCGTGTCACACCAACTGCCTTGTGTACACAACATCATTTAACGATTAGAAACATGTCTGAGAGAGCTTGAATGGTGGGAAGAACTTTGGTTTTGGAGTGAGGTCACTGGAGTTTGGATTCCAGCTCCAGTAGGATGTGGGTTAAGTTCCTTAACGTTCTCTGAGTATCAGTTTCTTCTGTTAAATAGGGCTAACATTATTTACTTCATAGAGATGTGGTGAGGGTAAAATGGGATGATGTGCAAACACAAGGGCAGTTTATTTTTAGTTCACCAGGCATTTGAGTGAAAGGCGGTTTTCTGTCACTTGCTGAACACTGAGAACCTATGTTCTTTGACCCCGTCCATTGGATTCTCAGGGCCTGGGAATGCTACAGCATGCCCTGGGACATGGGTGACTTCCACTGAGAGAGCCCACTTGGGCTGATGGCCTTGTCTCCTCTTTTCTCCTTTAGAAAGGGACCACCATGAAAGGCTTGCAGATGACCGGGCCCATTTCCACGCACACTCTGGAGTCAACTGCACCCCCAGTGGGGAAGAAGGGGAACCTCAGCTCTCTCTGCCCTGTTGGAGATGGAAGCCAGTCAGAAGTAAGTGCCTGGTGGAAGAGTGACTTGTCCCCATCTTGAGGGCCCTGAGGATTTCAGTGTCCTGTTCCCATGAGGGGGTGAAATATTTCCTTCTGCAAGGAGCTTGTAATTAGGAAGAAGACATTTACATGAAAAGAAAGCTAGGTTACTACCTGGTAGATGTTGGATAACATGAAATAGGCCAGAGGTTATAATCTTTTAGATCGGGACTTAATTTGAATTACAGACTCCTGTGGCCCACAAAGTATTTCAAAATATTTGAGCCAGGGCCAGGTGCGGTGGATCAGGCCTGTAATCCCACCACTTTGGAAGGCCAAGGTGGACAGATCACTTGAGGCCAGGAGTTTGAGACCAGCCTGGCCAACATGGCAAAACCCTGTCTCTACTGGAAAAAAGAAAGAAAAAAAAAGCCAGGTGTATTAGTCCATTCTCACACTGCTAATAAAGACATGCCTGAGACTAGGTAATTTATAAAGGAAGGAAGTTTAATCAACTCACAGTTCTACAGGCTAGAAATACAGGTTCCGAAATATCTCCTTTGACTCCATTTCTCACATTCAGGGCACGCTGATGCAGATGCAAGAGGTAGGCTCCCAGGGCCTTGAATAGCTCTGCCCCTGTGGCTCTGCAGGGTACAGTTCCCCTTCCGGCTGCTTTCGTGGGCTGGCATCGAGTGTCTGCCACTTTTCCCGGTGCACGGTGGAAGCTGTTGGTACAGCTACCATTTCTGGGGTCTGGAGGATGGTGGCCCTCTTCTCACAGCTCCACTAGGCAGTATCCCAGCGGGGAGTGTTTGTTGGCGCTCCAGCCCTACATTTCCCTTCTGCACTGCCCTAGCAGAGGTTCTCCACGAGGGCCCTGACCTTGCAGCAAGCTTCTGTCTCCTCTGAAATCTAGACGGAGGTTCCCAAACCTCAGTTCTTGACTTCTATGCACCTGCAGGCTCAACACCACATAGAAGCTGCCAAGGCTTGGGGCTTAAACCCTCTGAAGCCATGCCTGATCTCTACCTTGGCCCCTTCTAGCCATGGCTGGAGTGACTGGGATGCAGTGTACCAAGTCCCTAGGCTAGGCCTAGGAAACCAATTTTTTCTCCTAGGCCTCCAGGCCTGTAATGGGAGGGGCTGCGTGAAGGTCTCTGACATGCCCTGGAGACATTTTCCCCATTGCCTTGGTAATTAACATTAAGCTCCTTGTTGCTTATGCAAATTTCTGTAGTAGGCTTGAATTTCTCCCCAGAAAATGGGTTTTTCTTTTCTATCACGTCTTCAGGCTGCCAATTTTCCAAACTTTTATGCTCTGCTTCCTCTTGAACACTTTGTCACTTAGAAATTTCTTCCGCCAGGTATCCTAAATTGTCTTCTCAAGTTCAAAGTTTCACAGATCTCTAGGGCAGGAGCAAAATGCTGCCAGTCTCTTTGCACAGCAGGAGTGACCTTTACTCCATTTCCGAATAAGTTCTCCATCTCCATCTGAGACCACCTCAGCTTGGACTTCATTGTCCACATCACTATCAGCATTTTGGTCAAAGCCGTTCAACAAGTCTCTAGGGGAAGTGTCAGACCTCCCCACATCTTCCCGTCTTTTGAGCCCTCCAAGTCACCAGGAAGTTCCAAACTTTCCCACATTTTCCTGTCTTCTTCTGAGCCCCCCAAACCCTTCCAACCTCTGCCTGTTACCCAGTTCCAAAGTTGCTTCCACATTTTCGGGTATCTTTACAGCAGTGTCCCACTCCCTAGTACCAATTTACTGTGTTAGTCCATTCTCATGCCACTAATAAAAACATACCTGAGACTGAGTAATTTATAAAGGAAAGAGGTTTAATTGATTCACTGTTCAACATGGTTGGGGAGGCCTCAGGAAACTTAAAATAATGGCAGAAGGGGAAGCAAATACATCCTTCACATGGCAGCAGCAAAGTGCAGAGTGAAGGGGAAGGGAAGCCCCTTGTAAAATCATCAGATCTTGGCCAAGCGTAGTGGCTCATACCTGTAATCCCAGCACTTTGGGAGGCTGAGGCGGGTGAATCATCTGAGGTCAGGAGTTCAAGACCAGCCTGGCCAACATAGTGAAACCCCATCTCTACTAATAATACAAAAATTAGCCGGGCGTGGTGGCACATGCCTGTAATCCCAGCAACTCAGGAGGCTGAGGCAAGATAATTGCTGGAACCTGGGAGGCGGAGGTTGCAATGAGCTGAGATTGCACCTCTGCACTTTAGCCTGGGTGACAGAGCAAGACTCCATCTCAAAAAAAAAAAAAAAAAAAAAAAAGTAAATAAAATAGAACCATCAGATCTCATGAGAACTCACTATCACAAGAATATAATGGAGGTAACCGCCCCCATGATTCAATTACCTCCCACTGGGTCCCCTCCCAAGACACATGGGGATTATGAGAACTATAATTTGAGATGAGATTTGGGAGGGGACACAGCCAAACCATCTCACCAGGCATGGTGGTGCACGCATGTAATCACAGCTACTTCAGACGCTGAGGCACGAAAATAGCTTGAACTCCAGGTGGAGGTTGCAGCGAGCCGAGATTATGCCACTAAACTCCAGCCTGCGTGATACAGTGAGACTGTCTCAACAGCAGCAACAATAACAAAAGTTGAGCCGGGTTTTAAATTTGAAGATTCCATATGAAAATCTGGATTGTATATTAATTTTTATATTAAAAATATACATTATATATGTGACATGATTGATTATATTATACAATATATAAAATAATGTATTATAGATAATATACTATAGTACTCTTAATCCACAATTTCAGTTACTCAGGGTCAACTGGGTCCAAAAATAGGCGAGTACAATGCAATAAGATATTCTGAGACAGAGAAAGAGAGAGACCACATTCACATAACTTTTCTTACGATATATGGTATGGTTGTTCTATTTATTATTGGTTATTGTTGATAATCTCTTACTGTGCAGAATTTATAAATGAAACTTTAGCGTAGGTATGTATTTATAGAGAAAAAACATAGTATATATAGGGCTTGGTACTACCCTAGGTTTCAGGCATCCACTAGGGGTCTTGGAACATATCCCCCTCAAATAAATGGGGACTACTGTAATGCAAAATTGGCCAGGCGCTGTGGCCCATGACTGTAATCCTAGAACTTTGGGAGGCCAAGTCGGGCGGATTTCTTGAGCTCAGGAGTTCGAGACTAGTCTGGGTAACATAGTGAGACCCAATCTTCCAAAAAAAAATTATAGTTAATGTATAAAATCCAGTTTTGCTTGAAATAGTGGAGACTTTGTTAACACAGGGTCCACATTTGCACCCAGCCACAGTGAGCTGGCACTTCAGAAGGGGCATATGCCTTGGGTTAACACTCTGGTCTTAAACTTGTCTTACATGCTCAGTTATGCTACCTGGCCGGCTTCTCTAGGCCTTTGGGTGTGTGGCCCCTTTACAAACAGTGCAAGAGTTGATAGTACACGTTGGGACCACACTTGAGATGGCAGGGAGAATGTGGTGTCATGGGAGGTGGGATTCAAGCTGGCGTTGTAGGAAGCAAAACCTTTACACAGGGGAGGGTGAGACTTGAGGAAGAGAAAACATTGCCTTTGGTGGCCTTCCCTGCCCCTCTCCACCTCACAGCTAGATCAGGTTCCTCCCTGTGCTTGCCAGCATCCTGGGCCTATGTCCATCAGAGCATTTACCAGCATTCTGCTGGGAGCCACAGTCGTCAGTTGACTTCTCCCTGACTTGACTGTGTGCTCTGAGGCTAGAGGCTGTGTGCCATGCCTGGCACATAGTAGGTGTGTAATGGATATTTATTGAATGGTGGTGGGCGGAATGCTGAGAGATGTGGGGTGAGCATGTTAGGGAGACTAAACCTTGTCTGGTATGTGGGTCTGTCATGCCCATTGGAACCTGCACACATTAGGCTTTCTGGAAGTAACATTCAACAAGCAAGCATGAGGTATGGTAGGGAGATGAAATTGGAAAGGCAGTGTGGGAAGTTGGATGCTAGGCTGTCCTTACACATTATCATGGCAAGAGGAATCCTTTGAAAGTTTTAAAAATTCTGTTAGAGGCTGGGCATGGTGACTCATGCCTGTAATCCCATCACTTCAGGAGACTGAGAGGACTGGGTTGCTTGAGCCCAGAAGTTCAAGATCAGGGTGGGCAACATAGTGAGAACCCATCTCTACAAAAAATCAGTCAAGTGTGGTGGTGCATGCTGGTAGTTCCAGCTACTCGGGGAGGTGGAGGTGAGACGATTGTTTGAGCGTGGGAGGTTGAGACTGCAGTTAGCCTCGATTGTGCCATTGCACTCCAGTCTGGGCAACATAGCAAGACCCTGTCTCAATAAAAAATGAAAATAAAAATTTTATTAGAAAATTTCAAAGGGATACGAATAATAGACTGGTATAATAAATTCCTGCTTACTCATCACCCAGCTTCAATGAATATCAACTCATAGCTAACCTTATTTCATTTC
Organism: Ateles fusciceps; assembly: GCA_036589455.1. Lineage (NCBI taxonomy): Eukaryota > Metazoa > Chordata > Mammalia > Primates > Atelidae > Ateles > Ateles fusciceps. The sequence goes on along the minus strand of JAZHEH010000882.1, from coordinate 9,087,909 downwards.
ACCAAGCTTCAATGAGTATCATCTCATGGCTGACCTTATTTCATTTCTGTTCAACTTATGTTTACCTTTTCTTTTATTTTTTAAAATCAAATTCCTGTGTCATTTCCCTTCATCTATAATATTTCAGAATGTATCTTGGAAAGACAAGTACTCTTTTAAAAAAAACAAAATCATAGTAGTATAATTTACCTTTAAAAGTACAACAATTCCTTAATACCATGAAATAGCCAGTTGGTGTCTTTGGCAGAAGTGATTTTTTTCAGAGATGAGCTCCCTGTGTGGGAAGCCTTTGTGGGCAGGCACCAGGAGGCAGAGTACCATGAGGAGGTTCCTGTTAGTCCAGACAAGAGGCAGCTGAGGCTGGATAGAGGGTGATGATGAGGTGGAAAGGAAGGGATGATGAACAGGGCAGGGTGCTTGCAGTTGGGGGACAGATGAGAGAAGGAAAACTGGGATAGGCTGGGTTTTTTCCTGAGGGCACTGGGTCTGTTTTATCGACCAAGGCAAGACCTGAGGACTCTGGGTGGCAATTTCTTCCTGTAACTAATAACAGACTTTTCCCACTGGAAAAGAGAAAAAGGAACATATGTTGCTGGGAGGAGTGTAAAACTGGGGGTGAGGTGAAGGGATCTTATTTTAATTTGTCAGTGAGTCATTGTTTATTATGCACCAAGGAACCTGTTTCTGCTCACAGTGAAGAAGCATATCTTGGGGGTAGTGGTACCCCCAGTGTGAAGGGTGAGACTCTCAGCCAACCCCAAGGCAGGAGGCAGGACAAAGAGACCTGAGATCTCCTCCTTGCCATGGATGTCTACTCCTGGGAGATGTGCTACATTTTCTCAATAGAGGTAGAGTAGAAGGAGCCAGACCTTTATATAACATTTGCTTGCACAGAATTTTTTGTATGTATTTTTCTTTTTCTTTTACTGCCCCAAACAGATTCCATTTTATTTATTATGCAGAACAACATACAGCAGCATGAAAGCACTTACAAAATTTCACCTATAATTCCACTATCTTACCTTAACTATGTTTATTTCTTCCAGTTCTCTTCCCATCTTTATCTGTAGGCATATACATTTAGTTAGGCTCTTGTGGAAGACAGAAACCCTGGAATCTTAGCTTTGTGCTGATTGATAGCACTGGGACCAGTCTGGGCAGCAGGTGCTGGCCAGTGGGCTTTCCTGCTTCTGTTAGATGAGGATGACCCCCTGACAGCCAAGTCAGGGCAAGAAAGAGAGAGAGAGACCTCACCAAATAGACAGATATTGATGTTCTGTCCAAGGTGGCTCTGGTGTGTGCATATTACTCAGACCCTTCCGGGGGAAGCATGCCAGCAGTGAGCCACAGTGTGCCATCTGCCTGTAGAGGCACATGAAGGGCGTCTGTGTGCTTTTACCCTTCCTGCATCTGTGTAGGCTATGTCTTCCTTCTGCCCACCCTTCAAGGCCCACTCAGTGCATATATGTCACTGCCTCTGTGGCATCCTGGCTAGTGACTGCCTCCTGAACATACCTGAGCCATTAGAAGAGGAGCTTCTAAGGGTAAGGACAGGGTCATTCTTCATCTCAGAATCCCTGACTCCTAGTCAGTACATCAGCATATAGCAGATGGCTGAGTACATGTGGATTGTCATGTGCATCAGATGACACATCTGAGTGGTCACTGGGGATGCAAGAGAATCTCAGCATACATTTGTGGATGTGGCTTACAGGAAAACACACTGCATTGTGATAGAAAGACTGTGGTGTCAGTGGACAAGGAAAATAATCTAGCACCTATTCTTCTTTGTCCTATGAATTACACCTCAGAGCATCCAAGTAATTGGTGTGGGGAAGTTTCTCCTTTTAAAATATCCCAGCTAGGCCGGGCATGGTGGCTCACACCTGTAATCTCAGCACTTTGGGAGGCCGAAGCGGGCGGATCACGAGGTCAGGAGTTTGAGACCAGCCTGACCAACATGGTGAAACCCCGTCTCTACTAAAAATACAAAAAGTTAGCTGGGTGTGATGGTGCATGCCTATAATCCCAGCTACTTGGGAGGCTGAGGCAGGAGAATCACTTGAACCCAGGAGTGAGCCAGGATTGAGCCATTGCACTCAAGCCTGGGCAACAAGAGTGAAACTCTGTCTCAAAAAAAAAAAAAAAACAAAACAAAAAATCCCAGCTAATAAATACAGAAGGAATGATAGGCTGTCACTATGTGTAGTCTCTGATGAATTAATGGATCTAGCAAAGATCATCAGTGGCAGCTTACATCATAAGAGAGAGGCAGCCAGATATTCTGGGCCTCCAGGCAAAAGTGCACAGTACCACTTAGGAAGAATAGTGGCCCAAAATCTGACCGAAATCTGCTCAAATCCCTTGATGGAACTTCTGCTTCTAAGTGCAGGGCACAGAAGAGCATGTTATGTAATAAAGGGATGTAATCAGCATATCCAGACTGTGTAAGTTTACAGTCCAAATGAATTACTTTCTTTAACAAATAATTTGCAAGGATAAGGAGAGGTGAAGAGGAGCGTATACCTTAAAAAGGAATTAAGAGACATAATGTATGACAATGTAGGGACCATAATTGAGTCTTTTTTTTTTTTTTGAGACGGAATCTCACTTTGTCTCCAGGCTAAACTGCAGTGATGCAGTCTCGGCTCACTGCACCCTCCACCTCCCAGGTTCAAGCGATTCTCCTGCCTCAGCCTCCCGAGCAGCTGGGACTACAGGCACACACCACCACGCCCAGCTAATTTTTGTATTTTTAGTAGAGACGGGGTTTCACCATATTGGCCAGGATGGTCTTAATCTCTTGACCTTGTGATCTGCCCACCTCGACCTCCCAAAGTGCTGGGATTATAGGTGTGAGCCACCACGGCCAGTCCAAGTCTTGTTTTGAACAAACTTAAATTTTTTTTTCTTTGAGGCTCTTGTCACCCAGGCTGTAGTGCAGTGGTGCCATCTCGGCTCATTGCAACCTCTGCTTCCTGCCTTAGCCTCCCGAGTAGCTGGGATTACAGGCATGTGCCACCATGCACATCTAATTTTGTATTTTTAGTAGAGATGGAGTTTCTCCATGTTGGTCAGGCTGGTCTCGAACTCCCGATGTCAGGTGATCCACCTGCCTTGGCCTCCCAAAGTGCTGGATTACAGGCGTGAGCCACCACGCCGGCCTTTTTTTATTTATTTCTTTTCTTTTGAGACAGAGTCTCGCTCTGTTGCTGAGGCTGGAGTGCAGTGGTACGATCTTGGCTCACTATAACCTCCACCTCCTGGGTTCAGTAGATTCTCCTGTGTTAGCCTCCTGAGTAGATGGAACTACAGGCACATGCCACCACACCTGGCTAATTTTTGTATTTTTAGTAGAGGCAGGGTTTCATCATGTTGGCCAGGATGGTCTCGATCTTCTGATCTTGTGATCAACCTGCTTTGGGCTCCCAAAGTGCTGGGATTACAGGCATGAGCTACCACACTTGGCTAAAAAAAAATTTTTTTGAGACAATTGAGGAAATACTTGACATTAGAAAAAAATGCAAAACATTTATCTTTTAGAGATACTGAAATGTTTATGGATGAAACAGTGTGTGAGTTTTGCTTCAAAATAATTCATGTGGGTAGGCAGGGTGTATGGATGAAACCAGCATGGCTCTAAAGATGTAATTTTGGTGAGGGGTATATAGGGGTTTATTATCTTACCCTCTTTACTTTTGTATGTGTTTGTATTTTTTCATAATGTGAAAAAATTTTTAAGGGAGAGTGCAGCAGGTTACTATGGAAACAGATTTTTGCGTTCCTGGTATGTGATTACTTCGCGTTCAGTAACCAAAGTGTCAGAATTTAACATAAGAAAAATGTTGCAAATTGGGTTTTCAGGGAAGCAGACTAATATGGGGTGTAGCATGTAGGATGCTTATTAAAGAGAGCCCTTGGGCTCAACACCTGTGGGAGGGGTGGGGAAGAAATTGGAGTGGGTGTCGAGAGAAGCTGGACTACAACCCAGACCTAGTGATAGCCTCAGGAGATCCCACAGGAACAGCCTAGAATATCCTTCAGAGATGTGCTAGGTTCACACACACACACACACACACACACACACACACACACACACCCCATTCATTCGGAATGGCAGCCCATGCATCTGGGGCTGTCCCTGAAGGGGCTGACAACTGAGATGGAGCCTCCTGGACAGCCCTCCCAGTGCTGGGTCAACAACAAGGCCATGGTGGAGGGGTCTGGGCCCTGCCTCACACTGTCCATCACAGAAAGTAATACATATTGTAGTAATAATTAAGCACTTAAGACTAATGTGAGCCTTCTGAAACCTAACAAATAATGAAACAATGATATATTAAAGCAACGTGATTTAATCTACAATAAAACGTTAATTTTAGAACAGAAAAAAATTAGGAAAATAAACATGAAAGCATTCATGTACATCAGAACCAAGATGAGATAAGATGTCATAAGATAACTATTTATCTTGTGTTATGAGGTAATGTCTGTTAGTTTGGTTTGGAGGGTGATGTAACTGTACCTTTGAAAGATTAACGTATAATTCCCTTCAAAATATTAGAGAATTAACACATTTTCCCCTGTTTAGTTTTTGTTTTTTATTTTTTGTCACCCAGACTGGAGTGCAGTGTCACGATCTCGGCTCACTGCAACCTCTGCCTCCCGGGTTCAAGCAATTCTCGTGCCTCAGCCTCCCAAGCAGCTGGAATTATAGGCATGTACCATCATGTCTGGCTAATTTTTGTATTTTTAGTAGAGATGAGGTTTCACCATGTTGGCCAGGCTGGTCTCAAACTCCTGAGCTCAGGTGATCCGCCCGCCTCGGCTTCCCAAAGTGCTGGGATTACAGGCATGAGCCACCATGCCCAGTCGTTAATGCAGTCTTAACATTCACAGTGTGCTTTTGCTGGTATATTGAACAAAAATTGAGAAAAATATTTTTGCAAGAACTTTAAAAATGGTGTTCACGAACAAAGTCACTTAAACCATGTCAGTTCCCTTTTTAAGGTCATATGTAAGCACCAGGTGCTGCCAGTATCCTTTTAAAATTGGGCTATTTTCTGATTTACTGTGGAGGACTGGTGATTGTTCAGCACAATAAATTAAATTAAAGATATCATGAAGGAGTGGAAAGAGAAACAAGGCCAAAGTGTGTTTCAAAGATGACAGCAACAGAGGTATCTGCATCTTGGCCAACATGGATCCTTCACCAGGGGAACTCTGAGCAAGCTGCCGTCATGTGCTTTTCCTTCTTTCAGATGCCTAGGAGAACAGCAGGCAGCTGCGCATGGTGGGAAGAGCTCCGCCCAACCGGCGGAGAGCAGCAGCGTTGCCATGACTCCCCACCTACATGGACAGCCCACGAAAGGTAAAGGAGGCCACTGTAGCTGTAGCGGGGAGCTGTCCTGTGCTCTCAAAGACTCCGTGTGGAAGGTAAAACAGATAGCCCTTCAGATCCAGGATTGCATGTCCTGAGGCTTTGGATGAATTCTATCCTGAACCCTTTGAAGGTTCTATTACTGTTACTATTTTTACCTAGGAACTTTCTTGCTCACAGTTGTAAGGAAGCTAACTTCTAGTTAAACCCAGATATAAAACAGTCATACTTGTAATCCCAGCACTATGGGAAGCCAAGGCTGGAGGATCACTTGAGCCCAGGAGTTTGAAACCAGCCTATGCTGGTTTCATAAGGAGATCCCATTTCTAAAAAATATTAAAAATAAAATTAGCTGGATTTGGTGGTATGTACCTGTAATCTCAGCTACTCAGAAGGCTGAGGTAAGAAGATCCCTGAGACCCAGGAGGTTGAGGCTGCAGTGAGCCATGATCACACCTCTGCACTCCAGGCTGGGTGACAGAGTGAGACCCTGCCTCAAAAAATAAAATAAAATAGAACAGTTAAGCTAAACCATGTTGGTCAATGCCCAAGATTTGGCCTGAGCTTTGCATTTGGCCATCTGGTTTTCCTTCACCCTCATCTTTAGCTTTCCCAGAAGGGAATAGAAAGCTACTGAAGCAGCTTCCACCAGAGCTCACTCTTTGATAATGAAATTTCCATCAGTTTTCTCACTGCTGAGAAATACAGTCAAATGGGAGCATCTTGGGGTGGGGGGGAAAATACAAACCAAAAACTTGAGACTTTAGACCTCTATCAGGAATAAGTACAGTAGAGGAGCTGGAAACTCCATGGGTCTTTTAAGACCAATCGACTTGGCCCTGTTAGCTCCTTCTGGGAAATTCACACTCTGAGATCATTTTGTTGTGATAGGGCAAGTTGACTGTACTTACCACTCTCTTGTCTCTACCACTGGAAGATGAAGAAGATTCAATACATATGTATTATTTTTCAAAATTGTGGTCAAATTATGTATCTATCTGTGTTTGTTTTACCTTCGTATCATGAAAATTTCTCGTGTCATTAAATGTTTTACAAAAGCATGATTTTTAAAAATAACTATATTATTTTTTTCTTTCCCTAAGCAACCCCAAAGAAAAAAATAGCTATATATCATTTTATCATATAAATATGCCTTAATTTATAACTTCTTTTGCTTAAAATTGTAGATGGTGATTTGTTTTTTTTGAGATGGAGTCTTGTTCTGTCGTCAGGCTGGAATGCAGTGGCGCAATCTCAGCTCACTGCAACCTCCAACTCCCTTGTCAAGTGATTCTCCTATGTCAGCCTCCTGAGTAACTGGGACTACAGGTGCATACCACCATGCCCAGCTAATTTTTGTATTTTTAGTAGAGACGGGGTTTTACCGTGTTGGCCAGGATGCCCTTGATCTCTTGACCTCATGATCCGCCCGCCTCAGCCTCCCAGAGTGCTAGGATTACAGGCGTGAGCCACCACGCCTGACCAGATGGTGATTTTTCTATAAAGTTTAAAAATTATTCTATAGTATACCACAATTATAATGTTGCAGTTAATATGCTTGCAAGAATTATTTGACCACACCTCTGATTAATTCCTTAGCATAAATTACTATAATTACACTACATGAGTGGAGGGATTAAAATCTGAGAAAAAGTATCAGCCAAGGCCATGGGCAACTTGTAAACCAAAGGTTGGCAAACCTAAATACATATTTTAGACTTTGTGGGCCAAGAGGCAAAATAAAAGCTGTTATGTAAGTACAGTGTTTCTATAACCATTTAAAATTGTAAAAACCAGTCTTTTTTTTTTTTTTTTTTTTTTTGAAACAGAGTCTCTCTGTCACCCAGGCTGAAGTGCAGTGGCACAATTTCGGCTCGCTGCAACCTCGGCCTCCTGGGTTCAAGTGATTCTTCTGCCTCAGCTTCCCCAGTAACTGAGATTACAGGCATGCACCACAATGCCCAGCTAATTTTTTGCATTTCTAATGGAGACAGGGTTTCACCATGTTGGCCAGGCTGGTGTCAAACTCCTGACATCAAGTGATCCACCCACGTCAGGCTCCCAAAGTGCTGAGATTACAGGTTTGAGCCACTGTGCCCAGCTGTAAAAAGCATTCTTAGCTCACTGACTGTAAAAAAAATCAGGTGGCTGACCTGATTTGGCCTGCAAGCTGTAGTTACCAACCTCTGCTCTAGGGAGTGGCTTTAGGTACCAGGGATACTCTGTGTGTAAGAATGACCTGCTGACCATGAGTCTTCTCACCTGTCCTCCTTCATATGTACATAAACCTCAACACCATCAGCACCTCTTCTTCTATATGTTCTGGCAGAGAAGGGACACAATGGAACAATGAGATACAAATTACCCTGTGTGCTGTCTACCAGGTTTTACCTCTACTCATTGCCATCTTTGAGGATCAGAAACAGTGCCAAGGACAAGAGTGAGAACCAGCAAATTATAGTTTCAAATATATTAGATTGTTGTTTAGAACCCTCTCCTCATCGTCCAGGTGAACACTAAAATCTGCATGCATGAGCCATCAGTAGGGCTAGAAGTAAACTCCTGAATCATCAGGGGGAAACCAAATGCTATGAGATAGCCAAAGCAAAGAGCCCTGCTGACATGCTCAGAAATGCCCAACCGTGTCCCCCAAGGAACACTTTATGTTAGAATGCATGAGGGTACCTGCATCAGCCTCTCCACAGCCACAGTTTTCAAGGTTTGGTATTTGAGTTTGCAGTTACTTACAGGAAGTGGCAGCAGTATCAAAAAAATGGGCACCCAAATATTTCAGTTGAGGAAAAGTTGCAGAAAAGCAGAGAAGTTGAGATGTGTTAAGTGCCATTCCTGAATTTCTATGACAACCAGGCATAAAAAGTAAAAAGATTCCAAAAGGACAGAGGATACTACTTAAGAATGATGGAGGGGTCATTGAAAAAGTCCCTTGTGTCATTTTTGTTTCACAGACTTGGCTGCTTGAATTCCACAAGGATAGGGTAGGGAGGGATTGACAGCTTTAGAAAGCCCCTCACAATGTGAGTGCTTGTGTATCTGACATTATATATGTCTTAGCTTGCTGATGATTTTGTTACACAACCAGTGGAGGAGAACGTATGGCTGCTTCTGTACCCCTGTTTGCCAAAAAAACTAAGCAAGAACTTATCCTGCATTGAATCCTCTCCTTCCATCTGGCTGCCATGTTGAGTAACGGGCAGAAAACACATCATGCTTCAATATCTCTCCAAGAGGGTGACTGGTCACCCAGCCAGGTGGGAGGTCAGGATGTTGCCGCCAAAGCCCTTACCCTGCAGCACCACCAAGCTGTTCAGTAGCCTTTTCATCTTCCTTGGCATAGTTCTGAAAGAATTTCAGAGCTACGTGGGAGGGTGAGAGCATCCAAGCCACGCTCTGATGAGACCTGAGGGAGCTTGGCCACACCTTCCAACCTGGGTGCTTTCTCCCACTCAGATGGGATATTCTGCGCAGGAAGGTGTGAGTTTCTGCTGATGCTTTGCATTTGGATATTGTCTTTCTGGATGGATCTCTCTCTCTCTCTTTAAATTTTCCCCATCCTCTTTATGTGTCCTTGTTTCTGTCCTTCCCTCCTTGTTTTTATTTTTATCTTTTGTTTTTCATACCCATCTCCTTCCCCTGATGGTTAACCACTGGTACACATTCTGTTTCTTCGCTTCCTTGCAACTGCTGCTGCTGCTTCCTCCTCCTCTGACTTCAGGATGGGGCCTTCTTTATGGAGTTTGTCCGCAGCCCACGCACAGCATCGTCTGCCTTCTACCCTCAGGTTAGTCCAACTCCAGGGCTCCACATGCCTGTCCCATTGGCAGAAACCATGAGCTGGGCTTCTGTTAGGCTCTGAACACATGGAATTGGGCTGCAACTGAGTTTCAGGGGCAGTTGAAATTGAATTTGGTCTCAGAAGTGTACATTTCCTTCCACTTTGTGACAGCAAAGGGGAAATGGAAGAGATTAATGTAGAAGAACATACGATTGTACCGACGATGACTCAAGTGTTTCTCATCACTGTTTCACATAGTTGCCACTGATTCTCTGCCACTTTGCAGCAGCTTCCCTTTTAGGTTTTATGAGCAACATGAAATATGCTTACTTAAAGGCTGAACACTTATTTTTTTCCCCTCCCAATACAACCAGATAAATTTATAACAGTGTAGCAGGAATTGGTGAAAAATACATCAAATATTTATTAATAGTCATGTGCTCCTTCATAGCATAGGCTGGGGGTGTAGCTCAACTAGCTTCTGGATTTCACTTCAATTATTTGTCAGTTAAAATATTTGGACCAGGCTGGGCGTGGTGGCTCATGCCTGTAATCCTAGCACTTTGGGAGGCTGAGACAGGTGGATCACTTGAGGTCAGGATTTCGAGACCAGCTGGGCCAACATGGTGAAGCCCCATCTTTGCTAAAATTACAAAAATTAGCCAGGCGTGGTGGCACATGCCTGTAATTCCAGCTACTTGGAAGGCTGAGGCAGGAGAATCGCTTGAACCCAGGAGGCAGAGGTTGCAGTAAGCCGAGATCGTGCCACTGCACTCCAGCCTGGGCAACAGAGCCAGACTCCGTCTCAAAAATAAAAATAATAAAATAGAATGCTTTAAGAGGAGAAAACAAAAAGATGTTACCTGGTTAATGGGCATACAACTAATGAGTGGTGAGCTCCTACATCATTCTGCCACTGCACTGGGAGGGTAAGGGTTTAGTTAACATTGAAACAGGTCAGAGGTGCTGTGCCTTTCTGTGTAGGTCTTCAGATATCCGCACCTGCCTCTTCCTAGTCAGCTGTGTGACCATAGGCAAATTCCTGTGAGGACCTTTGAGTCCTGATGTAAGCATCTCTAAAATCTGAGTGTGGGGGAGTGCACTGTATTTTTGGTTTAAAAACAGACATTGGTTGATCCTTTTTACCTTTTACTTTCAGTATCTTGCTCTGTTGTCCAGGCTGGAGTCCAGCCTCAGCTTCCCAAGTAGCTGGTATTACAGGCATGAACCACCATACCCAGCTGATTTTTTATTTTTTATAGAGATGGGGTCTTGCTATGTTGCCCCGGCTGGTCTTGAGCTCCTGATGTGAGCCAATGTGTCTGGCCATTAACCTTTGCCTTTTTTTGTTTTTGTTTTTTTTGAGACGGAGTTTTGCTCTAGTTGCCCAGGATGAAGTACAATGGTTCAAGGGATTCTCCTGCCTCAGCCTACCAAGTAGCTCGGATTACAGGTGTGCACCACGTCCAGCTAATTTTTGTATTATTAGAGAAGGGATTTCACCATGTTGGGCAGGCTGGTCTTGAACTCCTGACCTCAGATGATCTCCCACCTTGGCCTCCCAAAGTGCTGGGATTACACACGTGAGCCACCATGCCTGGCCATGTTTTACTTTCTTACAAGAGACTGTTAAGGAAAGTTTTAGACTCAGGAGAGGCACACAAATAAAGATTATATTACCCACCAGGTGTTTTGTTGAAAAGGTGGGAAGTGAGGCGGGAAGATCACTTGAGCCCAGGAGAACAAGGCCAGCCTGGACAGTATCAGAAGACCCTGTCTCTTAATTTTTTAAAAAAATACATACATTAAAAAAAAAAAACTATCTTAGAGGTAGTAAGAACTCTCTATACATACATAAAATTAACTTGTACTTTTTCTTTATGTTTATTTGATTTATTATTTATTGTGGTAAAATATACAGAATATAAAACTTGGTTCCTATGTTTTCTGATGTGCAGCATAGAATAGAGGAGGGAGGCCAGTGGAGTCAGATGGCTGCTTTCAAATCTTGGATTCTATACAATGCCAGGGAGTTGTGTTAGGCATATGAATTAACCTTCTAAACTTGTTTCTTCATTTAAAAAAAAATATTTATTTATTTGGGTGTGTGTGCACGCGTGTTCATTTGTAAAAGGAAACAAAAAATAATTTCTTTGTAGGGTTGTTTTGAGGATTAGAAATAATACCCATTTCTCAACAAATTTCAAAGCAGTGAAATCACAGAGGATATTTCTGACCACAGTGCAATTAAGTTACGTGTTAATGACAAAAAGATAACTAGAAAACCTCTATACGGAAATTAAATAACACACTTCTGATCATGCAAGTGGCAGGAATGGTGTATGTAAACAGCTAGTATGGTCCTGGGTATGTGGTGGGGACACAATAAACACTAGTTGTGATTAGGGTAAATTTTACTGCTTTGCCAGATATTAATGTCAGTTTAGTGCATATCAGTGTCCACTCCCTATTCCTGCTACCTCTTCTCTCCACCCTAATCCCAGACTAGAAAGCACAGTGAGTTTGTAATGAGACAAAGGCGCTACATGTTAAAAAACTGTCAGAGAGTAGGCTTTGGTGTCAGGCTGCCTGCTACTCTATAGACTGGTTGTAAACCCTTTGCCAATTGGACTATCCTCTCCCAACCTCAAGTTCCTCATCTGCAGAATGGGAGTCATAACTGTGTTCTCCTTATAGGGTTGCTCTGAGAGCTAAATGGGATGAAGCATCTTTGTGGTTAGCTCAGGCCCTGGCACAGAGTAATTTACTATACATGTACCTGTGTGTGGGGTTGCAAAGCAGTAAACAGGCTTGACTGGGCCAGTTAGCTCTTTTCTCTGGAATGTATATATAAAAATGAGCCGGAACTAGGTGACCTCTCCTATCTGTTGTAGCTTTAAAGTTCTATGATGACCTTGGATCTTGGCAAGGAGGTAAGTCCTCCACCCCTGTCTGAGTCTAGGGAGGACATCACTCCAAACTCAGATTCTGCTAAGGGAAGGAAATACCTATAGCCACCACGCCCAGCTAACTTTTGTATTTTTTGTAGAGATGGGGTTTCGCCATGTTGGCCAGGCTGGTCTTGAACTCCTGGCCCCAAGCAAGCCATCTGCCTCAGCCTCCCAAAGTTCTGGTATTATAGGTGTGAGCCACTGCACCCAGCCCAGGGCTTTTGAAGTGAAATCTGATTATGTCATCCCTGATTAAACCTTTCTGTGGCTTTCTTTCCTTTAGGATAAAAGCTAAAATCTTTATAATGGCCTAAAAGGTCCTTCATGATCAGGTCCCTGCCTCCTTCTCTGACCTCATATTTTGCCATCCTTTTCCTCACTCTTACGTTCCAGTGACCTCTGTAGGCACAGGCTTCCTCCTGCCACTGTGCCTTGGCACATGCTGTTCCTGCCAACTGTGCGTAGTTAATCCCTACTCATCTCGTCACATCCTATGGCATGGACTTGCGTAGTTCCAGTACCTCTTTTTGTAGCACTTCTCACATTTCTAATTTGCATTTATGTGACTGGGATATAGTTAATGCTCACCGTGCATACGGGACACTGAGCTCCAAGAAGGCAGCTGCCATGTCTGTTTTGCGCAGTAGCCCAGGCCTTGGCACTTAAGAGGTATTCACTAGGGGCGGTGGCTCATGCCTATAATCCCAACACTTTGGCAAGCTGAGGTGAATGGATCACGAGGTCAGGAGTTTGAGACCGGCCTGGCCAACATGGTGAAACCCCATCTCATGCCACTGCCCTCCATCCTAGGCATCAAAGCAAAACTCCGTCTCGAGAAAAAAAAATGTTCAGTAAATACTACCTCTGAGATATTTATGGCGAAGATAGACACAGAAAAGTTTATTTTAAACAATAGGACCTTTTCCCCCCCTCAGTGATTATTTTATTTATATTTTTTTGAGATGGAGTCTGTCTCTGTCACTCAGGGTGGAGTGCCGTGGCGCAATCTTGGATCACTGCAACCTCTGCCTCCCGGGTTCAAGCAATTTTCCTGCCTCAGCCTCCCACAGTGCTGGGATTATAGGCGTGAGCCACCGCACCAGGCCCCTCATTGATAATTTTAAACCAAAAGTGCACTGCATCTTCGGTTTAAACCAGACATTGGTTGATCCTTTTTACCTTTTACTTTCTTTTTTTTAGAAGCGGTATCTTGCTCTGTTGTCCAGGCTGGAGTCCAGCCTCATATAACAAACCCTGAAATATAAAATGTGGAACCATTCTGGTTTAAGTATGTAGGGAGAGGAGCTGGAAGACAACTATGCCCCAAACAGTTGCACCACATATAGCCTCATGGTCACTGGATTCAGCAGGATACACTTTGGGACAACACTGATTAGATTAGAGCAGCAATTTTCAGCGTGTTTATGGGGTCATGGAGGGACTTTTCTGGAGAGTCTGAGGCAATGTGTCCAAAAAATGTACTTTTTTTTTAATAGGATTTTTTTTTTAAATATTTTTTATTGCATTTTAGGTTTTGGACTTTTTTTTTTTTTTTTTTTTTGAGACAGTCTTGCTCTGTCACCCAGGCTGGAGTGCAGTGGCATGATCTTGGCTCACTGCAACCTCTGTTTCCCATGTTCAAGTGATTCTTGTGCCTCAGCCTCCCTGGTAGCTGGGATTACAGGCACCTGCCACCACACCTGGCTAATTTTTTTATTTTTGGTAGAGACAGGGTTTTGCCATGTTGGCCAGACTGGTCTTGAACTCTTGACCTCAAGTGATCCGCCCACCTCAGCCTCCCAAAGTGTTGCGATACAAGTGTGAACCACCATGCCAGCCAAAAATTGACTTTTTATCCTTTGCTCTGTTTTCCCTCTTCAAGAAAATGAACAAAACACTCCTGTCTCCAGGGGCTCAGTCCCTCCAGAGGACTCCAGAGACCCAGTAATAAACCTTCACCCTGATCTAAACTCTCCACTCTCAGTCAGGCTCTTATCAGAAGTCTGTGTGCAAGGATCAGGATGGATCACCTGAAGGACATTTAGTCTTGTCACAAATGTCCCCAAAACGTGTTTGGCCTTGCTGTGTTTTTTAAATTTTTGAATCGGTTGGAAATATTTAAATATCAGGAGATGTCATACAAAAATCCAGGTTTGTGTCTTATGTTGTAAAATAAGCTAGGTGCTGGGCCTGGGTTCTGACCACGGTGCAATTAAATTACATGTTAATGACAAGATAACTAGAAAACCCCTATACATTTGGAAATTAAATAACATACTTCTAATCATGCATGTGGCAGGAATGATACATGTAAAACAACTAGTATGGTGCTGGGTATGTGTGGGCACACAGTAAACCCTAGTTTGTCCACAGCCCACGCACAGCATCATCTGCCTTTTACCCTCAGGTTAATACAACCCCAGGGCTCTGCATGCCTGTCCCATTGTCAGAAGCCACGAGCTGACCTTTTGTTAGGCTCTGAACACGTGGAATTGGGCTGCAACTGAGTTTGGGGGGGCAGTGACTTGGCAGTAGTCACATGGCCATGGAGCAGCCTACAGCCTTTCCCCACTTTGATACTTAGCTGCATCTGTGTATATTACCTGCAGGCCCCTGTGCACATTTTTTTGTTTATTCCAATCTTTGTTCTAGTCCAGTGCTACCTAACAGAACTTTCTGCAGTGATGGAAATGTTCTGTGACTGTGCTGTTCAATGTGGCAGGCAGCTATCGAGCATTTGAAATGTGACTCATGACTGAAGAACTGAATTTTTAATTTTATTTTAAATAATTTATATTTAAATAGCCATATATAGCTAGTGCTAGCTACTATATTGCATGGCACAGCTCTAGACATTTAAAATGTCATTGTTAAAATCAAAAAAATACTCAGACTATACTTCCACATTTTTCCTACCCTTGTTTTCTCCTTACTGGATTTTCTCATGTATTTATTTTATCTTTTTTTTTTTTTTTTTTTTTTGGAAAGGAATTTTGCTCTTTTTGCCCAGGCTGGAGTACAATGGTGCGATCTCAGCTCACTGCAACCTCTACCACCTGGGTTCAAGTGATTCTCCTGCCTCAGCTTCCCAAATAGCTAGGGTTACCATTGTGTGCCACCATACCCAGCTATTTTGTGTTTTTAGTAGAGACAGGGTTTTGCCATGCTGGCTACGCTGGTCTTGAACTCCTGACCTCAGGTTAGCTACCTGCCTTGGCCTCCCAACGTGCTGGGATTACAGGCATGAGCCACTACACCCAGCCATTTATTTTTTCTTATTGTGTGTCTATCAGTAGCCTCACCTTTTTTGGAATGATGTAAGATATAAAAATATAAGTAACACCCAGCACAGCAGCCCACATGTGTAATCCCAGCACTTTGAGAGGTTGAGATGGGAAGATGCCTGTTAGTCCAGGAGTTTGAAATCAGCCTGGTCAACACAGTGAGACCTGTGTTTATAAAATAAAATAAATTAACTGGGTGTCATGTTGCATGCCTGCAGTCTCAGCTATTTGAGAGACTGAGGATGGAGGAGTGCTTGAGCCCAGGAGGTTGAGGCTGCATTGAGCGTGATTGTGCACTCCAGCCTGGGCAACAGAGCAAGATCTGTCTCAAAAAAAAAAAAAGAAAAAAAGAAAAAAAAAAAAAAATATATATATATATAAATCATTTGGAGTGAGGGGTTAGGATGGACACGTAGAGGAAGGAAGCTGCCCCTGTGGTGAAATTTAGATCAACTGAGATAGCAAATTCAAGGCACCTGGTATAGGGCTGTGCCAAGTGCTATGGGAGATACAGGGATGAATTAAAGAAAAAAAAAAACCCTTTAGGAATATTAATGCCTGTCTTCTCACCCCTAAATGACAAGCTTCATGAGGGCAGAGAGAAGGTTTTAATTTGGGATAATATTCTCCTTCCCTCATCTTAACCTTGGAGAACATCTGAGCTGTGGGTCTGCAAGTTATTTCCAAGCTTTCCCTCTCTGCAAGGCATATGGGATTCTGTCATCGATCCCTTTGCAATGCCTCTGTCTGCCTGGCAGGAGCTGAGTGACTGGAAAGCCAGAGCCCACTTAGCCCATTTGTCTCCTGGTAAGACAAAGCAGAGTGTCATCTCTACCAGCCTCCAGGCACAGTGGAGAGCTGGGCTGGCAGATCCAGCAGTTTCCTTGTGGCCGATGATCCTCCGGCATGAGAAAGTGGGGCTGTGACAAGCCCAGGAGGTGGAAGGTAGAAGACCCATGGGGGACGCCTGTGATGAGTGGTGCTAATCTGAGAGGCATCTCTAATAGGGTGCCCTCCCTCACTTTCTCCTGTAGCTTGGGAGTGCCAGAGAGTGGGGGGAAACTGGGGATTGGTGCTGCTGCTGAGAGGTTTTTGTTGTTGTTGTTGTTTGTTTTTAATCAAACACCAGACTTGGATTTTGCCATTTTTTTTCAGTTAATGTCATCTTTCTGTTGTAGGATCCAATCTGAGGTGCCACATTGCCGGGCTTCCCAGTCTCTTCTAATCTGTGACTGTTTCTCACTCTTTCCTTATTATTATTATTTTTTTGAGATGGAGTCTCGCTCTGTCACTAGGCGGTAGTGCAGTGGCACGATCTCTGCTCACTGCAATCTCTTTTTCCTGGGTTCAAGTGATTCTCCTGCCTCAGCCTCCCAAGTAGCTGGGACTACAGGCACGCACTGCCACACCCAGCTAATTTTTGTATTTTTGGTATAGACCAGGTTTCACCATGTTGGCCAGGATGGTCTCAATCTCCTGACCTCATGATCTGCCCACCTCAGCCTCCCAAAGTGCTGGCATTACAGGCATGAGCCACCGCACCCTGCCCTTTCCTTATTTTTTAAAATGATCTTCACAGCCTTGAGGAGTCCTGGCCAGGTGTCCTATAGCATGTCCCTAAATCTGGGTTTGTCCAAGGTTTTTTTCATGGTTAGACTGGAGTTACGAGTATTCAAAAAGAATACCCCAGAGGGGAAGTGCACTTCTCATCACATCATAGCAGGAGGTACCTGAGATCCACACAACATCACTAGTGACGATAACCTTCATCACTTGGTTAATGTCGTATTTGTTAGCCTTCTCCACTATGAAGTTACTATTTTTTCCCTTTTTATACTACATTTTTGGAGGCAAGTCACTAAGTCTAGCCCACTCTAAAGTGGAGGGGGCGAGTATCTACATATGTTAAATGGAGTCCTTTTTTGGAGAAGGTTCTTAAGATTCTTAAGATGAAAGGCATTTCCCTCTGCTTGGCTCTTTACCAGGCATCTACATCAGACATCTGCCATTCTGTCCATCCCACCTGCCGTTTATCTTTGCTTACCACTGATCTTATTTCAAAAAGTTACTCATGGGGATCATGGAAGTACGTGCAATCCTAAAATAAAAACATGACTAGATGGGAGAAATTTAGGTAAAGAAAAAAAAATAGGACAGTACGTAATTTAAGGCCTTGTATAGTAGATGGAATTTTATGCTGAATTCAGCTCTGAACCTCCTGGTAGCCAAAGAAAAGTGGTAAACGTCTGTTCCAAGACTCATAGTGGTTATAAAATAAAGACAAATTGATTAGTTGGGAGAAGCATACCTTTTCCTGGTATTAAGATCTAAGCAAAATGCCTTTCTGTGTAGCCTCTGAAAAGACAGCCATTGTATGATACATAGATAGAGCAGAGGTCAGGAAACTATGGGGCATATCTGGTCCACCATCTGCTTTTGTAAATAAAGTTTTATTGGAATAGAGCCACGCCCATTCATTTACATATTGCCTGTGGCTGCTTTCTCACTTTCTTATGTGAAGTTGAGTAGTTGTGACAGAGACCATATGGCCCACAAAGCCTGAAATATTTACTATCTGATCTTTTGCAAAAAATGTTTCCTAATTCCATATCTAGAGCAAAACTCCTTAGCCACCCCCACCCCCGCTCCCACCAAACTAGGACTGCAGGACTAATGTGCATTTTTGGTAATGTCCTTCAGGTTGGGCCGGTAGAGCAGTTCTCTGGGTATAGTACATGAGAAACCCCACTACGGGGGCCCAGAAGGCAAGGCCTAAGAGCCACTCTTATATGCATAACAGCTGGGTCTTGTCTCCTTTAGTTAGCTTATTCTCATTTTTTTTTTTTTCTTTTTTTTTAAAGACGGGGTTTCACCATGTTGGTCAGGCTGGTCTTGAACTCCCGACCTCAGGTGATCCGCCCGCCTTGGCCTCCAAAGTGCTTGGATTACAGGCGTGAGCCACCACGCCCGGCCTAGCTTATTCTCATTTAATTATGGCATGGTACCTGTTCCTAAACCTTACTGGTTAGAGGCAGGTGGTAATTGGTAATTGCAAGCTGCCTCTTGCTGCATTTCTCTGTGTGGTTATGGTGCCAGCAAAACCTGTGTGGTCCTTTTTTTTTTTTTTTTTTTCTGAGATGGAGTCTTGCTCTGTCGCCCAGGCTGGAGTGCAGTGGTGCAGTCTCGGCTCACTGCAACCCCTGCCTCCCAGGTTCAAGCAATTATCTTGCCTCAGCCTCCTGAGTAGCTGGGACTACAGGCACGTGCCACCATGCCTGGCTAATTTTTGTATTTTTAGTAGAGACAGGGATTTCACCGTGTTAGCCAGGATGGTCTCCTGACCTCGTGATCCACCCACCTTGGCCTCCCAAAGTGCTGGGATTACAGGCATGAACCACTGTACCCAGCCCTTTTTTTTTTTTTTTCAAATCATTGAGCTTGCTGTAGAACAGCAAAATGGTTCTATCAGAACCAGGAGCAACTGTACCATCCAAGGGACATTTGGTAATATCTGGCGACATTGGCAACATTTTTATTTGTCATATTTGGGGGTTGGGGCTGATAGGTGAAGTATTACTGGCATCAAGTGGGTAGAAGCCAGGGATGCTTCTCAACATCCAACAATGCAAAGATCAGCCCCCCACAGCAAAGACTTATCTGATCCCAGAGGGCAGTAGTGCTGAGAAGCCTTGTTTTTTTATTTTATTTTATTTTATTTTATGTTTTTGAGACAGGATCCGTCTCTTCACTAAAAAATAGCCAAGTGTGGTGGTATTTTTCCAGTTACTTGGAAGGCTGAGGCAGGAGGATTGCTTGAGCCCAAGAGTTTGAGTTTGCAGTGAGATGTGGTGGCACCATTGCACTCCAGCCTGAGCGACAGAGGGCAACCCTGTCTCTGGGGAAAAAAAAAAAAATACAGCACCATTACATGAGGCACAACTTGGCAGCTACCAGGAGAAGCTCATAGAGGTCCAGAGTAGAGAAGAAGATGGATCTGCTTGGGGCCTGGAGCAGAGTGAATCAGAAAGCAGTTTGCTAAGGCATCAGGGCTTAAAATGGTCCTTTTTTTTTTTTAATTAATTAATTAATTTTTTTATATAGAGATGGGGTGTCAGCATGTTGGCCAGGCTGGTCTCGAACTCCTGACCTCAGGTGATCCACCCATTTCGGCCTCCCAAAGTGCTGGGATTACAGGTGTGAGCCACCACGCCCAAAATGGTCCTTAAACACTGATGGGATTAGCCGGATGTGGTGGCTCCTGCCTGTAATCCCAGCTACTCAGGAGGCTGAGGCAGTAGAATCACTTAAACTCAGAAGGCAGAGGTTGCGGTGAGATCACACCACTGCACTCCAGCCTGGGTGGCAGAGCAAGATTCTGTCTTTAAAAAAAAAAAAAAAATCATGGGTTTTTAGTTACTAGTTGTGGAGAAGAGCACCCCAGGGTGATATGGGGCACATAGACAGGATTATTTATACACAAAGGGTTTCATTTGACTAGAAATGTACTCGTGGGGCCAGGCGCGGTGGCTCACGCCTGTAATCCCAGCACTTTGGGAGGCCGAGGCGGGCGGATCATGAGGTCAAGAGATCGAGACCATCCTGGCCAACATGGTGAAACCCCGTCTCTACTAAAAATACAACAATTAGCTGGGCGTGGTGGCACACGCCTGTAGTCCCAGCTACTCGGGAGGCTGAGGCAGGAGAATTGCTTGAACTTGGGAGGCGGAGGTTGCAGTGAGCCGAGATCGCACCACTGCACTCCAGTCTGGCGCCTGACAACAGAATGAGACTCTGTCTCAGAAAAAAAAAGAGAGAAAAAAAAGAAACGTACACGCGGGTGAATGGTAGGCAGTGTGGTGAGATCTCAGGTCAGGCCAATGTTGTGTAGGACCCTTGATTCCCTGTGATTTAGTTTTCAGTGTGATGGTTCATGGGAGAGACTTGAAAGTTTTCAGAGTAACAGAATGATGGGATTGGAACTGTTCTTGACAGAAGATGCAAATGGAGCTGGCTCACAGGTAGGGTTTTTGACGAAGAGGCTGCAATCGGGGGGCCAGTTAGAAGAGTGTTTATAGCCCTCCTTGGCCAGAGGAAGTACAGGCATGATTTAGAGATGCATGTGAATCTGCAGAGGCAGGCCACAGGACTAGGCCTGTCTTTAGATGCAAAGCAGGAGAAGAGAGCTGTCAGATGGCTCTGAAAGTTGAACCTGAGCAATTGAGAGGTAAAGGAAAGGAGATTTAGAGTGGGAAAGAGTGAGTCACGGTGGACAGAGGATGTGCATTGTGATATTCACCTGTTTGTCTCTAAGTGTGGTCTCTCTTTCAGTCCTGCTGTCCTCATAGAGAGTGATTCTGACTTCTCTACCTTTCCTGTGGAGATTTTTGTTTAGTGTAAATTGTGTGGTTTGAGGCAGGTGCTGAAGCGATTTCTTTGGTCCTGGGGATTTACTGTGAAGAGTGACCTCTTGTCTGCTGTGGTTTGGAGGGTGGGAGTTCTCAGCTGCTCTGATAGAAGGCAGTGCACACAAGACTGGTTAGAGTCTCTAGACTCCTTTAGCTCTGCCACCAGGGACCAAGAGGAAGTGGGAATGAGAGGAATGGAAAGGATTGCATTAATTTTTGCTTATTTATTTTTTGTGAATGCTTATTGAGTGAACAAGCCAGTGCAGCTTATTTACCTTTTTTTTTGTCCGTTATTGTTGGATTCAAGTATTCATTTTTAAATCTTCTGCAGGTATCTGTGGACCAAACAGTCACTCCTGTGTTGGACAGCACCAGTTTGGGCATAAGCACGGGCCAATCTGTGGACAGAGGCAACAGCCAGACCTTTGGGAACTCCCAGAACATAGGAGAACAGGGCTACTCCTCCACAAACTCCAGTGACAGCAGGTGAGATTCAGAGTGGCCAAACCCGTGTTCCTGGGGAGTGGGGGACAGTCTGACCTCAAAGGCTGCCGAGGCTGGGAGTCCAAAGCTCTGGGCCAAGTTTTGACTCTGCCACAAGTCACATGGGACCCTGGGCAGGTTAGTTCTTATCCACACCTGTATGAAGGGACTAATGATCTGTTTCCTGCCATCCTCACAGGATAGCTGAGAGGCTGCCACAGAGATGTAGGAAAGTGTCAAGCACCACGCAGGAGTACAGGGTTTCTGGGAGGGGCCCCTGCCTAGTCTGTCTTGTTCACTGTGGTGCCTGTGGCACAATGCCTTGCACGTCATAGCATGCAGTCACTAAGGAAAAGGACGTACAGTGGATGAATCACTAATTGTGGCCAAACATGACTGTTTTTATTCTATTCCTTAGTATCCAGAGGGAAAAGAAGTTGCCTGTACTTCATTTGCTCGAGCAAGTGCACCAGCTTTTAATGCTGTTGTCAATTCTGAAAAACCTTTTTATTTTCTTCCCGGCTGTGTTTGCTTTATAATAATTATGCTGGCTGCGTACAGTGACTCACACCTGTAATTCCAGCACTTTGAGAGGCCAAGGCAGGCAGATGACAAGGTCAGGAGTTCGAAACCAGCCTGGCCAATATGGTGAAACCCCGTCACTACTAAAAAATAAAAAAAAAGCTAGGTGTGGTGGTGGACACCTGTAGTCCCAGCTACGCGGGAGGCTGAGGCAGGAGAATCGCTTGAACCCGGGAGGCGGAGGTTGCAGTGAGCCAAGATTACACCACTGCACTCCAGCCTGGGCGACAGAGCAAGACTCTCTGGAAAAAAAATTATGCCCCAGTCTGTTCTTACTGTCTCACTGTACTGTCTAAGCAGTCCTTGGCAGAATGATCTAAGAGACTTAACTTTTGTATCCCTGTCCCTGACAGCAGGAAGTTCTCTGGGGCTGCTCACCTGCCTCTGTCACTTTGTTTCCCTTATGTTATAAATTCTGAGCTAGTTTAATCTATGTCTCATCTACTGCAGCCTATTCATTCTGGCCAGTAGAGGTGATGGTCATTTCAGAAGCAGGAACAGGTCTGGACTTCTCTGCTCCCTGCTTTTTCTCATGCCCATATCCCCATCAAGTGTACCTGGCTTTTTGGGTTTAGGCATGAAGGAGATTGGAGAGGCTGCCCAATGCATAGAAAATGAGTCCATTTATCTGCTTCCTCATTGCTTACAAGGGTAGAACAGTAGGTTTTCTTCTGCTTTCAGAAGAAATAAGGGATCAGGGATGTTTAGGCTGGAAGTGAAAAAGACCAAAAAATGACATGGCAGGTAGAATCAGGACCAATGACTGAAAAATACAGAGAACAGATCTTATTTCATGATAAAAAACTTACTAGCAATGGGTCTGCTGTTGGCCGAGTTCTCTGCCATTGAAGAGGTTCACATAGATAGGACCGCCTCTTGCCCAGACTCATGGTCTCAGCAGAGACCCAGACATGAGAAGGAAGTTCATTTCAGGCTGGGTGCAGTGGCTCACGCCTGTAATCCCAGCACTTTGGGAGGCTGAGGTGGGTGGATCACCTGAGATCAGGAGTTTGAGACCAGCCTGACCAACATGGAGAAACCCCATCTCTACTAAAAACACAAAATTAACCAGGCGTGGTGGCACTTGCCTGTATTCCCAGCTATTTGGGAGGTTGAGGCAGGAGAATCACTTGAACCCAGGAGGTGGAGGTTGCAGTGAGCCGAGATTGCGCCATTGCACTCCAGCTATGTAGCTTTTCTATGGATGGGCAGCAAGAGTGAAACTCCATCCAAAAAAAAAAGTTCATTTCAAAAGTCTTTGAAAGCTTTTTCAAACCCTGAAATTCTGAAATGCTTCAGTGATTTCTGGACCCTTGAATAGTCATGAAGAGGAGTAGTCTGGGACTGAAGAAAGGAATAAATTCAAATAACTTGAGGAGCTTATGGATTAGCCCCACAACTGGCTCAGTTTGGTATGGTGGGTGGCCACTCAGCTGCTGAATATTAAGCACTATTTTATTTTTTTTTTTGAGACGGAGTCTTGTTTTGTTGCCCACGCTGTAGTGCAGTAGCACAATCTCAGCTCACAGCATCCTCCGCTGCCCGGATTCAAGTGATTCCCCTGCCTCAGCCTCCCGAGCAGCTGGGACCACGGGCGTGCGCCACCACGCCCAGCTAATTATTTTGTATTTTAGTAGAGATGGGGTTTCACCATGTTGGCTAGGATGTTCTCGATCTCCTGACCTCATGATCCGCCCACCTTAGCCTCCCAAAGTGCTGGGATTACAGGTGTGAGCCACCATGCCCAGCTACATTAAGCATGTTTTAAGGAACCATCATACCTTTGAGCAAGAATGTGGGCAGCAGGTGGTGGAAAGGGCTTTGGAGAGAGACTGACCTGGATTCAAATATCTGGATTCCAGATCCTGGTACTTCCTGGCTCTTTGACCTTCACCAGTTCCTTTAGTCAGTTTCAAAAAGTTGGTGTTAATTATTATTATTTTAGTATTGTTTACCACTTTTGGCTTCATGTGTGTCAGTCTTGTACATGTACTCAGTATCGTATAGACATTCACCTCACATTAGCCCTCAAAGACAGGAATAGCATTAACCCCATTTTTCACATGAGGAAACTGAGGCCAAGAAAAACTACATAGCAGGTTAGTGATGATATTGGGATTCTGTTCCCCATGCTCTTACCGTATTACCTAGCACTCTGGTCAGGATTAATTTTTTTTTTTTTTTTTTTTGAAGACGGGCTTTCACCATGTTGGTCCGGCTGGTCTTAAACTCCCGACCTCAGGTGATCCACCCACCTTGGCCTCCAAAGTGCTTGGATTACAGGTGTGAGCCACCATGCCCGGCCTCTGGTCAGGATTAAATGAAGCTACCTGAGAAAGTCCCTTGGGGCAAACCCAAAGCAGTCCAGGGAGGTTTCTTGTAAGTGGTTGGGCCTGAGGAATATTGTTGAAAGGAGAGATACTTATTAAGGGTAAGTTTGGACACAAAAGTACTTTGAATTCTAAATGTGTACATTTTATTTTTATTTTATTTTATTTATTTTTTTGAGACAGAGTCTCACTCTGTCACCCAGTCTGGAGTGAAGTGAATGGCGCGATCTCAGCTCACTGCAACCTTCACCTCCCAGTTTCAAGCAATTCTCCTGCCTCAGCCTCCTGAGTAACTGGGACTACAAGCGTGCGTCACCATGCCTAGCTAATTTTGGTATTTTTAGTAGAGACAGGATTTCACTATGTTGGCTAGTCTGGTCCTGAACTCCTGACCTCAAGTGATCCACCTGCCCCAGCTTCCCAAAGTGCTGGGATTACAGGCGTGAGCCACCACACCTGGACCTAAATGTGTATATTTTAAAATAGGAAACCCCCCCTATGAGATATCCTTCTAATATAGCCATCCGGAATTTACTGAAATACCTTTAGTGTCAACATTGTCTGGTTTCTGGCTGCATAAGAAGTAGAGAATGTTACTAATATTCATGCTCTTGACTGTATACGTGCCCTATTGCTTTGCTGACTTGACACCTTGTGTTATAGCTCTCAGCAGCTGGTGGCAAGCTCCTTGACCTCATCCTCCACCTTGACAGAGATCCTGGAAGCCATGAAGCACCCCCTCGTAAGTGGCTCATCACAGATATGAGAGTAGGGTTAGAAGGCTCCCAAAAGCCTGTGCCACAGCAATACTTAGGCAGTGTGGTTTGGTGGATTCACACATGACTCTACTTCTCACCAGTTTTGAGACCTTGGGCAAGTTACTTGACGTCTCTGAGTTTCTGTTTCCTTGTTTGTAAGTTGGGATTTTTTTTTTTTTCTGAGATGGAGTCTTGCTCTGTTGCCCAGGCTGGGGTGCAATGGTGCGATCTCAGCTCACTGCGGCTTCCACCTCCCAGGTTCAAGTGATTCTCCTGTCTCAGCCTCCTGAGTAGCTGGGATTACAGGTGTGCACCACCACACCCGGCTAATTTTTGTATTTTTAGTAGAGATGAGGATTCACCGTATTGGCCAGGCTGGTCTCAAACTCCTAACCTCGTGATCTGCCCACCTGAGCTCCCAAAGTGCTAGGATTACAGGTGGGAGCCACCGTGCCCGGCCAAGATGGGATTTTTTTAAAAGGTAGTTAAGCCACAGGGTTGATGTAAGGATTAAATGAAATAATTACATGAGGTCCCTAGTGTTATGCCTGACAAGTATAGGTATTCTCTGAATGTCAGTTCCCATCTTTTCCCTCTACCTCTTCTCTTTTGCCCCCTGTAACAATTTCTTTTGTCCTCTCGTGAGTATTTATCTGGGTCTAGGAATAGCTTAGGGACATTGCTTTATGGTATTAAAAGCTCTAGTTGAAGTCCCTTTTTTTTCACCTTTCTTCCACTTGTTACCATGGGACATACACATCCCCCCTGCTCCCGCTTACTGTGTTGAAACCCAGGACAGGAGTCCAGCTGCTCTCTGAACAGAAGGGCCTCTCGCCTTACTGCTTCATCAGCGCGGAGGTGGTGCACTGGCTGGTGAACCACGTGGAGGGGGATCCAGACACAAGCGATGGCCATCGACATCATGCAGGTGAGACAGCAAGGGGGGCCCACGGAGCTGTCTGCTCAGGTCCTGAAAAACCAGGGCCTTAGAAGCTATCACCCTTTCCAGTAATGAGATCTGCAGGTTGGGTTTAGGGTCTGTTTTTAATAAGTGTGAGGCCTGTCTGGAATTGATGAAAGAACAAGTGTTGCTTTGAAATACACTGTATCTTGACTTAAAAACTGGGCAGAATTTATTGTCTGAACTGAAACGTTCTAGACAGAATTTGTGCACTTGTAAGCCTTAGAAAAATCTCTGATTTTTGGGGGGGAATGCCCTCCCCTCTGACCTCAGGCCCCCCACCCCGGTTTCCCCTGGTCAATGCACGCTTATTTAAACTCAATGCTGGATTCAAGGCTACGCCCCGGGGGCCTTCTGTCACCTGTACTTACTCTGTCAGAGCTCTTAGCACAACATAATGAAGATCTGTCTCTGATGTGTCTCCTGCCTCAACCAGCTCCTTGAGGGCAGGATCACCTCTTATTTTCCATTTCTGTATCACCAGTGCTAGGCATGTTGCTTGGCACCTGGTAGGCACTTAGAACCACGCTTGCTGGATTTAATTACACTGCTCAGAATTGGAACTCTGGAATATGGAAATATCACAGAACTGGAACAACAAGGAAATGGAAAAGGCCAGTTGACTGAGCCAGTTCATGCCATCCTGTCTATACAGAGGCCACCACTGGAAGTCAGTACTGTTTCCTCACCAGCTGGGTTGTCGTCATGGAAATGTTAAAAGCAATAACTGGTTTGAATAAGCATGTGATTCTCAATTCTCTCTTTGAGGGTCTTGATGTGCTATTTTGCATAGCCTTTTCCTTATACACTGTCATCTCCCTGAGAATTCGATTTCCTTGTTCAAATAATGAAATGCTGCTACAGCAGTTAAAATGAATGAGCTGAAGGTGCATGTATCAGCATGGGTAAATGTCAGAAACATGATGTGAACTGGAAAACCAACTTACAGAATGATATAATATTATGCCCTTTATTTGAAAATTTAAAATTCCGCAAGAATACCTTATATTCTCTATTACACATTTTATATAATTAAATTATTTAAGATTAATATTACACTAGGGGCTGGGCGCAGTGGCTCATGCCTGTAATCCCAGCACTTTGGGAGGCTGAGGCAGGCAGATCACAAGGTCAAGAGATCGAGAGCATCCTGGCCAACATGGTGAAATCCCATCTCTACTAAAAAAAAAAAAAAAAAAAATTAGCCGGGCATAGTAGTGCATGCCTTTAGTCCTTGCTACTCAGGAGGCTGAGGTAGGAGAATTGCTTGAAACCAGAAAACGGAAGTTGCAGTGAGCCGGGATCGTGCCACTGCACTCCAGCCTGGCGTTAGAGCGAGACTCCATCTCAAAAAGATAATAATAATAATATTACACTAACCGTTTATTTCTGGGGGAGAGAGGAAGAGTAATGGGAGTGGGAGAGTCTATGGAGATTTTTTAAAATAAAAATATCTGAAATCAGTATAGAGAAATGTCAAATTTGTGAAAGCAGAATAGTGATATATATGGATTTCTTTTTTTTTTCGAGACAGAGTCTCGCTTTGTCACCCAGGCTGGAGTGCAGTGGTGCTAATCTCAGCTCATTACAACCTCTACCTCCTGGGTTCAAGTGATTCTTCTGCCTCAGCCTCCCAAGTAGCTGGGATTACAGATGCGTACCACCATGCCGGCTAAGGTTTATATTTTTGGTAGAGACCGGATTTCACCATGTTGGCCAGGCTGGTCTCAAACTCCTGGCCTCAAGTGATCCACCTCGCTCAGCCTCCCAAAGTGCTGGGGTTACAGGCTTGAGCCACTGCTCCCAGCCATCTGAATTTCTTTTTGCCTTTCTACATGTTTGAAATATTTAATGATGATAGGAGTTTACATTTTAAAATATAATTTATTTATATCAAGTACACCATGTCTAATATGGGGGTGGAGGGTAGGGTCTCCTCAGTGCTCCTGTCACTCCCTTGTCTCCAGAGCATGACTGAGGGCTTCCCCTTCAAGATGCCCCTCTGCAGGAATTTCAGAGTTTCAATGTCTCTCCTAGAAAATGCTGGAAGAGCAGCTCATCACACACGCATCTGGTGAAGCCTGGCGGACCTTCATCTACGGCTTCTATTTCTACAAGATAGTAACGGACAAAGAGCCCGACCGAGGTCAGAGCCAAGACGAATGCGGTTGCCCACAGGGGCCAGTGTTTTTCCTGGTGACTTGTTCTTTCACATGATGGTGCTTCCTGAGCTGCATGTGTGACTTTGTATTCTAAGTTGACAAATCTGTCAACTTCCTTGAGCCTTTGTACTTAATTTAAGCATAGCCAGAGTGACAAGGGTTTCTTAAGTTACAGTGTGTTCTTGGTGAGAACAGTGTGGGTGAAAGATAAAGCTAGAAGAGGCCAAGGGACCTGGTGTGAGGAAATTCCCCACACATCATCTTTTGGTAGCTATTTTTAATTAGAGCACCCCACCACCTTGCCCACCCAGCCCAGGTGGTTCTGATTATAATATCATGGACTCCACTCTGGTTTATAGCACTTTTTACTTGCTGGATCTCTAGTCCAGACTCCATTTCTTCTATCAGAAAGACCATCAAGTCCTAGCAGGTTTTCCAAGTTATATTTTAATTATCTGTGGGGTTTTTTGCTTTTGTTTGTTTTTTTAAATAATGAGAGAAAGTAATTCCCCAGAGGGAAAACTTTTTTTAGCATGGTCAGAGCTGGCTTGCATAACTGGAGGCATCTAGGATTCAGATCAGCATCTCGTAGGGCATGGTGGCTCATGTCTGTAATCCCAGCATTTTGGAAGGCCGAAGTGGGTAGATCACTTGAGGTTAAGAGTTCAAGACCAACCTGGCCAACACTGTGAAACCCTGTCTCTACTAAAAATACAAAATTAGCTGGGCGTAGTGGTGCACACATGTAATCCCAGCCACCTGGGAGACTTAGCCAGGAGAATCGCTTGAAACCAGGAGGCAGAGGTTACAGTCAACCGAGATTGTGCCACTGCACTGCAGCCTGGGCGACAGAGTGAAATTCTATCTCAAAAACAACAACAGCAACAGCAAAACAGACCAGCTGGGTGTGTTGGCTCACACCTGTAATCCCAGCACTTTGGGAGGCTGAGCGAGGTGGATCACTTGAGGCCAGGAGTTCGAGACCAGCCTGGCCAACATGGTGAAACCCCGTCTCTACTAAAACTTCGAAAAATTAGCCAGGTGTGGTGGTGGGCACCTATAATCCCAGCTACTCGGGAGGCTGAGGCAGGAGAATCGTGTGAACCTGGGAGGCGGAGGTTGCAGTGAGCCGAGATTAAGCCACTGCACTTCAGCCTGGGTGACAGAGCGAGACTCCATCTCAAAAAAAAAAAAAAAAAAAAACAACGAAACAGCAAACCATTTCCAGTACCCATATAGCACAAGGAGACCTCTGGAAGTGACTCCTATCCTGCAGAAAAAAATGGTTTCTTGGCCTCTGGGTTTAAAGAATCATACATGAGATGAAGCAGCTAGTGCCATTCTCCATGCTCTCTTGTCTAAGAATATGGCAGAAGTGAACCTGTGTGGGATTTTTTCCTTGTAGCCACTAGTATATCCATTGACTCTTTTCCCTTTAAATTCTAAATTTGACCAGTAGATACCTATCTTACCTTCAGGTTGAAAACATACCAGGTTACTGTTATATATTCTGAAATTCGAGGTATGAAACCGATCATAAGGTCAAATGTGGTAATGGCTGATGCCTATAATCCCATCGCCTTGGAAACCTGAGACATGAGGACCTCTTGAGGCCAAGAGTTTAAGGTCAGCTTGGTCAAGCAATATAGCAAAACCCCATCTCTACAGAAAAAAAAATTAGCTGGGTGTGGGCATACACACTTGCCATCACCGCTACTCAGGAAGCTGAAATGGGAGGATTGCTTGAGCCCAGGAGGTTGAGGTTATAGTGAGCCATGATTGCACCACTGCACTGAAGACTGTCTCTAAAAGAAAAATAGAAATAAACTGAGTATAAAATATTTTTTAAGGATGGGCACAGCAATACACACCTGTAATCCCAGCACTTTGGGAGGCCAAGGCAGGTAGATCACCTGAAGTCAGAAGTTCAAGACCACCCTGGCCAACATGGTGAAACCCTGTCTACTAAAAATACAAAAGTTAGCCAGGCGTGGTGGCCCATGTCTGTAATCCCAGATACTTGGGAGGCTGAGACAGAATTGGTTGAACCTAGGAGGCAGAGGTTGCAGTGAGCCGAGATCATGCCCTTGCACTCTAGCCTAGGTGACAGAATGAGACTCCATCTCAAAAATAAAAAATAAAATAAAATAAAAATACAGACACACACACACACATACACACACATAAATATGTGTATTTTTTAATTGAAGTGAAGTTCACATGATATAAAATTAACCATTTAAAAATGAACAGTTTCCTGGCCACTGCACCTGTCAAGAAGAAGAAAAAATAAATAAATAAAATAAAATAAAAATGAACAGTTGAGGGCATTTACTACATCCACAGTGTTGTACAACTATCACATCCATCTAGTTCCTGACTATTTTCATCACCCTGAAATGAAACCCCATCTTCTTTAGCAATCACCTTTCAACTCCTCCTCCCCGCCCCAGCAACCACTAATCTGCTTTCTGTCTCAAAGATTTCCCTATTTGGCACATTTCATATAAATGGAACCATACACTATGTATCCTTTTGTGTCTGGCTTCTTTTACTTAGCCTGTTTTTAAGGTTTATCAGGTTGTAGCATGCATGATTAAGAAAATAAGCATTTGTGTTGAATACTCCTCTCCCCCTCCTCTTTTCCCAGTGGCCATGCAGCAGCCGGCCACCACCTGGCACACAGCAGGAGTGGATGACTTCGCCAGCTTCCAGCGCAAGTGGTTTGAGGTGGCCTTTGTGGCAGAAGAGCTCGTGCACTCTGAGATTCCTGCCTTTCTCCTGCCCTGGCTACCCAGCCGGCCAGCCTCTTATGCAAGTAGGCACAGTTCCTTTAGCCGAAGTTTTGGAGGACGGAGCCAGACAGCCGCACTTTTAGGTACATGCTTGACCCAGACAAGGTCTGCGGGTGTGCCAGTGGGTGGCTGCAGGAAGGTGGTGGCCAGCCAAGGGAACGATGCCACATGAACCAGGATTAGAGTCGCTGAGGCTGTCACACCAGCCACTGTGTCTGTCGGCATTGTTGGCTCCTGTGCTGACTTCCACTGGCTGAGTGGCTTTATGATTGTCCCAACCAACAGACAGTATTTAGCACCTCTCAAATCAGATCATAATGCCAGACCTTCTCGGAGAGGAGAGAAGAAATATGTGGCCAATTTTCCCCAGAGTTCTGTAGGATATAGGAGATGTGAGATAGTGAGAGATAGTGCTCACTGCACCAGCTAGTTCCTGCCAGAGGCCTTCCCTACACCCATTGCATCCTACGATCTCAGAAGAGGAGGGAACCTAAAAAGCCATCCATTCCAGACACTCATGCAGAGCAAGAGTCTGTCTCTCCTCTTCCTTTTCTCCCCAAATGTCCTTCCATATTGAAGGATGTAAATTGAAACACTTCCCTCCTTTCCACCATTCCTGTAGCTATAAGATGGGGTGAACACCTGCTTATTGAAAAGTTGATGGCCTCTAATAGGAAATGGTGAACTCTGCCCTAGAGGACCTGACTGATGAGTTGAAATGTGAACATCTTTAGAAAATACCTGCTCTGGGCAAGGACCATGGGATTTATCTCACGGGCAAGTTGGAGGATCCCGAAACTCTCTGAAAGGAAGAAAGCAAATAGAACATAAACCAAACTCAAGGGAAATTCCATGTTCTGCTTTGTTTGCCTGTAAACACCCAGCTAATTGGAATCCTTTCCTAGCTGGTAAAATGGAGATGTTAATGGTTATCAAAGTTTCTAGATCCATGCTGGGTGCAGTGACCCATGCCTGTAATCCCAGCACTTTGGGAGGCCAAGGTAGGTGGATCACTTGAGGTCAGGAGTTCAAGACCAGCCTGACCAACATGGTAGAACCCTGTCTATTAAAAATACAAAACTAGGCTGGGTGCGGTGGCTCATGCCTATGATCCCAGCACTTTGGGAGGCCAAGGCAGGTCGATCACCTGAGATCAGAAGTTCGATACCAACCTGGCCAACATGATGAAAGCCTGTCTCTACTAAAAATACAAAAAATTGGCTGGGTGTGGTGGCAGATGCCTATAATCCCAGCTACTCAGGAGGCTGAGGCAGGAGAATTGCTTGAACCTGGGAGGCAGAGGTTGCAGTGAGCCGAGATCATGCCATTGCATTCCAGCCTGGGCAACAAGAGCGAAACTCCATCTCAAAAATAAATAATTAATTAATACAAATACAAAATTAGCCAGGCATGGTGGCACATGCCTGTAATCCCAGCACTTTGGGAGGCTGAGGTGGGAGGATCACTTGAGGTCAGGAGTTCAAGACCAGCCTGGCCAACATGATGAAACCTCATCTCTACTAAAAATATAAAAATTAGCCAGGTATGGTGGCGGGTGCCTGCAATCCCAGCTACTCAGGAGACTGAGACAGGAGAATCGCTTGAATCCAAGAGGCACAGGTTGTGGTGAGCTGAGACGGTGCCACTGAACTCCAGCCTGGGCGACAGAGTGAGACTCCATCTCAAAAACAAAAAGAAATAGGCCAGGCGTGGTGACTTAACGCCTATAATCCCAGCACTTTGGGAGGCTGAGGCAGGCAGATCACCTGAATTCAGGAGTCTGAGACCAGCATGGAGAACATGGAGAAACCCCATCTCTACTAAAACCAAAAAAATACAAAAAATTAGCCGGGCCATTCCATTTTGCCTATTGAATTAAAAAAAAAAAAAAGAAAAACCTTGTTAAAAAATTAGCCCAGCGTGGTGGTACATGCCTGTAATTCCAGCTACTTGGGAGGCTGAGGCAGGAGAAACACTTGAACCCGGGAGGTGGAGGTTGTGATGAGCCCAGATCATGCCATTGCACTCCAGCCTGGGCAACAAGAGTGAAACTCTGCCTTGTCTCAAAAAAAAAAAAAAAGAAGAAGAAGAAATAGCAAATACAAGGACAGGTAACTACCCTGACGTCAGTGGAAAGCAGAAGCCAGTAGTCCAGCAACAAAGGTGGAGTGGAGAAAACCTGTTAACAAATATAACAAACACAAGAACTTGGTAAGTACAATGTTAGTCATTCACTTACAGCACTAGATTGTATATGAGAAGCTTCTCAAGAAACAGCTTTCACCATTTTTCTCACAAAATCAAGTTTATTTTTAGTAGCCAAGTTTTAAAGTCTACTTTTTCCTCATAGATAAAACTTAAGAATTTTCGTCTCTGCAGCAAGGAACTAAGCCTGAAAGCTAGGTGCTTTCAGATACGTACCAAAAGAGAGTTGAAAAGTCAACTTCCCACTCCCTTCAAGGTTACTTTCTGAGAAAAAGACAGTGCATTACATTAAGCAAATATTGGATCATGCATGGCAATAATTTCTGTGAGAGCTGTGAAGAAAGCAAAAAGGTTTCTTCCTTTCAAAAAATAAATTTCAAATAAATGCCACAAATCCAAGTGACACCTCCTTGTAGTGAGAGGCCCTTGGACCAGCACATAGAATGTATTTACTCCACTGATTTCTTGCAAGTGTGTTCACAGATCCCTCATTAGCACCCCAGATTAGAGGCAGAGAATTGGGGGCAACTAATGGCAGCAAGCGTACTAACAAATTTTAGCAAAATGTTTTGCAAAATAAATCTGTTAAATTTTGGTCTTTTAAGGTGGGAAGTAACTGTCATTTGTTCATTCTTTTTTTTTTTTTTTTTTTCTGGGATGGAGTCTCATTCTGTTGCCAAGGCTGGAGTGTGATGGTGCAGTCTTGGCTCACTGCAACCTCTGCCTCCCTGATTCAAGCAATTCTCTGCCTCAGCCTCCGGAGTAGCTGGGATTACAGGTGCCCGCCACCCTGCCTGGCTAATGTTTTTTGTATTTTTAGTAGAGATGGGTTTCACCATCTTGGCCAGGCTGGTCTTGAACTCCTGACTTCGTGATCCACCCGCCTCAGCCTCCCAAAATGCTGGGACTACAGGCGTGAACCACCATGCCTGGCCTGTTCATTCTTTCTTTCTTTTCTTTTTCCTTCTCTCCTCTCCTCCCCCTGCCCTCCACTCCCTCCCTCTTTTTAAAAATAGAGAGAGGGTCTCCCTATGTTGCCCAGGCTGGTTTCAAATTCCTGGGTGCAAGGAATCTTCCCACCTCAGCCTCCCAAAGTGCTAGGATTACAGGTAGGAGCCATCACGCCTGGTCTGTTCTTCCTTTACTTGAAAGTGTTCAACAAAAGAAATTATTCAAATATGAATCTTCTCCAGTAGATCATACAAAACCCTAGAGCAGGGTTTCTCAACTTCGGCACTACTGACATTTTGGGCCAGATCATCCTTTCTTGTGGGGAAGTGTTCAGTGCACTGGAGGATGTTGAGCAGCATCCCTGGCTTCTACTCATTAGCACCCCCAGACCCACCCAGTATGATAAAATTTCTCCTGACATTGCCAAATGTTCCCTGGAGGTTTGTAAAATTGCCCTAGTTGAGAACTGCTGTCCTAGGGGGAATTGAGGAATTCCAATCAGAAGCAAAGATTAGAGCAAAACCTGAGAGACTTTGAAGCCCATCAGTAACTTCCCTAAGCAGGTGTCAAGTTGATGCGTGATAAGGTCATGCTTTCAGAGCTTTGGGGTGGACTGGATGGTCAAAGCTGGAGCTGAGACATTAGAAGGAAACACTTCGCTCTGCTCTGGCCCATGTGTTCCCCTTGTGCTTTCAGAGGTGCCAGTGGTGGTTGCTTCAGTCCTGCCTGCTGTGGTGCGGTGGTAATAACAACATTAATGCCGTGACTTGTAGAAAATGTATGTGTCAGGCCCTGTACAGAGCAGAAATCGTCTCATTAATCTTTACCTCATTCTCCTGTCGGGTACTACAATTTATGCTTTAGAGTTTAGGAAACTGTGAGGCTCAGAGAGGCAAAGTAATTTGCCCAAGGCTCTGCAGCTACTAAGTGCTAGAGCTGGAGTTATTCTCAGGACTGCCTGGCCCTGAAGTCTGAGCTCCAAGCATACTACATTTCAGTCCAAGGAGACAAAAGTCAAAGCCTCTCAGGACTTTGTATGATTTGTACAGGAGCCTAGTTCCAGGAGTGACTCCTGCCTCAGTGATGAGGGACACTCAGGTCCCAGGCCCTTCTACAGAACCACAGCTCTCTTGGTGTGCCCTTTCTTCCTCTCTGTGCCATCCCCACTGGTCTTCTCAATGCACTCCCTCCAGTCCTGGCTTCACCTGCAGCAGGACCTGTAACCAGTTGATCTTACTGTCATTCTCCCTCTCCCACCTCACATCTCACTTCCCTCATTACATAGCTTTGAGCCACCAAACCTCATTACACAGCTTTGAGCCCCGCTCCCCACCCTCATCATCAGCATCTTGTGTCACTGTGAAAACTGAAGCGGTCAGAAGAAAACTCCCACCTGCCATCTGCCCTCATCCAGTAGCTGTGTCTGTCTCCACTCTTCTGCCTTCCCCTGACGCAGCATCTCACTTGCACACAAGACCCCAGCCTTCGCAGTACTCGGTATAGCACTTTGGCAAACATCTCCTCTTCCTGAGTTCTCCCTCTCTGCTAAACCATCCCCATCAATCTATGACAGGCACATGCTCTCCTGCTGGCAAAAGCAAAACTCAAATCGGGTTTCTGTCCATTCTCTTCGCTGGAACAACCTTCCCAATGCAGGGAGTCCATGTTGTTTAGCCTGGCTGCCAGTCCTCAGTCCTGGTCCTCCTTGCCTGCAGCAGCATTTGTCAAATGACCTCTGATTCCTCCTTTAAACCCTGAACCTTGCTTGACTCTTCAGGCACTGCTCCCTTGGCTCTCCTTCTTTGTTTTAAAATCAGTTTCCTTTGCTGGTTTCTCTTCAGCAACCTAATCTTTTAATATTACAGCATCCAGGCCTCAGCCCACCCTCATCTTCATGCCCCAAAGGGTCTCATCAGTCTGATGACCTTTATTACCCCAAGATCTGGTTACTCCCAAATTTCTATCTCCATCTCAGCCCACGTCTCCAATTCTAGACTCATACTTCCAGTTCCAGCTACCTACTCGACGTGGTCGCTTAGAGAACTGGATGTACAGTGTTCAGACCCAACCCTGCTGTTCCCCTGCAATGCCTTAGTCTTGCCTTCTCATTCTAGTCACTTAGGTAGGAAAACTTAGGTGCCTTTTCATGCTCTTTCTCTCACGCTCTACATCCAGCCTGTTAGCAAATTCTGTTTTCCTTTTAGTTACCTTCAATATTGATTCAGGATTAACCATTGGGGTTGCATTTTTCTCCTCTGCTGAGACTGTTCCCTTCCCCAGATTGCTAATAATAATCCCTGCCTATGATCTGAGGGAAGGATGCTCAGCCTGTTCCTCTCCTGGGCTTGCATGTATTTATTGGTCTTGTGTGAATAAGTTGGTTCTCATGGAATTCAAGTAATGATTCAGTGAACTTACTGAAAGCTGAACTCAGCTGGGTTCACATCTTTGTCAACATCATAATCCTGCTAGAAACATATGTACTGCCAAATCTAAACCCAAAGTATAGGGCCAGTAGTATCTTCAGCCTGTAACCACTTGGTTGAGCAGTGTACTTCCTAGCCCAGGCCAGCGTGTTCTGAACTTAACATGCCAGATGGGAGAGAAGAGATGCATGAGGCCAGCGCTGGTGGTTATTGAGTATCCTTGTCTTTGTGACATAGGCTTTTCATTTGGGAAGAAACACACAGTGTCCAAGACCAGAGGGCAAAACTTCTTTTGATTTTGGCTAAATAAAGGGTTATTCTGGTAGTATCAGGAATCCAGAACACAAAGCAGAGACAGAATCTAGTTTTGATGAGCCTTTTAGCACTGGAATGACCAAGTTCTTTAGCCTTAAATGTCACAGACAGCCAAGCAGTGTCCATGGGAGGCACAGACAGGCCTCGGATTGAGTGTTGGTGAAGTCATGGCCTAAACTGGGAGAAAAGACTAGCAGGAACAGAAGGAAAGGAGGAAAGTTACAAGTGAGGTAGCTGGAAAAGGCAAAAGAGGAGGTCCACACTCCTTTCTCATCCATGCTTCACTTGATCCTTATCCCTTCTCTGTGAAGCAGCTGGGCTGGCACCTCTCAGTCTGTAGTCAAGGAGCTAAACCAGGAGAAGGGAAGCAGTGTTCTCTGAGACATGTGGTTACTAAATGGCAGAGCTTAGATCTTCCAACTCTAAAAAAAGTTGGGTTTTTTAATTCAATTCATGAGATATTTGTTATAATAATACATTTACAGGGAAAAATCAATACAATGTAGACATCACTACTGAAAACCATCTACCATCATACAAAAAGGGATTTTGGCCAGGTGTGTGGCTCATGCCTATAATACTAGCAGTTTCGGAGGCCAAGGTGGGCAGATCACTTAAGGCCAGGAATTTGAGAGAAGCCTGGCCAACATGGGGAAACCCCATCTGTACTAAAAATGCAAAAATTAGCTGGGCATGCTGACATGCATCTCTAGGCCCAGCAACTTGGGAGGCTGAGACATAAGAATTGCCTGAAACCAGGAGGCGGAGGTTGCAGTGAGCTGAGATTGCGCTACTGCACTCTAGCCTGGGCAACAAGGTGAGGGTCTGTCTCAAAAAAAAAAAAGAATTTTATTTTGGAAATTGTTTTTTAATTTATGACAAGTATTGCTTTCAAAAATAAACCACAGAACAACACAATCTAGTTCAGTCTTAAAGACTGACGTGCTGAGCAAGGAATGCTTTTTTTTTTTTTTTTTTAAGAGACGAGGTTTCTCCATGTTGGTCAGGCTGGTCTCGAACCCCCAACCTCAGGTGATCCGCCCACCTCGGCCTCCCAAAATGCTGGGATTACAGGCGTGAACCACCGTGCCCAGCCAGGAATGCTTTTATTTTTTGTAGGAGCTCCTTCTTTAGACTGTCAGGTACTAGGGCCCTGCCTTTTGGAGTGATTTCAGCTACCAAGTCATCAACAGTAATGTGTTCTAGTCCTTTTTCTTTAATTACCTCTTAATGCAAAAGCAAAAAGCAAATCATATCACTTAAAATCATTATCTTTACATTATCAGCTCATCCTTTCAGCCACATTCAATTAATTTAGCTCTCAGCAGCTCTTTCAGGCATTTGCTTTCTCCAATTTCTGTCAACTTTTGGTTAATCCCTGCTCTCATGTTCATCTTGCTAACCACACTGCCTGGACTTAGTCTAGTTTTGAGAGAATGGTAAGTGGTACATCTGCTAGCCGAATACCAGTTTGCCTGAATGCCATTAGTGACCTAGCTGGACCTCTCCTGCCTTACAACAGAAGCTCATTAAAATTGCCAACTCAAGAGCTGTTTATCCTAGTCAGTGAGAAAAACCCACTCAGGGGTTCTATCTGCAGAACCCAGAGCTAAACTGACTGCTTCAGCCAAAGAAAAATCACTGGGGCCGCGCAATAGCTCACGCCCGTAATCCCAGCACTTTGGGAGGCCAAGACAGGCAGATCATGAGGTTGAGATCGAAATCATCCTGGCCAACACAGTGAAACCCCATCTCTACTAAAAATACAAAAATTAGCTGGGCATGGTGGCATGTACCTGTAGTCCCAGCTACTCAGGAGAGAGGCAGAAAAATCACCTGAACCCAAGAGGCGGAGGTTGCAGTGAGCGGAGATCGCACCACTGCCCTCTAGCCTGGCGACAGAGCGAGACTCCATCTCAAAAAAAAAAAAAAAGAAAAACTATTGAATTCATGGGGGTAAGGGAGAATGAGGTGGATTATAGTTCATAGAAACACTAGGTCTGGTGGCACATGTTCTCAGGATCTCTTGAGACTGTGCCTGAGGGAAAGGAAAAGAAAAGCCCTAGGTCTAGCAGTGCCCAGCCAGGCAGCACAGAGGTCTAACCTTTTCTTTGCTTCTGAGCCTATTTTAGGGCTTTTGTCTGGTCAGGAACTTGATTGTCTGACACATTTCTAAAACAGCATGTCTTGAGTAGGATTTCTGAGCAGAAGTCCTAGATAGGATGAGTAAGTTTGGTACTGACCCAGCATCCTTGAGCAACATGTCAGTGATGGAACAAGTTGTTAAACTTCATTATAAGGTTTCATTTCTTGAAAAAAGATTGTAAAACTACTGTCTTCCTGGGCTGAAACCTGAAAAGCAAGACTTCTCACTGGTGATCTGCGCTGTCTGCTTATTGTGTTTCTTCATAGGTCACTAAAATAAAAAGATCTGGGGTTTAGCTTGGCTGAGGTTCTGATTCCGTGATCTCGGGCAAGGCATCTTCCTTCCCAGGGCTGCCATTTCCTCATCTGTAAATGAAGGAGTTGGATTAGTTAGGGAGAGATAAACTATGGCTTAAGCAGCCAAATCTGG
The DNA here is from genome assembly GCA_036589455.1 of Ateles fusciceps. NCBI lineage: Eukaryota > Metazoa > Chordata > Mammalia > Primates > Atelidae > Ateles > Ateles fusciceps. The sequence goes on along the minus strand of JAZHEH010000882.1, from coordinate 9,048,553 downwards.
CTCACGATTTGTTTGTTTACAATTGACTTTATTTATTTTAGAGCAGATTTCGGTTCATAGCAGAATTTAATAGAAAGTTCCTATATATCTGGTCAGGCCTGGTGGCTCAACCCTCTAATCCCAGCACTTTGGGAGTCCAAGGCAGGTGGATCACCTGAGGTCAGGAATTTGAGACCAGCCTGGCCAACAAAAACGCTGTCTCTACTAAAGATAGAAAAATTAGCTGGGTGTGGTGGTGCACACCTAGAACTCCAGCTACTTGGGAGGCTGAGGCAGGAGAATCACTTGAGCCTGGGAGGCAGAGGTTGCAGTGAGTCAAGATCACACCACTGCACTCCAGCCTGGGCGACAGAGCAACACTCCATCTCAAAAAAAGAAATAAAGTTCCTGTACATCCCTTGACCTCCACCCCCACAACCTGCTGCCCCCACTCTCAACATCCCCAGACAGAGTCGTCCATTTTTTATAAGGTACAATCCATAAACCTTGACACATCATCATCACCCAAAATCCATGATTTACATTTTAAGGTTCATTCTTGGTGTTGTATATTATATAGGTTTGGACACATACACAGTGACACATATCTAACATTATAATGTCATACAGAATAGTTTCACTGTCCTAAAACTCAGTCTGCTTTTATAATGTTTTATTGGAATACAGCCAAGCACATTTATGTATCATCCATGGCTGCTTTTGTACTACAATAGCAGAGTTGAGTAGTTGCAACAGAAACCATATGTCCCGCAAAATGTAAAATATTTATTATGGGGCCTTTTACAGAAAGTTTCCCAATCTCTAGTCTAGATGATTTCCAGCAAAATTCTAGAATCTGCAGTTTTCTTTTAGGCACTTGTATATAGTTTCATGTCTGGATACTTAGTTGTTTGTTCTTCTTCATCCCACTCCTTTTCTCATTCTCTTGGGGCCCCTCTTGTGTGCTGACATAGCTGCCACTGTCCCAGAGCAGAGGACTGTGACCCTGGATGTTGACGTGAACAACCGCACAGACCGGCTGGAGTGGTGCAGCTGTTATTACCATGGCAACTTTTCTCTGAATGCAGCCTTTGAGATCAAGCTGCACTGGATGGCGGTGACCGCAGCAGTACTCTTCGAGATGGTGAGAACCTTCATGTATGTTGTCGGGCCTTTGGCTCACCTCACAGTGGGTCATGGAGATGCTTGGTGAGTGATTCATGTCACTTTAATTTTTTAGTTCAGGCTCTTATTACCATTCATTGGGACTATTGGAGTACACTTTTTAAAAAATTTAAACATGGTAAAAATGTCAAGCAATCAAAAAAGATAAAATCAGGGTTTCTTAGCGTTGGCACTGTTGATATCTGAGGCCAGATGATTCTCTGTGGGGGCGGTCCTGCACCTTATAGGAAAGTGAGCAGCATCCCTAGCCTCTACCCACTAAATACCAGTAGCACAGCCCCAGGTGTGGTAATCAAAATGTCTCCAGTTATTGCCACATGTCCCCAGGAAGGGGGAGTATTGCTCTCTGTTGAGAATCACTGGTTTAGAGTAAAAAGTAAATCTCTTTCCCACTCTCATTCTCTGGGACTTTCCTCTAAAAGCAACCACCACTACCACTTTGTTGAGTAAACATCCAGAGAGATTCTAAGCATTGACACAACAACATCACGTTACTTTTTTTTCTCAACAGAGATGGTAGCATCAGATAAATGCTACTTACATTGCATTTTTTCTATTACCTATGTCTTCCATGTCAGTACAAATAAATCTGCCTTGGGTTTTTAAAAAGTTACTGTTATTGCGATTTTTGTTTTTGTTTTGCCTCATTTTTTTAAGGGCTGCAGAGTATTTTATTGTTTGTTTATATCATAGTTAACCAATTCCCTGATAATGAACATCACTGCTTTGAACTTTGAACTCAGGGGTGGTTTTGCCACCTGGGATCATTTGGCAATATCTGAAGACAGATAGGAGTGGTTGGGCGTGGTGGCTCACGCTTGTAATACCAGCACCTCAGGAGGCCAAAGTGGCCAGATCACTTGAGATCAGGAGTTTCGAGACCAGCCTGGCCAACATGGTGAAACCCTGTCTACCAAAAATACAAAAATTAGCAGGCATGGTGGCTCATGCCTGCAGTCCAAGCTGCTCGGGAGGCTGAGGTACAAGACTCGCTTGAACCCGGGAGATGGAGGTTGTAGTGAGCCGAGGTCGCGCCACTGCACTCCAGCCTGGTGCTTGGTGACAGAGTGAGACTCTGTCTCAAAAAAAAAAAAAAAAAAAAAAGGGCGGGGGTGAGGGCAAGGTGGGTGCTGCTGGTGTCTAGCAGGTAGAGACCAGCGATGATGCTCATCATCCTATGAGGCACAGGGTAGCACCTACAACAAAGAATTAACCAACCCAAAATGTTACAAGTGCCAAAGTTGAGAAGCCCTGTTTTAACTGGTCTTCCTGCCTGTCCTTTCTCCTAGTTCATCCTGGCCTACATCTCTAATCAGGCCATTCTTTGCTCCTACACTAAGAAACCGTCCCTGGTCATCAGTCATCCCAGTGCCCATTCCTTAGCTAAGTTGTCAGTATCTTCCACGAGATCTTCTTAACCATCTTGATAGTCTGCCACTCCTTTTTATACACTCTCCAGTATAGCCAAAAATAATATTCTTCTGTGGCTTCTGCTGAATCCCGCTTCTCTCAACACCAGCCCAGCAATCTCATCACACAGTAGAGAGCAGCTGGGAAGTTCAAAAAGAGTTTACTAAAAGTTAGGAGGTAAGCAAAGAGAAATGAATACACCATGGGCTGGCAGGCTTTTTTGTGTGTGTGTTTGTTTTTGTCCAGAGCTCATAGGCTAAGTTTTGTCCCACAAAACATGATATCCAGGGGAAGCGATTTGTCTGGGTCTCTCTCTGCTTCCACATGGCATTAGCATCTTCAAGGACCCCTCACTTGGAAGGACTCTCATCTGGGGAACATCCTTAAGGCCCCAGTAAAAAAAAGATAGCCCTCTGCTCCTTCTGCTCAGCTCACAGAGGACACCAGCCCTTCCCCCAGCTCACTGACACCAGCATGACCACTCCTTTCAGGTAAAACTAACTCTCTGACCCAGTAGGCATAAGCTCTCTCCTAGCTTGCCCTACCAGATAAGCATATCCTAAAACAGTGTGACCACAGCATTCATAGACACACACACACACACACACACACACACACACACACATAGCTACAGTTGGGCAGGAAAAAGAGTGTTCATTTATTTAGAGGAATTTAGCAAGTATATCCATAAAGTACAGTTTTCACATGTATTCATGTAAAACCCGCTGAAAGCGGCTAATCTCTTTATCATTATTTTATTAAGCTTTTAAAACTTTAATGTAATGTAAGTTAATTATTATTTTAAGGCAATGTCCACATTTGTTAAAAATCAGATTTTATTGGGACAAATACTACATAAAATAAAAAGGGTTTCAGCCAAGCCTTAGGAATTATTTTGGTCAAACCGAGATCTTGGCTTTTTGTTGTTTTTGTTATGAATGTTCCTGAGGCCGGGCGTGGTGGCTCACGCCTGTAATCCAAGCACTTTGGAGGCCAAGGCGGGTGGATCACCTGAGGTCAGGAGTTCAAGACCAGCCTGACCAACATGGTGAAACCCCATCTATTAAAAAAAAAAAAAAAAAAAAAAAAGAAGAATGTTCCTGAGAGAAAAGATAAGAGTGCTACCCTTTAATTTTTTACTTAATCATTTGTTTAGGTCAAGGTATGTTCCCAGCTGTATTTTTTTAGAAAGAATACTTGACACAAAAATCAGTATGCCAGAGCCACGTTGGTCAGCCTTTAAAAAAAAAAAAATCAGTTTTATGATTAAAAAGAATATCTCGAGAACTGGAAAATTGCTACTGTTCTCTAAGAAGATGTTATTGATGGTAGGTTTGTCTTTATGCCCCAGTAACTTTTGTTCTCATCTTTTGTTCTCGTCTCCCAGATGGAATTTGGGAGTCTGCCAGAGAGTGACTCTCACTCTGTCAGGTCAGGCTTACCATAATTAGAAGCCACCACAGTTATTTCCCACTCTATGTTACATTCCTCTCAGCTAGCTTGAGTGAGTTGTTTTCCTTTGTGATACTCTGAACTTACTAAATTCCTGGTAAAGTACAAAATTGGGCAGGGCGCAGTGGCTCATGCCTGTACTCTTAGCACTTTGGGAGGCCGAGGTGGGCAGATCACCTGAGGTCAGGAGTTCAAACCAGCCTGGCCAACTGGTGAAATCCCATCTGTACTAAAAATACAAAACTAACTGGGCGTGGTGGTGCTGGCCTGTAGTCCCAGCTACTCAGGAGTCTCAGGTGGGAGAATTGCTTGAATCCGGGAGGCAGAGGTTGCAGTAAGCTGAGATCTGGCCACTGACTCCAGCCTGGGTGACAGAGCAACACCCTGTCTAAAAAAAAAAAAAAAAAAAAAAAGACAAAATTAGAAGGATTTAACCTCTATCCTGTGACCTTTCTCAAATATCCTCTAGAATAGGAAGGGTTTCAACTCTCTGCAGACCATTCTTTCTGAAGGAAACATTGAAGATGCAAAAGTTTGGGCCACAAAGAGGAGCTGTGTGCTTAGCTCACAGTTTTTCCAGTATTTGTCAGGATGTTAAACTGAATTTTTTATAGTGACACATGGCTGTTAAAAAAAAAAAAAAAGTAAACTGCATTTTTGCCTGTCCAGGACCAATTTGCAGTCAGCAAACATGAATAAATGAACATGCCAGTCAATATGCATGCCACCGTTCTGGTGGGTTTGCTCCTTGGGAAGTATTTTCTCTTGTGTGAAGGAACTTGGAGATGATATTGTTTGTTTCTGTACTTTTTCACCAGGTCCAAGGTTGGCATCGGAAAGCCACCTCTTGTGGCTTTTTGTTGGTTCCAGTTTTGGAAGGGCCTTTTGCACTGCCCAGTTACCTGTATGGCGACCCTCTTCGTGCCCAGCTCTTCATCCCACTCAACATCAGCTGCTTGCTAAAGGAGGGCAGCGAGCACTTGTTTGATAGTAAGAGATACTCCCTTCTGGAGGTTCTGTCTCAACCAGTAAGACCCTTTCCCTACCAAGGACACCACACTGGGTGTCCAGTCAACGTGGGCTATAGAAAAGAGAGAGCTTTTCAACAAGGGGCCAAAAGGATCAAGGTTCTAAAGGATCCTGGTTCCTCACTGGACAAATCACTTCATGTCTCTGAGTCTCAAATTCCTTATTCCTAAAATGAGAGTGTCTAGAGCTGCCTGGAGTAGAGTGGTGGGTGGGAGAGGGCGCTAAACTCTATAAATCACAAGCAGCACTGGTGTTCTCCCACGCTCTCCTTTCATACGCTCCAGTCTAACTGGTTTGGGCTGCAGGGGGATTTAAACCTCATGGGAGACTTGCATATGCTGTTTTGTGCAAAAAGGCCAGGAAAGGGAGGGCATGAAAAGCAAAACAGGAAACAGCATCCTTTTGTGCAAAGCTGTGGCATGTCAGTCTCTGAAACAGTGCATGTGACTCGAGTTGTACATTTCAAGGAAGACAAAGCAGGATCCGAGGATGTTAGCAGGACCCAAATCAGAGCCCTTCCCTCTGGGCCAGGTTGTCAATCAGAAAGAGAGTACCCAGGACCTGCTGCTGGACCTATCAGCCTGGACCTGCTGCTCCACCTCAGATACCCAGAACCCTGAGGGCAGGTTTAGGACAGATCAAAGACGAGCTGTACTTGACACAGCATACAGCTTTTTATCACCAAGTGCTCATTGCGGATGCACATATAAATAGCTCCTAAAGAGCTTTTGATGGGTTCACAGATGATCTTTTTTAAAACACAAAGCTAGAGTTGATGCTTATACGTCAGGAGTCCTGAGGTTTCTCAGGTATAAAGATTAGAAATGTGAAGGAAAAGGGCTGGGTGTGGTGGCTCACGCCTGTAATCCAAGCACTTTGGAGGCCAAGGCAGGCAGATCACCTGAGGTCGGGAGTTCAAGACCAGCCTGACCAACATGGTGAAACCCCGTCTTTAAAAAAAAAAAAAAAAAAAGAGATGTGAAGGAAATGTCGTTTGACGTAAGGGAGATGCTTTCTTCTTGTGCCGTTGTAAGTCTGTGTCGTGATGAGAGGCAGAGAACTGGCCCAAAAGATAAGGAGGTCTCCCCCAGGTGGATTAGACCAAGCTAAGTATTCCTGCAGTTTCCATGTGACAGGCTGCCCTCGTGGTGCAAACAGCTTTTCTTCCGAAAGCCCATCTGTGTATTTTTTGTTTACAGTTTGGAAGATATTTTTTATAGACACTATGTTCTGAGTGATGATAATCGGGGTCCCAGGCACGCCCCACAGAGGTCCTACCTGCTGGAGGCTGTAGATTCTGGGACACACAGGGCTTACAAAGCCCCCTTGAAACACACACATTCTTGTTTAACCTCACAGTGGTGTGGCGGAGAGAAGACCATTTATGCAGTCCTGAAATGCTGGATGATTATGATCATGTGGGACAGTTTTAAGCCAAGCAGCTTATGATACTATGGTTTTTATTATGTTGAGGGGACAGAGAGATCTTCCCCCCCACACTGTCCAAAGACTTTTTTGGGATTTTCCACCTTTACTATAACAGCACAGGATTGCTCACAGGGCTGATGCTGGGGGACATTTTTGTGCAAGTTGGTTTTCCCTGCCAGTTGTAACTCAGCCTTCAAGACCAGCAGCCTCTATTGGTTGCCATGGTTACAGCTGCAGAAAGGGTCCCAGTTTAAATGAATAAGGATTTGAATCTAAAAATCGATTTTCTTGTTTCTGTGCCTCTTCTGTTTTTCTTCTTGCCATTTCCTATAGCAGCAATTTCAAAATCTTAAAACTCTAACAAGAATTTGCTGTATGTGTGGATTTTCTCTGTTTAAAGCCAAAGTCTTTTTTTTTTTTTTTTTTTTTTGAGACAGAGTCTTGCTCTGTCGCCCAGGCTGGAGTGCAGTGGCATGTTGTTGTCTCACCGCAACCTCCACCTCCCAGGTTCAAGCGATTCTCCCGCCTCAGCCTCCTGCATAGCTGGGATTACAGGCGTGCGCTACCACACCTGGCTAATTTTTGTAGTTTTAGTAGAGACAGGGTTTTGCTATGTTGGCCAAGCTGGACTCGGAACTCCTGACCTCAGGTGCTCCACCCGCCTTAGCCTCCCAGAGTGCTGGGATTACAGGTGTGATTCACCACACCCAGCCCAGATTTTTATATTTATTTGCTTGAATTTTCCTACTCCTAAAATGGAGCTTATATTTGCCCTTTCTGGTGGGAAGATTGGTAATACAAAAAAGTCGGGGTGGGCCAGGTGTACTGGCTCACGCCTATAATCCCAGCACTTTGGGAGGCCAAGGCAGGTGGATCACCTGAGGGCAGCAGTTCGAGACCAGCCTGGCCGATATGGTGAAACCCCTTCTTTACTAAAAACACAAACATTCACCAGGCATGGTGGCACATGCCTGTAATTCCAGCTACTCGGGAGACTGAGGCAGGAGAATCGCTTGAGCCTGGGAGGCGGAGGTTGCAGTGAACAAGATCGTCCCATTGCACTCCAGCCTGGGCAACAAGAGCAAAACTTCGTCTCAAAAAAGAAAGTGTGGGTGGTGGTTATTTCTTAGAAGCAGCTTACTTGGCACAGTGGCTAATGCCTATAATCCCAGCACTTAGGGAGGCTGAGGCAGGAAGATCACTTGAGGCCAGGAGTTTGAGACCAGCTAGGACAACATAATGAGATGCCATCTCTACAAAAAAAATAAAAATTTAAAAATTTAAAAGTTAGTTGGGGCCTCATGCCTGTAATCCTAGCACTTTGGGAGGCTGAGGCAGGTGCATCCCTTGAAGTCAGGAGTTCAAGACCAGCCTGGCCAACATGGTAGAACCCCATCTCTACTAAAAATACAAAACTTAGTTGGGCCTGGTGGCGCACACCTGTAGTCCCAGCTACTTGGGAGGCTGAGGCACGAGAATCACCTGAACCTGTCAGGCGGAGGGTGCAGTGAGCCAAAATCACACCACCGCACTCCAGCCTCGGTGACTGAGCAAGACTCTGTCTCAAAAAAAAAAAATTTTTTTTAGTTGGGCATAGTGGTGCATGCTGGTGGTCCTAGCTACTTGGGAGACCAGGGTAGGAGGATCACTTGAGCACAGGAGTTAAAGGCTGCAGTGAGCTATGATCATGCCAACTAACATGCATTTACAGTTTATCTTCTGTTTGTACTTTAATTCACACTGGCTGCTGAGGACTCCATCTTCCTAGACCCAGCTATAGCTTTGAGGAAGGGATAGTGTGAATACACAGCTGTCTTCTCTTTGACCTGTGGGATGGAGGCCAGTCTTTCCCAAGGTGTGTAGTATGGAGAAGCAGAGGTTAGGCTCAAGGGGACTGATTGCCAAGAGTAGTAAAAGTACAGAAGACTAGCCCAGAGAGAATTACAAACCTTGTGATTACAACCTAATATTCTTTTTTTTTCAGGCTTTGAACCAGAAACGTACTGGGATCGAATGCATCTCTTCCAGGAAGCCATTGCACACAGGTTTGTCCCTTAGCAAGCATGAAGAATGGGAAGAAATGGGAAGAACCTGGTGATGCACCAAGTGTTTATCTTGAATAGCAGTTACCAAAGTGAAACTTTGGTTTTTTTCATTCCTAGAGAAAGGAATCTATTTCACCAATGACAGATTCCCTACTTATCTCCAACAGGACTCTTTACACTGGTTTCAGAGATAAGCACTGCTTCCCCTGGTTCCTGTAGCTGTTGTTTTTCAGACCTCATTATTTTCTTCTTTCAGTTGAGTGGAGAACATAGAACTCTCTCCTTAGCCTTCAACAAGACCCTAGGCCAAGCTATTCAGGAGATAATATAAAATGAAAAATCAAAAAATGTGTCAAGAGCCCAACACAGGTTGAAAAAACAATGAGTGGTTAAAAAGCAATAGATGAGTCAATAGATATTTCTTGTCACCTAATATGCATGCCAGGGAAAGCCTGTCCTACACCTCACTGTCTCCTCCTAGACCAGACCAGCTGACCATGTTATCTCCAAACATCACCAGCCTGGTGTCTGATGGCCACTTCGTGTTAGTCATGGTAGAAACAAAGCCCTTTGTTCTTGCTTCAGTGATCATCTCACTACACCTTCTTCAGTGTCCTGTCATCTCCTTATTCAGGCGTCTTCAGCTATTACCACCCCCTACCCCACTGCGTACACTCATACTCACAGCCACAGGACTATTTAGTCTCTCACACCCATGTTGGCCCCAGCTTACCTTAGACCTTTGTCTAAGGTCTACCTCTTCATTCATAGACCTAGCTCAGGTGCTCAGCAAAGGCTGTGGACTGAATGCAGGGGTGGCTCATTTCCTCCTTCCAGTAATGGGAGATGGCACAGACTTGGGGCAGAAGGTAGAGAGTGTAGTGGTCAGTGGGAAAGGGCCTTGATGTGGGAAGCAGACAAGCCTCCTCCACTCCCACCTCCACCAGCATCTGGTGGAGGAACCATGAGCAATCCTGGAACTGGTGAGCCTCCACTTTCTTACCCCTCACAGGGCAGCTGGGAGGGTTCTCTGATGTTCTGGAGAACCTGGTGATGCACCTAGTGAGCCCTCAGTAGATGGCAGTCACCAAGGGGGCCCTGCTAACTCACGAGTTTCTAAGCAGATCTTACCCTGCTTGCCCTGCTGGCAGGATATCACTAGGGATGTGACCTTTATTTGTTAAATCTGCTCTTTTCCTTCATAGCATCCCCCTCCTGATCCCCTTTAGTCCAGATCCTGGTCATATCTTCCTGGGAACTATTATCCTTTCACCCTCAGCCTGCATTTTCTACCACAGATACCCTCACTTGTTTTCTGACCAGCCCTCTGCATCATTGTACCAGGCCCTGCTGCAGTGTGCCCCTCACTTAAACCCCTCACCTTCTATATCCCCCTCCTTCCACACCTAAAGCCCCACCTTCTGTACCTCCACTTCCACACCTAAACTCCCCCACCTTCTATACCTAAACCCCCCTCACCTTCCACACATAAACTTGCCCACTTTCCACACCTAACTTCTCCCACCTTCCACACCTAAACCCTTCCACCCTCTGTATATAACCCCCGCCCACCTTCCACACCTAAACCTCCTACCTTCCATATCTAAACCACCCCACCTTCCAAATCTAAACCCCCAACTTTCCACATCTAACTTCTCCTTCCTTGCACACCTAAACCCCCCACCTTCCACACCTAACCTCTCCCACCTTCCACACTTAAACCTCTCCCACCTTCTACACCTGTCAGAGTCTTCCTCCAGGGATTCCCAAATTTTTCCTCTCTGAATTCCTCTTTCACTTTCTTTTAAAACACTCTGAATGTATTCCAGTGACTTGGGAGCCCCTGGAGAGCAGGGATGTGCTTTTTCCTATTTGTGTTCCCTTCTAGAGTGCCTAGCAAGGTGCCTGCCTAGAGCAGTTTGATATGTAGCTTTTGCATAGGGTGGAGCTTTAAGTGCAAATGTGGCTCTAAACAACATATCAGCCTACCCATAAGGTCCATCCCAGAAAGAGCTAGAACAGCGTCCATTTTCCTAGACCCCTAGGCTGCAACCCACAGCTCCTCCTTGATCTTCTCTGGGGCAGGTGGAGGTTGTTATATCCCCTACCCCAGGGATAGGAGCACCTTGCCCTTACTGTATTTCTGGCTGAGTGGATAGTCAGGTGACCAGGGACCATTTGGTTAAATTGCCTTTTTATAATAAAAAATAAAGTTCTTTCCTGGTGACCTAAGGAAGAAGTGAGGTAAAAAACACTCTGGTCAGGCTGATCCATGCTGAGGAAATCAGTAGCCTTAATTAGAAAGTGAGAAAGCAGACTGGGCATGGTGGCACATGCCTATAATCCCAGTACTTTGGGAAGCAGGCGGATCACTTGAGGTTCAGGAGTTTTAGACCAACCTTGCAAAAATGGTGAAACCCTGTCTCTACTGAAAATACAAAAATTAGCCAGTCATGGTAGCAGTAAGCCGAGATTGTACCACTGTACTCCAGACTGGATGACAGAGTGAGACTCCGTCTCAAAAAAAAAAAGGAGGGGGGGAAACAAGTAGAGAGGAAGCAAAGGCAAAATCCAGAGCCACTCCTCCACATCATAGAATCAGCGTGTAGACCTGGAGTTTGCAGTGCATAGTAGCCTACCCATTTAGTTTGCATATTTGACTTCATATATTCTTTGGTAAATAATTATGGAATGCAGATTCTGTAGCGGATACAACACAGCACCTGCCCAGGGAACTCAGTCCAGGAAAGAAGACAGGCATTTTCCTTTCTTTAGTTCTGCCTACATCACTGCCTTCGTTACATAAACCCCTCAGACTTAGAGGGCAGGAGCCACATCTGTTACCACATTCTTTACAGCTCTTAGCAGGTAGAACTGTAATAAATGTGCCCTATGGAAATAGAAAAACCAGGGAGAGAACAAGCCATAGATGAGAAGTGGAAGAGAACATGCCGTAGATGAAAAATGGCTCCTCCTGCCCATTTCCAGAGAACAGTGAAGCAGAAAGCCACAATCTTGGCTCACTGCAACCTCCACCTCCCAGGTTCAAGCAGTCCGGCCTCAGCCTCCCAAGCAGCTGGGACTACAGACGCCCACCACTTACCAGGCCCGGCTAATTTTTGTATTTTTAGTAGAGATGGGGTTTCTTGTCTTGTCCAAGCTGGTCTTGAACTCCTGACCTCGTTACCCACCCGCCTCAGCCTCCCAGAGTGCTGGGATTACAGGCGTGAGCCACCGCACTGCCTGGCTAGCATTCCTCATGTTTAAGAAAAGAAATTCAGTCAAGAAACTTCATTCCCTTTCAATTCAAGGCCTTTTAATTGAGAACCTTCTAAGTGCTTAACGTGAAACAAGTGAGGAAAGGGAGACAGGTATGGTTAAGGTAAATTAAGACAAGAACCTTCCGGCTGGGCACGGTGGCTCACACCTGTAATCCCAGCACTTTGGGAGGTCGAGGTGGGAGGATCACTTGAGGTCAGGAGTTTGAGACCAGGCTGGCCAACATAGCAAGACCCTTTCTCTACTAAAAATATAAAAATTAGCCAGGTGTGGTGGCACATGTCTGTAATCCCATCTACTCAGGAGGCTGAAGCAGGAGAATCACTTGAACCTGGGGGGGCAGAGGTTGCAGTGAGCCGAGATCATGCCATTGCACTCCAGTCTGGGTGGCAGTGTGAGACTCCCTCTCAAAAAAAAACACAAAAAATTGGGAAAAGAAAAGATAAGGTCCTTCCCTGGAGGAATGGATAGCCTCTGGTATGTGGGTGGGTGGGTGTGGCCAGTCAGGACATGAGGTAGATTCCAATGGGAGGCCTGGGGTGGGATGGGGGAGAACGCTCAGTGTGAAGGTCTGCTGAGATGGGTAGGCAACATGGCAGCAGGGATGGGCTGTTTGGGCAGAGATGAAGGCTGGATGAAGAGGGCAGCCAGTGGGAAGACTTTCATTCACTATGGCGGTGGTGACATGGTGGACCTCGGAGATGACAGGCAGTTAAGTGTGAGAAGGTTTGGTGAGCCATGGTGTTAGAAGAGGTAGAGGTCAGAAAATGGTGAGGACAAAAATAAGCAGGCTGCATGTTCCATCTGGAAAGAGATCTTTCCAGATCCCTGTGTCTCAGGCTGTCCAAGAGTCCTATCAGCCACATTCTCTCACCTTCTCCCTTTACCTAAGGAGGCGCTGATCAGGATGTCCTCCTGTCCTTTCCTAGGTTTGGGTTTGTACAAGATAAATATTCTGCTTCTGCTTTTAACTTCCCTGCTGAGAACAAGCCTCAGTACATCCACGTTACAGGTGAGGAGCTATGGGTAAAGAGTGGGCAGGTGGGTCTAGATCCCTTTCCTTGCACCAAACCTGTGCCTGCAGAACCACCTCAGCAGGCTCCAGGTGCCCTCCTGGTGGCTGCGACACAGGTGCTCCCCTTTCTCTTCAGGAACAGTGTTTCTGCAGCTGCCCTACTCCAAGCGCAAGTTCTCGGGGCAGCAGCGGCGGCGGCGGAACTCCACCAGCTCCACCAACCAGAACATGTTCTGCGAGGAGCGGGTCGGCTACAACTGGGCCTACAACACCATGCTCACCAAGACATGGCGCTCCAGTGCCACAGGGGATGAAAAATTTGCTGATCGGCTGCTGAAGGACTTCACAGACTTCTGCATCAACCGTGACAACCGGCTGGTCACATTCTGGACAAGTTGCCTGGAGAAGATGCATGCCAGTGCCCCGTGAGGCCAGGCTGCACCAGGGTTAGAAGGCTGTGCCTGTGCTGGGGGAAGGTGGGTGAGCCGCTGCCCTCAAACCCAGGGTGGAGGATTCTAGGCAGGCTCTGGGAGTCCGGTGTCCATTTGCTGCTGTCGGTGAGTAGGGGCCATTGTGGGTTTTTTGGGTTTTTTTCGGCCTCCCCAACAAGTCCTCTACTCTAGAAGAAAGACTTTGGATGCAGCTGCTACTGCTGCCACCACTCCTGTCAGCAAGTGCTCAGAGCAGGTGGGAGGCACAGATTGTCTGTGGGAGGGCTCCAGTGTCTGAGAAGAGGGCAGGCAGCCCCCATGAATGTCTTCGGAAGGGGGTGACTCCTGGTAGCATCCTTTTCCTTCACAATCTATGGGATATTAGAAGCAGAATCTGCCACTTCCTGCCCAGGAGTGTGCACAGATGTAAGTTAATTTTGTGAAATAATGTACCATAGACTCTCACCAACTGTATATACCTGTACATATCACAAGCAAATAAAAAGCTTCATGTGCATCATCTCTGTCCCCAGCCCAGTTCCCTGAAGCTCCCCCATGCATCTACTCTGTCTCCAGCCCAGTTCCCTGCAGAAGCAGTCCCATCCTGGGCTGGACAGTTGTGCCAGGTGGCTGGGATCATGGCAGTCAATGAAGTGGCCACAGGTGGTGAGAGGGCTTCAGCATTCACCGGCTTGGAGAGTCTGGCTGTGAGTTTATTGAGAGATTTCTTTTCATAGGCCACTAGGCAGGAGCAAGGATAGTTCCAGTGAGGACAGTGAGCAGGCAGGATAACATACGAGGTAACTGTAGGCTTGAGCTGTCAGAGTGAATCTTGCTAAATCGGTGAGCCCAGCTCTGGGACACAGATATGATGGCATTCTGAAAAAAATCAAAGGAAGCCTCTGTAGACTCTAACTTAGGGGGTTTTTTTGCTTGTTTGTTTGTTTGTTTTGAGACAGACTTTTCACTCTTGTTACCCAGGGTAGAGTGCAATGGTGTGATCTCAGCTCACTGCAACCTTGCCTCCTGATTTCAAGGGATTCTACTGCCTCAGCGTCCCGAGTAGCTGGGATTGTGAGCACCTGTCACCACACTTGGCTAATTTTTTCTATTTTTAGTTGATGGGGTTTCACCATGTTGGCCAGGCTGGTCTTGAACTCCTGACCTCAGACGATCCACCCATCTCGGTCTCCCAAAGTGCTGGGACTACAGGCATGAGCCACTGCCCAGCCCAGAATCTTTGCATATTAAAATAAAGGAAGGAGTGGCTAGGCATGATGACTCACACCTGTAATCCCAGCACTTTGGGAGGCCGAGGCAGGAGGATCACAAGGTCAAGAAGTCAAGACCATCCTGTCCAACATGGTGAAACCCCATCTCTACTAAAAATACAAAAAAATTAGCTGGATGTGGTGGCGCATGCCTGTATTCCCAGCTACTTGGGAGACTGAGGCAGGAGAATCACTTGAACCCTCAAGGTGGAGGTTGCAGCGAGCCGAGATCGCACCACTGCACTGCAGCCTGGCAACAGAGCGAGACTCCGTCTAAATAAATAAATGGAAGGAGTACATATGATATATGCCAGAGACACTAAGCAAATCTGTGAGGCCTTGCTGAAGCAGATAGGAAATACTGGGAAGGAATGCCGAATAGAGCCAATTTATAGACCTCTTCAGTTACCCAGAAAACTTCAGATACACAGAATAACAATGGTCACTGCATTTCTTGAGTGTTTCCTGTGTCCTGGGCAATGTGTCATACACCTTTTCATTGCATAATCTATTTTTTTTTTTTTTTTTTTTTTTTGAGACAGAATCTCTGTCGCCCAGGCTGGTGTACAGTGGCACGATCTTGGCTCACTGCAACCTCCGCCTCCCAAGTTTAAGCAATTCTCCCGCCTCCGCCTCCTGAGTAGCTGGGACTACAGGCGTGTGCCACCACACCCAGCTGTTTTTTGTATTTTTAGTAGAGATGAGGTTTCACCATATTTGATCAGGCTGGTCTCAAACTCCTGACCTCAGTGATCCACCCGCCTCGGCCTCCCAAAATGCTGGCATTACAGGTGCGAGTCACCACGCCTGGTTCATTGCATAATCATCTTATCAACATACCACCAGCTGAGGGGTGGCAGGCCCCAGGAAGTAGGGTTCAAGCCCATACGCTAACAAACACCTAGGTTAGGAATCAGGTTCACGGGATCAACCCAGTCTCTGCCAACTGTGCTGTGCCCTTCTCCTGGTGGTGCTATGTCGGTTAGATGCCACCCACTGCTCCATCCTGGATTTCTGGCTGGGGCCCCTTCATTCCTTTCAACTGATTGCCTTACCTGTATGGTGAAGCTATGTGGGGGTACAGATGCAGTGTCACATGTAGACATGGCCTCATATACAAGTTCTCCGGTAGGGAATGGGCAGTGACTCAGTGACTTTGAGACAGGACCAGTGGCGTTTCCTCCCTGCCAGGCTTCTATCTGAAAGGCACTGTCTGTGCCCTCTCTTCTGGTCTACAGCTGTGGCTTCAGCCTGCAAGTGCTTCAGGCAACTCCTGGCCTTCAGACTGTGCTACACGCTTGCCCTAAACCTGGCCTGAAATGCCTGAGTTGTAGCATTTGCATGTAGCAAAGCTGGTGCCAAGTACTCAATCCTACCTACCAGCCTTCAGATTTGACCTCCGTCTGCTTCTCCGGCTGCAGCAAGATTCATCTGTTTCCTCAGTGAATCAGCACATAGTCCTTCTGACAAGAAAATCTCTTTTCCCATGGGGATGAGGGGGAGATGGGGAATTGCTATGCAATCTCTGGAAAAGTCTTTTTCTCTCTGAGCCCCAGTATTTTCATCTGAACTCATCTGGCAGTGAGACTGGGAGAAACATTGGGGACCACAAGATTATAGACTTTTTCCCCTTCTCAATCAGCAGGATGGCTGAGTGCTGAGGGGAAATTCCAGTCTCTTTCAGTCCCACAGTTGCCACTGGAATGGAATTTCTTTCCTCCTCTCTGTGCTCTTTTTTTTTTTTCATCAGAGATAGAGAGTCTCCCTCTGTTGTCTAGGCTGGAGTGCAGTGGTGCAATCACAGCTCACTGCAGCCTTGAACTCCTGGGTTCAAGCAATCCTCTCACCTCAGCCCCCTGAGTAGCTGGGACAACAGGCATGCACCACCACAACCAGCTAATTAAAAAAAAAAAAAAAAATTGGCCAGGCACTGTGGCTCACCCCTGTAATCCCAGCACTTTGAGAGGCCGAGGCAGGTGGATGGCAAAGTCAGGAGACTGAGACCATCCTGGCCAACATGGTGAAACCCCGCCTCTCCTAAAAATACAAAAATTAGTCGGGCATGGTGGTGTGCACCTTTAGTCCCAGTTACTTGGGAGGTTGAGGCAGGGGAATCACTTGAACCTGGGAGGTGGAGGTTACAGTGAGCCGAGATTGCGCCACTGCATTCCAGACTGGCGATAGCAAGACTCCATCTCAAGAAAAAAAAATTTATACAGATGGGATTTTTGCTACGTTGCCCAGGTTAGTCTCGAAATCCTGGCCTCAAAAGATCCTCTGCCTTGGCCTCCCAAAGCACTGGGATTATAGGCATGAGCCACCATGCCTGCCTGTCTCTCTGTTCTATGGTTTTTTTTGTTTTTTTGTTTTTTTTTGGAGGCAGAGTTTCACTCTGTCACCCAGGCTGAAGCACAGTGGCACAATCTTGGCTCACTGCAACCTCCACCTCCCAGGTTCAAGCAATTCTAAGTGGCTTAGAGGCCTGCCTCAGCCTTCTGAGTACCTGGAATTACAGGCGTGCGCCACCACGTCCGGCTAATTTTTGTATTTTTTGTAGAGACAGAGTTTTGCCATGTTGGCCAGGCTAGTCTTGAACTCCTGGCCTCAAGTGATCTCCCACCTCAGCCTCTCAAAAGTGCTCAGATTACAGGCATGAGCCACTGCACCCAACCTCTAGTGAGTACTTCTAAATAACCTACAATGCTCAGGATAGACCTTACAGCAAAGAATTATCAAGGCCGGGCATAATGGCTCACACCTGTACTCCCAACACTTTAGGAGGCCAAGGTGGGTGGATCACGCAGTCATGAGATCAGGACCATCCTGGCCAACTTGGTGAAACCCCATCTCTACTAAAATACAAAAAAAAATTAACCAGGCATGGTGGCATGCGCCTTTAGTCCCTGTTACTCAGGAGGCTGAGGCAGGGGAATCGTTTGAACCTGGGAGGCGGAGGTTGTGGTGAGCCAAGATTGCGCCACTGCACTCCAGGCTGGCAACAGAGCGAGACTCCATCTCAAAAAAAAAAAAAAGAATTATCCAGCCTCCAGTGTCAGTCGTGTCAGCTTCAGGCACCGTGAACTAGACTCTGCTCACGTAAGAGGTTTAGATGGGGACCCCCTCCCTCTTGTGACTTTGGAAGAAGAGGCACATGCCACTTGCCCCTGTCTGTGATCTGAATCCGATGGCAGCCCCATTCTCAATCTCCTATAGCAATTACTACACTGGGTTCCAAGGCCAGAGTGGCTAAGAGGCCTGCTTAGAGGCATATAGTGAGTTAGGGACAGCACCAGGATTAGAATGCTGGCCATATTGAGTACTTACTTGCTGGGACATAGCTTCTGTGTTTCTCTTCCACTTTCCTTGTTCGCTCACATAGCTTGCCTCTCCCATTGAATATAAGCTCCTTGGAGGCAGAGAACACATCTTGTTCATCCTTGTATCCTCGATGGCAAGTGCCCATCACACATTTGGTGCTTATTTGGAATTTATTGAATTCCGGGCTGTGCACAGGGCGGCTGATGCCTGTAATCCCAGCATTTTGAGATGCCGAGGCAGGCAGATCAGAAGGTCAAGAGACTGAGACCATCCTGGCCAATATGGTGAATCCTCATCTCTACTAAAAATATAAAGATTAACTAAATGTAGTGGCACATGCCTGTAGTCCCAGCTATTCAGGAAGCTGAGGCAGGAGAATTGCTTGAACCTGGGAGGCAGAGGTTGCAGTGAGCCAAGATTGCTCCACTGTGCTCCAGCCTGGTGACAGAGCGTGACTCCATCTCAAAAAAAAAAAAAAGAATTTATTGAATTCATTTATTCAGCCAACGTTTATGTAAGGCTGAACCAGTGCAGGCCCTGCCCTCCTAGTGGAGGGAAGCAGACATGCAAAGCAGCCATCATGGCACTCTAGAAGAGGTCTCACCTTGGCTGCCTGTAATCCATTACAGAAATTGCTCAGGTGCAGTGGCTCATGCCTATAATCCCAGCACTTTTCAAGTTCAAGACCAGCTTGGCCAACATGGTGAAACCCTGTCTCAACTAAAAATATTTTTTTAAAAAATTAGCTGGGCATGGTGGCAGGTGCCTGTAACCCCAGCTACTGTGAAGGCTGAGGCAAGAGAATCACTTGAACTCGGGAGGCGGAGGTTGCACTGAGCTGAGATTGTGCCACCGCATTCTAGCCTGAGTGACAGAGCGAGACTTGGTCTCAAGAAAAAAAGAAATAGAGGAGGGGGCTTCATTCTGTGTAGGGAGCTGGAGAAGGCTGGAGAAAGGGGTGTTTGGGCTGGGACTTGGCAGCTGCATAAGAGTTCTAGCAGATGAGGAGGATGGGGTGGGGGAGGGGATGCTGGAGGGCTGTGGGGGCTTTGGCATCTTGAACAGTCAAGAGAAGACGACTAAAAACTGAAAGGCAGAACTGCAGAGAAAGTTCCCTGACCTGCCCCACCCAGACTGCCCTTTCAACAACTAGAGGTGAGTGCTGGCAAGTCCCAGGGTGCACATTGGAGCCAACAAATGGCCCATTGTCTGGAAGCCCTGAGCCAGCCAGTCCCCTGGGGTCACACCACGTGGGACCTTGCTCACCTGTCGGCTCTGCTCTTCCTGGCCCCAGATCTGGGTAGAACAATGGCCTCTGAACACACCCAAGCTCTGCCTGGTGGCCGATGTCTCTGATGCGGCAAGTAGGGAAATGATCCTCTTTCATGTCTTTCTCCTCAGAGAACCGGAAAACTTGCACCCAGCTTCAGCCTGCTCTTTCTTCACCAGGTGACCCTGCGTAGGCTCTCGAAACCATCCTGACCCTCATCCGTCTAGCAACAAGATGGGAATCATCAAGACTTCATTACATAACGTGAGAGGTCGGTGTGAGAACCTGGGAGATAAGGGTTGTTGGGTCAGGCGTGATAGCTCATGCCTGTAATTCTAGCACTTTGGGAGGCTGAGGCAGGCAGATCACTTGAGGCCAGAAATTCAAGACCAGCCTGGCCATAATGGCAAAACCTAAAACTACAAAATTTAGCCAGGTGTGGTGGTGTGCGCCTGTAATCCCAGCTACTCAGGAGGCTGACAATCACTTGAACCCTGGAGGCAGAGGTTGCAGTGAGCTGAAATCACACCACTGCACTCCAGCCTGGGTGTCAGAGTGAGACTCCGTTTCAAAAAAAAAAGTTGTGACACCATTTTGAGAACTGAGTCTGAGGAAGTCACTGTTACTCTTGTCTCTCAGTACAGTAGTGCCAACTACCTGTGATCCTGAGCAAGTCCATTCACCTCACTTGACCTCAAGTTTGAGGGTGCAGTGATGATGGTGTTTCTCCAGCTTCCTTCGAGGGATCATGGTGAGGACCCGATGTAGTCAGCTTTGCAAAGGTGTCTGAGTGGTGCAGGGTGCTTCCTCATTTTAAGGCAGTGCTGTAAATGCTCCCATATGGAGGCCAAACATTCCCGTTTTCTGTTTTATTTTATTTTCAGACAGGGTCTCGCTCTATCACCCAGGCTGGAGTGCAGTGGTGTGATCACAGCTCACTACCTCTGCCTCCCAGGCTCAGTCAATCCTCCCACCACTGCCTCCTGAGTAGCTGAGACTACAGGCACATGCCACCACACCCAACTAATTTTTTGTAGAGACAGGATCTCACTATGTTGTCCAGGCTGGTCTCGAACTCTTGGGCTCAAGTGATCCACCCATCTCCGGCCTCCCAAAGTGCTGGAATTACAGGCATGAGCCACCATGCTTGGCCTAAATGTTTTGTTTTGAATGTGCCCAGCAAGTGTACAAGGAACATGGTGTGCCACCAACTAGTCTGAAGCTTGGGAAAGGAGGGAAAGAAAGCAGAAAAATGGTAACAGCAAGAGCTTACTTGCATATTGAACCCCAAACAAGTGTGTGCCCACCAACCTGCTAGGGCCTGAGGACAGCCCTGGTGGAGATGAGTGGGTAATGAGGACCCCTACTTCTCAGAGGAGAAACTGAGTCTCAGGGAAGTGCAGGGACTTAGCTGGGTTTACTGAGCACACAGAGCAGAGGAGGGATTGAAACCATCTGCATTCTCCCTGCCGTTCGCAACCCCTGACCCCAGCCAGGCTGGGCTCTTCCCCCTCAATGAGATGGTATATGGAAAACAGAAACCCAGTGAGAATGGCCTCTGTGGAGGGGCAGCCATGCGGGGACGGAGGCAGGGCAGGGCCTGGGGCCAAGCTCCCTGCACAGTGATGAGAGCCATGTGCCCGGTCCTAACTCCCCAGGCTCTCCTGCTCCTGGTCACTGCACTGTTGGTGGTTGGCACTAGGAGAACAGAAGCACTCCCTGGGTGGTCTGACACAGGATGTGTCTGGCCACAAAGCAGAAGTGAAACCGGCACAGTTTTTTTTTGTGAGACACCGCCTCGCCACCTTTGTCTCTCTTCTCCAGGAACCAGGATAGTAGCTGTCACCACTGGAAGCCAGATTGGAGGATGACAGAGAAACTGGCCAGCTCTGGGGTTGACCCATGCAGGGAGCTAGGTGTCCACCTCCCACTGCACACATCTTGGGATTGCTTTGTGCATGCCCCCTGGGGCTGCATGTCACAGTGGTCACAAGATACTGTTCCTACCAGGTTTTACAATGTAGACTCTAAGGGAGCTGCCCCTTTATACAAGTCCCTGTGTCCCAGTGGAATCACAGCCCCTCCATCGCCGCAGGAGGGAGATTTGTTTGTGGTTTATTCACTCATTCGTTGTTCATAAGTTGTCAGCATGCTGCCACCAACACATAGGTATTAATAGCCACCCATGTGGCAGGCATCATGTAGATGCAGGAGGAAGGATATTAAACAAAAAATTACACAAATAACGATTGGGTTGTGAAGTAATAAGTATAGTTGTGAAAAGTCCTCCAAAGACAAAGGAGAGGCCACTGTGAAAGGTGTGAGGGGGGCCGGGCACGGTGGCTCACACCTGTAGTCCCAGTCGTGGCAGGCACCTGTAATTTCAGTTACTAGGAAGGCTGAGGCAGAGAATTGCTTGAACCCTCAAGGCAGATTGAACCCTGGAGTTGCAGTGAGCCGAGATCATGCCTGGGTGACAGAGTGAGACTCTGTCTCCAAAAAAAAAAGAAGAAAAAGGTGTGAGGAGGAGCTTGACCTATTCTGGGGCCCAGGGAAGGCTTCTGAATGTTTCCATGGAGACCTGATGGCTGGCCAAGGGAGAGGAAGGGGCTGGTATTGCAGGAGAAGGAAGCAGAACTGATTGCAAAGGACCATGTGTGCTACAGAAGGGCGTCCTGTCTAGGTCTTGAAAAGAAGGAACGTCTGGAAGGCTAGGTGACCTTGGGCAAGCCTTCCTCTTTTGTTGGCCTCAGTTTCCTATATTTTCAATAGAGACATGTTTGCCCTCCTTGCAGGGTTACTAAAGAACCCTTCAGTTAAGCACCTAGCATAGCACCTGCCACCTTGGAGGTGCCCAATAAGTGGAGCTATTAGCCTAATGTTTGTGACGGAGGCAAGACAGGAATCCAGGCTGCCTGCCCAGCTCGCCTTCCAGCGGCTGCCACTGCAGTTCCTGCCTTCTTCCAGGGTTGCTTCTGGGAGACACTGAGCTAGGAGCTGTCACTGGGGCTGAACACCTTGGCCCAAGTTCCAGCTCACTCTGCTACAGTGTTCCCCTGCTATCATCACTGCCCTTTGCCAGCCAGGTTAATGCAGGCTGGGAAAAGGCTGGAGTGAGTCTACCAATACGGTGGGACTTAGAAGCTATTGTCCTCTGTCCCTCCTCCCACCTTCCACAGTGCCCCAGGCTCCAGCTAGATGACCTAGTCAGTCTTTGCAGATCCCTAATTCCTGTGATTAGCTGGGTAGCCATGTGCCATGCAAGTGAGACGCAGAGTGGCACAGAGCTGTCAGCCCCAGGCTTGACCAGCAGCAGGACTGCATT
The DNA here is from genome assembly GCA_036589455.1 of Ateles fusciceps. Lineage (NCBI taxonomy): Eukaryota > Metazoa > Chordata > Mammalia > Primates > Atelidae > Ateles > Ateles fusciceps. The sequence continues at coordinate 9,026,116 of JAZHEH010000882.1, read as the reverse complement.
ATTCTGAGAGTAAAGCCACCTTGGACTCCCTCTCTTCTGATTCAGGGAAGCAATCTTCCCAAAGCAGAAAGGAGCTGATCATTGATCGCATGCATGCCTGGAGTCATGCAGGATGTTTTGCTTGCTCCCTGGCTTAGTTTTTTGTTTGTTTGTTTGTTTGTTTCATTTTTTTGAGATAGAGTCTCACTCTGTCACACAGGCTAGAGTGCAGTGGTGTGATCTCGGTTCACTGCAACATCCACCTCCCAGGTTCAAGTGATCCTCCTGCCTCAGCCTCCTGAGTAGCTGGAACTACAGGTACATGCCACCATGCCCAGTTAATTTTTGCATTTTTAGTAGAGACGGGGTTTCACCGTGTTGGCCAGGCTGGTCTCAAACTCCTGACCTCAGTTGCTCTGCCTGCCTCAGCGTCCCAAAGTACTGGGATTACAGGCATGAGCTACCGTGCCCACCCATACTATATCATCACCTACCCAGTTATTCAGCAGAAAGCCTTGGAATTATCCTAAATTTCCCCTTCCCTCATCCCCCCACATCTAACCCATTAGCAAAAATATAGGTACCTGGGGGCCTATCTGGCTTAGTTCTAATGACAGCCCCTCGAATGTGTCCTGTTGGCTGCCTTTTACAGATAAGTGCCTGAGGCTTGGGGATCACCCAGCTGGCAAGTGACAAAAAGTCTGGATTCTATTCCAGATCACCATGACCTTACCCAGGCCCCAACTCTGAGTGGTGGACCTTTGGGCTATGTTTTGTTGTATTTGGGATTTCATCCAGTCTCATTGTAGGAGTCTTGGAAACGAGATTGGGGGAGCCTGAGCTTTGACCTCTTCCTGTGGCAAGTGGCTACAGGAGCTGCTGCTGCTGCTCCTTCTCAGGAGTGTCCCAGAATGATCAAGCTAGAGCCACCTCAGTGATGAATGTGGCCATCCTATAGTCCACATAGGGGAATCTGAGGCCCAGGGAAGGCAAGCAGTTTGCCTGAGGTTTCAAGGTTGGTCAGTGGAGCTGAGGCTCTCCTGGGGGCCTCCTCCATTGGCTTTCTGTCTCACTCCCCCTTGCTGGATTCTGTGCAGTCTCCATACATTGAAAGACCCCAGGCCATGGCCCTTGGACCTCTTTTTTTTTTTTTTTTTTTTTTTTGAGACGGAGTCTTGCTCTGTCGCCCAGGCTGGAATGCAGTGGCACAATCTCGGCTCACTGCAACCTCCGCCGTTCAAGGGATTCCCCCTGTCTCAGCCTCCCAAGTAGCTGGGACTACAGGCACGCGCCACCATGCCTGGCTAATTTTTTGTATTTTTAGTAGAGACAGTGTTTCACTGTGTTAGCCAGGATGGTCTCCATCTCCCGACCTCATGATCCACCCGTCTCGGCCTCCCAAAGTGCTGGGATTACAGGTGTGAGCCACCGTACCTGGACGAAGTCCCCAGGCCATGGTCCCTGGACCTCTTTTCTCCATTGCATTCCCCCAGTGACCCAATCCTGAGATCCTAATTACAATCAACATGCCCACAAGTCTCAAGATCTCTAGCCCACCTCTGAATTCCAACCTTTCAGTCCAGTTGCCTTCTTGGCCTTTCGTTAGAGATCTAAGAAGAACAGTGCACTTGATGTGTATAAAACACAACTCTTGATTTAGCTTTGCACCCAACCCGCAGCTCCCACCCAAACCTGTTCTACCCACAGTCTTCCCGGATTTAGTAACTGTACCATCATCTACCCAGTTATTCAGGCAGAAAGCTTTGGAATTATCCTATATTTCCCCTTCTCATCCCCCCACATCTAACCCATTAGCAAAAATATATTGTAATCTGACCCCTCTCCCCATCTCCACTTTCATCTGATGTGACGCAGCGTTAACTGTCCTCCTGCACCCTCCTTTGCCTTCAGGAATGTATTCTCACAGCAACCAGCATGCTCTCTAAAATATAGAACAGACCAGGCACGGTGGCTCATGCCTTTGATCCCAGCACTTTGGGAGGCCAAGGCAGGCAGATCACCTGAGGTCAGGAGTTCAAGACCAGCCTGGCCAACACGGGGAAACCCCCTCTTTACCTCGAAAATACAAAAATTAGCCACGCATGGTGTCGAGTGCCTGTAGTCCCAGCTACTCAGGAGGCTGAGGCAGGAGAATCACTTGAACCCAGGAGGTAGAGATTGCAGTGAGCTGAGATCACACCACTGTACTCCAGTCTGGGGGACAGAGTGAGACTGTCTCAAACAAACAAATATAGAGCAGGTTGTATCATTCCCCTGCTTGAAAACTCTTTGGCAACTTCCCATCCATTCAGGATGAAACCTCAACTCCTTGTCAGGGCCCACAAGGCCCTATGAGGCCTGCCTGGGCTTCCGTAAGTTTCTCCAGTCTCATCTCCTCCTACTCACTCAGAATGATGCAGCTTTTGCTCTTTTTTGTTCTGTGAACGCCCCAAGGTTGCCCCTGCCTCTTCTTGGAACCTCTTTGCACATCTCTTCCCTCTTCTTGGAACCCTCTTCCCAAGATTGTGGCTTGGTTGGTTCCTCATTGTGGGTGTCACTCGTTGCCTTCTCAGAAAGGCCTTCCCCTGACCACCCTGTCTAGAAAGCACCACTTCTGTGTCCTCTTGTCTCTTCCGTGTAGCCCTTAACATCATCTAAAATTTGCCTGGTTCTGTACTGTCTTTTCTGCTCACTGGAATGTAAATGCTGGGACTGTTTTTGGTTCCTAATATATCCTCAGGGTTCCTAGCCCATAGCAGGCACTCAGTGCATGCATGCTTATTCACAGAACGAACCACATGGATTAAGGGCCCAAATTACAAACCAACTTTCTTCCAGGTTGTTGTCCCTCAAACTTTCTTTTTTTTTTGAGATGGAGTTTCACTCTGTCGCCCAGGCTGGAGTACAGTGGTACAATCTTGGCTCACTGCTAGCTCTGCCTCCCCCGGCTCAAGCAATTCTCCTGCCTCAGCCTTTTGAGTAGCTGGGATTACAGGCACACATCACCACACCCGGATAAGTTTTGTATTTTTAGTAGGGATGGGGTTTCACCATGTTAGCCAGGCTCGTCTCAAACTCCTGACCTTAAGCGATCTGCCCACCTCAGCCTCCTAAAGTGCTGGGATCACACGAATGAGCCGCCACACCCAGCCAATCATTATTTTATTACCACCACTATTATCATCAGTTTGACTCTTGGAAGAGGCAGCTGTTGTTTCCTCTCTGCTTCGAGTAATAATACGCCACTTTTCACATTCAGTGTCCTTCAGTGGCTTCCTGTTTCACTCAAGAAAAGGAGCAAACCCCGCCTACCTCTCCAGCAACATGTGAGCCCCCACCTACCTCTCCAGCCTCATCTTGCATGCTTTTTCCTGTTGCTAACCCCCGCTTCAGTCACACCAGCCTCACTGCAGCTCTTCATGTGATTTATGTTCATCCCACACCAAGCACTCTGGAATATGCTTTCCCTCCTTCTTCATCTGGTGAATGCACACTCTTCCTTCTTTCCATCTTAGCTTGGTCATTATTATCTCAGCCTTCCATGACCACCGACTCGGAGAACCCTCCTTATATCACATTCTCAGGGTAACATGTATCTCTGCTGTAGCCTTCATCACAGCTGTCAGTTTACACTTATTCCTTCAACTTGAGTTAATGTCTGCCCTTCCTAATCAACTCTAAGCTCCATGGGAACAGAAACCAAATCATTCTTTGCTCGCCTTGGTACTCCTAACATTAGAACAGTGCCTTGCATATAGAAGATATCCAATACATAGTAAATGAATGAATGAATGAATGAGTAATAAGAAAGCCTTTGGGTTAGAGGCTCATCCTCCAGATCAAGCCCAAAACTTCCCCACGAGAAAATCAAAACCAGCCTTTTTCACTGGCCTGCTGCCATGAGACAGAAACAGCCCTCTTGACCTCCAGTGAGTTCCACTGGCTACAGATGTGACTCTGGGTGGTCACAGGGTACCCGTGGAGTAGGCAAAGCCCCTCTAAGCTGAGATGGAAACTGGATATGAAACCACAGTGCAATGGAGAAGTCTGTCCCACTTCCTGAGCTTGGCCATTTCTCAGTGCCAGGCACTTTCAGCTCTTCCTTCCCTCTTCAAACACGGTCACTACCATGTCCTGATGGTGGAATCCTCTACGTTGATTTTTTTGGCTGGCAGTGTTTTCTTTAATGGGTTGGAGCAAAGGTTCTCACAGGCCTGTAGACCTGGGCCAGCCCCCCCACAGAGTCAGCACCAGGACATGGTGAAATGAAAGAAACAGGGACAAAGTCGGGAGATTTCATAAAGCTAAATTAATTCTGAAATTGTCTGCCCTACTTTTTTCTGTGTCAGGATGCCCTTTCTTTTATGAAACAAGGGTGCTAGGAGTTGGCCATTTTTTTCAATGTCCTTGTTTGTCAAAATCACCTATTTAATTTTCTTTTGAAACTTACTGGTCTGTGGACAGTGACTGAGCCAGGATGAGAACCTGGGTTTTGTCGTTCCAGGTTTGCATTCTCTCCCTCTGCTGCCCCTCTCTGGAGAGGATAAGATGCAGGGGAGACATGAGAGCTGGCTGTAAATTATTGACGGGCTGCCATGTGGAAGAGGGGGAAGCACTTGTTCTGTAACCAGGGAGCAGAGTCAGGGTAACGGGTAGCAGTTTCAGAGGGGCATATTTCAACTGGGTTAGAATAAACTCTTTGAGTCCGGGTGCGGTAGCTCACACCTGTAATCCCAGCACTATTGGGAAGCCGAGGCAGGCAGATTATGAGGTCAGGATTTGGAGACCAGCCTGGCCAACATGGTTCTCGCCATTGCACTCCAGCCTGGGCAACAAGAGTGAAACTCCATCTCAAAAAAAAAAAAAAGAATAAACTCTTTGACAGGCAGGAATTCAACAATAGAATGGGCTACCCCACCCAGTGGTGGTCAGGCACAGGTGTAGCAGCCATATTTAGGGATTTTGGCCTTGGATTCAAATGACCTGGGTTTCAGCACGAGTTTTACCACTTTTTATCTGTGTTACCTGGGGCAAATCAGATTCCCGCTATTTAAAATGGGGGTAAATCATGCCTCCCTCAGAGTGCTGTGAAGATTGAAAGAAGGGGTGCCAGCCAGGTGGCTCATGCCTGTAATCCCAGTGCTTTGGGAGGCCAAGATGGGAGGACTGCTTCAGCTCAGGAATTCGAGACCAACCTGGGCAACATAGGGAGACCTCGTCTCTACTAAAAATAATAATTAAAAAAAAAAAACTAGCCAGGCATGGTGGCACATGCTGTAATCTCATGTAATCTCAGCTAGTTGGAAGGCTGAGGTGGGAGAATTAAGTGCTTGAGCCCGGGAAATCAGCTGCAGTGAGCCAAGATTGTGCCACTGCTCCCCAGCCTGGGTGACAGAGTGAGACCCTGTTTTGAAAAGAAAAGAAAGAAGGGGTACCCAGGCCACAAAAGGGCATTTTGTAAGATGTGGGCACATTCCTGGCAAATCTGTCCCCCAGAGAGTGTATACATTCCTGGCACATCTGTCCCGGGGAATTTACTTATTCCTAGGAAAAGGAATTCCACTCTGGTGGAAAGGAAGAGACTCACAGAGAAAAGCAGTTTATGAGGCTGGGCACGGCAGCTCATGCCTATAATCCCAGCACTTTGGGAGGCCCAGGCGGGCGGATCACCTGAGGTCAGGAGTTTGAGACCAGCCTGACCAACATGGTGAAACCCTGTCTCTACTAAAAATACAAAAATTAGCCAGGTGTGGTGGCTCATGCCTGTAATCCCAGCTACTCAGGAAGCTGAGGCACGAGAATCGCTTGCACCTGGGAAGCAGAGGCTGCAGTGAGCCGAGATTGTGCCACTGCACTCCAGCCTGGGTGACAGAGTGAGACTCCATCTCAAAAAAAAAAAAAAAAAGCACTTTATGAGCAAAGACCAGCAAGAGCACCCCAGACTTACATGCTGGGGCAGTTCTGAGGATGGGAGATCAGGTGAGGGCTGACTGACCCAGGAGGAATCCTTGGAGGAGGCCACACCTAAGCTGAATTTTGAGACACCTTCAGGGTTCTGGTTTCTGCTACTTAGATCAGTAGACAGAAAGGAGTGAGAGCTTCTCAGAGAGCGTACAGTGGTCTCTGGCACAGAGTAGTAACTTTTTTTTTTTGAGACAGAGTCTCACTTTGTCACCCAGGCTGGACTGCAGTGACACCATCTCAGCTCACTGCAGCCTCGACCTTTCAGGTTCAAGAGATCCTTCTACCTCAGCCACCCATGTAGCTGGGACTACAGGTGCCCCATGCCCAGCTAATTTTTGTATTTTTTATATAGACGAGGTTTGGCCATGTTGACCAGGCTGGTCTCGAACCCCTGAGCTCAAGTGATCCACCTCGGCCTCCCAAAGTGCTAGGATTATAGGCATGAGCCATGCCTGGCCAGTAGTAAATGTTAATTGGAAGTAGCTGTTATTATTATCTAATTTTCAAGAGCATGGGAATACCTCTTTCCTTGGGTTCCCACGGCACTGTGGGCACATTCCTGGTGCATCAGATAATACACTGAATGAACAGGAGGAAGATTAGTTGGCCACAGACTAGAGGGAGATATTATTAGATCTAAGTAAGCTGGGGAAAATGGGAGTATCCATCTCTCTATACAATCATGCATCCATCCATCCATATACCTATCTCCATCCACCTATGTATTCATCCATCCACCTACATATTCATTCATCCAAACATCCATCCATCCATATATATCCATCTATCCATTCATGCACCCATACGCTCATCCAAACATATACCTACTCATCAAATTCTTGTCCATCCGTCCATCCATTTATCCAACTCCTGTTCATCCAAACATCCACCCATCTATCTATCTACCCATCCATCCATTCATCCATGCATCTATCCATCCATCCATACATACACTCATTCATCCGTCCATACACCCATCCATCCATATACCTATTTATCTAATTTCTGTCCATCCATGCATCCATCCATGCATCCATCCACCTCTTCTAACTCCTGTTCATCTAAACATTCATTCATATACCCATTCACCTACTGATCCAACTTATGTTCATCAAAACACCCATCCATTTGTTCATCCATCCATCCACCTATTCATCCAACTCCTGCCCATCCATCCATCCATGTTTCAAGCAGAGAATAAGACAAAATCACTGCATTTATGAAGCTTAAATCGAGTGAGACAGGGCTTGCAGATATAAATCAAATAATGGTAAATAAAGGTAAAATTGTGACTATGATAGTGCTACAGACAAAAAGAGAACATGGTGCTAGGAGAGTCCATCACAGGGTAATCTGACCTGGTCATGAAGGTCAGCAAAGGCTCCCCAAGGAAGTGACCATAGAACTGAGAGCTACAGGGTGACCAGGAGTAAGCAGAAGAACTGGGGAGCAAAAATGTTCCAGGCAGAGAAGGGCACACACAGGGCAAGATGGTCAAGAAGTAGGCCTGACCATGCAGTGTCTCTTGGGCATGCTGAAGATTTTGATTTTTATTCTCAGAGGTTCTAAGCAAGGAGCAGGTGACAGGATCAGATTTGTATTTTTAAAAGATTATTCTGGCTGTGGTTATAGAAGATGGAAGCGGGGGATGGAATGAGCAAGTGTGAAAGCCGGAGGCCTGTGGGAAGCCAATATAGATGTCCAAGAAATTCATGATGGAACCTTGGACTGGGGAGGTGACGGTGGAGGGGGAGGAGTGGATGGACTTCAGGGCCGTTTAGGAGAGAAAATGGACATGGTTGGGCCATGAGTTTTGTGGGAAGGATAAGGGTGAGGGAGTTCTCGAGGATGACACCCAGGTTTCTGGATAGAACTGTTGCCAGGCAACAGAATGAAAGCCAGAAGGGAGTGGAGAAGGAGCGGGACACACTTTCCCTTGCAGTTGTTTTTATGTCCATGTTTGCAAAAAAAAGGGTTGGAGGTGTGGGCGTGCACAGCTCTCTGACTGTCCACCCGGGGATAAGAAGACTGGTTTAAAAAGGTTGCATGTTGCAGGGTAAAGGGAGCTAGGTCTTCCACTCTTGGCTCTGTGTCCAGGTAGCTGTGTGACTTTCCTACCCTGGGCCTGAGATCTGAAACTGACGTCCCTCCTCATCTGGCAGTTTCATGGCACAAAGTACCCTGAGTCTTATTTGTCCACTGATGCTATTTACACTCCTCTTTAGGAAGTTATTTCTTGTAGATACACTTTATCCAGAGCCTGAAGGTGAAAAAGCATCAAATCTAGAATGTGAGATCTGAAAGGAATCACAGAGCCCATTTTCTCAATCTTCTAATTTTACACTGGGGCAGCCTCCGTGTCTGACCCATGTTTCTATGCTACTCCACTACCTTGCCTGCAGGAAGAGAGGTTAAGAAGTTTGTCCAAAGCCACAAAGCTATTGGTCATAAGAAGGTGACCCCACATTCCTTTTCTTTGGGGATGAGGATTTTTCTGCAGCCTACAGTTATTTCCTAGGACAGATGGGGCTGGGTAGAGCTGTGGGGGATGAGCTAAGATCATAGACACAGGTGATGCTGAGCATCTGGTGGAATAATTCATCTGAAGCTGTGCCCTGCTGAGTTGAAGTCCTTTCTGACTCTTTAAAGATGCCTCATGTTATGCACCCCTGTCGTGACTCCTGAATATCCTCCTGGGGTTGCAAGATGCTCTTTGCAAAAAAAAAAAAAGGAATGCAGAAAACCCAGCCTACCCCCTGAAAATGAGACATAGAGACAAAAACATGATTTGAACCTCACTGCTGAGGTTTCCATGGTGGCTCCACTCTGCTGCCCTTCCCATTGGCTAGGTGTCCTGCTCCAGCTTTAGCAACAGAAACTCAGATACTCATCTCCTTCCTGATTGGCTAGGCTGTGTTGCAGTGCCATGGCAACAGAGGCAGGGGGACCAGTCCCTGCAGAACAACTTGAGTCACCAGCTACCTGGGGTGGGCTGAGATCCAGAGGACTGCTTGTGGGGGGGTGGAAAAGAGAACAGGTAGCCCCCAACTAAGCTCACAATCAGGTGGGGACCTCCCCCCCTACCAGTTGCCAGGGGTTTAGAGGCTGGCGGGCTTCTCCTCTTCATTTTGTCTACCCTGTATCTTGCAGCTTCTTCCAGCCTTTTCTTGCTCCGTGGCTCCTGTGTCCCTTAGAAGAAAAATCATACCACTAGCAGTGCCACGGGTTAACTCATTTTCCCAAAGTCGTGCAAGTTATTAAGAAAAGCCAGGGTTTGAACTCATATTTATATTGCCTTGCTTAAAAGCTTTAGAGGGTCTGCTAGAGAATCCAGGGGTCCTTTCAGTTTTAATATATATCCTCTTTTTATTCACCGAACAATGAATGCATTTCAAAGCACTCTTTCATCTAAATTATCTTATTAGCTCAACAACCCTATGAGTTCAGTAAGTCAGAGATGAATGACCCATTTTATAGATGAGGACACGAGAGCCCAGAGAAGGCAAATGATTTGTTCCATGTCACACAGCACATTAGTTCCAGAGCTGGGCCTCTAACCCAGGCCTTCTGAATCCTTGTCAAGTCTTTACCTCCAAACCACTGACCTATTTATACCGGGGGCCGGAGATTCCGGGAGGGTTGGAGGCCCTGAGGGCTCCTCCGAGTGGTTTTCTCATCTGTTAGAGAAGCCAGCTGGAATCAGGCAGTCCATTGTGGACCAAGGGTTCATACAATAGCCCTAGTCTCGACCAAGCAACCCTTAAATGTGGCCCTGGTCCCCAGGAAGGGTCCACATTTAACTGCAAACCTTGCTCTTCCCCCTCAACCCCATGTGCCAACAGGTGAAGAAGTACTGATAAGCTTAACTGCAGTCGGTTTACTGTTTCTGTATGTTTGAAGCTGTACTGGGCATGCATGTTCTCATTGAATTCGCATCACAACCTTAGGAGTTCAGTCTTCACTGTCCACTCTTTATAGTTGCAGAAACTGGTGCTCAGGAAGGTCAAGCTGCATCCCCAAGGTCACACAGTCGTGGAGCCTGAATACCAACACAAGTCCACCTGACTTGAAAGCAGCCTGGCTTGAACCACGGTGGTGCTTTCTCTGCTCCCACAGAAGGCAGAATGGTAGCTTAAAGAGGCACCCGGGAGCTGATTCTTTTTCTCTTGGGTATGCATTTTTTCCTCAATTGAAGCTGTGGCTCCTGGACCAATTCCTTGGCACTGGAAAAAGCAGACTCAGAGGACTCTGAGGGACTTGGAATTAGTTGGCCCCTAGGAAGTGACTCAGTGTCCCCAACATTCTCTCCCATTGCCCAGTTTCTCAGCTTGGTGATCTTGCAGGAGGGCGTGGCTGGGCTGCTGGTAATTCACAGCTGACTTGGAGGAGAGAAGCCCCAGTAACTTCCTTGGCCTGAAACTGAGCCCTGCTGAAAATGAACATTTTGGCAGTTTCCTTTTCTTCCTACTCAACCTGGGCTCCCTGAAGCTCTTGCCCCTAAAACAGAGCCCAGCCACCTGGCCTGCCCTTCTGCTCTTCCAAGGGCACTGGTTTTGGAAGACACGACCAGGCAGGAGATCCCACCTGACACACTACTCCCCAAGTGTCATACCAGCAAGGGGCAGGCACACAATCTCTCCATCAACAGTTACAGCAACAGTGCCAGACACCACATAAACAAACACAGGCTTGAGGGAAATGGCAGGGAACAAACCATTCTGGCCCCTGCCCTCATGGAAACTGCAGCCTCATGGCAGAAATGGACTACAGGTCCATAAGTGAATACATTATGATGTCAGACAGTGATAAATGCCTTGGACAGGATAAAACAGGATAATGGCATAAACAGCAATTGGTGGGGGTTTGAGGGGGTAGGGAAGGGACTGAAGGGGAATGGAGCAGGCACCTGAATGAGGAGGAAGCAGTTGTATTGGTTATCTATGGCCACATAACAAACCCCCAATCTTAGTGCTTACAACAATCATTTATTATTTTTCATGAGCCTGGTTGGCCTGAGTGGTTCCTCTGCCCATTTCTCCTGGTCATACATGCAGCTTCATTCAGCTGGAATCACAGCTGAGCTGGAAGGTCCAAGAAGGCCTCACCCACATATCTGGTGGGTGTTGCTGGCTTTTGGCTGGGGCATCTCAGATCCCTATCACATGGCCTCCCATCCTCCAGCTGGTAGACGAGCTGCCTTATGTGGTGGTCTAGGAGCAGCATTCCAAGAGGGGGAAGGCACAAGCTTGCAAGGTCTCACGAGGCCTAGGCTCCCAAACTCATCAAGGGTCACTCTGCCACATTCTGTTGTCAGAGCAAGTCACAAGCCCAGCCCAGATTCAAAGGGCAGGGAAAGGGATGCCACTTCTTGGTATGAGGGGAGCAGCAAAGAATTTGTGGCCTTATTTATGAGACATGATGGGCCAGGTGTGGTGGCTCATGCCTGTAATCCCAGAACTTTGGGAGGCCTAGGCGGGCGGATCATTTGAGGCCAGGAGTTTAAGACCAGCCTGGCCAACATGATGAAACCCCATCTTTGTATTTTATAAATACTATATTTTATATAAAGAGATGTGATCCACATTGCAGACAGTAACAAAAATGATTCTGAGGTGTACCAAAGTTGTGATTAGTATGTTTTATTTTGTTTATTTTTTGAGACAGGGTCTCCATTGCTCATGCTGCAGTGCAGTGGCACAATCATAGCTCACTGCATCCTCAAGCTCCCAGGCTCAAATAATCCTCCTGCCTTGGCCTCCTGAGTAGGCATTCACCACGACACCTAGTTAATTTAAAAACTGTTTTTGTAGATATAGGGTCTTGCTTTGTTGCCCAGGCAGGACAGTAGCAACATGATCATAGTTCACTGCATCTTCAAACTCCTCAGCTCAAGCGATCCTCCCACCTGAGCGTCCTGAGCAGCTGGGACTATAGGAGTGTGCCACCCTGCCTGGCTATTTTTTGTCTTGCTGTGTCTTGCAGTGGGGTCTTGCTATGTTGCCCAGACTGGTCTTGAACTTATGCCTGGAGCTATCCTCCTTCCTTGGCCTCCCAAAGTGCTGGGATTCCAGATGCAAACCACCATGCCTAGCCTATGTGGCCATCTTTAATCTGCCGCATCATCTATGTTAAGATCTTTGGGAAGAGTATTCCTGGCAGAGGAAGAGCAGGTGCAAAGACCCTAGGGTAGGATGGTGTCCAAAGACCTGAGCTTTGAACAATGGTGTGATGGTTGATACTGAGTGTCAACTTAATTTGATTGAAGGATACAAAGTATTGATCCTGGGTGTGTCTGTGAGAGTGTTGCCAACGGATATTAACATTTGAGTCAATGGACTGGGAAAGGCAGACCCACCCTTAATCTGGGTGGGCACCATCTAATCAGCTGCCAACACTGCTAGAATATAAACAGTTAGAAAAATGTGAAGAGAAACTGGCCTAGCTTCCTGCCTATATCTTTCTCCCAGCTGGATGCTTCCTGCCATTGAACATCAGTCTCCAAGTTCTTCAGTTTTGAAACGCAGACTGGCTCTCCTTGCTCCTCAGCCTGCAGAGAGCCTACTGTGGGATTGAGACAGAGTCTCACTCTTGTTGCCCTCCTGGATTCCAGCGATTCTCCTGCCTCAGCTTCCCGAGAGCTGAGATTAAAGGCACCCGCCACTATGCCCGGCTAATTTTTGTATTTTTTGTAGAGACAGGGTTTTGCCATATTAGTCAGGCTGGTCTCAAACTCCTGACCTCAGGTGATCTACCCACCTCGGCTTCCCGAAGTGCTGGGATTACAGGCATGAGCCACCGCACCTGGCTATATATATCCTCTATTCCATTAATTCTGTCCCTTTAGAGAACCCTAATACAAATGGGTTCCTCCACTCCCTTAGTTTCCTGTCCTGTGAAGTGGGAACTAAGGATGTCTCCCTGCCTCCTTTATAGGAACACAGGATGTAAGATGCTTTGCTTCAGGGCTGGGTTAGGATTTCAGTTATTGGCCAGTGGCAGGGAGGAGACACCAACACAGGAGCTCAGCTTGGCTTCCCCCAAGCTCACCAGTGTTTGTTGAGCACTGTCTGGCAGGAAGGCACAGTGCTCAGCACCACAGGTCATGGCAGAGGAGGGGGGGCGGCGGGGAGTCTGAGGGTTGCTGAGCTTGCCAAGCTTATGGGATAAAAAAATTGCCTGCTGCCCCCAGACATGACCAAGACATACCAGATGCATCTCAGAAGAAAAGAGCTGGGAGGACTGTGGGGCTCAGGGGAAGGCCTGGTGGAGATGGGATTCCAACAGGGCTTTGAGGGGCACATAGGATTTGGCTGAAGGAGGGGGAAACTGTTGATATGAAATGTGTAAGGGGCTGTGGAATTTAGCAATTCATTGCAACAAATGTTTGCTGCTGAACCCCTACCTTATGCCACGTGAACAGGACAGACAGAGGTACTGTGAGGACCCAGAGGAGACATGACTCAGACCTCAAAAGGAAGTGATGATGCTTCGGAGGCCTGAGGATGAGTCAGGTCAAGCACTGTGGGGCACTGGAAGAGGAGGTGATACCAAGAGGGTTCCAGTGGAAGGACATCTGCAAAGGACAGAGGGGAAGGAGGGTTTGAGTTTCTCAAGTAAAGGCAAACGAGCTGTCTGAAGCAGAGGGTCCATGTAGAAGAGCAGAAGGATGAGCTCAGGGCCAAATGGGTCTCATGGGCTAAGTAAAGACTTTGTCCTTTTTCCTGGCCGGGCGCAGTGGCTTACACCTGTAATCCCAGCACTTTGGGAGGCCAAGGCGGGTAGATCACTTGAGGCCAGGAGTTCCAGACCAGCCTGGCCAACATGGTGAAATCCCCTCTCTACTAAAAATAGAAAAATTAGGGCCAGGCGCGGTGGCTCACGCCTGTAATCCAAGCACTTTGGAGGCCAAGGCAGGCAGATCACCTGAGGTCGGGAGTTCAAGACCAGCCTGACCAACATGGTAAAACCCCGTCTTAAAAAAAAAAAAAAAATTATATATATATATATATATATAAATTAGTTGGGCATGCTGGTGTGTGCCTGTAGTCTCAGCTACTCGGGAGGCTGAGGGAGGGGGAATCACTCAAACCTGGGAGGCAGAGGTTGCAGTGAGCCAAGATGGCGCCATTGCACTCTAGCTTGGGCTTTTGAGACTCCATTTCAGAAACAAAGAAAAAATAGGCTTCATCCTTTATCCTGAGGGCAGTGTATGTAGGAACACCAGATTTAGCAAATTAAAACACAGGTTGTCCTGTTAAATTTGGACTTCAGATGACCAACAAATAATTTTTGTAGTACATATATGCAATGTCTGGGACATTCTTACACTAAAGTATTACCCATTGGTTATCTGAAATTCAGTTTTTGTTCTTTTTTTAAGACAAGGTCATGCTGTGTGGTCCAGTCTGGCCTCAAACTCCTGGCCTGAAATGATCTTCCTGCCTCAGCCTGCTGAGTAGCTGGGTCTACAAGTGTGTGCCACCATACCCAGCTTGAAATTCAAGTTTTAACTGAGCCTCCTGTATTTTCTCTGGAGACTTTAGGCATGGGATCATGGAAAGCTTTCAAGCAGGGAAAGGCCAAGGTCAGATTTACATTTTTCAGAAGCTCCCAGGATTCCTGGGAAAATAGACTGGAGGGGAGACCAGGAAGGGGCGGGGGATGAGGTTCCTCCTATTGCCCAGGCCAAAGAAGTGCAAGTCACCACCAGGAGTGGGGGCATTGCATCATGTCTTCCAACACATTTGTCTCCCCCCACTGGCCTTGGATAAACCCCAGGTGATGAAACCCCAGAGAGCTGCAGGCCAGTCAGACCCCAGCTCTGCCGTGTGAGCCTCTGGCATGGTTTACTCCCTCTCAGATGCTTATCTGCCAAACAAAGGGGTCAGATGAGCAGAGAGACTGTCCACGAGGGCCCTTCTGCGTCTGCCATCCTGGGGCTCTCTGCCCATCCTTTCTCTGACACCGCTCCTGGTACAGGCCCACCAGGGTGAAAATTCCAAGCCTGAGATGCTTGGCTCCCAGGTCATCCTTCCTGTGCCTCTCTGTTCCTTCTTCCTTCCTGCCATCACTCTGCCCGATGAATGCTTGAAGGGGCCCCGTGTCTCCTCTCTCCAACCTCAGGTCCCAGGCCTGGTTTGGGAAGAGGGTCTCAGCCTGTGTTGATACCCTGCGATGTGTTAAGCTAGGTCATGTGCATCACTCATTTCACTGAACCCTTGCAGCAGCGCTACAAGGAAACCATCATCCTCATTTCACAGGATAAGGGAGACTGAGGCTCAGCGGTCCTTGCTGACCCAGTCACACAGTGGTGCAGGGGGAAAACCTGGAGTGGAGTCCAGTTCTGGCTGGTGCCAGTGCTCTGCCCTCCCACTGTCTCCATGAAATGTACTCTGGAGCCCCTAATCCCCCATTTATTTAGTGCTCGGGCTCACTCAGCAATCTTCTTGTCCCACTGCGGGCATGTGCTGCCCTGGCTCTTTCTGAGTTAAGCCAGGGACTGAAATGGATCGGCAGAATGCTCATCTGTTGGGGGCTTTATGGTTTGTGAAGCCCTTTCCCATCTGTGCCCTCCCCCACAACCCCATGGAGACTCTGCACGGCCCCTCCAGCTCTTGGAGACTGCAGCTTTGCCGCAGTGAAGGCCACATTAAATATTAACAGGGCAGCTCCTGGCCCCGCTGTGACGTCAATTATGGGGCCACTTGGTGAGGGCTGCAGATGCCTTTCCAAGGTGAAGCAGTGACCGGAATTCAGCTGGCTCAAATGGCGTCCCAGGAGGCTGGCTGTCAGGACTCGGAGAAGATGCTGCTATATGTAAGGCGTGGCAGAAATCCAAAAGCTTTCCTCTGATCTCCGTGGCTCCTTTGGGGCCTGGTGGCATCCTGAGGCTGGCGAGATGTATTCAATCATTTGGCAGATATTTATTGAGCACCTGCTGTATGCCAAGCACAGTTTGAGGCTCTGGGGAGACAGCTGTGAACATAATGAGGTCTTTGCATAGTGGTGCTCCCTGTGTGGTTGAGGAAAGGGAGAAACCCAGCTCTGTAGGCTAGGGCAGGTGCCCACCCCAGCCTAAGGCCAAAGGATCCTTCCAAAAGAAGTCAGGGTGATGCTGAAACCTGAAGAAGGAGTCCAAGTAGGGAAAGAGGAGGGGCGAGTATTTCAGGCATAGAGAATAGGTTTCAAGCTCGGATCCTGATTCCACCTGTTCCTAGCCATTTATTTACAAATTAGGTTCCTACCATGCAGGGTTGTTGTGAGGACTAAATGAAGCCATTGCTAGCAACAGCACAGGGCTGGATGCATAGTGAGGTGTACGGTGAGAGCTCAGGGGGAGCTGCTGTGAAAACAGCTCTGGGCCACGCACAGTGGCTCACACCTGTAATCCTAGCACTTTGGGAGGCCGAGGTGAGAGGATTGCTTATATCCAGAAGTTAAATACCAGCCAGGACAACATAATGAGACCCCATCTCTACAAAAAATAGAAAATTAGCCAGGCGTGGTGGTGCACACCTGTAGTCAGTCCCAGCTACTCGGCAGGCTGAAGTGGGAGGATCACTTGAGTCCAGGAGGTCGAGGCTGCAGTGAGCCAGCATTGTGCCACTGCACTCAGCCTGGGTGACACAGTAAGACCCCATCAAAAGACAGAAAGGAAAGGAAAGAAAGAAAGGAAAAGGAAGGCAGGAAGGAAGAAAAAAATAGTCTGTGCCTTTATATGCGTCCTTTGCACTGCTAGAACTTCTTGGCCCATTTGGTAAGCAGAGAAACTACTGAGGCTTAGAGAGGTCAGAGAGGTGACCGACATACCCAGGGTTATATCGTGGATTAGACCCCAGGTTGCACATGTGATCCTAGGCTCTGGCTTGGGCTTTTTGCCATACTCCATCCACAGGCAACCCAAGTAATTATTTCAGCTCAGTGAGACATAGAATCCCACCAGTGATTCCCAGCATGAGTTCCTCGGCTGCATATCCAAGGGTAGTCTCAGCCTTCTTTGTGGTAAGGCCCCAGCTGTCTGATGATTAGCCCAGGGTTGGGCTTTGGGAGGCCTGGGCATAGATTTTATTTTGCTGCTAACCTGCTGTGTGACCGTGGGTGAGTTACTTTCCCTCTCTTGAGCCTCAGTTCCCACAGGGCCAGCTGAATGACCAGTTGTTATTGTCTGGGTCTCTGATCCTCCCAGTAGTGCTGTGGCAAAGGAACTACTTTGAATTCCATATTAAAGATGAGGAATCAGGCCAGGCGCAGTGGCTCACACCTGTAATCCCAGCACTTTGGGAGGCCGAGGCAGGCGGATCACTTGAGGTCAGGAGTTGGAGACTAGACTAGCCAACATGGTGAGACCACGTCTGTACAAAAAATACAAAAAGTAGCCGGGTGTGGTGGTATGTGCCTGTAATCCCAACTACTCAGGAGGCTGGGCAGGAGAATTGCTTGAACCTGGGAGGCGGAGTTTGCAGTGAGCCGAAATCACTCCAGCCTGGGCAACATTGAGAGACACTGTCTCAAAAAAGAAAGAAAGAAAAAAACATAAGGAACCAGCACTCTGAGATGGACAAAGTGGCATTCCATGCACGAGGCTACACAATTAGCAGGTGGGGGCCAGGATTTGGGAACAGCCCATCTGCTGGCAGAGCTGGCCAGCAGTTCATGAGGCTGTGCTGCCTCTTGGAGTAAGAAAGCCAAACTCAATTGTCTCCAAGATCTTTATTATGGGCCTGTGATTCTGTGAGTTCCCTGCTGCCCCAGGCCTTCAGGGCTCAATGACTTAATGCGGAAGGCATTTCAGGTTGGGCTGGTCCTCCAACTGTCCCCATTTAAAGTAGGTAACAGCCCCGTAGGCAGCACTCCCTCCCTCCCTCACTCGGAAAACCTCATTCCTCCTGAATGAAGAGGTCTAGTGAGAACAGCAACATGGCCATTTTATGAAGAGAAAACTGAAACTCAGAGAGGTGCAGCGGCTTGCCCGGGTTTCCCCAACTACTGTGGAAGAGCTAGGATTAGAGGCTGGATCTGGTAACTCCAGATCTTGTACTCTGAATAAATGCAAGCTGGCCAAATTCAACAAGACAGCCCTCCTCCACCTCTGAGCTCCCTCCCAGCTCCTGCAGTCTTGCCTGCCTTCCCCCTTGCTCCCTCACTTTTCTTGCCTTTCACTCAGCTGTCATTTAATGTTAGCTGTCAGCTGATTTCAGGTGTTCCCTTTGCTGGAATGGAGGGGGAGAGGACAAAAGACCTTGGCCACTCACAAAAGGAGTGCTGGTGGTGGGAGTTTTGTTATATGCAGAAGGTGTAACTGAATTCAATTCAGCATTAATGGAGTGGTGCCTGGATTCAGGACACTCAGCCAGGCATCCCAGGGGCTCAGATGGTGAATGAAACACAGGCCCCATCCTCCGGTGCTTACATTCTATTACAAAGGAAACGGCAATTTCCTAAGGAACTGGGAAGCAGATGGTGTAAGCAACAAAGAATATGAACCTTACAGTCAGAAAGACCTGGGTTCAAATCCTAATTCTTCATCTAATAGCAGCATGACTTTGGGTAAGAGGATGCCTCTCTGAGCTTTAATTTTGCCATCTCTTCAATGGGTCTAAGAGGAATAGCTCCCATGAGGGTTAAATGAGATCTTATACCACATTAAATGACATAACGTAGTACTTGATGCCCAGTAGCAAGCCAGTGACATTTCTACCAATGTCTCTCTAGGCAGATAGTGGATACCAGAGTCACAGCGGGAGTAGCTGGAAGGCGAGAGTACTTCTTGTTGGAGAAACTTGGAAGGCTCTTTAGAGAAAGTAAGATTTCAGTTGGGTATTAAAGGAATTTAAGAAGCAGAGAATGGGGTGGAGGGATGGGAAAGGACATTCTGGAAACTCAAGGGCAGAGTCTGGGAACCTGGTGGGCCTAGAGTGTCCAGGGAGTGACCTTGAGAAGATGTGCCAGGGGCAGGTTATGAAGGACCAGGTAGAGGAATTTATATCATTTTTTTTTTTTTTTTTGAGACTGAGTCTGTCTCTGTCACCCAGGCTGGAGTGTAGTGGTGCGATCTTGGCTCACTGCAACCTCTGCCTCCCAGATTTAAGCAATTCTCTGCCTCGGCCTCCCGAGTAGCTGGGACTACAGGCACGTGTTACCACGCCTGGCTAATTTTTGTGTTTTTAGTAGAGACGGGGTTTCACATTGGCCAGGCTGGTCTTGAACTCCTGACCTTGTGATCCACCCACTTCAGCCTCCCAAAGTGCTGGGATTACAGGTGTGAGCCACCGTGCCCCGCCGAGGAGTTTGTATCTTTAAGAGGGAATGGATCCTACCCACGACCCCAGGGCAGCTCAGTGCTGTCTCTGCAGAGGCCAGCCAGCCTCCTGCAGGAGTCAGCCTTATGTGGCTATGGTCCTCTCAGATCCCTTTGTCTCCTGAGTCAGGGCCAGCCTGCCACCATTATCTACAAGAAGACAGAAGGCTGTAACAATCTGCTTGCTTCCTGCTAACATACTGGGGAGAAAAAAATGTTTTTTAGCACAGTTGCCTGGCTAAGAACCATGGTGAAAATTCAGCGACCCTCTCCCTTGCTTCCCAGGGTACAATTTCAGCAGCAACTGATGCCAGTTATGCTCACAGCTCAGCAGCTAAAAGAATGTTCTCAGGCTCTCTGAAGGTCAGGGGTAGCGGTGGGAAGAATGGTGAAGATGGAGCAGAGCCGCTGCTCTCTGTGTTGTAGCTGGGCAAGACACTTAACCTCCCTGGGACTCAGTTTCCTCATCTGTAAAATGAAAACAATAATACTGACCTTGCCTTAACCAAGAGACAGTGTAGTAGCAAACTGCTGGCCCACGACCTGCTATGGAGTAGGAGTTCATTACATTCTTCACTCCAGGTCTTGGCATGGTCCAAATACTTGTCTTTTGAAGCAACTCTGTTGTGTTCTCTTGAGTTGTCATGCCATTGTCTGCTGGTCTTCTAATGGTGAAATACCCTAGACTTTCAGAGCTGGAAAGAAAAGGTACTTTGCCATTCATCATTGCAGCCTCCCATTTCACAGATAAGAGATCCAAGGCTTGGGGCGAAGGAACAGCCTTCTCCAGCTTTTCTGGACCATGCACAACAGCCCCTCCCACCCGAGCCCACCCCAGTGGGAACCACGTAAAAGCTTGAGGCAGTTATCCAGATGGTTCAAGCCAAAAGATCCAGAAAATTCTTGCTAAGAAACACAAGCTCCCAGACCATCTGCAGAACTGAAGCAAAAGCCTTTTTCACCCTCATTTTAACTGCAACTCCATAGGTGTCCGGCTTTGCCTTCTTCTCCCCCAGAGCTGAGCTCCTCTGAACAAGCTGGAGTGGGGTGGGTGCTGGGACTGGGGCTCTGTGCTCCACCAGCTCACAGAACCAGCTCACAGATTGCAGCTACCAGGACATTTTTGTACTTCTTAATGCCAAAAGCTGCCTTGGGTGCTGGTTTGCTTCCAAGGCAGGCTTTGAAAGAGGGGGTGGAAGGCTCTGGATGATCCTGAAATCTATGCACTCAGGATGTTCTTCATTAAGACACAGCAGGTGAAATGTGGTGTCAGCAAAAAATACTGGGGTCAAAGCAGATGGTACAAAGTGGGGGAAAGTGGGGAAGGCTTCAGATGACTGCAAGCATCTGACTTTTCTAGGCCTCAGTTTCCTCATCCATATATTGGGGATAAGAACCTCCTTCCAAGTGAGGATGTGGGGAGATAATATGAGAGTAAAGTGTTCACCCTCAAATCAGGCAGAGGGCAAGGGATTAAAAAACAAGAGCCGCTGTCAATGTTACTGCTGCTGGTTTTATTACCACTGGCAGGGTCAGTAAGGTCACCTTGGCTGCAGGTGGCCTACAGTGGGGGAAAAGCTAAAATCTAGGTGACATTATTAATAATTTGTGGACAGTGGCTGCTCCAGCTCAAGACGGTAACCATGCCAACATGCAAGCGCCATCTCTCCAGAACAATATCACATCTCCTTTGTAATATGTCCCTTGGTGTCCAGACTTCTCAGCATCTCAGAGTGAGTGTCCCAGAGTATCCAAGAGGGGAAAAAAACAAACAAAAAACAGGACGTGCCTTTTCTGGGTCACCTATTCACTGGGCTCTGGGGGAGGCTTCTTGCAATGCTTTAGAAATGCAGTCCCATGTGAGGAGCAGTCGTGACCACTGGCTCAGGGTGGGGTGCAAGAGAGGGATTCTTTTTTTTTGAGACAGAGTTTTACCATTGTGGCCCAGGCTGTAGTGCAATGGCACGATCTTAGCTCACTGCAACCTCTGCCTCTGGGATTCAAGCAATTCTCCTGCGTCAGCCACCAAGTAGCTGGGATTATAGGCGCCTGCCACCACGCCTGGCTAATTTTTATATTTTAAGTAGAGATGGTGTTTCACCATGTTAGCCAGGCTGGTCTCAAACTCCTGACCTCAGGTGATCCACCTGCCTTGCTTTCCCAAAGTGCTGGGATTACAGGCGTGAGCCACTGTGCTGGCTAATTTTTTGTATTTCTAATAGAAATGGGTTTTCACCATGTTGGTCAGGCTGGTCTCAAACTCCTGACCTCAGGTGATCTACCTCGTCCTCCCAAAGTACTGAAATTGCAGGCGTGAGTCAATGCACCTGGCCTTTTTTTTTTTTTGAGATGGAGTCTCACTCTGTTGCCCAGGCCAGAGTGCAATGGTGCTATCTCGGCTCACTGCAACCTCTGCCTTCCAGCTTCAAGCGATTCTCCTGCCTCAGCCTCCCGAGTAGCTGGGATTACAGGCACCTGCCACCACACCCTGCTAATTTTTTTTTTTTTTTTTTGAGACAGTCTCACTCTGTTGCCAGGTGCCAGGCGCCAGGCTGGAGTGCAGTGGCATGATCTCGGCTCACTGCAACCTCCGCCTCCTGGGTTTAAGCAATTCTCCTGCCTCAGCCTCCCGAGTAGCTGGGACTGCAGGCACGTGCCATCACACCCAGCTAATTTTTGTATTTTAGTAGAGACAGGGTTTCACTATGTTGGCCGGGATGGTCTCCATCTCTTGACCTAATGATCCACCCGCCTTGGCCTCCCAAAGTGCTGGGATTATAGGCGTGAGCCACCATGCCCAGCCAATTTTTGTATTTTTAGTAGAGATGGAGTTTCACCATGTTGGCCAGGCTGGTCTCGAACTCCTGACTGACCTCAAGTGATCTACTTACCTGGGATTACAGGCGTGAGCCATTACGCCCGGCCAGGAATTCTTATATATCTGTGATGGCTGCCATGTGCTGGCACTGTGCAGGCACATTACTCACATACACTCTTGTGAATCCCATGACAACCCTAAGAAATATAAGAAAGAGGCGTGGTTAGTCCCTTTTTGTTTGTTTTTAAGAGACAAGGTCTTGCTCTGTAGCTCAGACTGGATTGCTGTGGTGTAATCGTGGCTCACCACAGCCTTAAACTGGGCTCAAGTGATCCTCCCACCTCAGTCTCCCAAGTCACTGAGATTACAAGTGTGTATCACTATGCTGGCTAATTTTTCTTTTTTTCTTTCTTCTTTTTTTGATACAGAGTCTTGCTCTGTCACCCGGCTAATTTTTATAGTTTTAGTAGAGATAGGGTTTTGCTATGTTGAGCCACCATGCCCAGCCAATTTCTCTTTTTTTTTTTTTTTTTTTTTTTTTGAGATGGAGTCTCCCTCTTGTCCCTAGGCTAGAGTGCAGTGGTGTGATCTCGGCTCACTGCAACCTCTCCCTCCCAGGTTCAAGTGATTCTCCTGCCTCAGCCTCCTGAGTAGCTGGGATTATAGGCGCCTGCCACCATGTCAGCTAATTTTTATATTTTTAATAGAGGTGGTATTTCATCATGTTAGCCAGGCTGGTCTCAAACTCCTGCCTCACTCTCCCAAAGTGCTGGGATTACAGGCGTGAGCCACTGTGCTGGCCGCAATTTTTCTTTTCTTTTCCTTCTTTTTTTTTTTTTTGAGTTGGAGTCTCGCTCTGTCACCCAGGCTGGAGTGCAATGGCGCGATTTTGGCTCATTGCAACCTCTGCCTCCTAGGTTCAAGCGATTTTCCTGCCTCAGCCTCCTGAGTAGCTGGGATTACAGATGCCTGCCACCATATCCAGCTACTTTTTGTACTTTTAGTAGATATGGGGTTTCGCCATGTTGGTCAGGCTGGTCTTGAACTCCTGACGTTGTAATCTGCCTGCCTCAGCCTCCCAAAGTTCTGGGATTACAGGTGTGAGCCACAGCGCCTGGCCAATTTTTCTTTTTTAAAAATATTTTTTTTGTAGTCCCAACTACTTGGGTGGCTAAGGCAGGATAATTGCTTGAAGAACTTGGGAGGCAGAGATTGCAGTGAGCTAAGTTCGTGCCACTGCACTCCAACCTGGGTGACAGAGAGATACTCCGTCTCAAATACGTATTTTTTTTTGTAGAACCGGGGTCTTGCTACGTTGCCCAGGTTGGTTTTGAACTCTTGGCTTCATGTGATCCTTCCACCTCAGCCTCTCAAAGCTCTGGGATTGCAGGCATGAGCCATTGTGCTAGGCTATTAGTCCCTTTTTACAAGTGACTTGCCTGAGGGTACTCGGCTGGTGCACTGGCAGAGTAGGATTTGAACCCAAGACCAGAACCATGTGCTTTCTTGAATCACATCACATACATGTGTGCTCAGGAACCCAGGGGAGTTTTGCTCTGTTCCCCCGAGTGAGACCCTGCAGCAGGTGAAGACACAGACCTGGCTCCTGTGCTGGAGACCTGCTCTGAGCCCTGGGGGAAACACAGTGTGTTTGACATTAACCATTGGCCTCCCCTCACCTCGCTGAGGTGCTCTCTTTGAAGTTGTTCAAAGGCCTTATTTATTGATAGGCCTTAGAGCCCTGGAAGTAGGTGACCTGTCCCAGGTGGTGACCCTGGTTTTTACTGATGAGGCTCTGGGCAACTGTCTCCCAAGGGCAAAGAAGATGGGTGCTGCTAAGAGTGTGTAGGCCACACGGTGGGAGGCTTGTGTATGCTTTGTATAATCTGAGTGACCCCAACAGGGGGAATCACACTTTGAGCTCTTACCAGCTGACACTACGGGGCAGTGTGAGGCCCTCAGGCTTGGGCATCTGACGGACCTGAGTTTGAATCCTGGCTTTGCCTATTCCCAGATGTGTGATTTTGTTCAAGGCATGTAACATCTCTGTGTCAGTTTCCTTATCTGTAAAATGGGAAAGGAGGCCTGGCGCGGTGGCTCACGCCTGTAGTTCCAGCACTTGGGAGGCTGAGGCGGGTAGATAGGTTGAGCTCAGGAGTTAAAGACCTGCCTGGGGAACATGGTGAAACCCTGGCTCTATTAAACAAATTAGAAAATTGGCCGGGTGCAGTGGCTCATGCCTGTAATCCCAGCACATTGGGAGGACAAGGTGGGCAGATCACGAAGTCAGGAGTTCAAGACCAGCCTGACCAACATTGTGAAACCCTGTCTCTACTAAAAATACAAAAATTAGCCAGGTGTGGTGGCGCGCACCTGTAATCCCAGCTACTCAGGAGGCTGAGGCAGGAGAATGGCTTGAACCCAGGAGGCAGAGGTTGGAGTGAGCCGAGATCACCCCACTGCACTCCAGCCTGGGTGACAGAGCAAGATTCCATCTCAGGAAAAAAAAAATACACACACAAAAATTAGCTAGGTGTGGTGGCGCATGCCTGTAATACTAGCTACTCAGGAGGCTGAGGCAGGAGAATTGCTTGAACTTTGGAGGCGGAGATTGCAGTGAGCTGGTATTGTGCCACAGCACTGCAGTCTGGGTGACACAGTGAGATTCCATCTCTCAGAAAAAAATAAATTAAAATAAAAAAATAATTGAACAGATGAGGCACAAGAGTTTAAATAATTTTCTCTGAAAAAATTAGCTGAGCATGGCGGTGTGTGCCTTGTAGCCCCAGCTACTCAGGAGGGTGAGGCAGGAGGATTGCTTGAACCTGGGAGGTGGAGGTTGCAGTGAGCCAAGACAGCACCATTGCACTCCAGCCTGGGTGACAGAGCGAGATGCTATCTCAAAACAAAACAAAACAATATAAAACAAAAACAAAACAATGGGAAAGGAAATCGGACCAGCCTTAGAAGTGTATCTTGGGGAAAAAAACATGCCCAATTCTGCAAAGCATGTTGCCCGGTGCTGGGAACATGGTAGATGGTTCCTCAGAGTGCATGAGGATGGGGTCACCAAGGATAGGGCAGCGTGTGAGGATGGCCCTGGACAGAGCCCTGAGGTACCCCAGCGCTTCGCGGTAGGCTAGAAGACAAGCCTACACAGCAAACAGAAGACCAACAGCTGCAGCAGCAGAAGGGAAGCTGGGAGAGCCGCTCAAGGAAGGGTGAGCAGTGGTGCCCAGTCCAGCCAGAAGGGCCAGGCAGGTGGGCACTATGAAGTGCTCTTGGCTTTGACAACAAAGAGGCCTCTGGTGGCCACGGTGGAGGAGTGGGGACAGGGCCAGAGCACACTGAGCTGAGGGGTGGGTAGGAGGTGAAGAAGAAGAGATGGGGAAGTTTGGTGAGAAGAAAAGCTTCATAGGAGAACCAGAGTGTCTTTTATGCATGTCAGAAAGCAATTATTTAGAATGTTCCAGGTCTATCTAATTTTCACTGTTTTGAAATCAATCTTAGTCCAACCTTATCAGAAAAGCCGGAGCGCTGTAAGCCCTCTAAGAGCTAGAGGGAACTGGGGAGGTCCCCCCCCCATCCAGGGCTGGCCCTCCTCCTACTTCTCACTGGGACCCCATCCTTATAGAGGGGAGGAGTGGATGATTCATTACTATCTAGCATGCTCTTTAAATATATTCACTAGGGGAAAGATCAGCCTGGTTTGTTAACCTCGATTCCATCAGTAAAGGTGACTCTTCAAAGCATGGCGAAGGCTGGGATGTGGGCCTCCTCACAGGCCCACATTCAAATCCTGTTTCATGGGCCCGCAAAAATGTGATCGTTTTAGCATCACAGCAGGAAGAGGAAGGCCTGGGAACGCAGAAGACCTCGTATGGAGGCCCCACCTCTGCTCACTCGCTGTGCAAATTAGGACCAGCCCCTCTTTCCCCTCAGACCTCAGTTTCCCTTTATTCAGGATAAGGGGTTGGACACGGGTGATTCTAAGGGTCCTGCCAGCTCTGACATTCCAGAACGTGGATTTCTATTCTAAAGTCCTTGAAACAGTTAAGTCCAATTCTCCAGATGGAAAACAAGTCCAGAAAAGGCCTAGTCTCCAGTTCCCTCCCTTCGAACACATCTTGCTCTCTAGAGCAAGATTCCAGGCCTGAAATATAGCTTCCCAATTACCTAAGTCTGGCATTTAAAACACTCTGTAGTCTTGTTTTACCCAACCTCACTTCCCATTGTTAGGCCTCTCTTCTCACCATCTCCCAGATCGCTGCCAAGCCTTTGCCCATGCTGTACCCCACGCCTTGATCTTTTTCCTGACTCTCTTCTCCTTCAAGAGCCAGCTTATCCCTGTGCACTGAGCATGCAGTAGATGCTCAATAAAATTCTCAGGGAGCCCAAGGCACCTTCTCCTGCCCTGCTCTTGGCATGCTGACATCAGTTGGGGCCTTGTTTTAATCATTATTTTCCTAGCTTGTCGGGCAGCCCAGACAAGGGCGTAGCACAAGGGACCCTCAGCATTCAGTGCCAGCCGGGATTGGGAGGGGCTCAGTGACCAGCCAGTTGGGCCACCCCAGCTCTTTGCCACAAGTCCAGCCTGAGTTTGAACTCAGATACTGGCCCCACCACTTACAGGCTGTGTAACCCTGAGCAAGTCACTAGCCTCGTTTTTCCTCAGGTTCCACATTTTAAATATGGGGAGACCAGCTGTGCCCACTGTGGGCTGGGTAGTGAGGATTAAAGAGAATGCTTGTATGGAACTAGCAGTGGGTTGGCTCCTAATGTGTCCTGAATATTTTGTCCCAGCCCCTCCTCTGGTGGAAAGCACAGCATACCCAGGGCCACGTCTCAGGATGGGTGCGATTGTGTGTGTCTATGCCTGTGTGGCGGGACTGTCCCCGAAGGTGAGACTCGATCCTGCCCGGAGCAGGGCAGACCCACGCGCAGGGTGTGGTCCGGTAGAACCCAAGACCAGGCAGAGCTCGCGGCGGGCGGGACGACGGGGGCGGAGGCAGGCCTGACCCGCCCCTTGGGGCACGCGGCCTCCAGACTTCTCCGCCGGCCGGTTTGCTTGCTTTTGGAGCCCTTCTCAAGCCAGTTCTCTAACGTGGATGGAGTGGCGCGTTTCAAGGTGGGGCTACGACAATGCACTCCCCGTGCAGCCGCCATCACTGCGCCCCCCTCCTCCGGCTCTGCAAGTCTCCAGCCCGGCTTTCCCCTCTCCACCTCCATCTCTGCGGCGGTAAAATGCAGCACTCGCAGAGCGCCTGCGCGGCTTTCGGGCGGGGCGGCGGCGGTGGCTATTTATAGTAGGTGACGTCACCTTGAAATAGACCGTTAGGGCCGGCCCGCCCTTCCCCCCTCCCACTCCCGCCGCTCTCCGCCGCCCGGCCTGGCCGCTCTCACTGCGCAGGCGTTGTGTCGTCCTCCCATCCCCCCAGCGCGGCCGTCTCTCCTCCTTCGGCAGCGTCCGCGGCGCGAGCCACAGCGCGCGGGGCTAGCCAGCGAGAGGGCGCGAGCCGCGGCGCTTCGTGCAGCCTGCAGCCTCCGGCCGGCCGACGAGCTAGTGCGCGTGCGCGGCGGCGGCCTCCGCGGCGACCGGAGAGCGGACGGACCGGCGGGCGAGTGAGCGAGCCAGTAGTGTGAGGCGCGAGGCGAGGCCGAGCCGCGAGCGACATGGGGGACCGGGAGCAGCTGCTGCAGCGGGCGCGGCTGGCCGAGCAGGCAGAGCGCTACGACGACATGGCCTCCGCCATGAAGGCGGTGAGCGCGCCGGGAGCGCGGGCGGCAAGCACAGGGGCCTGGCGTTAGGGAGGGACGAGGATGGCTGCGGGCGGTGTTCTCCTGGCCTTGGGCGACCCGGCGACCCGGCTGGGCGTGGCCACCCGCAGCCCGCGCTTCCCGCTCCCGCTGGGCTCCCCCGCCACTTCCTGAGGCTGGGCCCGGGGTGGGGGATCCGGGGAGGGAGCAGCTGGGGATCGCGGAGGCAGCTCCGCGGGGGCGGGCGGGCGGGGGGTCGCCGCATCTTAGTTGGGAGCCCGGGCGGAAGCAGGAGGTGCACGAGGGGACGCGAAGGAGCCGCATTCCTGCTTCTAAACGGTTTCACCGGACCCGGGGTTTCCCCCTTCTCGCCTTCCTCCGTTCCCCAGCTTGGAAATAGAGAATCACCTAGTGAGTGGCGCCCTGTCTCAGCTGGTTTTCTCTGCCACGACCTGAAGTCTGGTCCGAATTGTTCCGGTTCCACCGTCCCACCGTCCCACGCCTGGGGTCTGGCTTTGTGTGCGAAGACCCCGTTCCTGCAGTCTAGGCGTGGACGAGGGCGGCGGGAGAGAGGGCGGAGGGTGTGGGGCCCCACTCCGCAGCCCCAGGTTTGCTGCTGCGCTGTCTGGAGATTAAAATGAGACCTGACTTCTAGGTGAGACGAACCCTGTGTGCCTTTGCATTCCCGAGACCCTCATAAATCGATTCTGCAGCATAAATCGATTCCAGTGAAGTCGTGCCCAGCCACACCCTAGCAAAATACCGTGTGTCACGCACCACCTGCATTTCTGAGTTCCGGTTACCATCTCACTCTGTCTTCATGTTTATTTTATATTTTCTCTAAGTGAATATTACTTCTCTCTGCGTCAAGGTCACACTGTGGTAGAATACAACTGCGGCCACCAACCTGCTATGTTCAGTATACAACCTCCTGAGACCTGGGAGGATCTCCTTGAACTCCGCCTTAGACCTACTATAGATTTAGAAATTCCGGGGTTGAGACTCAGACGTCTGCATTGTAACCAACTCTCACAGGCAGTGTTTAGCTGGCTTAAGTTTGAGAATTATTGCCCATGATTATAGCAAATGTATCCTTTCGCTGGCGTTTTGGAGAGGGGTCCGAAAAGACTGCAAATACAAAGGCTCCCCCGAAATCTTAGAATCATAGGATCTTGGAAAGCTCATTTGAAGGCTTTTGAGGTTAGTAACAGATGAAATAAGTAGTTAGGGCCAATATTTAGGATTGTTCGGGTGAGAAAGGTACTTGAAGAGTTGCCTTTCCTGTGGTGTCCTTGTTACACACATAACTGGGTGTGTGTGGAAACCAGCAACACCGTTGCTCGAATGTTGATTTGTTGGTGATCTTGACTTGAGCACTACTAGCATGCTGTTGTGGTTAAGCAGGAGGTTTTCATCTAACCCAGGGGACGGTCTAGGTCTGGAGGCTGAACCTTATGTAATTCAGGGGGTCCCTTAAAAGAAAATCTAAAATACAGTTTTGCATATTTTACAGAAATGGGACTCAACTGAATGCAAGCTGTCTCTGTCCACAGCAGGTCACACTTAAGCCCCTTCTCCCCAGTCACTGAGTGGTAGTGGGATTATGCAGGCTGAGGCCGCTCCACACATTTTCGTGAAATGCTTGCTCACCCTGTGAGTGAGATTGCAGTGTTAGGAGCCCTTTGGGAAATAGGGTGAAAAGAAAGGAGGGACAAGGTTTAAAGGAAGGGAAATGGAGGTTAAGGAAAAATGGTTGGAAGGTGCATTCTGGAGCAATCAGAAACCTGAGGCAACTTGAAATGGGGGAAAATGGCAAGAATGGAGAGATGTTACCAGAACGAAATCTAGTTTGAGCAAGGAAAAACTAGATTTGGCTTTCTAGTAGGGTTGTAAAATGCTTTCCTGCAGCCAGCTACTTGTGTCGATAGATTTTCTCTAGACGGTTAAGGGAGCCTTTTGTAAAACAAAGGAATTTATAATATCTGTATTTGAAATAATTAATGAGTTGGAAAAGCCACCCAGCACTGAAGAGTTAATCCAAGCCTTAATTCTCCCATCTCAGAATTACGATAAACCATTTCTCTCCCATCATCTAAATGGAATATATTGTGCTTGTAGATGTTTTCTTTAAAATAAAAAAATATATATTGAAAGGGACTAGCAGGGGTCAGTTTCCCTGCTGGTGCTTGTAGATTGAATTCTTGATGTTACTGGGATGACTCAGTCTCCATTTTATTAATCTCACTCACCTTAACTAAAGCTTTTGGAAAGGGTGTGAATTTCAGTAACCTTTCTTCAGGGCTGGGAAGGGCAGGTAAGTAGCCTGCTGTAGGGAAGATTGAGCAGGACACCTGTGTTGAGGGTATATTCTGATGCCACTATGCTGTGACCTTGAAACTTCCATCTTGGCTTTAGGTCTTTTGGAATACAAAACTAGTGATGTTACTGTTACTAAGTCCGTTTTGCTTTCAGTCTTCTTATTTTTTTTTTTCTTTCATAATTGAAATGCTCACCTAATAATACTGCTTTTCTGTAATGATTGATGTTTCTTATTCTACCAGCATCACCTGGAGGGCAGTGTTGGTAAGCTTGAAGAAAAATGGTGCATATTGGAAACAATGGTGTTGCCTCAGCCCTGTTGAGAACTTCACTTACCTGCTTCACCCCATAATTTGAAGAGGCAAGAAATGTTTCTGAAGTGAAGCATAGAAGAGTATCTTTAAGCTCTCTTTACCTCATACCTACTAGCTTGTGTAGAGTATAATAATGGGAAGAAAGACTGTGAAAGATTCTAGAACCCAAGTCCTTTCTAGGATAGGCTTTGAATGACCTTATGCAATTTGTAGTCGCTGTGGGTGAGTATAATACCATTTTATAACTGAAATAAACTTACAACGTGGGATTAAATGTTAGTGTGGAAGGCTAAGTGATTTAAGGAAAGAGGGGAATATAACCAGATAGGTTTCTAGTGAATATTCATAGGTGGACATAATTTCATCATGTCTTATTGTCCTAAGTCATCTAATTTATATTAAAGCATAGGTGGTAATTGTGAGGTTATCAAATGTAAAAATTATTGAGAGAGCTTTTTTTTTTTTTTTTGAGACGGAGTTTTGCTCTTGTTGCCCAGGCTGGAGTGCAGTGGCATGATCTCCGCTCACTGCAACCTCCGCTTCCCAGGTTAAAGCAATTGTCCTGCCTCAGCCTCCGGAGTAGCTGTGATTACAGGCATGCACCACCACGCTCAGCTAATTTTGTGTTTTCAGTAGAGATGGGGTTTCTCTATGTTGGTCAGACTGGTCTCAAACTCCTGACCTCAGGTGATCCACCCACCTCAGCCTCCCAAAGTGCCAGGATTACAGGCGTGAGCCACCATGCCCGGCCTTAGCATGTTGTTTTAACACCAATACAACAGTTGATGAAACACATTTGAAGTACTTGCAGAATACATATATAGAAATCTTAAGTGCAGGAAACAAAACTGCAGTTTAAGGAAACAGTCGGAGAGGAAGGGGCAAAAGGTTCTTGTTGCAACAGCTGTGAGATTCTGGGAAGTGGGGAAATGAGCAGGTGCTATGTAAAGTGCATAGCTGACTGCCCCAGGTGAGACGGATCAGTGTTGCAGAGAGGAGGAGAATTTTGAAGTGTACCAAAATTGTGATAAGTATGGTTTTTGTTTTTTGTTTATTTGTTTGTTTGTTTTTTAATTAAAGATGGTCTTGTTCTGTCACCCAGGCTGGAGTGCAGTCATGGCACGATCATAACTCACTGCAGCCTTGAACTCCTGGCCTCAAGTCATCCTTCCGAGCAGTTGGGACTACAGATGCATGCCACCATGCCCTGCTAATTTTTAAATTGCTTCTATAGACAGGATCTCTATATGGTGCCCAGGTTGGTCTCAAACTCGTGGCCTCAAGCAATCATCCTGTCTCAGCCTACCAAAGTGCTGGGATTATAGGAGTGAGCTACCACACCCAACCAGTATGACATCTGAAACTCACATTGATATTACAGTTTGAAATAAGTAAAGTCTCAGGAGCTGTGTTTCCCAGTAACTGGTCATTTAAAATGTAATCACCTTTGAGGAGGGAAGAAGGCCCTGGATGATGATTGTAATAGTTTGAATTTAAAAGGTCAGTGAGAAACTCCATCTCAGAAAAAAAAAGAAACCAAAAATGTATTGTCTTTGGTTGGGATTTTTTTGGGGTTGGTTTTTGGCATTTTGTATTAGTGGCAGACTGTAGTGTCACGCTTTTCCATAAATACGGTTTTGGAGAGGGTACCCCAAATGTGTTTTTTGTGTGTGTGTGTTACATTTAGCAAGTTTATTAGAACTTATTTTACTTATTAGGCACTTGGTAAACGATAGCTGTTAATTCTATGTGTACATTCTTGTTTAACAATTCTGGATAGGTAGTTACTAATTAATTCCCTTTTACAAACGAGACTTTCAGAGGTTGATTTTCTCATTGTCAAACAGCTAGTAAGTTGTGAATCCAAGATTCAAACTTGAATTCAGGGCTCTCATTTTAACCACTGTATAATAAAACCCCATGAGGCAAAGGGATAATATGTCTCGTATACATTCTGATATGTTAACCATTGTCAGCTTTGTTGACTCAAGTCCAAGAACTCATAAGCGGACTTACTAAACAAATAATTTTATCTATTGGGTGCAGGTCTTTTTTTTTTTTTTTCCAAGTATGATTAAGAACAATCTGCCATTTATGTGTTTTAGCTACAACAAGAAGCATAAGAGGGAACTCACGTATCTGGATTTTGCTTGTTCTGAAGGCTTGGAGGGTGGTTGTTTTTTTTTTTTTTTTTTTTTTTGCTTAACAAAGTATTAATTGATTTAAATTTCTCCTGTGAGTTAAGTGCAGGACTATGTTATATTTTATTTGGGGTATTTTAAGAAATTCTTTTGTATTCTTGGCACCAGTTGTTTCTCCATATTGCCTTTAGTGTATATTTTTTCTCCCCTGTATCCTTCAGTACGTTTTTATGCAGGCCCCAAAATTTCTGTCTAGGTTGCTAATAAGGTTCCTCCTAGTGTCCAAGTGGAGGCAACTTGTCTTCTGCCCCAGCATTTTGGTGCTCCTCCCACCCCTATTCCCACCACCACCCCCTACCCCTACTCCCTTCTGCGGTGGTGAGTGTTGGCACTTCCAGTGATCCGAACCTGGCACAGCTTCTGAAGCCTTCGATTCTGGTGCCTCTAGGGACAGTAGCATGCAGTAATGCCATTCAGATGGGGTTGTATTTAATCCTTGCCAGTCCCTATAAAAATGTTCAATTATGTAAAAAGCAAGACACATGTCTCTTGACTATACAAGGATAGCTGTTTTATTTGACTAAAATTTAGCTTAGAGTGCATGTTACTGACCTGAACTTGCCTGCTTTGAGCTTGAAGTTTAGCCTATTTGTGGCCTTACAGAATTGCAGCCTCATCCTGGTGAGGATAAGGTGCTCAGCCTGACCCTGGCTGGGGATGTTCTTGCACAGTGGCCTGTAGGAATTGGTCTGTTGATGGATGCCTTGCCAGCTTGGGGGATAGGCCAGGCAGGATCCTTACTTCCTAAGCATTAACTTGGGAAAGAACTCAGCAAGCTCTCATTCCTCTAGCTCACGTTTTTGTTTTTTTTTTTTGTGGGGGGGGAGACAGTCTTGCTCTGTCACCCAGGCTAGAGTGCAGTGGCACAAACTTGGCTCATTGCAACCTCCACCTACCGAGGTTCAAGTGATTGTCATGTCGTAGCCACCCAAGTAGCTGGGATTACAGGCGCATGCCACCATGTCTGGCTAATTTTTGTATTTTTAGGAGAGACAGGGTTTCTCTGTTGACTGGGTATACTCCTTGGCCTCAAGTGATCCACCTGCCTTGGCCTCCTAAAGTGATGGTATTACAGGTGTGAGCCATTGTATCCGGCCCCTCAAGTTCACTTTTACATACACACCCTTCTGCCAAAGAAGCTTAAAGGTTTTATGATGTGGTTATGTTTACTTAATCATGAGAATCACTTACTTTTCTTATATCAAAAGCAAGTTGGTTGATAGCATGTAGGTGTGGGTAACTATAAAGGATGAGCCCATAGCATGTGTGTAGCTGTGAAGGATATCAGCATATTCAAGTGAAATAACATTACCCCTAACTTAAGCAGCTATGGCCTGGCAGCTCAGGGGTGGCATTTTTGTTTGCTCTTTGTTACTTTTGATGTTGGATGTTTCCCAGATTAAGAACTTTAAATTTTCCTAAATAGTCCCTGTGCTATTTTTGGCAGTGGATCTATTTTTACTCACACACACATAGTTTATTGCCTTGTGAGTAGTGGGAGGAGGCCCTTAGAGATTTTTGGGTAAATGAACGGTGTCATAGGAAGATAAGTAAATAATCAGCAGGCCAGGTCATTTTTGACAGTTAGTAATGTTGGTGGATAGTCCTGGAGCAGAGATGTGAAGTGAGTGCCCTGGGCTGGGGAGTAGATGTAGCCAAAGGCTAATTGGTCAGGATGTCAGTAAAACTGGCTGACCAGGGAGTCCAGTGCTTAAAAGAAATGGAGAGGAGGGCCTTTGTGCATGGAAATAGCTCTTCCATCAGTTTAAGGTTGTCATTCAGAAAGGGTGTAAGTGGGATTACAGATGGTGGGGAAGGCAGGCAGGACATCTAGAAAGCAGAGAGGCTGTGAATAGAGGTGGCAAAACCCCTGGTTTGTAGTCAGGTGAAGACTCAGTGCCCAGTGTGGTTACACTGAGGGTAGGTGCCATATGGGGCAGAAGTGACTGTTGTAATCTTGGTGTTAGAGTGGAAAGAAGGCTGAAAACTATTGTCTAGGTCTGTCTCTGACATTCAGTGTCGTTTCTGCTTCAGGTTCCTAATTAGAAACAATTTGAAAACCTGTGATTGTAGAGATGCAATAAATCTCATCTCATTAGATGTTAAAGATGATCTGAGGTGGCATGGTTGGGACCTGGAGTACATCCATTATGCTGT
Organism: Ateles fusciceps; assembly: GCA_036589455.1. Classification (NCBI taxonomy): domain Eukaryota; kingdom Metazoa; phylum Chordata; class Mammalia; order Primates; family Atelidae; genus Ateles; species Ateles fusciceps. The sequence continues at coordinate 8,991,310 of JAZHEH010000882.1, read as the reverse complement.
GTTGCCTCCCAGTGTTTGCCTCTCTTAGTACAGTTTATAACTTAACTTTTCGTTAGTTCTCCTGGCTCCTGTATTTTGGTATTTGAAGTGTTGAGAACTGGTGCTAACTAAGCATCATCCATCAAGATTGGCTGTAAATCTTTTTGTTTTAATGGACCATCTGATTTTACATGGGTCTATAGTTTTCCAATCTGGGAAAAACTCAGTTTTCTTTAGTTATCTAATCAAGTAGCAAACCATCTTCATTTCTTAAGTTTCCTTTGTTAACTGAATTATGACCCAGGAATACTTAAAAAATATGGTATTTAAATGTATCCAGTTATTTCCTAGTTAGACTCTGGCTAGATTACTAGGAACAATATTTACTTGGTGAGATATGTTAGTTACCCTCAGCTGATCGTGATAATGCTGATAGTGATTCATTCAGACTGGCAGACAACCAGATGATTGTTACATAAACACTAATACTCCCAGTAAATGATATTTGTTGTGAAGGTGTCATCATAAATACTGCCCAGTATCCTTTTTTGGCAGTTTATTCCTGATGGAGAAAGAATATGCTTGCAGATACACCCCAAACTTCACATTACCTAGGATCAACTTCATTACACTTTGCCACACCTTTTATTGGTGCACAGGAAAAATGAAATCATGGAATGTTGGAGCTGAAGGAAGCTTGGAGATCATTTAGGCTAATCCTCCTTATTCTACCTTTGATGTCCAAAAAGGTTGTGATTTGTTTAAGGTCACATAGCTAGCTCAGACTAAACTCCAGATGTCTTGGGTTTAATAATTATACTGCCTTGCTGGGCGCGGTGGCTCATGCCTGTAATCCTAGCACTTTGGGAAGCCGAGGTGGGTGGATCACCTGAGGTCAGGAGTTCAAGACCAGTCTGGCCATCATGGGGAAACCCCATCTTAAAAAAAAAATAATAAAAAAATATACTGCCTTTTGTGTTATGCAAGCACACTATATTATATATATGTATTTCAGATATGCACTCACTTTAAATGATATACTCTGGGAAGGTACCTTAGTGTATCTTTGCCAGTTTAACAGAGGTAGCTTCATTAGTCACAGGAGGAAGTATATTGTGACTCCTTATGGATATTTGCATTTTCTTATTATTTTTTTGTTTTGTTTTTTGTTTTTTGCTAATCTTCTCTGTATCGTTCCAATTTTAGTATATGTGCTGCCGAAGCGAGCACGATATATTTGCATTTTAATGCCAAATGGCCTTATTTGGATTTAATTACTACAAGATCAAAGGAGCTCTCCAAATTCTGTTGTTGGCCTTGCACTTTGTTTTATTGAATATTACTCTAGAAGAGCAAATCATTCTAGAGGATTCAAGCATTCTTAACTTTGTCGGAATGTTTGGGATGGAATTTTGATTTAGAAGTGTTGCTCCCTTAAAAGACTAAGTAGTTATTCATCCTTTTGTAGTTCATAAGTGTGATGATTGGGTTTTGACATGCATGTGTGAGATGTGCCACCCTCAAACCTTGTTATAATGTAGGCCCATGACCCTCTGATGTGGGAAGAAAAAAAAGACTAAGTTATTAAATATTTACAAAGTATTTCCCATAAGAAAATGAATGTAAGTGTTTAAAGGCACCTACTGGAGAAGGAAACTAGTGGGGTTATAGGTGTTCAACTGGATTTAAGAGGAGCATGGATTTTAGATTCATGGTAGACAGGGGAGGATCACAGTGAGAGGTATGGAGACTACTAATGAATATGTGAGGATGAATAATGAGAACCTTAACTTGACCAGCGTGGAGGCAGCCCCCTGGGGAATGGTCAGGATAGCTGTTGGCCAAAGACCACACTGAAGAAGTGGGGTTTGGTTGATGGGTAGGCAAAGGAGAGGCTTAATCCTGTGTTAAGGGTTTATAGCAGAAGGATAGGGGTCCTGGGGACAGGGAAATGGAGGAATTAAGAGTGAGCTGGTATTTTTATTTTGTCTGGGGCTTAGGGGTAGGGAGGACTCAGATACTTGGCACAAGTTTTCTGATTTTTACATGTAATAATGATTACACTTGCTGCTTATGTTCTTGAACCACTAATTCCCCAAATAAACCATCATTGGTCAGGATTTCTGATTCTCCACTGCTCAGTCTTCTCAATCTGTTTTAAGTGTGTCTGTTTGTATATGCTGTTGATAACTTTCCACATTGAACTTGGCTTTTTCCCTCCATTGGAGGTTCTGTCCTTACCGATTTGCTGTAGGAAATACCTTTTTTTGTATTGTTTTGTGGTTTCCTAAGTGCTTTGCTTTCTTTTTTTTGTTGTTAAAATTAAAGACCTTTTGGATAAGCAGAGACTGATTTAAAAAATAATAATAAAATTAAAGACTTTTACCAGTAGGTCATATTAAGGAATCCCTCTACTTTATAGATGACACACCATCTTTTAAGTGCTTAATGTCCTGGTCAATTTAGCAAGTCAGTTTCTTTGCTTGGGCCAGACCAGGATTTTCTGATTCTGACTCTGTTAGTTTCCTAGTGGTTGCTGAACCTAGTATGACAAACTGAATAGCTTAAAATAATAAATTTATTCTCTTGTAGTTCTGGAGCCCAGAAGTTTGAAAGTGAGGTGCAGGCAGGCCACGCTCCCTCTGAAGCCTCTAGGGAAGAATCCTTCCTAGCCTCTCTCCCAGCTTCTGGAGGCTTCTGGCAACCCTTGGTGTTCCTTGGCTTGTAGAGCATCATTCCAATCTTTGCCTCTATTGTCACATGGCATTCTTTCTACGTGTGTGTTTGTGTGTCCAAATCTTACCATCCTTATAAGGACACCTGTAATTGCATTTAGGGCACACCCTAATACCCAGTATGACTTGATCTTAACTAATTACATTATCTGCAAAGACCCTGTTACCAAATAAGGTCATATTAGCAGGTACCTGGGGTCTTTTGGCGGAAACACAGTTCAGCCCATAGCAGAGTCTAATAATGCTCTTCCTTCTAACCGCATAGCTAGTTCACTTGTAGTTGGCATCATGGAGAACTAAAGGAAGTTAAAGCTTGTGAAATTTAACTCTTCCACTTACAATAATTGATACTTCCATCCTTGAGGGGGAGTTTCCTGTGAGGTAGGTCAGTACAACTTGCTGCTGAGTAGCTGTGCTTCCTTTCACCAGGGTCTGGGGGCACTTGCGTTTCACTAATGAATTATTCTTCATTTTGGTTTGGGAGAGGGCTGGGAGTATCAATTAGGGTTCCATATGTAGCCACACAGGGCGGAGCTCTGGCCACTGGATCTGTGTGATGTTCGATCTGATCTGTGAAGCCCCACCATCTATTAATGTATATTTGAGGAGTAGTTCTTTCCAGAGCATAAAGCTCAAGTAGAGTCTGGAACACTTCTAGTCTGTCATCTTTGAACATTTGACAAAGGGATTGCACAGTCTTACTGTTCAGAGTATCTTTTTTTTTTTTGGAGACAGAGTCTTGCTCTGTTGCCAGGCTGTAGTGCAGTGGCGTGATCTCGGCTCACTGTAACCTCCATCTCCCGGGTTCAAGCGTTTCGCCTGCCTCAGACTCCCGAGTAGCTGGGACTACAGGTGCATGCCACCACCCCCTGCTAATTTTTGTATTTTTAGTAGAGATGAGGTTTTACCATGTTGGCCAGGATGGCCAGGATCGATCTCTTGACCTCATGATCTGCCTGCCTTGGCCTCCCAAAGTGCTGGGATTACAGGCATGAGCCACCGTGCCTAGCTTGTTCAGAGTATCTTTTGCAGAATAGCGGAAGCTCAAGGTTTTCTTCTTCACCATTGTGTACTGCTGCTGCACAACCTTTTCATAATTATCCTTAGTCCCATTCCTCTACCAAGGTGAAAGCAACGTCTTATAAAACCTGAATTATGTATTTCTCAAGCCTCTGTGATTTTGTTTTGGGTTCCAAGTATTTATCTCTTCTGTTAGATTACAGTCTTTCTTCACATAGGATTCATGTCTATATTGGTTTTGTCCATGGGTGGTTTTTATTCTCCAGAGTGACTGACTTGTTCATAATCTTGTTCTTGAGAAGGATTATTGATTATGTTGAAGGGAAGGCTTCTTTCCAAGATTTTCAGACTTTACTCTCAATGTTTATCTTTTTGGGGTTTTGTAGGTGACAGAGCTGAATGAACCTCTCTCCAATGAAGATCGAAATCTCCTCTCTGTGGCTTACAAGAATGTAGTTGGTGCCAGGCGATCTTCCTGGAGGGTCATTAGCAGCATTGAGCAGAAAACCATGGCTGATGGAAACGAAAAGAAATTGGAGAAAGTTAAAGCTTACCGGGAGAAGATTGAGAAGGAGCTGGAGACAGTTTGCAATGATGTTCTGTCTCTGCTTGACAAGTTCCTGATCAAGAACTGCAATGATTTCCAGTATGAGAGCAAGGTGTTTTACCTGAAAATGAAAGGTGATTACTACCGCTACTTAGCAGAGGTCGCTTCTGGGGAGAAGAAAAACAGTGTGGTCGAAGCTTCTGAAGCTGCCTACAAGGAAGCCTTTGAAATCAGCAAAGAGCAGATGCAGCCCACGCACCCCATTCGGCTGGGCTTGGCCCTCAACTTCTCTGTATTCTACTACGAGATCCAGAATGCACCCGAGCAAGCCTGCCTCTTAGCCAAACAAGCCTTCGATGATGCCATAGCTGAGCTGGACACACTAAATGAGGATTCCTATAAGGACTCCACGCTCATCATGCAGTTACTGCGAGACAACCTCACCCTCTGGACGAGCGACCAGCAGGATGAAGAAGCAGGAGAAGGCAACTGAAGATCCTTCAGGTCCCCTGGCCCTTCCTTCACCCACCACCCCCATCATCACTGATTCTTCCTTGCCACAATCACTAAATATCTAGTGCTAAACCTATCTGTATTGGCAGCACAGCTACTCAGATCTGCACCCCTGTCTCTTGGGAAGCAGTTTCAGATAAATCATGGGCATTGCTGGACTGATGGTTGCTTTGAGCCCACAGGAGCTCCCTTTTTTAATTGTGCAGAGAAGTGTATTCTGATGAGGCTTTTCACTATGCCTGTTGATCTATGGGAAATCCAGGCGAAAGTAATGGGGGGAGATTAGAAAGAATTAGCCAACACAGGCTACAGTTGATATTTAAAAGATCCATTTAAAACAAGCTGATAGTGTTTCGTTAAGCAGTACATCTTGTGCATGCAAAAATGAATTCACCCCTCCCACCTCTTTCTTCAACTAATGGAAAACTGTTAAGGGAAGCTGATACAGAGAGACAACTTGCTCCTTTCCATCAGCTTTATAATAAACTGTTTAACGTGAGGTTTCAGTAGCGCCTTGTTTTTGCCTCTTTAAATTATGACGTGCACAAACCTTCTTTTCAATGCAGTGCATCTAAAAGTTTTGATACTTGTAACTTTTTTTTTTTTGATTGCAATTGTTTAAGAATCATGGATTTATTTTTTGTAACTCTTTGGCTATTGTCCTTGTGTATCCTGACAGCGCCATGTGTGTCAGCCCGTGTCAATCAAGATGGGTGATTATGAAATGCCAGACTTCTAAAATAAATGTTTTGGAATTCAGTGGGTAAATAAATGCTGCTTTGGGGATATTGTCTCTATGTATGGTCTTGATTTTTCCCCTCTCAAGGAATTGCCTAGCCAGTCACAAATTGTGGTCGTGGTTTTTTTTTTTTTTTTAAAAGACAGGGTTTCACCATGTTGGCCAGGCTGGTCTTGAACTCCTGACCTCAGGTAATCCACCTGCCTTGACCTCCCAGAGTGCTGGGATTACAGGCGTGAGCCACTGCACCTGGGCTAAATTTTTTTTTTGAGACGGTGTCTTGCTTTGTTTTCCAGGCTGGAGTGCAGTGGCGCGGTCTTGGCTCTCTGCAACCTCTGCCTCCCGGGTTCAAGTGATTCTCCTGTGTCAGCCTCCTGAGTAGCTGGGATTACAGGCTTGAGCCACCGTGCCCGGCCTAATTTTTATATTTTTAGCAGAGATGGGGTTTTGCATGTTTGGCAGGCTGGTCTCAAACTGTTGACCTCGTGATCCGCCCACATTGGCCTCCCAAAGTGCTGAGATTACAGGCGTGAGCCACCGCATCCAGCCTTAAACACTTTGACTAAAGTTTGACATTAGACTGATGAAAAGGGTCATGACACAATCTCTGTTCTTGAATTTATATTGTGGAGCACATGCAAGTTTAACTTATTTTCTCATTCTGAAGTAGAGTCGCACACCCCCTATGTGCCAATGAATACTGCTCAGGAAGCATGTTTCAGGTTGACCTAATTTTAAGATAAAACGGTTATTGAGTTGCACTTCAGTTACTAGGTCAGGTATTTGAAAGTTAAGCTTTATATGGCTAAGACACTTAGTTTTGATAAGCATGTAGACAAAAATCGGGCCGTGGTGGCATGCACCTGTAGCCCCAGCTGCTTGGGAGGATGGATCCCGGGAGGTCGAGGCTACCGTGAGCTGTGATTGTGCCACTGTACTCCAGCCTGGGAAACAGCAAGACCCTGTCTCAAAAAAAAAAGTTGCTCTTAACGTTTTTTGTTTGAGATGTGGTCTCACTCTGTCTCCCAGGCTGGAGTGCAATGGCACGATCTTGACTCACTGCAACTTCCCACCTTCCGGATTCAAGTGATTCTCCTGCCTTAGCCTCCCCAGTAACTGGGATTACAGGCACCTGCCATCATGCCTGGCTAATTTTGGTATTTTGGTGGAGATGGGGTTTTACCATGTTGGCCAGGCTGGTCTTAAACTCCTGACCTCAGGTGATCTTCCCATCTCAAGCCTCCCCAAGTGCTGGGATTACAGGCATCAGCCTGTAATTTGCGACACTTAACATTTGAAATGTCCTTTGCAGTTGCTAAAGTATTCACATTTATATTTCATAGGTGTCTTCTGAAAGGTTGTCCCACTTTACAGATGAGGAAGCTGAAGTGCAAAGGTTGTGGATCTCTAGAATTTATACAGCTGGTAAGCTACAGAGGACAGCTTCCACCCAAGATTTATTCAGAATTTTAATGGCCCTCTTTATTGCGGGTGGGGGTCTGGGGAACCTTGGCAAGCCATACCACCTTTGAGGTTCAGGTCCCTCAGTTTTTAAGCGTAGGGTTTGGATTATATATTTTAATTTATTGGTGTGTAAGACACCTTTGGGAATGAGGTATGGGGAACATGGACGTGGCGTCATTAAGATTAGTCACATAGGCTGGGCCCAGTGGCTCACAACTGTAATCCCAGCACTTTGGGAGGCTGAGGTGGGTGTATCTCTTGAGGTTAGGAGTTCGAGACCAGTCTGACCAACATGGTGAAACCCCGTCTCTACTAGGAGAAAAATTAGCTGGGCGTGGTGGCACACCTCTGTAATCCCAGCTACTAGGGAAGTTGAGGCAGGAGAATCACCTGAACCCAGGAGGTGGAGGTTGCAGTGAGCCGAAATTGCCACTGCTCTCCAGCCTAGGCTACAGAGTGAGACTGTCTCAAAAAAAAAAAAAAAGAAGTTAGCCATATAAACGATAAATGACGCTGTTTGAGAGGACCTAAGAGGGAGCTATAAATTGCATGTGGCATGAGCCTGGAAGTCTTCACTGCTGCATGTTTGTTTTTTTTTCCCAATTCTACTTACATTTTAAAACTTGTCAAGATAACTTTCTCAGGTAGTTAAGAAGGGGTCATCTCAATGTTAACAGCACAAGAAATTAAAAGTCCAAAGAAATAGCTTTCCAGGTAATGACAAAATTAGTGACAGCATCTGGAGTATCATTCAGATCCCCCTGAATCCTTGTCCATGGTTCTCTTAACTGCCGTGGTCTTTGGGTTGAGACTAGAAAGAAAATGGATAGACACATCCCACCCTGAGGACACTCAGTGTTTTTAATGTTTTCACTTAGAATGGAAGAAATTACACTTGAAAAGGGATGCTTAAATTTATTGCTGCTATTGCTTCAGATTTCCAGTAGCTCCTCAAACTGCTCAAAAGTCCATTTCTTTCAGTTGGTGGAAGGGGTAGGATTCTTGATAATGAAGCTATTGTTGGGTAAATGCTTGGCCCTCTTGATCATTCGGGATCAGGGAGCTAGGATTCTTCTTGGCTCTGTAAGATTAAATAGGCTGTATGTGGGCCATCAGGCCCTCCATACCTTCCTCCCATACACCCTTAAGAGTCTGTCTGCCATCCAGAGACTGAAAGGGTCCTCATAGGAGATAAAACTATCAGGTAAGCACAAACACTATGATTCAGAGCTGGGTGTGACTTAACAGATCATCTTCATTTTAAAACCCAGTTATTAGACTGGCTGATAAAAATTGCCATCTCAAATACTGCATTCTGGGCACTTTAAGTGCATGGTCTCTAAATCTTTTTTTTTTTTTTTTTAAAGATGGGGTTTCACCATGTTGGTCAGGCTGGTCTTGAACTCCCGACCTCAGGTGATCCTCCCACCTTGGCCTCCGAAGTGCTTGGATTACAGGCGTGAGCCACCACGCCCGGCCTGGTCTCTAAATCTTTACAGCAGCCTTGGAAGTTAGGAATGTTAATATTTTTAACAGATTAAGAAACCAGGTATTAGGTGATAATAAGGTACATGGCTGGTAAGAGGCAAGGTTGAAATTGAAATGGGCTGTCTTTCTTTAAGGTTCTTTCCACTACACCATGGACATTTTGATCCCCAACTAAAGTGTAGCAGGAGCGGCCGAGAGAAACAGAACTCTCAAACAACTGAACTGGGAAAGGAGTAATTTATTTGGCCGGGAGCAAGGTGGCATAGTTGCCTAATAGCCAAGCTCGTCTAACAAAGGAAACCTCTGCCTTTATATAGGCTTACAACTCTAGATATTACATGTGAGAAAGGGTCTTGGGTTTACGGTTTTAGAAAGTACATGTGAGGGGGGTCGTGATGAAGTAAGCTTGGGGGATTTGAGCAAGATTGAATGGGAACAATAGAGGGCGTTTCTCCAGATTTCCCCCACCCTTAAAGTTGCCTGAGATCTTAAGTGTGTGGGGGGGGGGGGGGTTTTAATCTTTAATGTCCAGGTCACTGACCTCATGCCTGATGTGCCTCAACTTTTACTTCCTCTTTCTTTGAGACAGAGACAGGAAGAGGGGTTTCTTTCCTCAAAAGGAGTCTTAGAGGCCGGGTGTGGTGGCTCACGCCTATAATCCTAGCACTTTGGGAGGCTGAGGTGGGTGGATCACCTGATCACCTGAGGTCAGGAGTTCAAGACCAGCCTGGCCATCATGGTGAAACCCCATCTTAATAAAAAATAAGGAGTCCTAGAAACAACGGGCCTGGCGCGGTGGTTCACACCTGTAATCCCAGCACCTTGGGAGGCCGAGGTGGGAGTATTGCTTGAGTCCAGGAGTTTGAGACCAGCCTGGGTAACAGTAAAACTCCATCTCTACTAAAAGTACAAAAATTTAGTTGGCTGTGTTACATGTCTGTAGTCCCAGCTATTTGGGAAGCTGAGGTGGGAGGATTGCTTGGCCCTGGGAGGTTGAGGCTGAAGTGAGCCCTGATCGTACCACCGCACTCCAGCCTGGGTGACAGAGGGAGACCCTGTCTCAAAACAAGCACACAGGCCAGGCGCAGTGGCTCACGCTTGTAATCCCAGCATTTTGGGAGGCAGAGGTGGGAGGATCACGAGGTCAGGAGATCAAGACCATCCTGGCCAACATGGTGAAAACCGGTCTCTAGCAAAAGTAAACGATTAGTTGGGCATGGTGGTGTGTGCCTGTAATCCCAGCTACTTGGAGGCTGAGCCAGGAGAATCACTTGAACCTGGAAGGCAGAAGTTGCAGTAAGCTGAAATCGTGCCACTGCATTCCAGCCTTGATGACAGAGCAAGACTCCATCTCAACAAACAAACCTGAAGGAATCTATCGTCAAGTTCATTTCTCAAAGTGCTACTCCTGTGCCATTCTGTACCAGGAAGGGGAGGGGAAATTGTTAAAATGGGCGCTCTGAATGAAGAGACCCCCAAACAGGCTTTTTGTGAGCAACATGGCTGTTTATTCACCTGGGTGCAGGTGGGCTGAGGCTGAAAAGGGCATCTGTGGCGGGTGGTGGGATAGGAGTTTTTTTTTTTTTTTTGAGACGGAGTTTCACTCTTGTTGCCCAGGATGGAGTGCAATGGTGTGATCTCAGCTCATACAACCTTTGCCTCCCGGGTTCAAGTGATCCTCTTGCCTCAGCCTCCCGAGTAGCTGGGATTACAGGCATGTGCCACTATGCCTGGCTAATTTTTGTACTTTTAGTAGAGACTGGGTTTCTCCATGTTGGTCATGCTGGTCTTGGACTCCCGGCCTCAGGTGATCTGCCCATCTCGGCCTCCCAAAGTGCTGGGATTACAGGCGTGAGCCACCGTGCCCGGCCAGGAGTTGGTTTTATAGGTTTGGGGTGGGCAGTGGAAAGTTACAGAAGTTACAGTTGGCGGTTTTTTGCAAGTTGGGAGGGGGCTGTAGGTTTGCAAGCTGGGAGGAGCACATAGGGTGTGGAGTCATGAGGTTGGCCAAGCTTGGTTACAAAGTCCAAAGACCTTGTCAATTGAGGCCGGAATAAGAAACAATAGAGAATGTCTGAGAGTTAAGTAGGTGTCCCAGGGGTTGATCATTTCTTCCTCTTTCAGTGAACTTACAGCCATTTCAGGTTTTCTAATTCTGGAAGACCCTCCAGAGGTGTATGTGCGGTTCATGGTGCTTGCCATGCCCTTCATGGCATGGTCACACCTTACAGAAATAACAGTTGCTGACTGTCATTGTGGGCTAGTCACCCTGCTAAGTGAAGTTTTATATACGTTTTTGTTATTATTATTTTTGAGACAGTTTCAGTCTGTTGCCCAGGCTGGAGTGCAGTTTTACACTCTTGGCTCACTGCAACCTCCACCTTGTGGGTTCAGGCCATTCTCCTGCCTCAGCCTTCTGAGTAGCTGGGACTACAGGTGCACGCCACCACACCCGGGTAATTTTTGTATTTTTAGTAGAGACAGGGTTTCACCATGTTGGCCAGGCTGGTCTCAAACTCTTGACCTCAAGTGATCCTCCTGCCTCAGCCTCCCAAAGTGCTGGGATGGCAGGCATAAGCCATTATGCCTGGCCTACATTTTGAAGTTCAAGCTAATGATCTTGTGCATTAGGTCATAGCTCCAGTTTAGCAGCTCAAAGAAGAAAAGAGACTTTCTGTGGTCAAATAGCTGGGGAGTGGCAGAGCATGTCTTTGTGCAGGGCTTCAAGATCCCTTTCATGATGCCATGTTGTCTTCAGACGGGCTGAAAGCCTGGCATTCCAGGTCTTCCCTGATAAGACCTCTTTCTTCCTTGCCAGCCAGACTTTGCTCAATTACCCTCTTTACATTTGCCTTTTGAGCTGGATTGGTTTTTTTTGCTGCCCCATCCGCATCTCCAGGCAATCTGGACCTTAATGTGGTTCTTACTCCTAAACCTTCGAGCTCCTTCACTTCAAAAAGTGAGGAAGTGCAGTTACAGTATAACTCGAGGTAGATCAAAGTGCCACCAGTTGAAATCCCTCCAGCTGCACCTAGTTTGTTTAGCCTGCTCTCTTACCTTTGCTCAAGCCGTTACTCTCCAGTCTGGTTTTCTTCTCTTGCCCTGTGCAAATTCTATCTATGAAATCCTACCTTCTCATTCAACAAACACATTGAAGAGCTGCTGCTATGGGGTAGACACTGGGCAGGTGGCTGGAAAGACGTTAGTGAATTACACACACACAGACCTTGTCTTCAGGGGGCTAACACTCTAGCATTAGAGTGGGGGAGATACAAAAAAGTGGGGAAGATACAATAAAAAGATACAAAGTAACCGTGAAAATGTCACTCACATTCCTCTCCAGGCCTAGCACACAAACTCAGGGTAATGAGTTCATGAATAACTCATTGATTAGAGGCCAGAATTTTTAAAAAGAAATGACTGAAAGGAATCCTTTATTTCCCCCACCTAAACCTGAGAGTCATGCAGGCTTGGGTTTGGTTCTAACATCACCTGTCAACTGGTGGTGTGACCTTGAGCAAGTCCTGGCCTCTCAGCAGCCTCTGTAAAAATGAGGTTGTTGCATTTAGTGGTCTCTGGGGACCTTTCCATTTCTGAGATTTTGTGATTTGTATATTATTTTCAACTGCTCTGCGATGGTCCCTTCCTCTTCCTGGTTTTTTTCCTATATTCCTCCCCCTCCCCCTTTCCTTCCGCTCTTCACATTTGTCTTTTCTGTATCCGCCCTCAGCCCCCTTTCATTTCCTGGCCAACCCCCCAATTCCACCGAGATGGTTACCATGGGAATCATCTCCTGGAAGTGACATCACACATCTCCTAGGCAACCGTTTCCAGGGCAGTGACATCATCTGATCACCATGGCAACCATTGAGAACACTTCTGCAGTGAAATGGGCAGGCAGAATTTTTCTGTTTTTCTGGAGGTGGAGGGCAATGCAGGGAGAATATTAACAAAAAAAAATTTAAAAAAAAATTTTAAGAGTAAGAAGAAAAAGCTTTGAACTTTGTGCTTATTGGGGGCAAGTGGGAAACCAGTGTGGAACTGGGAAAGAGCAGAAGCTCAGGGCGAACTCCTTTTCCTTTCCAATTACTATGCTGATCATATGTCCAAACTGGGACATTTGAGAGTGAACAGGGCACCATTATGATTAGGTGGGAAAGACAAAGTGAACATGGCCTCCCAAGCAAACCAGGGCATGTGGCCCCCTGCCCATTATCAGGGCAGGTGCCTGAACTTCTTCGCTCGGCTATGGCTCATTCAACAAGCTTTGATTCAGCTCTTTCTGTGTATGACTACTGGGGATACCACAGCGAGCGAAACAGCCCAGACCCCTGTCCTAATGGAACTCACGGTCATGTGTGTGTGGTGGGGTGAGGGTGATCCTATAGTCACCCAAATGTACACCATGGTATGGACTGGGTGTGGTGCTCAAAAGGGAAGGCACTCGAGGGACATTTTTTTTTTTTTTTTTTTGACGGAGTCTCTCTCTGTCACCCAGGCTGTAGTGTAGTGGTGTGTTATCGGCTCACTGCAACCTCCACCTCCTGGGTTCAAGTGATTCTCCTGCTTCAGCCTCCCAAGTAGCTGGGATTACAGTCATAAGCCACCATGCTGAGCTAATTTTTGTATTTTTAGTAGAGACAAGGTTTTGCCATGTTGGCCAGGCTGGTCTCGAACCCTTGACCTCAAGTGGTTCGCCTGCCTTGGCCTCCCAAAGTGCTGGGATTACAGGCATGAGCCACCATGCCCAGCTGCTTAAGGGACATGTTTAACAAAAGGTACCTAAAGCTGCTTGGGCAGGAGGGTCCAGAAGTCCTCTGTGTTGAGGGGAGTTCATGAAGGGGCAGGGTAGAGTGGGGGAGAAGACCACTTTGGCAGAGGGGAACAGCATGTGCAAAGGGAGCATGGAAAGTATTAGGAGTGGAAAGGAGGCTGGCGGCCCAGTGGAAAGCAGGCTGGAGAGGAATTCGAGATGAAGGTGGTGTGGGCAGGGTGGCAGGGACCTTGAAAGCCTCCATCTTCTGAGCACTGGGAAGCCCTGTGGATGTGTTTTGAGCCATGGGAGACACAATTCTGTTTGCATTTAAAAAGTCTCAGCTAGGCATGGTGGCTCATACCTGTAATCCTAGCACTTTGGGAGGCTGAGGAGGGCGGATCACCTGAGGTCAGGAGTTCAAGACCAGCCTAACCAACATGAAGAAACCCCATCTCTTCTAACAATACAAAAATTAGCCAAATGTGGTGGTGCATGACTGTAATCTCAGCTACCCGGGAGGGTGAGGCAGGAGAATTGCTGGAACCTGGGAGGCAGAGACTGTAGTGAGCTGAGATGGTGCCACTGGACCCCATTTTGAGACTAAATCTCAAAAAAATAAAAATAAATAAATAAATCTTACCTGGCTGTTGTGTGGGACAGGTGGGAAAGCAGTTTGCTCCAGAGAGAGCTTGAGTGGCAGGGACCTATGTGGTGGCTGTGAGATTGAGGGACACAGTGGATGTATATTTGGGAGGTAGAGTTGACAGCATTTGCCGAAGGACTGAGTCTGGGGGTGAGGGCAAGGAAGGACTCCGGCCACTACCCAGGTTTCTGTTGTGAGCAGCATTCAGTGGGGTAGGGATGCTGCTTTTCTTTCATATGAGGCAGAGGTGCAGGGCTGGGCCTAAGGTTAGCAAGAGAGGTACCTAGGGCACAACATATTATTATTATTATTATTTTTATAAAGACGGGGTTTCACCATGTTGGTCAGGCTGGTCTTGAACTCCCGACCTCAGGTGATCCGCTGGCCTTGGCCTCCAAAGTGCTTGGATTACAGGCATGAGCCACCACGCCCGGCCAACATATTTTTTTAAATTTTAAGTTCTTATTTATTTTTATTTTCTTTCTTTTTTTTTTAAGAGACAGGGTTTCTCCATGTTGGTCAGGCTGGTCTCAAACTCCCGACCTCAGGTGATCCGCCCACCTCGGCCTCCCAAAGTGCTGGGATTACAGGTATGAGCCACCATGCCCAGGCAATTGTATTTATTTTTTAAGAGATAGGGTCTCACTCTGTTACCCAGTTTGGAGTGCAGTGGCATGATCATAACTCACTGCAGCCTGGAATGATCCTCTGACCTCAGTCCCCCAAGTGGCTAGGACTACAAGTGCACACCACCACAACTAGCTAATTTTTGTATTTTTGTGGAGATGGGGTCTTGCTATGTTGCCCAGGCTGGTCTCAAACTCCTAGGCTCAAGCAATCCTCCAACCTAGGCCTCCCAAAGTACTAGGATTACAGGTGGGAGCCACGGTGGGCCTAGGGAACAATACTTAAAGAGGCACACACTCTCAGGGGTGGTCTTAAAAGGCGTGCCTTTTTAAATGCTGCACCTTGGGAGAAGCAGGTTTTTGGGATTTTTTTTTTTTGAGAGGGATTGGGGGGTCATGTCTATTCAGCAGTAGTAATAACACTCTTATGTTAATAACATGAGGGCTTTCAGTTTTACCAACCCCCTAATAAAGGTGGAGAGAGCATTGTGTGCCAACTGTGTTACTGTCCCCCACAGGAGCTCTGTGAGGGGGCTCCCCACTGGCCCATCTTACAGATGAGGAAACCAAGGCTCTGATAGGTTCCAGAACTTCCTTTTCTTTTATTTATTTATTTATTTTTTAAAGATGGGGTTTTTAATATTGGTGAGGCTGGTTTTGAACTCCTGACCTCAGGTGATCCGCCCGCCTCAGCCTCCCAAAGAGCTGGGATTACAGGCGTGAGCCACTGCGCCTGGCTAGGTTCCAGAACTTCCTGAAGGCCCCATGGCTTGCAAGTGGTGGTACCAGGCCTCAAACTCAGGCTTGCAGACTCATGAGCCTATTCTTTTCCCACCACATGATGTTTCACCAGCCTCCCCAGTTTCCTGGTGAAAGGAAGATAACCCAAGAGCCCGTAAAGCCCCGGGTGCTTTCAGGTTGGCCAGCTTGCTGCTCACCACCATCAAGTGTGCAGAGGAGCAAACCAAGGGTCTAGGAAGTGATGAGAGCCCTCAGCTCAGCAGAGCTTCAACATGAGAGCCAGTTGCTGTCTTCTACAGGTGCGCTCCACCTGCCTTTAAGGTTCTGCCCACAGCAGATCTCCCCAGAAGTAGGAACAGGTGGAAGGCTAAGACCATGGCTCTGTGCCTCAGCTTCCTCCTCTGTAAAATGGGGATGTCAGTAATAATTTCTGCCCCATGGGTTTGTGGTGCAGCTATGTGAGAGGAGTAAAGGGCTTGATTCAGTGCTTCAACGTAGAATGAAATTAATGAACGTGACACACTGTTAGAATTAAGGCAGGGGGGCAAGAGGTGTAGGTTTGTGCATGACACATGAGCCTGTGGGGTAGAGGCAGGAGAGGCGGGGTACAGGGACATAGGGACCAGCTGGTTGCTGAGGGAGAAGCCTCCTCCTCACCAGCTGGTTCCCAGGGACAACATGCTTTGTAACTCTCGTTTCCAGACCTACACACCTGAGGCAGGGAGAAGAGGGGGGATTAGCAGGCACATCCCTGAAGCTGAGGTCTTGGCGGGGGCAGGA
This sequence comes from Ateles fusciceps, assembly GCA_036589455.1. Taxonomy (NCBI): domain Eukaryota; kingdom Metazoa; phylum Chordata; class Mammalia; order Primates; family Atelidae; genus Ateles; species Ateles fusciceps. The sequence continues at coordinate 8,975,279 of JAZHEH010000882.1, read as the reverse complement.
CTGGTGGAAGATGCCCTCTACCCCTAGCTACATCATAGCCCAGCCCTACCAATAAATAACCATGGTTTTGCTAGTACCTCCAAGTACTGGACCTCAAAAGTCACAAACTACTCAGAGCTTACAAAGGAGTGAATAGGCTGGGCACGGTGACTCACACCTGTAATCCCCGCATGTTGGGAGGCCGAAGCTGGTGGAATGCTTGAGTTCAGGAGTTCAAAACAGGGTAACATGGCAAAACCCCGTCTCCACAAAAGAGACAAAAGTTAGCCAGGCCTGGTAATTCCAGCTACTTGGGAGGCTGAGGTGGGAGGATCACTTGAGCCCAGGAGGTTAAGGCTGCAGTGTGCCAAGATTGTGTCACTGCAATTAGCCTGTGCAACAGAGTAAGACTGTCTCGAAAGAAAAAAAAGGAGTGAATAAACATAAAGATTAGGCCCTGTGACCCCCAACACACCCCTACCCCCCCCATACCCCTTCTTTTTTTTTTTTTTTTTTTTGAGCATGTTGCCCAGGCTGGAGTGTAGTGGTGCAATCTCACCTCACTGCAACCTCCACCTCCTGGGTTCAAGCGATTGATTCTTGTGCCTCAGTCTCCCAAGTAGCTGAAATTACAGGCACGTACCACCACACCTAATTTTTGTATTTTTAGTAGAGATGGAGTTTCACTGTCTCTACTAAAAAGTAGAGAGGCCAGGCTGGTCTCAAACTCCTGACCTCAAGTGATCCACCCGCCTCAGCCTCCCAAAGTGCTGGGATTACTGCACCCGGCCACGCTGCTTCCTTAATGTATTAGGGTTCAATCACAGAAACTGTACCAGTAAGGGGATACATATTAAGAGATTTGTTGCAAGGAGGTGATTTGTGTGATTGTGGGGCTGGGCTAGGCAAGACTGAAATCATAAGTGCAGACTGGAACTCTTGTCAAGGGCTGAAGCTGCTATCCATGGGCAGAATTTCTTCTTCAGGAAAACCTCAAGTCCTATTTTAAAGCCTTTCAACTGATTCTATCAAGCTGACCTAGATTATCTAGGATATCCTCCCTTTATGTAAAGTCAACTGATAATGGATGTTGTTTGCATCTAAAAAATAACTTCACCAAAATATCCAGTTTAGTGTTGGAATAACTGGGGTGTGTAGTCTAGCCAAGTTGACACAGTAAAAAATATATCACACTCAGCTGGGCATGGTGGCCCACTCCTGTAATCCTAGCACTTTAGGAGGCTGAGGTAGGAGGATTGCTTGAGGCCAGGAGTTTGAGATCAGCCTGGGCAATGTAGCAAGACCCCATCTCTGCAAAACATAAAAAAATATAAATTAGCTGGGCTTGATAGCTATGCCTATAGTCCCAGCTACTCAGGAGGCTGAGGTGGGAGAATCACTTGTGCCCAGTGGTTTGAGGCTGCAGTGAGCTATGATCATGCCACTGTACTCCAGCCTAAGTGACAAAGTGAGACCCTGTCTCAAAAAACAAGTAGGTCAGGTGGGTCTCTACTAATTAGCCAGGCGTGGTGGCACACACCTGAAATCCCAGCTACTCAGGAGGCTGAGGCTGGAGAATTGCTCGAACCTGGGAGGCAGAGGTTGCAGTGAGCCAAGATCACGTCACAGCACTCCAGCCTGGTGACACAGTGAGACTCCGTCTCAAAAAACAAAAACCAAACCAAACCAAACCAAACCAACCAACAGTAGAACATTGTTTTACCTATATTAGAGCACTTACTACATGCCCTGTGGTAAGTGATTTCCATGCAACATCTCAATTAATTTCAAAACATCCTGTGACACACATATCCTTCTTGTCCCTAATTTTACAGGTAAGGAAACGGCCTCAGAGAGGTGAGAAGCCCACAGTCGCGTGGTGTGGTGCACCTGTGTTCTGAACGACATGTCACTTGCTACGGCTTCTCCCTGTGAGCCTCTCTTTACTCTGCCTTGTCTCCTCGTCCTGGGGACAGAAGTCAGGGTTCAAGACCCTTCGGGACGTGAGGATGTTTCTGCCACTCCAGACCTTAGTTTTTTCCCCCTAAGTGGCTCTGAGTTTGCAAGGGAGGCAGCATTCTCGTACGACTTTCTCAGGCCTGTGCTGCCACCTAGGGGGCTCGAAGGTGCTAGCCACGCTCCAGACCGGCCACCTGGCAGGCAGGTGAGTTTGCAGGTGTGAAGAGTTAGCGGGATGCGGCGGATGCGGGGGAGGGAGCAAGTGAGGCTGAGGGCTATTTCTGGGCCTAGTTACAAATAATGCAAATATCATCGGCTCTTCACCTGCTCACTCAGGCCTCCCGGAATCCTTTAGCATTTCTGGGGATTAAGAGGGTGGTGGGGTTTTCACCCCTATCACGTCTGCTGCCGGCCTGGTGCCTAAAGGTCCGGCCGTCACCCGCCCCAGCGGGTCCCTGGAACCGTCGGGATGCCCCAGACTGCCAGGGGGTCTAAGGGGAAACTGGGAGTTTCTTTCACCCCATTAGGCCACCAGATAGGTCTGCAGCGCGACTTGGCTCTCGCCGGGACTTGCCCACTCGGACCGGAGAGGAGGAGGAGGCTCAGGGGGGAGAGCCAAGGAGACGGAGAAGAGCGGCGTCCCAGGAAAGGGGATGCGGGAGCTCCAGCCGACGCTGCACCCGTAGCCCCGCCCCACCAACTACCCCGCCCCTCCCCGCCCCTCCCTTCCAGACGCAGCCACGAGGTGGCGCCGTGGAGCCACGCAGGGGCTCGGACGATTTCCGAGGTAGCCGCGGCAGCCAGGCTCCAAGCGTTTGGTTGAGGCGGCGGTTAGTGGCGGAGAGACCACGCGGTGAGTTGGCTTGAGGCAGGCGGCAGGTGGAAACCGAGGCTGAGAGGCACGCCGTCGCCGCCATCCCGCAGCAACCCCCGTGCAGCCTCTCATCCTGTCAGCCCGGCTCACACGCCTCCTCCATCAGTCCCTCAGTCAGTCCTAGCGTTTTCTTCGTTCTCTCTCTTCCTCTCTCCCCTCCCTCCCCCTCCCCCTCTCCCCCCTTCCTCTCTCCTCCCTCCCCCCTCTCCTCCTTCCTCCTACCCCTCCCCCTTTGTCTCTCCCCTCCCCTCTCCCTCCCCCTCCCTCCCCCTCTCTCTCCCCTCTTTCTTCCCCCTCTCTTCCCCCTCTCCCCCCTCTTCCCCCCTCCCCCCCCTTCTCTCTCTCTCTCTTCCTTTTCCTTTCCTTTTTTTTGTGAGGGGTCTCCTCGCTCTGTTGCTCTGTCGCCCAGGCTCGAGTGCAGTGACGTGTCTTGGCTCTCTGGGCTCACTCAGCTTCGATGTCGTGGGCTCAAGGCTCAGGAGATCTTCCAGCCTCGGCCTCCCAAAGCGCGAGGATCACAGGCGGAGCCAACGCGCCTGCCCGCCCCGTTGAGGTTCCTGCCAGGTGGTCAGCTGGCCATTACAGTGCCCTTGTGTCCCTGCAAGCAGGGTACGTGGGGCTTGGGGAGGGAGGGAGCCTAGGCCTTGCTTTTTCTGTTTTTTATTTTTTATTATTTTTATTATTTTATTTTATTATTTTTTTGAGAGGGAGTCTTGCTGTGTTGCCCATGCTGGACTGCAGTGGCGCGATCTCGGCTCACTGCAACCTCCGCCTCACTGGTTCAAGTTCTCCTGCTTCAGCCTCCCGAGTAGCTGGGACTATAGGCGCCTGCCACAACGCCCGGCTAGTTTTTTTGTATTTTTAGTAGAGATGAGGTTTCACCATTTTAGCCGGGATGATCTCCATCTCCTGATCTTGTGATCCTCTCGCCTCAGCGTCCCAAAGTGCTGGGATTACAGGTGTGAGCCACTGCGCTGGCCTTTTTTTTGTTTTTCGGAGTCTTGTTCTGTCGTCCAGGCTGGAGTGCAGTCGTGCATTCTTGGCTCACTGCAACCTCCACCTCCTGAGTAGCTGGGATTACAAGCACTCACCACCATGTCCGGCTAATTTTTGCATTTTTAGTAGAAATGGGGTTTCAGTATGTTGGCCAGGCTGGTCTTGAACTCCTGGCTTCAAGAGTCCTCCCACCTCGGCCTCCCAAAGTGTTGAGATAACAGATGTGAGCCACCATGCCTGGTCGCTTTTTCTGTTTTTGGTCAGAGTTACTTGCCAAAGGGCCGTGGTTTTTCCTCTTAGGATCTCCCAGGCCCTTAGAGGGCAGAGAGGACAAGATGCTGACCTGCTGCTGAGGTGACGCTCAGCCAGCACAGCTGTTCCTGGAGCAGACGAGCAGCAGTGGAGGGGTCAGAGCCCTGGCTCTCAGCGGCTGTACTGTGAGCTGCTTTATGTTCAGCCCTTCCCTGCCTGAATTGGACCAGAGCGGCTGTGGGCTGGGCCTGATCTACTGACTGCCTCCTATGTCAGAGCTGGCAGCATGGGGGCCCAGATCCGGGACCTTCCAGGCGGTGCCAGGGCAGTGGGACCCGGCCCTGAGCTGGAGAGAGCATTCCTGGGCTGGTCATGGCAGTGCTTCTGCCTCACTGTATGTGCTTGTGCAGGTCACTTCACCCAGCCCTCGGTGTCACCATGCACAGCTCTCAGAAAGGGGAGACAGCCTGGGCATGGTGGCTCACACCCATAACTTCAGCATTTTGGAAGGTCAAGGTGGGAGGATCACTTGAGGTCAGGGGTTCAAGACCAGCCTGGGCAACTCAGTAAGACCCCATCTCTAAAAAAAGAAAAATTAGCTGGGCATGGGAGGCTGAGGTGAGAAGATGAGGCTTGAGCCCAGGAGGTGATCAAGCAGTGATTCTTGACTGCACTCACAGTGGTGCATTTGATTGCACTTCTGCCGTCCAGCCTGGTGACAGAGTGAAGAGACCTCTCTCAAACAAACAAAATCCCCCCCAAAACCAAAACCTGCCACCTCCTTCCCTGCCCTGCCCAGTACTGTGGGATTGGAAATATAACCATGGAAGTGAAAGCACAGGTGTGAAGAAGTTACAACCTGACCTCTGTTGTTTTCCTGATGCAGGGGAGTAAGAATGGAAGAAAGAAATGAGAAAAGGCAGGGGTGGCCTGAACTCCTGGGCTCCAGGCGACGCTGTGTCTGTTGCCTTCACCCACAGGAGCCTGGGGTTCTGGCCTTGGCTGTGTGACCCTGGACCTGTCCCTGCTCCTCTCTGGGCTTTCACAGCAGTGAAGAGCTCTGGTTCTTTGATCTCTAAGGCTTGAGACTTGAGTGGAAGGGGTTTCTTTTTTTTTTTTTTTGGAGATGAAGTCTTGCTCTGTCGCTTAGGCTGGAGTGCAGTAGCATGCTCTCAGCTCACTGCAACCTCTGCTTCCTGGGTTCTAGCGATTCTCCTGCTTCAGCCTCCTGAGTAACTGGGATTATAGGCAAGCACCACCACGCCCAGCTGATTTTTATATTTTTAGTGGAGATGGGATTTCACCATGTTGGCCAGGCTGGTCTCGAACTCCTGACCTTGTGATCCGCCCACCTAGGCCTCCCAAAGTCCTGGGATTACAAGTGTGAGCCACTGTACCCAGCCATGAGTAGAAGGGTTTCTAACAGAAATTTTGGGGCCATCCTGTTCAGAGTGCAAGAGCTAAGCTGTCTAGTACAATAGCTATGAACCAAGTGTTGCTGTTGAGCACTTGACATGTGACTTGTCTAATTTCAGGTGTGCCCAAGGACATTGTAGAACTCTGCCTAGCCACAGTGCAGGGATGGGGAACAGACTTTGTTGCTTTTTGGCTTGGTAAGTGGGAACGCTGAAGTCCCTGGCTATGTGCTCAGCACAGTGGGATTGGGATAGGTACTGGGGAGGGTGAGAGCTGGGTCAGAAACCTTCCCCTCAGTCCAACCTGGGCGGACTCCTGGGACCCTTGGTGGGAGGAGGGGTCATCAGAGAGGGGAGGGAGGGAGGAGAATTGGTGACACTCAGGTGTATACTCTGTGGACAACTATCTTCTCTCTTTCTGCCTCAGTTCTGCCTCTTTCTTTGAAGCTGGGGTCCCCCAGCTCACATCATGCCCAGGCAGCCTCATTGTTACAGTAAGGTGGGAGCTATAGCTCCTGGAAGTCAGAGGGGACCAGGGAAAGGCAGGTTTTTTGTAGAGACCTGGTAGGATACTCCCAGGAGATTTTTCTGGGCAGGGCTGGGAGGTCCCAAGAGGAGTTGGTTATTCATTCACAACCAGTATTTATTGGACACCCACCACATGCCAGGCTTTGTGCTAGGCAATGAGTGACAGGAGTGAACTGTACAGACATTGACCCTGTTTATGGAATACAGACTCTAGAAGTGGTGATAAGGGCAGTCGGCGAAGACAAGAAAGTAAACGAATTGGTTAAAATCACAATTGTGGTGTGTGCTATGAGGGTAGCAAGGAGGGTGCTAAGATAGAGAACAAAGCAGGACATTCTGGGCGGGCTCTCTCAGCAGGTGACACTTAGCCTACCTGAAAGAGGAGGAGCCAGCCATGGGATGGAGAGAGTGTCCCAGATAGAGGGAATAGCGTTCATCTACTCACTCACTCAGGCATGTGTTACTCTGTGCTGCATTCTGTTCTATTTGCTACGAAAACAGAGGTGAACTGGGCACAGTGGCTCACACCTGTAACACCAGCACTTTGGGAGGCTGAGGTGGGTGGATCATGGGCTCAGGAGTTCGAGACCAGCCTGACCAACATGGTGAAACCTCATCTCTACCAAAAATGCAAAAATTAGCTGGGCATGGTGGTGCACATCTGTAATCCCAGCTACTTGGGAGGCTGAGGCAGGAGAATTGCTTGAACTCAGGCGGCGGAGGTTGCAATTAGAGAGATTGCACTACTGCACTCAAGCCTGGGTGACAGAGTGAGTTTCTGTCTCAAAGAACAAACAAGCAAAAATACAAAACAGAGATGAACAATACAGGAGAAATGCTTTCTGTCATGGAGCTTATGTTCTACTAGAAGAAGACAGAAAGCAAATAACCAATTAGATAAATAGTATCAGGAAGTGATGATTGCTGTGGAGAAAATAAAAATATGATGGGCTAGCAAATGACTAAGGATGAAGGGACTATTGCCGGTAAGGTGGGGGAGGGAAGCCTACTCAGAGACCCGAATGATAAGAAGGACCCAGCCATGCTGTGGTCTGGAAGAAGGGCATTCCTGAGAGAGGGACCAGGGAATGGAAACAAGTTCAGCAGATTGGAGGGGTATGGCTGGTGGGAGAGTGATGGGCAGTGAAGTGCAGGGAGCAAGTTGTGGAGGGTGTGGCAAAGCTAGGCGAGGAGTTTGGATTTTATTAGAAGGCATCAGGAAGCTGGTGGAGGGATGTGTGTAGGGGAGTGGCACAATCCCTCTGGCTGCTCTGTGTGGATGTGGAGAGAGCAGGTGGGGAAGGCAGGATTGAAACTAGTTAGGAATCATTTTGTAGTCCAGACGATGGTGACCTGAACTAGGGCAATAGCAGTGGAGATGGACACAGGTGAACAGATATATCTATGGGCGGAATTGACAGGACTTTATGACCGTTTGAATGAAGGAAAAATGTGACTCCTTGGATTTTACTTCCAGCAACTGGATGGATTGCAGTGCCATTGACTGAGTTGGAGTGGGTTTTGGGAGATAAGTTTTGGGGAAGAAAATACAAATGCGGTTTCGATGACCTTACAGAGATTTCTATGACAGGAAAGTGGAGATGACAAGCAGGAAGCTGGCTCTCTGAGCCTGGAGCACAGGGAAGAGGATTGGTCTAGAGATAAATTTGGTTCAGGGCACGGGCAGCTCTGGTTAGGCCCACAGAGACAGTACTGTTCAAGGTACAAGCACTAAGCTGTCGGCACAAACGCTAGGCTCTCCAGCACAGTAACCACATGTGGCTGTTGGGCACTTGACACGTGGCTTGTCTGATTTCAGGTGTGCTGCAAGTACAAAGTGCACACTAGATTTTGAAGAGTTAGTATGGAAGAAAGAATGTACAATATCTCACTAATAATTTTTATATTGGGCCAGGCATGGTGGCTCAGGCCTGTAATCCCAGCACTTAGGGAGGCTGAGAGGGGGTGGATCACGAGATCAGGAGATCAAGACCACCCTGGCCAACATGGTGAAGCCCCGCCTCTACTAAAAAATACAAAAAAGTTAGCTGGGTGTGGTGGCGTGCACCTGTAATCCCAGCTACTTGGGAGCCTGAGGCAGGAGAATTGCTTGAACCCGGGAAGTGGAGGTTGCAGTGAGCCGAGATTGCGCCACTGCACTCCAGCCTGGCAGTAGAGCAAGACTCTGTCTCAAAAAAAAAAAAAAAAAATTTATACTGATTATACATTGAACTGCTATTAATTTGTATATACTGGGCTACATTGAATATATTAATAATAATAATTATTATTATTTTGTAGAGATGGGGCCTTACTATGTTGCCTAGGCTAGTTTTAAATTCTTGAGCCCAAGTGATCCTCCTGACTCGGCCTCCCAAAGTACTGGGATTACAGGTGTGGGCCACCGTGCCTGGTCATAAAATAAATGTATTATTAAAATTAATTTCACCTGTTCATTTTTACCTTTTCAAATGTGGCTACTAGAAAATTAAAATCACATTTTTTTGTTTTTGTTTTTGTTTTCCGACACAGTGTCTCACTCTGTTGCTCAGGCTGGAGTGCAGTGGTGCAACGTTGGCTCACTGCAGCCTCTGCCTCCTCGGTGCAAGCAATTCCCCTGCCACAACCTCCGAGTAGCTGAGATTACAGGTGCGTGCCATCACACCCAGCTAATTTTTGTATTTTTAGTAGAGATGGAAGTTTCACTATGCTGGCCAGGCTGGTCTTGAACTCCTGGCCTTAAGTGATCCACCTGCCTTGGCCTCCCAAAGTTCTGGGATGTATTTCTAATGTTCTATAGGGTAGGGATGGTGGGGTGTCATCGGGTGTGGCAGATCAGGACACCAGGGGCAGCAGTGGTTAGGAAATCGAGAGACATTTTGATGAAGGCAACCTACGGGAAACCCAGAGTAGGGGTTGGCCTAGCTCTCTCTGGCTTCCTTTCCTGACACCTTGTCAGAGCACAATCATGGCACATCCCCTTGGACTTCCCAACCCTGTGGCTATCTCAGTGTGAGTTGAGGAACAGACAGGAGGGGTCCCCATGAGATGGTAGTGTGAACCCCTGGAGAGGTTGCTGGTACTTCAAGTCCTGATCTCGTTCTCTTCCTTTAACCAACTGACATCACCGTGCTAGGGGAACATTTCTACCCCTTGGCCTGAGCAAGGTATGCCAACCAACAGCTGGGTAGTCAAGGCAACCAAGGCAATAAAGCTCACAGAGGTTAATTTATATGAAATAAATGTGGCTGTAACTGGTTTTCATCCATTATAATTCTAAACATCATGTTCAAATTGCCTGTAGTGTTTCTGGTTGGCAGGAAAACTGCCATTAAGGAAAAGGAGTAGTGGCATGATTGGGGGTAAGATTGAATCCACTTCAGTGGGTTTGGTGTGACTTTTGTTAGTGCCACTTTGTGCCAGATGCTGTGCTGGGTATGTTGGGTTGTTGACTGTGCAGTCCTCAAGGAATATATGTCTATGTGCTTTAATACAGGGAGAAATGTGTAGAGGGATAGAGGCCCGTGAGAGCTCCGAGGAAGAGCAATTAACGGTTGTACATGGGTGTATAAAACTTTGAACTCAGAGGGGGTCCCAGGTAGCATCAGAGCAAAGAGAAAGGATTTAGCCATGCAGTGGAGAGGCGGAGAGTGGGTTTTGCAGGCACCAGGACAGCAGGAAAGGACATGACTCAAGGAAGGACAGGGAGATTTGTTTGGCTGTGTGAAACAGGGTCCTAGGAAAACAAAGATGGGGGCAGATCTTGACAGGCATTGGTTTCCGGGTTATAGAGATCAGCCGACTTTATTATTTCATTTTATTTTCTCTCTTTCCATAACTCAGAGAAAGAGATTGGACTTTGGATTGTAGATACTTAAGAGCTTTTGAGGTGGGACTGAGCTGGGTAACACTGTGCTTAGAAAGAGGAAACCATACAGTGCTTCAGTTTTCGTGGAAATAAAATACAATATATATAAAAAAAGAAACAGTTTGTCTGGAGATTTTTGGTGCTCAGAGGGCAGGGTAGGAGAGGAAAATGGGCTTGTGTGTTGAAAGTAGGGAGGTAAAGAGCCCCTCTGGGTCCAGTGAGTTGGCAAATAAGGCAGAGTGGTAGAGCAGTTAAAGGTATTTATTTTGGGAATGGAAATACCTAGATTAGAACACTAATCCTATAATTAATTTAATTTAATTTAATTTTTTGAGATGGAGTCTCACTCTGTCCCCAGGCTGGAGTGCAGTGGTGCGATCTTGGCTCACTGCAACCTCTGCCTCCTGGGTTCAAGTGATTCTCCTGTCTCAGCCTCCTGAGTAGGTGGAACTACAGGCACCCACCACCACACCCCACTAGTTTTTGTATTTTTAGTAGAGATGGGGTTTCACCATGTTGGCCAGGATGGTCTTGATCTCTTGACCTCATGATCTTCCGCCTCGGCCTCCCAAAGTGCTGGGATTACAGGCGTGAGCCACAGCGCCCAGTCTAATTTTTTTCTGGTAATAGCTTTCTTGAGATGTAATTCACATGCCGTACAATTCATCCTTTGAAGTGTACAATTCAATTGTGTTTAGTGTGTTTATAATGATATAATTACTGCAATAATTTTACTTTTTAAAAATAGAGATACTCACATACCATAAACAGAGATACAATAAAACACACCATTTTAAAGTGTTCAATTCAGTGGTTTTTGGTATATTCATAAGGTTGTGCAACCATCACCACAATCTAATTCCAGACTATTTTCATCACCGCAGAAAGAAATCTTTACCCATTGGCAGTTGCTCCCCCATTCCCCTTCCTCCCAGTTCCTGAACACCACTGATTTACTTTCTGTTTCAGTGGATTTGCCTATTCTGGGCATTTTCTATAGATAGACTCATGTAATATGTAGCTTTTTGGTCTGGCTTCTTCCACTAAGTGTAATGTTTCCAAAGTACATCCATTATGTAGCATGTATCATTACTTCATTTCTTTTTATGGCTGAATAATATTCCATTCTATGGACAGACCACGTTTTGTTTATCCGTTCATCAGTTGATGGATATTTGGCTTGTTTCCGCTTTTTGGCTCTTAGGCTATTGTGAATAATGCTGCTGTGAACATTCTATACAGGTTTTTGTGTGGACATATGTTAAAATTTTTTTTAAAAAAATTATATATTTCATGGAGCTTTTATTCCTTGGACAGAACAAAAAAATATGTATTTCAAGAGACAGGACATTGTTGCTCAGGCTGGAGTGCAGTGACGTGATCATAGCTCACTGCAACCTCAAACTCCCAGGCTCACAGGATCCTCCTGCCTCAGCCTCCAGAGTAGCTGGGGCCACAGGCACGCACTACCCTGCCCCACTAATTACAATTTTTTTTTTTTTTTAAATAGAGGGAGTCTCGCTCTGTTGCCCATGCTGGAGTGCAGTGGCGTTATCTTACCTCACTGCAACCTCCACCTCCCAGATTCAAGCGATTCTCCTGCCTCAACCTCCCAAGTACCTGGGATTACAGGCACATGCCACCACGCCCAGCTAATTTTTGTATTTTTAGTAGAGACGGGGTTTCACCATGTTGGCCAGGCTGGTCTCAATCTCCTGACATCGTGATCTGCCTGCTTCGGCCTCCCAAAGTGCTGGGTTTACAGGGATGAGCCACAGCGCCCGGCCAAAAAAATATTTTTGAGACAGGTCTCACTCTCTCACCTGGGGTGTGTTACACTGATGTGACCGTGGCTCACTGGAGCCTCCTGGGCCCAAGTGATCCTCCCATCTTGGCCTTCTGACGCATCATCACACCTGACTAAATTTTGTAGTTTCGTCATTTTGCTCAGGCTGGTCTTGAACTCCTGAGCTCAAGTAATCCACCTGCCTTGGCCTCCCAAAGTGCTGGGATTACAGGTGTGAACCACTGTACCTGGCTCCTTAAATTTTTGTTTTTTCTTTTTTAAGAGATGGGGTCTTGCTATGCTTCTCAGACTTGCCTTAAACTCCTGGCCTCAAGTGATCTCTTGCCTTGGCCTCCCAAAGTGCTGAGATTATATGCATAAGCCACCATGCCCAGCTCCCATTTTTATGTTGGAATTATTTTTTTGTCTTTTTATATTTGAATTGTGGGAGTTACCCCCACTGCCAAGATGTAGTTTCACTCTGTCGCCCAGGCTGGAATGCAGTGGTACAATCTTGGCTCACTGCAACCTCCACCTCCTGGGTTTAAGCGATTCTTCTGCCCAGCCTCCCAGAGTGGCTGGGATTACAGGCACGCGCCACCATGCCCAGCTAATTTTTGTATTTTTGGTAGAGACGGGGTTTCACCATGTTGGTCAGGCTGGTCTTGAACTCCTGACCTCGTGATCTGCCCGCTTTGGCCTCCCAAAGTGCTGAGATTACAGGCGTGAGCCACCATGCCGGGCCGAATTCTGGGAGTTCTTAGTGTATCTATATACTAGACCCTTACCAGGTATGTGATTTGCAGATATTTTTGTTGTTCTGTGGGTTGTCTTTTGACTTTTTTCATAGTGTCCTCTGAAGCATAAAATTGAAAAAATTTTGGCCGGGCGCAGTGGCTCATGCCTGTAATCCCAGCACTTTGGGAGGCTGAGGCAGGTGGATCACCTGAGGTCAGGAGTTCGAGACCAGCCTCGCCAACATGGTGAAACCCCGTCTCTATGATAAAAAAAATAAAAATAAAAAAAAATAAAAGTTTCTGCCTGGAGCCCGGAAGGGTGATGTGGCTGCGGCACCAACGGCCTTGCTATGTCTGCCATTTTCAATTTTCAGAGTCTATTGACTGTAATCTTGCTGCTTATTTGTACCTGTGCTTATATTCAATCCTTGGCACCCAGCCTCCTGGACAGAAATAAAACTGGATTGTTGGGTATATTCTGGAAGTGTGCCCGAATTGGTGAACGGAAGAGTCCTTATGTTGCAGTATGCTGTATAGTGATGGCCTTCAGCATCCTCTTCATACAGTAGCTAGGGAAAATGCTAGAATATAATTGCCATCAGATTTCATTGTGAACAAGGACTTATTGCAGAAAATAATGAAAAGGATGGTTAACTCTTTTATCTCTGAACATTGAATGAGATACATTGGTAGATGCTCTTCTCTATTTTTATGTTATTGGACCAATGTTCTATATAAATAATTAAGATGTAACCATTTAATAGTCTGTAACAATCAAGCTCAGTACTGTGACTACAATATTACATTCTGCAAATGTCTTTCTTTTGTGTCAGATACCAAATTTTAGTGAGGTATCGCTAAGGCACATAGTAGAAAACAAAATTGGTTAATTACTCATGTTCCTTTCACTGTGATTTGGAAATGATTTAATCTTTATAGAATGAGACCCTTTTTTGGACTACCTTTTTTATTAAAATGGCTCAATTTGTGCTGATAAATTTAAAAAAATAGTAAAATAAAAAAAAAAGAAAAAATTTTGATGAAGTCCAGTTCATCTATTTTTTCTTTAGTTACTTGTACTTGAGGTGTCATAGCTAAGAAACCATGAAGGTTTACATCTGTGTTTTCTTCTAAGAGCTTAATGGTTTTAGCACTTACATTTAGGTTTTTGATACATTTTTAGTTAATTTTTGTGTATGGTATGGGTAGGGGTCTACTTTATTCTTTTATATGTGGATATTCATACCAGTACTATTTGTAGAAAATGCTATTCTTTCTCCATCGAATTTTCTTGGCACCTTTTTCTAAGATCAGTTGACCACCAATGTATCCCTGCCACTTTTTTTTCAGTCCTGCTCCTTCTATAACCTACCACTTTTTAGCTTTGTAATTTAAGCCTCAGTTTTCTCATCTGTGAAATAACAATAATATCCAGGACTGACTCACCTATCAGGCACAAGAGGCTCAATATTCTAGGTCCCATGATACTTTTAGGGGTCCATAAAAATGTTTTAATTATTTTTTGGCCAGGTGTGGTGGTTCACGCCTGTAATCCCAGCACTTTGGGAGGCCAAGGGAGGCGGGTCACCTGAGGTCAGGAGTTCGAGAGCAGCCTGGCCAGCATAGTGAAAGACTGTCGCTACTAAAATACAAAAATTAGCTGACATGGTGGCATGTTACTGTAGTACCAGCTACTTGGGAGGCTGAAGCAGGAGAATTGCTTGAACCCAGGGGCAGAGGTTGTAGTAAGCCAAGACTGAGCCACCCAGGCTAGAGAGCAGTCTTAATATATAATAATATTATATACTATTAAGACATTACTAAATACACTTATATCAATGCAGCTGTAAAATAGAATTTTTAGTGTGTGTGTGTATATGTATGTGTGTGTGTACATATATATATATATATATATATATATATTTTTTTTTTTTAATTAGAGGAAGGAGTCCACAAAGGCAACGGTGTCTCAGACTCACAAAAATCCTACTGTGGTCCTCATACTATCTGTCTCACAGGGTTATGAGGATGCAATGTGATAATCATGTCAAATCCCATGTGCTGTACTGGTCCATAGTAGGCCAGCAGTATGTGGTCAGTATTTATGGAGTAGCTGAGAGAATCTCCCTCAGCAGCCTAGGCCCCTTTAGCAGGAGAGCAGTGGGGGGGCTTTTCTGTCTCACTAGCACCTTGGCAGGCTGGTGAATTATTGACTGTGCAAACCCATGAAGGAACCACTTAGTGAGCTCAAGGGAAGGTCAGTGCTAAGGAGCTGGCTGTCTGCCCCAGTTTCCTGCTCTGACACCTCTAAGGGTTCAGGGGCACCTGTGGCCTCACCAGGCAGAGAGAGAGTTGCCGAGGTGGAGAGGAGGGAGTCAACGGAGGGTTGCTGTGCCTCAGTGCCTGGTGGGGTTGGTAAAGCTCCCTAGCTGCAACTCCCTGCCTTTCTTAGGCAGAGATCTGGTATCCTCCTGGATGGAGAAGGCAATGATCATGAGTAACTTAAATGGCTCTGATAGCCAATGTTCTTTTTTTTTTTTTTTTTTTGAGGCAGGGTCTCACTCTGTTACCCAGGCTGCAGTGCAGTGGCACAATCTTGGCTCACTGCAACCAATATTCTATCTATCTGTCTGTCTATCTATCTATCTATCTATCTATCTATCTATTTATTTAGAGATGGGGTTTGACCATATTGGTCAGGCTGGTCTCAAACTCCTGACCTCAAGTGATCCACCTGCCTTGGCTTCCCAAAGTGCTGGGATTACAAGCGTGAGCCACCATGCCCAGCCCTTTTTATTTTTTAAAAAATAAATTAAGATGAAATTCACACAACATAAAATTAGCCATTTAATTTAATTATTTATTTGTTTATTTATTTATTTTGAGATGGAATCTTGCTCTGTTGCCAGGCTGGAGTGCAGTGACACAATCTCGGCTCCCTGGTTCAAGCAGTTCTGCCTCAGCCTCCCAAGTAGCTGGGACTATAGGTGTGTGCCACCATGCCCGGATAATTTTTGTATTTTTAGTAGAGGCAGGGTTTCGCCATGTTAGTCAGAATGATCTCGATCTCTTGACCTCGTGATCCGCCCGCATCAGCTCTCAAAGTGCTGGGATTACAGGCGTGAGCCACTGTGCCTGGCCCATTTTATTTATTTAGTAGAGAAGGGATCTTGCTATATTGTCCAGGCTAGAGTATGGTGGCTATTTACAGGTGTGATAACTCTACTGATTAGCACAGGATTTTTGACCTGTTCAGTTTCGGACTTGGGCCTGTTCACTCCTCCTTAGACCACTGGTGGTCCCTTGCTCCTGGGAGGTCACCATATTGATGTCAAACTCAGTGTGGATACTCGATTGGAAGAGTGTGTGAGCTATAGGCCAGAACCCATGGACTCAAGCCAGACTCCCCAAGTCCCTGGGATTATAAGTATGTACCAAAATTAACCATTTTAAAGTGTATGATTAAATGGCATTTGGTACATTTATGATATTATGCAACCATTACCTCTGTGTAGTTCCAAAATATGTTTATCATCCCAAAAAGAAACCCTATACTCCTTAAATAGTCACTTACCATTCCTCCCTTGCCTCAGGTCCTGGCAACCACTCATCTGCTTTCTGTCTCTATGAATTTACCTACGCTGGATATTTAATATAAATGGAATCAATACATGACCTTTTGTGTCTGGCTTCTTTTACTCAGCATAGGTTTTTTAAATTTTTCTTTCTTTCTTTTTTTTTTTTTTTTTTTTTTTAAAAGATGGGGTTTCACCATGTTGACCAGGCTGGTCTCGAACTCCTGACCTCAAGCAATCCACCCGCCTCGGCCTCCCAAAGTGCTGGGATTACGGGTGTGAGCCACCGTGCCTGGCCAATTTTTTTTTATTTTTAAATTTTATTTATTTATTTATTTATTTAGAGACAGAGTCTTGCTCTGTTGCCCAGGCTGGAGAAGTGGCGTGATCTCGGCTCACTGCAACCTCTGCTTCCTGGGTTCAGGTGATTCTTGTGCCTCAGCCTTCCGAGTAGGTGGGATTACAGGTATGTACCTGTACATGTGTTTCATGTGCTTGTTACCATTTGTTCACCATGCTCAGCTAATTTTTTTTTTTGTTTTTTTTTTTTTTTTTGATACAGTGTCTCACTCTGTTGCCCAGGCTGGAGTGCAGTGGCATGATCTTGGCTCACTGCAACCTCTGCCTCCTGGGTTCAAGTGATTCTCCTGCCTCAGCCTCCTGAGTAGCTGGAACTATCGGCGTCTGCCACCATACCCGGCTAATTTTTTTGTGTTCTTAGTAGAGACGGGGTTTCACCATGTTGGCTAGGCTGGTCTCGAACTCCTGACCTCAGGTGATCTGCCCGCCGTGGCCTCCCAAAGTTCTGGGATTATAGGCGTGAGCCACAACACCTGACCTTGTTTGTATTTTTAGTAGAGATGAGGTTTCACCATGTTGACCAGGCTGGTCTTGAACTCCTGGCATCAGGCTGCCCTCCCGCCTCAGCCTCCAGAAGTGCTGGGATTACAGGCATGAGCCACTAGGTCTGGCCCAGAATAATGTTTTTGAGGTTCATTCATGCTACAGCATGTATCAGTTTTTTTTATAAGTTGAAGAATAGTCCATTGTGTGGAATGTACCACATTTGGTTTATTCGTTCATTAGCTGAAGGACTTTTGAGTTGTTTCCACCTTTTTGTGATTGTGAATAGTGGTGCTATGAACATTTGTATTCCAGGTGTTGTTTAAATACCTGTTTTCAATTCTTCCTTGTATATATGTAGGAGTGGAATTGCTGAGTCATAGGATTACTCTCTGTTTCACATTTTGAGGAACCTCTAGACTGTTCTCTAAAGCAGCTATTCCATTTTACATTCCCACCAGCAATGTATAAAGTTTCTCCATATTATCATCCACACTTATAATTTTGAGACAGGGTCTTGCTCTGTCACCCAGGCTGGAGTGCAGTGGCACAATCATGACTCACTGCAGCCTTGATCTCCTGGGCTCAAGCAATCCTCCTACCTTAGCCTCCTGAGTAGCTGTGTCTACTCCACCCCAACATGGTATACAGCACCATGCCCAGCTAATTTTTTGATTTTTTGTAGAGATGGAGTCTTGCTATGTTGCCCATGCTGGTCTTGAACTCCTCAGCTCAAGTGATCTTCCCACCTCAGCCTCCCAAAGTGCTGGGATTGCAGGTGTGAGCCACTGCACCCAACCATTGTTTGCTTTTTTGATTATAGCCATCCTAGTGGGTGGGTGGGTAGTGGTTTCTCATTGTGGTTTTGATTTGTGGTTTCAATTTGTATTTCCTGGTGGTTTCAAATTTGTATTTGGGCGTGGTGGCTCATGCTTATAATCCCAGCACTTTGGGAGGCCAAGGTGAGCAGATCACCTGACGTCAGGAGTTCGAGACCAGCCTGGCCAACATGGTGAAACCTCATCTCTACTAAAAATACAAAAATTAGCTGGGCATGATGGCAGGTACCTGTAATCCCAGTTACTTGGGAGGCTGAGGCAGGGAGGATCCGTCTCAAAAAAACATTGTATGTCTCTAATGATTAATGGCGTTGAGCTTCTTTCATGTGCTTGTTACCATTTGTTCTGTTTTCTTTTTCTTTTTTTTTTTTTTTTTTTTTGGAGACAGAATCTTGCACTGTTGCCCAGACTGGAGTGCAGTGGCGTGATCTTGGCTCACTGCAACCTCCGCCTCCCAGGTTTAAGTGATTCTCTTGCCTCAGCCTCCCAAGTAACTGGCCAAGTAGCTGGGACTACAGGCATGTGCCACCATTGCTGGCTAATTTTTGTACTTTTAGTAGAGATGGGGTTTCACCATGTTGGCCAGGCTGGTCATGAAATCCTGGCCTCAGATGATCTGCCCACCTCGGCCTCCCAAAGTGCTGGGATTATAGGTGTGAGCCAGCATGCCTGGCCTGTTCTGTTTTCTGAGCAGAATCAAGCCCTGTTTGGAAGCCAGGTTGCATAGAATGGTGTTACAGAGGAGTTTCTTAGATGTGCCTGTGGTGTCATCTGAGATTCTTTTGATCTAATTCTCTACCAGTCCCAATAAGAAAACCTTGCCCCAGGAGACGGAGGTTGCAGTGAGCCAAATTCATGCCGCTGCACTCCAACTTGGGTGACAGAGCGAGACTCTGTCTCAGAAAAAAATAAAAAATAAAAGAGAAAACCTTGCCCTGTAGGAATCCCCTTCTCCAGGCAACAGCTAGCCTCAGATGTTAAATATGCAGTCTAAGTGCCCTCTCTGCTTCATGTGTTCTGCAGACTCCTTTCTAGCTGGCCTTATCCCAGATCTTGCCTTAGGTCTTGGATCTTTCCTGCTGGCCATAGCATTCCCAAGGGGTAACAATTCTGTTTTTGGGAGCTCTTCTCTTTGCCCTGACAAATTCCTTATTGTTTGCTTACCTGGAACTTGCCCACTGTAGCCTCTGCCCACTTTGGTCTCACTGAATTCTTCTCTCTACCTCCTACTCATTCCTGGTTATCTCAGATTCCTTAGCCTCTAACGTTTTCTAGACTCTGCCTCTGGGTCCTGGTGGACTCTCCCTAGTGGACTCGGTTGGCAAACTTTCCAGCATGGGGGCCCCTGCTGTTCTGGAACAGCTAGAGAGAAGGGCAGGAGGCTGGCAGGCTGGCTTCTCTGAGGGTGTTAGAGTGGCAGATGATTCATACTTCACTTCTCACCAGGAGTGGTGAGGAGGTCTTTGGAGGATCCTGGCTCTGGAGAAGGAGGGGGTTGCCATGCCAACCCTTGTGACAGGAGCATAACAGTGATAAAAACCTGAATGTCATTTGTGAGGTACAACGTCCTGGTCTAGTTTGGGCTCAGGGATTTTTCCTTTCTGCAAGATGGTTCTCTTTTATTCCATCTCTTGCTCACTCTGACGCACTGACAATATACATTTACTGAGTGCTGACTCTGCAAAGCGCCGTCCTGGGCACTGAGACTGAAAGGCTCAGCATTTGAGCCCCTCTTGGTCTACAGAGCTGGACAGATAAACACATAAATGCAATATGATGTGATATGTGTGATAGTTGGGGTATGTTTGAAGGCAGTGGGAACCCAGCTGAAGTAGGAATCATTCTGCCTTGAGAGAAAAAAATGGGTAGCTTGAGCTGCAAGGAAAAGGTGACATTTGAGCTGGGTCTTGTTGGAAGAGAGACTGACATAGGGGGAGAAAGGCATTCTAGGTTAAAGGATTCAGGTTCTTCGAATGGACTTGACTCAAGAGTGATTTAGGGGGAAACTCAGAAGCCACTGCATTTCCTTTCATGTGTCTTTCTCCTCAACTACACTGGGAACACCTTGAAGTTGAAAGACCCAGACTAAGGCCAGGTGTGGTAGCTTACACCTATAATCCCAGCACTTTAGGAGGCCGAATTGGGCGGATCACTTGAGCCCGGGAGTTTGAGACCAGTCTGGGCAAAATGGTGAAACACCATCTCTACAGAAAAAAAAGTAGCCAGATGTGGTGGTGCACACCTGTAGTCCAAGCTACTCAGGAGGCTCAGCTGGGAGGATCACATGAGCCCTAGAGGTTGAGGCTGCAGTGAGCCAAGATCATGCCACTGCACTCCAGCCTGGGTGGCTGAGTGAGTGAGACCGTTTTCTCTGGCCCAGACCCCAGACTTCTCTTGTCTTCTGTGTAAGTTCATCTCTCCTATGTTTCCAGATGCAAATGACTGATGTGATAAACCCACTCATGTTTTGTGTTATTGGGAACAAATGGGTTATTTATTTTTATTTTTATTATTTATTTTTTTGAGATGGAGTTTTGCTCTTGTTGCCCAGGCTGGAGCGCAATGGCATGATCTATACTCACCTCAACCTCCACCTCTTGGGTTCAAGTGATTCTTCTGCCTCAGCCTCCCAGTAGCTGGGATTATAGGCATGCACCACCATGCCTGGCTAATTTTGTATTTTTAGTAGTAGAGATGGGGTTTCTCCATGTTGGTCAGGCTGGTCTCGAACTCCCGACCTCAGGTGATCCGCCCACCTCAACCTCCCAAAGTGCTGGGATTACAGGCGTGAGTCACCATTCCCAGCCTATTTTTTTGTTTTTGTTTTTGTTTTGAAATGGAGTCTTGCTCTGTTGCCCAGGCTGGAGTGCAGTGGTGCGATCTCGGCTCACTGCAACCTCTGCCTCCCGGGTTCAAGTGATGCGCTTGCTTTAGCCTCCTGAGTAGCTGGGACTACAGATAGACACCACTACACCTGGCTAATTTTTGTATTTTTAGTAGAGATGGGATTTTGCCATATTGGCCAGGCTGGTCTAGAACAACTGAGCTCAGGTGATTTGCCCGGCTTGGCCTCCTAAAGTGCTGGGATTACAGGTGTCAGGCACCATGCCCAGCCTAGGTTAATTAATTTAATAAATAATTCATTCACCTAGCATTAATTTAGGCTTAGTATGTGCAAGACATAGAAAAGATTATAGTGTGTTGCTTAAAGGAACAGGCTTAAAATCAGAATGACTGGATTTGAATTCTACTAATTAGCTGGGAGGTCTCAGCATGTGAACTCAGTGTGGTGCCCAGTATAGTATATACTAATTAATGATGGTATATACAGTATAGTATATAGATTTGTGTGTATATATACACTTGTACACACCTGTAGTATAAATATATAAACAATACATAAGATACACATGTACTATTTACATATAAAGTATAAATACATATCATATACATGTACATATATGTATATGTAATATACACATATACATATACATACATATAATTACTAGGTAGTGTATGACATATGTGTGTGTGGATATATATATATGTATATATGTATGTGTATATCTATTCCTATTCTTAGGAGGTTTAAAGACTTCAAATGGGAAAGAAAACCATTCAAATAATCAAAAAATAATAAAGTTTTCTCAGGTGATGTATTAATTTGAAATAGGGACCTTCTGGAGACATTAGTCAAAGGACAGTTATTCTTAGGAAGATTCTTTTTTTTTTGAGAGAGAGAAATTAGAATTGATGAATGGAAGAAGGTAGACTTTTGTCTCAGTATAAAGGAGACTTTTTTTTTTTTTTGAGATGGAGTTTTGCTGTTGTTGCCCAGGCTGAAGTTCAATGGCGTGATCTTGACTCACGGCAACCTATGCCTCCCAGGTTTAAGCGATTCTCCTGCCTCAGCCTCCTGAGTAGCTTGGATTATAGACATGTGCCACCATGTCCAGCTAATTTTGTATTTTTAGTAGAGACAGGGTTTCTCCATGTTGGTCAGGCTGGTCTGGAACTCCCGACCTCAGGCAATCTGCCCACCTCGGTCTCCCAAAGTGCTGGGATTACAGACATAAGCCACTGTGCCTGGCCTAAAGGAGACATTTTTAAGAGAGCATCTTGCTGGATGTGGTGGCTCATGCCTGTAATCCCAGCACTTTGGGAGTGTGAGGTGGGTGGATTACCTGAGGTCAGGAGTTTGAGACCAGCCTGACCAATATGTTGAAACCCTGTCTCTACTAAAAATACAAATATTAGCCAGGCATGGTGGTGGGCCCCTGTAATCCTAGCTACTTGGGAGGCCGAGGCAGGAGAATTGCTTGAACCTGGGAGGCGGAGGTTGCAGTGATCCGAGATAGCACCATTGCAACTCCTTCTCAAAAAAAAAAAAAAATTGTATCTTGGAGGTAATGAACTCCTCATGTCCTGGAAGGTGACCAAGCACAGGCTGGCTGACTATTGGTAGAGAGTCTTCCTGGATTCCTTAGGAGGTTGCAGAGAGGATGCTAAGTTCCTGGGGAGCATTTTGCAAAGGACTCTTTCCCAGCCATGTTCCTGAAGCCTTTTCTCTTTTTCTCTTCGGATAACTCCCTCCTTTGGCAGGACCTGGAACTCTGCACGTCCGTATAATTGTGCCTGAGGCAGCTACCAGGGCAAGTGCCTCCTGCAGGTGACCTGGCACCTTATCTCTCTCCTGCCCTATCTCTCCTGCCTTTTCTAGCTTAAGTCTTACAGCAGAAATAACCCAAGGCCAAACATTAACTGTGAAACCATAAAACCACGTGAAGGTCAGGTGGCTTCCAGTGGCCTGAACTCTTGGTGCCCTGTTATTGCTGCCACCTCTCAATGGGTAGGGAGGGTGGAGTGGCTGGGATGATGATGAGGGACCCAGAACTTTAGCCTTCCACCCAAGTTGAGTGGTGGGCAGAGGATGCCTCTGTTGCCTGAGGCTTCCATGGGGATTGTTGGAATCTGATTCTTGGGGTTTGGGGGAGAGACCACTACAGCATCTTTTAGCATCAACAGATGCTAAAGATGCAATCAGAAACTCTCTTAGCTTGATGTGGGCTCTGGTGTACAAATACATATGTGCAAAGGTGTCATAGGCACCTACATAGTACTGGAATACACATCTACCACTCATGTACCCTGGTATATACTCATCTGTATACTGCGTCTTACTCATCTTCAGAACTTGGCACAGTGCCTGCAACACCAATACATCTTTGTTGAACTGATGAGTGAATAGTGAATGAACAAATATTTGTGCCCTCCCACACACTCATCCACATATGTACATGTTTGCAGGAGGGTACCTGTGATACACATGCATGTTCACATTATACCTACACAACACACATCCACATTCAGACCAAACACAATAGCATAAATGTACCTGTCTGTACACACATGAATATGTATATAAATTTACAGATTCCTGAATGACCCTACAGCATGACAGAGGTGGTGGCTATTGATATGGCTCCGATGACTGGAGAAACACCATGGTCTTTGGTCTTGTGCCAGTGTAGATAGGTGACACGGACACACATGGAATAATTTTAAGGGGCGAAAAGTTTAACAGGCAAGAAAGAAAGAAGAAAACAGCTCCCCTATACAGAGAGAGAGGGAGCAGGGCTCAGAACAAAGAGGACCCCGTGTGCGGCAGAAAAGTGGTTGCTTACATTGGGATGCGGTATCTGGTGTGCATAGGGCCCAGGGGACTGATTTGACCAGGTGTGTCATTTATGTAGCCAAGAAAAACCTGGCCCTCCCACCTTAGTCCTTAAATATGCAAATATGGGCCACCATGATGTTCAGAACATCATTTTTTGCCTGGAAAGACCACCTCTCAGTTGTGAACTGGGATGCTTGCACGTACTCTGCTATGAACTTAATTGTGTCCCCTGCTAAAATTTATGTGTTGAAGTTCTAATCCATAATACCTCAGAATATGATTATATTTTGAGAGAGGTCTTTTAAAGAGATGAAGTTGAATGAAATCATATAGGTGGGCCCTGATCCAATCTGACTAACATTCTTATAAAAGGAAATTTGGGGCCGGGCGCGGTGGCTCACGCCTGTAATCCCAGCCCTTTGGGAGGCCGAGGTGGGTGGATCACGAGGTCAAGAGATCGAGACCATCCTGGTCAACATGGTGAAACCCCGTCTCTACTAAAAATACAAAAAATTAGCTGGGCACGGTGGCATGTGCCTGTAATCCCAGCTTCTCAGGAGGCTGAGGCAGAAGAATTGCTTGAACCCAGGAGGCGGAGGTTGCAGTGAGCCAAGATCGCGCCATTGCACTCCAGCCTGGGTAACGAGCGAAACTCCGTCTCGGGAAAAAAAAAAAAAAAAAAAAAAAGGAAATTTGGGCCTGGTGTGGTGGCTCACGCCTGTAATCCCAGCACTTTGGGAGGCTGAGGCAGGCAGATCACATGAGGTCAGAAGTTTGAGAACAGCCTGGCTAACGTGGTGAAACCCTGTCTCTACTAAAAATACAAAAAATTAGCTGGGCGTGGTGGCATGTGCCTATAATACCAGCTACTCGGGAGGCTATGGCAGGAGAATTGCTTGAACCTAGGAGGTAGAGGTTGCAGTGGGCTGAGACTGCGTCATTGCACTCCAGACTGGGCAACAAGAGCAAAACTCTGTCTCAGAAAAGAAAAAAAAAAAAAAGCCAGCTTAGCCAGGAGAGGTGGTTGGTGAGTGCTTCTACAAGCATGTAACATTCCCAGTTATTTGGGAGGCTGAGACGGGAGAATCACCAGAGCCCAGAAGTTGGAGGTTACAATGTGCCATGATCACACCACTGCACTCTAGCGTGGGAGACATAGTGAGACTCTGTCTAAAAAACAAAAAAAAAGTTAAGAAGCATGATAATAGGTGGAAGAAAACAGTCTTAGATTCTAAAGGGGTGAATCCCCAAGCAGGCTGGAGCCAGTGTGAAGATATTTATGAAGTGTTTGTGTGTTCACATGTTGGTATGCAAGCAGCCCCAGCCTGCAGTTTCTTAAAAAGAGGGTTACTCGGTCGGGTCCGGTGGCTCACACCTGTAATCCCAGCACTTTAGGAGGCTGAGGCGGGCGGATCATGAGGTCAAGGGATTGAGACCAGCCTGGCTAACATGGTGAAACCCCCTGTCTACTAAAAATACAAAAATTAGCTGGGTGTAGTGGCACGTGCCTGTAGTCCCAGCTACTTGGGAGGCTGAGGCAGGAGAATTGCTTGAACCCAGGAGGTGGAGGTTGCAGTGAGCCGAGATCACCCCCACTGCACCGCAACCTGGCAATAGAGCAAGACTCCTTCTCAAAAAAAAAAAAAAAAAAAAAAAGGTACACATTTTAAAGTCCAGAACTAGGAGGCAAGAACTCTCGCTTGAATTTTGGGTTCTACCACCAACCTGCTGCATGGACTTAAGCAAATTGCTTCACTTTCATGGGCTCTGGATTCTCATTTACATGGTTGCTTGTTTCATGGTGTTCCTGTAAAGGATCCAGGGAGCTAAGAGAGCTACAGGTGCTTTGAAGGGTTAAGTACATTAAGAACTTTTCCTAGCAGTCAGGACTTACTTTTCAGTTGGATGAAGAGCATTTCAAATAGTCCGGCATCCTCAAAAATGAACCTGTGCCGAGCCCTGTGAAGTTCATATAATAAAGGGCTAACCACAGCATACTTTCACTCTCTAGGGGGTAGGCCAAGCAAGAATACCCACAGAAGCTGGTCACTATGACCCAAGCAGTCAGCCATATACTGGGATATAGTATAGTATAGAGAGGTGCTAAGGATGCTGTGGTTTTAGGGCTTTGGGAAGTCAGAGAAGGTTTCACGGAGGTAGTGAGGATTGGCTGAATTTGGTTGAGCAGAGGGGGCTTTGGGGGTAATGGAGTATTCTGAGTAGAAGAGTCAGGATGGCCCTTGGTCCACGGAGGCAGGAGAGGAATGATGCCACCTCAGATTTACAGGTAAAGATTAAAAGGGAAAATAAGAGTGATGAGGTTAATTTTTGAGTCCTTTCTGAACTGACCTAGCCCAATGGTTAATCTTTTTGGCCCCTTGGACCCTGTCCCAGGCATACATACACTTAACCTGTGGATCCAGAGCAGCTCAGGGAAGAACTGAGGAGGAACTTGGAGGTCACCCTGCTCAGGCCTGACCCCATTCCAGAAGCAAAACAGAACACAGACAGAGGGACTGAGGTTTCACAGGGAGTGAGTTGGCAAAGCGGAGATTTGAGCTCAGGTTTCCAGAGACAGAGTCTAGTACCTTTTCTAGGTCATCACCTGGGTCTTAAAAGTGGACTGGGGTTCAGAGGCTTTTACCTAGTGTTGGGAAGGATTTAGAGTTTGGATCCTACCTTGTAAGTGTAGCTGTATTTGTTCATTGTTTCTGGTGCAGAGCCTAGGATTGCACACTGGATAGGCTCCTGCAGGTAACTGAGGTAGGCAGTATCTGTGCCTTGGGGACATCAGGGGTGACCAGAAGACCCTCTGTGTTCCCACCTGACTAACTGATATCTGCCATTTCATTAGAAGGGCTTCATGCCCACAGCTCCAGGCTTTGATCTTTTCCAGAATGCTAATTTGCTCTGGGAGGGACATTTATAGCAAACTTTGAAATCAGTTGATGATATAATTCAGTGTAAAGTTGGGGTGGGGTGGGGGGGACAGATCCTTTCCTGAGAGCTAATTTTGATGGGGGAAGGAAAGCATGAAGGTATTTAGTGCAATGAAAAGACAAAGGCAGCCAGAGAGGCTCAGTTTTTAGGATCTAGTCTGGAGGTTCAGAACTTGGTTTCAGAATTAGGCAGAGTTTTCTTTTCCTTGTTAAAAAAGCAGCATCACCTAATTAGAGATTAATCAGAAAACATGGAGAGCAATAATAGCAGAAGAAATAATCCCTACAGTTCCATTCTCCCCTTCTCCCTTAGATGACCATTATTAGTACCTAAGTATAGTCCCTCTAGTCCCTTCTCTATACATATTTTATGTATGCATGTGTGTGTACATATATAATATACATGTGTGAGTTTCACACTTCTAGCCTCGGAAACTGTGAGACAATAAATTTCTATTGTTTAAGCCATCGGTTTGTGGGACTTTGTTATGGTAGCCCTAGCAAAGGAATACAAGTGCCCTAGAGCCGTGGTTCTCAAAGTGTGGTTCTTGGACCAACAGCATCAGCATTACCTGGGATTTGTTAGGCAGTGTGTATATATACATTGATTTTATTTATTTATTTATTTATTTATTTGTTTGTTTTTATTTGAGGCTGAGTCTTGCTCTGTCTCTCAGGCTGGAGTGCAATGGCGCAATCTCGGCTTACTGCAACCTCCACCTCCCATGTTCAAGCAATTCTCCTGCCTTAGCCTCCAGAGTAGCTGGGATTACAGGCACCCGCCACCACGCCCAACTAATTTTTGCATTATTTAGTAGAGACAGGGTTTCACCGTGTTGGGCAGGCTGGTCTCAAACTCCATACCTCATGTGATCCACCCACCTTGGCCTCCTAAAGTGCTGGGATTACAGGGGTGAGCCACCGCGCCTGGCCTACGTGGATATTATTTATATGTCTGCTATATGTATGTGTGTGTATATATAGTATATAACCTCCTTGCTTTTACTCTGATCTGGAAAGTTTGCTGAGCTGTGGATTGGGCAGCACATGCCTGTGGACATCTGAAAGCAAGTCCCTCTTGTGCCAATTTGTTTCAATATTCTCTCCTTGTCTTTCTTCGTTACCCTTTAGAGCAAGAGTTGGCAACCTTTTTCTGTAATAGGCCAGCTAGTAAATATCTTGTTTTGTGGGCCATATGATCTCTGTTACAATGACTTGACTGCCATTGTAGCACAAATGCAGTCATAGAAAATATGTAAAATGATCATGAATGTGTTCCAGTAACACTTCATTTATAGACAGTGAAATGTGAATTTCATGTGATTTTCATATGTCATGAAGTAGTCTTTTTGTTATAATTTTTCAACCATTAAAAAATGTAAAAATTGGCTGGGTGTGGTGGCATGTACCTGTAATCTCAGCACTGTGGGAGGCTGACTGAGGATGGCAGAGCTCTTGAGCCCAGGAATTCAAGACCAGCCTGGGCAACATGGTGAAACTCCATCTCTCCAAAAAAAAAAATACAAAAATTAGCTGGACATGGTGGTGACGGCTTGTAGTCCTAGCTACTGGGGAGGCTGAGGTGAGAGGATTGCTTGAGCCCAGGAGGTAGAAGCTGCAGTGAGCAGAGAGTGTGCCACTGCACTCCAGCCTGGGTGACAGAGTGAAATCCTGTCTCAAAACAAACAAACAAAAACAAATGTGAAAATCAAGCCAGGTGTATGATGGTATGTGTTTATAGTCCCAGCTACTCAGGAGGCTGAGGCAAGAGGATTGCTTGAGCCCAGGAGTTGGAAGCTGTAGTAAGCTATGATAGCGCCATGGCACTCCAGTCTGGGTGACAGAGCGAGACCCCATCTCTTAAAAAAAAAAGTAAAATCCATTATGAGTTTATAGACCACACAAAAAACCATGGTGGGCTAAGTTTAGCCCATGGGCCATACCTAGTTGACCCCTGCTCTGTAGCACTGATGTCCGATATAACTTTCTGTTCTGATGGAAATGTTCTACATTTGTGCTGTCAAATACAGTAGCCATGAGCCGTATGTGGCCATTTGAGCACTTGAAATGTGGTCAGTGTGACTGAGGAACTCAATTTTCAGTTTTATTTCATTTTAATGAATTTAAATAGCCATTTGTGCCTGTGACTTCTGTATTCAATTATTATTTTCTGAGGTCTGCTGTAACAAATTATCACAAATTGGCTGGCTTAAAACAATGGAAATTATAATTCCAGAGGCTAAGAGCAAATAAACAAACTGTTAGCAGAGCCATACTGCTTCTGAAGGCTCTAGGGAAGAATCCTTCCTTGCCTCTCTTCCAGCTTCCGGTGGCTTCTGGCACCCTTGGTATTCTTTGGCTTGTAGATGCATCACTCAAGTCTCTGCTTCCATTGTCACGTGGCATTCTGTGTGTGTGTGTGTGTGTGTGTGTGTGTGTGTGTGTGTGTCTCCAAATGTTGCTATCCTTAAAATCACACCAGCCATTGGATTTAGGGCCCATCCTAATCCAATGTGACTTCATCTTTACTAATTACAATTGCAAAAACCCTATTTCCAAATGAGATCACATTCTGAGGTTCTTGGTCTACGTAAATTTTGGGAAGACACCAATCAACCCAAGATAGATAGAGTAGCTCTAAAGCAGTGGTTCTTAAATTTAGTGTGCGTCAGAATCACCTGGACTTGAACCATAGCTGGCTGAGCCTCATCCCCGACCTTCTGATTGGTAGGTCTTATTTGTCTAACAAATCCCATATACTTTGATGATGTTGGTTCAGGGACCACATTTTGGGAACTGCTGCTACAGGACTCTTGCGTTCATTTGCTAGGGCTACCATAACAAAGTCCCACAAACTTGGTGGCTTAAACAATAGAATGTTATTGTCTCACAGTTCTGGAGGCTAGAAGTCTGAAGTCAAGGTGTTGGCAGGGTTGGTTTCTTCTGAGGGCCCTGAGGGAAGATCTATGCCAGGCCTCTCTCCTTGGCTTATAGATGGCAGTCTTCTTATTCATGGGGCATTTTCACGGTATGTGTGTCTCTGTGTCCAAGTTTCCCCTTTTTATTAGGATACCAGTCATATTGGATTGAGGCCCACCCTAATGACCTTATTTTAATTTGATTACCTCTCTAAACACCCAATCACCAAATAAGGTCTCATTTTGAGCTACTGGGAGTTAGGACTTCAACATGAATTTTTTTGAGGGATGAAATACAATTCAACCCATAACAGAGCTTGACTATGCTTTTGGCACCTTGAGCTAAGGGGTACCTTCTTGGAGCTCCTGTGTACAAGATAACTGTGCTTCTCTTGTCTTTGAACTCTGGACAGCTGGTCTGGATGAAAGTTTCTAGAACTAGGAGGCAGGAGTCTTGGCTTCCAGTTCTGCTCTGTTGACACCTGACTGGGGACTTGGACAAAGTCTTAGTGTCTCCTTGGTCTTTGGTGAGCTCTGACAATATGTGATTCCCAGGTGACAAGACAAGATTAGTTTTTGGTTTGTTCTTGGCCTCCATGCTGTCTTGTAGACCCTCAATTTGTGCTAATGAGACCCAGGCTAGGAATTTGATCCTTTCGGGCTCATTGATTTTTTTCTCTTTATCAATATTTTACTCATTCATTCAACAAACACTTATTGAGCATCTCTTATGTGATAGGTATTGTGCTCAACAGGACTGAGCTCTTCTTAGCTCAGTCTGGTGGTGACAGACATATAACCAGATAATCTGAAATATCTTTTTTTTTTTTAAGAGACAGGGTCTCCCTGTGTTGCCCAGGCTGGTCTTGAACTCCTTCCTGGGCTTAAGTGATCCACCCACATTGGCCTCCAGAGTACTGAGATTACAGGCATGAACCACTATACGCAGCCTGAGAAACACATTTGATGAGTGTTATAGCCACTGTTAAACTTTTTTTTTTTGAGACAGGGTCTTACTCTGTCACCTGGGTTGGAGTGCAGTGATGCAATCATGGTTCACTGCAGTCTTAACCTCCTGGGGTCAAGTGATCCTCCCACCTCAGCTCTTCCCAGTAGCTGGGACTATAGGTACATGCCACCACATCTGGCTAATTTTTGTATTTTTTAAAGAGACGGGCTTTTTCCATGTTTCCCAGGCTTGCCTTGAACTCCTGGGCTCAATGAATCTGCCCACCTTGGCCTCCCAAAGTGCTGGGATTACAGGTATGAGTCACTGCACCCGGCCAACATTTTTTTTTTGTCTTTTGTTTCTCAAGACAAGAGTCCTGCACTGTCACCCAGGCTGGAGTTCAGTGGCGCGATCTTGGCTCACTGCAACCTCCACCTCCTGGGTTCAAGCAATTCTCCTGCCTCAGCCTCCCAAGTAGCTGGGATTACATGTACCCACCACCACACCTGGCTAATTTTTTGTATTTTTGGTAGAGACAGGATTTCACCATGTTGGCCAGCTGGCTAACATTTTTAATTGGGAAGCCATTAGGCTGAGATGGCTCCAGCACATTAGTTAGGTCCCAGTGTAAACACTAAAACAGAATTAGAGACTTCATGAATCAGAAACCTCTAACTTCTAACTAGGGACTTTTTGCTTTAACCAATCAAGAAAGTTTCTCACCCCCATTCCCCAGTGTAGTGCTAAACTGCCTGTGGTCTAGTGCTGCCTGATTCCTGAATCACTGTCTCTTTAACATTTTAATGTGTCTAAGTTTATCTTTTAACATTACGTAATAAATATCATGTGCTATGGAAACTGGGATGGTAGAGTGGGTGGTTCTGCCTAGGGGTGTTAGAAAAGGCTTTAATAAAGAGATGAGCTATATCTTTTTTTTTTTTTTTTTTGAGATGGAGGCTTGCTCTGTTGCCCAGGCTGGAGTGCAATGGCGCAGTCTCAGCTCACTGCAACCTCTGCCTCCTGGGTTCAAGCAATTCTCCTGCCTCAGCCTCCAGAGTAGCTGGGACTACAGGTTCCCGCCACCACGCCTGGCCAACCTTTGTATTTTCAGAGAGACAGACTTTCATCATATTGGCTAAGCTGGTCTTGAACTCCTGACCTTGTGATTTGCCCGCCTTGGCCTCCCAAAGTGATGGGCGTGATCTTGGCTCACTGCAACCTCTACCTCTTAGGTTTAAGCGATTCTCCTGCCTTAGCCTCCCAAGTAGCTGGGATTACAGGTATGTGCCACCACACCCAGCTAATTTTGTATTTTTAGTAGAGATGGGGTTTCACCATGTTGATCAGGCTGGTCTCGAACTCCTGATCTCAGGTGATCCACCCGCCTCGGCCTCCCAAAGTGCTGAACCACCGAGTCTGGCTTTTTATTTTTATTTTATTTTTTTAGAGATGGAGTTTCACTTTGTCACCCAGGCTGGGTGCAGTGGTGTCATCATAGCTCACTGCAGCCTCAAACTCCTGGGCTCAAGTGATCCTCCTGCCTCAGCCTCCCAAGTAGCTGGGATTACAGGAATGTGCCACTCTGCCCAGCTAATTCTAAAATATTTTTTGTAGAGACAGGGTCTTGCTTTGTTGTCCAGGCTGGAATGCATCTTAAAGGTTGAATAGTACTTCTATGGGGGACAGAGGGCCAGAGAGGAATTCTAAGAAGGAACAGCTTGTGCTGTTGTTCCTGGCAGGTATGAAGAGTAATTGTATATGGTTGATGCTCTAAGATATGTGGATGACTAGGGGGAGATGAGGCTAAAAATATGGCTTCAGAACAAGGAAGGATGATATATTCCAGGCCAAGGAGGTTAAACTTCATCTTGAGCCAAAAGAGAATCGTGAGGGTTTTTATATCAGGGTAGTTACATGTTCACATGTTTGTTTTGAGAAGCTCTGTCTGGCCTGAGGGAGGTATTGGAGCTGAAGAGTCTAGAGGCAGGGAGGGCAGTTAGGGGGTCAGTCCTATGGCTCAAATGACTGATGATGAGGTCTGAACCAAGGCAGGGGTCATGGAGGTAGAGAGGAGAGGACAAATTCAAGATGTGTAAGGTCTTTAGCTTGGGCAACCGTGTGTTTGGTTGTGCAGTGGCTGGTCAGGGAAAAGGAGGAAGAAGGTTTGGGTGGAGAGAATAATGTCTTCTGTTTTGGACATATGACATTCAAGGGGTCTGGGCACCACCTAGGGAGGTGTCTTCAGTCAGCTTGTGCACTGTAAGTCTGCAGCTCCAGAGAGGGACAGGGCTCATCTCATGCTATCTCCTCCTGCTTATTGCTCTAGCCACACCGCCTTTCTGTCCCTTCTTAGATTATGCTAGCCAAGTTTATTCCCACCTTTGGGCCTCTGATATTACTCTTCTTCTGGTTTTCCACATTGCTGGCTCCTCTCATTCTTTCTTTTTTTTTTAAGATGGAGTCTCGCTCTGTCACCCAGGCTGGAGTGCAGTGGCACCATCTCAACTCACTTCAGCCTCCAGCTCCCAGGTTCAAGCAAGTCTCCTACCTCAGCCTCCCCAAGTAGCTGGGATTATAGGCACCTGCCACCACATCCAGCTAATTTTTGTTTGTTTATTTATTTATTTGAGACAGAGTCTTGCTCTGTTACCCAGACTGGAGTGCAGTGGTATAATCTCGGCTCACTGCAACCTTCACCTCCTGGGTTTAAGCAGTTCTCCTGCCTCAGCCTCCCCAGTAGCTGAGATTACAGGCACACTCCACCATGCCTGGCTAATTTTTGTATTTTTATGAGAGACAGGGTTTCATCATGTCGGCCAGGGTGGTCTCAAACTCCTGACCTCGTGATCAGTCTGCCTCAGCCTCCCAAAATGCTGGGATTACAGGCATGAGCCACTGTGCCCGGCCAATTTTTGTAGAGACGGGTTTAATCATGTTGGCCAGACTGGTCTTGAACTCCTGACCTTAGGTGATCCACCCACCTTAGCCTCTCAAAGTGCTGGGATTACAGGCGTGAGCCACTGCGCCAGGCCTCATTTTTTTTTTTTTTTTTTTTTTTTTTTTTGAGAGGGAGTCTTGCTCTGTTGCCAGGCTGGGGTACAGTGGTGTAGCTCACTGCAACCTCTGCCTCCCGGGTTCAAGCAATTCTCCTACCTCAGCCTCCCTAGTAGCTGGGACTACAGGTGTGCGCCACCACGCCCAGCTAATTTTTGTGATTTTTTTTTTAGTAGAGATGGGGTTTTACTATGTTGACCAGGATGATCTCAATCTCTTGACCTCGTGATCCACCAAAGTGCTGGGATTATGGGCATGTGCCACCGTGCCCGGCAACTTCGTTTTATTTGGTGCTCTATCCTCAGGGCCACTGAGCATCTACTATGTGCCAGGAGCATTCAGTGCATGTCTGTTGAATGAATAAATGAATGGTGGCTAAAGCCTGGGAGTGAAGCAGGGGGAGAGGATGCATATTAATATTAAAGGGATCTGGCCAGGTATGGTGGCTCATGCCTGTAATCCTAGCACTTTGGGAGGCTGAGGCTGAAGGACCACTTGAGACCAGGGGTTTGAGTCCAGCCTGGGCAACACAGTGAGACCCCCTCTCTCCTTATTAAGTAAGAAAATTAGCCGGGGATGGTAGTATTCACCTATAGTCCCAGCTACTTGGGAGGCTGAGGCAGGGGGATCACTTGAGCCCAGAAGTTTGAGGCTTCAGTGAGCTGTGATCACTTTAGCCTGGGAGACAGTGTAAGAGTCAGAATGCCTGGACTCAAATTCCCCTCTTACTAGCTGTGTTAACTGGGACCAGTGCCTCAGTTTCTTCATCTGTAAAATGTGGATAATAATGGTACCCACCACTCTTTGTTGTTATAAGGACTAAATGAGACCTCTCATGGCATGTTCAATAAGTATTAGGCATTATTATTAATTAAATACTACCTTATTCCAGATAATATGCAAAGTACTTTCAGTGCAAATTTTTGATTAATTCTCACAATAACCTGTTGAGATAGGAATTTTAAAAATCCATGTTTTATAGCGGAAGAAATAAAGGCTCAGAAAGAGGAAGTCACGGAATCACACATTTATCAGTTGAGAGGTAGAGGCACTGGAAGTTAAGCCCAGGTTTGTCTGACTTTAATGCCTGTGCTCCTAACCATTGCACCACACTGCACTCCTCTGCAGATGTGACCTTGAAGTCCTGGTGTGGTAAAGTGAATTGGCTACAGAGGCCTGTCAGAACTCAGAGGTCCTGCCTTCTAGAGCCTTAACTTCCCTAATCTGGCAGCGATCCTCTCCAGAAAGGCAGCACAAAGGGTATCCCAAGATGAGGTACACCCTGAGATCAGTCTTCCTACCTCTGACTGGGAAGACTGGGCAGTGGACCCAGGAGACCTTGTGAAATGTATAGCTTGGTGATCCACACCAACCTATAGACCGGAATTTTTATGACCAGTCATCACATTTCTCTCCAATTTCTAGAACCTTTGGGTAGGACAAGAGACTTTAGTTAAAACACAATCTTCCCCTTTGACCACTCTTATCTTCCTACTCATTAACCTCTGCTGATACCATGATAAGTAAGAAAAAATGACTTTCAAATTAGTTCATTGGTGACAAAGTCTTCTAAGGAAACTGTGTTTTATATATATCCATAGATACACTTGTACACACCTACTCAGCTACCCATGTGCAAACACGTGCCTGCCATGGAATGTGTATCTACATAGTTCTACATATTCCGTAGATCACAAATAACCTTGCAAAGAACTTGCCACATGTGCCAGGGCTCTTATCTACCTAGTTGTGCATACATAGCAAAAACAAATGAAAATACCAAATACAACCACACACCCACAAAACAAAACCACAATCCAAAACCAAACCCCAGACCCACCAAATCCTAAGATGACTCTTAAGTTTGGAAGGACAGAGACTAAGCAAAAAATTAAGAATATTACTTTCTATTCATTAAGTGCTCACTAAATACTCAAAACTGTGTTAAGCACTTTACATATACTGTCTCACCTAGTCTTCATAACAACCCCATGAATCAAGATATTAGCACTCCAATAGTGTCTCACAGGAATACTGAGACTGTGGTAAGTCCCAGTACTCCAAGGCATTATATACACATAAGTCTTTTCTTTTTTTATTATTTTTGATATGGAATTTTGCTCTCATTGCCCATGCTGGAGTGCAATAGCATGATCTTGGCTCACTGCAACCTCTGTCTCCCAGGTTCAAGCAATTCTCCTGCCTCAGCCTCCCAAGTAGCTGGGATTACAGGCATGCACCACCACGCCTGGCTAATTTCATATTTTTAGTAGAGATGGGGTTTCTCCATGTTGGTCAGGCTGGTCTCAAACTCCTGACCTCAGGTGATCTGCCCATCTCGGCTTCTGAAAGTGCTGGGATTATAGGCGTTAGCTACTGCCCTGGCCCAGTCTTTTTTTTTTTTTTTTTAATTTTAAGTTCTGGGATACATGTGCTGAACACGCAGGTTTGTTACATAGGTATACATGTGCCATGGTGGTTTGCTGCACCTGTCAACCTGTAACCTAGGTTTTAAGCCCGACATGCATTAGGTATTTGTCCCTCCCCTTTCTCCTCTCCTCCTGACACATCGGTCTTTTTGATATAGCTTGCCAGGGTCGCATACCTGGCAATTCACAGAAGCAAACTTTGAGCGCAGCTGTGTTCTGACTACAAAACCTTTGTTCTTAACCACTAGGATCTTAACCATTTGTATTTTGTTTTATTTCATTTTATTTTTTTTTGAGACAGAGTCTCACTCTGTCACCAGGCTGGAGTGCAGTGGTGCAATTATGGCTCACTGCTAACTCTACCTTCTGGGTTCAAGTGATTCTCCTGCCTCAGCCTCCCAAGTAGCTGGGACTACAGGCGCACACCACCACGCCCAACTAATTTTTGTATTTTTGGTAGAGACAAAGTTTCACCATGTTGGCCAGGATGGTCTCGATCTCCTGACCTCATGATCGGCCTGCCTCAGCCTCCCAAAGTGCTGGGACTACAGGTGTGAGCCACTGCGCCTGGCCACCATTTGTATTTTGTTAAGAAAGAAATATCAATTACTTCTCGGCCTTTTGGGTAAGATCAAGTATAGAAAAAAAATATCCAGTGACACTGGTTAAAACACTGTAATAAAGACTTTTTTCAAGACCATCACAATAGGTATAGGAACAATGGGATATTGTAGTGGGAGAGAGAGCAATTGGGTTTGATTCTGAATATAGCATGGGTAAATGGGAATTAGTAGCCAAGGAGCAGGGTGAGGGGCCAGTGAATGGAAAATTAGGAGGTATCAGGGAAGAGGGATTCTGGCTAAACCTATCTAACAGGATCCTGCTGAAGATAGGCCAGGGTAACCAGTCATTACCTGATGATGGTAGAGGATGAGGAACCTGATCGGATATTGAGGGTGATCAGATATCAAGGGTGGGGATGTCCTTGCAAAACTGACTTGTAGGGTTCTTTGCTGAAACTGTATATATATATTTTTGGGGGACAGAGTTTCACTTTTGTTGCTCAAGCTGGAGTGCAATGGCACGATCTCGGCTCACCACAATCTCTGCCTCCCAGGTTCAAGTGATTCTTCTGCCTCAGCTTCTCAAGTAGCTGGGATTATAGGCATGTGCCACCATGCCTGGCTAATTTTGTATTTTTAGTACAGATGGGGTTTCTCCATGTTGGTGAGGCTGGTCTTGAACTCCTGACCTCAGGGGATCTGCCCACCTCAGCTTCCCAAAGTGCTGGGATTACAGGTGTGAGCCATCGCACCTGGTTAAAACTGTATTTTATGAGGAAGTACACATATATAGGCCTAGCAGAAGGTTCAGGAGCCTGATTAAAGTTTGGTCAAGCAAACAATCTTTGCAATTTCTATGTCAGGATAGAGAGAATAAACAGGAATTTATTTTTATTTTTATTATTGTTTTTTGAGTCAGAGTCACATTCTGTTGCCCAGGCTGCAGTGCAGTGGTGCAATTTCAGCTCACTGCAAACTCTGCCTCCTGAGTTCAAGAGATTCTTGAGCCTCAGCCTCTTGAGTAGCTGGGATTACAGACATGCATCACCACACCCGGCTAATTTTTCGTATTTTTAGTAGAGACGAGGGTTCACCATGTTGGCCAGACTGGTCTTGAACTCCTGACCTCAAGTAATCCACCTGCCTCAGCCTCCCAAAGTGCTGTGATTACAGGTGTGAGCCACTGCACCCAGTATGAATTTAATTTTTACTGAACAGCAGCATGAGACATCTCCTACCACCATCATCTTCAGTTTAGAAGGAGCAGCTAGCTACTTAAAAAAAATTGTAGCAAAATACACACAGTATAAAATTTACTTATTAAACCATTTTTATGTAAACAACTCAGTGACATTAAGTACTTTCTTTTTAAAAATTATTTTCATTGATACATAATTATACATATTAAAGGGTTTATGTGATATTTTGATACATGCATACAATGTGTAATCAATTTGGGGTAATTAGGATATTCATCACCTCAACCTGTTTTTTTTTTTCTGAGATGGAGTCTCCCTTGTTCCCCAGCCTGGAGTACAATGGCCCATCCTTGGCTCACCGCAACCTCCGCCTCCTGGGTTCAAGTGATTCTCCTGCCTCAGCCTCCCGAGTAACTGGGAGTACAGGCATGCGCCATCACACCCAGCTAATTTTGTATTTTTAGTAGAGATGGGATTTCTCCATGTTGGTCAGGCTGGTCTCAAACTCCCAACCTCAGGTGATCTGCCTGCCTCAGCCTCCCAAAGTGTTGGGATTACAGGCATGAGCCACTGCACCTGACCTTTTTGTTTGTTTTTTAAGACAGTCTTACTCCGACACCCAGGCTGGAATGCAGTGGCATGATCACAGTTCATTGCAGCCTTAACCTCCCAGGCTCAGGTGATTTTCCCACCTTAGCCTCCCGAGTTGCTGGAAGTGCAGATGCTCACCACCATGCCCAGGTAATTTTTTTTTTCTTTTTTTTTTTGAGACAGAGTCTTGGTCTGTTGCCCAGGCTGGAGTGCAGTGGCATGATCTTGGCTGACTGTAATCTCTGCCTCCCGGGTTCAAGCGATTTCCAGCTAATTTTTGTGTTTTTGCTAGAGATGGGGTTTCACCATGTTGGCCAGGCTGGTCTCGAACTCCTGACCTCAAGTGATCTACCTGCCTCCCAAAGTGCTATGATTCCATGCATGAGCTACCAAGCTCAGCTGCAGCTGATTTTTTGTATTTTTTTGTAGGGATGGGGTTTTGCCATGTTGCCCAGTCTGGTCTTGAACTTCTGGGCTCAAGCAATCTGCCTGCCTTGGCCTCCCAAAATGCTGGAATTATAGGTGTAAGCCACTGTGCCCAGCCTCACTTCAAACATTTATTGTTTCTTTGTGTTAGGAACATTTAAAATCTTCTAGCTATTTTGCAAAATACAGTAAGTTATTCTTAAGTATATTCACCCTATTGTGCTATTGAACACTAGAAATTATTCCTTCCATCTAATTGGCTGTACCCATTAATCAGCCTCTCTTAATTCCCCTACCACCCTTCCCCAGCCTCTGGTAGCTATCATTCTAGTCTCCAATTCCATGAGATACAGTTTTTTTTTTGGAGATGGAATTTCACTCTTATTGCCCAAACTGGAGTGCAATGGCATGATCTCGGCTCACTGCAACCTCTGCCTCCCGGGTTCAAGCAATTCTCCTGCCTCAGCCTCCTGAGTAGCTGGGATTACAGGCATGCACCATCAGGTCTGGCGAATTTTCTATTTTTAGTAGAGACGGAGTTTCTCCATGTTAGTCAGGCTGGTCTCAAACTCCTGACCTCAGGTGATCCACCCACCTCAGCCTCCCAAAGTGCTGGGATTACAGGCATGAGCCACCATGCCAGGCCAGAGATATACTTTTTTAGCTCCTGCATATGAGGGAGAACATATAATATTTGTCTTCTGTGCCTGGCTTTTTTCATTTAACATAGTAGCCTCCTGTTCCATCCATGTTGCTGCAAATGACAGGATTTTATTCTTTTTTTTGTGGCTGAATAGTATTTCATTGTGTATATATACTTTTTCTCATTTATCAGTTGATGGGCACTTAGGTTGATTCCATATCTTACTTTTTGTGAATACTGCTGCAATAAACATGGGTGTGCAGATATCTCTTTAATACACCAATTTCCTTTCTTTTGGGTATACGATTGCTGGCTCATATAGTAGATCTATTTTTAGTTTTTTGAGGAACCTCCACAATTTTCCAAGGTGGCCATACTAATTTCCATTCCCACTAGCTTTCCCCTTTCTTTGCATCCTCACCAGCATCTGTTATTTTTTTGTCTTTTTGATAATAGCCATTTTAACTGGGATGAGATGATATCTCATTGTGGTTTTAATTTGCATTTTCCTGGTGATTAGTAATGTTGAGTGTTGAGCATTGTTTTTTTACATCTGTTGATCATTTGTATGTCTTCTTTTTTCCTTTTTTTTTTTAAGACAGGGTCTTGCTATGTTGCCAAGGCTGGAGTTGAACTCCTGGGCTCAAATCATCCTCTCACTTCAGCCTCCTGAATATGTATGTCTTCTTTTGAGAAATGTCTATTCAGATCCTTTGAGTGGTATTAAGTACTTTCATGATGTTGTACAACCATCATTACTATTTCCAGAATTTTTTTTTTTTGAGATGGAATCTCAGTTTGTCGCCCAGACTGGAGTGCAGTGGTATGATCTGAGCTCATTGCAACCTCTGCCTCCCGGGTTCAAGCTATTCTCCTGCCTCAGCCTCCTAGGTAGCTGGGATTACAGACATGTGCCACCATGCCCAGCTAATTATTGTATTTTTGGTAGAGACAGGGTTTCACCATGTTGGCCAGGCTGGTCTCGAACTGCTGACCTCGTGATCCACCCGCCTCAGCCTCCCAAAGTGCTGGGAGTAAGGCGTGAGCCACTGTGTCTGGCTATTTCCAGAACTTTTAAATTGTCCCAAACAGAAACTCTGTATCCATTAAACAATTCAACTTCCCATTACTTCCCCTCCCCCAGCTCCTGGTAACCACTATCCTATTTTCTGTCTCTGTGAATTTGCCTGTTCTAGGTGCCTCATATAATGTTGAATATTTTCAAGATTCATCTATGTAGTAGCATGTAATGAGGTGTAATATGATTGGGTCTTGCAATGAGGTGATGCTGGGAGGCATTATCTGACTGGATCCTGCTCTGGGATAATACCGGAGCTCCATCTGATTGGATCCTGGATCCTGCTATGCAGTGTCCACCTCTATTTATTTTTATTTTTAGAGACAGGGTTTCACTCTGTCACTCAGCCTGGATTGCAATAATGTGATCATAGCTCATTGTAACCTTGAACTCCTAGGCTCAAGCGATCCTCCTACCTCAGTTTCCCAAGTAGCTAGGACTATAGGTGCATGCTACCACACCCAGCAAATTAAAACAACAACAACAAAAAATTGTACAGAGGGGTGTCTCACTATGTTGTCCAGGATAGTCTTAAACTCTTGGGCTCAAGTGATCCTCTTGCCTGGACCTCCCAAAGTTCAGGCATGAACCACTGTGCCCAGCCAGTGTCTGCTTCTCAATTCAGTCCCTGCTCTTGAGTCTGAGCAGTTAAATTCCCCCTATGGTTACACACTTGGTTAATCTGGACACACTCAAGCTATGTGACTTGAGGGTCCATGGCAACTGAAAAACAACTCACAACTTTGTTACAAAAAAGTTGAACCAGATTGGGGGGGGAAAAAAAAGAAAGAAAAACAAAGTTGAACCAGATTGGTCTAGTGTGGCTGTATCTCAATAAATACATGTTGAATCATAGAAGGAATAAACCAGACTTGAAAAATTATTAAGTCAAGTCAAATTTACTTCTTTTTCTTTTAATGCCTTTCCCCACCTCTGTGATGCCCTGTTTTCTTTTCCTCTTCTGTTACTCCAAGAAAACATTCTTAGGACAGGACCTAATGGAAACAGTATGGAGCAGTAGAAAGAACCCTGGACTGGAATCAGAATATCAGGGTTTCACCTTGGCTTTGTCACTGGATAATCATAAGTTCTTTCTCTCTGGAATTATACTCCCCATGAGTAACAGAAGAGAGCTTGCTTGGCTAATCTTTAGGTTTCCTTCCAATTCTGGTTTTCCAGATTTCAGGCTACACTCAGATTAAGATGACAGGGTATTTTGCACTGAAACACAGGACAAGAGGAAGAAAGGGAGAATGGTGAGATTCTAGGCATCGTCATGTGGCTGGGAGAGGTATTTTCCCATCATGATACACCCTATGAAAACAGAGGTAAGGCAGATCCTTTTCCCCAGTCCCCGAAACCTGCCAGCTGGCAAATTCAGCACTGACTCACACTGAAGCAAGTAGCAGAGGACACTGTGAAGCAATCCCTGGGAGCAGGGCCTCTTGCCTGATTGGTCTGAATCCCTGTGGGCAGCTGGTATGAATGGGTCCAGATTCCTGGACACTCCCTGGGACTTCATTAGGAATTAGTAGGCCTTTTGGGTAAGTTGGTGATTGGAGAGGCAGGAGAATTGGGGTTTACTCCTGAGTCTGTTACTTGGTAGTTGTGTGGCTTGAACAAGTCTTTTCTCTCTGAGCATTGGTTTCTCTATCACCTAAAGGAGTTGAAGGCTATGGCCTTCCTCCACACTTTGGCTACCTCAACCTTCCAGTTCCTCAGACACATCATGATCTTTTCATGTCCTGGGCATTTGTTCACCTGGAACACTTCCTCAACTCTATCTCCTACCGAATTCACCTGATTCACTCCTTCATGGCATATCCTTTAGGGGCCAGGCTACCTCCATGTGAGAGAGTATTGAGTGGGATACCATATGGAATGGTGGGGACTGTGGAAAACTGGAGACTGTATATTCCACTGAAGCTATTCAAGTACTTAAAAAAATATTTTTGATATTTAAGCCATTCCAGGTTATATATATATATATATATATATATATATATATATATATATATTTCTATTGTAAAAATACATAATATACAATGTAGTATCTTTTTTTTTTTCTTGTGAGACAGTATCTCACTCTGTTGCTCAGGCTGGAGTGCATGGCATGATCATCGCTAACTGCAGCCTTCAACTCCTGGGCTCAAACCATCCTCTCACCTCAGCCTCCTAAGTAGCTGGGACTACAGGCATATGCTGCTATGCCTCCCTTTTTTTTTTTTTTTTTTTTTGTAGAGATGGGGTCTTGCTATGTTGCTCAGGCTGGTCTTGAACTCCTAGCTTTAATGATCCTCCCACCTTGGACTACCAAAGTGTTGGGATTACATATGTGAGCCACTGCACCCAGTCATCACACTTATATATTCCTAAACATTTTAAAATTCTTCAAGTCTGTAGTCTTCTTATTGTAAGGTAGACCTAGAAGGCATAATTACACTCCCTTTATAACTGAGGAAAGCAGAGACTCAAAGTTAGAGCTACGCAGAGTTCTATAGCAATATAACCTTCTCTAGGGTATATTGTTACTCCTCCCTTTTAAACCTGAGAATGATGTTGTAGTCATTAATGGCCTTTCCACTGATGCCATACTCTGCCCCAGAATCCTACTTAACACAATGTTCTAGTTAGCTACTACCAATTAGGTGAAGTTGACACTTGAGCTGAAAATCAGTTGCCATTAATCTGTGACTGGTGTTCTTTGCTTTTGCTATTAGGTAGTTTTAAATATTTTCTTTTCTCTTTTTTTTATTTTTTATTTTTCTCTCATTTTTATTTTTTATTTTTTGCTCTGTCACCCAGGCTGGAGTGCAGTGGTGTGATCTTGGCTCACTGCAACCTCCCTCTCCTGGGTTCAAGTGATTCTCCTGTCTCAGCTTCCTGAATAGCTGGAATTATAGGTGCACACCCCCATGCCCAGCTAATTTTTGTATTTTTACTAGAGACGGGGTTTCACCATATTGGTCAGGCTGGTCTTGAACACCTGACCTCAGGTGATCCACTCGCCTCGGTCTCCCAAAGTGCTGGGATTACAGGTATGAGTCACCATGGCTGGCCAGCTTTAAATTAAAAAACAAAAAGGTTAATGTATTTTTTCCTCCCCTCCCTCCCTCCCTCCTCTCTGTCTCTTTCTCTCCTCTCTTTTCTTTCTTTTCTTTTCTCTTTCTTTCTTTCTTTCACTCTCTCTCTCTCTTTCTTTCTTTCTTTTTCTTTCTCTTCTTTATTTCTTACCTTTTTCTTTCTGCATCAGGGTCTTGCTCTGTCACCCAGGGTGGAGTACACTGGTGTGGTCATGGCTTACTGCAACCTTGATATCCTGGGCTCAGGTGATCCTCCCGCCTCAGCCTCCTGAGTAGCTGGGACTACAGGTATGAACCACCACACCTGGCTATTTTTTTTAGATTTTTTTTTTTGTGTGTGGTGATGGGGTCTTCCTATGTTGCCCAGGCTGGTTAATGTATTTTTCAAGAGGTCTGGGGCTCACAGATAATAAATTCCGCTTTATTTCTACTACTTGGACACATCTGTATACTACTCTTCCTGTTTCCCCAATTAACTTACCCTTTAGGCTTTCTGATCTTTCTGTTCTTTTTTTGGAGACAGTCTTACCCTGTTGCCCAGGCTGGAGTGCAATGGCGTGATATTGGCTCACTGCAACCTCCATCTCCCAGGTTCAAGTGATTTTCCTGCCTCAGCCTCCTGAGTAGCTGGGATCACAGGCGCCTGCCACTATGCCTGGCTAATTTTTGTATTTTCAGTAGTGATGGGGTTTCACCAGATTGGTCTTAAACTCCTGACCTCAAGTGATCCATCTGCCTCAGCCTCCCAAAGTGCTGAGATTACAGGCAAGAACCACTGTGCCTGATCAGGCGTTCTGATCTTGACTGTCCTGATCTTACCTGAAGTATGTTAGAAAGAAGGGAGGCCTCCAGTACTTCAAGGGAGCCTCAGGACAAGGCTTCCTGATTCCCAGTCATGTCTGTTCTTTAGCTCTTAGCTTAGCTTCTTCTTTTTTTCCCATTAAACTTTGTATTAAATGGAGTTCATGAAGAAATAGAAAATCTGAATGGACCAATAATGAATAAGAAAACTGAATCAGTAATAAAAAGTCTTCCATCAAAGAAAAGCCCAGGATCTGATAGCTTCACTGCTAAATTCTACCAATTATTTAATGAAGAATTAATACCAATTCTTCTCAAACTCTCCCAGAAAATTAAAGAGGATGGAATATTTCTAAACTCTTTTTATGAGGTTAAAATTATCTGATACCAAAGCAGTAGAAGGACACTACAAGAAAACAAAATTATAGCCCCAAATCCCTGATGAACATAGATATAAAAATCCCAAAAATACTAGCAAACCAAATTCAACAGCACATTCAAAAGATCATTCACCTCACACAGACTGGCAATTG
Organism: Ateles fusciceps; assembly: GCA_036589455.1. NCBI lineage: Eukaryota > Metazoa > Chordata > Mammalia > Primates > Atelidae > Ateles > Ateles fusciceps. Next base: position 8,930,745 of record JAZHEH010000882.1, on the reverse strand, counting down.
GATAAAAAGTCAAGACCCATAAAAAGTCAAGACCATCAGTGTTATGTATTCAGGAGACCCATCATATGTGCAAAGACACACTTAGGCTCAAAATAGAGGGATGGAGGAAGATTTACCAAGAAAATGGAGAGGAAAAAAAAAAAAGCAGGAGTTGCAATCCTAGTCTCTGATAAAACAGACTTTAAGCTAACAAAGATCAAAAGAGACAAAGAAGGGCATTACATAATGGTAAAGGGATCAACACAACAAGAAGAGCTAACTATCCTAAATATATATTTCGCCCAATACAGGAGCGCCCAGATACATAAAGCAAGTTTTTAACAACCTACAAAGAGACTTAGACTCCCACACAATAATAGTGGGAGACGTTAACACTCCACTGTCAATATTGGATCAATGAGACAGAAAATTAACAAGGATATCCAGGACTTGAACTCAGATCTGGACCTAGCAGACCTAATAGACATCTACAGAACTCTCCACCCAAAATCCACAGAATATACATTCTTCTCAGCACCACATCACACCTACTCTAAAATTGACCACATAATTGGAAGTAAATCACTCCTCAGCAAATGCAACAGAACGTAAATCATAACAACCAGTCTCTCAGACCACAGTGCAATCACATAAGAACTAGGATTAAGAAACTCACTCAGAACTGCACAACTACATGGTAACTGAACAACCTGCTCCTGAATGACTACTGGATAAATAATGAAATGAAGGCAGAAATAAAGATGTTCTTTGAAACCAATGAGAATGAAGACACAGCATACCAGAATCTCTGGGACACATTTAAAGCAATGTCTAGAGGGAAATTTATAGCACTAAATGTCCACCTGAGAAGCGAGGAAAGATCTAAAATCGACACCCTATCATCACAATTAAAAGAACTAGAAGAGTAGGATCAAACAAATTCAAAAGCTAGCAGAAGACAAGAAATAACTAAGATCAGCAGAAATGAAGGAGATAGAGACACAAAAAAAAATGCTTCAAAAAAATCAATAAATCCGGGAGCTGGTTTTTTGAAAAGATCAACACAATAGATAGACTACTAGCTAGATTAATAAAAAAGAAAAGAGAGAAGAATCAAGTAGATGGAATAAAAAATAATAAAGGGGATATCACCATTGATTCCCACAGAGATACAAACTACCATCAGAGATTATTACAAACAACTCTGTGCACATAAACCAGTAAATCTAGAAGAAATGGATAAATTCCTGGACACTTACACCCTCCCAAGACTAAACCAGGAAGAATCTGAATCCCTGAATAGACCAATAACAAGGTCTGAAGTTGAGGCAGCAATTAATAGCCTACCAGCCAAAAAAAGTCTGGGCCCAGACAGGTTCACAGCCGAATTTCATCAGATGTGCAAAGAGGAGCTGATACCATTTCTTCCGAAATTATTCCAAACAACGTAAAAAGAGGGAATCCTCCCTAATTCATTTTATGAGACCAATATCATCCTGATACCAAAACCTGGTACAGACACAACTAAAAAATAAAATTTCAGGCCAATATCCATGATGAACATCCATGGAAAAATCTTCAGTAAAATACTGGTAAACCAAATGCAACAGCACATCAAAAAGTTTATCCATCACGATCAAGTAGGCTTCATCCCAGGGATGCAAGGCTGGCTCAACATACGCAAATCTATAAACATAATCCATTACATAAACAGAACCAAAGACAAAAACAACACGATTATATCAATAGATGCAGAGAAGGCCTTCGACAAAATTCAACAGCTCTTTATGCTAAAAACTCTCAATAAACTAGGTATTAATGGAACATATCTCAAAATAATAAAAGCTATCTATGGCAAACCCACAGCCAATATCATACTGAATGGGCAAAAACTGGAAGCATTCCCTTTGAAACCTGGCACTAGACAAGGATGCCCTCTCTCACCCTTCCTAATCAACATAGTCTTGGAATTTCTAGTCAGAGCAATCAGGCAAGAAAAAGAAATAAAGCGTATTCAGTTAGGAAAAGAGGAAGTCAAATTGTCTCTATTTGCAGACGACATGATTGTATATTTAGAAGACCCCATCATCTCAGCCAAAAATCTCCTTAAGATGATAAGCAATTTTAGCAAAGTTTCAGGCTACAAAATCAATGTGCAAAAATCACAAGCATTCCTATACCCCAATAACAGACAAACAGCCAAATCGTGCAGAGCCCCCATTCACAATTGCTACAAAGAGAATAAAATACTTAGGAATACAACTAACAAAAGGACGTGAAGGACCTCTTGAAGGAGAACTACAAACCACTGCTCAAGGAAATGAAAGAGGACACAAACAGATGGAAAAACATTCCACACTCATGGTTAGGAAGAATCAGTATCGTGAAAATGGCCATACTGCCCAAAGTAATTTATAGATTCAATGCTATCTCCATCAAACTACCATTGATCTTCTTCACAGAACTGGAAAAAACCACCTTAAACTTCACATGGAACCAAAAAAAAGCGCACATAGCCAAGGCAATCCCAAGCAAAAAGAACAAAGCTGGAGGCATCATGCTACCTGACTTAAGACTATGCTACAAGACCACAGTAATCAAAACAGCATGGTATTGGTACCAAAACAGAGATATAGACCAATGGAACAGAACAGAGGCCTTGGAAATAATGCCACACATCTGCAACCATCTGATCTTTGACAGACCAGACAAAAACAAGCAATGGGGAAAGAATTCCCTGTTTAATAAATGGTGTGAAAACTGGCTAGCCATGTGCAGAAAGCTGAAACTGGACCCCTTCCTTACACCTTATATAAAAATTAGCTCCAGATGGCTTAAAGATTTAAACATAAGACCTAACACCATAAAAACCCTAGAAGAAAACCTTGGCAATACCATTCAGGACATAGGCATAGGCAAGGACTTCATGACTAAAACACCAAAAGCATTGGCAACAAAAGCCAAAATAGACAAATGGGATCTAATTAACACCTTCTGCAAAGCAAATGAAACAATCATTAGAGTGAACCGGCAACCAACAGAATGGGAAAAAGATTTTGCAAGCTACCCATCTGACAAAGAGCTAATATCCAGAATCTAAAAAGAACTAAAACAAATAGACAAGAAAAACGAACAATCCCATCAAAAAGTGGGCAAAAGATATGAGCAGACACTTTTCAAAAGAAGATATTTATGTGGCCAACAAACATATGAAAAAATGCTCATCATCACTAGTCATTAGAGAAATGCAAATCAAAACCACATTGAGATACCACCTCATGCCAGTTAGAATGGTGATCATTAAAAAATCTGGAGATGACAGATGCTGGAGAGGATATGGAGAAATAGGAACGCTTTCACACTGTTGGTGGGAGTGTAAATTAGGTCAACCACTGTGGAAGACAGTGAAGTATTGAAATCTCCTACTGTTGTTGCATTGCTGTCTATTTTTCCCTTTGGATCCCTTGTTTCCTTTATATATTTAGGTACTGTGATGTTGGGTGTGTATGTATTTACAGTTGCTATGTCTTCTTATTGAGTTGATCCTGTTGTAATTGTATAATGACCTACTTTGTCACTTGTGGCAGTTTTTTTTTTTTTTTTTTTTTTTGATATGGAGTCTTGCACTGTCGCCTGGGGTTGGAGTGCAATGGAGCCATCTTGGCTCACTGCTACCTCCCACTTCCCAGGTTCACCCGATTCTCCTGCCTCGGCCTTCCCAGTAGCTGGGATTACAGGTGCACACCACCACACCCGGCTAATTTTTTGTATTTTTAGTAGAGATGGAGTTTCACTATGTTGGCCAGACTGGTCTCGAACTCCTGACTTCATGATCTACCTGCCTCAGCCTCCCAAAGTGCTGGGATTACAGGTGTGAGCCACCATGCCTGGCCTGTTTTTTTTTTTTTTTTTTAAGATGGAGTCTCACTCTGTTACCCAGGCTGGAATGCAGTGGCGTGATCTCAGCTTGCTGTGACCTCTGCCTCATGGGTTCATGCGATTCTCCTGCCTTAGCCTCCCAAGTAGCTGGGATTATAGGTGCCTGCCACCATGCCTGGCCAAACATTGTATTATTAGTAGAGATGGGGTTTCACCATGTTGCCAGGCTGGTCACAAACTCCTGACTCAGGCTATCCGCCTACCTCAGCTGCCCAAAATGCTGGGATTACAGCATTTGGGGGATTACACTTGTGACAGTTTTTGACTTAAAGTCTGTTGTGTCTAATAGTTCCCACAGTTGCTCTCTTTTGGCTACCATTTGCATGGGTGTTTTTCCATCTCCTCAATTTTAGCCTGTGTGCTCTTGTATCTAAAATGAAACTCCTGTAGATAGCATATAGTTGAATCTTGTTTTGTTTTTTTAAATCCATTCAGCCACTATATATCTTTTTCTTTTTTTTTTTTTTGATCCCCCTGTAGACTAAGTATCATCTGACTATATATGTCTTTTGATTGGTGAGTTTAATTCATTTACATTTAAAGTAATTATTGATAGGTAAGGACTTACTGTTGTCATTTTTATTTCTGTTTTATAGATTATTATTTGTTTCTTCTTTCTTTGTGATTTGATGATTTTTTTGGCAGTGATATGCTTTGATTATTTTCTCTCAATATTTTGTGTATCTACTGTAGGTTTTTTGTGTTTACCCTGAAGCTTGCATAAAATATAGTTATAACAGTTTATTTTAAAGCTGACAAAGTTATTCTTATTACCTCTTTCTTTTAATTTTTATAGTAGGGTTAGAAATAATTTATACATCACCATTACTTTATTATGTTTTTATGTTTTGGCCCATATATTTACCTTTACTAGAAAGTTTTGTACTTTATATGCTTTCATGTTGCTGTTTAGCATTTTTTCATTTCAACTTGAAAAACTTCCTTTAGCACTTCCTGTAAGGCAAGTCTAGTGGTGATTAATCCCCTCAATCTTTGTCTGAGCAGTCCTTGGGTTTCCTTCATTTTTATAGGACAGTTTTCTGGGCATGGTATTCTTGATTGGTAGGGTGTTTTTTTTTCCCTTTCAGTATCTTTTATTTTTGTTGTTGTTTTGAGACAGGGTCTCACTTTTTTGCCTAGGCTGCAGTGCGGTTGCATGATTATGGCTCCCTGAAGCCTTGACTTCCTCAGCTCAGGTGATTCTCCCACCTCAGCCTCTTCAATAGCTGAGACTACCAGCATGCACCGTCACACCCAGCTAATTTTTGTATGTAGATATGGGGTCTCACTATGTTTCCCAGGCTGATTTTGAACTCCTAGGTTTAAGTGATCCTCCTGTCTTGGCCTCCCAAAGTGCTGGAACTACAGATGTGAGCCACTGCACCCAGCCAGCACTTTGAATATATCGTCTCACTCTATTCTGGCCTGTAAGGTTTATGCTGAGACATACTCTGACAGTCTTATGAGGATTTCTTTTTATGTAAAGAGTCACATTTATCTTGCTGTTTTCAAAATTACCTCTTTGTCTTTGTGTTTTGACAATTCAATTATAATGTGTCTCGATGTGGAACTCTTTAGGTTTAACCTATTTGGAGAATTTGGGCCTCATAAATCTGGATGTGAATTTTCCCCAGATTTGGGATTTTTTTGAGTAATAATTTCTTTAAATAAGCTTTTATGCTTATTTCTATTCTCTTTGGAGGTGCTGTAATGCACACATTGGTTCCCTTGATGTTGTCCCACAAGTCTCACAGGCTTTCTTTATTCTTTTCATTCCTTTTTTTGTTCCTTTGGATAATTTCAAATGACCTGTTTCCAAGTTTGCTGATTCTTTCTTTTGTTTGATTGAGTCTGCTGTTGCTGCTCTCTATTGGATTTCTCAGTTCATTCATTGTATTCCTGTTTTGAGATAGAGTCTCACTCTGTTGACCAGGCTGGGAATGTAGTGGTGTGATCACTCCAGCCTTGACCTGCTGGCTCAGGTGATCCTCCCATCTCAACCTCCCAAGTAGCTGGAACTACAGGTGTGTGCTACAACACTCAGCTAATTAAAAAAATTTTTTATGTGTGTAGATGAGGTCTCACTATGTTGCCCAGACTGATCTCAAACTCCTGAGCTCAAGCAATCCTTCTGCCTTGGTCTCCTGCAGTGCTGGGATTACAGGTATGAGCCACTGTGCCTGGCCCATTTTTAAATAAAATTTAATAACAAGGAAAATCTTCATTAAAAAGTGCCAAGTAACAAAAACAGGCTACAAAACTATATGTACATAATTTGGTCCCCCAAATATCTATACTTGGTGTGTGTGTATGTACAAACAATAACACACGTAAAACCTGTAAGAAAAATTATTAGTAGTGTTTGCCTGGATGCTAGATGACTTAAAAGTACTTTTCAATAGTATTCATACTCCACATTGTATGGTACACTCAGGATAGTTAGAAAGAAGTCAATATAAAAAAAACAGAGACTGGGCTGGGTGTGGTGGCTCATCCCAGCACTTTGGGAGGCCGAGATGAGCGGATCACCTGAGGTTGGGAGTTCGAAACCAGGCCGGCTAACATGGTGAAACCCTGTCTCTACTAAAAATACAAAATTAGCTGGACATGGTGGCGTGCGCTCGTATTCCTAGCTACTCGAGAGGCTGGGCAGGAGAATAGCTTGAACCTGGGAGGCGGAGGTTGCAGTGAGCCAAGATCCCGCCATTAGACTCCAGCCTGGGTGACAGAGTGAGACTCCATCTCCAAAAAAAAGAAGAAAAAGCAGAGATGAGATACAAAGTTAGAACAAGGGAATTTTGATATTTTGGGTTTCTGGGTCCAGTCACATGTAAATTTAACCCCATCACCCTTTTGCACAATTTTTTTGAATATACAAATGCTACCCACACTTAGCTTTTTGTTTTGTTTATATTTTTGTCGGTTTAAACAGTTTCTATTACTTGAATCAAATTTGTGTCATTTTGAGTCATCAAGTTTGGGGTAATTTGTTATGGGAGCCTAGATAACTAATATACCTGCCTACCCTCTAATTTCCCTCCACTTCCTTTTTGGAGCAGCTGGATGTTCAAGATGCTGCTTTAGCATTTGTGAGTCACAATGTGGACTGTGACTGAGATCTGGTGTATTGTCTGTTCTCTAGGACTATACTCAACACTAGAACAATTAAAAAATGGAAAAAATGAACCAGATCTTTTGGTTACATAATTTTGGATTGCATGATGCAAATAATTCAGGTGAATTTTTTCAAGTAGAATGAGTTTTTTTTTTCTAAAACAAAGCAGCTAAATAAATACTGAACTGATAAATGACTATTTTTCATACAATTCAATATTTTTACTTTCCATATGATTATTTCCAAATGTAATTTATTTGTTTTTCATCAGATGAATCACATTTACACTCACTTAAAAAATTTATCCTCACTGAAATTGCTTATTTTTACCCTGAATTTAGTCATTGCTCCTGTTTCATGCCAGGTGTTCTTTGGATGGAATCTGAGGCCAGGTAGCTCCCTAGAGTCTCTGAGTTCTCTATTACAACTGTGAAAAGCTAAAATGAGTCTCTAGATTTTTCAAGAAGAAGGTGTGACAATACTTGTAAAGTGATTAGTGTTTCTTGCTTCAGAGACAGGTATGACCTCTTCAGAGGGTGGTGCCAGCCTCTGTAGGCCAAACTCCTTCTGAATTGAGCAGGTAAAAATATGCTCCTGCCTACTGAGTTGGAGGAATGAAGGAATATAAAAGGCCCAGTGTTATTTCCCATATCTTGGAATTATCGAACTGGGGCAGATGAGTGCATCATCTGGAGACACTGAGCCCAGGACAGAAGTGAGGCTTACTCAAGGTCACAGGTCATGACAGTGGTACAGACTCCCGGGGGCTCTACTTTATACCACAGGTTCTGTCTCATTTGGCAAATAACCTACCGAACACCAGCTGTTTTCAGGGTACAATGGTGCTCCAACTTGCCTCTGCTCCTTGTCTTATGCTGTGCCTTCTGTCTGGCTCTTCCAGTTTGCCCCTTCCCCCCTGGTTTATTGTCACTGGTCTTTCTAAATGCTGCTCACATCACTCTTCTGGGGAGCTTTCTCTGACCTCCAGTCTCCTAGGGCACAGCTCATTTGGTGTGCTTTCTGGAAACTCAGAGCACTATGTGGATTTCTTTGTCTTAGTACTTATCATCCTGCATGTATATGGAAGTCAGCTGTTTCCTTGTTGTCTGTCTTCCCAACAATCTCTGAGTCTTCAAAGATATGAGCCTGGTTTTATCCATATCTGTATCCTAAGCATTCTTCACAATTCCAGGCACATAGTAGGAGCATTATTATTTAATAGTAATATTGGCTTATTAATTGGATTATTATGTTACCCAATTAATAAGCCAATATTTAATAGTTAATACTATTAATACTGTTACATACCAATGAGATAATTATTTTATCCAATTAATAAGCCAATGTTAATAGTTAATGCTATTAATACTATTACCTACTAATGAGATAATTATGGTATATGCTTAACACAATGCATATATTATCTCATTAGTCATTACAATAAGTTTGTGAAATAGATATTATAACCCCTGTTTTACAGAGGAGAAAACTATGTCTTAGAATGGTTAATTTGTTCAAGGTTATACTACTAGCAAGTGATAGAGCTTAGACTCCTACTTAGGTCTATTGAACTCCAAAACTCTCTTCAATAAATTATTATTTTTATTTTTTAGAGACAGGTTCTTGCTCTGTTGTCCAGGCCAAAGAGCAGTTGCATGATCATATCATAGCTTACTGTAGTCTTGAAGTGCTAGGCTCAAGTGATCCTCCTGCGTCAGCTTCCCAAGTAGCTGAGACTGCAAATGTGTACCACCATGTCTGGCTAATTTTTAAAAGTTTTTGGAGAGATAGGGTCTTGGTATCTTGCTCAGACTGGTCTTAAACTCTTGTCCTTGGGCAGTTTTCTGCCTTGGCTTCCCAAAACTCTGAGATTACAGGTGTGAGCGAACACATTCAGCCTCTGTTCAAGAAATTGTTGATGAAAAGAAGAATGAACTGGTGAGCAAAAGGCACTATGCTGGGCCTATGGGAAGCATACAGACCAGTGGTTTATGTATTTTCCTAATGCATCCTGCTAGGTAAGGAAACAGGTACATAAATACTAAGGCCTAATATAGACCCACCCATAATAGGGTCACAGAGAAAATGTTCTGAGGGTCCAGAGAAGGGTGTAATTTCTTCCACTGGGAGTGAAGTGTGAGGAGGTTTCATGGGGTTAGAGGGCATTTGAATCAAGTGCAGTAGGATGGTAGAATTCGGACAGGTAAAGGTGGCAGATGGGGCAGTGGTCAAGGTAGTCCTGCAAACATACTGGAAGAAACAGCACTGATGAAATGCAGAAGGAGGAAGGAGATCCTGGGAACAGTAACCAGTTTGGTTACTGGGATGGATTTATGATGTGTGAGGAGAGGAGGTGGGGGGGGATGGGAAGCCAGAAACAGGTTGGCACCAGGTGGTGGAGGACCTTGCATGTCAGGTTGGGGCCTTTGAGTTTTCTTCAGTGGATGTGGGGGAGCCCCTGACAGTTTTGGGTCAGAGAGTGACCTGGCTCATTATGCAGGATAGAGTGAAGGAAAGGGAGGCTTGGGAGACCAGAAGAGACTGTTACAATAATCCAGGGAGGGATGATGTGGCCTGGCCTGGGACGCTGATGGGGTTAATGACAAGGAAAACACTAGAAGAAGCATTCCTTAGGAATAATCCATGGAGTCTAGAAATTGATTAAGGGATGAAATTTGGGCTAGAGTCAAAGAAATAGCATGGGGTCAGAAGGCCAGAGTTCTGATTCCAACTGAGTCACATGGCTTCCCTGGGCCTTTCTGTCCCACTTGTGAAAGGTAGGCAATAAGTTATGCCATGTCTAGTGGCTTTTCCAGGGGTTATGTTCAAAGTACTCTCTAATTTCCTGGTCTTCAAAAGATGCTGAGCAAGATGTAACTGAGGCAAGCAGGTTTTGGAGGTGCAGACCAGCTGGCTTGCTTGGGGTGGTGAGCTGATTCTGGGCTCCTCTGCGAGGTAACTGAGAAGCTGTGATTACTGTTATACATAGATAATCAGGAAGCTGCAATTACCATGTTAGGTACTCTGCTCCTGTAAACATTTTTGGCAGTGGAGGTATGTTGGCATGACTTGTTATCACCTAAATTGTGTACCTCCAGACAGGGGAGTGTGTGGCTTCTTGACTTCTCAAAGTACCAACCCATTGGTTGATAAGGCTCAAGTTATGGGCCTTGCTAAGGGTTGCAGAGAAAGATCCAAAGTGTCAGAAATTTAGAGAACTCCCTGGAGTCTCCTCTCAGTTCCTCTACCCGCAGGCCATTAAGGGTTTAGGCTCCATCCAGAACCTCAGTCTGACACAGCTAGAGATGTGGGAAGAGGATCCAGTAGCATGATGCAGAAACCCCAGAAAGTTTGGAGGCCAAATGGGCTGAGGAATTAGAAAGATGGTGGAGGCAGGTTGCTGAGAAGCAGAGAGGAGAAGAGACTTGTTAGAGTGACACAGCGAGTCAGGTGAAACAAGGACTGGAAGCCAGAGTTTTGAGTTGCTTCTCAGAGGTTTTTAAATTCTTTCCTTCCCCCAGGACACCCTCTCTGGGCATATATATACATATGTGTGTATATGTATGTGTATATGTATATGTATGTATATGTACAGAGTGAGGCCCTGTCTCAAAAAATATGTAAATATATATGTATATACATATATGTATATATGTAAAAAATATACACATATGCATATATATGTATACATATCTGTCTCACTTTGTAGCCTAGGCTGGAGTGTGAACACTGCTCACTGCTGCCTCAAACTCCTGTCCTCAAGTGATCCACCCACCTCAGCCTTCCAAAGTGCTGGGATTATAGGCATGAGCCACCATACCTGGCCAACATATATTTTTAATGTGCATTTATGAGCAATGTGTTCAAAATCTAGTTATGCCCTTCATTAGCTGTGTGACCTTGGGTGAGTTACTTAATCTCTCTAAATCTCAGTTTCCTTATCAACAAACTGAGATGATAGCAACTGTGTCACAGGGGTATTGTGAGGATTAAAGGAGATAATGTTTGCAAAGCACTTCCTGCAATGCTCTATAAATGCTAGCAAGGAATTGATTAATGATAGCTCTTTTCTTCTTCTTCTTTTTTTTTGTTTTGAGATGAAGTCTCACTCTCTTGCCTAGGCTGGAGTACAATGGCACAATCTCAGTTCACTGCAACTGCCTCTCCCCGGGTTCAAGTGATTCTCCTGCCTCAGCCTCCTGAGTAGCTGGGATTACAGGTACCCACCACCATGCCCAGCTAATTTTTGTATTTCTAGTAGAGACTGGGTTGCAACAGGTTGGCCAGGGGGCTGGTCTCGAACTCCTGACCTCAGATGATCCACCCGTCTTTGCCTCCTAAAGTGCTGGGATTACAGGCATGAGCCACTGCGCCTGGCCCTTTTATTCTTCTTCTAACAATGGTCTCTTAGAGAACCACTGCTTTGGTCTAAGGGAGAGAAGGTTTGGTGCAAAGCGCTGAACTTCACCCTCTTCTTGGACTTGCTCCACCGTCCCGTATACTTTCTTTCCTTCCCTCACCACTTTGGACTTGTCCTGGCTCTGACTGTCCCTTCACACACACACACACACACACACACACACACACACACACACACACCCACCCACCCACCACAGTCAAATTGAGAGAGCTTCAAGCCACCTTCAGTTCATGTAGGCATTTTTTTTAAAGGAGGTTTCCAAAGACAATCCCTCTCATACTGCCTGGTTTCTCCCTTGCCTTGGGAGGGGGGCTCCAAAGTGATTTTCAGGGTACCTACCATACCTCTTTTTCCCTGTTTTAGGACAGCCAACTCCCTTGTTTAATACGTTCGTTGTAGAATGCTACCTTCCACACAGTGAGGGACCCTTGTTCTCCCATCCCTTCTATGGACATAACAGTCATACTTCTTCCCCTTTGAAGAGAATGGTGTGCATTCTAAACTCATCCACATCTTCCACCTTCCTTTGAGTCTCATGTGAAGATAGATGAGTAAAGATGATTGCTGGCATTTGATGCATGGGGAAACTGAGTCCCAGGGACTTGAAGTGACTTGTCCAAGGACACAAAGCAAGTTAGTAGCAGACTCAGGACTTAATCCAGGAATCTTAATTCCTAGTCCAGTATTCTTGCCTTTATGTAAAATTCCTGGAAGTATTCCTATGGCTAGGTTAATTCGCATCCAAGGACTTTAACCACACAGTTCTAGGTCTGTCTCTCTTATCTTCAGTCTCATTCCCTTCATGCTTCCTCCTCAGGGGCCTTTGTACTTACTCTTTTATCTGAGAGGCCTTTCTCCCAGAAATCCACGTGACCCAATTAATTCCTTTTTCCTTTGATACCATCCGGAAAGGCCCTCCTTGGTCACCTTTCTTCTTCCTTGCCCTCTTTATCTCCTTATTCTGTTTTATTTTTCTTCTTAACAGTTATTATTGCCTGAGATACCATGTTCTTATTTGCTTGCTTTTTAAAACCCATCTTTCACAATTAGACTCAGAATAGGGACTGTGTTTTCTTCACTGCTGTACCTCTAGTGCCTAGAGGAGCATGTGTGGCACTTAGAAGATGTCCAATAACTATTTATTGAATTGTATGAATAGATATAGTAAATATCCATCCAAACTGGAGCATTCATGTTCCTCTGCCTTTGCCTATGCAATGTATTCTGTCATGTCAGAAAGGCTTTATATATTAAATATTAATATATTAAATGGGCATTTTACTATTGCTTACTCTATAAAGCCTTTCTTGGTTCTTCAGAGATGATGCTGGGAGTGGTGTACATACCTGCAATCCCAGCTTCTCGGGAGGCTGAGATGGGAGGATTGCTTGAGGAAAAGCAGCTGGGATTACAGGTGAGCTCAAGGCTGTAGCGAGCTGTGATCCTGCCACTGCACTCCAGCCTGGGTGACAGAGTGAGACCCAATCTCTTGTTCTTTCTCTAAAAAAAAAAAAGATACTGCAAACATGTTAACCTCAGAATAGAACATAATCTGCTACTGTCATCTCCTACCTACACCTGTACTATGGAGGTGTACCTCTCTGTATAATGCATTATAAAAATTGCAACTTTGAACTGGTAAGCCAAAATGTCAAGTTACGCTCTTGTTGAATGAAAAAAAAAAAAAAACCAAAAACCAAAAAACAAAATAAAGAGCAAAAAGAAAAAAACAAACCAAAGCAAAACTTGCCAGTAGAGTCACCTCTTGTTTCACAGGTTGCCTCTTTGACATCCAGCATTATAAGGAAAGACTAGATGTGAGTTCTGCCCACATTCATTTTTTTTCTAATTATGTCTGAAATACATTATTTTATTTGAAAAAAACCAAGAAGGCAATATAGATAAGCCAAAGAAAAAGTTTTATTCTTTAAAAAATTTTTATTTTATAGAGATGGGGTCTTGGTATGTTGACCAGGCTGGTCTTGAACAACTGGCCTCCAACAGTTCTGCCTTGGCCTCCCAAAGTGCTAGAATTACAGGTGTGAGCAACCATGCCTGGCTGAAAGTCTTATTCTTAAGACCATATTCTAGAAGTTGTCATTGTTAACATTTGGAATATATATTTGAACTTTAAAATATATTAAATATAATATAGCTATATATTATATATTAATAATTATATATTTATAAATAAGCATCACATATTTGCCAAATTGTAATGCACTATGCATTGAATTTTGTAGATCTATAACATATTTTTAAATGACCACAAATTATTCTAGCATATTGATATATTTATTTAATAAATTCTCTATTTTTGAACATTTCGGGCAGCTAGAGGTATTATTGTAGATATTGCTGAGATGAATGTCCCTCTAACACTTGTCTGATTTTTTTCTTATGAGAAATTCCTAGGACAGAATGTTAGTCAAAGAGCTTGATTTTTTTTTTTTTTTTTCAAGATGGAGTCTAGCTCTGTTGCCCAGAGTACAGCAGAGTGCAGTGGCGCAGATGGGTTCACTGCAACCTCTGCCTCCTGGCTTCAAGCGATTCTTCTGCCTCAGCCTCCTGAATAGCTGGGATTATAGGCTCCCACCACCATGCCCAGCTAATTTTTGTATTTTTAGTAGAGATGCGGTTTCACGTGTTGGCCAAGCTAGGCACGAACTCCTGACCTCGTGATCCGCCAGCCTCGGCTTCCCAAAGTGCTGGGATTACAAGCGTGAGCTACCACACATGGCCAGGTGGCTGAGTCTGCTGCCTCTCTGCCTCAGTTTTCTCTTCTATAAAATGGAAAGTGTCTTCTGCTGTGCCTCACTGACTTCACAGAGCTATTGTGAGGTGGTTGTGAGATGAGAGGCAGAAAAGTGCTGAGAAAAGAGCAATGCAAATGTCAATGGCTTATTTTTTTTAAATGTTTAAAATGTTTAACTTTTAAAAAGGTATAATTTATATACAATAAAATACACATATTTTAAACGTACGGTTTGGTGAGTTTCAACAAATATTTATACCCACAGAACCACCATCTCAGTCAAGATGTAGAACATTGATAGCACACTAGAAAGTTCTCTCATAACTCCTTTTCAGCCAATCGTCCCTTTACTGCCTCTGACAACTACTTTGTTTTCTATCACCATAGATTAATTAGTTGTGCCTGTTATAGAGCTGCATATAAATGAATAATACAGTGTATACTCTTATGTTTGACTTCTTTTCTCAATTCAGTATCTATGAGATTCATTCACGTTGTATGAATCAGTAGCTTGTTCTTTTTTTAAATTGTTGAGTAGTATTCCATTGAGTTGATACACTGCATTTTGTTTGTCCACTTACCTGCTAATGAACATTTGGATTGTATCTAGTTTCTGGCTACTTTGAATGAAGCTGCTATGAACATTTGTGTACAAGTCTTTTTGTGGATCTATGTTTTCATTTTTCCCAGGGGAATACTTAGAAATGGAAAGACTGAGTCATAGGGTAGATACAGGTTACGATTTAGAAGAAATTGTAGGAGTTTGTTTTTAACAATGTTTTCTTTTTTTCTTTTTATTTTTTATAAAATAGAGACGAGGTCTCACTGTGTTGCCCAGGCTGGTCTCGAATTCCTGGGCTCAAGTGATCTGCCATCTCGGCCTCCTAAAGTGCTAAGATTATGGGCATGATGAACAATGTTTTTAGAGATGGCAGAGCATTGGATTAGCATCCCAGAGACCAGGCCATAAACGTGGACAAGTCAGTCTTACTCCTTGGGTCTCAGTTTCCTCACTGCAGAATGAGGGTATTAGTTGAATGCTTTTAACCCTGTTAAGTGTAAAGAGTTTGTTATCCTTGGAGACTGTGGAAAACCAAAACCTGATGTATGCCTGTCTCAGGTATTAAAGGAACTGGCCCTCAAGGCTCCTCACCAGCAGCTACCTGTGTTCAAGAAGTACAAGCAGTTCTCCCACATCAGGAATGTGTGGGGGTAATCACAATGTTAATAACAGTAGTAGTTTAAAGAGGCCTTTGCCCCAAAGAACCCATAGGCTTTTCACATGGAACAATGACTTTGGAGTATACTTTGCACTGAAGGAAGCCATTCCAGAAAAGGTGCTTTCTCAAGGACTAGGAGTGAGAAGCAAGCAGTGAGTGACTCAGGATGAGTCAAAATGAGATTAAACTGAGACCCAGGATGACTTCTGGTTGGAGAGCAGAGAAAATGGACCTTGCAAGTGGTCTTTCATTAAAAATGAGGCTTGGCTGAGTGCAGTGGCTCATGCCTGTAATCCCAGCACTTTGGGAGGTCAAGACAGGAGGATGCTTGAGGCCAGGAGTTCAAGACCAGACTGGGCAACATAGTGAGACTGTCTTTATAAAACATAAAAATAAAAAATAAAAAAATTAGGTAGGTGTGATGGCACACACTGGTAGTCCCAGCTACTTGGGGGGCTGAGGTGGGAGGGTCACTCGAACCCAGGAATTTGAAGCTGCAGTGAGCTATGATTGTGCCACTGCACTCCAGCCTGGGCGACAGAGCCATATCCTATCTCTAAGAAAAACAAAAAACAAAAACAAAAAAAGGCCCTGTGGTGAGACTCACAGCCTAAGCCCATATAACAAAATCTCAAGTTGACTTCTTTGCTCTTTTCAAGCACAACCCTGAATCATCTCTCTACCATCAGCAACTGATATCTGAGCAAGGATCTATTCCTTGTTACCCCTAGCTATCAGAGCCAAACTGAAGCTGGAGTTCAATCGGCAGCCCCTTTTCCAGTAATAGAATCACTCCAAAGACAGAGATTTTACGATTTCATGTTTTGGATCATCATGGCTTTGGAACTCACGGCTTTTCATCTCAGACTTTTATTCTGTGTTTTGGAGTTGATATTTGTGTATGTATCTAAGTGGGCATATATTGGTGGGAGTGTTTATATATGTGTTTGCGTGTATATAGTTCCATTTTCATGTATATTACGTAATACTTAAAGTTAATTTGATACATTAGGCTACACCCCAGGCTGTTGATTGTTTCTCTTTGTCATTCAAGGTAATGAGAATGACACTCCTCTTTTCTTGCTTCCTGGTAAGATTTCCAAAACTTGGAAAAACCCTGTTGAGGAGTTTGCCTGAGACCCTTAGAAAATGCCAGGTATCAGGGACAGTTGACAGTGGATTAGGTTCGTTTCCCTATTCCCAAACAAAAGATCATTCCCTGAGTATCTGCCTTAGTGCTTTGTCTTACTATTTTTGGTGTCTCAGCAGTGACAGATGAACCATCATTCAGAAAGGTGCGTGCGTGTGTGTGCACATTAACTGTATGTATGTATGTATGTATTTATTTTTATGGGGAAAAGATATACATATATTTAGAATTAGCTAGCTGGACTCAATTTAGATGATCCCCGATTTTGCTGGCAACATCCAAAGCATTGTAATCAGGAGTTAGTTGAACATATGCCTTCTTCTCTCCATCAGGCCGAATCAGGGTGTTGACCTTGGCCACATCAATGTCATAGAGCTTCTTCACAGCCTGTTTGATCTGGTGCTCGTTGGTTTTAACATCCACAATGAATCCAAGTGTACTGTTGTCTTCTATCTTCTTCATGGCAGACTCGGTGGTCAGCGGAAACTTGATGATAGCATAGTGGTCAAGCTTGTTTCTTCTGGGGGCGCTCTTCTGAGGATATTTGGGCTGTCTCTGGAGTCGCAGTGTCTTGGGGCACTGGAAGGTGAGTGATGTGCAGATCTTTTTTTTGTGGCTATGCTGTCTTGGCTGTTCAACACTGCCTTCTTGGCCTTTAAAGCCTTTGCTTTGGCTTCAGCTTTGGGAGGGGCAAGAGCTTCCTTCTTTGCTTTCAGTGCCATCTTGTGAAAAGGGTCCAACTGTATTTATTTATAATGACTCCTAAATAATAGTTTCTGCAGGTAGAGGATGAAATAGTGTTAATTAGTAATGAGAGGTCTTTCCATTGGCTATCAGTGACTATAACTATTAGAAAGCACGTGTAGGAGAGGAAAGCCAGTTTTGTGGTTCAGTTATCATTATGCTCATACACATTGATTGCATGATCAAGTCCATTTCCTTTGCTGTACTTTAAGCCCAGATTAGGTAATAAAACCAAACAGAGACTGCAGACCTGGGCTTCAGCCCTATCTCTCCCACCAGCTCTCTGGTGATCTTGGCCAAGGTCTGTTCTTTCTTTGGGCTTCGGTTTCTTACTGATAAACTGTAAGGTCTTTCTCAATTAGATTCTTTACCCCTATACATTTGCATCTTGCTATCTGCAGCACCTGGAAGTGTCAGGCATATATGAATCGCTCAAGATATATTGTGGAGTCAGTGAATGTATTATGTAGTCCAGCTAGAAGATTGCTAAGGTCCCCTTACTGCTTGGATAGTCAGTGATCCTAGAGTAGTGTTCATTCTCCTTCTCTTCCTTTTTATCATTTTTGTCCTCCATTCCTCCTACCATCTATTGATGTAATAAATAATACATTCACATGGTTCATTAGGTACATATGCATATATATAGAGAAAGCTTCTCAGTCATCCAAATTTTTTCCCTGAAGGCAATCAATTTTGTCAATTTCTTGTGTATTCAAGAGATTTTTAAATGTACATATAAGCAAATGTGTACCTATATTCTTCCTCTACCTCCTCATGTTCTACACTAATGTTAGCACACTATGTGTTGCTTTGCACACTTAACTTTTTTTTTTTTTCCAAGATGGTGTCTCGCTCTGTTGCCCAGGCTAAAGTGCAGTGGCGTGTTCTCAGCTCACTGCAACCTCTGCCTCCCAAGTTCAAGTGATTCTCCTGCCTCAGCCTCCGGAGTAGCTGGGACTACAGGCACACACCACCATGCCCAGTTAATTTTTGTATTTTTAGCGGAGATGGGGTTTCACTTTATTAGTCAGGCTGGTCTCAAACTCCTGACATCAGGTGAATTGCCTGCCTCGGCCTCCCAAAGTGCTGGGATTGCAGGCATGAGCCACTGTGCCTTGCCACACTTTACTTTTTGAATCCAACAAACCATCTTTGAGATGAATCCATATCAATACACAAAAGCTTTCTTTTTTAAAAATAGCTGCATAGTATTATTCAATTAAATGGATATATCATAATATATATAACTAGTGCTTTATGGATGGGTAGTTACATTGTTTCTAATCTTTTTCAATTACAAATAGTGCCATAATAAATAACTTTGAGTGTAGATAATTTTGCCCTTGCATGAGCCAATCTGTACTGTAGCATAAATTCTTTTTTTTTTTTTTTAGATAGAAAACTTTACTTATTTATTTCTTTTTTTTTTAAATATATTTTTTATTGCATTTTAGGTTTTGGGGTACATGTGAAGAACATGCAAGATTGTTGCATAGGTACACACATGGCAGTGTGATTTGCTGCCTTCCTCCCCCATCACCTATATCTGGCATTTCTCCCCCATGCTATCTCTCCCCAACTCCCCACCCCGCCGCTGTCCCTCCCCTTTTCCCCCCACGGACCCCAGTGTGTGATGCTCCCCTCCCTGTGTCCATGGGCATTGCACTCTTGTCGCCCAAGCTAGAGTGCAGTGGTGTGATCTCAGCTCACTGCAACCTCCGCCTCCCGGGTTCAAGTGATTCTCCTGCCTCAGCCTCCTGAGTAGCTGGGACTACAGGCATGCACCACCACACTGGACTAATTTTTGTATTTTAGTAGAGATGGGGTTTCACCATGTTGGCCAGGCTGGTCTCAAACTCCTGACCTCAGGAGATCTGCCCACTTTGGCCTCCCAAAGTGCTGGGATTACAGGTGTGAGCCACCGTGTCTGACCTTAGCATAAATTCTTAGAAGTAGAATAGTTAGGTCAAAGGATATGTGAATGTATAATTTTTAAAAAATGAACTTTATTCTTTTAGAGCAGTTTTAGTTTCAGAGTAAGATTGAGTGGAAAGTATAGAGAGTTCCTATATACCCCTGACCACCCCATGCCCTGCCTCTACCACTACCATCCCACACCGGTGTGGTACATTTGTTACAATTGATAAATCTATGTTTATACTTCATTGTCACCCAAAGTTCATAGTCTAGATTAGGTTTCACTCTTGCTGTTGTACATTTTATGGGTTTTGACAAATGTATAATGATATATATTCACCATTATAGTATACAGAATGTCGCTTTTCTTCCCTGAAAATCCTCTGTGTTCTATCTGTTCACCCCATCCTCCTCCCTTAGACCCTAGTAATTACTGATCTTTTTTACTGTCTCTGTAGTTTCATATTTTCCAGAATGTCATACAGTTGGAATGATATAGTATGTAGCCTTTTCTAGTTGGCTTTTTTCACTTAGTAATATGCATTTAAGGTTCTTCTATGGTTTTTTCATGGCTTGATAGACCATTTCTTTTAGCACTGAATGATATTCTGTTCTATGGATATACTACAGTATATTTATCTACTCATCTGCTGAAGGACATTTTGCATTTTGGTTGCTTCCAAGTTTTGGCATTTATGAATAAAGCTGCTATAAATATTTATGTGCAGGTTTTTATGCGAACCTAAGTTTTTAACTCATTTACTAAGGAGCATAATTGCTGGATTGAATGTATAGAAAGACTATGTTTAGCTTTGTAAGGAACTGCCACACTTTTATTCAAAGTAACTGTACCATCTTGCATTCTCACAGTGAATGAGAGTTCCTGTTGTTCTACATCCTTGTCGGCATTTGGTGTTGTCAAGTTTTGAATTTTGGCCATTCTAATAATTGTATAGTGGCATCTCTTTTTGTTTTAATTTTAATTCTCTGATTACATAACATTGGACATCTCCTCATATGTTTATTTGCCACCTACATATCTTCTTTGGTGAGGTGTCTAGACATTCAGATCTTTTGCTCATTGTAAAATCATATTGTTAATTTTCTTTTTGTTAAGTTTTAAGAGGTTTTTTTTCACATATTTTGGATAACAGTCATTTGTCAGGTACATATTTTGCAAATATTTTCTCCCACTTTGTGGCTTATCTTCTCATTCTCTTGATATAATTTTGATAGATGTTTGCAAGTTACTATTACAAGTGGTTCCAATTGACGCTCCCCTAGTGATGTGTGAGAGTATATGTTTCCTCTCACAACATAATGTGGAATCAATTTGTTTATGATCTTTTCCAGTCTAGTAAGTAAAAAATAGTATCTCACTGTAGTTTTGATTGCGTTTATCTAATTAGACAGAGATTTGGTATATTTCAATATGTTTGTGTGCCATTGTATTTCCTTTGATATGAGCTTTCTGTTTTCTTTCCTTTTTCTGTTGAGATTGGTTCTTATAGTTGCCATGGATGGTGAGACTATGTTTGAGCAAATCCTGTGGGCCAGTTCAGCACAGAGCTCAATATCCTCAAGATCTCCTCTCTCTGAACTCTTCATTTATACAAGCTTCTTTGGCATTTGTACTCATTTACTGCCAGTATCCTCTGTGGTGTAAATTCCTGAGTTTTCCTTCCTTCCTTCCTTTTTTTAGATGGAGTTTCACTCTTGTCGCCCAGGCTGGAGTGCAATGGCACAATCTCAGCTCACTGCAACCTCTGCCTCCTGGGTTCAAGAGATTCTCCTACCTTAGCCTCCCGATTAGCTTGGATAGCTTGGATTACAGGCATCTGCCACCATGCCCGGCCAGTTTTTTGTGTTTTTAGTAGAGACAGGGTTTCTCCATGTTGGTCAGGCTGATCTCGAACTCCTGACCTCACGTGATCCACCCACCTCACCCTCCCAAAGTGCTGGTACAGGTGTCAGCTACCACACCTGGCAAGTTCCTGAGTTTTCATGGACACAGTTTATGTCCTTTTGACTAATGTTCCAGTTGTTCCATATTTGACACTGAATGTGCTTTTACCCAACTTAAGTCTCTTCTTTCCCAGGGTTATTTCTTGGGGAAACCCCATTCTTCCTAGTCAGCAATACCTTAGGTTCTAGTACACAATCCTTTTACTGACATATGTCAACTGTGATCATGAATTATCACAGAGTTACTCATCTTTATAAATATTTTGAAACTTCTTTTAACTCACTACTACTGCTATTGTCACAATGGGATCACTGTTACCTCACAGTATCTCTGATGCCTCATGTGTCATACACGTGAAAAGTATCACGTTCAGGTCAGGAAACAGCTCTCCTAATTCTCGGTTCAGAGTGCTTTCGTTTATCTATCCATTCATCCATCCATCCTTCCATCCATCCACCTACCTATCCATTCATTCATCATTCATCCATCTAACCTTGCATCTATCCATCCACTTGCCCATTCTGTGATTACCTTACTTTCAAAAAGGACTAAAAATCCCTATGCGCCCGCGTTCATAGCAGCATTATTCACAATAGCCAAAAGGTGAAAGCAACTCAGTTGTCCATCAACAGGTGAATAGATAAACAAAATGTAGTATATACATACAATAGAATGTTATTCAGCCCTAAAAAGTAAAGAAATTTGGACACATGCTTTAACATGGACGAACCTTGAGGACATTATGCAAAGTGAAATAAACCAGTGACAAAAGAACAAATACCATGTAATCCATTTAGATATGGTACCTAGAGTAGCCAGATTCATAGAGATAGAAAGTAGAATGGTGGCTATCGGGGCAACTGGGGCAGGGTGCGGGTGGGAGATTGGGGAGTTATTGTTTTAATAGTTATTGTTTAAAAGGTATAGAGTTTCCGTTTTGTGAGATGAAGGGAGTTCTGTGGATGGGTGGTGGAGATGGTAGCATGACAATATGAATGTATTTAATGCCACTGAAGTGGATACTTAATGGTTATGAAGGTAAATTTTATATTATGTGTATTTAACCACAATGAAAAAAATACCTACAATAAAATTTATTGTCAACAAGGATTTATTGAGCTTCTAGAAGTTCCAGGCCATGTATGCTAGGCACTGAAAATAGAGCAGTGAATAAGAAAAAGTCCTAGACCTCACAGAGCTTGTCTTGTAGTGGAGAGGACAGATGATAAACAAGTAAGCAAAGAAATAAACAATACATTTATATTGTGTTATTAGTACTATGAAGGTCAGAGACTGGGGTGTGGGTGGGATTTTCTAGTTAGGATGCCCAAGGAAGGTGGTGGTGGTGTGATCACAGCTCACTGCAGCCTCTACCTCCTGGTGTCAAGTGATCCTCCCACCTCAGCCTCCTGAGTAGTTAGGACTCCAGGTGTGTGCCACCACACCCAGCTCATTTTTGTATTTTTTGTAGAGATGGGGTTTTACTATGTTGCCCAGGCTGGTCTTGAACTCCTGGGCTCGAACGATCTGCCCATCTCTGCCTCCCTAAGTGCTGGGATTACACGTGTGAGTAACTGTGCCTGACTGATGGTCATTTTTAACCTATTTTGGGGTCACGGATCTTCCTGAGACTCTGACAGAAATCACGGGCCCTCTTTGCAAGAAAACACAAATATGAAAATTGTGCATATAGTTTTAGGGGTTGATGGATGTCTGAAACTCCCTCTGAGGGGGGTCCATCCATGGGTCTTAGGTTAGAAACTTTTGCTTTTCTGGCTCACTCCTCAGTGTTCGATGGGATGAATTCCAGTATACTTAGCACGCTGCCCAACCTCCCTGGTGGCTCAGTTTCTACCCACATCTCTGGCGTTATCTACTGCTGTTCTGCCCAGCCATGCAGACCACAAGCACTTCCAGTTCTCTGAATATGTATACCACGTGCTCTAACATCTTCCTACCTTTCTCCAGCTGTGTTGACTCAGGAACTCCTACTTACCCCTTAAGACTCAGTGCAAATATTCTCTCTTAATGATTGTCTCTTTTGCTTCTCTCTCTACCTCCCTCAGCAAGACAAAGTTAGACATGTTCTGCCTCACCTTGCCTCACTATCACAGCATTTATCATATTATAATGGTTTATGTTCATTATTTTAATTCATGTATTCATGCAGCTAACATTTATTGAACATCTATTATGTGCTAGCCCTGTGTTAGGCACAGCAATGGCTAAGAGACCCTGGCACTGTCCTCATAAAGCTTATAGTTTAGTGGAAAGCATAGATATTAAAAGTATGGTTATACAAATACATGTACATTGAAAATTAGGAAAAGTGTAGGAAGGATGAGAACAGGGATCTTTGAGATATCTAGGTTAGGCGTGAAGTGCAGGTTAGGAAGCTTCTGGGAAAACATTTAAGCTGAGATTAAAGGATTGCTAGAGTTTGCCTAGCAAAGAGTAGGGGGGAAGCATTTCTGCACAGGGAACAGTGTGTGCATGTCACATGTAAACTTTCCTTGTTCTACTGAGAGGGCCCCTGAGGCAGAGATGGTGTTGTACTCAAGCCTCCAACGCCAGCGCCTGGCAGAGTGGATATTCTGAATAAATGAATGAACGAGTGAATGAGTTTCTCAATGCAGAATTATCAGGCTCAGACATTAGATGGGAGAGTATTCTTTTGATGGTGAAATAAATTCACTTTTTAATCCTTTTTAAATGACACGTGGAACAATGAATGAACCCCACGAAACTTTTAGGACCAGTCAACAGGTTGAGGAGAAGTTATCTGGATGGAGAATTTAATTTGGGTCATCTCCTGGCCCAGTGCTTTGTGCATGTTTTATTTATTTGTTTATAAAAATGAGGTGAGTCCAGTTCCTCAGGAGGCTGAGGTAGGAGGATCATTTGAGCCTGGAAGGCTGAGGTTGCAATGAGCCAAGATCATGATACTGCGCTTCAGCCTGGGTAACACAGCAAGACTCTGTCTCAAAACAAACAAAAACAAACAAACATAAAAAAGAGGCGAAATGCACATAACATAAAACTAACCATTGTAAAGTGAACAGTGGCACTTGGCACATTCACAGTGTTGTGCAACTACCATCTCTATCTAACACATTTTCATCATCCTTGAAGGAAAACCCCCATGACCATTAAGTACATGCTTTGGCTTTCAGCTCCTGAAAGACAGGGACTATGTTTTTTTTTTTCTTTTCTTTTCTTTTCTTTTTTTTTTTGAGATGGAAGGTGGAGTCTTGCTGTTGTCAATCTGGGCTGGAGTGCAATGGCACGATCTCGGCTCACTGCACCCTTCGCCTCCCAGGTTCCAGGAATTTTCCTGCCTCAGCCTCCCCAGTAGCTGGGATTATAGGCACCCACCACCATGCCTGGCTAAGTTTTGTATTTTTAGTAGAGATGGGGTTTCACCATGTTGGCCAGCCTGGTCTCGAATTCCTGACCTCATGTAATCCACCCACTTCGGCCTCCCAAAGTGCTGTTTTGAGATAGGAGTGAGCCACTGCGCCTAGCCAGGACTATGTTTTTCTTGTTCATTTTATACCTCTATTTTTTTCTTTCTTTCTTTTTTTTTTTTTTGGTGAGCCAAATAATTTATTTCTTCATTTCTTGCATTTGATGTACTCTTCGATGACATCCTTGGCCTGAGACTGCTTGCCATAGTCCTTAACTACTACACAACTGCAACCAACCACTTTACGGGGCTTCCCTTCTCTGTCAGTTTTACAGAGGCCTACCCATTCCCCTAGTTTCTTGTTGTCATCAACCTTAATTAGGTTGTTTGGAGTTCAGCACAAAGGGCCTCCACCAACTTGACATACATAGCTCATCACAGTTGGATGCAAGCACACAGAGATGGGCTTGGCGCTTGTCTAAGGCTTTGGCAGCTTCGCGAATTCCACGTGCTAGGCCATCGTGGATGAGGGCGGTCTTCAGCACCTCTTGTAAAGCAGTATTAACGTCCATTACACCTCCAGCAACAATGCCTTCCTCAGCCATGGCGGTGGGTTACGGGTGAAACGGGATCTTGAATGCACCCAAGCCTCCGCCTCCGCATGACTCGGCGGCGGCAGGGAAAAAGGCCGCATGCCTCTTTTTTTTTTTTTAGATTGAGTCTTTCTCCGTCACCCAGGCTGAGTGCAGTGGCATGATATTGGCTTACTGCAACCTCCACCTCCTGGGTTAAGGGATCCTCCCACCTTAGCCCCTGGCCCTCCCTCTACACAACCAGTTAGGGCCATAGAAGTTTTGATGCTGGTTTTTGTGTTTCTGTTTTTGTTTGTTTGTTTGTTTGCTGATTTGTTTTTAGAGACAAAGTCCTGCCTTGTCATCAAGGCTGCAGTATAGTGGTGCCATCATAACTCACTGCAGCTGTCAAGCAGTCCTTCTGTCTCAGTCCCCCAAAGTGCTGGGATTACAAGTGTGAGCCACTGTGCCTGGCCTGGTTTTTGTGTTCCTGGAATCCCAGCCTCACTGACAGGTTGATTGAAGTGTGGACAGCTGTCAGTGTTGGGGATGAGGCTCACAGGTGAGTGCCTTGGTGAAGTCCTCAGCAGTTACCTGTAGGTCTGTGGGTCACCTCCTGCCAGGAGCTGCTTCTCTGCCTCATCTTACATTATAGAGGGAGCTGAGGTCTGTGGGCGAGAGTCACCCTGAGACATGGCTTTTAGAGAGCCAACTTCTGCAGGTCCTGACTGACATCTAATCTTCCCACTCCACCTGCTCTCATCTTGGGCTTTGAGTTTTCAGAAAACCAAGGTGTTTGGCCGATGATGATGCCTACATTACACTGTTGACTTGCTTGCATTTGTGATAATTAACGATTCATTGAAATGCCTCACACTTTCATACAACTGGGGCCAAGTGTCAAACTGGAGGTGAAGTGGGAGAAGGGCTAGAGGAATGCTGGCTTTGGAGTAGCCTCAGAATCAAGACTAAGGCTTCGTTCTCCTTGCTGCATCCCCTCCTTTTCCTCTTCTCTGCTTGCACACTTTAGTACATGGAGTTGAGTGCCAGCTTGGCCATTTACCAGCTGAGGAATCTTGGACAAGTAACTTATCCCTTTTGAGTCTCAGTGTTCTTGTCCATAAAATGGGGGATAGCAATAGGGTCATTGTGAAGATTGAAGCTGTACCACTTGTTACAACACATAGTTCATGTATTCTTTTTTGTGTCTGTCTCCTGCTTTGTGAGGTCAGGGCCCCAGCTTAAGACTCCATCTTTGAGTCTAGATAAGGTGACAGTAATAAGAAAGATAAAAGTGAATAATTTTATTGAGCATTAAATATGTGCTTGGCAATGTGTTGAAACATTTTGCATATGCTCTCTCATTTATCTTAGATGTTATTAACTCCATTTTGCAAATGAGGCCCCCAGAAGTTAGATAATATGTTGTGAGGTTACCTAGATAATGAGAGGGTGAGCCAGAATTCCAGCCAAATATGCCCAACTGTGAAGCCCCTGCTGAGTTTGTTGGATGATGAGTGTCCAGGGAGAAGCTTGATGCTCTACCAGCAATGGTCGCGTTCCTTCTTGTGCTTTTAGAAATGGTGGTGAGCAATAGAAAATGTCATCCCTGGGGCTGGCAGATATAGCAGGGGGTGAAACTTGGGATGAAGCAGGGTTGACATGCAACTATCCAGGGCTTACTGTCCCCAGTGAAACAGATAATAGATGGAGGCCCAGAGAGCTTCAGGAGCCTGGTTAGAGTCAGAATTGGCACCAGGATCCTTCTTAAGAGACCAGCTGGTCAAATTCTGCCAAATTTGACAGGTATGGAGACAGTTTCAGAGAGGGAAGTGACTTGCCTAGGGCCAGAGGAACCAGCTCTTGAACCCAGGCCTCTGACTTCCAGCCAACACATTCTTCCTACTGCCCCAGATTGGACAGTGTTGAGGCAGTGTCCTGTGAAGGGCTCTGGGGAAGGTAGTCTGGGTGTCTTGCAGCTTGTTGCCCCTTGGCTCCTCTCTGGTGCCAGTCTGGGATTTGAGATCTAGAGGAAAGAGATATAGGAAAGATCTGGAGGATGAGGCAGTTCCAGTAACCTGGGTTCTGGTTCCTATCCAAAGCTGGCATGCATGGCAGGAACTAAGCAAGCCTCTGTTAGATCAAATTGGATCTCCACTGCAGAGGTGATACTCAGAGAACATAGAGGACTTGCCCAAGGTCACTCAGAATGTCAGGGGCTGAGCTGAGGCTCAGACCCACCAGAAATCAATCTCTTATTGACTTCGGCTTTAAAGGAGTGGTCAGGAGCACTTTGTCTCTTTTAGCTCTCCATCTTCCCCTCTTCATTCCCCCATGCTTAGACATCAGCTCCCAAGGGTAGCCTGAGGCCAGCTCAATAGTTTCCTTTTCTTGCTCTTCTCTTTACCTGGTAACCTTTTGGCTGTAACCCCTGGGCCTGGATTCACCCCCTCCAGCAGCTCCTTCCCCTACTTCAAAGCATCTCCAATTCTGCTTTGTCCAGCAAATCCTTCCCCAGTCAGATTTCTTCACCATCACTGATTATAATAGCCTGAATAATACCCACTCAGGGAGATCAGGTCCTAATCCCTGGTACATGTAAATGCTACTGTATTTTGAAAAAGAATATTTGCATATGTGATTAAACTAAGAATCTTGAGATGAGGATAGATTATCCTGGATTATCTAGGTGGGCCCTAAATGCCATCACAACTGGCCTTATAAAGGAAAGGCATAGGGAGACAGACAGACACAGAGAAGACAGTGATGTGAAGATAGAGGCAGATTGTGAGTCCGCTCAGATGAGGTACCACTCATATGATGAGGTACCTTGATTCAGAGAGACAGAAGGTAGAATAGTGGTTTTCAGGGGCTGGGAGGAGGGGAAATTGGAGGTAAGTGTTTAATGGGTGCAGTGTTTCAGTTGGGGAAATTTTGGAGATGGATGATGGTGCTGGTTGCTCAACATTGTGAGTGTACTTAATGCTACTGAGCTGTACATTAGAAAATGGTTATTAAGGTAACCTTTATGTTGTGTTTACCTCCCTGCCCCAACATAGGCAAAGATTGGAGTGATATGGCACAAGCCAAGGCATGCTGGCAGCCACTAGAAGCTGGAAAGGAGAATTGTCCCCGAGAACCTTAGTAGTGTAGCCCTGCTAACACCTTGCTTTCAGCCCAGTGAAACTGATTTCATACTGTTGCCTTCCAGAACTATGAGAGAATAAATTTCTATTCTTATGCTGCTGAGTTGATCGTAATGTGTTACAGCAGCCACAGGAAACAAATATAGCTGTGTACTTACCTAACAATATTTCCATCGATGATGGACCACATATACAACAATGATCCCATAAGATTATAATGGAGCTAAGAAATGTCTACTGGCTCGTGACATTGTAGCTGTTGTAGTATGGCAGCACAGCACATTTCTCACGTGTTTGTGGTGATGCTGTTGTAAACAAACCTACTGTACTTCGTCGTATAAAAGTATTGCAAAAATATGGAACCAGCCCAAACGTCCGTCAATCAACAAGTGGATAAAGAAATTGTGGTGTATAATATATATATATGTGTGTGTGTGTATATATCCATATATATATATCCATTATGTATGTATATATATGATGTGTATATATGGAATCATATATATATACACATATCATATATATATATATATATATATATATGATGGAATACTACTTAGCTGTAAAAAGGAACAAATTAATGGTATTTGCAGCAACTTGGGTGGTATTGGGACTATTCTAAGTGAAGTACCTCAGGAATGGAAAATCAAACATCGTATGTTCTCACTCATAACTGGGAGCTAAGCTCTAAGGATGCAAAGACATAAGAAAGATACAATGGACTTTGAGGATACAAGATAAATGGGGGTGAGCAATAACAGACTACAAATTGGGGCCAGGCACGGTGGCTCACACCTGTAACCCCAGCACTTTGAGAGGCCGAGGTGGGCAGATCATGAGGTCAGGAGTTCAAGACCAGCCTGGCCAACATGGTGAAACCCCGTCTCTACTAAAAATACAAAAATTAGCTGGGCTTGGTGGTGTGTGCCTGTAATCCCAGCTACTCTGGAGGCTGAGGCAGGAGAATTGCTTGAACTGGAACTCTAGAGGTGGAGGTTGCAGTGAGCCGAGATCACACTACTGCACTCCAGCCTGAGCTACTGAGTGAGACTGTCTCAAAAAAAAAAAAAGACTGCAAATTGGGTTCAGTGTATACTGCTTGGGTGATGGGTGTACCAAAATCTCACAAATCACCAATAAAGAACTTACTGATGTAACCAAATACCACCTGTTCCCCAAAAACCTATGGAAATAAAAATCAAAAAAGTACATTTGCATATTAAAAAATATAACACATACAATTATCTATAGTATATAACATTGATAATGTTAACCAATGACTATGTTACTGGTTTATGTATTTACTATGTTTTTATTATTATTTTATAGTATACCCCACTTATAAAAAAATAGTTAACTGTAAAACAGCGTCAGGTAGGTCCATCAGGAGGTATTTCAGAAGAAAGCATTGTTATCACAGGAGATGACAGCTCCTTGTGTGTTATTGCTCCTGAAGACCTTTCAGTGGGGCAAGATGTGGAGGTGATCCTGACCTTGGGTAGACCAAGGGTAATGTTTGTGTTTGTATCTTAGTTTTTAACAAAAAAGTTGAAAATCTAAAAAAAAAAAAAATTAAGAGAAAAAAGCTTATAATATAAGGATATAAAGAAAATGTTTTTGTACAGCTGTACAATGTGTGTTTTAAGCTAACTTATTACAAAAGAGTCAAAAAGTTAAAAAAAAGTTTGTACAGTTAAGAGTTATAGTAAGTCACATTTAATTTATTATTGAAGAAGGAAAAGTATTTTAAAGATATATTTAGTGAACCTAAGTGTCCAGTATTTGTAAAGTCTACAGTAGTGCACAATAATGTCTTAGACCTTCACATTCACTCACTATTCACTCACTGACTCACCCAGAGCAGCTTCCAGTCCTGCAAGCTCCATTCATGGTCAGTGCCCTATAAAAGTGTACCATTTTTATCTTTTTTTTTTTTTTTTTTGATACAGGGTCTTGCTCTGTTGCCCAGGCTGAAGTGAGGTGATGTGATCATGGTTCATGACGGCCTCAACCTCCCAGGCTCAAGCAATCCTCCCGCCTTAGCCCCTCTAGTAGCTGGGACTACAGGTGCACACCACCATGCCTGATTAGTTCCCTCCCTTCCCTTCCTCCTTCCCCTTCCCCCCTTCCCCTTCCCTTCCCCCCTTCCCCTTCCCTTCCCCTTCCCTTCCCCCCTTCCCCTTCCCTTCTCCCCTTCTCCTTCCCCTTCCCCTTCCCCTCCGTTCCCTTCCCCTCCGTTCCCTTCCCTTCCCCTCCCCTTCCTCCCCCACCACCCTTTCTTTCTTTTGTAGAGACAGGGTTTCTCTGTGTTACCCAGGTTAGTCTTAAACTCCTGGGCTTAAGCAATCCTCCCACCTTGGCCTCCCAAAGTGTTGGTATTACAGGTGTGAGCCACTGATCCTGGCTCAATTTTTAATCTTTTATACTGTACTTTTACCATACCTTTTCTGTGTTTAGATACACAAACCCTTATCATTGTGTTATAGTTGCCTACAGTATTTGCTACAGTAACATACTGTACAGGTTGTAGCCCAGGAGCAGCAGGCTAGACCATACAGCCTAGGTGTATAGGCTATCCCATATAGGTTTGTGTAAAGACACTGTAAGATGTTCCTACAAGTATGAAATTTCCTATGACTCATTTCTCAAAACATATCCTGTTGTTAAGTGACACATGACTGTATGCTAATCAATAGCCTGCTTCCCTGGGCTTTCCATACCTGAACTCCCAATGAGAAAAAGGGAAAGGAGAAAAAAACTATAGCAGCTCTCTTCATCTCTCCTCTTTGCTGGTGTCCCACTGTCAATGAGGCCCCTTCACACCCATCATCTGAGAGAGTCACTGCTGTCAATGCTGTATTACAGATGTTCAAAGGGAGGGTCACAAATGGCAAGTGAGATGTCAGTCATCTACTGCTTGTTGGTAGCTGAGTTGAGAATCAAACTAGCCATGTGGGTTCTCTCTTCAGCCCTTACTTCCTCAAACTCACAGCCTCTGTAGGTAGGCTGTTGATTTCTTTGTGTGACAAGAGTTCAGGAGCTGGTCATTCCACTGTGGGGTCCTTTGCCAAAAAGCACAGTTTAGCCAGTGAGAGGTGGGCACTGTATCTTTGGGGCCTTCTAAGGAGAAGCTCTCAGGCTGGTAGGAGAGGTGGGACCCCCAAGGGTCCTGGACAGATGAGAGGAGTGTGGAGCGAGGAAGAGGAGACAGGATGGTTCCCACTTAGTAATGAGTCCTTACCTTCCATAATGTTGGGTTCTCCCTGCCATCTGTAGACACTAGTGACCTCAGAGTCATTTGAATATTTGTTCTTCTTCTGACAGTCAGGTATGGCTGTAGCTCTGTGGGCTTCTGTCTTTTTAAATGTGGAACCCTCATCTGACCACTGATTGTAAATCTATGTGTACTTGGGTAGGGAGGGGGCTGCTTCCTGCCCTCAGGCTTGTCTTTCCTTATCCGCCTTATCTTTCCTATGACCTGAGTATCTGGCTGGGTTTCTTCTTCTTTGGAGTTCTGCTCACCATTTCCCTTTTGGTGACCAGATCCTGCTTTTGGTTGGCACCAATGAGGGCAAGAGAGAGTCCAGTAGGATCCTACCAGTGAGCAGTGACCCAGCTGCATGGGAGTAGGTGGTGCATCACACTGTGTTCTCCTAGAAGCATCCATTCAGGAGAAATCAGGTTTAAAGTGTCCCTTTAGAAGAGACCAATGAGGAAGAGAGAAGGCAAAAGGGCCCCAGGCAGCCTGGGGAATGACTGTGGTAGGGAGTTTCTTAGTGGTAATATGCTTTTTCTATATATTTATTTGTAGCCACAGCTAGTCCCTTCCTAAATATTGTAACCCCTTCCCTATCCCCCCATACTTGTCATCTCCTGGAATGTCCCTCACTCTCACCTTACCTGGCCTATTTCTCCTTTTTTTTCAGGTCCCTGCTCAAACCAGAGCTTTCACAGATCTTATTCTAACCTCACCTCATCCCCAGGTCAAATTCCTTGCTAGGCATTTGGGGTATTAGTATTTCTCCTTCAAAGCATGTATCACAATGGTAATTTCACAGGTAGTTGTCTCATCTTTGGTGTTGATCTCTCTCTGCAATTGGTCAGGAAGCCCTGTGAGGGCAAGAGCTGTGTGAATCTTTTCATAGCTGTATTCCAGGGTCAGCACACATGACCTGGCACATAGAAGCTGCTCTTTTGTTGCAAGAATGAATGAATGTATGCATTTTTCTGACCTCTGCCTGGGCACCATCCTTTTCTTTCTTGGCCCTTTTATGTTTGGCTCTCCTAAAAGATCAAAAAATGGCTCTGTCCCTCCTCTGAAGTCCTTTAGCACTTCCAGTTCTCTCTCCTGCTCACTTCACTTTCTATGCCTTGTACTTTTGGAACTTGGCATGGCCTGCACCTGCACCTGGGTTCAGGGCTGGGCTCTTCCTGTGGGTAGATTCACTTCCAGACTAGAACAGAATCTTCCTAAGGGCAGGGACTCTTCCTGGGATACATCCAGGTGAAAAAACTTTGCTGAATGCAGGAACAAATGAACACAGGCAAAAGGTGAGTTGCTCCAAGCTGCAGCTGAGGAATGACTGTGGTGGGGGAGTTTCTTAGAGGTGGCATGCTTTTTATATATGTTTATTTGTAGTCACAGCTAGTCCCTCTCTAAATATTGTAACCCCTTCCCTACCCTCTGTACTTGTCATCTCCTGGAATGTCCTTCACTCCCACCTTACCTGGCCTATTCCTCCTTTTCTTTCAGGTCCCTGCTCAAACTTTGCTAAATGCAGGAGCGAATGAACACATGCAAAAGGAGAGTTGCTCCAAGCTGCAGCCTGGGGAATGACTGTGGTAGGGAGTTTCTTAGAGGTGACATGCTTTTGTATATGTTTATTTGTAGCCACAGCTAGTCCCTCCCTGAATATTGTAACCCCTTCCCTACCCCCCCCATACTTGTCATCTCCTGGAATGTTCCTCATTCCCACCTTAGCTGAGCTCTAAATCTTGGGAGGCATCCACAGCAGAGAGCCCCAACTTCCAGGTTCCTCAGAAGAATTCCTGCTTCCTCTGGGCAGTCATTATGCTGGGCCCAGGACATAGCCTTATATAGTATGTAGTCCTGTGGGATGTGTGGGGGGAAATGGGGAAGACCTGCGGGGGATGCTGACTAAATAGTGATTTTTGTCTGCAGCTTTAGTGGGAAGAACAGGTGCTGATAAGGAGGGAGGGGAAGCAGACCTCTGAGACATTGAGTACAAGGGAACAGGAGGCTCACATCTGAGCAGTGGGTGGTTGTCTAGCACTGGGCAGGGAGGGCCTGAGGCAGAGCAGAGTCCTGGCAGAGTTTCTGTGGTCTTCCCCCCTCCCTGCACCTCCCCATCAGAGCAAGACCTCCCTCTTAGGGAACAGCCACTTTTGGATGCTCTATGGCCCCTAGAGCCAGCCCCTGAGAGCATCCCACAACCCTCCCTCTGAACCTTGGCATGGGCTGCAGGGCCAGCTCTGCTGCTGGATCACTGTGTGACCTTGGGCAAGTCATGCCTTTTCTCTTGATCATAACTGTTCTGAGCCCTGGCTTGTGGTTTAGACATGTGTTTCCACATGGGTGAGCTGAGTGCCCAGGAAGGTCAGGGTTTGATGAACTCCTTGGAAAGGATTCTCTAGTATCTTCCTTTCTGCTGCCTCTGAAGGGCCCTGCATCATTACTGGGAGAGGGACAGGGCAAGGAAATAGCTCCCAGTGAGATCCCTTCTCCCAGTCTCAGTTTCTTCCTCTTTATGGTAGGGGTAACAGTGGTCCTGGGGGCTGCAAGCTGTGGAGGGGGAGTCAGGAATGTGGGTGGGTGGGTGGCTGTCCTTGTGGCCAAGAGATTGGGATTGTGCTGATTTTTTCCAGCAGCACCCAGCCACTCTCTGTCCTCTCAAGAATGTTCTCCAGGGAGAACAAGACTTGATTGATTCTTCAGAAGAGTCCTGCACCCATTTTACAGGCGGACAAGCCAAGTCTATAGAGGGCCTGGGATTGGTCCAAGGGCAGATGGCAGGTGACCCACAGCCTCTAGGCCCCTGGCCCCAGGTGGCCTGTTCCCTCAGTGGAGCCATTCCAGCTCTGGCAAGGCCAGGTGTGGTGGCATTGCTGGTGCCTGCTGCAGGAGCACAGTGGGCCTTTGTGCCAGGCAGGCACCACCCCCTGGCCCGCCCCTCCTGGTTCACCGGACAGTTCTTACCTGCTCGGCCGCCGCCCCAGCCAACAGCTTAGCTGGCTGCTCCTTTCTGGGCTCCACGCCCGGAGCTGCTTTTCGACGGTACAGCTGCGAGGCATTGCAGGGGCCCGGTGCTACCGCCCTGCTCCCTCAGCATCGCGGGTCCCCTCCCCCGGTGCTGATCATTAACCAAGAGGCCGTATAAAGAGCTAGTGGCCTCGGTTAGAGGGAGGTACGCGACGCCACCGCCATGGACAGTAGCACCTGGAGCCCCGCGACCGCGACCGCCGTCACCCGACCTGTTGAGTCCCACGAGCTCATTCGCAATGCAGCCGACATCTCTGTCATCGTCATCTACTTCGTGGTGGTGATGGCCGTCGGATTGTGGGTATGTAGCGGGTCCTGGGACGCGGACTGAAGGGGCGGGCTGGGAGGGGGCGCACGGAGGAGCGATGGCCTCTCTGAGCTGCAAGGGGCAGCAGGCTTAAGTGTCAGGGAGTGGAAATGACTTGGAAGGGCTTTAGAAGCACTCAGGGGCATGGCATGAAGGAAGGAGGGCAAGCAAGGATGAGCAGAAGTAAAAGGGTGCCCAGAGCAGCCTGTTCTAGGAATGACCAAAGAGGATACCTGGGTCTGTAAGCAGAGAAGGAAGGTGGGGGATTGAGGAGATAGCTGGAAAGTATAAGGGGCAGGGAAGGGGCCGCTTGGAGTTGCAGGGAGGGCTCTGGGGCTTGGGAGATGAGCCTTTAGCAGGTGACTACTATCCTACCTCTTAGTCATCCAGTTTCAGATGGGAAAGAAACAGTGTTGAGCGGGAAAGCCACAGCCTCTGCCAGCCCCAGAGAGGGGGGATGCTGAGGTGGCAGAGAGCAGGATGCTGACCCATGCCCCCCTCCTGGGAGAGACTAACCCAGAGGCCTTGTGCATGAGGATCCCAGGGGCTGGAGCAAGTTACAGATGAGAAAGATGGGTGGAAAAGGAGGAGGAGGAGGAGGAAGACCTGGGGATGACCTGGCACTGGGGGAGAGGGAAGTGTGTGTGTCTCCCTTTGGGACTCTGGGGACACACCAAACCAGAGAAACTTGTTCTCAGTCACCTGAAATGGAAATTTCATTTATGACAGACTCTGGCACACCCAACAACTAGAGAAGGAGATGTTTTAAAAGTGTGCAGGACAAAGTGTGGTGGCTCACACCTGTAATCCTAGCATTTTGGGAGGCCAAGGTGGGAGGATTGCTTAAGTCTAGGAGTTCGAGATCAGCCTAGGCAACATAGTGAGACTCTGTCTCTACAAAAATAAAAAAAAATAAAAAATTATTTTAAAAAAGTGTGGAGCTGTTCCAGCCACTCTCATGGATTGTTGTGTGGGTGGAGGTGACAAGCCCAAGAAGGCTGCTGTGCCAGCAGGTGATTGTGTTGAACTCTTTTGACTTAGAGGAGAGGAAGGTAGGCATTAACCCTTCTGTGGACACAGTTTTTTCAGGTATAAAAGTAAGTGTTTTTTTTTTTCCCAAAGGAGTTGTAGAAACAAGATGTGGCAGAATGCCTCCTAAGTATCACATGGGGTCAGTATGGCTGACTCTTCGTCAATTCTCTTAGTTTCTCAGACATAGTGGAAACTGACCAGCTAGGAGCCAGAATACTCAAGTTTACTACTGACTTTCACATGATTCAAATTGTGCCACACTGTGTAACTTCCCTTTACTCAATTGTAAAATAGGTACACGCTTATCTATTCTTATGACTCCCCAGGGTTGTGGTGAGAATATGCAGAGGTGAATCTGAAAGCTGCTTATGGACTCTAGGATTAAACAAAAATACTATTGTCATTTGCCCTCCACGGTATGATCCGGGCTCTGAACAATATTTGTCCTTTTAAGTAAAATGGGCAGCAGTGTTCAAGTGGGTAGTATATTTTCACAAAAGCCACAAGGGGGAGAGCCAGAATGCTAATCCCTGTTTTACAGATGAGGAAATTGAAGCTTCATGTGGTTGTGATTTGCCTAAGGTTGCAATACGACGGAATTGTTCCTGTAACTCAGATCTCTTGACTCCTGATTTTTTACGGTACCAGGCACTCTGCCACTGTGACTGACTTCCTCCTCCCACCCCACCCCAGCTTATAAGTGCTGGAGCCAAGGTGTGAGCCCATCATCTGCTGGCTATACAGTACTGCCTGTTTCCCAGACAATCTCTGATAATTTCAGTTCTCTTAACCAATCTCATTTCAGCCCTGCCAGTCCTGTAGGTGTTTATACTTTTTAAATGGTGTTTACATGTTTCAAGTATCTGTGAATCAGTATCACTTGTCCTGCCAAATGCTACTTAATAGCCTGCTTAGTATTTGTCTATGTTTAATCTTCCTCCATTAGATACTGCCTCTGGACCCTGGTCATTTAATGCTTTGGATTTCTTCCAGTTTATCCTCCTCTTTTTGCTATTGAAGTGTCAAGAGCAGTTTGATTCAGGAGTGGGCATTCTGACTCCTGCATGATCTCTGGGATGCACAGATAAAATGGTCCAGGCCCACTGTGTTTCTTCAACTTAGAAAAGACCCACACAGTCAATGTCTCTTTGTCTTACCTTCTCCATCTTTTTCAAAATTATTTGGTTTTGTTTTGTTCTTTTACAACTCTGTCTTCTCCAATAATATTTAGGCTTTGGCTTATTACTTCTTGGGTGTCAATGAAAATGGATTTTCTTTCATCACCTATCAGTTTGTTTCTTAGGGAATTTTATATCCTTTTAAGATGGATCTCTGACCTTATTCTTGCTAGAAGATTTCATCAAGCTATCCTGAAATCCCCTCAAGCCAGGGGTTGTTAAACCATGGCCCATGGGCCAAATCTGTCTCACAGCCTGTTTTTATATGGTCCATAAGCCAAGAATGGTTTTTACACTTATGAAGGTTGTGAAAAAGAAATAACAAAACAAAATATGAAGAATTTTCAGCATAGACCCTGTGTATCCCACAAAGCCTCAGTATTTACCATCAGGCCTTTTCTTTAAAGAATAAAAATTTACTGGCCCCTGTCTTATGCAGTCATTTGAACTGATGGCATCATTGAATGATCGAGTTAGAATGGCCCTTGAGGGAGCCCAACCTTTCTGTTTAACAGATGAGGATCAGAGAGGGTGACCAGAAGTCATTCAGATGAATTGGTCCCAGAGCTGGGACAAGAACCAAGGTCTTATGATGTGAAAGCCAATGCTCTTTCCACTATTCTACCTTTCCCACTCTCCAAGACACTTGCCTTTCTGGGAATACTCTCTCCATGGTTCTTACTACCATCACATTGTTGCAACAGCATCCTGGTGGTGCTGAATTCCTTTGCTCTTTTTTTTAAATTAGATGCTTTTCTTTAGATCATTTGACAAAATCATCTTGACTAGTTGTCAACAGCCTTCACTTGAATACTTCCAGTAGAAACTCTCCCAAATGGCTTTATTTCCATCTCTGGACAGCTCTGACAGAGAGGATATTCCTTTTGGTTCTGGACTCAGACTGGATGTCCTGGAGCTTCTCCCATTTTGTCTGGTTGTGTCCTATGAGGGCCACACCAACCATCATGTCTGTCCCACTTTACATTTCAGAAAAAAGTAGGTCACACTTGAGGCTTCTCTTCTCCAGGCCCAACATCCTCAGTTTCTTAAGTTGTTTCTCATCTGGAAAGAGGCCTAAAGTTCTTTCTTTCTGCCCAGTGATATTTTTCCTCCATGGAGATAGAACCCAAGCAAACCCCAAACGAAAACATTGTGGGTCAGTAATTGTCCTTCTTTTGCCCCTGCAGCTTGCAGTTGTGAGTTCATTCTCTTCCAGTTGTAGGGTGAACAGGTGAATGTAACACTGTGGTTTACAAAGTGGTGTCTAAAACTTCAGAGTTTTCCTTTGAGCATCTTGTGCTCACAGAACAATGATTTTCTATGCACAAAGCATTATACCAAAAGCATTATGGGAAATTAAAAATTTGTAATATGGTAACACAAAGTAAAAAAAAAATTGTAATGGCTGTGAACAAGGCATAAGTGAAGGCATCTGAGGAGGTAGAAATTATTTTTGTTTGGTAAAGGGAGGAGGCTGTAGGGAAGGAGGAGGTTTCCATGGGGGAGTGTAAGGTGGGGAGGAAGTGGACTTTGAGGGGCCTTGAAGGATGAATAGGTAGGGTTTGGGCTTGCATAGATGAGGGGATGAAAATTCCAGAGAAGAAAAGACTTGGTGCACATATACCTCTCTTCACCTTTTGTTCATCCCCAACATCTTTCCTGAATTATTTCAGCTCCCCACTCTAGTCCCTGCCCTCACATTCTTCCTCTAAGCTCTTCATTTCTGAGACCAGCTGGGGATGTCAATCTTCTTCATCTTCACAATGACCTTCAGAATGGCTTTCCTTGGTCAACTGCTACAGCTCAAGTCCTTGGGATTAGTTTCTGTTTCGGCCCTTAGCTACCTTTTCTGATCCTTAGGTCTCTTGCTATTTCTAGGAAAACTGCTGCAGAGGACTTCACAGTATGTCCTGTGGGAGGAGGGACCCTGGCAGGAGTCCAGAAAGACCCAAGCCATGCTCTCCTGGGTACTGCCCAGCATGCAGGGGTGCTCAACAAATCTGTGTTGACTGATGGGACACATTAGTGGCCCTTCCTAAAGGACTAAGTTCAATACATCGTTGCAGTCTGAGCCCCTAACAATATGTTATCTGTCTCTGGCATGTTTGATAAATAAATTACAAGTGTCTAAGTACCTGAAATGTCACCATCAGGGGTTACTTCCTTTGGAATAGTGATGCTTTTTAGCCACAGTGGTCACCTTTGAAAATGTAGACATTGGTCCTGCACGGTGGCTCATGTCTGTAATTCAAGCACTTTGGGAGGCTGAGGCAGGCAGATCACATGAGATCAGGAGTTCAAGATCAGCCTGGGCAACATGGCAAAACCCTGTCTCTACAAAAAAATACAAAAATTAGCCAGGCATAGTGACGCGTGCCTGTAATCCCAGCTACTTGGGAGGCTGAGGCATGAGAATCGCTTGAACCCGGGAGATGGAGATTGCAGTGAGCTGACATCATGCCACTGCACTCCAGCCTGGGCAACAGAGTGAGACTCCATCTCGACAAAAAAAATGCAGACATCTTACAGGGTTAAGTCACTATCAGCTATTAACATTTTCAGGGTGGTTAGCAAGTGTCTGCTGAGAGGGAAGATGGCCAGGGGCCAGGAACAGAGGCACTGACCCCATTTTCTGCTGGAGGACTGGCCCTGGGCCTGTGCTGGACCAGAAATAATCTGAAGGCTTGGAGGCAACATCCCAAGGGAGTCTGTGGGAGGAGCTGGTCATCATGTATTGAAGATCTCATTTTTTTCCTCATGAACCCTCAGTGGCTCCCTACTGCCTATGCAATAAAGTTTGCACTTTTTAGCCTGGCGTTTGAGAGTGTGTGTTCTGCCCCACTTCTCACCACTCTCTCCATTCAAATGTCTCAGCCAACACTCTTCACCTTTCCCTCCTTCTCCACACTGGGTGAAGTTCCGCCTCTGGATCTGCTGTTTCTGAAATCTTACAACATTCCTCCCTCTTTTCTCTGACCAATAAAACTCCATTCTTTCTTCAAGATTTGCTGAAATGCTTCCCGCTCCGTAAGCCTTTTCTGGTACCCTGGTCTGACAGAATCCTCTCCTTCATCTATACTAACACAACTGTCATAATGTATTGGCCGAGTGCAGTGGCTTACTCCTTTAATCCCAGTACTGTGGGAGGCTAAGGCGGGCAGATCACTTGAGGTCAGGAGTTCGAGTCCAGCCACGCCAACCTGGTGAAACCCTGTCTCTACTAAAAATACAAAAATTAACCGGGTGTGATGGCACGCGCCTGTAGTCCCAGCTGTTCGGGAGGCTGAGACAGAAGAATCACTTGAACCTGGGAGGCAGAAGTTGCAGTGAGCCGAGATTGAAGCACTGCACTCCAGCCTGGACAACAGACTGAGACTCCATCTCATAAATAAATAAAAAAAATAAAATAAAAATACAAAAATTAGCTGGGCATGGTGGCACATGCCTGTAGTCCCAGCTACTCAGGAGGCTGAGGCAGAAGAATGGATTGAACCCAGGAGGCAGAGGTTGCAGTGAGTGGAGATTGTGCCACTGTGCTCCAGCCTGGATGACTGAGTGAAACTCTGATTCCAGCAACCGGCTACCTGTACCCTCAGAGAGGAAAACTTGAATTTGTCTGGTCTTTTATGTAATATTTAGTATAAATGCCTTGCATTCTTAGAGCATTTTTTCACTTTTCTGGTAACAAAGATATAATTCATATCCCATATCGTATTTTTAAAAGTATGATATTTCTTTTTCTTTTTTTCTTTTGAGATGGGTGTTGCTATGTTGCCCAGGCTGGTCTTGAATTCCTGGACTCAAATGATTCTCCCATCTCAGCCTCCTGAGTAGCTTGGATTATAGGCACATGCCATCATGTGCCTGTAATAAAGGCTAAAATAAATATAACATTCATTAGCACCTCAATATACTTGTAAGAAAGACATAAAAAGGTCAATTTCTCCCCCATTTAACAGACAAGCAAACAGATTCAGGTGGAGTGACTTGCTCGAAGCCATGCTGGAAGCTAATTTCAAGCTAGCCCTAGAGCAAGCTGTATATAGCTTCTGAGCCTCAGTTTCCTTGTCTGTCAAATGTAGGTTCCTGGCTCCTTCATCTGAATCTTTTGAGGCTGCAGGGAAGAAGGAATGTGAAAGTGTTTCAGACAATGGAGTGGGTAGAAGAGGGTGCACATATGGGAAGGTATGTCCTTTTGGCTGGTAAGGCCACTCTTCTAGTTTTCTATTACATTTTTGATCCTTCCGTCCTCAGGCTATGTTTTCCACCAATCGTGGGACTGTTGGAGGCTTCTTCCTTGCAGGCCGAAGTATGGTGTGGTGGCCGGTAAGTTTTCTCTGAAATACTATTTCCATAACTGCTTAACTGATACTCCCTTTAGGAACTCATTTTCTTCTTGGCTTTGGGTAGTGGTGATTTCAGGATTCAAGGATCCCAACCAGATTCTTGACAGTGAGTCTCATGCTCATCAGGTCTCCTGGGAACCCTTAATCTCTTGTAGTAAGGGAGTCACCTTTAAATAAATTACCCTTAGAGTCCTTCAAGGAATAAATAAAGGAAGAGACTGCACAAGGTGGGTGGTCAGAGGAAAGAGTACACAGACCAAGGTAATCTTGGGCAATTCCGAGTGTCCATTTCTGTATCTATAAAATGGGGATGATAACATTTACCTTCCAGGAATGTTATGAAAAGTGGACACCTCTTATATTTGAGGGAGGGTGGAACTCAATAAATAGTGACTCTTTTGCTACCTTGTTCCTACTTTAAGTCCCATGGAAAAGAGGTTTTATCTGTCCTACCTTGGAGTCTAACCACAATGCCTGATACGTGGAGCTTCTTGATACTCAATGAATGGATGAATGAGGCGCCCCCTGCTGTTTCCAATTACAGTTTTCCACTAGATGAGGATTCCTCTCTCTTTGGATTTTGTATTTTGTACATAGGTGAAATTATCCCAATCAAAGAACATGTGCATGGGTGAAAGAGAAACCATATCACAGGGCTCTGGCCAGTTTATCGATTCAGCCCCATGACCGTTTTGATTTAGAGTGCTCACTTAAGTGACTGGTTGAA
The DNA here is from genome assembly GCA_036589455.1 of Ateles fusciceps. Classification (NCBI taxonomy): domain Eukaryota; kingdom Metazoa; phylum Chordata; class Mammalia; order Primates; family Atelidae; genus Ateles; species Ateles fusciceps. Next base: position 8,888,546 of record JAZHEH010000882.1, on the reverse strand, counting down.
CACATTGGCCAAACTGTGCAATTTCTTGGGTTTAAGATACAAGTTAGCTGGTGAAAACAAAGGATGATGAAAAATGCATACAATGAGAAGGGAGTGACAGCTGTGAGCTGGTTGAAGGAAGCAAGAATGTAAAGAATACCACTGTCAGATAAGTACAGCCAGAGAGAACTTACAAGGAAATCATGCCACATCCTGCAGCTGGCCTTTGATCAGCTATTTTGGGATCAATTTTTAAATAACTGGCGTCTTTCCAGTTGCTCTTAGGTTATCCCTGAAGTTATTTCTATTTTTAAAAAATTTTAATTTTTGACAGCTAAAATTTGTATGTATTTACAGTGTACAGTGGGATGTTTTGATGTATATATACATTGTGCAATGATTAAATTAAACTAATTAATATATCTATCACCTCACATACTGCACTTATTTTTTATGATGAGAACATTTAAGATCTAATTTCCTCATCTCTCTTTTTTTTTTAAAGGAATTTAGATGGAGTCTTGCTATGTTGCCTAGGCTGATCTCAAACTCCTGCTCAAGTAATCCTCCTGCCTTGGCCTCCCAAAGTGTTGGGGTTACAGGCATAAGCCACCACACTCAGCCTTAAGATCTAATTTCTTAGCAATTTTCAAGTATACAACTTATTAACTATGGTCACGGGGCTGTAGAATAGATGTCCAGAACTTAATCAACCCACCTGAAACTTGTACTCTTTAACCAACATCTTCCCATCCCTCTCCAACCTCTTCTGCCCCAGCTCCTGGCAACCACTATTCTACTCTCTGTTTCTATTGTTTTTTTTTTTTTCTTTTTTGGAGACAGAGTTTCACTCTTGTCATCTAGGCTTGAGTGTGATGGCGTGATCTCCACTCACTGCAACCTCTGCTTCCCGGGTCAAGTGATTCTCCTGCCTCCGCCTCCCTAGTAGCTGGGATTACAGGCACCTGCCACCATACTTGGCTAATTTTTGTATTTTTAGTAGAGACAGGGTTTCACCATGTTTGCCAGGCTGGTCTCAAACTCCTGTATTGTTTTGGTTTTTAAGGTTCCACATATAGCTAATGTTAAAGAAGTAGCCCTTATGCCAAAGTTCAAGACAAGACTGAATAGTCTCCCTAGAGCTGTGCTGTCCAATATGGTAAGCCCCAGCTACATTAGCTGTTTAAACTAAAATTAAAATTAGACAAAACAGCCTGGGCACAGTGGCTTATGGATGTAATTCCAGTACTTTGGGAGGCCAAGGCAGGTGGATCACAAGGTCAGGAGTTTGAGACCAGCCTGGCCAACATGGTGAAGCCCCATCTCTACTAAAAATACAAAAATTAGCCAGGCATGGTGGCAGGTGCCTGTAATCCCAGCTACCCGGGAGACTGAGGCAGGAGAATTGTTTGAACCCGGGAGGCGGAGGTTGCAGTGTACCAAGATGGCGCCATTGCACTCCAGCCTAGGCATCAGGACAAGACTCTGTCTCAAAAAAAAAAAAAAAATTCGATAAATGAAGAATTTCTTTCCTCAGTCACATAGCCATATTTCAAGTGCTCAATGGGCACATGTGGACAGCGGCTACCTAGAGTGCAGATCTAGAACATTTTTATCACTGTAGAAAGTTTTGCTGAACAGTGCCCGTCAATGAATTTCAGATCTAAGGTTGGCATAAAATTTCAGTGGACTTGAGATTTGCTGAATTAGAGAGCTGAAAAGGACCATAAAGTTTATTTATTTTGAAAACAGTGCACTTCTCACTCCATCTAATGCTTCTGTGCCCCCTATAGCAGACCTCCTAAATGCTCATCCAGCCTCGGTTTACACCTAACCCCACTTTCACCTCCCAACTCTACCAGATAGGAAACTCACTACTTTTAAGACAAACCATTCCATTTTCAGACAGGCTATTTTTCTATACATCGACTATAATTAAGATGAAAAATTTTAAGGTTGATATATTGGGGGTAAGACCTCAGCTTCCAATTTCTGAGTCTTGGAGAAGACAATGAGATAAGGAGGCATGGAACAGAGCCACTCTAAGGAGATATGCATTTTGGACTGGGCCTGAGAACACATCACATCTTAACTAGAGATGATTTCTTTCTTCCTGATAGTGTCCCAGTCTACATCTGGGTTGAGGGTTTGTTGATGAGAGGGACTGGCCCCACCCAAAGCAGGTAGGGTTCTGTGGTTTATGTAAAGTTTCCTGTGGGTGTTTTCCTTATGCATGTATGTCTCAGTATCAGATTTTTCTAACCAACAGAGAAACATTGCATCATTCTTCTTTTGTGCAGAAATCACTGATTCCTTGATGAGGCTAACGTTTGACTCTATTTCCTCCAACCATAGTTTCCATTTAAGGTTTCATGAGATTACATTAATAGCTTCTAAACCTGCCCGTGTATCAGAATCACATGACACAATGCATGTATAGCACTCAACACTGCCTACTGAATGGTCGATAAATGAGAACATTAAGAAATGGAAGGAAGGCCAGGAGTGCAGAGGCAACCCCTACAGTTGCCATCTGTCTGGTGCACATTACTTAGTAGTGCTCAGTGAATGGAAGCTAGCATTTACCTGAAGCTATTGCTGCTGATTCTCTTAAATTTAACTTTCAAGTTGACTGTGTGAATTCATTCACATGATTTATCTGTATATTTATACTACTGTAACTAATCAATTATAGCTATACATTGACCACCTTTTATCATCTCTGAAATTGGGTCAATCAGTGGCATTGAGTGGCAGTGTTTTTCTTTCCTTGTGCTGCATGGTATGTCTTACCATAGTTCATGTCTTAGATCAAATAAAGTGTGGTTACATTCTAAAGTAATGGTATTTAAACTGTTTTCCCTACAACCCTGGGACTCTGCAGAAGTGCTTCTAGGGCTGTTCTCCTTTCTCTACCCCCCAGCAACCCAACTTTTATTTATTTTATACAAGAGGAATCTGCTAAGATTTTCTTTGAAAACATGGTTCTGCTGACTTGCAAAGTTTGAAAACTGCTAATTTAAAAGAACAGTAAGCATGGTGATTTCCATTCTAAAATTTTAAATGATTTTAAAATACCATAGCAATACATACCTGAAAGGAGGAATTAAAGGAAAACACATGAAAGAATCTAAGCATTTTCCCTCCAAAGCTAAAAAGTATTTGAAACCATATCAAAAGTTGCTTCTAGGTTTCCATTTGAAATAAAATACAAAGTTTGTTCAAGCCTATCATTGGTCCTTAAATCCGTAACCAGAATATCAGTTCTCAAATGTGCTGACCCAGGGAACACATCACAGGGGTCAGAGGCTCTCCATTGCTGACATCTCTCTTGCCCTTTGCCCCTCCATCTGCCTTTATCCCAGTAGCTTTGTGCCATAGGAGGAGTGGGCAGCAGAGAAGCTTCTGGAAGAGAGTCCTGGGGATTTTAGGAAGGAACAACTTGTATTGACCTGGGTTGATATACTTGAGGCAGGGAGGGTTTGGGTTGTCACCCACAAGAAAAGTAGGAGAAATGAGAGCTCATAAAGTCTGAAAACATATTGGACAGAGGAGAGACTGGTTTTGGGCATTCCTGGGGCTTAGGGGGCTTTGAAAGGAGTGGTTATGACCTGTAACAGGTGAAGATTTGGAAACTCTGGAAACAGACTCTGTTCCTGAAAATTGAATGAGGCCCAGAGGAAAAAAATAGTTTGTCTGTTGGCTTGAGGATAGAAGCGAGGGACAATCAGAGGGAAGGAGCAAGGACTCCAGGGTTGAAATTACAAGAGGAGTCAGCTTACGTAGAGATCCAGGTAGGGAGGCCCCTGGAAGCCTGAGTCATGCTTGAGGCAAGCCAAGGCAACTCATCTGAGTAACATGAAACCAATTACCTTATGTAATTGTGGGCTGGTTGGTGGCCCAGGATTCCCTTTTTGTGTGGTACCAGGGTTTGGCACCTTTCACTGACAGCTGCCTGTGTGACATGTGATGATTATTTGGGGCTGTGGGAGATGTGAGGGTAGGAAGGCTGTGAAGCTCAGGGGCTGAGTTTTAAGGGGAATTCCCCACTCTTTGGTTATTGGCAGCAGAGCTTACACAGAGAAGTGAGGCCCCAGATACATGGCCCAGTGAAAGACTCTTGTTTGGCCCAGTGAAAGACTCTTGTTTTGGAAGAGAGTTTGATCACACCTACCAGGACTACTGGCAGAGCCAGTTCCATGGGAGCAGCATGGTACAACAGAGCTGAACCAACTGTTTGACAGCTAGTCCCTTAGATTCAGAAAGAGAGTATTCCAAAGGGCAGGGATTGGGAACTGCACAAGGAGCCACTTTGGCTTGTCCCAGCTTTGTGATATTGGGCAATTCATTAATGTCTGAGTCTCCTCTCTAATGTGGAGATGGTCAGATCAGGAATCTCAAAGGCTCTTCCAGAATTCTAAGTTTCAGCTAGGCATGGTGGTTCACACCTGTAATGCAGGCATTTTGGGAGGCAGAAGTGGGAAGATTGCTTGAGCCCAGGAGTTTAAGACCAGCTTGGGCAACATAACAAGACCCTGTCTATACAGAAAAACAAAAAACTAGCTGGGCATGGTGGTGTGCACCTGTAGTCCTAGCTACTTGGGAAGGCTGAGGTGGGAGAATTGCTTTATCTGGGAAGGTCAAGGCTGCAGTAAGCCATGATTGCACCACTGCCTTCCAGCCTCAGGGACAGAGTGAGACCCTGTCTCAAAAACAAAACAAAACAGACAAAACAAAACAAAAACCCCAAACCCAACAACAACAACAAAAGGGTTGACAAACTTTTTCTGTAAAGGGCCAGATAGTAAATATTTTTGGCTTTGCTGCTATGCAATCTCTGTCACAACTACTCCACTCTGCAGTTGTAACACAAAAGCATTCATGGAAAATACATAAATGAATGGATGTGGCTGTGTTTCAATAAAACTTTATTCACAAAAGCAGGTAGAGGGCCAGATTTATTGTTTTGAGGAACACACACACAGTCTCAGAACAGAGCCTGGCACACATTAAACCCTCAGGTTTAGCTGTTGTTCTTCTTTTCAACTGAAACCCATTGAAGGACTGTCATATCACTTATCTGATTGAATCCTCATTGATCTAGTGAGGTAAGTACAGTGAAGATGATGATTAACCCCATGGGTTGCCCAAGTTTACACAAGATAAGGACAGAGCTAAGACTCAATGTGATCTTCTGGTTATTCAGGTCTCTTTCTCCTTGTCTTTTGAGATGAAAATGTATGAGGCCGTCTAGTTAGTACCTAAGCTCCTGGCTTCTCCATTCTAACTGGCTGCCTTCCCAGAATTTTCTAACAGATTAGTGCTTCTGTAGACAGAGAAAGAAAAAAGTAAATTGTAAGCCATATTTCTAGTTGGTAGAAGTCAGAAGAGGCAGACAGGTGGTGAAACTATCAGTTAAAATAAACTCTTTGGATTATTCATATTAGAACTATATCTGGGATTAAATTAGTTAGCACATGTAAATCTCTTAGGACACTTTATAGTTAATGCTGTCTGAGGGATGGCTATCATTATTATCATCATTATAGTTGTTTCTAGCCAGGCATGGTGGCTGTACTTTGGGAGGCTGAGGTGAGTGGATCACCTGAGGGTGAGAGTTTGAGATCAACCTGGCCAACATGGTAAAACCCCTTCTCTACTAAAGTTATAAAAATTAGCTGGATGTGGTGGCAGGCGCCTGTAATCCCAGCTACTTGGGAGGCTGAGGCAGGAGAATCACTTGAACCTGGGAGACAGAGGTTGCAGTGAGCCGAGATCATGCCATTGCATTCCAGCTTGGGCAACAGAGCAAGAGTCCATCTCAAAAAAAAAAAAATTATTTTTCATCTCCAGCTTCTCCTCCTTAAGCTGTAAATTGAATCATTCATCTATTTATGCAGTGTTATTCTTTCATCCCACAACTGCATGTCGATACCTACTATGTGTCAGATGCTGTGTAGGTGCTGGTTTATATCTGTGTGTGTGTGTGTGTGTGTGTGTGTGTGTGTGTGTGTGTGTCCCTCATATTCTTAAAAAATACATGTAAAGTTATCAATAATAGTAATGTTCAGAAGAAAATGTATTTGAGTCAAAGGTGAGATGGAGTGGGAGGGAGAAGGGTCTTTCTTATTCAACACAGGCTCAAAGAGGGCCTTTCGGTGGAATGAGCATTCAGGTTGAGTCTTGAACAGTCAGAAGGAGCCAGCCATGTGAAGATTTGGGGATGAGCAACCCAAGTGGAAGGAACAGAATGGCCAAAGGCCCTGATGTAGGAATAAGTTTGGGATATTTGAAAAACTGAAAGGGGGCCACCGTGGGGTAGAGATGGTATATATTTATTTATTTGAGACAGAATCTCACTGTCGCCCAGGCTGGAGTGCAGTGGTACAATCTCGGCTCATGGCAACCTCCACCTCCCAGGTTCAAGCCACTCTCCTGCCTCAGCCTCCCCCAGTATCTGGGATTACAGGCTTGTGCTACCATTCCTGGCTAACTTTTTTGTGTTTTTAGTAGAGATGGGGTTTCACCATGTTGGCCAGGCTGGTCTTGAACTCCTGGCCTCATGTAATCAGTCCTCCTTAGCCTCCCAAATTGCTGGAGTTACAGGTGTGAGCCACTGCATCTGGCCAAGGTGGTAAATTTAGATCAGGTGCTTTGAGTGAGTGACCCTGAATTGCTGATGATTCCAAAGATGGGCTTATCTTGATGGGAGGGTGGATTGGTCTTCAGCCTCGTTGACCTCTAAATGCCAACAGAAGACCTCACCTGCCTTTTGTGCCAAAAACTGGTGGGAAAATGTCAGTGGTTTCCTGATTTCCTGCCCCTTTGGTTCTTTGGGCAAGGAGAGATGTTCATGAAGGTAATGAGTGAAAGATGACCATTGTCCATGGGAACAGGAGTTGGCTGAGTAAATAGAGACTGTGATGGCTTTGGAGTAAAGCCTGTGTCTAAATATTTACCAGAGTGTCAGAAATAAAATATTCTGAATATAGGAGCTCCATCTGATTTTCTGTCCCAATCCAGGAAGTGTGATCCCCTGAGATGGCAATGGTCCAAGGTTAAATCCTTTCAAACTTCCTCTGTGCGAAGAGAGCTTACTAACAGAGACGCTGATTATGATTAAAGACAAGTTCCTGAGGAGGTGAAGAAGGAATATGAAATAAAACATGATACAGATGAGCACATGCCAATCCTGAGTTTACAGTGGGATGGGTAGGAGAGTCTCACCCCCACTGTGCCCTTTAGGGGCATTCAGAAGGGAATGTCCCAGGAAAAACCAGGAAGTCAGTGTGTGTCACAGCCTCTCCCTATGCACCTGGGACTTTCATCACCTTTGGCTATGGGACCTTGGGCAAGCCACTTCAATCAGAAGATTGAAGATCAGAAATCTTTAATCTCATCTGTAAATGAAGATGAGAATAATACCAACCTCACAGAACTATAGTGGGCATTAAATAAGACAAAGCAAATGAAATACATGGCCCAACCCTGGCCCAAAGGCAGTGCTGTAAAAGTTAGCATTCTGCTCTCCCTTTCTTATTCTCCCAGGATGGGGCTCTCGAACTCTGGTACTCAGAGCAGCCACATCAGGAAGACCTGGACTTTTGTTAGAAATGCAAAATTTCCAGCCTCAAACCAGACCTACTGAATCAGAAACTCCAGGAGATGGGGCCCAGTAATCTGTTTTTTTTTTTTTTTTTTTTTTTGAGACAGGGTCTTGTTCTGTTGCCCACGCTGGAGTGCAGTGGCATGATCATACCTAACTTTAGCCTTGATCTCCTGGGCTCAAGAGATCCTCCCACCTTAGCTTCCCAAGTACCTGGGACTACAGGTGCATGCCACCACGCCTGGCTAATTTTTTTGATTTTTAGTAGAGACGAGGTCTTGCACAGCCTGGTCTCAAACTTCTGAGCTCAAGCAATCTTCCCCCTTTGGCCTCCCAAAGTGCTGGGACTACAGGTGTGAGCCACCACGCTTGGCCAATCTGTGTTTTAATAAGCCCTGCAGGAGATTCTGATTAGGGTTCTCAGATTTAGCAAATAAAAATACAGGATGCCCAGGTAAATCTGAATTTCAGACAAACAATACATACTTCTTCTTCTTTTTTTTTAGTAGAAGTATCTCCCATGCAATATTAGGGACATACTTACACTACAAATGTATAAATAATGAATACATTATCTGTGAATTTGCATATTCAAGACATGCAGATTTAATTGCATATCTTGTATTCTGATTATGTTAAAATTTAAGGACCACTATTGGAGGATATCCCAATGGAAGAGTCTAGCACAGCCTAGAGGAGGGATGGTGAAGAGGCCCTGGGATCTCCTGATATCCCTTAAAGAGAAGGACAAAAGCAGGGAGCAGGAAGCCATCTCCAGAATTCTGGACATTTTGGGTCTTACATGGTTCATTAACAAACTAAAAGGTTTCCTGAAATGAGTTGAGTGCATTTTCCATTTGGGCTATGATGACCTTGTTTCCTCAAGGAGAAAATGATGACTTGGTGACTGTTTGTTTTAGAAAATTCAGGGTAATCTATAAAAACATGGGCTGTGTAGAAGCATTAATATTTCTTCAGAATAGCATGACTTTGTGGAGCAAAACTTTCTTAAATTTTGTCACCTCATTAAAGCTCAGTAACTTCCTTTGGGGTAGGCCAAAAAAGATTCTTATCCTTGGTTTATAGTGGAGGAAACTGAGGCTGAAAGCAGTAAAGTGACTGCCTCAAAGTCACATAGTTTGCTATGGCAAAGCCAAGATTAGAACCAGGTTGGAAGGTTCTCAGTGTGCTTTCAAGGAGGGGAGGAAAGGGATGTCCATGCCATTTAATTGTACTTTCAAGTATGATTATTGATGCAGGATCCTTTTTAAAAATCTGCTGGCTGCCTCTGATTGTGAAGCCAGTTGTCTCCATTGCCCTGGGCAATTCTTCTCATTGTTTTTTGAGATATGCTCTCAACTCTGTTGCCCAGGCTGGAGTGCAGTGGTATGATCACAGCTCATTGAAGCCTCAACCTCCTGGGCTCAAAGGATCCTCCTACCTCAGCCTCCTGAGTAGCTTGGACTACAGGCAGTGCCACTATACCCAGTTAATTTTTAATTTTTTTATGTAGAGCAGTAAGTTCTCACTATGTTGTCCAGGCAGGTCTCAAATTCCTGGATTCAAGTAATCCTCTTGTCATGACCTCCCAAAGTGCTGGCATTACAAGTGTAAGCATTACAGGTGTAAGCTACTGCACCCAGCCCCTAGGACAATTTTTGATGCCTGGATTTGTGGTCCTAAGTGTGCATATTCTGTCTTACTGTCCTCAGGCTGTGGAAGTAAAGATAAAATTAATGTGTAAACGTGAATCACTTTCTTCCTCTAGGCTATAATTTTATTTTCATTGGAAAATAACAGGGTCAGCTGTAATCATTTCCAAGGTAATTCCAGCTGGAACATCACATGAGCTGGGTTAAGGTACCGATTTTCTATTTCCTGGCACACGAACATAATTGTAGTTAGCATTCAAAGACATTTTTTGTGTCTTGTTTCTACATCCCCCTCAAAAAAACACATAATGTATATGCCTACCTTGCTTTCAGTCCTCAGGCTCTGCTAGTGAATCTGAGACATCTCTGGAATTGTCCCTTATTCTTAAAGATTTTAAAGGTTCGTGTTCTGATTATAAAATTATACACGCCCTTTGTAAAAAAAATTGGAAAAGTATTTAAAAAATTACTTTGTCTGCCAAAGATAACCACTGTTAAATTTGGATATATTTATGTATAAACAGGTGCGCACACACACCACCCACACCCACACCTATGCATATATTTAAATATTATGGGACTCACATGTTATATAGGTTTATATCTCCTCATGTCATAACAAATTCTTCAAAGATATAATTTTAATGGCTGCACAATATGCCATCATATGGCTGGGCACAGTGACTTATGCCTATAATCCTAGCACTTTGAGAAGCCAAGCTGGGAGGATAGTTTGTGGTCAGGAGTTTGAGACCAGCCTGGTCAATATAACGAGATCCCATCTCGACAAAAATTTTTGAAAAATTCCATCGTAAATATGAATCTGAATTTATCCAGCTGTTTTTCTACCGTTGGGCACTTATGTGGTTTCCAACATTCCTCCGTTGTAAATAACATAGCAATGAAAATACTGATGAAATCCTTATATCTAAGTTTTGGTCTACATCTCTGATAATTTGCTTAAAATTGAGACCTAAAAATAGGGTCATATAAATGGAAGGAGATGAACTTTTAAATGATTTTAATGTGTACCAACCAACAACTTTCCAGAAAGATGGTATCAATTTACGTTTCTACCGGAAATATGTGGGAGAGCCTATTTACTTGCCAATACTAAATATTTAAAGTTAAAAAAAAAAGCCTATTTGATGGACTAACCTATAAAGTCAGTTCCACTTATGGTTTTGTTCTTATGAACACTGAGCTTATGAGTTGCCAGACTGACATTTCACAGAGCCACTTCATTGTCTCCAGTATGCTCTGCTGTTCTTATGGGCCCTGGGTAGGCTTGGCAGGATAGGTTTAGTGCTTCCTCTTCAGGAGAGTGTCCCTGAGAAGAGTCCTGACTGCATGCCCCAGTGGGAACAAATGCAACACTCAGACATTTGGTTGCTATAGTTTCTGTTGTTTCCTCAAGTAGAATATTCAAGGATTTGATATCACTTACTCAGCAGACCTTTACTGAGTCCTTGCCATGTGCAAAGAATGTCCTGTGTTAAGTGGAAGCAGAAATGCTCTTTGAAGGCTAGAAGATATTTGGGGCAGTAGACTTGTGTGGAAGCAGTTATCAAAGCAGTTACTTGGGGACGTGACATGCATCAGGAGAGGGGAACAGACAACATGTGGGGTAAGAGATTGGAGGATGGAGATCAGCTCTGGATGATGTCAGTGGAGAGGTGAGACTGGGCTTTATTTTGAAGATGAGGGAAGTGTTTTTGTAGACAGAACTTGATGAAGAGGGCATTCCAGGAAGAAGGAAAATGTCATAAACAAAAGCAGGAGGTAGGAAAGCACAGAGCACATCTTTGAAATTGAGCCAGTGTGGTTTTGCCAGAGTGGATGGGACATGGCAGGGCATGGCAGGGCATGGCAGGGCTGCTGAGATTGGAGAAGGCGGGACTGACTGGATTGCAAAGAACCTGGAGTGCCTATGCCTGTAATTCCTCTTCTGAATTTCATGCCATAGCTGAGAGGTAGAAAAGTGCTCTGGTCGACAACCTTAGTTGTCTCTGGTGGTTGAGATCACCTCTAAAAACTCTTACAATCCCATCTCTTGAGGAGTTAAATTGTTTGTGGAAGGATTTCCCACCAAACTTTTGAGTGGCTTCAGTGGATTTCTAGTTGAGATATCTTTGCTTTCATAACTTTGCTGTGGCCTGAGAGTATCCTGGAAGTCTTGAGTCTACCAAGCTCTCCAGTTCTGAGGTCTCACTGGTGAGACTGGTCAAAGCTTCTTTCAGTCCATCTTCTAAATATTGTCATGTAGTTGAAATGAAAATGTCACCCACCGGGCAGCACAGGTTCCATGGTAACAGATCTTTAAAACTCAGGTAGTTAAGCAGGGGATTTTGGAGAGAGCCTCTTTCACTTTTTGTCCTCCAGATCTTAGCATTTTTTTTTTTTTTTTGAGACAGGGTTTCACTGTGTCCCCCAGACTGCAGTGCAGCAGCATGATCATATTCACCACAACCTTGAATTCCTGGGCTCAAATGATCCTCCCACCTCAGCCTTCCTACTAGCCAGGACTACAGGTGCATGCCACCATGCCCAGCTAGTTTTTACTTTTTTTGTAGAGATAAGGTCTCACTGTTACCCAGGCTGGTCTTGAACTCTTGGCATCAAGTAATCCTCCCACTTCAGCCTCCCAAAGTATTGGTATTGCAGGCCTGAGACACCACACCAGCCAGATTTTAGCATTCCAATTGTATAGTTAGAGACGGCATTCCTGCTTCCAAAGAGCAGTGAAAACAAGTTTAAGGAGGAAACAGTGGCTTTCAATACACTCTAGGGCAGGCTTCTTGAATTTTGTTAGGAATAAGAATCACCTGAAGAAATTATTACTCTAATTTCAGTAGGTCTGGGTGGATCATTTAAATAGAGTAACACCTGTCTTTGATTCGAGAGACAGATAAAATCCCTGCCAGCTTCTTCTAACATTAATTGTCAGTAGGGGCTGGGAGAGGTGACTCACGCCTGTAATCCCAGCACTTTGGGAGGCTTAGGCAGGCAGATCCCTGAGGTCAAGGGTTCAAGACCAGCCTGGCTAAGATGGTGAAATCCTGTCTCTACTAAAAATACAAAAAATAGCTGGATATGGTGGTGCACACCTGTAGTCCCAGCTACTCAGGAGGGTGAGGGAGGAGAATAGCTGGAACCCGGGAGGGAGGAGGTTGCAGTGAGCTGAGATCATGCCACTGTACTCCAGCCTGGGCTACAGAACAAGACTCCATCTCAAAAAAAAAAAAAAAAAAAAATAGTAGGGAGAAATGATTTTGCCTGATGTCTTTGGTTTAGGTGGTTTTTCCCTTTAGAGAAGGCACATGGGGAAACATTAAATTTGTGCCAAGCCCAGGAGGGACTGAAGTAAAAAAAAAATTAAATGATAGAGCCACTGTCTCATTAAGGTAAACCATATTGGTCTTTTCAGGAATCTAAATTGCAATGAGAGGAAATCTGATCTTGCTGAATGTTCCAAATAACAGAGAGGCAGATTCTTTAATAGTGATGGCAATTACAGGGACTGGCCCAGGTCCTCCATACTGCCAAGAACCTGTGGCTGAGTGACAGGTTTCAAAGAGGACTAGAAGGTAGATGATGTTAAAACCTTATGGGAAGTCAAGAAGGGCAGCTTGCTTCATTCTGGATGGCTCATGTCTGGAATAGTCTATTCAGGTCTGAGGTCCATCTTGGGGACAGAGATGGGGCTCAGGGCAGCAGAGAGCAACAAGGGTGATGAGAATCAAGTTCATTGTCAATAAGGAACAGACACATGAGAAGAGGAAGGTTAGTATCGGAAAATTTAGGCAGGGAGACCACCCCTGTCCTCAGATATTGGAAGGACTAACTTGTGGAAGAGACATTTGACTTGTTCTGTTTTACTCTAAAGGGTAGAAGTAGGACTGATGGGTAGATTTCAGCTCACATAAAGAATGATTTTTTAACAGCTAGAGGTGTTCCACCACAGATTCAGCTGCGTTGTAAGGTAGCGAGTTCTCTGTCACTAGAGGTATGCATTGAAAACTGACCATCACTTGGGAGGTGTTGCAGAGGGGACTTAAGCTGTGGCATCCACAGACTCATTCAACTCTGAAAGATTCAATGATTGTTTAATTTCTTCATACGCCTCCCCTCCCACCAACCTTTCAGGATAGGACATCTAGGTAGTAAAATGTGATTACGAATTTCCTAAAGTCAAAAGAAAAAATACGCTTTCTGCTTTTTGTGATGTGACATTATGTTATTTTCCCAGTTCCCATGCTCTCGGACCTGTTGAGTTTGGTCAGACTCAGTTTGTCTTGCACAATGGCAGCAAAAGTATCTATATACTTGTAATGGCCTTTTGAGTCCCATCAGTGGGTGAGGAGGGTTTGGAAACAAGTTAGTGAGAAGTGAGGTCAAGTTGGGGAAATTTTAGATAAAGTCTGAAATACTGAATTCACTGGAATGTGGGAGAAAATTATAGGGAAGGACGTGATGATTCATGGCACTGGGTCACTCCGTGCATGGGGCATGATTCCCAAATGGGCATGAGCATGGGTGAGCAGTGGACGGAGAAAGTGTTTGGGAAATTGGCATAATGAACGCATTGTTGGTGAGTTCCAGCAACAGGAGGGGGCAGCATAAAAACCTGGCAGGGGAGTATAGGCCATAAAGCAATGGTGTCTGTCTCAGTTGGCTCAGGTTGCCATAATAAAATGCCACAGACTGGGTGCCTTAAACAACAGAAATTAATTTTCTTATAGTTCTAGAAGGTAGAAGTCCAAAATCAAGGTGCCTTCAGGGTTGGCTTCAGGTGAGGCCTCTCTTCCTGTCTTGTAGACGGCTGCCTTCTTGCTGTGTCCTCATGTATGGCCTCTTTACTAAGTATATATAGGGAGAGAGAGAGAGATTTCTGGTGTCTCTCTTATAAGGACACCAATCCTATCAGATTGGGGCCCCACCCTTATGACCTCATTTAACTTTATTTTCTTCCTAAAGCCCCTATCTCCAAATACCATCACATTGGGGGTTGGGGCTTTAACATATAACTTTTGCAGAGAGGACACAATTCTGTCTATAACAGTGTCCATTGTAGCTCTTACTAATTGTCTTTGAAGATGAAGTAATTATCGTCTTGGGAGGAGAAAGAGGGAAGGGACATTGATTGAGAATCAGCTGTGTCAGTCATGACTGGTTCATAATTTCATTTAACTCCTACACCAACCCTACCATGAGAGAGGACAGAGGCTCACAGATGTTCTGATCACCCGGATAGTAAGAGGTCAAGAAAGCATTCAAACTTGAGTTGTAAAGCTCATGCTGTCTTACACTTGAGGAAACTTAACCTTGGAACATTGCTATATTCCTAAGACTGTATTTTTAAGCCTGGAGCTGTCAGGAAGACCACTTTACAGACCCTTTAGGGTGTCCAGGAGAGTCTCTGAGTAGGTCAGCGTTATGATCAGAGTTGTGCTTTGGGGAGGTAGCTGACCATGTGGGTGAGTGGGGAGGTGATTGATGGGAGGGAGAGAATAGAGATCCTCTAGCAGCCTGTTACTTGGTTGAGAGATAGTGACAGGCGGCACAAGGGACATCTAGAAAGAGCTAGGTGCCCATAATGTTGTGAAGGCAGAGTCAGAGTTTTGGTAAATGATTGAGTGTAGGTCATGGGGTAAACAGAGGGAGTCCAGAATGAGGCCAAGGTGGTCCCCCTAATAGAAATGAATAGAACCTGAGCTCAGGACATTCTGGTACCCTGAGTTCTCCTGGCCTCATTCCATTCTCTTCTCAGATAGTGAGGAGCGACCTCAGGACAGCCTGACACTGCTTAAAGTACAATGTCCCTCTTTGGGAGAGATATTGGAGAAGATTTCTTGAACTTATGACTCATCTAATGAAGTTAATCATTTCTGGTAATTATGTACTTAATAGTACAGCATTAGGCTTAATTATTTATCAAGTAAGAGGTGGTAAATGAAAAGATAGTGGGTCAGGGCAGGTAGGCCACTTGCGGAAGGAAACTTTTGATTAAAAGTGGACTGTTTGGCTGGGCATGGTGGCTCACACCTGTAATCCCAGCATTTTGGGAGGCTGAGGCAGATGGATTGCTTGAGCCCAGGAGTTCAAGACCAGCCTGGGTAACATGGTGAACCCCCATCTCTACAAAAAATACAAAAATTAGTCAGGTGTGGTGGTGCACACCTGTAGTCCTAGCTACTTGGGAGGCTGAGGCTGGAGAATCACTTGAGCCTGGGAGGTAGAGGTTGCAGTGAGCCTAGTTGTGCCAGTGCACTCCACCCTGAGTCTCAGAAAAAAAAGTGGACTGTTATCCCCATGAAGCTTTGAGCAGAAGGTGGTAGATGTCTCTAAACAACCTGCCTTCCCCTTGCTTCCCCTTCTTAATGAATGGCACCCACCCAGTTACTCAAGTACCAAATCTAGGAGTTACCTTTGATTATTCTGTCCCACATTTCCTACAGCTAACCTACCAACAGAGCCTGTCAATTTTGTTTCTAAGACATACTCCCAATCTCTACACTTGCCTTGGTCTCAACTGCTGTCATCCTAGTCCAGGTCACTGTCCTCTCTCACCTAAGCCAGAGATGCCTCTATTTTCTCCCTTATCCCACTCTACACACAACTTAGAGCAATTTAAAGAAGCAAATTAGGTCCTGTCCCTCTCCTGCTTAAAATCCTCCAGTGGCATCCCATCTCCCTTAGAATAAAACTCATTTTTTTTTGAGTCAGGGTCTCACTCTGTCACTCCAGCTGGAGTGCAGTGGCACAATCGTAGCTCACTGAAGCCTCCAAGTCCTGGGCTCAATTGATTCTCCCTCCTCAGCCTCCTGAGTAGCTAGTACTACAGGCATGCACTACCATGCCCAGCTAAGTTTTTAAATTTTTTTGTAGCGGCAGGGTCTCACTATGCTGCCCAGGCTGGTCTCCAACTCCTGGTCTCAAGCGATCCTCCTGCTTCAGCCTCCTAAAGTACTGGGATTAGAAGCATGAGCCACTGCACCCAGCATAAATGACTCTGTTTAAAAATATTAAGATCACAAATCATTATTATATATCAACCTTATTTTTTGCTTCTCAACCATGCATACCTTTCCCACTTGTGAAGTGTCGGGGATGGGGGGTCTTTGCTTAGTTGGAATGCTTTTTCTGTGGTCTCTGAATGATTAACTTTTGTCATTCAGGTCTCAGCTTAAAGATCTGAATTATAATAATAATTCTTTGATATTAGAGAAAGTACACAAAGTGATGTTCTCAAACTCTTGAATCTAATCACCCCTTCACACCCTCTATTCTCGCCACAGCACTTACTACTGTCTGATCATTGTTTTTGTTGTTTATTTATTTATGTTTACTGTGTCTGAATATAAGCTTCTTGAGAGTAGGGATTGTCTGTGTATTTCACAGCTGTTATTAGTGCTTGACATGTGTAGTAGATGCTAAGTTAATATTTGTTGAGCAAATGAATGAATGCACCTGCACCAACCACTGTCTCCTCATTGTCATTCTGAGACCTTCTTCTGGCTAGGCCTTTAGAAATCTCTGTCTCCTCTGACTTAATATTTGGCACTAAGCTGCTTCTACTGGGTATAAGGGCTGGTATAGTTAGAACAGTTTCTTGGCATCATCTGTCTTTTGGGAAATAAGGATTTTGTTCCAGGTTTGGACCATCTTTGGGACATTAGATAAATAACTACAAGCCTCTACCCCTCTGCTTAGCAAGAATTGGAATAATTTCACTTGTTTGGTTCTTATCAAATGCTGCTGTACCTTCTCCTGTTGGACATAGAAGGACTTTAGAACTTTCTTTTTGACCTTGAATGCTCTGGAGTTGCTGACACAGTATTATGATTGGTCAGTACAAGAGCCCTCTCTTGTTTTACCTGATGTTTTCTTTTTTTATCTCCCACTCCACAGCCCCATTCTTCTTTCCCCTTCCAGTCTTCCACTCTTGGGTATTTGATATATGTGCTTCCAATCTGTCTTCTAATCTGTATATTTAGACATGTGCATATCCTTGAAAAATGCAGTGTTTTGTGCATGTGTCTGCGTGGTCCCTAGAACCTTTGAAAAAATATCAATACTATATGATTTAGAGAATTATTATTATTTATATCATTTCTTGTTACTTGGGAGTCCATGGAATCACATAATTTAATAGCTAGGAATCACTTGCAAATCATCAGCTCCACGCCCCTCCTTATTTGACCAGGTGACTAAGGTCCAGAGGCTTCCTTTGAAATGATTTCTTTCAAGAAAATTGTCAGTGTTTACTGAGAGCCTGTATTGGGCAAGACCTTAAACCACTAGGCATGCTGGAGGATATGGAGATGAAAGGCTCTTGCCCCTAGGCACACAGCCTTGAAGGAGATTTTTAGGGAGGCCCAATGGCTATGTGACTTCTTATATCTTCTTCAGGATTGGACATGGGGCTCACAAAAGACTCCAAGATGATCTAGTTTTGAAATACATCCCACTGCTCCTTCCCCAATCCTCTCCTTTTCTTCTTTACGAGTTTCCAAGTTTCCACATCTGGCTTCTGAACCTGCTGTCCCTGAGGACTCCAGCACAGTTGTGCTCCCCAGCTCGCCTCTGCTCTTTCTTGTCCTTCTCTTGGCTGACATGTCTGTTCTCTCTTTGGCCCACCCTGAGTGTCCTGGTAGAGCACAGAGCCCTCACCTGACTTTCTCTTTGTATTTCCAGATTGGAGCCTCCCCTCTTCGCTAGTAACATTGGAAGTGGCCACTTTGTGGGGCTGGCCGGGACAGGAGCAGCTTCAGGCATTGCTATTGGAGGCTTTGAATGGAACGTGAGTAATGCCGCAGTCACGGTGCACTGGGGCTAGAAGGAGCCTTAGCAGTCATCCATTTCAGTCTATGCTCAGAGGAGCTGAAGGTATTAGAGAACTGTTCAGGGTCACCCCAGGGTGCAAACAGAGGAGGGGGCATGGCTTCAGGAGCCTCAGGGTCTTGCTCCCCCTTCCACCAGAGTAGCATGAGAAAACCACTGGTATGACAGCAATAGTATTTTTTCTGTTTTCCCGTCATGTTAAAAAGCCAAGGTCCTTCTAGCCATATTTGAGGTTTGAAAATGCTTAACACCAGATTTCCATCATCATTGTTATTATTATTTTATTTTTAGAGACAGGGTCTTGCACCATTGCCCAGGCTGGAGTGCAGTGGTGCAGTCATAGCCTACTGAAGCCTCAAACTCCTGGGCTCAAGTGATGCTCCCACCTCACTTTCCCAAGTAGCTGGGACTACAGGCATGTGCCACCATGCCTGGCTAATTTTTAAGTTTTTTGTAGAAGCAGGGCCTCATTATGTTGTCCAGGCTGGTCTTGAACTCCTGGCCTCTACTAAGAATAGTAGTTGTAATAATAAATGTAATTATTTATTATTACTATTATTATTATTAAAGCTCTCTAAATGGTATTTTATTCTGTGTAAACCTGGGAAGAGGTGAAGGAGAACCCAGTGCTCTAGCTGGGGCCTAGGGCTGTGATGCTGATGAACAGCCTCCTGGGCTTCCCTTTGCTGTTTCCCAGCTGCTATTTCCATGGGTCAGTCAGGGCAGCAAAGGCTTCCTCCCATCTCTAATGGCTCCTTAGGGGAGAACTTGCTGGGTAATTTTTCTGCAGCAGCTGAGGGGCCCTTCAAGTGGCGGGGGATGGGCTAAGGTTCCTCCTAGTTTGAGTCTACCTTTTATTTTTTTTAGGCCCTGGTTTTGGTGGTTGTGCTAGGCTGGCTGTTTGTCCCCATCTATATTAAGGCTGGGGTAAGTATCTGCTCTGCTATTTCATTTCCTACTGGGAAATGTATCTGTGAGCTTGGTCTTCCTAGAGGGCAGAGAAGACATTATGGTATAAATGGCAGAAAAATCTGTGGATTGGCTTTCACTCCCAGGCTATAAAATTCCCCACTGTCTGCAGTGGCATTAAAACAGATCAACAGGGCCTGGGTCTGATGATTCTTTCCAGTCCAGGCTTATGACTGTATCCTCTTGGGCAGGGGTTCTCAACCACTAGGCTGTGGATTGGTAGCAGTCCGTGGCGTGTTAGGAATAGGGCCTCACAGCAGGAGGTGAGCAATGGAGCAAGAGAGCATTACTGCCTGAGCTCTGCCTCCTGTCAGGTAAATGACGGCTTTAGATTCTCATAGGAGTGAGAACCCTATGTAAACTCACATGCGGGGGATTTAGGTTACATGCTCCTTGTGATAATATAATGATAAATATAATGTGCTTGAATCATCGCCAAATCATCCCCTTATCCCAATTTTTCATAGAAAAATTGTCTTCTACAAAATTGGTCAGTCCCTGGTGCCAAAAAGATTGGGGACCACTGCTTTAAATCATCTCTAGATTACTTATAATACCTAATACAACTATAGTTATATATAACTCCAGTATATATGGAATATATATATACATATTCCATTATATTTTTATATATTATGTGTGTGTATATATATATATTACTTTGGGCAATGTAGTGAGACCCTGCCTCTTAAAAAAAAAGATTACACCACAAAAAGTATATATATACACATACACTCCTCCTCCAGAGCAACGATCTGGCTCCTTAGCAATGCCCAGTCACAGGTTTATTGGGCTGGGATAACACCTAGCTACTCCTACAGTGGTAGGGCATATGGGATTAAAATGAGCAAATGGCTGGAGGTCAGGGGCCATCTGGCCACTTTGCAGACTTCTCTGGCCAACAAAGATTATTAATCCTCGACCACACTTCTGTGGCTCTGACACCAGGATAGACTCCACTGTTCTGTCTGCTCTGGGCCCTCTGGTCACTGTGGCTGGCAGTGACCTCCCTTGCATCCCATGCAGGTGGTGACGATGCCAGAGTACCTGCGGAAGCGGTTTGGAGGCCAGCGGATCCAGGTCTACCTTTCCATTCTGTCCTTGCTGCTCTACATTTTTACCAAGATCTCGGTGAGTCCACTGCCTTGGGGGCTGGGCACTGGCTGTCTCAGAAGCTGCCACTCTCATTTCTCAGCACATGCTGCCCACCAAGAGGCGGTTCTATAAGTTTCTATTAACTTGGCCCCTAAAGCCTTTTTGTGCCTTGGGGTAAAGTCCTATTTCATACATCAAGGAGCCAATAGAGTTTAATGGAAATTTGTTCACTGTGGGGCAGGTTGAAAACAAACAGGTTTAAAAAACAAACAGGGGAAAGCAGGTTTTTTTTTTGTTTGTTTGTTTTTTACCACCTTCTCGGGTTGAAGGAAAGCAGTTCTTAATAGAAGGTTAAAAGGGAGTTAAGGATAGAACTCTATATGATCCATCAATCTCACTACTGGGTATATATCCAAAGGAATTGAAATTAACGTATCGAAGAGGCATCTGCACTCCCGTGTTCATTGCAGCACTATTCACAGTAGCCAAGATGTGGAATCAACATAAGTGCCCATTAACGGATGAATGAATAAAGAATATGTGGTATATATACACAATGGAACACCATTTGGCCTTAAAAAAGAAGGAAATGGTATCATTTGTTGTGAACATGCTGTCCATGTTCACAACATGGATGAACCTGGAGGACATTATTTAAGTGAAATAAGCCAGGCTCAGAAAGACATACACAGTGTGATTTTACTTGTATGTGGAATCTAAAAAAGTTGAACTCATAAGCAGAGGGAGATAGTGCTTACCAGGGTCTAGGAGTGGAGGGTAGGGAGTTGGAGTTGGGGAGATGTTGGTCAAAGGATACAAAATTTCAGTTAGATAGGAGGAATAAGTTCAAGAGACCTATTGTACAACATGATAACTACAGCTAATAACAATGTGTTTTGAAAATTGCTGAGAAAGATTTTAGCTAGCGTGGTAGCGTGTGCCTGTAGTCCTGGCTACTCAAGAGGCTGAGATGGGAGCCCCAGGAGTTTGAGGCTACCCTGGGCGATGTAGTGAGACCCTGCTTCTTAAAAAAAAAGATTTTAAAGTGTTTTCACTACAAAAAACATAAGTATTTGTTTGAGGTAACGTATATATTAATTAGCTCAACTGAGCCATTCCATAATGTATACATATTTTAAAATATATAGTATATGATAAATATATATAATTTTTATTTGTCAATTTAAAAAAGGGGGTAGTTAGGGATATCTAAGGGTTGGCCCCAACCTTAGAGGCAGGCATGGGCCTTTGTGCCCTGCCAGGGTAAAATCTGACTCTGTGTGACATTTCTGATGCATTTAAACACAAGCAGCCAGTGCCAACTCTGGAAGGCACTGCTGAGATTCTGCCTTCTTTTATGGACAGAGAAATAAAAACTCTGGTGTTGGAATGAACTTTTCCTGAATCGGAAGTAGAACCCAGGTCTCTGATTCTCAGTTCACTGTCCTTTTCCCTGCATGAGGCTCCTGCTTTTTTCTTGGAATCAGCTCTCTGGGCCTTTAATTGCTAACCCCCTGGAGGATTTTACTCTCTCTGAACCTAACCACTGGGGCTGCCTCTATACCATTTATCCTGCTGTCCTTGCCAACCTGGAGCTGTAGGCCCTCTTTTGCAGATCTGAGATTTTTCAAGGATTGGCGGGCCACTGGGGTACCTTTAAAAGCTGGACAAACATTCTCCTTCTCCTCCTGCTCTTCCTCCTCCTCCCCCATCCCCCCTCATTCCCCTTCTCCTCCTCCCCTCTCTCCTTCCTCCCTTCTCTTCCCCCCTCCCCCTTCCTTCTTTATTCCTTCTTCTTCTTCTTTCTTCTTCCTTCTTCCTTTTTTTGAGACAGGGTCTTGCTGTATTACCCAGACTACCAGCCTGAAGAGCATGGCATGATCATAGCTCAGCGCCACCTCTACCTCCTAGCTTCAAGCGATCCTTCCACCTCAGCCTCTTGAGTAGCTGGGGCTACAGGTGTGTGCCACCATGCCCAGCTAATTAAAAAATTCTTTTGTAGAGACAGGGCCTCACTATGTTGCCCAGGCTGGTCTCGAACTCCTGAACTCAAGCAATGCTTCTGCCTCAGCCACCTGAAGTGTTGGGATTATAGGCATGAGCCACTGTGCCCAGCCTGTGTTCCTTCTTTACTTCACTTTTCTTCCTTGAAGGTGTTCAAGTCAATTCCTCTTGATTGTAAAACAAAACAAAGGAATAACAGAAAAACACAAAACAACTAGGAAACCACTAACATTCTGAGATATCTCTCTGATGGCCCAAAAGATGGTGGGGACGAGAAAAGTTTGCTTGTAAGTTTTACTATGCATTTTTTTGTTCCCAAGGTGATTGTCAGTCTGATAAAGGTCAAAGCAATGGTATAAAAAGAAAAAGAAAGAAAATGTGAATGATAAGGAATAAAGAAAGAAAATAGGACTTTGGTAAGAAACTGCCTTGGAGAATAATTGGAGTAGCTGGGCTCCTAGTCTGTTCCCTGCCCACTAGCAGGTGACCTGTGGCAAATGGCATAGCTCTTTAGAGCTTAGCTACTTATGAGTAAGATGGGGGATAATAATTCCTGCCTTGCCTAGATCACAGGGTGTTGGTGAGCTTCCAGCGAATTTATTTGAAAACACAAAGTGTTCTTGAAATGTAAGAAATAATGGTAATGAAGCCGAGTGCAGTGGCTAATGCCTATAATCCCAGCACTTTGGGAGGCTGAGGCATGAGGATTGCGTGAGGCCAGGAGTTTAAGATCAGCCTGGGCAACATGGTGAGACCCTGTATCAAAAAAAAAAAAAAAAAAAAATTAGCCAGGCATGGTGGTGTGCACCTGTTGTTGCAGTTACTCAGGAGGCTGAGGTGGGAGGATCACTTGATCCCAGGAAATCAAGGTTGTGAGCTGTGATTGCACCACTGCACTCCAGCCTGGGTGACATAGTGAGATCCTGTCTCTAAATAAATAAATAAAGATATAATGAAAATGAACATGGTTAATTGAGAGCCTTCTTGCACTTTCTGCAAGAAGCTCTCTGGGTTGCAGTAGGGCGGAGAGAGAGGTGGTGTTTTCTGAGATCATATAGAGAGTAGCTCCAGCTTTTCCCCCTTAGCCAGCAGTTGCAAAGTGCTCATTGCTCTTTCAAAAGGGCTGTCTCATTGCCTATGCTCAGTTTTTCTTCCTCTTATTGTTCTCCCCAAACCAGCACCAAAGGCAAGATTGGCCCAATCTCAGTGTCTTGCAAAAGATCTGCCCTGGCTGAGGTCTGAGTTGGGTTGGATCTGAATTGAGGCATCTATTCTAGCTAGGTAAGGTTCTGAAAATACAGTTGCTAGTGTTTCTGTTTTCCTGATTACTTAAAGTTGAAACAACAGCAACATAAAATAACATTTGTAATTTTTTTTTATTATGGAAAATTTCAAACATACATAAGCAAAGATAGAAAGGATAGCAAGCACTCATGGACCTAACACTAATCACTTAGTTTTAACAATTATCAACATTTTGCCATTTTTGGTTCATCTATCCTCTTTCAACTTTTTTCCCAGCAGTATTTTATTTTTTTCTTTCCAACTTTTATTTTAGGATCAGGAGTACATGTACAGGTTTGTTATATGGTTAAATTGCATGTCACAGGAGTTTGGTCTACAGATTATTTTGTCACCCAGGTAATAAGCGTAGTACCCAATAGGTAGTTTTTTGTTCCTCACCCTTCTCCTATCCTCCACCCTCAAGTAGGCCCCAATGTCTGTTGTTCCCTTCTTTGTGTCCATGTGTACTCAGTGTTTAGGTCTCACTTATAAGTGAGAACATGCAGTATTTGGTTTTCTATTCCTGTGTTAATTCAGTTAGGATAATGACCTCCAGCTCCATCCATGTTGCTGCAAAGGATGTGATCTCATTCTTTTTTATGGTTGCATAGTATTTCATGGTGCATGTGTGCCACATTTTCTTTATTCAGTGTACTGTTGATGGGCATTTAGGTTGATTTCATGTCTTTACTACTGTGAATAGTGCTCAGCAGCATTTTAAATCAAATTTCAGATACTATGTGATTTCACTGTAAATGCTTTAGAATGTTTTAAAAAACATAACCATTGTGCTATTATTATATGTAACAAAATCTATGGTAACTTCTTAATTTAGGTCATTTAATACCTGGCCCATGTCAAGATTTTCCTAATAATCTCAAAAATGTTTTCTTACAGTTAGTTTGAATCAGGATCTGAACAAAGTCTAGATCACATTGCATTTGGTTCTTTCTTTAAAGGAAATATACAATGTGTATAGGCCTTCAGCCTACTACAGTTATTTTTCCTTTTTATGTTATTACCTTCCTGTCCTGGCCTACATGAACAAATGTATATATTTTTATTTGGGTTATATATGTCTATTTGTTGTTCAGTTGTAAAAGTTCTTTATATATTCTGGATGCTAGACCCTTATAAGATATCTGACTTGCAAATATTTTTTTTTCCCATCCTGTAGGTTTTTTTTTTTACTTTCTTGATAATGTCCTCTGATGCACAAAGGTTTTAAATCTTGGTGAAGTTCAATTTATCTATTTTATTTTTTGTTGCTTATGCTTTTGGTGTGATTTCTAAGGATCCATTGCCAAATCCAAGGTCATGAAAATGTACCCCCTTGTCTTCCCTGTTTTATAGTTTTAGTGCTTATATTTAGGGCTTTGATCCATTTGGAGTTAATTTTTGTATATAGTGTGAAGTACGGGTCTAATTTCATTCTTTCACATGTGGATATCCAGTTCTTCCAGCAGTATTTTTTGAAGAAATAATTGTTTTCCCACGGAATGGTCTTGCACATAAGTTTTTACTCAACTTGGTGAAAACATGCTGTCACTGATAATGCTGTTAAGGTTTTGTCTTGGAGTTGGGCCAGCACCTAGGAATATTGCTGCCTCCTTGTGCAGCTTCCTGACCCACACTGCTTCTGCCCTTGACCTATTCCTCCGTGGTTTCTTCTGTCCACTAATGTCATGATTCAGCCTCCTTTACTTCCTCCTGCTCTCCTTCAGGGTTGGTTTTTAGTTGTAAGATGAAAAGCCTGGGCTTTCCCATTTTATTCCATTAGAGACCAGTGTGCTGAGTCTGGACTGGGAAATGCTGGGAGGGATAGAGAAATCAGCTTTTGGCTTCCTGAGGGAGGGCAGTGCATCTGTCTAAGAAGAGAAAAGGGAATGTGATCAGGAGGGTGAGGAGGTCATACTGCAACGAGCAAGAGGATGGTAGCTGTCTACTGTGCACATAGAGAAGCGTGCTGGGCCTCCTCTTCTCCCAGGCAAGTGTTCTCCAAGTCCACAGTTCAAGCAGGTGAAAGTCTGTGGACTGCAGTTGCCATGGTGAGAGCACTCTTTGTCCTCAGAGCTGGTGCAGGGGTGGCAGGGGTGGTCATATAAATAAATTAGGTGCCCAACCTCTCTCTCTGCCTTCTCTATCACCTCACCTATTTTTCAAGTTACTGATTAAACCTCCTTGGACTTGGGAGCCCCCAAGGAGCTGAGGGACAGCCTCTTTCAGCTCAGATCCGAATGGAGCCCATCCCCCAGGAGCCCACTTTTTCTAAATTTTGCTTTTGAATTGTATCTGCTGTGGGCTGCTCCCTCTCTGTGTGATTTTTGGGGTTCCTCACCCTCCTGCTCACATTCCCTTTTCTCTTCTTAGATAGATGCACTGCCCTCCCTCAGGAAGCTGAAGCCTGATTTCTCCAGCCTTCCCAGCATTTCCCAGTCCAGGCTCTGCACACTGGTCTCTAATCAAATAAGACTGAAAAGCCCAGGCTTTTCATCTTATAATTAAAAACTAACCCTGAAAGAGTGGAGAAGAAAGTGAAGGAAGCTGAATCATGACATTAGTGGAGGCCATGACCGACATTATACTTACTCCATCCATTACCCAAGACCAGGGATCTCTTGACAAACACATAAGAAGTTTGATAGCTGCCCTCTATTTACTGCCAGTCTCTTCATTTAGTCTCCAATAGGGGTTTTACTAACACCCTCTCCAGTTCTCAGAAGAGTACAGCATGGATAGGGATTTCAATAATTTGTTTGTTTATTGAGATAGGGTATTGCTCTGTTGCACAAGCTGGAGTGCAGTGGCATGATCATGGGTCAATGCAGACTTAAACTCATGGGCTCAAGGGGTCATCTTACCTCAGCCTCCTGAGTAGCTGAGATTACATCCATGTGCCACTATGCCCAGCTATTTTTTACTTTTTTTTTTTTTTTTTAAGAGATGGGGTCTCACTATGTTACCAAGGCTGGTTTTGAACTCCTCACCTCAAGCGATCCTCTTGCTTTGACCTCCCAAAGTGCTGGGATTACAGGTGTGGGTCGACATCTGGCTGGGATTTTTATTTTTCATTTTATGGGAGGGGAAAACTGAGTCTCAGAGAAGTAAGGTAATTTCCCCCAAATTACACAGCTAGTATGCAGCAAAGCCAAGACTGGGGCCAGGGTCTCTCCAATGCCAAGTCTGTTCTCACAGTTCTGCACTGTGCTTGGATGGGATGAAGGCATAGAATGAGGCATAGGATAGATCATCTGATCTTATATCCTGTGCTTTCGTTTTAGAGATGGGGAAACTGAGGTCCAGAGAGGGGAAGGGACTTTGAGGGATTAAATAGGAGCAGCACTTGGATGAGAAGCAGATTTCCTGACACTGAATCTAAACCTTTTGACATTATATGACCCCTGCCTTCTGAGTCTTTCCTTCTTCCAGTACAGAGTAGGTTACAATTCAAGACCTTGGGAAAAATGAAGAGAGGCAGTTAAATGAACCTCACAATATAAATAAGTTGCCATGAGTGGAATTTGAGAGGACTGTGAGGAGAGAACATCAGCTGCACACTGGGTGTATGAAGGATCTGAAGGAGGAACATCTGGGCAGAGGGTAGGGTAGGGAAGGATGCAGACAGGCAAGGCTTTGTTTTGTAAAATTGGCTGGTTTTAGGTTCATCGTGGGTCATAGAGCATGAAGTTTTAAAAAGAATTACACCGATATAAACTATACCTGCTAGAAGCTCACATCAAGACACATAGGAATACTGGGTTCATGGACAAAGAAAATAACTGTTCATTAACAAAATACAGTGATAAGGCATTTATATTACACGTAAACCAAGATTCATCAATTGTATGTGTGTGTGGGAGGGAATGGATGGTCCTTGACGGGTAGAAGAGAGGAGGGAGTGGTGTGAGATTCCTGTCCAGAGAGCGAACCACTAGGGGCCTGCCAGGAAGCCTTGGGGAGAATGTAGGGATCCAGTGGAGGTGTAATTGATGGGGGAGAGGAGAAAATACAGGGCATTGCAGGTACAGGGCACAGATGTGGCCCAGGCCATTGGGCAGCTGTGATGTGGAACCTTGGCTACAGCTACCATCTTTTGGTCTCATACTTTTGGGCTCCAAGACTCAGAACTGATTGTCCTTCCATGAATTTTATTGGCTCCCTAGAGTGCCTGCCTTATCATGCTCTGAGAAGCATTCCGTTCTGTAAAATTTCCTGGCATTGTGCATCTTACACAAATGTGCACAATCCCTGGAGATAAAGCCTCAGATTTTATGACTTACATGTGATGACTGAATGTTCATGTCCCTGTTTATGTTTCCTGGGGCTGTTATCACAGATCACACCTACAATAAATGTTCACAGCAATTCTGCTGTCCATTTTGGATCCTTGGGTGAAAAGAAGAGCTTTTGCTTTTGCTTAAGATTTGAATGCTTAATCCTGATGCCACTCACTTTCACAAGTGTAAAGAGAAATTTGAGTAATAGGGCTTCTCCATCTGAAACCTCAAGGCTAGGCAGGATTTATCGAGTGCTCTGATACATGTTGGTTAAGACCAGAATGGGCAGCAAACACACACATATAAAATCACAGAATCTCAAAACAGGACAGCCAAGGCAAAGCAACATGCCCAAAACTCCCAGTCAGAGACGCAGTTACTTGCAGATGTTTTCCATCTGGGGTTTGTATTTTTATTCCCCACAAGTCCCATGCACATTGTTCAGCCCAATTTTCAAAGTGATAGGAAAGCACCCTGGGCTAAATCCAACACACGATCTGTGTTTGTAAGTAAAGTTTTACTGGAGCACAGCCAAGCTCATTGTTTGTGTTATCTGTGGCTGTTTTTATGCTTTCACAGCAGAGTGTGACAGTCAGTCAATGCAAAGCATAGAACATTTACTCCTGGGCCCTTTACAGAAAGTTTGCCAATCCCTGACCTAGAAAGACCACAATTTTTTATTTCACTTCAAGTTGGTTTTGCTTAGTAACATTAGAGAGATTTTCTTCTTTCCCCTTCTGCCTCCCTTTCCCTTTCTCTCCCTCCCTTTCTCCCTTTTCCTCTCTCTCCCTCCTTCCCTCCCTCCCTCTCTCCCTCCCTCCCTCCCTCCTTCCTTCCTTCTCTCCTTCCCTCCTTCTTTCCTTCCCTCCTTTCTCTCTCTCCCTGTGTTCCCTTCCCTTTCTTTCCTTCCTTCCCTCCCTTCCTCCCTCCCACTTCTTCTCTCTTTTCCTTTCCCTTCCTTTCCTCTTCTTCCTTCCCTCCCTTCTTTCTTCCTTTCTCTCTCCCCGTTCTTTTTCTTCTTTTCCTTCCTTCCATCCCTCCCTCACTCCTTCCCCCGACTCTCTTTCAGGGCTAACAGTAGTTTAGGGAAAGAACAATCTGGGATGAGCTGTGAAACAAATGGTCTCATAGGATTATAGGACAGTTCTTTTATATCAAAGTTGGTGCTGTAAATCCCTATACAGTCCCCTATTTTTATAAATGAAAAATTTAATGAAATACTTAGAACATATAGAAATGCCAAAAGAAAAAGCAAACACTCTTATATCTACCACTCAGATTTTATAGATCTTAACGATTTATTATTTGTAGAACAGCAATAAAACATGGCAGATACAGCTGAAGATCTATTTATACCCTTTCTTGGTCCCATTCTCCTTCTTCCTAAAAGGTAAATGCTATCTTGAACTTGGTATGAATTCTTCTAGTCTATGTTTTGATATTTTTACTACATATGTATGGGTACCCATATATCCATAAAGAATATATTGTGTTTTAAAATTTCTGCTCCCTGCACTTTGGAAACTATAGGAAAAATGTAACATTGGCATTTAAAAATCTTGGGGTGGGAAATGCACCCATAACCTCCATTACAAATATATTCATATTTTGGCCATGCTCAAATTGTTTGTATTCTTTCACAAAGTTGCAATTAGAATATGCACACCATTTTGTTGTCTTCTCCCCACCCCTACCACCAAATGTAAACATTGTTCCAGTTTCCATTTTCATGATTATTATTTTTAGGGGCTGTAGAACATAACTGTTGACATATAATTTTTAGAAAGCCATTTAAAAATCCTCTGGTGGACAAAATCTCTTGACAGTGGTCACTTTTGGGCTACTTTTACTTTTCAATGTATAATTTCAATGGGTTAAAAAAATTTTTTTTTTTTTTTGAGACAGAGTCTTGCTCTGTCACCCCGACTGGAGTGCATCGGCATGATCTTGGCTCACTGCAACCTCTGCCTCCTGGGTTTAAGCAGTTCTCTTGCCTTGGCCTCCTAATTAGCTGGGACTACAGGCATATGCCACCACACCTGGCTAATTTTTGTGTTTTTCATGAAGATGGGGTTTCACCATGTTGGCCAGGCTGGTCTCAAACTCCTGAACTCAAGTGATCCACCTGCCTCAGCCTCCCAAAGTGCTGGGATTATAGGCGTGAGCCACTGTGCCCAGCCCATGTTGTTTATTTTTAACCCCCAACACATACATTATTTTATTTGAGATCTTATTTTAAAAGTCAATTATACACTTTTTTTGTTGTTAAAAAAAAAAAGACCCTTGCTCTCTGTAGAAAATATTCCAGAAAGGATGTCCCTTACTTTTCAGTGTTTTGAGGATCAAAATAATGCATGCACTTGAAAGTCTTTGGTAAACTGTAAAAGTCTCTGAACATGAAGAAAAGAAATCAAAACAATCCTAGTGGGTTCATTTGGCAGCTAGGAAGAACTAAAGACTAATGTCAGAGCACCCCAGACTAGAGTGAGTTTGCTCAGCTGGAGTCACCTACGTGAGCTTAAGTAAGGTATTCCCAGGCTGGCCTTTGGCATGTCCAGGGAAGAATTCATCTCTGAAGTTAGAATGACACATATGAGGAAGAATTTGTCCTAGGTTTCTTCAGTTCACCGGGGAGGTTTCCTCAGAATTCTTTATCTGTACTGTTAGAATAAAATAGAATATCATAAAAATAAGATTTCTATTAGTCCAATACTTTTCAGAAGTCTTTATAGAGGTCATTTATGGCATTATCTTAGAACTTATATGTTACTTATTTGTGACTAATGACAGCAAGGCACATATTAATGAGGGTATCATAGTCTACTATGGTGTGTTGTCATAAAGCATTAAAAATTAACTACTCTGGAAAATAAATGAACCAAGGGCATTTTAAAGGCAGTATCAGCTTTGTAATCGTTTCCTAGTTTATTTATACTCATTAGCTAATCCATCAAATTAAAGTGTGTGCATTTAACAAAATTTTACTGCAATCAGTGAATGGGGCCCCTTGAATATAGATAACTTCATGTGACTGTATAGAGGCATGAGAAGAGAGGGACCAGCATTATAAATATTCATTATGATTTCAAGTGGCCCAGTGTGCAGAGACAGGAAGAAGTGGCCATTTCACCTTTGGTAAGACCTATGTGCAGCAGGGGACCCTTCTTCCTCTTGGGACACTGCAGAGGGCAAGGCAGAATAGAAGTGGTCCAGGAGCCAGGAGGAGAATGCTTTCCTCACTGCAGGCCTTTCCCACTTCCAACCACTGAGAATCACAAGCCTCTGGAGCCAGGACCTCCTGCATAAAGATGAGGACACTGAGAATTAGAGAGGGGAAATGTTTTGCCCAAAGGCTTGCAGGCCTAGAATGGTGGCACTGGGCCTAAAATGCTGGTTCTTCTGACTGCCAGCCCCAGGGAGAGAGGAGTTTATTTCTAACTCACCGTCTCTCTACCCACCTCCTGGCTGTACCTCCCCTCCTTCACCAAGAAAGATGGTGACACTGGGTCCCCTGGGCAAGGGAATCTTCAGGGGAGGTCTGGGCAGAGGGTAACAAAGGCATCTGGTCCTCAAAAGGCCAGTCTTGGGGGAGGGGGGTCGACTCACTCACCCTCCGGGGCTCACATGTTAGCTTAGAAGCATGGAGTTGGTATTAGATGTGCTCTCTGCTAACTAACGGAGGGAGGGAATAGGAGATTCTCATAGGAGGGGCAGGCAAGTGTGGTGGAGAACCTTAAACACTGGAGGGTCCTCAGGATCAGCAATGGGGTGGGGACTGGGGAAATGGGACAGGAGACGAGATGCAAGATGTAAGAGGAGATGTGAGAAATAAGAGTCCAACCCTGCTGGCCCATCCCCCAAGGCGCTGCCTGGGTACTGTTTGCATGCTGTGAAATGTTAGGGTTTGTGCAGTGAAACAGCTCCTGCGTTCATTCCATCTAAAGGAAGTCCAGTTTCTCCTACACCTGGAGATTTGAAAACAAAAGAGTCACCATGATCATCCCTTAATACTACCCTTCCTGATACTGTTTTGGAGATGACATGAACCTGTATTTGGGGTGACCCTAGTGCTCTCTGCTGGTTTATATGAACAACTGCACCGTCCAGCCAGGTAGAAGGTTTATTAGGAGACAGCCGAAAGTGAGAGGAAGGAGGAGTAAGGGTGAAGGTGGAAGAATTGCATGAAGAATTCAGGAGTGAAGAGGGAGCAGTTCTCTCAAAAATTACATGAAGTAACCTGAATAAAACCAGCAAGTACCAAGCCTGCTGTGTAAGAGGTGCTTGGAGACGTTCTGGTTGTGTTTGAGTCAAGATGGACTGAATCTGGGTCGGGGAGATAAAAGTATGATCTTGCTAAGTTTCTCTCCACTCCTGGGTGGGGGGTGGGTTTCCAACTCATGGACTCTCCAGCACTCAGACTTGCTTTTGGGAACGAGTTCCGATAAACCTGTGTACACTGAGGTGCAAAAGATGGACAATAGCTCAGAGCACAGTCTACAGTTGACTTGCAAGGAACCTCTAAGTGTTAATAGTTGTTCCTTGGCAAAAAGAGTTCCATAGTTCAGTGAGTTTGTGAGGCATCATGTACCATGTTCCCCTGCTGGGGATGACCATACATGACGTATATTAAAGGCTCAGAAACGTTGTGTGGCAAAGAAACTGCCTTAACTCTGTTCAGCATTTTACAGACCTTTTTGACTATGGAATTATTTTTCTCATGGAATACCTATTATCATCTTGAATAAAGCTTGCTTGGAAAATCAAGAATAGAGAGACCACAGACCCCGTAAGCAGCTGACCTCTGTCCCTCCTAACTCCGCCTCTCCTCTCCTTCCAGGCAGACATCTTCTCGGGGGCCATATTCATCAATCTGGCCTTAGGCCTGAATCTGTATTTGGCCATCTTTCTCTTATTGGCAATCACTGCCCTTTACACAATTACAGGTGAGTCCATTCAAATAAACCAGCACATCAAACCCAGCTTGGGATTAGATACTAGTTAAGGATAAATCCAAGTAGGAGAGGTGGTTTCTCCTTTTGAGGAGGAAAGATATACTCAGATAACAGTTTGGGAGTGGGGTATTTGCTTAGTTCCCACTCACAGACCTTATAATTTATATAAGTGGTTTCGGAAAGCTGTGGTGTTGGCTGGGATAGTCAGGGCAGTTTCTCATAGGAGTGCATGCAGAGCTGCACCCTGTGAGTTGTGGAGATGAGGTAGCTAAGGTGGGAGAATCAGGGCAGTAGCAGGTGCAGAAATAAGTCAGCACAGGGGAGTAGAGGCAGGGTGGGCATACAGATGCTCTTGGCTGGAGGAGGTTAGTCATTGAAGGATCATGGGGGTTTGTGGGGACCATATGGCTTGATAGTTCAAATGAGGTAACAGTATAGCGGCTTTGAAAGCCAGACGGAGGCCTTGGGTTTGATGTGTCAGGGACTGGGAGCCCCTGTAGGGAGGAAGGAAGTGACTCACACACAGAGGTTTTAGAGGAAGACTCCAGTGGCAACCCATGAAGCTGGTGCATGAATAGGAATTGGGGCTCCTTAGAAGAGGGGTCACTCTGCCTCCTTGTTGGAAGTGGGAGGGATCAGCTTTAGAACTTGCTGCTTGATTGGAACCCCACAGCTTTGGGGACTGAAAAAAGGTGGACATAGAAGTGGCCCTTTGAAATGTGCCAATTTGGTGATGTCCCACCGTCTCCACAGCCAGCTCTTTGCTCCTCCCTGCCTCGTGTGTGGAAGATGCTTACTTTTACCATAGAGGAGCCATCTCCTTTAAGCCATCTTCTGGCTCAAAAGGGTCATGCCAGACTCTACCCTCAAGTAGGGAGAAACATTCTCCACTTCTATAACAGGCAGAGCTGTGGGAACATGCTCAGTAGCAGAATACTGTAACAGGACAAGGGAGGGAAGGAAGGAAAGGCAGGTGGACGACTGTGGCGGTGTTCTCAGAAGGCCAGTAGGAAGTAGAGAGCGGAGAATGGGGAAGGAAGCAAGTAGACAGGTCGCCCTCTATACGAGGTCAGGTGTGTTTTCTTCTTGCCTGCTTAGGGGGACTGGCAGCGGTGATTTACACGGACACCTTGCAGACGGTGATCATGCTGGTGGGATCTTTAATCCTGACTGGGTTTGGTAAGTAGGGCCAGGGCAGGCTGAGGAGGTGGGAGCAGAGATAGAGGGCCTCAGAAAGAGAAGGCAAGTCCCACTCTCTCTCAGTGAGCTGAGGCGTGCTCTGCCCTTCCAAAGGGAGGGTCCAACCTAGATGGGCTGTCATTGTGGAGATGTGAGAAATAAGAGTCCAACCTTTATTGGGTCAGCTTCCTCATCCCTGGAAGACTGAGGTTGGGGCTGGTCCTGGATTTCTGCTGCCCTCTCTTGCCAGTCTGCGCTAGTGGTTGCACTGTGAGCCTGTGATAATATGGTGTTCTGTCTGCAGACAAAACACCTGGACAAAAAGGGATAAGGCTAAGTATCCATCAAACTAAATCTATTCAAATGTTGTGTTTTGAATCTTAGGCTATATCTTATCTACATTTTGATGTCAAATGTCTTTTCTTTTATAAATTGTTGATAGTAGGTGCTAATGTTCTCTTTAATGTCCCTATTTGGCAAAATTAAAAACTTGGCTACTCAGTGTTGACCCTCCGTTTTTTGTTGTTGTTGCAATTTTACTTGTCCGTCTTACAGATGAGATTGGAAAACCTAGATGTAAGGATACTTGTTATGGGAGGATAGAGAGTACATTTTATTTCTAGGTGCTCAAGGCTCACTATGTATCCTGCAAAGACTTGTATTTGAAAGTGGAAAGAGGGGCTTTCTACTCTTCTAAGGACTTTCGTTTGGTTTTCCCCAGTAGGCCCTGGGTGTTAACAAGGCAGGCAGTGGAATGACTTATTCATGGACACACAATTGAGAGGTGGCAGGTTCCAGATTTCTTATTCATTCCCTGTACATCCTACCACACTGCTGGGTCCGGGGGGTGGTAGGTCTGGGTCCAAGGTCCCAAAGGCCATGGCTGACATCAGAGAGTGTGGGGAAAAAAACAGGGTCTTTGTATGTAGTCCCAAACTGAGGTCTTTCTTTGATTAAATAAAAATCCCTTCCCTATTATAAAGAGGTTTAAAGTTGGAGCACTTTTACAAGTTATTGCTTTGGTCCCCATAGTAGCCCCCAAAGGGGGCTGGGCAGGACTATTAATCTCATTCTATGGATGAGAAAGCTGCAGCTCAGAATGGGAAGGTGACTTGCCCAAGGGCACTCAGTGAGGGCTCTGTTGTGGGTTAGGTCCTTTTGGTCTCTCAGGCATCTATGGAAGGAAGCTGCTATGAAGAGTTGAAGGTTTCAGAATGTTCATTTCTGTACCAATGTGTTCCAGCTTTTCATGAAGTGGGAGGCTATGACAGCTTCATGGAAAAATACATGAATGCCATTCCAACTGTGATTTCTGATGGCAACACCACCGTTAAGGAAGAATGCTACATTCCGAGGGCCGACTCCTTCCACATCTTCCGAGATCCCCCTCACGGGAGACCTGCCATGGCCTGGGCTCATCTTTGGGATGTCCATCCTTGCCGTGTGGTACTGGTGCACAGATCAGGTACCCAAGCTGGATGTGCGAGAGGGACAGAGTCTTCCCCTGGGCACTACAGGAACTCCTGTCTGTCTGTGGTTTGTAGGCTTGGGACGGGGGAGGGGAGAGCTCAGGTGGTTTGTGAGTTGCCACACCCCAGTGACACAGGAGTGCCAGGTCAAGGACCCAGGATGGTAAAGCTGGGAAGTACAAGGGTGTCACAGGGTCTCTGGTCTGCACACCACCCTTACTGGGCTTTTTCTGGCAGGTCATTGTGCAGCGCTGCCTCTCAGCCAAGAATATGTCTCATGTGAAGGCCGGCTGCATCCTGTGTGGGTACCTGAAGCTGCTGCCCATGTTCATCATGGTGATGACAGGCATGATCAGCCGCATTCTGTACACAGGTAATAACTTCTGGACTCACAGGTCACTCTCCCTTCTTCTGTCTCCAAGTCACTTCTAAAGCTCTATAGCTTCCTGCTTCCTCCTTTTTTTTTTTTTTTGAGACTGGGTCTCACTCTGTCACCCAGGCTGGAGTGCAGTGGCGTGATCATAGCTCACTGCAGTCTCCAGCTCCAACTCCTGGGCTCAAGTGATCTTCCTGCTTCAGCCTCCTGAGCAGCTGGGACAGGTGTGCACCACCATGGCTGCCTAACTTAAAATTTTTTTTTTTTTTAGAGATGGGGTTTTGCAGTGTTGCTCAGGCTGGTCTTGAACTCCTGGTCTCAAGTGATCCTCTTGCTTTGGCCTTCCAAAGTGTCGGGATTACAGGCATG
Organism: Ateles fusciceps; assembly: GCA_036589455.1. NCBI lineage: Eukaryota > Metazoa > Chordata > Mammalia > Primates > Atelidae > Ateles > Ateles fusciceps. The sequence continues at coordinate 8,852,491 of JAZHEH010000882.1, read as the reverse complement.
AGCCACCACACCTGGCCCTCTTTTTATTCCTTGCATTCATATACACGCATTATTGTTCCTGTGCTAGACAATGAGCAACTTGAGGGAACTTTTGGAATTGTCTTCCATGGTATTTTTATGTTGACAATTGATTTCTCTCTCTCTATTTTTTTTTTTCAAATCTTCTAAAGTTATGACATGCCTTCAGGTCACTTCTCCCTAATAATATTTGCTCAATTGTTGCTCAATCTCTTGCACCCTTTCTCCCACCCTGAGTGTTTCCTTGATTCCTTTCCTCCTTTGCCTAGAAATTGTCTTTCTTCTTTGGTCAGAGATCATCAATGTATCAGGGCCAGCAGGGCAGGGCAGGCACCAAAGGGCTCTATGGAGATCTGTACTCTTGAGGAACCATTTCAGGGCCTTGGGAAAAAATATCCTGTTTGAAGCCTTGTTTTAAGAAGGTGAATTTAGGAAATATTTCCCCAATGTCTGCTTGCTGACATGACTCTTCATCTCTTCCCAGACAAAATTGCCTGTGTCGTCCCCTCAGAATGTGAGAAATATTGCGGCACCAAGGTTGGCTGTACCAACATCGCCTATCCAACCTTGGTGGTGGAGCTCATGCCCAATGGTGAGAGTCTTTCTTGGGAGGTTTGCAGGGTCTTTCTTGGGAGGCTGATTGGGTTTAGGCATCACCTAGATTTCTGTGGACCTTCTGGGCAAAGCTATTTCTTAACTGAGGGGTTAGGAGGGAAAGCATCATTGTGGGTATCTTCAGTTTTTGGACATGTCCTCTTTCAGTGGGAAGGAGACATATGACTTGGTTAAGTTTATGAGTTCTCGGACTTGCCCATCAGTCAGGCTTGGAAAGGAGATGATCTGAAAACTCTCTAGAGAAAAACATGACTTTTCCTAACGCATATTGAAGGTCTTTCAAAGCCCTCCAACAGTGGATGTAATAGCACACCCATTATGGAAAACTGGATGGCGATCCCTCAAAGAATTAAAACTAGAACTACCGTATGATCCAGCAATCCCATGACTGGGCATATATCCAAAGGAAATGAAATCAGTATGTTGAAGAGATATCTGCTCTCCCATGTTCACTATAGCATTGTTCACAATAGTCAAGATGTGGAAGCAACGTAAGTGCCCATCAGTGAATGAACAGATGAATGGATGAAGAAAACGTAATATGTAGTATATACGTAATGGGCTACTATTCAGTCTCAAAAAGAAGGAAATTCTGTCATTTATGACAACATAAATGAACCCGGAAAACATTATGTTTAGTGAAATAATTTAGACTCAAACAAATACCACATATTATCATGAATATGTAGAGCCTTAAAAAGTCAAATTTGTTGAAGCAGAGAGTGGAATCGTGGTTATTAGGGGTTGGCGTGGGGAGCTGGGGAGATGTTGGTCAGTGGATACAAAATTTCAGTTAAGAGGAATAAGTTCAAGAGATTTATTGTACAACATAGTGACTGTAGTTAATAGCAATATATTGTATACTTGAAAATTGCAAGAGTAGATTTTAAGTGTTGTCACCACAAAAATGACAGGTATGTAAGGTAATGCCTATGCTAATTAGCTCAATTGAACCATTCCACAATGTATACATATTTCAAGACATCATATTGTACAACCTCAATATATATAATTTTTACTTGCCAATTAAAGCATGTTTTTAAAAAGCTCTCCAACAGATGTTAACATGAAGGCTTGAACTAGGTCCAAGGGGTTTTGCCTGGAGAATGAATTGACTTCTATGCTCTTCCAAAGAAACACATAGGGAAAGAGGCAAGATTTCTTTACTAAAAATACAAAAATTAGCCGGGCGAGGTGGTGCGCATCTGTAATCCCAGATACTCAGGAGGCTGAGGCAGGAGAATCGGTTGAACCTGGGAGGCAGAGATTGCAGTGAGCCAAGATCGTGCCATGGCACTCCAGCCTGGGTGACAGAGCAAGACTGACTCAAAAAAAAAAAAAAAGAATCTGTTTTCCTAGAAGATTGAGTGAGTACTTAGCTGTGACTCTGAATAGCTAGAGTTTTGCAGTTGACCTGTGGGGATTGCAGTCATGTTTCACGTTGAAGAAAAATCTCCTAATTCTGGCTCAAGGGAAACAAATCTGGTTAGGAGTGCAATGGTGTGATCTCAGCTCACTGCAACCTCTGCCTCCTGGGTTCAAGCAATTCTCCTGCCTCAGCCTCTGGAGTAGCTGGGATTACAGGCATGCACCACCATGCCCCGCTAATTTTTTTGTATTTTTAGTAGAGATGGTGTTTTACCATGTTGGCCAGATTGGTCTCAAACTCCTGACCTCAGGTGATCTACCCATCTCGGCCTCCCAAAGTGCTGGGATTAGAGGCCTGAGCCACTGCACCCGACCTACTGCATTCCTTAATGACCTCCCTGTGCTAGACCAAATAGATATTTTCCATTCCTCACCTTACTGGACCCCTCAGTGGCATTCAGCATTATTGAGCTCTCATTCTTCTTTAGTTGTTCTCTTCCCTTGCATTCCATCATACTGTATTCGTCTGTTTGTCTTTTCAGATTTTCCCCATCCTCTTTGCTGCTCCTTTTTCTTTTTTTTTTTTTTGACAGAGTTTTGCTCTTGTCACTCAGGCTGGAGTGCAATGGTGTGATCTAAGCTCACCACAACCTCTGGGTTCAAGTGATTCTCCTGCCTCCGCCTCCTGAGTAGCTGGGATTACAGGCATGCACCACCATGCCCCACTAATTTTGTATTTTTAGTAGAGATGGGGTTTCTCCATGTTGGTCAGGCTGGTCTCAAACTCCTAACCTCAGGTGATCTGCCTGCCTTGGCTTCCCAAAGTGCTAGAATTGCAGGTGTGAGCCACCACACCTGGCCTGGCCGCTCCTTTCATTCCGTTTGCAGATTCAGCCTCCTCCACTCAGCAAGTAGGTGATTCTCCCACCAATCCACATCAAATTGTCTCCTAGTGTACTACTCTGTATTTTTACTTCTGTTATCCTAGTCTGATAGACCATTATTTTTTGCCCAGACTACTGTAAAATTATGTTCAGCAGATATTGGTTGAGTAAATAAATGAATGGGGGTTTGATAGGAGTGTCTACAGAGGGGAAAGTTCTGTCCCAGCTTACCAATTTCAGGGCAAAGTAACCCTGAATAAGTGGCAGAGCTAGGGCTAAAAGCCCTTTTTACTAACTTCTTGAAATGGACCTTTGTTTTATCAACTGAAAAATGAGATAATTGGACTTGATGATTTTTATAACTTCTTCTATATTTCCAATAGTTTGTAATATACACTACACAAACTCAGAAAGAACCATTTAAAAAACTCAACAAATGACAAAATAATTAGAATAGGCAGCCTTTATAATTAATCTTGCAAGGCTGTAGGTGAGACCATAAATTATTTAAATATATGATACCTAGAGGAATGACAGAATCATGTTCCAAAAGGACCTCAAGAGGTATGAATGTTGACTCAGCTCTAACAAGCTGAAGTTTAAGAGGTATAAGTGAAGTTCTAAACATTTGAGTCTCTCAAATGCAGTTATATAGGAATGTAGAGAAGAGAGAGTTCAAGGGAACGTGAGAGTTGTCTTTGAATATATGAAAGATGGCAAAGTGGATAAGGGGTAAGACCTGTTCTGTTGGGTACCACAAGGACTACATCTGATGCCATAGAGGGGTAGATTTCAGCCTCCTCAGAACTGTCTGAGGGCAGGTTCCCTGTAGGTTAGGAGGAGATTTACTGTTGCTGTAGAGTTTGGACAGAGGGAGTGTTGTGAGGGATCCATGTATCAGATGGATGACAGGTCTAGGTGATCCTAAGGTTACTTTTACTCCTGAGACTGTAAAACTCTTGATAATGAGTCCTCAGCTTGGCCTGGCCTTCTAGCCTCAGCAGGTACACCCACATATATTCCTTGGAATGGGAAGAATACTAAAGATTATAGCCAACCAGGCTTCCCATGACTAGGAAAACTTTAATAACAAGGGTTCCATTTTCTGATTTGGGAAGATGTAGTATTCTGTATTCTGATTTGGGAAAGTGTCCCCATTTAACATATCAAGAAATGAGATCTAGAGCTTGATGTAACTTGCTTAAGATCAGAGTTAGAAATAGAGCCTTGTCTTAAAAAAAAAATGTAATTGAGCTCAAATTCACCTACCATACAATTCCCTCATTTAAAATGTACAGTTCAGTGGGTTTTAAAGTATATTCAGTTGTGCATGCAAGCATCACTTAAATAAATTTTAGAAAATTTTTGTCATGCTGTAAAGAAATCCTATACCCACTGGGCACAGTGGCTCACGCCTGTAATCCCAGCACTTTGGGAGGCTGAGGCGGGTCGATCACCTGAGGTTGGGAGTTCAAGACCAGCCTGAGCAGCATGGAGAAACCCTGTCTCTACTAAAAAGACAAAAATTAGCTGGACATGGTGACACATGCCTGTAATCCCAGCTACTCGCGATGTTGAGGCAGGAGAATTGCTTGAATCTGGGAGGCGGAAGTTGTGGTGAGCCAAGATCGCGCCTTGAGTCTCCAGCCTGGGTAACAAGAGCAAAACTCTGTCTCAAAAAAAAAAAAAAAAAAAAGAAATCCTATACTGCTAATGAAATGAGCAGTCTCTCATTAATATACTTTCTGTATTCCTAGATTTGCCTATTCTGGACATTTCATATAAATAGAATCAATCATATAATACATGTTTTTTTGTGTGTGTGACTTGCTTCTTTTACTTAACATAATGTTTGCAGGGTTCATCTGTGTCATAGCATGTATTTGTATGTCATTCCTTTTTATTGATGAATAATATTCCATCACATGTTTACCCATTTGTCAGTTATTTATGCATTTTGTTTATCCACTTATCATTTGGTGGACATTTGTGTTGCTCCTCCTTTTTTGCTATTATAAGTAAAAATATTACAAACATTAATGTATGAGTGTTTGAGTGGAGATATGTTTTCATTTCTCTTGGGTAGAGAGAATGAAATTCCACTTAGGAATAAAATTGATGGGTAATATGGTAGCTCAATGTTTAATCATTTGAAGAGCTGCCTGACCCAGACTATTTTCTGCAGTGGCTGTACCGTTTTACATTCCTGCCAGCAATATATGAATGTTCCCATTTCTCCACATCTCTGTTCACACTTGTTATTACTGTTTTTTAAAAATTTGTTATTATAGCTATCCTAGTGGGTGCAAAGTATTATCCCATTATGGTTTTGATTTGAATTCCCCTGATGTCAAGCATCTTTTCATGTCATGATTGGCTATTTGTATAGCTTTGGAGAAGTGTCTATTCAGATCCTTTGGCATTTTAAATTGGGTGATTTGTCATTTTATTGTTGAATTTTAGGAATTCTTTATATGTTCTATATACTAGGCCCTTATCAGATATATGATTTGCGTATATTTTCTCCCAATCTGTGGATGTCTTTTTTACTTTCTTGAGAACCTCATCTTTTGAATTATAGTTTAAATCTCTTTCTGCTATATTATGAATATTTCAGGTGAATGATCTTATAAAAATCCCCTCAGATGGAAACACACACACACACACACACACACACACACCCCACCACCACCACCATCACTATCACCATCACCATCATCATCATCATCATCATCCAATTGCAAAGTATTCACCTCAAGTATGTTGTGTCTCCAACTCTTTGTGGGTGCTGTGGTCTTACAATGGACTAATAAATTTAAAGCCGTAGGCCACTTCTTAAAGCATCTAGTCTTTTTGGAGAGATAAATTGGATAACATGGCATGGTTTCAAAAGGTAAACAAACCTTGAGTCCTCATATTTTCCAAGTACAAAAGAGCTAAAGGTGCTGTATATGCCACTCAGAACTCCTACTTTTCCAGGATTGCGAGGCCTGATGCTGTCGGTCATGCTGGCCTCTCTCATGAGCTCCCTGACCTCCATCTTCAACAGTGCCAGCACCCTCTTCACCATGGACATCTATACCAAGGTCCGCAAGGGAGCATCTGAGAAAGAGCTCATGATTGCTGGAAGGTAAATGTAGCTTCCCCCATGCACAAAAGCTTGAATGATCAGAGAGGTTCCATCTGTGCTACCCTTCAGGCCAGGGAAGGTTGGCAGATGGCTGGGTAGAATGGGAATAATCTCTGTGGCTGGTTATATTTGCCATTCAGTGGCATTTAACTTTATTTATTTATTATTTTATTATTTTTAAATTTTTTATTTCCATACATTTTGGGAAACAGGTGGTATTTGGTTGTATGAGTAAGTTCTTTAGTGATATGTGAGATTTTGGTGCACTCATCACCTGAGCATTATACACTGAACCCAATTTGTAATCTTTTATCTCTTGCGCAGCTGTCACCCTTTCCGTACAAGTCCCTGAAGTCCATTGTATCATTCTTATGCCTTTGTATCCTCATAGCTTAGCTCCCACTTATGAGTGAGAACATATGATGTTTGGGTTTACCTTTCTGAGTGACTTTACTTAGAATAATAGTCTCCAGTTTCATCCAGGTTTCTGTGAATGCTGTTAATTTGTTTCTTTTTATGGCTGAGTAGTATTCCATTGTATGTATCTATACACCATAATTTCTTTTTTTTAAATATTTTTTTATTGCATTTTAGGTTTGGGGGTGCATGTGAAGAACATGCAAGATTGTTGCATAGGTACACACATGGCAGTGTGATTTGCTGCCTTCCTCCCCATCACCTATATCTGGCATTTCTCCCCCATGCTATCTCTCCCCAACTCCCCACCCGCCACTGTCCCTCTCCTTTTTCCCCCCCGACAGACCCCAGTGTGTGATGCTCCCCTCCCTGTGTCCATGTGTTTGCATTGTTCAACACTCGCCTATGAGTGAGAACATGCGGTGTTTGATTTTCTGTTCTTGTGTCAGTTTGCTGAGAATGATGATTTCCAGGTTCATCCATGTCCCTACAAAGGACACGAACTCATCGTTTTTGATGGCTGCATAATATTCCATGGTGTATATGTGCCACATTTTCCCTGTCCAGTCTATCGTCGATGGGCATTTGGGTTGGTTCCAGATCTTTGCTATTGTAAACTGTGCTGCAATGAACATTCGTGTGCATGTGTCCTTATAGTAGAACGATTTATAGTCCTTTGGATATATACCCAGTAATGGGATTGCTGGATCAAATGGAATTTCTATTTCTAGGTCCTTGAGGAGATCGCCACACTGTCTTCCACAATGGTTGAACTAATTAACACTCCCACCAACAGTGTAAAAGTGTTCCTATTTCTCCACATCCTCTCCAGCATCTGTTGTCTCCAGATTTTTTTAATGATTGCCATTGTAACTGGCGTGAGATGGTATCTCAATGTAGTTTTGATTTGCATTTCTCTAACGACCAGTGATGATGAGCATTTTTTCATATGTTTGTTGGCTTCATGTATGTCTTCTTTTGTAAAGTGTCTGTTCATATCCTTCGCCCACTTTTGAATGGGTTTGTTTGTTTTTTTCTTGTAAATCTGTTTCAGTTCTTTGTAGATTCTGGATATGAGCCCTTTGTCAGATGGGTAGGCTGCAAAAATTTTTTCCCATTCTGTTGGTTGCCAATTCACTCTAATGACTGTTTTTTTTTGCTGTGCAGAAGCTGTGGAGTTTGATTAGGTCCCATTTGTCTATTTTGGCTTTTGTTGCCAATGCTTTTGGTGTTTTGGTCATGAAGTCCTTGCCTAAGCCTATGTCCTGAATGGTTTTGCCTAGATTTTCTTCTAGGGTTTTTATGGTGTTAGGTATTATGTTTAAGTCTTTAATCCATCTGGAGTTAATTTTAGTGTAAGGTGTCAGGAAGGGGTCCAGTTTCTGCTTTCTGCACATGGCTAGCCAGTTTTCCCAACACCATTTATTAAACAGGGACTCATTTCCACATTGCTTGTTTTTGTCAGGTTTGTCAAAGATCGGATGGTTGTAGATGTGTTGTGTTGCCTAAGAGGCCTCTGTTCTGTTTCATTGGTCTATATCTCTGTTTTGGTACCAGTACCATGCTGTTTTGATTACTGTAGCTTTGTAGTATAGTTTGAAGTCCGGTAGTGTGATGCCTCCAGCTTTGTTCTTTTTGCTTAGAATTGACTTGGCTATGCGGGCTCTCTTTTGGTTCATGTGAGTTTTAAGGTGGTTTTTTCCAGTTCTGTGAAGAAGGTCATTGGTAGCTTGATAGGGATAGTGTTGAATCTGTAAATTACTTTGGGCAGTATGGCCATTTTCACGATATTGATTCTTCCTAGCCATGAACATGGAATGTTTCTCCATCTGTTTGTGTCCTCTCTTATTTTGTTGAGCAGTGGTTTGTAGTTCTCCTTGAAGAGGTCCTTTATGTACCTTGTTAGTTGTATTCCTAGGTATTTTATTCTCTTTGTAGCAATTGTGAATGGCAGTTCATTCTTGATTTGGCTTTCTTTAAGTCTGTTATTAGTGTATAGGAATGCTTGTGATTTTTGCACATTGATTTTGTATCGTGAGACTTTGCTGAAGTTGCTCATCAGTTTCAGGAGATTTTGGGCTGAGACGATGGGGTCTTCTAGATATACAATCATGTCGTCTGCAAATAGAGACAATTTGACTTCCTTATTTGAATACGCTTTATTTCTTTTTCTTGCCTGATTGCTCTGGCTAGAACTTCCAGTACTATATTGAATAGGAGTGGTGAGAGAGGACATCCTTGTCTAGTGCCAGATTTCAAAGGGAATGCTTCTAGATTTTGCCCATTCAGTATGATATTGGCTGTTGGTTTGTCGTAAATAGCTTTTATCGTTTTGAGATACATTCCATCAATACCTAGTTTATTGAGGGTTTTTAGCATAAAGCGCTGTTGAATTTTGTCAAAGGCCTTCTCTGCATCAATTGAGATTATCATGTGGTTTTTGTCTTTGGTTCTGTTTATGTGGTGGATTATTTTTATAGATTTGCGTATGTTGAACCAACCTTGCATCCCCGGGATGAAGCTTACTTGATCATGGTGGATAAGCTTTTTGATGTGCTGTTGCAATCAGTTTGCCAGTATTTTATTGAAGATTTTTGGATCTATGTTCATCACGGATATTGGCCTGAAATTTTCTTTTCTTGCTGAGTCTCTGCTGAGTTTTGGTATCAGGATGATGTTGGTCTCATACAATGATTTGGGAAGGATTCTCTCTTTTGGATTGTTTGGAATAGTTTCAGGAGGAATGGTACCAGCTCCTCTTTGTATGTCTGGTAGAATTCGGCTGTGAACCCATCTGGACCTGGGCTTTTTTTGGGTGGTAGGCTCTTAATTGCTGCCTCAACTTCAGACCTTGTTATTGGTCTATTCAGGGTTTCGACTTCTTCCTGGTTTAGGCTTGGGAGGATGTAAGTGTCCAGGAATTTATCCATTTCTTCCAGGTTTACTAGTTTATGTGCATAGAGTTGTTTGTAATAATCTCTGATGATGGTTTGAATTTCTGTGGAATCTGTGGTAATATCCCCTTTATCATTTTTTATTGCATCTATTTGATTATTTTCTCTTTTCTTTTTTATTAATCTGGCTAGTGGTCTGTCTATTTTGTTGACCTTTCGAAAAACCAGCTCCTGGATTTATTGATTTTTTGAAGGGTTTTTCGTGTCTCTATCTCCTTCAGTTCTGCTCTGATCTTAGTTATTTCTTGTCTTCTGCTAGGTTTTGAGTTTTTGATCTTGCTCCTCTAGCTCTCTCAATTTTGATGATGGGTGTCAATTTTAAGATCTCTCCTTGCTTCTCATGTGGGCATTTATTGCTATATATTTTCCTCTAGAGACTGCTTTAAATGTGTCCCAGAGATTCTGGTATGTTGTGTCTTCATTCTCGTTGGTTTCAAACAACATCTTTATTTCTCCCTTCATTTCATTGTTTATCCAGTCAACATTCAAGAGCCAGTTGTTCAGTTTCCGTGAAGCTGTGTGGTTCTGAGTTAGTTTCTGAATTCGGAGTTCTAACTTGATTGCACTGTGGTCTGAGAGACTGTTTGTTATGATTTCCGTTCTTTTGCATTTGCTGAGGAGTGATTTACTTCCAATTGTGTGGTCAGTTTTAGAGTAGGTGCGATGTGCTGCTGAGAAGAATGTATATTCTGTGGATTTAGGGTGGAGAGTTCTGTAAATGTCTATTAGGTTTGCTTGATCCAGGTCTAAGTTCAAGTCCTGGATATCCTTGTTAATTTTCTATCTCGTTGATCTGTCTAATACTGACAATGGGGTGTTCAAGTCTCCCACTATTATTGTGTGGGAATCTAAGTCTCTTTGTAAGTCATTAAGAACTTGCCTTATGTATCTGGGTGCTCCTGTATTGGGTGTGTATATATTTAGGATCGTTAGCTCTTCTTGTTGCATTGATCCTTTTACCATTATGTAATGTCCTTCTTTGTCTCTGTTGATCTTTGTTGGTTTAAAGTCTGTTTTATCAGAGATGAGAATTACAACTCCTACTTTTTTTTGCTCTCCATTTGCTTGGTAAATCTTCCTCCATCCCTTTATTTTGAGCCTTTGTGTATCTTTGCATGTGAGATGGGTTTCCTGGATACAGCACACCGACAGGTTTTGGCTTTTTTATCCAGTTTGCCAGTCTCTGTCTTTTGATTGGGGCATTTAGCCCATTTACATTTAGCGTTAATATTGCTATGTGTGAATTTGATCCTGCCATTTTGATGCTAGCTGGCTGTTTTGCTGGTTAGTTGATGCAGTTTCTTCATTGTGTTGCTGCTCTTTGCCATTTGATATGTTTTTGGAGTGGCTAGTACTGGTTGTTCCTTTCTATGTTTAGTGACTCTTTCAGGAGCTCTTGTAAAGCAGGCCTGGTGGTGATGAAATCTCTGAGTGCTTGCTTGTTCGCGAAGGATTTTATTTTTCCTTCACTTATGAAGCTTAGTTTGGCTGGATATGAAATTCTGGGTTGAAAGTTCTTTTCTTTAAGGATGTTGAATATTGGCCCCCACTCTCTTCTGGCCTGTAGCGTTTCTGCTGAGAGATCTGCTATGAGTCTGATGGGCTTCCCTTTGTGGGTAACCCGACCTTTCTCTCTGGCTGCCCTTAGCATTTTCTCCTTCATTTCAACCCTGGTGAATCTGACGATTATGTGCCTTGGGGTTGCTCTTCTTGAGGAATATCTTTGTGGTGTTCTCTGTATTTCCTGGACTGGAATATTGGCCTGCCTTCCTAGGTTGGGGAAGTTCTCCTGGATAATATCCTGAAGAGTATTTTCCAGCTTGGATTCATTCTCTCCGTCACATTCAGGTACACCTATCAAACGTAAATTAGGTCTTTTCACATAATCCCATATTTCTTGGAGACTTTGTTCATTCCTTTTTACCCTTTTTCTCTACTCTTGCCTTCTCGTTTTATTTCATTGAGTTGATCTTCGACCTCTGATATCCTTTCTTCTGCTTGGTCAATTTGGCTGTTGAAACTTGTGTATGCTTCGCAAAGTTCTTGTGTTGTGTTTTTAGCTCCATCAATTCACTTATATTCCTCTCTAAGTTGGTTACTTCTCATCAGCATTTCGTCAAATCTTTTTTCAAGGTTCTTAGTTTCTTTGCATTGGGTTAGAACATGTTCTTTTAGCTCACAGAAGTTTCTTATTACCCACCTTCTGAAGCCTGATTCTGTAATTTCATCACACTCATTGTCCATCCAGCCTTGTTCCCTTGCTGGTGAGGAGTTGTGATCCCTTGTAGGAGGAGAGGTGTTCTGGTTTCGGGTGTTTTCCTCCTTTTTGCGCTGGTTTCTTCCCATCCTTGTGGATTTATCTATGTGTGGTCTTTGTGGTTGGTGATTTTCAGATGGGGTCTCTCACTGGACGTCCAGTTTGTTGATGATGAAGTTATTTCTTTCTGTTTCTTAGTTTTCCTTCTAACAGTCTGGCCCCTCTGCTATAGGACTGCTGAGGTCCACTCCCGGCCGGGCTTGCCTGGGGGATCACCTGCAGCGACCTCCGTGCTTTCACTGGGAGCTGCAATCCTCAGCTGCTCCTAATCGGCCATCTTGGATCCTCCCCATTCTCTTCTGTCCACCATAATTTCTTATCCACTTGTTGACTGATGGGCATTGGGACTGGTTCCATAATTTTGCAGTTGCAAATTGTGCTGCTATAAACATGCATGTGCAAGTATCTGTTTTGTATAATGACTTCTTTTCCTCTGGGTAGATACCCAGTAGTGGGGATTGCTGGATCAATTGGTAGTTCTACTTTTAGTTCTTCAAGGAATTTCCATATTGTTTTCCGTAGTTGTTGTGTTAGTTTACATTCCTACCAAAAGAGTAAAGGTGTTTCCTTTCACCACATCCACACCAACATCTGTTATTTTTTTATTTTTAAATTACGGGCATTCTTGCAGGAGTAAGGTGATTATTTTTTTCTTGCTAATTTGTTTGAATTATTTGTAGATTCTGGATATTAGTCCTTTGTGGGAAGTATAGATTGTGAAGCTTTTCTCTCACTCTGTGTGTTGTCTGTTTACTCTGCTGACTGTTCCTTTTGCTGTGCAGAAGCTCTCTAGTTAAGTCCCACCTATTTATCTTTATTTTTGTTGCATTTGGTTTGGGTTCTTGATCATGAAGTCTTTGCCTAAGCCAACGTCTAGAAGGGGTTTTCTAATATTATCTTCTAGAGTTTTTATAGTTTCAGGTTTTAGATTTAAGTCCTTGATTTATCCCGAGTTGATTTTTGTATAAGGTGAGAGATGAGGATTCAGCTTTATTCTCCTGCATGTGGCTTGCCAATTATCCCAGCAGTATTTGTTGAATAGGGTCCTTTCCCCACTTTATATTTTTGTTTGCTTTGTCAAAGATTAGTTAGCTGTAAGTATTTGGGTTTATTTCTGGGTTCTCTATTCTGTTCCATTGGTCTCTGTGCCTATTTTTATATTAGTACCATGCTGTTTTGGTGACTATGGCCTTGTAGTATAGTTTAAAGTCAGGTAATGTGATGCCTCCAGATTTGTTCTTTTTGCTTAGTCTTGGTTTGGCTATGTGGGCTCTTTTTTGGTTCCATATGAATTTGAGGATTGTTTGTACTAGTTTTATGAAGAATAATGGTGGTATATTTTGATGCAAATTGCATTGAATTTGTAGATTGCTTTTGGCAGTATGATCATTTTCACAATATTGATTCTACCCATCCATGAGCATGGGATGTGTTTCCATTCGTTTGTGTCATCTATGATTTCTTTCAGCAGTGTTTGTAGTTTTCCTGGTAGAGGTGTTTCACCTCTTTGGTTAGGTATATTCCTAAGTCTTTTTTTTTTTTTTTTTTTTTTTGCAGCTGTTGTAAAAGGGGTTGAATTCTTGATTTTATTCTCAGCTTGGTCTCTGTTGGTGTATAGCAGAGCTACTGATTTGTATACATTAATTTTGTATCCTGAAACTTTGCTAAATTCATTTATCAGTTCTACGAGCATTTTGGAGAAGTCTTTAGGGTTTTCTAGGTATATGATTGTATCATCAGCAAATAGCAACAGTTTGACTTTCTCTTTATCGATTTGGATGCCATTCATTTCTTTCTCTTATTTAATTGCTCTGGCTAGGACTTCCAGTACTATGTTGAATACAAGTGGGTGAAAGTGAGCATCCTTGTCTTGTTCCAGTTCTCATAGGGAATGCTTTCAACTTTTCCTCTTTTGGTATTGTGTTGGCTGTGGGTCTGTCATAAATGGCTTTTATTACATTGAGGTATATCCTTTGTATGCTGATTTTGCTGAGGACTTTAATCATAAAGGGATGCTGGATTTTGCCAAATGCTTTTTCTGTGTTTGTTGAGACGATCATGTAATTTTTGTTTTTAATACTGTTTATGTGATATATCAAACTTATTGACTTGCATATGTTAAACCATCCCTGTATGCCTGGTATGAAACCCACTTGATCATGGTGTATTATCTTTTTGATATGTTGTCAGATGCAGGTAGCTAGTATTTTGTTAAGAGTTTTTGCATCTATGTTCATCAGGGATATTGGTCTGTAGTTGTCTTTTTTTTTCTTATATCTTTTCCTGGTTTTGGTATTAGGGTGATACCAGCTTCATAGAATGATTTAGGGAGGATTCCCTCTTTCTGTAGCTTGTGGAATAGTGTTAATAGGATTGGTGCCAATTCTTCTTTGAATGTCTGGTAGAATTCAGCTGTGAATCCATCTGGTTCTGGACTTTTTTTGTTGGTAATTTAAAAATTACCATTTCAACCTCACTGCTTGCTAATAGTCTGCTCAGGGTATCTAATTCTTCCTGATTTAAGCCAGGAGGGTTGTATCTCTCCATGAATTTATCCACCTCCTCTAGGTTTTCTGGTATATGCACATAAAGTTGTTCATAGTAGCCTTGAATTATCTTTTGTATTTTTGTGGTGTTGGTTGTAATATCTTCTGTTTCGTTTCTAACTGTGCTTATTTGGATTTTCTCTCTTCTTTTCTTGGTTAATCTTCTGAATGATCTATGAATTTTATTTATATTTTCAAAGAACCAACTTTTTTTTTTCATTTTATCTTTCATATTTTTTTGTCTTGTTTTGTTTCACTTTCATTTAACTGCCCTGATCTTGGTTATTTCCTTTCTTCTCCTGGGTTTGGGTTGGTTTGTTCTTGTTCCTCTAGTTCCTTGAGGTGTGACCTTAGATTGTCTGTTGTGCTCTTTAAGACTTTTTGATGTAGGCATTTAGGGCTATGAACTTTTCTCTTACAACTGCCTTTGCTGTACCCAGAGGTTTTGATAGGTTGTGTCACTACTATCATTCAATTCAAACAATTTTTAAATTTCCATCTTGATTTCATTGTTGACTCAATGATCATTCAGGAGCAGGTTATTTAATTTCCATGTATTTGCATGCTTTTGAAGGTTCCCTTTGAAGTTGATTGCCAGTTTTATTTCACTGTGGTCTGAGAGAGTACTTGATATAATTTCAATTTTCTTGAATTCATTGAGACTTGTGTCCTCTCATATGGTCTGTTTTGGAGAATGTTCCATGCACTGATGAATAGAATGTATATTCTGTGGTTGATGCGTACAATGTTCTATAAATATCTGTTCAGTTCATTTGTTCCAGGGTATAGTTTAAATCCATTGTTTCTTTGTTGACTTTCTGTCTTGATGATCTGTCTAGTGGTGTCAGTGGATTATTGAAGTCCTCCACTATGATTGTGTTGCTGTCTATCTTATTTCTTAAGTCTAGTAGTAACTGTTTTATACATTTGGGAGCTCCAGTGTTAGGTGCATACATTTAGGATTGTGTTATTTTTCTGTTGGACAAGGCCTTTTATCATTATATAATGTTCCTCTTTGTCTTTTTTAACTGCTCTTGCTTTAAAGTTTCTTTTGAAACTTTAAAGAGTATAAGAATACCTACTCCTGCTCACTTTTGTTGTCCATTTGCATGGATGTCTTTTTAACCCTTTAACCTTAAGTTCATGTGAGTCCTTATATATTAGGTGAGTCTCTTGAAGGCAGCAGATACTTGGTTGATAAATTATTATCCATTCTGCAATTCCATGTCTTTTAATTGAAGCATTTAGGCCATACATTCAATGTTAGCATTGAGATATGAGGTACTATTTCATTCATTGTGCTATTTATTAAAATACTTCTCCCATAATAGGGACCTTCAGCTTCCCCAGTGAGGGTCTGTGTTTGGGGTCAGATGATCCCCCTTTCCCACTTTGACAGTTTGGGCACTCACAGCGTGTGGACTGTCTCCCCAGATCCTGCAGGAGCAATCTGCTTCCTTCAGAGAGTGTGTGGATCCTCTTGGCTTTCCTGGTATATTCCTGCAGTAGTTCTTAGAGCAAAAGTTCATGATGTGAGTCTCTGCATGCTGCTCTATCCATCTGAGTGGGAGCTGCAATCTCATCCTGCCTCCTATCTGTCATTTTTTCTAGGTCCTCTAGTGGCATTTAACTTTAAATTGTAGATCATTGAACAATCTCCCTCTGGAGTTGAGAAGGGACAAAGAGACACCTAATTTACCCCCCGAGGCTGTCATTTGGGTTGAAGCTCATCCTGCCTAAATCCAAACAGTCTGGACGGTGTCAGAGACAGGACTGGAATCTGCAGCCAACTGAACCCTGTCCAAGGCCCTTCGTACTGCCCCACACTGTCCTCCTCAGCGCCCCCACACTGCATCTCTCCACACTGGTCATCTTTGAGGCCCACATGCCTCTGATGCCTCAATCCCTTGATGCAACGTTTTGCAGAACCATTGTGAAGGTTCAACTGAGCTTGTGAATATATTCTGTAAAGTCTAAAACACCAAGTGCTGTGCACATTTCTTGTTGTCAAATGGGCTAATAGATGCAATAGGGTCCTGAAAGCATTAAAGTATCAACACCTGGGTCAGGTGTGTCCATTGTCATGATTATCCATGGATCAGGTGCTCTGGAGAGAGGATCAACAGGAGCTTTGCTTCTTTTTCTATGGGGCTAAGGGAGGTTAACCTCCTTAGGGCAGGTGGAACAAGTCCCTGGGCTGTCAGTCAAGGGAAAGTTTCCTAGTGAGTGCAGGAGGGCTATGGGCTGCTAGCTCATAGGTCTCATTTTCAATATTGAAATGAAAGAGAGAAAAGGAAACATGGTGGGCCACTTTCAACTGACAAGATACTTGGCACCCAAAGGAGATCTGATTGTGCCAGAGGATCTTACTCTGAGCCATAGAAAGTAGCACTGTTACCTTGATTGATTTTTCCTTAGAAAGGCACTAACTGACTTTTTCAGTTATATATGTGGCTCAAATGCAAAAGGCTAAAGAAAATTATTTTGTTGCCTTGTACAGGGATGGTTCCCATGACCCTGAGACTATGTTGGGGTTTGCATTTTTGTGTGTCCTATAACTACTGCCCTGAGGCCTGTCCCAACCCTGGATGAGCCCACAATGATGTGAAATGATTCCAAACTCTGTTGTGGGGGAGTGTAAGACAACCAGGGGGCTCAGATAAGGGAGTGATGAGTGTGGCATGCTGTGGTTGGGAAAGGCTTCTGGGGGAGGGAGAACCTGAGCTGAGTCCATAATGGTGGGTGGGATATAGAAAGGGGGGACAGTGGAAAGGCATTTCAGAGAGAGAGAATGTGTGAGTGAAAACGTTGCTTTGTGGAGGTCAGTTTAAGATGCAGGTAAGTGAGAGAGGGAATCACAGTCATCTTTCTAATTCAATCAAGAGCGCAAGTAAGAAGAGCTTGCAAGGACATCTCCAGTCTTTTCAGGACTTGAAGTGAAACTCAATGGGAGGAGAGGTGGAAACACCTGGTAGTGTTTCTTCCTATCTAGACCATTCCTTTATAAAATCATCTTGCCTAGTGTTATTATTAATAACTTCATTATTAAGAAGAAAGAGAAGACAAAAGAGAAGAGAGAAGGAGGAAAAGAAGAAAATAATAATAGTTTTTACTGTTGATTGAGTGCCTGCTATTTGCAAGGTTTTACTATCACTTAGTTAACTATCACTTAGATTAGTTTTACTATCACTATTTCTTATTCCCACCTTGCAAGATCAGTCCTATTCCAAGTAAACAGATGAAGAACTTGAGACTCAGAGAGGCTAAGAAATGTCTCCTATGTCACACAGAAATAATAAGAATTTGAATCCAGGACTATCAGGCTCCAAAATTCATACCTTGTTCCCATACTCTATTGCCTCTCAGAATGAGATTCTCTTATGGTGGTGAGTAGGCCTAGGCTACTATTAAAAGTCAAGTGTGTTTCACTAATTCATGAATGACTTTCCTATAGGCAAAAAAAAGCTTCAAGCATACGTTTGCTAATTATTTTTTCTTTTCTTTTCTTTCTTTTTTTTTTTTTTTTTTTGAGACACAGTCCAGCCCTGTCACCCAGGCTGGAGTGCAATGGCGTGATCTTGGCTCACTGCAACCTCTGCCTCCCGGGTTCAAGTGATTCTCCTGCCTCAGCCTCCTGAGTAGCTGGGATCACAGGCACACGCCACCACACCTGGCTAATTTTTTGTATCTTTAGTAGGGACGGGGTTTTACCATGTTGGCCAGGCTAGTCTTGAACTTGTGACCTCGTGATCAACCTGCCTCAGCCTCCCAAAGTGCTGAGATTACAGGCATGAACCACCACGCCCAGCCTGCTAATTATTTTTTCATGCTGTGGTCATATTTGCTGCTGGTAGTGGTGCTGGTGGTAGTGTGTGTATGTATGTATGTATGTACGTATGTATGTATATATATAATACATAGTAATGTATACTCATATAGAGCTACTTATTGACACTTTGTTGTGGGGGCTTTAATTTCAGGTTGTTTATCCTGGTGCTGATTGGAATCAGCATCGCCTGGGTTCCCATTGTGCAATCAGCACAAAGTGGGCAGCTCTTCGATTACATCCAGTCCATCACCAGTTATTTGGGACCACCCATTGCAGCTGTCTTCCTACTTGGTATTTTCTGGAAGAGAGTCAATGAGCCAGTAGGTATCATCTGGGCATGTCCAGAAAAGTCATTCTGGCACAGAAGTTTCCATGTGGGTTTGCATATTCTCTATGGGAGGGATTCTATTTCCCAGAGATCTTGAGCAGACGTGGATGTACTGCTGAGGGTTTGTAGGGAAAGCCTCCGGGGGACCATGGGGCTCTCTGTTGGAGTGAGCTCCTTGGGAATTGGTATGGGGGTTCACATTCTCTCTGTCTTCTCTGTCCAAGATTAGATTTTCTTAATTTTTTTTTTTTTTTTTTTTTTTAAATAGAGATGAGGTCTCACTATGTTGCCCAGGCTGGTCTTGAACTCCTGAGCTCAAATGATCCTCCCAGCTCAGCCTCCCAAAGTGCTAGAATTATGGGCCAAGATTAGATTTCCTATCTAATATTGGTGATTTTGACCTGACTGCATGGCACTCCCTAGGAAATCTGTAGCCCCTAGGTGAGCGAGAGAAATCCTAGCACAAGGTACCTCCGGTGCTGTACTGTGAACTTGGTTTTCCAGCCAGCACCTCTCAGGGCCAAGTGAAGACAAAGTCCTGGTGCTCAAGCAGTTTATACATAAAACAAAGTGCAAAACAAGTAAGGGTTGTAATGCAGCACATAATATGAGCAGGGAGGGTTTAGGAAAGGCTTTATCAGCAGGGGCTGAAACTGCCAGGGAAGGCCTCTTGGAGCAGCTGGAGCTGGCAGGATTTGAAGGTGGAGAGGGAAGACATGGCATTCAAGTCAGAGAACAGCACTGTCCAGAACTTTTAGGCAGAAGTAGAAGGATAGGAGTGAGGGTGAAGGACTTGTATGGAATCTCTCCTGGCTCACGGGGAGTTTGTGAATGTGAAAGATGGAAGACGTGGCTGGAAAGGTAGGTCAGGGTTTCATTAAGAGTGACCCCTTTGGTGGAATCTTTAGGTTTTTCTAAATATGAGATCATATCATTTGTAAATGAGGCCAATTTGTCTTCTTCTTTTCCTATTTGGATGCTCTTTATTTTTTCTCTTGCCTAATTGCTCTGTCTAGGACTTCCAGTACTATGTTGAATGAAAGTGAAAGTGGGTATCCCTTTCTTTTCCAGATCTTAGAGGAAAGTCTCAATTTTTCTTCGTTCAGTATGATATTAGCTGTGAGTTTGTCATATATAGCTTATAGTCTTTGTTGTTTTTGAGGTATGTTACTTCTGTACTTAATTTGTTGAGAGTTTTTATTATAAAAATTTTGGATTTTAAAAAAATTATTTCATGGCAAATTTATTGATTTTTTTTTTTTGAGATGGGAATCTCACTGTGTTGTAAGGCTAGTCTCAGACTTCTGAGCTCAAGTGATCCCTTCTGCCTCAGCCTCCAAAGTAGGGAGAACTTCAGGCACACCGTGCCCAACTAAGAAATATTTTCTTTTGAGTGAAATAGTGTATGGGGGATGAATAGGGAACACATTTTTTCTTTTTCCTTATTCATTTCTTCATCTAGAAGTCACTTGCAGATGCCAGCATAAGGTAAGGCACTAGCAACAAAAAGCTAATGAAACCTGCTTCCTTCCCTGGGCAACCCCCTAGTTCAGACTGGGAGACAGAGAACTGAATGAGTGATTCCATGGCAGTGGGGTTGGTGCTGGCCTGGATCTGTGTCCACAGTACTGTGGCCACAGCAAGAAAGGGTGCACCCACCTTGTGTAGCTTGTTCTATTTAAGCTAGAATGAGGTTACCAGGAAGAGATGAGCCTGTATTCTCCCAGGTAGAATGACCTATATACAAAGACCTGGAGACAAAAACACATGCCATGTGTAGGGGATAGGTGATAATTTAATACACTTGGAATCGAAAATATAGGGGTAGCAATGACTAGCAAAGAGTCTGACCAGCACCTGATAAAACCATGAAAGCAGCCGGGTGCAGTGGCTCATGCTTGTAATCCAGCACTTTGGGAGGCCAAGGCAGGTGGATCATGAGATCAGGAGTTCAAGACCAGCCTGGCCAACATGGTGAAACCCCATCTCTACTAAATATATAAAAATTAGCTGGGCATGGTTGCGGGTGCCTGTAATTCCAGGTACTTGGGAGGCTGTGGCAGGAGAATTATTTGAACCCAGGAGGCAGATGTTGCATTGAGCCAAGATCGTGCCACTGCACTCCAGCCTGGGTGACAGAGTGAGACTCTGTCTCAAAAAACAAACAAACAAACAAAAAACACACAAAAAACATGAAAACTCTTTTGGGCCACCCTTCTAAGAACATATTCTACTTTGTTACTGGCCTGCCAGACTCAAACCTAGGTGAGGACTTACCTAAGGGAAAGACAGAAAGGAAAAAGGAAGGAGGGGAAGGAAGGAAAGAGTAAAAAAAAAAAACCCAAAAAAACCAAAACTGAAAAATTGTCACCTCATGTTACTGGTCTCTTAAAGTCCTCCATATTTCTAATATGCAAATCCAAAATTTAATGTAAAAATACAGCATAATTTTATGTTCTCAAACTAAAAATGGCTTATAAAATAATCTACAAAGGGGGCTGAAGAAGTGTTATTTATATTTTGATGGAAAAAGTTTCTTTCTCCTTCATCTTCCAAAGATTTAATTTCTTTTCCCATGTCCTTGTGAAATACAAATTACCTCACAAGTAATTACTTTTTATCTGAATATGCATAAATCTGGAGATTGGTGTTGACAGTAGCTGCAGGTAGAGAGGCTCAAATTATTTTTCAAGACAAAGGTAATGTTTGGAATCAAGCCTGTAGGTTGACACTCTATTCCAGTTATTAGACACTTTTACCCCATTATGTTATGGCTCCTTGTTTAATGATTGAGGTGAAATCATGTTGCTGAAACATGATAGACAGACACACTGAAGGTCTTGCATAGCAGTCCTTGCCATATTCTGAACTCCAGCGTTCTGGGTTCAGACAGCCTGGAGCTACCACTTCTCCTACCTTTATTCCTTTGCCTGTGCCTCTCCCAAGAATGTTAGAAAGACCATCTGTTTTGTGTGTTCAGCATGAGTTAACCCAGAGTTTTCTTTTATAGGGAGCCTTTTGGGGACTGATCCTAGGATTTCTGATTGGGGTTTCACGTATGGTTACTGAGTTTGCCTATGGAACCGGAAGCTGCACGGAGCCCAGCAACTGTCCCACGATTATCTGTGGGGTGCACTACTTGTACTTTGCTATTATCCTCTTCGTCATTTCTGTCATCACTATCGTGGTCGTCTCCCTCCTCACCAAGCCCATTCCAGATGTGCATGTGAGTATCCATTTAGGGGATCTGTCCTTGTTTTGTGTTCATGCTGCAATGTTCTTTAATTTTTTAAAAATTTTTCATTATTATGGGTACATAATAGTTGTATATAATTATGGGGTACATGTAATGTTTTGATACAGACATATAATGATGAAATCAGGGTAATTGGGGTGTCCACTGCCTAAAGCATTTATTATTTATTTGTGTTAGGAACATTCCAATTCCACTCTTAGTTATTTTAAAATATAGAATATGGTGGCTCATGCCTGTAATCCCAGCACTTTGGGAGGCCAAGGTGGGATGATCGCTTGAGTCCAGGAGTTTGGGGATCAGCCTGACAACATAGTGAGACTCTGTCTTTAAATTATATATGTATGTATATAATAAATTATTATTTTATAATATATATAAAATAAATTAATATTAAGCATAGCCACCTTATTGTGCTACCAAATACTAGATCTTAATTCATTCTAACTGTATTTTTGCACCCATTAACCGTCTCCACTCTGTCCTCCATCCCTTGCTGCGCTTCCTAGCCTCTGTTAACCATCAATCTACTCTTTATCTCCATGAGTTCAGTTTTTAAAACTTTTAGCTCTCATATATGAGTGAGAACATGAGAAATTTGTCTTTCTATGGCTGGCTCATTTCACTTAACATAATGGCTTCCAGTTCCATACATGTTGTTGCAAATGACAGGATTGCATTCTTTTTGTGGCAGAATAATTATTGTGTATATGCACCACATTTTCTTTCTTTCTTTTTTTTTTTTTTTTTTTTGAGACAGAGTCTTGCTCTGTTGCCAGGCTGGAGTGCAGTGGCACGATCTCAGCTCACTGCAACCTCCACCTCCTGGGTTCAAGCAATTCTCCTGCCTCAGACTCCCAAATAGCTAGGACCACAGGCGCGTGCCACCAAGCCCAGCTAATTTTTGTATTTTTAGTAGAGACGGGGTTATATCATGGTCTCAGTCTCTTGACCTGGTGATCCACCTGCCTCGGCCTCCCAAAGTGCTGGGATTACAGGCGTGAGCCACCATGCTCGGCCTGTACCAGATTTTCTTAATCCGTTCCTTTGTCAGTGGACACTTAGATTGATTCCGCATCTTGGCTATTGTGAATAGTGCTGCAGTAAATATGGGAGTACAGATATCTCTTTGATATACTGGTTTACTTTCTTTTGGATATATATCCAGTAGTAGAATTGCTGGATATATATGGTAGCTCTATTTTTAGTATTTTGAGGAACTTCCATAGTATTCTTCATTGTAGCTGTACTAATTTACATTCCCACCAACAGGGTTTGAGGGGTTTCCCTTTTTCCCCATCCTCACCAGCATTCATTATTGCCTGTATTTTTGGTAAAAGCCATTTTAAATGGGATGAGACGATATCTCATTATTGTTTGATTTGCATTTCTCTGATGATGAGCGATGTTGATGTGCCACAGCATGCTTGGTTGGCCTCAGCAAAATTATATATCTTACATTCACATAACTTGCCGTTGGTTTCATGTGGAAGGATACATGCCAGGAAACATGGTGTGCCAGCAAGCTGATATCAAGCCCATGTCTTTAGTGGGAGTCCTCACAGTTGTCTACACTTTATTCCAGAGCTTATTCTCTGAAACCTGCTTCCCAAGTGACAGCTCAGGTGCACAAGATCATATGGGTGGGACAGAGGTACCTGGCTTAGAAGCCTATATTCCAAATAGAAACTGATATTTCTTGTAACAGTCTCATGGTCAAAGATTTTAAAGGTCCCAGCAAAGAACATACCTAGTTACAAGAATCAGTCTACTCAGGGAAATCTAAAATACAGTTTTCCTCTTGATTTTTTTCCAAATTAATCCACCAAAAATTGGCCATAGGATGTAAAGCATTTCTAACAATATCAAAGTCTAATTGATTCAAGACTTCAAAAGTTGCAATTACTCTTCTTTAACTCTAGATGCCCCCATTGGTTTAGAATTTATTCATAGCTCTCCTAATTTAGATGAAGATGGCCAATTACAAGCCATTTTTATTAATAGTCTGGTAACTCAACACAGATTTCCAGGTTTCCAAGAGAACAGAGCCAGAAAGTTAACCCAAGGTCATATTTATTTCTAGAGAAACAAAGAAGGATTGTGTTAATCCTTTACTTTACTCATACATACACATACAAGGGCTTATGGAATTCCTAAGAGATCTTCAACTTCATTGCCAAATTTTAAAGAGCAGTGACAAACCTTAATGTCAAACAAGGACTACTTTTATAGGGGCAGAACTGCATCACATCTATTGGCTGGACCTGCCACAGCTTTCTTTGTGTTGTATCAACTGCTGCCTTCACGTCTCAAGTCTTTGAAAGCATCACAGTCCCAAACACATATCTAGTTCATGCCGTAGACCAAGTTCGTGCTCTAGATCAAGTTTTTGGTTCATGCTCTTGACTATATCAATAGAAACTGTGTCCCCAGCTCTACCATATTCTATTATAGCTCATTATTCTAGATTTGTATCCCCATAATGTGACATAGTAAAAAAATCTGAACTTATGCTCCTAACCTGGACAAATGGCTGTCTTTGTTGCTTCGTACTGCCAGTGCTAAAAGGAACAAATTTATTTATCACACACACATAAAAGAGTTCATTCAACAAATGTTTCTATATGAGGCAGTCTTTTGGCTCTGAATATACATGTATCATAGAGGCTAGTGTATATATGTATATTACTTTCATCTAAGTTACCAATGTTTTTAAAGATAATGTTGTGGATGGGAATTGTTATGTATGTCCTTGTTGGTACTGAGAGGCCACATTTCCTTCCCTTCCTTGATGCATATCTCTTTGCCTCCCTAACTTCTCATCCCAAGATGCTATTTGGATCTTTCTGTTGACCTGCTCTGCCTTCTCTGCAGCTGTACCGTCTGTGTTGGAGTCTGCGCAACAGCAAAGAGGAGCGTATTGACCTGGATGCGGAAGAGGAGAACATCAAAGAAGGCCCTAAGGAGACCATTGAAATAGGTGATTTATGACCCAGAGCAGATCCCCCAAATCATAAAAGTTACTTCTACAACAAGATAACTTTACTGAAGCCTTCCCTAAATGACTTTATCAGAGTGCAGATGTCTCCCTTCCAGGGTAGTGAGGAGCAGAGGGGGGGATGAAATGGATAAGTGGTTTGGGGGAAGTTCACTCTGAGTTCAAGGGGAGAAAAGGGTACAGAATCATTCCAGCTCCCTCACCCTTCATATTTAAAAAAATTTTATGGGTACATAGTAAGTTTATATATTTATGAGGTACATGAGATGTTTTGATACAGGCATGCAATGTGAAATAAGCTCGTCATGGAGAATGGGGTATCCATCCCCCTCAAGCATTTATCCTTTGAGTTGCAAACAATCCAGTTGCACTCTTAATTTTAGAATGTACAATTATTATTGACTATAGTCATCCTGTTGTGCTATCAAATAGTAGGTCTTAGTCATTCTTTCTATTTTTTTGTACCCATTAACCACCCCTACCCCATCCCCAACCCCCCACTACCCTTCCCAGCCTCTGGTAACCATCTTTCTGCTCTCTATGTCCATGAATTCAATTGTTTTGATTTTTAGATCTCACAAATAAGTGAGAACATGAGATGTTTGTCTTACTGTGACTGGCTTATTTCACTTAACATAATGATCTCCAGTTCTATCCATGTTGCAAATGACAGGGTCTCATTCTTTCTTTATGTCTGAATAGTACTCCATTGTGTATATGTACCCATTTTCTTCATTCATTCATCTGTTGATGGACATTTAGGTTGGTTCCAAATCTTAGCCATTGTAAATACTGTTGTAACAAACATGGGACTGCAGATATCTCTTCAATATATTAATTTCCTTTCTTTTGGGTATATACCCAGCAGTGGGATTGCTGAATCATATGGTAGCTCTATTTTTAGCTTTTTGAGGAACCTCCAAACTGTTCTCCATACTGTTGGTGGTCATACTAACTTTCATTCCCACCAACAGTGTACAAGGCTTCCCCTTTCTCCACATCCTCATTAGCATTTATTACTGCCCATCTTTTGGGTGTAATACATTTTAACTGTGATGAGATATGGTAGTTTTGATTGCATTTCTATGATTAATGATGTTGAGCACCTTTTTATGTACTTGTCTGCCATTTACATATTGTCTTTTGAGAAACGTCTATTCAAACCTTTTGACCATTTTTGATTGGATTCTAACCCCTCATATTTGACAGTGCTCAATGAGTAAGTGTGGGTGATGAATTTGCCACCCTGTCTTGATTTGGGGAATGGCTGGGGATAAGAGAAGAGTTGGGGCTGGGTGTGGTGGCTCATGCCTGTAATGCCAGCACTTTGGGAGGCTGAGGTGGGCAGATCACAAGGTCAGGAGTTTGAGACCAGCCTGGCTAACATGGTGAAACCATGTCTCTACTAAAAATACAAAAAATAGCTGGGCATGGTGGCACATGCCTGTAGTCCCAGCTACTCAAGAGGCTGAGGCAGGAGAATTGCTTTAACCCAGGAGGAGGAGGTTGCAGTGAGCTGAGATCACACCACTGCACTCCAACCTGAGCAACAGAGCAAGACTCCATCTCAAAAAAAAAAGAAAAAGAAAAAGAAAAAAGAGTTTGAGTTCTTTTGATATAGAGGACAGATGAAACCAAGGGTGGTCAGTTCTAGTGACATCGAGATGAGGAGATAGAGGCCCTTAGGATCTTATGTCATACTGGCTTACAATATCAAATGTAGAAAATCCAATTTCTCAGGAAGACCAATGAAATAATGCTTAATCAGTGCCCAAAGACTTATCCTCTAAGTTAATGCTTTCTTCTACTTCAGTATTGTAACTTTCCTCTCTACATGGGGGACTTGCACATGTGGAGGATGGTTGTGGAGGTGTGTGGTGTGCAGAGATATGGGGGCTCAAGGTCATATGTGCTTTACCTGGTACTGGACTGGAGGCCTCATCATCACTCCATCTGAAGGAGAGCACAGGTGTAGCTCTGAACAAGTTCTGAATCTGGCCATCACGAACCTCATAGAATTCTCACTCAGGAAAGAGCCCTAGAGATCATTTGGTCTTATCACCTCATTTTATAGACATGTAAATTGAGGCTTAGGGGAGGGGAGAGGCTGTGCCTAAGTTCTCAGCTTTGCTACAATCTGCTCTTGATCTTTGAGGACCTTTCAATTCTAAAACCTGTGACTGCAAATACTGGAGGGAGTGTGGAGCCACAGCAGCTGGCCATGGTGCTGAAAACAGTCAGCCCCTTCCTGCTTCCCCAGAGCAGGCAGGCAGGCAGGAACATGCTCTCTGCTTTTCCTACTTCCAGAAATGTCTCCACACTGTGCGAGAATATCATAGATTTTAAAGGGTTAGATTTTAAATGGATTAGGAGTATTTTGAGTGTCAAAGGTCTTATTGTGGAAGAAGAGATTATTTTTATGCCAGAAGGCAGACTTAACACTGGTGGGTGAAAATAATTCATCCAATTTTAACTCAAAGTAAGGAGGCAGGATAGTGCAGAGATGGTTTCTGAGATTTGGAATCAGGAAGAAATGGGATTGAAATATGAATTATCTTCCTGCTATGCTGGGAAAGTTATTCCATTGTTCTAAAGCTCATATTCTTCACATAAAAGTATTCTAAATGAAAACCCATACCTCTTATGCTCTGCTATAAGAATCGACTGTAATTATCACCATCATGATTGCTTTGAAGGAATAGTTTTCTAATTGAGTTGGTCTGGACAGGGATGAGCAGTATGTATACATTTGTCAAGGATTCTATAGAGGGAACATCCATACTGACTAGAGAATTGATTTGGTACCTCTGAAGTTCATGGCAGCACTCAAATTCTGTCATGTTTTCATGAACTTAGGTTGAAATCAGACTGAACATCCTATCCTATTAAAGCATAATAAACTAAACTCTCTTGAGGGCTTTTACAGACCGTGGGTGTCACACTCACTATTCTCTAGGAAACATCAACACAAGGAAGCTTTTCAGGTGCATCATTGTCCCCCATATCATCATCATCATCACCACCACCACCACCACCACCACCACCACCATCATCACTGATAATGATAGGATCATCACATATTTTAATTATAAACACTTTAGTGATTCATTTTAGCACTGCATCATCCTCTTAAGGCAGATAATACAAGTACAATTCTTCCAATTTTCCTTCCCTCCCCAAACAGGAAAGTGAGACAGAGAATTTCCTAAGGCCCTGTAACTTTTTATTGACCCAGAAAGCCATGTATTTCTCACTTGAGCTGGTCAGTGATCCTAGCTTCTTACTCCTTCTTCCCCATTCTGCTATTCTGGTGGAGTGAGTCAAAAGGGAGAGGTGTGAGTGTGTGAGAGAAAGGAGAGAATGGAAAGAGACTTACACCTCTTGACATCTACTGTGTCAAGGGACACAGTTTAGGAGTATTTTGAGTGTGGAAGAGGCTCTACCACAAAAAGAGATAGAAGCTCTCTCATTAAATCATTAAATTCTTCATTTATACAATGAAGAAGCTGTTACTTATCCAATTCTATTCCTGAAGATAAGGGATGTGAATTAACAATACCATGAAGCTAGGTTTTGGTCCCAACTCTAACACATGTGTGAACTTGGTCACTGAGATTCTTTCTGGTTCTAAAATTCTCTGATGTTTTAAAGCTAAAATTCTGTGAGGCTGGGCATGGTGGCCCACATCTGTAATTCCAACACTTTGGAAGGCCAAGATGGGAAGATTGCTTGAGTCCAGGAGTTCAAGACCAGTCTGGGTAGCATACTGAGACCCTGACTCTACAAAAATATTTAAAAAAATTAGCTGGGCATGGTGGCATGCACCTGTAGTCCCAGCTTAGCTACTAAGAAGGCCAAGGTCGGGGGATCGTTTGGCCCAGGAGTTCATGGCTGCAGTGAGCTATGATAACCACTGCTGCACTCCAGTCTGGGCAACAAAAAGTAAAGATAAAATGCAGTGACTTGTAAAATTAGGAAAGTGCTTTGCAGGGTCTGTGACTGTGGTGCTGAAAGCACAATGGGCTTGATCTCTTATCTAGTGAGTGGCAGAGTGGGCATTTGAAGTGAGGTTTGTGTACCTCCAGGGCCATGCCTGGGCTCAGAGGAGGGAATCAGTTCCCTTGGTGGGCATCCGAGTTGAGCATCAGGGCCATGTGTGGATGGTTTGATTAAGCAGTGCTGATACGCGATGTTAGATCCTAACCCTGGGAAGTATTGACTGCTGCACTGCATCAGGAGCTGTTCAGACCAGTTCTTACCACCTGGCTGGGTCTGTTGTGAAGCCTTAGAAAAGACAGATGTAGCCAAAGCACTCCTGAGTCATGCCAGCCAGATTGCTTTCTGGTGATGTAGTGAAGAGATTTGAGATTTTGTGTTTCAGAGGTGGGTTTTCCTTCCTATGGCACAATTCCCCAGCCCATTATTAATGTGCCTTTATCATAAACTATTATTTGAACTGACTGTTCCAAATCAAAATGAATTTGCAT
Source organism: Ateles fusciceps (assembly GCA_036589455.1). Lineage (NCBI taxonomy): Eukaryota > Metazoa > Chordata > Mammalia > Primates > Atelidae > Ateles > Ateles fusciceps. The sequence goes on along the minus strand of JAZHEH010000882.1, from coordinate 8,823,347 downwards.
TGGGCCTGACAGAGATAAAACTTAGGCTAGCTGATCCTAAAGATGTAGATAGTAAGACTGTTTTGTCGTTACGTTTATTGGAACATTTTCTACTGTTTTCTTTCCTTAAAACAGGAAAATATGGGGGAAATTTTGGGAAATTTCTTGTTTTTGGGAAATTTCTGCAGAATAGCAGGTGCTTCATGATGTGGCATCTCCCCTGGAAACTTTTCTAGTCTGTCCTACTTCTGTGTCCAGTAATTCTTCTATGCCTTTTCCCAGACACAGAAGTTCCCGAGGAGAGAAAAGGATTCTTCAGGAGAGCCTATGACCTATTTTGTGGGCTGGAGCAGCAGAGTGCACCCAAGATGACCGAGGAAGAGGAGAAAGCCATGAAGATGAAGATGACGGACACCTCTGAAAAGCCTTTGTGGAGGACAGTGGTGAACATCAATGGCATCATCCTGCTGACCGTGGCTGTCTTTTGCCATGCATATTTTGCCTGAGTCCTACCTTTTGCTGTAGATTCACTATGGCTGGGCTCTAAACTCACCTCCCTTTAATCTTGTCCTGTGGTATTGAAGGGAAACCAGCCAGTTGTAAATTTTGCCCAGGTGGATAAATGTGTACATGTGTAATTACAGGCTAGCTGGAAGAAAATCATTAGTTTGCTGTTAACTTAAGCATTTGAAGCCAGTGTGATGCAGTCATCTGTACCTACTGGAGCTGCAGAAGGAAAGTCCACTCAGTCACATCCAGAAAAAGGTAGACTAAGAATCAGAAGCCATGTGATGTCTGATGTGAGTCTGTCTCAGTGTGGTTTGTAATCCTTGAATATTGTTTTAAGAGTTTTTGTCGTGATGGTTCCCGACACTTTCCCTGTTTGTCCTCCTCTCCATTTTTTAAAAAAGAAAACTATTTCTCCCCCGTCATATCCCTCTTGAGTTTTGCCTGGACTTTCCCTCTCAAGTGTGTCCATCTGATAAACTGAGGAATGCATGGAAGCTGAGGATGGAGCTTGATGGGCTCCCTGTCCTGGGTGTTTGCTCTTTGAAGTGGAGGCCTGAGGAAGGTAGTACTTCCACAAAAGGGAGGGACCTGGGCACCAGCCTCAGGCTAGTTGGGGGAGGCAGATAGCCTGAGTCCAGGGAATTTTCTGGGTTTGTTAAAATGTCCATTGTAGTTCCCTGTGTTTGAGATTCCACTCATTTTGGCATTCACGGTGCCTAGAATGTCTTAGACTTTCAGCAATGCTTGTTGAATAAATGAATGACATAGACATTTATTTATAAATCTTTGCTTTCTTTTTACATGAGCCTGGCCCTTAGTTAACCTTTTCTTGTGGCTGCACAAAGTATGCCCACTGGTTACTAATGAATTGGGATGCATTTGCCAGAGGCCACTCTGCCTGCCTCATGGTGCTGAGGTTGACAGAAGGGGCTTAGAAGCTGACACTTTGTCATGTGAGAGAGCAAATGTGCCTACTAGGGACACGTGTAAACTCAAAGCAGCTGCACAACTGCACTCTTCCAAAACATTGAAGTCATTAGCCTGAGATCATCCTCCCTGTGAGTTCACATGACCGTAACTCTTCCTTTTGTAGGTGTCTGAAATTGGTGTTCATGGATTGACAAAGGTTAGGGTAGGTGATCTCTGTTCCAAGTGGTGGCACCCAACACTTCTAGCTGACAGATGTGTATTTTTTGTTGAACCATTTTCTCAGGAAGAAATTCTTTTATTTAAATTTAATTAATAAATTATTTTAATTATACCTATGAAATCTCAATTATATTGTAATATAATCCCATTGAAAAAATTGTGATGTTAGTATTAACTGGCTTCAGGCTAGCTTAGAAAAGAGCTGAGAGTGTGGTTCCTGGGTATAAACATGGTTCAAGAGGTAAAGGGATGGCTTTTTCTCATAGAAGTAAGGAAACCCATAGAGCACTATTTGTAATGCCTTCTCAGTCCCCTGAATCTAGGCAGAAGAGAGGGAAAAGTGGAGAATTTCACATGGCTGGCAGTCCCCAAAGGACTCGATCTGACATGGAGCTTGTGCTATGTTTTGAATTTTGAGAGGCTTAAGGGAGTGGAAGGAAAGCCACTGGATGGAGTGGATAGTGGAAAATGTCTAGCTTGTCCTGGATTTGGTTTCTGGCTTTGCCAATGATTTGCTGTGTATATTTTGGTAAATTATTTTGTCTCAACTGTGTATTTTTTTTTTTTTTAATGAAGACCTTGGTGCTTATAGCATCTATCTACCTCCTGTGGTTGTGATGAGGACACTTTGAAACAGGATGGGAGATACATATGTGAAAGATGCCATACAGGTGCTATATTAACCTGCATTATAGTCCCATAAATTAAAATGTATTACTTTGATAAAAATAAAAACATTAAAACCCCATAACATCCTGATTCCTTGTTCTCCAGAGATTCTAGACAAATACTAAATATATCTACGGTGAGCTTAGTTAGCACAAGATATCAGTTAGAAATTAAGAGGCCAGGATAGTTGATAATGGGATCTAGCAACTTGAACAATTAAAAAATAGAGATTTTTTAGAGATTATTTCGACTGCAAAGCCACTAGTAAACATGAGGTGAGTAACTCTACCTGTACAATGTCCTGTTAGAATAGGTTGAGTCACTTAGGTGAGCAAATGATAAATTATGCTACAATAATTTCAGGGGCACTATTCGTTTCCTCAAATTGAAGATGGCATTCTATATGGGGTTGAGTGGCTGCTTATCAATGCTCTGTTTATAGAACTGAAAAATCATGCCCTAACAGGCAAAAAGCTTCTTTAAATATAGATGCCTGTTTCAAAAGGAATCTCTCAAAATGCAAAGCCAGGCCCCTGTCCCTACAGAGTGAAGTTGGTCCTGGGGCCTTTGACCTACCTGGGAGCACTGCTTGCTTGCGTGTAGCTGCGCCAGGCATTGAAGTTCCCTCAGTGACATTCCTACTCTGGAACTCACTGGAACGCACTCTTTCCTAGTGCTGAAGTCACCATCTCCTAAAAGAGGCGCTGCAGCTTGTGTTTTCTTATTCTGCTTCATAAAAGTGAACCTTCGGAGAAAAGCATAAGTGTGCTTGCCTGGAAGAGAGGGATTTCTTAACATCCTTCCCATCCTGTCCAAAGAAAATCTCACCTAACCTCCAAATTGTAATTTGATGGATGAAATTGTTTCAGTGAGGTGGCATTGTCTTGGTAGTTTGGTGGGGATGGGATTAGGGAGGTATTGACCTTCAGTGGGGCCAGTGTTGTGTGACTGGCTCCAAAGGACTCAGGTAAGTACCATTCAGTCCCAGAGCCCCATGTTGCATCCCCAACCCAGCCAGCTTTTGAAGTCTTGGGAGCCACTCAGTGAAAGAGCAGACAATTTCCTACCATTTATCCCCTGCTTGGAAAACTGGTAGCAAAAACCCATCTAATAAAGGGACTTTCTTCACACAAGAGTGCTGGCAGCACACACACATACAGTTCAGAACCAGACCAAGGGCTGCTTAGAGTAGTGATTTTCAAACTATAGCTTGCATCAGACCCCGCCCCCTCCCCGCCCCTGCCGCCGGAGGGCCTGTTGAAACACAGATTTTTGAGATGTACCCCCTCCCCTGACATTTCTGATTTTTAGGTCTGGAATAGGGCCTGAGAATGTGCATTTATTTTTTTCTTTCCTTTTTTTGAGACAGAGTCTCATTCTGTTGCCCAGGCTGGAGGGCAGTGGTGTGATCTTGGCTCACCACAACCTCTGCCTCCCAGATTCAAGTGATTCTCCTGCCTCAGCCTCCCGAGTAGCTGGGACTACAGGCGCACCCCATTATGCCTGGGTAATTTTTGTATTTTTAGTAGAGACCGGGTTTCACTATGTTGGCCAAGCTGGTCTTGAACTCCTGACCTCATGATCCACCCACCTCAGCCTCCCAAAGTACTGGGATTACAGGTGTGAGCCAACATGCCCAGCTGAGAAAGTGCATTTCTAACAAGTTCCCAGATGATTTTGTTGCTGCTAGTCTGGTGAACACATTTTGAAAACCACTATTTAGAGTTAACTTATAAAGGGGCTTTATTTCCTCACCAATGCCGGAAGAATGGAGGAAACTTTTCCCCAGGTCCTCCTTTGAGATTTGTAGAGATGTGTCAGGACCAAAAGTCTTTTCTGAAACCAAAGGTGTGTAGGTATGGCTGAGGTGCATTATAGCACCAAAAGACAGAAAAATCTGACCCCATTGACTTTTAGGGCCCATCTACTTAATTCTGACCTCTCCTCTACATGTCCAACACCTGTTACTTTTTTTTTTGAAATTACTTTTATTTTTTAAATTCACAAATAATAATTATATCTATTTATGGCATACAACATGATGTTTTTATGTATGTATACTTTGTGGAATGACTAAATTAAGGTAATTAATGTCTATTACCCCACATATTTTTGTGGTGAGAACACTTACAATTTACTCTCAGCAATTTTCAAGTATATGTTATATTACTATGAACTATATATTGTACAATGAATTTTCTGAACTTATTCCACCTGTCTAACTAAAACTTTGTATCATAGACCAACATCTCTCCAGCCCCTTCCTCCCCCGGCCCTTGATAACCATCATTCTACTCTCTGCTTCTGAGTTTGATTTAAGATTCTGCATATAAGCAAGATCATGTGGTATTTGTCCTAAACTTCTCTATACATAATTGCTTCTTTCCCAGTTATCTGAGAAGTCTATTAAAATAGAGAAAAACTGGCATCAAAAGAGCTCTTTCTAAACCTCTTGTCTAGAAGAAATGTCTCTAGTTACACAGTACTTTCTCCCTTCTTGATTTTGCATCAGTCCAAAGCTAATCTATCCTTGCTCTGGATTGCACAAACTTGTGTCTTCTTGGGTATCTTGTGTCACTAATTCCCCCTTCTTTTCCAATTTTAAATGTTTCATTAGTTCTCACCTCCAGTTCACTCTTTCCCCACTGCTAACTCTCAGTTTACCACACACATCCCCCAGTCACTGAGTTGCCACAGGCAATGGCATTTGTGGCTTTTCTGCCTTCTTGGCAAAATATGACTCTGTTCATTGGGGTATTAGGTATTAAGTACCTATTGATCAGGTACTGTGCTAGGTGCAGCCATTACAGAAATGAGCAGCAGACACCATCTCCATTCCAATGAGACTCACCAGATCAGCCATTTCTGATGAACATTCAGGTGCGTTGACTGTCACTTTTCACTTTTGCAGGCATTCCTTAATGCCACTTAGATCTCCCTATTCCCCCAAGTTCCTTTCTTTCCAAACTCCCTCCCCTTATTAGACACTGGAAGTCACCTGAGGAACAGCCCTTCAGTAGACACTGTTGGCCAAGGGTTGTCTGGCCCAGAAATGTGTTTCAACTGGACAGAGACCCTCAGCTCTCGGCAACTGCAGCACTCCCAAGTAGCAGGGCAGGTGGGGGAGGGACATGAGTTCCAGTGCAAGGTGAGCTCTGCAAAGGGATGGGGACTGATCCCAGAGTCCAGGTCATCCTTGCAGCTCTTTGTATGCCATAAATATGTACAGTTACTATATGTTAACTTACAGTAATGAAGAAAAGCAAATAAATGAACAAGATCCGAGTCTGAGTCATCTAAAATCATAAGGAACTATATTTATTTATTTATTTTGAGACAAGGTCTCTCTCTGTTGCCTAAGCTGGAGTGCAGTAGAGTGATCATAGCTCACTTCAGCCTTGACCTCATGGGCTCAAGCGATCCTCCCACCTCAGTCTCCACAGCAGCTGAGACTACAGGTGCCCGACACTACACCAGTGCAGTTTTTCTATTTTTTGTAGAGACAGGGTTTCACCATATTGCCCAGGCTAGTCTCAAACTTCTGGGTTCAAGCAATCTGAACACCTTAACCACCCCAAAGTGCTGGGAATACAGGCAGGATTCACCATACCCAGCCAGGGAATCATATTAAAGCTGACCAAAATTGGCTCTCTTTTGTTTTGAAGAAGAAATTCATTTATTATGTGATAAAGTGTAAGCTAGGGAAAATAGTATGATTTTATTCAAATTATTTGAAATTTGAAAACAAAGCTGTAAAGATCCCACTACTCAGAAAGGGGTTAATAAGAAAAGATTCAGGGTTGGTACAAATGAAAGTGCAATTAACTTCATGGGTAACAATAATTTCTTTCTTTCTTTCCTTTTTTTTTTGAGATGGAGTCTTGCTCTGTTGCCCAGGCTGGAGTGCAGTGACAGTGTTGGCTCACTGCAACCTCCACCTCCCAGGTTCAAGCAGTTCTCCTGCCTCAGCCTCCTTAGTAGCTGGGATTACAGTCACCTGCCACCATGCCTGGCTAATTTTTTTTTTTTTTTTGTATTTTTAGTAGAGATGGGGTTTCACCACGTTGGCTAGGCTGGTCTCGAACTCCTGACCTTGTGATCCACCCACCCCGGCCTCCCAAAGTGCTGGGATTACAGCCGTGAGCTACCGTGCTCAACCTTTCATGGGTAACAATTTCTATTTGAGAACATAGGTACCACAAGAAAATATTCCCTGGTTTTGACTCTGACTTTTATCCTAACACTCTGTAAAGTACCCAAAATTAAACAAGAATTGAATGGTCATTTGTCACAATTGTCAGTTATTCCTATGAATCATTAATTTTTTTTCAAAACCGAAGATAAAGTGGAAATAAACTGTACAATAAACTACCTTGACATGACTTTACCTACATAACAAACCTGCACATGTACTGTAAACCTAAAAAAAAATTACCTAGAATTTGCTTAATGGGATGCATGCACCTCTTACCTTTAAGCCTGATGTACATGAATTTATACCATTTTGAAAAACTGCAAGCGCAATCCTATTTTAGGATTATAAGCAAAGCTTGAAGCACATAACATATATTACAGAAACTGCCTTTATTGACAACTGATGGAAAAATTTCTCAAATAACATTGTGAATTTAGTATGTTAGATCTAATTTAATATAATGGCAATTTGGTCTTTCATTTTTTTTTTTTTCTTTAGAGATGGGGTTTCACCATATCGGCCAGGATGGTCTTGAACTCCTGACCTCAGGTGATCCGCCCGCCTCGGCCTCCCAAAGTGCTGGGATTACAGGCGTGAGCCACCGTGCCTGGCCCTTACTTTCATATTAAAGAAAAAAGTGTACTGTAAGGATGAAGGATTTTACTAAAGTTATGGTTAACTGGAGATATATCACTAATAAAAACCTTGTTCCCTGCTATAATTAAATCAAAATTGGGTTAAGAGGCATGGCAAAGTGTGAAGAGGTGGGAGGGAGAACATTGCCAATAAAAAGCCCTCATCAGCTACTTGGGAGGCTGAGGCAGGAGAATCACTTGAGCCCGTGAGGCAAAGGTTGCAGTAAACTGAGATCACGCCACTGCACTCCAGCCTAAGTGACAGAACAAGACTCCGTCTAAAAAAAAAAAAAAAAAAAAAAAGAGGGCCCTTGTGTGCCCGTTTCCCACAAGACCTGAGCTCCTGGTGGAAGCAGCTGGAAGACAGAAGAGCTTCCAGCAGAAGAAGTGAGTCCACGCCTGCATATTTGTTTTTCCCTCTCAGATCTCTAGAAATTGGAGGTTATGGCCTGGGAGGGCAAATGAAGAAAATTAGTAATCAATGCGTTTCACAAAGGCTGTCTGAGTGTTGCCTCAGTGTTGAAACCAGTCATCCTGTATCTTCTCACGCTAGGAGTGGTGGCAGTCAATTTGGTATTCAATTCCAAGGCTTCAAGAAGAATTCAATTTTTATTTTCAACAATGTCTTGCTCAGGTTCCCCTGAGAGGTGGGGAAGTGGCGAAATGACCCCAGCTTGCTGTCTTCACATGGCTGCTGCCATTTCATGGGCTCAGGCACATCTGCTGGGTCACCAGGAGAATGGACCCTTCCTCCACCTCAGCTCAAAGCACAGTGACAATTTGGGACTTGTCTTTCCCAGTAGAACTTCAAATCTCTGATGTGGCACATGCTCGAGTGTAGTACTCATGGCTTGTTCTAGGGATGATGTAGCTGGAATACAATAGCTCTCTTCATGTAAAGATTGTCACCTGTCACAACTAATAGGCTTTCAACTCAGAAATTCATTTCCCTTGTATACTTTACCCTGGCAGCGAACATGGATGGAGTCTTACAATAAGCTAGCATCTGCAAATGGAGTGTGGATGCGTATCTGCCTCAACTGCAACAATTCACTGCAGATGGACCTCATTGGGGGGGGTATCTATTTTGCTACTTCTGTTTATGGTCTCTCAGAAGAACAAAATCAGGCCCAATCGGCAGCTAGGGAAGCTGTTTTTCTATATTAAGGAAGTGTAGCCCCAGTGGAAAACGATTCAGCTGAGGATGCAGAAGTTCCAGGGTAAAAAATCTGTATATCCTGCCACCTTCTGACTACTGTGCCAGGAAAAATCACTTGTGCAATTGGCTTTCCATTCCATGTGGGGGTTGGCTGATGTCTGGCCTGTAAACGTGAAATGTTCCTTCAGCATCAGTGATTCTCAGCCCTGTCAACACCTGGTGGTCTTCAACCAAAAATACCTATGTCTATGTCATGGATTAGACAAGGGAATCTCAAAATTTAGTGTACTCAAATTACTTGGGGGATCTTGTTATAAACAGATTCTGAAATAGGAGATTTCAGGATTGATCCTTCTGGCTTGGGGACCACGCTGAGTAGCAACAACTTAGAGTAATTGAATCTGAGTTTGTCTCTGGTTGAGATGCCCAGGAGCCTTCTGTTATTCCCCTGGAAATTCTAATGCACAGTGAATGTTGGTATACATTGCATTAAATACTCTCAACCCAGGGTTTAGAAAGATTTGGAATCGCACCTGTAGTATTTGTTCCTGTGAGTATGGGATGAGTTGCAGACTTTGGTCTCCTCATCTGTGCACCATGGGTTTCAACAGGGGCTCTGGGCTACAGAAAATACTCTCAGATTCCATAACTCTGGAGGGAAGGAACATTTAAATGATTATGGTCAACATGGGTAAAGAATCACACCTATAACCAGCAGTGGGCTCCTATGATGTCCCCAACACTTTTGGCTTCTGCACGGTACCTTCCCTAACACTCATGATTTCTACTAATCTGCCTACCAATATTAGACCCTCTACTGAAATATGGAGCACAGATTCAGTCTGCACAACTTGCCCTTAGAAGACTCTCCTTCCTTCTGTGTCAAAGTCCACTCATCTTATTTCATCTACTAGTTCACCATCAAGGAGGGGTCAATCACCTGATGCCATTCTTTAATCTACAGCACTTATATTGGTGATCACATCTATCTTTTGAGTTGAAGAATAATATGTTCTGTAGGGTTTTTTTTTCCAGAATACTCTAGGAAATTAATTTTCTCTAGGTCAGACTTTTCTTCCTCCATTAAAATTGGTGGCTTCACCTTTGAACCATATACCCAATATCTTAAAATGCTCATTCATTGTATCTGTTGCCCTGATTCTCTACAATTAATCAACTATGACTAACAACTTTTAAATACCTTTCTCTAGTCTCTTAAATTTCAGTTCCCTACCATTTTTTTGATTAAGGCCTCACCTCCCCTGTAAGATGGAAAATATTCTTTCATCTATGTCCCCATCCTTCTCCTGTCCAGAGCTAATCTGCCCTTGCTCTGGATTGTATGAACTTGTGCCGTCTTTGGTATCTTGTGTCATTAATTCTCCCTTCTCTTCTAACGTTTACTTTATTGGTTCTTACCATTTAACATAAAAGTATACTAACCTTTATGTGCGGGGGCAGTGGGGGGGATGAAAGGTTTCTTAACCATACATCTCCCTTTAACTATTCCCACATCTCTCTTTTCAGCCAGACTTTTAGGAGGAGAAGCCCTCAGCTGATGTCTTTACTTTCTCACCTCCAGTTCACTCTTTCCCCCACTGCTGACTCTCAGTTTACTCACACACATCCCCAGTCACTGAGTTGCCACAGGCAATGGCATTTGTGGCTTTTCTGCCTTCTTGGCAAAATATGACTCTGTTCATTGGGGTATTAGGTATTAAGTACCTATTGATCAGGTACTGTGCTAGGTGCAGCCATTACAGAAATGAGCAGCAGACACCATCTCCATTCCAATGAGACTCACCAGATCAGCTGTTTGTGATGAACACAGGTGCATTGACTGTCACTTTTCACTTTTGCAGGCATTCCTTAATGCCACTTAGATTTCCCTATTCCCCAAATCCCCTTTCTTTCCAACCCCCCTTCCCTTATCAGACAGCTTTTTAAAGCAATCACTGTCATACCCATGGCTTCAGTGGTATTCTGTATGCTATGATGACAGTAGAATTTAAATGTTGCTCTAAAAAAGTAATCAGTAAAAAATTGCCATATTCTTAGTATGTAAATTTTAGGAAATTTCCTTAATGATTTGAGTTAGTGTGTGTGTGTTACTTTTGAAAGCATGAGTTGGGATGTCACACAATGGACTTAGCCTGTAGAGATTTATATCCAGTTTTCAACCAGAGGGTTCCATTTCAATGTGACACATAAGAGTTCAAAACGATCTTATTCCCCCACACCTATTCCTCTTCTACATTCTCTGTCTCGGTGAAAATCACTGCTGTTTACCCAGTCCTTCAAACTAGAGCCTTAGCTGCGGGTTTTTCCTTCTGCTTCCCCTCTTCTTCCACATCTAATCACCTAGCACTTCCTGCTCTGTCTCCCAAATGATCACAAAACTTTTCCTTCTACTTCAGTCACCTCCAGTGCCGTTAGCCTTACTATTCTCCAGATGCACATAATGACTCTTAATTAGTCCCATTTCTTCCATCAATCCCTCTCCATTGTGCAGAGTGATATCACTGCAAACACGTCTGATAGAGACGCCTCACCTGTGTGGGGTTCAGCACTCTCTTGTTTCCAGAATAAAATTCAAGCTCTACCCCAGCATCTAATTTTGGGTCAGATAGATATGAGTTTGTATTCCAGGTTCATTCACTGTCCAGCAATGTAGCCTCAGACAAGTGAACCCTCTAAGTCTTCGTTTGCTCATCTACCTGAACTCACTGAGGTTTGGGACTGTTTCACACATGCCGTGTTGGCACTTAGAAGAGACTTAATCAATGTTGAATAAAGGGGAGGCATTTTAAAATCCACATGAAAAACTTATTAGTTTAGAAAAAAATAGCTAATCTCCCATGTCACTTCCCCTCCAAGCTTGACTTCTACCTTTACTTTCTCATCATCATGATCGGCTTGTGGGGATCAAGATTACTCAGAATTAAATTCTGGCCCCATCTTGAGCAGTCATAGAAACTTGGGGAAGTTACTTAACTTCTCCACCGAGATTTGTTCTGTAAAATCTGTAAAATGGAATGGGTTCTGGGGGTTAAATCAGTATGCCACAGTTGGAACACTGTCAGGCTTGCCAGATGTTTACTATTCATCTTTATCAAATGAAGACAGTGGTATCACACTGTGTAGTTCTCAATTTTGTATAAGAAAACAATGCTTTATGCATTGTTAGTAAAAGAAATATCTGAATACGCCTGCCATGGAAGGAAGAAACAGAGGGAGAAAAAAGAGTTGGTATGTCCTAGCATTTCAGAACTGAGAAGGATGAGTTCAGTCCCTATTTTATAGACAAGGAAGGGAAAATGTGATGTGTCCTAGGGTTTCATTCAAGTCGCAGCCATGTGGTCAAGTTGAAGACAAAACTTAACACTTGTAAGACAGGAGAGAAGCATTTAGTTTCAAAAGCAGTCAAAAATTTATGTATAACTACATTTGGTGAGCAAATGAAAGTGGCCAGACTAAGAAAAACAGAGATACTAATGGAATTGACTTTAGTAACCAGGTTTTTTTCTTTCCTTTTCTTTCTTTTCTTTCTTTTCCTACTTTCCTTCCCTCCTTCCTTCCTTCCCTTCCCTCCTTCCTTCTTTCCCTCCCTCCCTCCCTCCTTCCTTCCTTCCTTCCTTCTTCTTTTGTTTCTTTTTTCAGATGAAGTCTCACTCTGACACCTAGGCTGGAATGCAGTGGTGAGATCTCAGCTCACTGCAACCTCCGCCTCCCAGGTTCCAGCAATTCTCCTGCCTCAGCTTCCCAAGTAGCTGAGACTGCAGGTACACCACCACACCTGGCTAATTTTTGTATTTTTTGTAGAGATGGGGTTTCACCATATTAAGCAGGCTGGTCTCCAACTCCTGACCTCGTGATTACCCGCCTCGGCCTCCCAAAGTGCTGAGATTACAAATGTGAGCCACTGTGCCTGGCCAGTAACCAGGGTTTTCTGTTGAGTTCATTGCCCAGAGTGACTTTTAATAACAACCATACCCCCAACCCCCAATTTTCTCAGGACTGGAAAGCTCAGGCAGCCCAGGATGAATAATGCAGTCACACAGAGGGGCAGGGTGGCCACAAGGTGGGCAGCAGCAGGGATGGGCATTGTGAGCCATTGGTTGGGTCTGTGGGCTGGGGCATTGTAAGCCACTAGCCTGACTTGGTTGTTTCCTGGTAACCAGGTGACATTGGAGGCTTTGTGGATGATAGGCATCAGCCAGGGTCAGCAGCCTTCAGTCTAAAATCCTTTAGGATTTTAGAAATAGATGAATCTAGGTAAAAATAATTCTGGGTAACCACAGTTTCTTGAATAAAAACTAAGTCCATTGAAATAGAAAACATTGTATCATGAAGATATAGAAATAGGATCAGCTCCTTTCTTTCATTTTAATTGCAGAGATTTTATTACTATAGAGAAAATGTCTTATAGCTCTTCTATCCCTCATTCTCAGCAAACTGACACAAGAACAGAAAACCTAACACTGAATGTTCTCACATAGGTGGGTGTTGAACAATGAGAACACGTGGACTCAGGGGAGAGGAACATCACACACTGGGGGCAGTTGGTGGGGAAGGGACTAGGGGAGGGACAGTGGGGGGGGTGGGGAGGGGATAACATGGGGAGAAATGCCAGATATAGTCAAAGGGGGGAATAGAGGCAGCAAACCAGCTGGTTATGTATGCACCTATGAAACAACCCTGCATGACCTGCACATGTACCCCAGAACCTAAAGTAAAATTTAAAAAAACAAAAACAAAACAAAACAAAACTTTAGTTTGGCTCTTTCTTTCACAGAATAATTAAGCCTCATGATGGGTGTGCCTTTGTAACAAGGAAGTGCTGTACTCCCTTTTCAGAATATTGAAACATTGTGAAAGAATGAACAAATAATTATGAGACTTAATAGATTGTGCCTTTATACACAAAGCATGCAAGTAATTGTGAAAACACCTTGCTTGGTGGTGTATGGCAAGCCTCTGTATAATTTTCTATACCAGGTGGTAGATGAGGTAGTGTTGAATGAGAGCACAAAATGAGCTCTTTATGGTATTCTTTAGGATGTAAAACATGTTTTTGTGTATATCATATTGGAACCTTCCAAATACAAATAAGGCCTGTGTATATTCTCCATGTTTGCTGATTCAGAAAGGAAGACTTAGAGATCTGAAGGGACTGTGTGAGACAGCTACTGAACAGAACTGTGGTTCTAAGTCATCAGACTAGACATGGAGGTTGTAGTGATGCCAAACTCAGTTCTTAAAAAACTTGACAAACTCCAGAATGCATCTTGTATTTGACCCATAACATAGATCTCTCTTAGAACTTACTTTCATTTTGATTAGTTCCATTTGCATTTTATTTTACACAACTTACAGGCAGCATTTACCTCTCCATTTTTCCTCCTAAAGAGATGGGTTCTCACTGTGCTGCACAGGCCAGCTTCTAACTCCTGGCCTTGGCTCAAGCAATCCTGCGTCCTCAGCCTGTAGAAGAGCTGAGAATACAGGCATGTGACGTCTTTCCTGGCTCTAACTTCTGTCCATACATTTATTGAAATGGATAAAGATAAAAAATAGAGGTAATAAACTGGCCTAAATTTATAGTCAAATCAACAGTTTAATAAATTTTAAAGAGTTTCTTCTGCTAACTGATTTGAAGCTGAGAATGCCCTGGTCAGGAGAAGCTGGCAAGAGGGCAGGTAAGGCACCACACATTAAGCACAGAATGAGAGAATCAAGTGTTAAGTCAGAAAATTTAAGAAAAATAGTTTCTGAGCACAGATTTTGCCATTTTTTGTTTATTTGCATGACAGTAAGTTTTCATTTGTCTCAAAATATATTTTTGTGGCATTCAATAAATTAATAACAGAAACCTCAATTTAGGTGTTTATTCTTATTTCTGTAGAAACGTGTTTGGCTGGGCATGGTGGCTCACTCCTGTAATCCCAGCACTTTGGGAGGCTCAGGTGGGTGGATCACCCGAGGTCAGGAGTTTGAGACCAGCCTGGCCAACGTGGTGAAATTTCATCTCTACTAAAAATTCAAAAAATTAGCCAGGCCTGGTGGCATGTGCCTGTAATTCCAGCTACTAGGCAGGCTGAGGCAGAAGAATCACTTGAACCTGGGAGATGGAGGTTGCAGTGAGCTGAGATCATGCCACTGCACTCCAGCCTGGTTGGGCAACAAGAGCGAAACTCTGTCTCAAAACAAAAACAACAACAAAAAAAAAAAAAAAAGAAGAAAAGAAACATGTTCAGAGCACTAACTATAAAGTATAGACACATTCAAAGTTTGTTTTCAATATCTTTATTTCAGAAAATTGTGTATCGCTTTTCTTGGAAACTGATAAATTCCTACTTAGATGTGAAACATTTTAGCCTTTCTATAATGAGGAATTAAATTATTTTGGTTACATAGACAAATATCACAGCAGCCAGTGCTCCAATCATTCTATGACACACTGAACAGTCATTTAAAGTCATCAGGTAGAGCGGGGCTCACTGCTGTGGAAAGACATCCTGGAGTGCTCTCTAGGTGGCAAGTACTGTTTCAGGGACTCATGCCATAAATGATGCTCTACTTCATTGTTCTTTTCTGAAACATTTAAAAGAACATGATGTCTTGAAGCCATTTCAAAGAGATATTCTAAGAACCCAGTATAGATCTCAGATAGACTCAAACATATTTCACTCTGTCTTGCCTTTATTTAGCAGTATATCTAATATGACTGGTGGTAATATAAGTAACACATTAAGATAGTAGGAGCTCATTATCCAATTTTATTATTATCCATCAACTTTTCATACAGCCTTTTGTGTTCTTACCTTAGGAACATTGCTAATTTGCTGGCTGTCTCAACTGAGGGGTCAGGGAAAGGAAAGAATGGGCAATATGACATAGAGACCTCTGAGCAACAGGTCTTTCAGCTTTCTACTACCTATTTTAAACTCTCCTTTTAAAATAACTATCAATATGTTTAATGTAAAAGATGTAGAAAATATAGAAAAATTATTCATTATACTCAGAATACCCAGAGCTAACTTGTATTACTATTTTGGTGTTGGTTCTTCTGGAGTTTTCTGGTATGCATTTGAATACAATATTTCACAATTTTTTTTGTAAAATAAAACTTTTTGACCATTCTATATGTGCTGCCTTGTAACTTTTAATTAAAGCAGTGAAATAATGGCGTAAGTTTCTAAAACAGTACTTGACACCTAGAGAGCACTCCAGGATGTCTTTCCATGCCAGTGCACCCTGCTCTACCTGATGACTTTAAATAACTGCTTAGTGTACTAGGGACTGGTTAACGCATTATTACCTTACCTACCCTTTATGACTGGCCATCTTCTGTAGTAAAGTCATACGCAATCCTGATATATTTGATTCTAAGAACACAGATGCAACACATTTTGATGACAGATGCATGGTGTCTCTTAATAAAATACAGACAATATATTTTGTCTAATGACATAATTAAACCGATGAAGAGTCATTTTGTAGTTAAGGTATTTTAGTATTAAATATTCTTGTGTCAAGTTGAAGTTACCATCAACTTTTAACTGACATTAACATTCTTCATTTAAGTTCTGTGGTTCTTGGTAGTTTATCTTATGTCTTTAATTCTGAATAGCTACCAGTTTAAATAATTGGATGCCATCTTAGATGATAAATCAAAAGACAACATTAGCAGATCTGGGAAATTTGGGAGAAACTTAACTAGTTTGGGGTAAAATGAAATATATTTATTGAGCACTTTTAAATGGCTAGGAAGTGTTGCAGATGCAGGGCAAGCAGTGGAATGCAAGATAGAGCCCCATTCTAACTCTGACCCTTACATTCTATAGAGAGGTAAGGGAAGATAACACATGAAAAGTCAAGAATATCAGGTGGTGAGGTGCTGGGAAGAAAGTAAATAGGGAAATGGATTAAAGAGGAGGGCAGTTTTGTGGAGGGTTAGGGGTAAGAGTTGGATGTTCTCTTTAAGTGACATGTGAACAGTCTTGAAAGTGAAAGGGACTGGGTGCAGTGGCTCCCACCTGTAATCTCAGCACTTTGGTAAGCCAAGATGGGGGAGACTGCTTGAGGCCAGGAGTTTGAGACCAGCCTGCTCAACGTAGACCCCATCTTATTTATTTTTAAAAATAAATTAAAAAGTGAGGGGGGAGCCTTGTGAAGATGATGGGATAGGGCTTCCAGAGAGGGATATCTTCTTTAAAATTCCTCAAATGGGAACAGACTTGTTTTGGGCAAAGGACAGAAAGACACAAGGGTGGCTGCAGCAGAGTGAAAGAGATGCCAGGATGAATATGATGGGTTAAGGCTTTGTACACGTGGTGGGCACTGACAAAGAATATGAACTTTAGTTGAGATGGGAAACCACTGGAGGATTATAGCCCAGTGATTACTGTTAAATTCTCTAAGAAAAAGTCTGACCAAAATTTTTTCCCATTCTGTTGGTTGCCGATTCACTCTAATGTCTGTTTCTTTTGCCGTGCAGAAGCTGTGGAGTTTGATTAGGTCCCATTTGTCTATTTTGGCTTTTTTTGCCAATGTTTTTGGTGTTTTGGTCATGAAGTCCTTGCCTATGCCTGTGTCCTGAATGGTTTTGCCTAGATTTCCTTCTAAGGTTTTTATGGTGTTAGGTATTCTGTTTAAGTCTTTAATCCATCTGGAGTTAATTTTAGTGTAAGGTGTCAGGAAGGGGTCCAGTTTCTGCTTTCTGCATATGGCTAGCCAGTTTTCCCAACATCATTTATTAAACAGGGACTCATTTCACATTGCTTGTTTTTGTCAGGTTTGTCAAAGATCGGATGGTTGTAGATGTGTTGTGTTGCCTCGGAGGCCTCTGTTCGGTTCCATTGGTCTATATCTCTGTTTTGGTACCAGTATCATGCTGTTTTGATTACTGTAGCTTTGTAGTATAGTTTGAAGTCCGGTAGTGTGATGCCTCCAGCTTTGTTCTTTTTGCTTAGAATTGACTTGGCTATATGGGCTCTCTTTTGGTTCCATATGAATTTTAAGGTGGTTTTTTCCAGTTCTGCGAAGAAGGTCATTGGTACCTGACAAAGGGCTGATATCCAGAATCTACAAAGAACTGAAACAGATTTACAAGAAAAAACAAACAAACCCATTCAAAAGTGGGCAAAGGATATGAACAGACAATTTACAAAAGAAGACATACATGAAGCCAACAAACGTATGAAAAAATGCTCATCATCACTGTTCGTTAGAGAAATGCAAATCAAAACTACATTGAGATATCATCTCACGCCAGTTACAATGGCGATCATTAAAAAATCTGGAGACAACAGATGCTGGAGAGGATGTGGAGAAATAGGAACACTTTTACACTGTTGGTGGGAGTGTAAATTAGTTCAACCATTGTGGAAGACAGTGTGGCGATTCCTCAAGGACCTAGAAATAGAAATTCCATTTGATCCAGCAATCCCATTACTGGGTATATATCCAAAGGACTATAAATCGTTCTACTATAAGGACACATGCACACGAATGTTCATTGCAGCACAGTTTACAATAGCAAAGATCTGGAACCAACCCAAATGCCCATTGATGACAGACTGGACAGGGAAAATGTGGCACATATACACCATGGAATATTATGCAGCCATCAAAAACGATGAGTTCGTGTCCTTTGTAGGAACATGGATGAAGCTGGAAACCATCATTCTCAGCAAACTGACACAAGAACAGAAAATCAAACACCACATGTTCTTACTCATAGGCGGGTGTTGAACAATGAGAACACATGGACACAGGGAGGGGAGCATCACACACTGGGGTCTGTCAGGGGGAAAAAAGGGGAGAGACAGCAGGGGGTGGGGGAGTTGGGGGAGAGATAGCATGGGGAGAAATGCCAGATATAGGTGATGGGGGAGGAAGGCAGCAAATCACACTGCCATGTATGTACCTATGCAACAATCTTGCATGTTCTTCACATGTACCCCCAAACCTAAAATGCAATAAAAAATATATATATTAAAAAAAAAAAAAAAGAAAAAGACTGACCAGTGGCTCTTTGCAAATATACTGTAATACAGGTAAGGATGGAAGTAGGAAGACCAACTAGGGGGCTGGTGGAGTAGTTCAGGTGAGAACCCACAGTAAAGAGAAAAACAATAATGACCTGAAATAGGCTGACTTGAGAAAATCAAATGAATCTAAAAGTAGGTCATAAAGTGGTAAATAGACAAGTCACAGAAAAAGAAATGCAGATGATCCTTAAACACATCTTCACACATAAGAGAAAGGCAAGTGACAGCTATACTGCAGTGTCTTTCCTAGTGAGAGAAATTCCAAAAACATGGCAATACATTCTTTGGTTTGGCTGTAAGGAAAGTTGCATTCATATATTGCTGGTGGAAATGCAAGATGGCTCAACTTCATGAAGGGGAATTTGGCACAATCTCACAACCTTGCAAATGCATTTAAACCAGACGTCCTACTTTGAGGAATTTTAACCTGAAGAGATACTCCATAAATATGAAACAACCTATGCACAAAGTTCTTGTTGCATTATTTTCAATAGCTAAATATTGGAAATAACTGAAAGGTCTAGCAAGGAATTGGTAAAATAAACTGGTACCAGGTCCTTGCTATTGTAAACAGTGTTGCAATGAACATATGTGTGCATGTGTCTTTATAATAGAACGATTTATAATCCTTTGGGTATAGAGGTGGTTCTGCAAAAAATAAAAAGGAATTACATGAAAAAAAAATAAACTGGTACTTCCACATAAAGGAGAACTATGGAGCTGCAAAAAAGAGTAAGATGTCTTTTTACTACTATGGAGTGATTCCCAAGATAGGTTATGCAGAAAAGCAAAAAGAAGAACATGCAGTAATATACATGAAAGAAAGCAGGGGAAATAATGTGTATTTGATTATTTTTTAAAAAAACAACCTTGGGGAATTCTTGATGATGACCTGTGACTGTTTTCTCCTTAACTTCAGTGGGTAGCCAAAGTGCACATTTTCTCAAAATGTTATTTTGTTATGGATTTTTCAAAGGATGTTAACAGTTCACTTTTTGCCTTTGAGTTAATTTGAGAAAGCTTTGATTTGTAATTTATTGTGCATTATATAGTATATACACTGCTCTTGCATTTTATTTGATCCTCTCAATGTTTTGAATTAGGTGTAATATGGAAATTATATTCTCATATAAAGTTGCATATGAGAAGGCTGTTTCTAAGAAGTATAAGTTTAATTTTTCAAGGTTTGAGAAAATAAGATTCAGTAGGTCAAGAATGTAAACTCTAAATATATGGCATATAAAACTAGAATTTATAAAAAGATGCGTATGTGCTGCTTTGGATACTACCTGTTTAAAAAAAAAACCTTTCCTTTAGTTTATTAAAGTAATTAAGCCTCAGGATTAAAACAGTAACATTAGATAATAAGAAATAAAATGAAGATACTTGTAACTCAGTAATGCTTTTTATTTTGAACAGACAGAGTCTTGCTTTGTCACCCAGGCTGGAGTGCAGTGGCATGATCATATCTCACTGCAGCCTCAAACTCCTAGGCTCAAACGATCCTCTCACATTAGTATTCCATGTAGCTAAGGATACAAGAGCTCATCACCACATCTGGCTCATTTTTAACATAGTTTTTGTAGAGTTAAGGTCTTACTATGTTGCCCATGCTGGCCTCAAACTTCTGACCTCAAATAATCCTCCTGCCTTAGCCTCCAAAAATCTTAAGATTACAGCCATGAGCCAGCACACCTAGACCAGAAATGTTCCTAAAAGTCTAAAAAATAAAGTTAAGTCCTATTAAGAAATATGTAAAGGGATAAAAATATACTGTGGTATATGAAATGTTGCAGTTCAGTCATAGTCACTACAACATTGATTAAAATGTAAAACAGTTCAGGCAAGTCTGAGAACTGACAGGGAAATACAGGATTGGTTTGGAAGTCAGGATTGTCAGAGCTGAGAAAGCAGAAGCAAGGCAAGAGTGTGCACAGGACTGGGGCACGCAGTAGCTCTGTGGTATGCCATGTGTCCTCTTATATGGCAGGCCAGCTCCAGGCCAGCAGATGAGAATCACCTGAAGGGTGGAAAGAGTGGATTTAGGTAAAATCTCAGACTGTGCGTCATAACTGAGAGACTTTAAATGTTTGTCTTATGGGTCATAAAACTAATGCAAGTGACAACATAGGGATAATAGAGTAGGTCAGTAAATGCAGTAAGCCACCTGCCACCTCTCCAGGGCATCAACTATCCCAAAGGAATATTGGGGCAGCAGGATTTGACAAAGCTTGTGAGAGAGCTCTCTCTTCTCACAAGAGAGGGTCCAGGGCATGATCTCGAAGATTCAGGTGTTCAGGGTCCAGGGCATGATCTAGAGGACTCAGGTGTTCAGGGATCTCTATCCCCAGGGAACCAACTACATTCTTACCCCAGATCTATCACTCCTCACTGTGGTAATTCTGGGAAGTCACTAAGTTTCAGTTCATTAAGTTGGGAAATATGGGTTGTAGCCCCTGCCCTGCCCGTTTCTTGGAGCTGATGTGGGGGGTCAAGGAAATCACAGATTTCTGTCATGAGCTGGAAAGCATCATGCCCATGGAAACCACAAAGTCACTTTCCATCCTCCCCTGCCTGGAAGCCATGCAAGCGTCCTCTCTGTACTCAAGCACTACCAAGTATCTGGATTATTCTTGAAGACAGTGAATGATTGAACACTTTTGGGCATTTACAAAGAATGAGGCTTCTTAAATCTTTATCTGTATTTCATCCTTTTAGGCGCTATAGACCTTAGTAGGTTTATAGCATAGATCTACTAATGTTTCCACATCTCAGTATGGGAACTGAGGCACAGATGGGTTCATATCACTCTCCCAGGTATGTGCAGATTCTAAGTAGGATTTGAACCCAGGCCATTCTCGGTGACTTGGATTGCTGCTTTTCTATATTGTCTCATCTAAATAAAGGCATTTGCCTGCACAAACAGTTTGTTTGAAGTGCAATCAACCTTGCAAAATCCTCCTAGAACCCAAACATAATTCAGGTAGAGTTGAAAAGCAGTCGGTGAAAACTGGGATCAAAAGTTTGATCTGTGAGTAAGTTTTTACTAATCTCTCTGTGATCCTCTGCCAGCAAGATGTCAAGCACTGTCTTTCTATAATACATTTCCTAGAATCTATAACAAGTCTGCTCTACCTTTCAGGTTTGGCTGGCCACATGGAGAAGAAAGAAAATTTGCCCTGGAGAAAATAAAGGTAGTGTGGAAATTAAATCATTAAGTCATTTAAGCAAATAATTCCAGTTTATTCATCCTGTGCCCCATATTAGAGAAACTCAGTAAATGCTATGTCATGTTCATTTATTTCATTTGTACCAGTTTAAATGCATTAAATCAATGGTGGGTGATACAACTGCACAAGTAAAGTTACATTGACAACTTACAGTTCGGTTCTTTGTGTTTGTCTGAGAAAAGGTCTCATTTTGTCACCCAGGAGTGCATTGGTGCAATCAAAGCTTATTGCAATCTTGACTTCCCCAGGTTCAGGTGATCCTCCTACCTCAGCCTCTCAGGCAGCTGGCTGCAGGGCGCACGGCTTCACACCAAGCTATTTTTTCTTCTTTCTTTCTTTCTTTTTTTTTGTGAGACGCGGTTTCACCATGTTGCCCAGGCTTGGTTCACTTTTGATAATAAAGGACATCTCAAATGTTTAGACATTTGCTTTCAGTTTGGGCAATTATAAGTACAGCTGTTATAAACCTTCCTGTGTCTTGTTTGGAAACATAATTTTTTTTTTTCCCCTGGGTCTCTGAGATTCAGGATTTTTTTTTTTTAAGAAAAAAAAAGAGAAAGGGAGAAAGAAGGAAGAAAAAGAGAATGAAAGAAAGGGAAAGAGAAGAAGAAAAAGAGGGGAGAGAGAACGGGAATCTTGCTCTATTGCCCAGGCTAGAATGCAGTCTAGAAATGGATATTAAAAAGCTCTTTTATACTAATAATTGTGTTATACATTGGAGACAGGAAGGAATAAGGGATGAAAATAACAAACAGCCAACCAATATTTCATTTAAACCTATGAAATGCTATGCAATTGCTGGGGAGTGATTTACTCCCAACCATGTGGTCACTTTTAGAATAAATGTGATGTGTTACTGAAAAAAAATGTATGTTTTGTGGATTTGGAGTAGAGAGTTCTGTAAATGTTCATTAAGTTTACTTGTTCAAGGTCTAAGTTCAAGTCCCGGGTATCCTTGTTAACCTTCTGTCTCATTAATCTGTCCAATATTGACAATGTAGTGTTAAAGTCTCTCACTATTATTGTGTGGGAGTCCAAATCTCTTTGTAAGTCACCAAGAAGTTGCCCTGTGTATCTGGATGCTCCTATATTGGGTGTGCATAGACTTAGGATCGTTAGCTCTTCCCGTTACATTGATCCCTCTACCATTATACATGTCCTTCTTATCTCTTTGGGTTTCTATTACTTTAAAGTCTATTTTATCAGAGATGAGAATTGCAACTCCTGCTTTTTTTTTTTTTTTTTTCCTCTCCATTTGGTTGGCAAATCTTCCTCCATCCCTTTGTTTTAAGTTTCTGTATATCCTTGCATGTGAGATGGGTCTGGATGCAGCTTACCGATGGGTTTTTTGGAATGGCTGATACTGGTTGTTCCTTTCTGTATATAGTGCCTCTTTCAGAAGCTCTTGTAAAGCAGGCCTGGTGGTAATGAAATCTCTGAGTACTTGCTTGTTCATAAAAAATTTTATTTTTCCTTCACTTATGAAACTTAGTTTGGCTGGATATGAAATTCTGGGTTGAAAGTTCTTTTCTTTAAGGATGTTGAATATTGGCCCCCACTCTCTTCTGGCTTGTAGGGTTTCTGCTGAGAGATCTGCTGTGAGTCTGATAGGCTTCCCCCTGTGGGTAACCTGACCTTTCTCTCTAGCTGCCCATAGTATTTTCTCTTTTGTTTCAACCCTGATGAATCTAATGATTATGTGCCTTGGGTTGCTCTTTTTGAGGAATATCTTTGTGGTGTTCTCTGTATTACCTGGAGTTGGGTATTGTCTTGCCTTGCTAAGTTAGGAAAGTTTTCCTGTATAATATCCTGAAGAATATTTTCCAGCTTGGATTCATTCTCTTCGTCACATTCAGGTACACCTATCAAACGTAGATTAGGTCTTTTCACATAGTCCCATATTTCTTGGAGACTTTGCTCATTCCTTTTTACCCTTTTTTCTCTAATCTTGTCTTCTCGTTTTATTTCGTTAAGTTGGTTTTCGACCTCTGAAATCCTTTCTTCTGCTTGATCAATTCAACAGTTAAAACTTGTGCATACTTCGCGAAGTTCTCGTATTGTGTTTTTCAGCTCCGTTAATTCACTTATATTCCTTTCTAAATTGTCCATTCTCGTTAACATTTCGTCAAACCTTTTTTCAAAGTTCTTAGTTTCCTTGCATTGGGCTAGAACATGTTCTTTTAGCTCACAGAAGTTTCTCATTATCCACCTTCCGAAGCCTGATTCTATTGATTCCTCACATTCATTCTCAATCAGGTGTTCAATTGGTGATGAGGCACTGCAATCCTCTGTAGGAGGAAAGGCATTCTGATTTCGGGTGTTTTCAGCCTTTTTGCGCTGGTTTCTTCCCATCTTTGTGGATTTATCCACCTGTTGTCTGTGTAATTGCTGATTTCAGATTAGGTCTCTGAGTGGACGTCCAGCTTGTTGGTGGTAAAGTTTTTTCTGTTCCTTAGTTTTCCTTCAGCGACGCCCCTCCCCCCACAGAGCTGGACCTTCCCAGGCTCAGCTGTACTTGCTGTGAAACTCTCAATCTTCAGCAGTTCCAACTGCTGTTTTTGTGTGTGTGTGTGTGTGGAGGGGGGACCAGCCTTTCCCCTGCGGCGACCCACTACGCTGGCTGAAAAACCGGCATTAACATTCATGGCGCTTTTCTGCCCAAGAATCTCCCGGTCTGGTTCCCCCGCTTCAGTCCGCTTTTCAATCAGCTGAATGGGAGACTCTGCCTTCCCGGAGCTCCAAACGTCAACCAAAAGGGCACTCAGTCCCGTATACTCCGGACTGAGAACCGCCGTGCCGGGGCGCCTGCAAAACGGCCGCGCCTGCCAAAAGAGTCGCGCTGGCGACCCGTGGGGCTCCTCCACCAGGAATCTCTTGGTCCCTGGGCAATGAAAATTCGTCTGAAAATGTGGCGTCCACTCACTCTCTGCGCTTTCAGTGGGAGCTACAATTCTGAGCTGCTGCTAATCGGCCATCTTGGATCTCTCTCCCAAAACATAATTTTTAAAAGGTAACAAAGGAAATACTTAGGATTATGATTACTTGCTTGTATGGTAAGACCACGTGTTTCTTTGTAAGAATTTGGTAGAATTTACCGGTGAAATCATCTGAATGTAGTGTTTTTGTTTTTTGAAAAGATATTGATTCAATTTCTAAAATAAATACAAGCCTATTCAGATGATCCATTTCTCTTGGGAAGACTTTTGGTCTTCTAAAATAGATCAAAATAAATTAGCTCATTTAATCTACTGTATTCAATTGTGAGCATAGATGTGTTCAGAGTATTTCTTCATTATTTATTATTTTTTGATTTGACTCCTCTTTAACGGATATTAATAGTACATTGTGACTTGTTTCTTTTGTGGTTCACCAAGGTAGAGGTTTATCAATGTTACTAATCTTTTCAAAGAACTGGCTTTTGGTTTTGTTGATTTTCTCTGATGATTTCCTGTTTTCTATTCCATTAATTTCTGCAATCATTTATTTTTCCTCTGTTTTATATTACACTGCTGTTTTTCTCTCATCACCCAAGGTGGAAGCTTAGATTATGAATTTCGATTTTTCTCATGATTTACTCAGCATCATGAATGTAACTCACTGACTGTAATCTCATTAAAATGCACACTTAATAATTAAAATAATAAATATATATGATTTACTACAATTTTAAAAATACAACAGGATAAATGATAAATGTAATACCAGGATATGTAGATCCACAGAAGTTAAATAATCTTGTAACATTTCATAAAATGTGGAGATTTGCCTGGACCTTCAAATGAGCAGGAGGTGTGATGAGATGCTCTTGCTGAACCACTTTATGTATTAACCAGTTCTTAGACTATTTCACACTGAAGAGGTTGCCCTAGCTAGAAAGCCAAGGCTCTTTCATTTCTTTCTGCCCCTCTTCTTTGCCTTCCTTCAACACCAAAGAGAATAGTCCAGCAGCAGCTCAGTCCATGCTTGTTAACCGCCCACCTTCATACACTGCAGCCCCCATCCACATTCCCCAAAGCTCCTTGTGAGATTTCTCAGCAGCACCAATGGCCTGACTGTCACTCTGTGTTTTCTTAGGTCCTGTTCAAGACCGCCAGGACTGTCAAATGCAGGATGTGGAGCAGGACATATCGTCAATCATGGTAAATGAATTTCTCTGTCTTAGAGAAATGTTTCTTTCTGGGGCTTCTAGAATATCAAGTGAATATCATTTTTCACTGCCATTGTGAATCAGGTCTCAGTTGTCATGACTCTAGTGACAGGTCACTGGAGTTAATTACCAACTGAAGCCTGATTGACGATGTCAGTCACAAGACTGCATCACTTACAAACTGGTAGTGAGCATATTTCTAAGTAGCAACCTTTTCTTCTTGAAAAAATTATTTTGCATTTACCAGCTAACATGGACTTGCTAAATATTCCATGAAAACTCACTACCTCGGTGGCTTATGCCTGCAATCTCAGCACTTTGGGAGGCTGAGGGGGGCGGATCACAAGATCAGGAGTTTGTGACCAGCCTGGCCAATATGATGAAACTGCATCTCTGCTAAAAATACAAAAATTAACCAAGCATGGTGGCAGCGATTTGGGAGGCCGAGGCAGGAGAATTGTTTGAACCTGGGAGGCAGAAGTTGCAGTGAGCCGAGCTCATGCCACCACACTTCAGCCTGGGATATACAGCAAGACTCCAAACAAACAAACAAACAAACAAACAAAAACCAAAAAGAAAACCCACTACCTTTTCCACAAGCATCCTTCATGCTTTATTTTGGGACCAGTGACTTTATCACTGTTGATTACTGTTTGACATCTGGTTTTCTAATGCCACGAAGTGAATAAAAGAACTGAGCAATCAGGACCCAGTATGATCTGATGCTTATGGTGATTTTTTTCCCTCTCTTACTGCAGGAAAACTCGACAGCTGAGACAGCTGAAAAGCAGCAATGTATGTATTCTTTTTTTTTAAAACAGCTTTATTGAGACATAGTTGACATGTAAACCAATTCACCCATTTAAAGTGGGTGATTCAGTGTTTTTACTATATTTACAGGGTTGTGCAGCCATTGTTACAATCTAATTTTAGAATCTTTTCATTCCCCCTCAGAGAAACCCCACAGCCATTAGTAGTCACTTCTCTTTTTACCCCAACCCCCACGCCCCTGGCCCTAGGCAGCCACTAATCTACTTTCTGTTTCTCTAGATTTGACTACTCTGGAAATTTCTTTTTTAATTTAATTTTTATTTTAAGTTCCAAGATACATGCGCAGGATGTGCAGGTTTGTTACCTAGGTAAAAGTGTGGCATGGTGGCTTGCTGTACCTGTCAACCATCACCTAGGTATTAAGCCCCACATACATTAGCTATCTACCCTGATGACCTACCTCCCCCACTACACCCCCAGCAGGCCCCAGTGTGTGTTGTTCCCCTCTCTACCATTGTACACATTCTAATACCACTCCCTTCCTTCCTAATGACAAATCTAAGTGATGAGTCAGGGGGGGATTCTCTTGCCTACTTTTGTCTGGAGAAACTTCCTGGCTTCAGGTTCCTGATAGGTGTGAGGATCTGCCGTGTGGTGTGAGAAACAGATGGCTCCATGAAGAACTGCGATCATCCACTTGGGTCCCTGGAAACAGCCACATCACTTATATGGTGTGGAGGAGGGTTGGGAGGTAAGTAATAGTGAGTTAATATGTAGCGATTGTGAATGTATCTGTCAATGTGTGTGTTTCCGCCTGAAAACGTGCACCCACATGCACAGCACAGTACAAGTGTCACTTTTTTTGAATTCCCGGCCTATAGTGATCCTCTCACCTCAGCCTCCAGAGTCATGTCATGTCATTTATCTAATAAAAAGGAAGAAAAATTTCAACACCACCATACACTTCACATAAATCACTTCTTTTCTCCCTCACCACAGCTGTACCTGAGGGCCAGTTTAAGAGCCTACTTAGATATTGTGGGATGGAGAGGGTACAGAAAGGAATGAACCCAGATTTTGACCCCCCTGAATGGAAGAGGCAAACATGAACCCAGAAATAGGTCCCAATGTTGGGATGCTCTGTGTTACTCAACTGTGTCAGTCAGGCATGGGATAAGATATCCTCACACCAGGGAGTTCCAGCACCTATGTGTACACCTATGCTTATATGTGATGACATATAAGCATGCCAAACACTGCCCATCATCAAAGGGACCTCAGTGATCACATAACTCAGGGTAGCAAAAGGTACATGCAACAACAGGCATTAACATGGACATTACTGTGAAATACACATAGAAAGCCCAAGGCTTCTGGTCAGCTCACAGATTCTGAGAAGTATAAGGAACCACATAGAACAGTGTATGCCGACATCTGTTAGTGCTGGGGTCATTCCTCAGCACTTGATCAAAGCAGGGAAAAATCAGGAAGATATTGTATTGTATTGAATAACATGACCACCTCAAGCCTCAGAAAT
This sequence comes from Ateles fusciceps, assembly GCA_036589455.1. NCBI lineage: Eukaryota > Metazoa > Chordata > Mammalia > Primates > Atelidae > Ateles > Ateles fusciceps. Next base: position 8,795,311 of record JAZHEH010000882.1, on the reverse strand, counting down.
GCTCCAGTCTATGACAGACAGACAAGAGCCCATGCCACATGAGAATGCAGAGGACAACACTGTTGTTAGCCCGGTGCCCATCACCCTCATTGGAGACCACCTGCATAGCTGGGGTAGTGAGGCTCAGCACTCACCAGGTGCTGACCCTCGTGATGGACTGTCTCACTGCCAGGGGCTGGTGTGAGCATGGGCAGCCACTGACTCAATGGACGCACACACAGTACAAAGAAAGGGAGGACCAGAAAGAGAGATATCACAGTTAGAACTCACTATCTCTAAATAGTAGGGAAATGCAGTATTTTAAAAGCTTTTTTTCATTCACTTGTCTTTACAACAAAGAATTAGTAAAGATATAATACAATGTTTTGCCTAACATTGAATCCAGTCTCCCAATAAATGAGTGACAGTCAGTGCATTGGTGCTGCTTAGGAATCCCATGAGTAGCCTTGGGAGATGTGGACTGGGGCTGGAGTATATGCAGGTGAGCAGTTGACAAGCATGGACTGAGATGCTGCCGGGCCATTCTCTTTGGGGGTGAAAGAAGACAGAGGGGTGGAAAGAAATGATGACCGAGCTTGGCTTTCCAACTGGGGCAACCTAATTAGTGTGAAATAGTCATCTAAAGAATTGGTTAATACAAAAGACACTGTTAACAGCTTCATTTAAGACATTAATAAGAAATCTTTATTGGCCTTTCTATTCCTCACAGTATTTGGCTCATCTGTACACTTTACTCCTGCCACCTCTCTCCTTCACAAGCATTTTCTAGGAAAGTCCTGAGATTTCATCTTCTGCAACTCATCTTTAGTATGCAGAGTGGGGCAGGGCTTGTTCCTCTGAAGTTAGACCCTGGCCCATCCAGTTGTGGTAGGAAGCTGAGAAGGAGAAACCTAATGACATCTAACATTGATTTTCAGATAATGTTACTAGGAATAGGAAATGCCATGTTCAGTCTCCCATCACGTAGCCTAGTCATGGCTTCTGTGTGCTCTGCTCAGGAAATCCTGTAAAATGGAAAGGGTACAACAGGTTTGCTTTAGGGACTTAGCATCAGGCTAAGTTCTTGGCCTCATTCCTAGGAGGATGAAGGGTAGGTCAAGCTTTACAAGGTGGGGGAAAGACAAACTCTGCTCTGGGACAGGAGAATCTCCATCATGCCCTTTTGATGCTGCTGTTGAAATAGGTTTTTGTTTGCTTCTGAAAACCTTCATGCACAGGAAGTCAAGGTAGTTGCTTTAAGTCATGATAAATATCAAGTGGACCACATGATGATTTGAGGTTTTCTTTGGAGCATGCATTCTGTGGAAATACGTTGCTTTTCAGTAGAATTTGATTGTCCTGTGTGTGTCCATACTTTTCCAATCGAACAAAAGAATAAAACTGTTTGATTTGGCAGTGTCACTTGTTCACCCCAGAAGTGATTTTTCTCCTGACCAGACTGCCCTAGACATCTTTAATCTCTAGATGACAGCTTCCCAGTGGTGCTGCAGGGGCACTGCTATGTGTGATTCAAGGAAAATATCAGTATTATCAACATTGAGGTTCTTAGAATTCATGGACAGCTGCTCAGTGGGCTCCATGGGAGAGAGCAAGAGAGAGCCTTGTGCTAGATCTGAAGGGGAACATGAGGGGGAAAAAGGATCAGAGGGGAAAAAATAAGGACATTTAGGACATTGTTAAAGAGAATCTCAAGGTTGCAATGTTAAGGGCATCAGTTCAACATCATCACCAGGGGCCAGGCAGGATATGAGACCCCTTCTGAGGAGGAGAGAGTAGGACTTGGCCTTCCTCTCTGTCGAGAGCATGGTGTGAACATCATACTAAATGCCTTGAGAAAGGAGCTTTCTTCCTGTCCCATGTCTTCTCCATCTCTTTGTGTGATGATGGCAATGACACCAGCAGAAATTGGTGAGAGGGGCAGAACAGAAATCAGGTCTCCACTTTTCTGACACAGAGCCAACTAGACACGAGTCAGTAGGAATGGACCTCAGGGTCAGGCCAGACACAGAGAGTTTCTAGACCTGATCTTCCTGGGGCTAGGACAGATAAGTTTTCATTTTTCACCTGTTCTGAAAGTCTCCTGAGGAACAGTTCTTCAGTAGACACTGCTGGCCAAGGGTTATCTGGCCCAGAACAACTGGACAGAGCCCCCCAGCTCTTGGCCTGGGCAGCTGCAGCACTCCCAAGTAGCAGGGCAAGGTGGGGGAGGTACATGAGTTCCAGTACAGGGTGATCTCAACAAAGGGATGAGGACTGATCCCAGAGTCCAGGTCATCCTTCTGTCCACAGAACACATCCTATACCCCCTGCTGCCCAAGGAAGTAAGCCCAACCAGTACCACCAGGAGTAGGGCCCTGTCTCAGTCCCTCAAATCAAACCTGTGTCCATATCAGGAGGTAGTTGACAGAGAAGACAGAAAAATCAGAATATATGTACCTTTTCCATGTACAACTTGCCTTTATGCAAGAAAATTTGGCCAGTTTTCAGAGGCTCCAGGGAAGTTTGTAAAGGAGTTTGTTAAATTGGCCATGTCCTTTGATTTAAGGTGGCATGAAATGCAAATATTATCTACTTGTTAGGCCATAGAAAAAAACAAAAGAGGCTGAGGGCGGTGGCTCATCCCTGTAATCCTAGCACTTTGGGAGGCCAAGGCGGTGGATCACCTGTGGTCAGGAGTTCAAGACCAGCCTGGCCAACATGGTGAAAACCAATCTCCACTAAAAATATAATAATGAGCTGTGTGTGGTGGCAGGTACTTGTACTCCCAGCTATTCAAGAGGCCGAGGCAGGAGAATCGCTTGAACACAGGAGGCGGAGGTTGCAGTGAGCCAAGACTGTGCCATTGCACTCCAGCCTGAGCGACAAGAGTGAAACTCAGTCTCAAAAAAAAAAAAAAAAAGATAAAAGACTCTAGATACTGTCCACAAACATGTAGATGGAGTGGCTACTCGTAACCAAGCCCATGCCATTTATCGTGTGTGGGGTGAGGCAGTCCTAGATCAATTCCTAAGATCTCAAATGCAGAAATCACATGCTAACTTGTTTAATAGAAGGCATGAAAAAGTGTGTGGTCAAGCCAGTTAATTATGACAAAGTCAGATAAATAACTCGGGAAAGATTAAAATCCTCTGACAGAAACACAATCCAGATCCTTAATTTTCTGGGAAAACAAGGTGATATGGTTTGCCTGTGTCCCCACCCAAATCTCATCTTGAATTGTAACTCCCATAATTCCCACGTGTCATGGGAGGGACGCTGTGGGAAGGAACTGAATCATGGGGCAGGTCTTTCCTGTGCTGTTCTCATGATAGTGAATGACTCTTACGAGAGCTGATGGTTTTACAAAGGGGGAGTTCTCCTACACAAGCTCTCTTACCTGCTGCCATGTAAGACATGATGTTGCTTCTCATTTACCTTCTGCTATGATCATGAGGCCTCCCCAGTTATGTGGAACTGTGAGTCAATTAAACCTCTCTTCTTTGTATATTACCCAGTCTCAAGTATGTCTTTATTAGCAGTGTGAGAACAGACTAATACACAAAGGTACTGGGTATCTCCCCACAAGGCCCAAATTTCTGTACAAAAATTCAAGTATCTGAGATGTGTGTTCACTCCTGGGGCAAAGACCTTAGCCCAGAAATAGAAAGAGACCATCCTGACACTTCAGCCCACTCAGACTAAGAAACAGTTAAGTGCCTTTTCGGGACGGCCAGATTCTGCCAGATTTGGAATCCCAGGTTTGGGATCATATCAAAACCACTCTGTAAAGCTCTAAAAGAGAGAGAATCACAAGCCTTTAAATTGGGACGGAACCTCACAACAGGCATTTTTAACTCTAAAAGAAATGCTGGGAACAGCTCCCGAACCTCTCACTCTCTATGTGACTAAAAAACAAAGGACATCTTTGGGTGTTCTAGAAAGGTTCAAGAAAAGTCCTAAACCAGTGTCCCTCCCTCCTTCCCTTCCTTCCTTCCATCCTTCCTTCCTTTCTTCCATCCTTCCTTCCTTCCTTCTTTTTGAGATGGAGTCTAACTCTATCCCTCAGACTGGAGTGCAGTGGCGCAATCTCAGCTCACTGCAACCTCTGCCACCGGGACTCAAGCAATTCTCCTGCCTCAGCCTCCCGAGTAGCTGGGATTACAGGCGCCTGCCACCGTGCCTGGATAATTTTTGTATTTTTAGTAGAGACGTGGTTTCACCATCTTGGCCAGGCTGATCTTGAACTCTTGACCTTGTGACCCACCCACCTCAGCCTCCCAAAGTGCTGAGATTATAGGCATGAGCCACCACACCCGACCCAGTGGCTTACTTTTCTTTTCTTTTTTTTTTTTTATTGCATTTTAGGTTTGGGGGTACATGTGAAGAACATGGAAGATTGTTGCATAGGTACACACCTCCTGCCTCAGCCTCCCGAGTAGCTGGGATTACAGGCGCCTGCCACCGTGCCTGGATAATTTTTGTATTTTTAGTAGAGACGTGGTTTCACCATCTTGGCCAGGCTGATCTTGAACTCTTGACCTTGTGACCCACCCACCTCAGCCTCCCAAAGTGCTGAGATTATAGGCATGAGCCACCACACCCGACCCAGTGGCTTACTTTTCTAAACAGTTGGACCAGATGGCAGCTGGGTGGCCAGGATGCTTTTGAGCTATGCCCACCACTGCTTTATTGGTGGACAAAAAACAGCAGTAAATTTACCCTGGAACAACAATGAGATATCATTACCCATTCCCCCAACTAAGTACAGGGGGTCCTAAAGACAAAAGGACACCAATGGCTAACAGGTAGTCAGTTGCTTAAATATCAAGCCCTTCTGCTTGACACCCCAGATGTTAACCTTAAAGTATGTCAAGTTTTAAACCCTGCTACTCTGTTGCCAGACTTTACATCCCAAAAAGCAGATCCCCAACTCATTCATTCCTGTGAGGAAACGATGCAACAGAGCTACTCTGGCAGGCCTGACCGCAAAGATGAGTCCTCGCGTAATTCTGATATTGAGCAGTTTATAGACAGGAGTAGTTTTATTCACGAGGGAGTAAGAAAGGCAGGTTACGGCTGGGTAAAGTGGCTTATGCCTATAATCCTAATACTTTGGGAGGCTGAGGCAGACGGAACCCCTGAGGTCAGCAGTTCGAGACCAGCCTGGCCAACACAGTGAAACCCTGTCTCTACTAAAAATACAAAAATTAGGCAGGGCGTGGTGGCTCACGCCAGTAATCCCAGCACTTTGGGAGGCTGAGGTAGGTGGATCACGAGGTCAAGAGATCAAGACCATCCTGGCCAACCTGGTGAAACCCCATCTCTACTTAAAAAAAAAAATACAAAAATTAGCTGGGCATGGTGGTGCATGCCTGTAGTCCCAGCTATGGGAGGCTGAGGCAGGAGAATCACTTGAACCTGGGAGGCAGAGGTTGCAGTGAGCCGAGATTGCACCACTGCACTCCAGCCTGGTGATAGAATGAGACTAAGAAAATGTGTGGGAACAAGTTAGTGTGGCGCTGACTTGGTTTAGAGAAGGGCTCAGGGTGGCTGGGTGCAGTGGCTCACGCCTGTAATCCCAGCACTTTTGGAGGCCAAGGCAGGTGGCTTACCTAAGGTCAGGAGTTTGAGACCAGCCTGGCCAACATAGTGAAACCCTATCTCTACTAAAAATACAAACTTAAGCTGGGCATGATGGTGTGCATCTGTAGCTCCAGCTGTTCGGGAGCCTGAGGCAGGAGAATCACTTGAACCTGGGAGGCGGAGGTTGTGGTGAGTCAAGATCGTACCACTACACTCCAGACTGGGCGACAGAGTGAGACTCCACTCCCCCCTTCCCAAAAGAGAGAGAGAGAGAGAGAGAGAGAGAGAGAGAGAGAGAGGGGCTCAGGAAATAACATCTGCCCTCCTAATCTGTTATTGGGATCCTGACTATCTGTCCATGGCAGGGCCAGACAAGCCTACTTCTTCATTTGTTTTTTTCACATCATTAAATTCTTCAAAACAATTTATTACATGCTTGAGTTCTCATGGAGCAACTGAATTCCCATTTTCAGAGCTGAGCAACCCCTTGTGTGTCTCAGGAAGTGAAACCCTGAGCAAGCTGTTTTTTTTGTTTGTTTGTTTGTTTTGTTTTGTTTTTTTTAATTTATTTTTTTTGTTGCATTTTGGGTTTGGGGGTACATGTGAAGAACATGGAAGGTTGTTGCATAGGTACACACATGGCAGTGTGATTTGCTGCCTTCCTCCCCATCACCTATATCTGGTATTTCTCCCCATGCTATCCCTCCCCACCTCCCCCACCCCCCCACTGTCCCTCCCCTTTTTCCCCCCACAGACCCCAGTGTGTGATACTCCCCCTCCCCTGTGTCCATGTGTTCGAATTGTTCAACACGCAAGCTGTTTTAATTAGAGGTTTGAAGAAAACAGGAAAGGCCTCCGTGTGGGGAATCAACAAATTCTGCCCTCTCCCTGCAAGCCTTAGTACTCAGGTTCTATTGCACTGAGCCTTTTAACGGCCTTTGGTTGAGTGAGGGTAGCTGAGGACAGCTTGCCTTCTACTGGGTTTTTTGCTCTCTGGCTGAGCAGAGCCTGCTGTCATGTTTTTGATGCTTTTGTCTTTCTCAGAACCTTTGTAGCTTGCATGGTTCCTGTGGCTTCAATCCAGCAGGGCCTCTCAGCTTTTTTTTTTTTTTGAGACAGGCAGAGTCTCACTTTGTGTCACCCAGGCTGCAGTGTATCGGTGTCATGGCTCACAGTAGCCTCAATCTCTGGGCTCAAATGATCCTCCAGCCTCAGCCTCCAGAGTAGCTGGCATGGCAGGCGCATGCTGCCACACTGGCTAATTAAAATTTTTTTTTTTAGAAACGAAGTCTCACTATGTTACCCCAGCTAATCTCAAACTCCTGGGCTCAAGTGATCCTCAGCCTTTTAAAGTGCTGGGATTACAGGTGTGAGCCACTGTGCCGGGCCTGCAAGCTTCCATCTTGTTAATTCCTAACTTAACAGTCTTCCCTCACTGTTGCCTGTCCCACCTGAGGCCAGGGGCCTGAAGCTGCCCTCAGCCCACAGCATAGGATGTCTTACATGTCTCCCTTTGGTTCTTTTGGAAGTTAAGTACAGGGAATCATCCCCTGGCAGGGTAGGGAGGGGTCACTCATGCTTGCCTCCTTTCCTTAGGGGAAATCTTCTAGCTGAAGGCAGAGCTCAACGTGACGAGAAGGAGAAGAAGGAGGCAGTGAAGAAAGTGATTGCATCGATGACCGTGGACAAGACGTCAGGTATGCAGGAGTAGGCCTGGTGGCAGCTGGAAGCTGGCTGACAGGGGAGGGTTTATAGCTTGGGTCCACTTCAGTCTCTCCTTTAGGTTGTCTAGGGACCCATGTCTTCCCTCATACAGCTCCCGTCATAAAACTTTTTTCCCCAATAGAAGGTTTTGTTTACACAGGAAAGCCCTGGTACTGATAGGTCAGGTGGTGATGGAGTGAGTGAACTAGAGGAGGTGGGAAAGGCAGCAGGCGATGGAGTGGGTAAGGCATGAACCTTCTCAGAAACTCCAGAGGATCACTACTGGCTGGGGAAGAGGACCCAGCCAGGTCTTCTGGTTTTTAAAAAGAATGGGAAATCTGGGCTGGGCGTGGTGCCTCACACCTGTAATCCTAGCACTTTGGGAGGCCAAAGTGGGTGGATCATGAGGTCAGGAGTTCAATACCAGCTGGGCCAGTATAGTGAAATGCCATCTCTACTAAGAATACAAAAATCAGCCAGGCGTGGTGGTGTGCGCCTGTAATCTCAGCTACTCAGGAGGCTGAGGCAGGAGAATCGCTTGAATCTGGGAGGCAGAGGTTGCAGTGAGCTGAGATTATGCCACACACTCCAACCTGGGCAACAGAGTGAGACACCGTCTCAAAAAAAAAAAAAAAAAAAATTAAATAAATAAAAATGGGAAAGCTGGATTTTTCATTTTAAATCTCCCTGTCTTAAGTAGCCAAATAATATTAAACCAACACTGTGTGGTGCAAGTAAAATACACGTGCCAGATTGGATTTCTCTAATTTGTCACCTGTTTGGAACTTCTGTTGCACCTGACGGCTGGAGCAGGTCGTGTGTAGAATGGCTGCTGCACCTTGGCTCATGCTTCCCCTGTGGGAGTGCCCAGTGACCCAGCTTGTCTCCCATCTTTAAAAACCCAATCAAGGTCTGCCTTTCCCCGTTGCCTTCTCTCATCACTCCAGCCCACTACCCCAAACTCAAAGCATTTGCTCTTGGTTCCCATCACCCAGCACTAAATGGAGATTGTTCTCTTATGTGTACTTGTGTTTACCTGCTCACCAGATTGCAAAATCTCAAAGGCAGGGACTGGATTTTATAACAGCTTAATATTTGCACAGTATTTGAGAGTCTGCACAGAACATTTTCAGATTTGTTTTCTTAGTAGTTCCTTACAACTCCCATATTGTAGGTAATGATGGTTTTACTGCCAAAGAAATAAAAACATAAAACAACTGCCTAAGAGTCACATGGTTTATGGCAGAACTAGGACTCAAGCCCAGTTCTTCTGAAATCCAAATCCAGGCCGCTTTCACCCATGCCCTCGTGGTACCCAGCCCTGTGCCTCATAGCTTGGGTGCATACGTGGAGCAGCTCCCGTCCAGGTCCCAAGATAGGCTCCCACTACTCCAGACTTCCCCATGGATCACCCCCCAGCTAGGACCTCCTCCCAGCAGCTCCGAGAAGCAGCTCTGCGGAGAGCCTTTTGGAAGCCAGAGCTGCAAAGGGAGCAGGTGCCTGCTGGACAGCTGGGCCTCCTTCCAAGTCAGATTTCTTCCAGGACAGAGCTGCTCTCCTTCACCCAGAACACCACTGTCACCTCCTCACAGAGGAGAAACATCTTTGTTCTTCTGTCTCAAAAGAGCTGGCTTTGTTGATATGACGGGCCCCAAAGAGCGAGTCGGCCTCATCAGCAGTTTTTCCTCCTTCCTCCTCCCCATTCTTCCTGGTGCTTCATCTTCCAAGGTGATACATCCATTTTGGCTTTGGCAGGGCTCCTGCTTGTTGGGGCTCAGGAAGTTCACTTTGACCTCTTAAGTCTCTGTGTTGACACGTCCTTGCCTGTAAACACATAAGAATTGAGAGGGGATCTGATGCTTCCAAGATAGAAAATTGCTCTCTAACCAAAATTTATATCTTAAGGCCTGTGAGTCTGGGACCATGGGTGCCACGTTGAGAAGGGTTCCACCCAGTCATCATGAGCACAGACCTTGTTCCTCCTCCAGGAGCTCAGGCAGGTTATTTGACATTTATGAATAGTATTCTGTGAAATGGGGATCATCCCCTGACTTCTGAGGGCAGTTAAATGAGATCAAGTATGTAAAGCTCTTAGCACCAAGCCTGGTATATGGTATGCGCTCCATGCGTGCCGTGCTGGTTCTTAGTAGGTGTCAGAGCTTGCGGTGAAAGCAGTGTGAGCCATCCTGCTTCCCTGCGACCCTCCAGAACCAGCAGCCCAATGTAAGGGGCCACGTTAAGTATCAGAGAGGGAGAAAGGGTCATTTTCATTTACTCAGCACCTCCCAGATAACAAGGACCAGACACCTAAGTATGCCGTCTCATTCAGTTATCATACAGGCCCTGTGAAGGGAGTTTCTGTTGCACCTTGCTTGGAAGTGAGGAAACTGAGACTCAGGGCGAGGGGGCAGGTGACAAAGGAATTTCTCTGTCATACAGCTAGCAAGAGGCAGAGCTGGGTTTGACGGGCTCCAGCATTCATGTTTGAACTGTATGAAAAGAACCAAAGACTTTTTCTGCTTTTATTTTTATTTATTTATTTTTGAGATGGAGTCTCGCTCTGTCACCCAGGCTGGAGTGCAGTGGTGTGATCTCGGCTCACTGCAACCTCCGTCTCCTGGGTTCAAACGATTCTCCTCCCTCAGCCTCCCGAGTAGCTGAGGTGCCCGTGCAACTTGCCCAGCTAATTTTTTTTTTTTTTTTTAGTAGAGATGGGGGTTTTGCCATATTGGCCAGGCTGGTCTCGAACTCTTGATCTTGTGATCTGCCCACCTCGGCCTCCCAAAGTGCTGGAATTACAGGCGTGAGCCACTGTGCCTGGCCCTTTTTCTGCTTTTAAAATTACCATTTGGGATTGTCTACCAATAGGTGTTGACTGTTAATAGCACAGCTGATACCCTCCCTTTTACCAGAAAGTTGTCCAGTGTGTCTCTCTCTCCTACCCACTGTCCTCCCACCCACTAGTTAGCAGCCTGAAAATCTTTCTCTTTCTTCAGCCTTTCCCTTGCTGACGCCATTTTGACCTTCCAGTGCCCTCTTCCCTGATGTGGTGAACTGCATGCAGACGGACAACCTGGAGCTGAAGAAGCTGGTATACCTCTACCTGATGAATTATGCCAAGAGTCAGCCTGACATGGCCATTATGCCCGTCAACACCTTTGTGAAGGTGAGCAGGAGCTTGGTGGGCATAGGGGCATGGAGACATGGGGGAATGGGGTGCTTAAGGCTCTATCTCCCCCTCAGTCTCTTTGGGGTGGGGCCCTGTGGCACTGGATGGAATCCAGACCTTTGGACCGCCCGCGCCCGCCCAGCCTGCAGGTCTCTTCCTCCACAGAGGGCTCCCACTTTCCAGAAAACCAGATGCCAAGGCCACTGCCTAACTCATCCTGTGTGAGGTCCTGCAAGGCCTGTCGATCCCCTCACCACCCTTATTGGGCCCTGCTGTGCATGCTTTGCCAGGGCAGGAATCAGCAGGTGTCTCAGAGCTTCTCTGTTCCCCTTCTAGACTGCTGCTTACTCCATTTTCTGTCCTTCAGATTGAATTGTCAGCTCTGTGCACCTTTATTTTAATTTCATTTTCTCCTAATGTTTACTACCTGTGAATCTGTATACGTTTAGAACCTTAGCTCCCCTGAGTCCTGTCCATGCTCAGATATGGGGAAATGAGGCTTCTGTGGCCCAGCAGAAAAATCAAGGGCTGTGATGCTAGGTGGATGTGTTTGAATCACGGCTCTGCTCTGTGGCTTCGGATGAGCTCCCAGCCTTCCTGAGAGCCTCAGTTTCATCATCTATAAAATGGGACCAGTATTGTATTTGTACTGTAAAGACAGGAGGAGATGATGTGCAGAGCTGGCATGGGTGCTGATTACATAGCATTTACTTTTGCTGCTGTTGGCTGTAGTTGGTGGAGATCCACAGCAGCCATCTGGTGTTGCTTAGCCTAGCAGGGCTCAGAGCTGCAGGTCAGGGAGAATATGAAGCCACAGATTGCTCATCCCACCCCTGCCCTGGCCAATGGCTGGTTCCCCCTCAGGACTGTGAGGACCTCAACCCCCTCATCCGAGCCCTGGCAGTGCGGACCATGGGCTGCATGCGCGTTGACAAGATCACAGAGTACCTGTGTGAGCCACTCCGGAAGTGCCTGAAGGATGAGGATCCATATGTGCGCAAGACAGCAGCTGTGTGCGTGGCCAAGCTTCATGACATCAACGCCCAGCTGGTGGAGGACCAGGGCTTCCTGGACACCCTTAAAGACCTCATCTCCGACTCTAACCCCACGGTAAGCCACTGCCACCCACCGTGCCTCCTCTACTGCCTCCTGGGTTGCTTGGGAAGACGTTGACTTTACCCTTCACCAGGCAGTCCTGAGTACCTAGAAGTCAGAGCCTGGCTGGGGTGCCAGTTGTTCTTGTGCCTTGTGGTGGTTCAGGCAGCCTCTTTGGAGGGAGCTGGACCTGGATTCCCGTCTCCTCACCCTCTGACTAGCTGCACAACCTGGAGCACTGCCTAGGCTTCCAGGGCTGTCTTTTCTTCATCAGTGAGATGGATCTAATTCTACATAGTGGGCAGGAGTGCTGTGAAGGTGACGTGCCTGGCATGGCCTGGCACACAGTGGGTGTGTGATCAATACTAGTGCTCTCCTTCCCCTTCTAGTCACTGTCACTGTTGCTGTCTTCTCACCAAGACCAGTGCTGCATGTGGGGGTGCTTTTCCCTTCCCCCATCTTTGCTGGGTTGTAGAGGGTCACCCTTGAAGTAGCATAGCCTGGAAGACAGGACATCCAGATGTAGCAGATTATGGAACCCCACAGTCTCCTTACCCATGGTGGTGGCAGCAGTTTGGAGGGCAGTTTGCCAGGGTCTGTTTAAAATAAATGTCTAAATGAATGCACAAACCCAGCCATCCCACTCTGAGCAGAAACACTGAGCAACTGCCACACACAGTACTGAGCGGCCAGCACAGAGATGGGCACTGGAGCCCTGGACGGGCCACAGGGAAAAGTTAGAAACAAAGCAGAACATACTTAAAAACAGCTGCCTAAGGCCGGCTGTGGGGGCTCACACCTGTAATCCCAGCACTTTGGGAGGCCGAGATGGGCAGATCACCTGAGGTCAGGAGTTCGAGACCAGCCTGGCCAACAAGGCAAAACTCCACCTTAACTAAAAATACAAAAATTACCTGGGTATGGTGGCACGTGCCTGTAATTCCAGCTGCTCAGGAGGCTGAGGCAGGAGGATTGCTTGAGCCTGGGAGGCAGAGGTTGCAGTGAGCTGAGATTGTACCACTGCACTCCAGCCTGGGCAACAGTGAGGCTCTGTCTCAACAAGAACAACAACAACAAACAGGCCGGGCGCAGTGGCTCATGCCTGTAATCCTAGCACTTTGGGAGGCCAAGGCAGGAGGATTACCTGAGGTCAGGACTCTGAGACCAGCCTGGCCAACATGGCGAAACCCCATCTCTACTGAAAATACAAAAATTAGCTGGGTATGGTGGGGCATGCCTGTAATCAATCCCAGCTGCTCAGGAGGCTGAGGAAAAACAGCTGCGCTAGTGGAAATAGATTGAGGGCCGGGAGCTTCACCTGGCAAGCCCTTCTTCTCCAGCCCCCATCCACGCCCAGTAGCCTCGAGGAGCTCCGCAGGAATCCCTTAGCTCTAAGAAGCACAGCTGACAAGCATTGAAGTGAGTTGCTGTTGCTGGTACATAGGGGTGCTGTGTTAGGAAGCTGGGAATGCTTTCTATGGCTAGGCACTTGGAGCTAGGTCTTTCTTGTTTTTCTAAATGGCAGGCACGCTTGTTTTTGTGCCAGGCTGCAGAGGAGTCAGCAGGGTGAATGCTTGGAGTGGGTCTCGTTGCAGCTCCAGAGCCTGCCCATCGGGTCATATTCCTTTTAGGATGCTTGACCTCTGATCAGCCAGCATCACCCGCCCCACTGCCCCCTGGCCTCTGAGCAGCACCCCCAGCCTCTGCCTCTTCCACCCTCTCAACCAGGTGGTGGCCAATGTAGTAGCAGCGCTCTCAGAAATCGCAGAGTCTCACCCCAGCAGCAATCTGCTCGATCTGAACCCACAGTCCATCAACAAGCTGCTGACAGCCCTCAATGAGTGCACCGAGTGGGGCCAGATCTTCATCCTGGACTGTCTGGCCAACTATACGCCCAAGGATGACCGTGAGGCCCAGAGGTGAGCAGGCTGCCCCTTGCTTGCCAGCCCAGCCTGAGGACCAGGGTCCTCAGGGGCTCCAACCAGGCACTGGTCCTCAGGCCTTAGTGGGCCCCTTTCTTAGGGCCTTGCCCCCGCAACCCACCCTCAGACACACCTAAAGGGAAGCCTGCCTGCTTCCCCACCTCTCCAGAGCCAGGCAGGCAGGAGAGTTGCCTGGGGCAGTCAGCTCAGTGCCTGCTGTGGGCACAGGCACGGCCTGGCCTGGGAGCTCACAGAAGCCCAGGGCACCTCCGTTGAGTTCAGGAGATGGGTAGCACCAGGGCCACTGCTCATTGAATTCTCACTGGGTGTCTGGGGCTCTGCCGGGTGCTTTCCATTTATCAGTCTTTAATGCAACTCTCATCATCCCCCATTTTCCAGATGAGGGCGCTCCAGCTTAGAGAAGTGGAGGGAATTGTGCAGGTCCCTCAGCTGGGGCTCACCTGACTCTTGGTCTTAACCAACCCTCCAAGTAGGAGGAAGTGGGGAGTTGGCATCTATATAGTACGTACTTCGGACCAGCACTGTGTTTTTTTTTGTTTTTTTTTTTTTTTTTTTTTTTTTTGAGGTAGGGTCTCTGTCCCCCAGGCCGGAGCTGCAGCCTCAACCTCCTAGGCTCATCAATTCTCCCAAGTAGCTAGGACTACAGACATGTGCCAACATGCCCAGCTAATTTTATATTTTTTGTAGAGACAGGGTTTCACCATGTTGCCCAGGCTGGTTTCAAACTCCTGGGCTCAAGCAATCCACCCACCTCAGCCTCGCCCGGCTTTGTTCTTTACCTGCATTATCTCATTAAGCCCCTAACAACCCTGTAAAGTAGGCATCATTACCTTGATTGTATAGATGAGGAAACTGAGGCCTAGAGTGATTTGAACCTGCTGGGGGTTAGTTAGCAGGCAGCAGAACCAGGATTTAGATCTTTCTCCTACAAAAAAAAGTTCGTTTGTTTGAGACAGGGTCTTGCTCTATCACCCAGGCTGAAGTGCAGTGGCACAATCACAGCTCACGGCAGCCTCGAACTCCTGGGCTCAAAGCAATCCTCCTTCCTCAGCCTCCCAAGCAGCTGGGACACAGGCGTGTACCACCATACCCAGCTAATGTGTAAAATTACTTTTAGTAGAGAAGTGTCTTATGATTTTGCTCAGGCTGGACATGCTTTTTTTTTTTTTTTTTTTTTTTTTGAGACAGGGTCTCTCTGTTGCCCAGGCTGGAGTGCACTGGCGTGATCTTGGCTCACTGCAACCTCCACCTCCTGAGTTCAAGCGATTCTCCTGTCTCACCGTCCCGAGTAGCTGGGACTACAGGTGTTCACCACCATGCCTGGCTAATTTGTATGTTTTGGTAAAAACAGGGTTTCACCATGTTGCCCATGCTGGTCTCGAACTCCTGACCTCAAGTGATCCACCTGCCTCGGCCTCCCAAGTGCTAGGATTACAGGCATGAGCTACTGCACCCGGCCTGGACATGCTAGTTTGATAACTAAAAGCGGGATGTTTCCCTTTGTCTTTCCTGTTTGCCCCATGGGAACGGATGGACCCCAGCATCTGTGAGCGGGTCACACCCAGGCTCTCCCATGCCAACTCTGCTGTGGTGCTCTCTGCTGTGAAGGTGCTGATGAAGTTCATGGAGATGTTGTCTAAGGACCTGGACTACTACGGCACGCTTCTCAAGAAGCTGGCCCCAACCCTAGTCACACTGCTGTCGGCCGAGCCGGAGCTGCAGTACGTGGCTCTGCGTAACATCAATCTCATCGTGCAGAAAAGGTACCGAGGTCACTACACACAAGTGCCATGCGTACGCCTCGGGGAGCCTCTTCTGCTGGGAATGGGGGCTCTCGAAGGAAACTGACCTGTCACCACGCAGGAAGGCTCAAATAGCTTAACCCAGAATAGCTTAACCAACAGGGCAACTTTGCCCCCTGAGGGACATTTGGCGGCGTCTGGAGATACTTTGGTGTTCACAGCTGGGGGGGGGCATGCTGCCAGGTTCTAGGGGGCAGAGGCCAGGAGTGCTGGTCAGCATGCTGCAGTGTGCGGAATAGCCCTTCACAGTAACTGTCCAGCCCGCAATGTCAGCAGCGCCGAGGTTGAGAAGCCCTAACCTAACCAGGAAGCAGGCTGTGTAAAGACTAGCTTGGTGCTTAAACTAGATATTGGGTTCACAGTCCACAGAGCTGTCCTGAAATGGTCTGTCAGATTTCGAGTATCTGTGCATTTCTTTAGGGACAGGGTCCATAGCTCTAGTCAAATTCTCTGAGGTTGGAGGACTGCAAGAAGTTGAGGAACTGTTGGACTTTGCATCAACCTCGAGGCCTGGGGGAGGGGTGAATCAGACTCACTCCGAATGCTGTGCCAGCTGCTTCCCTCCTCCCGTGAAATGGCTGCAGCAGTGAGCCGCTGCACCCAGGGCACGCAGTCTGGTAGTGGAGGGTAGGCAAGAGCAGAAAAACCGTTGAGCGGTGCTGGGTCTGAGGGGTTCATGGCATGATCCCCTTCTTCCTCTGAAGTGGCTCTGAGTGGCGGAGCCCTGCAGCTCTGGGGGAGTGGGATTGACCTTGAGTTCTCATCGCAGCTCATGGTCACATGGCTCAGTCAGCAGTGGGGACTTGACTGTAGCAACTATTGATGATTTGGATGTTACGGCAGGCCCTGTGGCTGGGAGTGGGGCTACACAGAGAACTGGGGCCTCATCAGTCATTTTCTCTTGGAAGATAGCACATCCTCCTGGTCGTAGCATCGTTCTGGGTCTTAGTACTCACTGGGGGACCTAGAGATACTAGTCGAATTGGGATATTAGGGAGGTAAATACGGGAAAGCCTTCTGAGTTCCTAAACCAAGGGGTGAAACTAGGGCTTCCCGGTTGCAGCGTGGGTCTTTACATGCCAGTGCCCTTGGGTCACGGATTTAATGTGACGTAGTGACTAGTAGAGTAGATCAGCGTGCAGGGTTTCCTGTGCTATATTTAGCATGGTAAATCTCTTAAGAAGTTGTCTGTGTCACTGAGACATGCCCTGCCCTGGTCTTGAGATGTGGCTGGGCAGCTTTTGCCAAGTCCTAATTGCAGAAATCATCTTCCTGCTACCCACCTCAGGGTCTTGCCTCTCTCGTGGGGCACGACAAAGGCTCCTTGCCTGACCAGGACCTCACCGCAGTGTGCACAGCAGCACAGAGTACTGTGTCCTCCTTTCTCTCTGTCCTGTCTTTCCGCTTCCCCCACTGTCTGTCCTCATACCTTTTCCTTCCTCCTTTCTGTTCTGGAAAGGCATATGAGTAGGAGTCAGAGGCAGGTGATTCTCATCCCACTGCTGTCCTTACTGACATTGGCCATGTGACCTAGTGCCAGCCTCTCATCCTCGCTGAAGTTTCCTTGAACAGGAAAAATGTGGTGGATGATACTGGCGGAAGGCAGAAGGATGCAGCCTTTGAGGGTGGAATAGTGACACATGTGAAAGAGCTCAGCTCGTGACAGCTTCTGCCTAGCGATGCTTCGGTCCGTGTGTGTGTTGGGGTCCCAAGACCGCCCTCGTGCTCAAGATTCACTAGCAGTACTCACAGAACTCAGCATATATTTTTTAAATATATTTTTTCTTTTGGAGACAGGGTCTTGCTATGTTGCCCAGGCTGGTCTTGAACTCCTTGGCTCAAGCGATCCTGCTGCCTCAGCCTACCAAAGTGCCGGGATGACAGGTGCAACCCACCACGCCCAGCCAGGACTCAGCATATAGCTGTACCCACAGCAAAGATCTATCAGCAGCAGAGCAGGGCTGCCCGGCTGGGTCATAGGGGAGAAGGACACAGGTGGAGTCTGGAGGATTCTACGAGAGGCTTCCTTGTACCTGCTCCTTGCCATGGGGGAGTCACACAGAGCACACTCCTCCCCCCAGCAAAATGTGGCATCATGTGTGCAGTTTCTGCCCAGGGAAACCTATTTGAGACTTGGCACCCAAGCTTGTTATTGGGGGCGCCTACCCAAAGTCCAGACTCCCAGGAGGGGAAGCACGTGTTCAGCATAAACTATATTCTTTGTATAATGGTCTAGGCACAGTTAAATACCTTTATCATTCAGGGAATGGTGAGAACACTTCCAAAATCCAAGTTGCCATGTGCCAGGCCTTCTGAGGCTAGCAGTCCCAGACCTGCAGTGGTAACGTGTTTCTGTCCAGTGTCATTCTCATTCATGGGTGAGGAAACAGGCCTGAGGTCACAGGCCGGGACTGGGACTGAGATGTGTCTGATGCCCAAGCCCGTCCCGTGGGACCTGCTGCCTCTGGAGTCTCGCTGTGCTCCCTCTCCCTTCTGGCGATGTGCTCAGGCACACAGGGGCCAGTCAGAGCCTCATTCAGGCCAGTTGGTGGGCCCTATGCCCAGGAGCCATGGCAGTGACTCTGCCTTCACAAACATCAGGCTCCACCTCAGATCCCAGGAATGTCCCAGCAAATGTGGAGGGGGTTTTCTCATGGGGCTTACGCCTTGCTTTTTGCTCTCTGGGCATCCTGCCCCACCACCAGGCCTGAGATCTTGAAGCATGAGATGAAGGTGTTCTTTGTGAAGTACAATGACCCCATCTACGTGAAGCTGGAGAAGCTGGACATCATGATCCGTCTGGCCTCCCCAGGCCAACGTCGCCCAGGTTAGCAGCATGTGATGATTAGGGCACGGGCTTGGTGTGAGACAGTTCACCACCACCAAACTGGGGGCTCTGGGCCAGCTGACCCATCTCACCATGAACAGTTTATCTTATGAAGAGTTTAGCATGGGACGTGGGACTCCATAAGCAAGTAAAAGAACTGTTTTTGTTACTAAAGAGTGTTTGTCAGCCAGGTGTGGTGGCTCATGCCTGTAATCCCAGCGCTTCAGGAGGCCGAGGCTGGCAGATCTCCTGAGGTTAGGAGTTTGAGACCAGCTTGGCCAACATGGAGAAGGCTCATCTCTACTAAAAGTACAAAATTAGCTGGGCCTGGTGGTGCATGCCTGTAATCCCAGCTATTCGGGAGGCTGAGGCAGGAGAATCAGTTGAAACCCAGGAGACGGAGGTTGCAGTGAGCCGAGATTGCACCACTGCACTCCAGCCTGGGCAACGAGAGCAAAACTCCATCTCAAAGAGAAAAAAAAAAGTTTCTCCCTATTATTACCTGTCATCCCTTACAAAATGGTATTGGATATGTTAGCTACATCAACCCCAAATTAGGTTGTCCAGCCCTGCTTTCATTTTCAGGCACCTGCCAGCTCTCTCCCTCCCTTGGGCCTTCCACTTGGAGCAGGAAGCAGAATCCCATTCTCCTGGGATTTCACTGCCCAGGAGTGTTCCAACAGATTGCCCCATCAGGTCCCCCCCCCAACCCCATCTTTTCTGTTTGGGCCACAGGTGTTGGCGGAGCTGAAAAAGTATGCAACAGAAGTGGATGTGGACTTTGTACGGAAGGCTGTGCGTGCCATTGGCCGCTGTGCCATCAAGGTGGAGGTGAGGGCCTGGGACTCTGTCCTTGGCTGGAGAAGGGAAAGGGAGCCGAAACCAGGAAACCAGTCTGAATCAAGCAGAATCTACCAGCTTGCTTGTGGTCTGGAAAGGCCTGAGGCTTACCACTGCAGCCCCAATGGCGAGCATTGTGCAGATCTGGTCGGGTTCCTTCTCACTCCAGTATCCTTTAGACCTTTGAGTTGCTGCAGATCAAATTAACCCGTCATAATCAGGGTTCTCCTGCAGCATTTGCTAAGATGCTGGGGCAGCCACAAGCTGGTGGTGGCCTTGGTAGACTTAGCATCCACTTCACAGAGCTCTGGGCAAGGGCCCTGCCTGTTGAACATTTTTTGGCAAATACTGTCATCTTTCAGTTGCCCATGTGCCTCTGTGTCCAAGCGTCCCAGCGTCCTGGCATTTTATCCCCTTCCTTTCTCTGTCTGTGGAGATGTTCCTTGACCACTAAGCCAGATTCTCCTTAAATGGGTCCACTGGTGACTAGAGGGTCCTGGGATAGCTGGTCAGCCCCTGCCTATGCCCTTGAGGCGTGCTCGCCTTGGAGCCTGTGATACCATCCTAGAAATCTCCCTCAGAGCAGGCCATGAGAAGCAGCATGTGAAAATAAAAGCAGAACCAGTCAGAGATTCTGTGAGTGTTTTGGTCACAGGAGTCCCCTTTCTGAAACAAGTAAAAAGAGAGGTGGGGTTGGACTGCAGGTAGTCACCTTGCTCTCAGAAGCTCTGCCTCTGGCTTCTCCTCAGTTTCATTCCCCATGTCCCTGCCATCCTAGGGCCACGATTTGGTACTGGTTCTCCCCCTGTTTCGTGGGGGAGAGGGTTTTCCTGCTTTCCCCGCTGTGATGAGGAAGGTGCTCGAGGAGTGACTTGGAGCCCTCGGCCAAGGCATGGTTATCAGAGGCTCTATTGGAAATGGGGTGCAGGGGATCTGGCCCACATTCTCCTCTTCCCATGCAGCAATCTGCGGAGCGCTGTGTGAGCACGCTGCTCGACCTCATCCAGACCAAGGTCAACTACGTGGTCCAGGAGGCCATTGTGGTCATCAAGGACATCTTCCGCAAGTACCCCAACAAGTGCGTGCCTACCCTCCCAGGGAGAGGGCATCTGCCTCTGCCTGGGGATGGGGATGGTGGGGCGGAAAAGGAACGAGTTGTCTCTCTCCTCTTCCTTACTTCTCTGCCACAAGCAGCATTCTCAAAAGAAACACTTTGTTTTTTCTTATTTCACCCACACTGCCCGTCCTCTGCTCCCCAGGCCAAAATAAGTGTTAATATGTGACAAATGAAACTCAAATCTCCTTTACCCATCACCTTGGGGTCTTATGAGGCAGTTCCCTTTTCCTCCTGCCCCCTGCCTGGCTTCCCCCGGGTTGGCTGTTCTCCTTCGGGGCTCACATACCGGCTGTGCCCTGGTCTCCCAGGTATGAGAGTGATTGCCACGCTGTGTGAGAACCTGGACTCGCTGGATGAGCCTGAGGCCCGGGCTGCCATGATCTGGATTGTGGGCGAGTACGCGGAGCGGATTGACAATGCAGATGAGCTGCTGGAGACCTTCCTCGAGGGCTTCCATGACGAGAGCACCCAGGTGAGCCAGCAAGCCAGCCAGGGTGTGTGTCATGACTGGCAGCTCAGCCCCGCTGTGGCCCATACTGCCATGAAACTCTCCTTCCTAATACCTCGTCAACAGCACTGACAGACAGATGAGTGCTGTGCAGGCGATGGGCACCACCCCTTTTCCTCCTCACTGCGGTACAATCAAGTCAGGGGGACACATGAGACAGTCTGTGGGTGTGTGCATGGAAGGCAGGCAAAAGTTCTTGGTTATGTTTTAATTTCATATTCGTATTTCAATAGGAAATAACATTGAGTTGGTTTAAAATTGAAAAGATACAAAAGCATATATAGTGAAAAGCTTCCCCTCTCCTCTTTGCAAGCCACAAATTCTCCTCCCAGAGGTCACCACTGTTCTCGATTTCTTAGGAAACTTCAGGAGATCATTTCGGAATATACCAGTAGACCGACAGACACATACACATGCACCCACCCTTCCTACACACACACACACACACACACACAGAGCTAACATCCATCCATCCATCCATCCATCCAACCATACATACATAGATACAACTGATTCTCAGTTTTCGTGGTGCTTCTGTTCCATAGTCATAGCAAACACTGAATTAGCAAGCACTGAACCACAGCGCCTGGGAGAAATATAGAGTTTGGTTTCTGTGAGCATCTAGACACAACGTTTTTGTCAACTGATCAGTTAATAACCTTTTTAAATGTGTGTTTCTGTTTAAAGACACCTTAGTTATATATATTTTCAATTCATTGACATCGAACTCATGGCCATCAATACTGTAATTCATGCCTGAGTGAAGCCGATCAAGCACGTGTTTTCTTTTTTTTTTTTTAAATATATTTTGTTTTTTGGAGCACACGTGTTTTCTCTGAGGCACATCACAGCCTTCTGTACTTGGGGACACTAGGCAAGCACTTCAGCAGTATACTTGGGAGCATTTTAAACAAGGCAATCAACAAAAAGCTCAAAAATGTGAAAAACATGGCACTAAATAAATAGGCGGTGGGAAGGATGCTTGTTTACAGGATGAGAGCTGAAACGCGAAGGCAAAGTGTTACCTTATTTGACCTCAGCTGTGAATGTGTGTGTCAGGCAACTCAAAGCTTTCATGGCTGTGCACATCTCTGCAAAGGCGCCACAAGTATTGATTTGGGGCTACAAGTAAATTTGAGCAAGTAGGCAGATTCGCACACGTGGACTGCTCAAGTAGTGAGAATCAACTGTATCTACATTGCCCTCTCATTTATTTTTAAACAAATTCAAATTGTTCAGGACCTTGCCTTTTTCTGTTACAAATACATCCACAGACCGTGCTCTCATTCATTTATGCTTTATTTAACCAGCCTCTCCTGGTGGGTGTTTATTTGTCCAGTCTTGTGCTCATTTAAACAGTCTGCTGTGTGTAACCTGTGTCATTGCCCTCTCCTACCTCCGCTTTGTTTTTGCCAGCATGATAGCTAACAGGGGTGCCTCACTGTAGTTCTGTTGGCATTTCTGTTATGAATGAGGCTGAGTGTCTGCTTGTCATTTGTATTCCCGTTTCTCAGTTAACTGAGAACAGTCTGTTAGTCTGTCCGAGAGCTCAGAAATTTTTGCTGCCCAACTGGGGCAGTGTAACCCAGCAGATCTGAGTGCAGGATTTAGTATGAGAGATCCCACAGTCCATACCCCTCTTCTGAGCCTCAGTTTCTTCATTTGTGAAATGAAATCATTAGACCTTCCCTAATCCTCTTGCTATGCAAGTTAAATTAGGATGCTTTGTATAATGTCCTTAACACATGCCCAGTCCATAATAAACACTCATTCATGGTAGTATTGGTTTGGGCCAAACTGGTTTCAAAAGCAAACTAGTCCAGGCCTAAAGGGTACAAACTGGTTCCGGTAGCTGGCAAGTGCGGGTAGCATGCTCCCTTCCGGTGCTCCTGGCTGAGGGTGCTCAGATGGTGGCACTGGGCTATCTTCTGCTGTGGGTAGGCTCCCAAGAGTGGGAGCTGTAAGGAGACAACAGTCCCAGGCTATGTCCATACAGCACAATAACTCCCATGGACAGAGTTTTTCCCCTTCCCCTCAGTAGTTCCAGCAAAAGTCCCAGGACCTATTTGCATTATCCTGAGCCAGGCACTGTGACTCTGGTTGGCGAGGTCTCTCAGGCACCGATTCCAGTCTGTGTGGACTGAAAGGGACAGAAAGGAGGGCGAGGCTCTGAAGGAGAGCCAGTTTCTGTTCCCAGAAGACAGAATAGATGCTGGGTGAGCAAAAACAACAGATGTCCATCTCAGAATCACAGTGCTAATTCCCCACCGGCACCCCCGCACCGCCACCTGCCTCCAGACTGCCTTTGCTTGCAACACCAGCCTCTTCTCTCTGTCTCAGAAGCAAAGCCTGCCTGTGCTGGGTTCTGCCCCAGCAGTCAAGTCCTGCCTGGGATCACTGTGAGAATGTCCTGTAGGGCAGGGATCCCCAACCCCTGGGCCACGGATCGGTACCCAGTACCGTGGCCTGTAAGGAACTGGGCTGCACAGTGGGAAGTGAGTGGCGGGCAAGCAAGCATTACCACCTCAGCTCCGCCTCCTGTCAGATCAGCGGCGGCATTAGATTCTCATAGGAGCACACACCCTATTGTGAACTGCACGTGGGAGGGATCTAGGTTGTGCCTTCCTTATGAGACTCTAATGCCTGATGATTGAGGTGGAGCAGTTTCATCCTGAAACCATCCCCCCCCATCCCCATCTCCCCATCTGTGGAAATGTCTTCCACAAAACTGGTCCCTGGTGCCACAAAGGTTGGGAACCGCTGCTGTAGGGGTGTGCTTCTGCCCCTGTAGTAGAGTCAGTCTTTTGCAGCTAAGCCTGCTGAAAAGTCAGGGTGAGAGAAGCTGGACAGGGAGAGGTAAGCCAGGAGTCTGGTGCTGTGAACAGAAACAGAGCTCCGAAGTTTGAGATCCAGGCTCCTGCCTGTTTTGTGGCCTGGAGCACAGTTACTTGAATTCACCAAACCCATTTCCTTGTCTCTAGTGCAGAGTGATTGCAAAGACTGTTGGAGATTGTGTGTAAAGTGCCCACTCCAACACTCAGTAAACGATAGCTGTGGGGGGTGTGATGTAATTCAGTAGCCTGTTCACTTTCCGTCTTTGGTTCACGACAGTTTAAAGCTCTTTTAATAATACTTGTTAGGGCCAGGAGCGGTGGCTCACGCCTGTAATCCCAGCACTTTGAGAGGCTGAGGTGGGTGGATCACTTTGAGGTCAGGAGTTCCAGACCAGCCTGACCAATATGATGAAACCTTGTCTCTACTAAAAATAGAAAAATTAGCCAGGGGTGGTGGCATGCATCTGTACTCCCAGCTAC
Organism: Ateles fusciceps; assembly: GCA_036589455.1. Taxonomy (NCBI): domain Eukaryota; kingdom Metazoa; phylum Chordata; class Mammalia; order Primates; family Atelidae; genus Ateles; species Ateles fusciceps. The sequence continues at coordinate 8,771,430 of JAZHEH010000882.1, read as the reverse complement.
TCAGGAGGCTGAGGTAGGAGAATCGCTTGAACTGGGGAGGTGGAGGTTGCAGTGAGCCAAGATGGCACCACTGCACTCCAGCCTGGGCAACAGAGCGAGACTCCATCTCAAAAAAAAAACAAAACAAAAAAAAAAAACCTTGTTAGCTGGGTACAGCAGCTCACACCTGTAAGCCCAGCACTTTGGGAAGCCGAGGCAGGAAGTACCTTTGAGTCCAGGAGTTCGACACCAACCTGTGCTCCACAGTGATACCTCATCTGTATTAAAATTAGCTGGGTGTGATAGCACACACCTGTAGTTCCAGCTACTTGGAGGCCTAGCAGGGAGGATCGTTTGAGCTCGGGAGGTTGAGGCTGTAGTGAGCCAAGATCACACCACTGCACTTCAGCCTGAGCAACAGAGCTTGTCTCACAAAAAAAAGAATACTTGTTTAGTGCTTGACGATCTGGAGTTTTTTGTTTGTTTTTTTGGAGGTGGAGTCTCACTATGTTGCCCAGGCTAGCCTTGAACTCCTGGGTTCAAGGGATTCTGAATATCGAGGACTATGGGCGTGCACCACTGTGCCAGGCTTTGCAGTTAAGGAACTCATTTTAGATTGTCTCATTGAACCTCCTCATCCTTGGCTCCTAGGCCTCTCTAGCCACGGACAGCAGACTTAGAAAGTTTTGGTCAGCGGCTGGCCACGGTGGCTGAAGCCTGCAATCCCAGCACTTTGGGAGGCCAAGGTGGGCAGATCACTTGAGGTCAGGGGTTCGAGACCAGCCTGGCCAACATGTTGAAAACCCGTCTCTACTAAAAATACAAACGTTAGCAGGGTATGGTGCTGTGTGCCTATAATCCTAGCTGGCTCGGGAGGCTGAGGCAGGAAAATCACTTGAACCCAGGAGGCAGAGGTTGCAGTGAGCTGAGATCACCCAGCTGCACTCTAGCTTGGGTGGGAGAGAGATACTTTGCCTAAAAAAAGAGTCTTGGCCAGGGTGGTACATCAGCCTAGCCTGCGTCTGGCCCTGTCCTGCCGTACCCTGTCTGAATGGCTGGGGTAATGACATCACTGCAGGAAGTCTGCCCTAAATATGCAGGCTAATGGCTTGAGTATGTTGAGGGGGAACTGGAATGGATTGTTGAGCAGGGCCCTGGGCACCTGGCCAGAGCACCCTCTGGCAATACAGCCTGAGGCATACCTGACCAGAACCACAGCAGATCTAACAGTGAGGAATAATTCCAGGCATCCAGCTGACGGGGTTGGGAAGAACTTTTTCAAGAGTCCCTGTGTGATGGTAGTAGTGATGATAATGACTGTGATGATGACACTTGTTTCATAGTGAGCAGAATACATAATGCTGCTTCACATGTGTGGTCTCATCAACTCCCCATTAACCCTGTGAGGTGTAATGCCTGTTTTATAGATTAGGAAACTGACTCAGAGAAGCTAAATGACTTGCCCAGGGTCACCCAGCTGGGAAGTGATAGAACTGGAGTTCAAATGAGGTATGATCTGACTCCAGCTCCAGGCAAGCCGTTTTTAAAGCTCACAAGAATCCCTAAAGTAAGCCACACCTCTCCTTTACAGATGGGGGATGAATGGCTTCCCATTGGCCGCCCAGGAGGGGCTAGAGTCTGGAAGCCAGATGCTGGGCTGCCTCCTGCCTTGGAAACAGCCAGCCTACTGCTGTTGGTCCACATGTAACCAAATTGCAAAGACTCTGCTTCGTCCCAGAATTGGAGGACCATGTCCTCCATTCCACCTGCTGCTTTCAGCCTTCCCTGCACAAGTGCCCTCCTGCTGGGCAGGTCCCGGAGATGCCGCCAGCACGGCTGCTGCTGGGCTTCCTGCACTGCCACTCCTGCCCTCCTGCCGCAGACCTGTCCGTGGCACAGCTTGTGGGCTCCTGCACTGCGCCTGACTCCAGGAGCCTCGGGCTGCCCTCTTGTCCTAGGACTGGCGAAAAGGAGGCCATGACTAAGGAGGGATTATGTACAGAGACTTGTTCTCGCATAGATACTTCTTCAGTCAGCAAGTATTTCTGAAGTGCCTACTATACAGCAGGCACTAGATTGAGCAGTAACTAATGACACAGCAGTAAGCAAGACAGACCTCACTCCAGCCCATAGGGAGCTCCCTGCACAGGACAGCCAGCAACCAGTGGTGCTGTGAGAGGTGGAAGAGGATGCAGAAGTGTGGGGGGGTCTGGAGGTAGGGTTGGCATGAGATCTGAAGGGCAAGGAGGTGTTGGCCAGGATGAGGCCAGCTTCAGGGATGTCCAGGTGTGCAGCAGGGGCTGGCGGAGGGCCACCAGGAATGGTTCCCACCCTCTGATAGCAGCTCAGCTCCTTGATGGCAGTCTCTGTGGGCCTCCATGGTTCTGTCGCCACTTGTTGACAGATGGCCCTGATAAGAAGCATACCAGCCACACCTGCGAGCCTCTCATAATGCTGTAGTGTCTAGGGCTCTGACAGGTTTCTAGAACCCTAGGGCTGGGTAACAGCCCCCAGCCTGCTTGGGTTTGCCATAGTCCATTGCTCAGCTCCTTCCTGAGTGATGCTGAGCTCTGGCTGGTCAGCGGCACCAATATCCATGGCGGCCCTTTGCCTGTGTGTTGTGACAACCCCAAACCTAGAATTGCTGTGCTTGGCTTCCAGGGACTTTGAACGCCCTTTTCCTCTTCAAGCCTTTTTGGTTTCCCGCTATCCCCATGTGAAGCCTGCACTTCCTCCTCGTCACCGCTGTTCCCTCCCTGCAGGTCCAGCTGCAGCTGCTGACCGCCATCGTGAAACTCTTCCTGAAGAAGCCAACAGAGACACAGGAGCTAGTGCAGCAGGTCCTCAGTTTGGCCACTCAGGTGGGTGCCCCAGCCTCCCTGCCATGCCCAGCACAGCCCTCACTCAAGCAGGGGAGCTTTTGTCCCAGCAACTAGACCTGGAAGTCAGGCCCACTCCTAAGACTGGTATCTTGAGGGTGGGACTGGCTTCCAGCCCCAGAGTAACTCAAGCTCCCTGTCCTCAGGGAGCTTAGAACACAAATTAAAGTTCAGTGAGGTCAAGTAGTGAAGTTGAGACGAACTAGAGAGAGGAGAAAGAGGGCCCGTGGAAACCTGAGGGTGTGCATAGGGGGCAGGAAGGGCAGGCCACAGAGGGCGGTTGGCAGTAGAGACAGGAGTCGCCAGGCTGGAGTAGAGCACCATGGGGAATGAGCCCGGGCCCGGTGCACGGCCCTGCAGGCGGTGTAGGGGCAGGCTCGTGGGAGCACTCAGGACTGCTGTCCCCACTGGCCAGCCCCGTGCCCCACCTGGATCATGGGGCTTTGGCAAGTTCTCCCCCTCTTCCTCACTTGGCTGCTCTGCTCTGAGTTTCAAGGGCTTCTCCTCACCCCCCACAAGGACTCAGATAACCCGGACCTGTGGGACCGTGGCTACATCTACTGGCGTCTGCTCTCCACGGACCCGGTGGCAGCCAAGGAGGTGGTGTTGGCGGAGAAGCCACTCATCTCTGAAGAGACAGACCTCATCGAGCCCACGCTGCTGGACGAGCTTATCTGCTACATCAGCACGCTGGCCTCCGTCTACCATAAGCCTCCCAGTGCCTTTGTGGAGCGGGGCCGGGGCGTCGTGCACAAGAGCCTGCCACCCCGCACTGCCTCGTGAGTGAGAGTGGCCAGTTGTGGGCCTGAGCCTCGCACCTGCTTCCCCAGTTAAGCAGCACAGGCGCTTGGGCCTGGTGTGTTGACCCCCAGCAAGGCCTGGGTCTGAGGAAAACTGACCACCTTTTAGCAGATGTTTATTGCACGTGAGGTATTTGCTAGATGACCTCATTCCATCCTAACGACAGCTCTGAGAGAAAATGTCCCCATTCGTCAGATGGGAACAATAGACAAGGAGAGCTTGAGTGACTGGTCCAGGACCCCACAGCCAGCAGAGCTGGGACTCAGACCAGTTCTGTCTCATTCCAGAGCTCTGTCTGCACCTCCTCCTCTGCTGCTCCCAGGTGGTTGGTGTGAGCTGGTGGCACCGTTCTAGGGTGCTGGCTTCCAGTTTTCTCCTTAGCATGGGCTGAGGGGTAGAAGCAGGGGGCTCTCTCCCTTCACTCATCCTCACGGAGGCCCTAAAAGATGGGTCTGCTGTGGGAATGGGGAAGCAGTGGGGCCGTGTGGACAGCCCTGTTGGGGATGGTGAAGAGAACCAGTGCCTGTGCTGGGGGAAGCGCCTGGAGGCTGGGGTCTCTTTGACCTTCCTGAGACATCCTCATGCCTCCGCCCCTACTGACCTTCTCTCCCTTCTGTGTCCTGGCAGGATGAGAGCACAGAACCCTGAGACAGCCCCTGCTGAAACACCTCCCAGGGAGCAGCCAGATATCATCCCCGCTCAGGGCGACCTGTTGGGTGACCTCCTCAACCTGGATCTCGGCCCCCCGGTGAGTGGCCCGCCCCCTGGCCACCTCCTCGGTGCAGATGGGAGCTGTGGACCTTCTTGGTAGTGGCCTTGACAGCTTGGTATGTTGTGGACCCTCTGGATGATGTTGATAATGGTTCAGAGGTGCAGTCACTGAACATGCCTCCAGGCCAGGCACCAGCCAGGTGCCTCTGATACATTCTACTGAGTCCTTACCATCGGCCCTCGGAGGCGATTGTGAGCTCCCTACTCATGATGAGAAGGCCAAGGCTTAGAGAGGCCAGGCAGCCTTCCCTCCGAGGTCGCACAGCCTGAGTGGCAGACAGGATTCCACTCCCTTGTTAGACCTTGGAGTCCCTGGAGACCCTGGGCAGGGAGCCCATCCTAGCCCTTGCCCTGATCCTGGCGTCACAGTTGCCTTTGCCCTGTAAGGCAAAGGTGTTCCTGGCTTTGAGGAATCAGACTTGTGTCCACTTACCCTCATGCTGTCCCAGCTGGGAATAGCAGCCCAGCCAGGCTTATTTGAGAGGGCATGGGAGGTCAGGGGGAGAGGGGCAGTGGTAACACGGTAGGGGCAGGATTGTGGTGAGACTGACCTGGGTATCTCCTTGGGGTGTCCTCAGGCAACTGGCAGGGCCAGGTGCTGGGGGCCACTAGGCCTCTTCATTTAGCTGTGCTCGGCTCAGGTCCCCACAGGGGTAGTAGCACGGGGGCAGGAGCCTGGCGATGAGCACTGCTAGGGTAAGGCAGGGAGGGGCTGTGGTGCAGGATGGGAGGGTGTTGGGTGAAGGCGTGGGGGTGGTGCCTTTCATAGAGACAGGTCTGGGCCTGTCGTAGGCCCCGGCACAGCTTCACACCACACTCCTCTTGGATGAAGCTACAGTTGACTCATCTCTTCCCTCTCCCTTCTCTCGTCTGTCTGCCTTCCTGGCTTTTCTCTCTGCATGTGGCTGCCTGTTCTCTTCACCTGCCTGCTTCCGCTTGGAGACCGGGGGATGAGCCTGAAGGGGTACGGTTCAACCCTTGCATCACCAAGCCTTCGTCCTTGCTCCTCCTGAAAGCACTGGCCCAGCATCCCAAGGGGCGGGTGATGTCAAAGCAGCCCCGCCTGCTGAGCCACTGCCTTGGTCCGGCATCCTGGCAGCCTCTGCCCTGACCAACTGGCATCTAGCTGCCACTGGGCCCCATAGCCATGGATTCTTGCCCAGTCCTCACCACCCATGACACATCGCCTTGTCATCCCCGGGATAGCCAGCCTTCAGTCCCACAATCCCTCTCTGATGTCCTGGAGGGAGAGCGCCCGTCTGCATAGCATGTCTCCACCCAGCCGTGTGTCTCGGGACCTCCTTTTATCCATGGGCTGAGTGTCAATTTGGGAGTGTCCCCACCCCTTTCCCAGTGGTTACTCCCAAGGCTCAAGGCTTGCAGGGCATGGGAGGGCTCAGCCTCTCTTCTCCACCCACCTGTCTCATTTCTGTAACTTAGACTTGACGTGGAGGCTGTCCTGCCCCCGGCCCCCAGTGTATTCTAAAGAGCCAAGTGGCTCTACTCATTCCCAGCCCCTGATGCCCGCCTCTGACTCTTTCCCTCCCTTTCCAGATTGGGGGAACCAACTTCATGGCACCTCCAACAGCAGCAGTACCAGCCAATCTTGGAGCACCCACTGGCAGTGGCCCAAGTGACCTCTTTGACCTAACCAGTGGCGTGGGCATCCTGTCAGGATCATATGTGGCCCCCAAAGCAGTAAGTCACTTGCCTTCTCTCCTGGCAGGAGCAGAGAGAAGTTAGATTGGCATGTGGGCTCCTTTAAATGGCCTCAGCCGTGGAATTGGCTCAGGCCAGCACTGATGAGGGAAGCCAGGGGCCATGGGGACACTGAGGAAGAGGAGCTAAGTCAGGCTTGGCGGGGGCCTAGGAAGGCTTCCCAGAGAAGGGATTGCAGGAACTCATTAGCTGAACAAAAGCGGGTAGGGGGCTCCAGGTCAAGGGAACAGCCTGTGTCAAGGCCTGGAGGGAAGGGAGACCCCGGCCTCAGCCAGGGAATCAGCAAAGGCCTGTCAGCTGGGAGCAGTAGTTCTCAGTGTCAGCAGACCCAGCACCCCTTAGTCATCATAGACATTTTACATTGTCACTGTTCCTCTCCTCAAATGCAGTTGGTGGGCTGTGTAACCTACCTACACATAGCATTCCAAAAATACTCAGATGCTTTCATTGCATGGGAGACATAAAAAGGAGAGAATACAAGTTTATGTATTAGTTTATAAATACCTGGGCACGCCCTTCCACTCACCCCAGAAGACACGTAGTTGCCAGGTATTGGTTGCAGGGCAAAGTCACTGTGACTGTGACAGCCACAGCCCGGGTGTTTGTAGCCTGGCCCCCGTGTTTTGGCCAGTAGTGCCGTTTGTTTCTGAAGTGGTGGCTGCCTTCCAGTAAGGTCCTAAGAACAGGCTTCCCCTCGATTTTCCTAGAATTGTGGTCATAGAAGTCTCAGGGTGTGCTGAAACCATGCAGAAAGTACTGAAGGACGCAGGACAGTTGCTTGTTGTGGGATTGTCCCATGGCAGAATGTCCAGCATCCCTGACTCCGGCCCACTACACATTGTGCCGCCTGAAGATGCCCACAAATGCCCCCTGTGCCACTTAGGGTGCAACCCCGAGACTCCTGGCTAGACTGGGGGATCAGTGAGGGAGGAAGTTGGCAAGGCTGGCAGGGCCAGGCTGAGTGTTTGCTCTTGATCGTGGCACAGCCGGATAATCAGTCTGATTTGCACTTGAGAAAGCTGGCTGCGTCTGCAGGGAGGGCCGGGGCAGAAAACACCGAGGCGGGGGTTCTGTGGCAGGGAGGAGGAGTGCTGCTGCAGCTGGACAACGAGGGTGTCCTGTGGGTGGAAACAGACAGACTTGAGAGCTCCCTGGGAGGGAGAAGCCAGGGCTGAGGGAAGGAGGGCTGTTTCGGGTGTGAGAACATGCGGGCCAGGCACAGAGGAAAGCTCAGTGTGGGCCATGTCGTCAGTGTCAAGGAAGCTGCCTGAGGGAGCACGTGTCCCCCTTTCCCCACTGAGCTGGCTTTCCCCACCATATGCCAGCTGCACCAGCAGTGGTGGTGATTGGAGCCCGCCGGCAGGGTCTGAGCACTGAGATACCCACAGCAGACAGCAGCTCTGACACTAGCAGCTGCACACTTCCGTGCAGGGACGGCACAGCATTCCACAGCCACTGCTAGCATGTGCTCCTTCTGACAGTCCCTTGTGGCTCTTCCTCCCATTTCATGGCTGAGAAATCTGAGTGCTTTTGCCTAAGGTCACATAGTTAGTGACAGTCTGGAAGTGAAGCAGGTGACACTAAAGCTTCTGCTCCAGACCCTTACATGATGGTGGCCGCACAGAGTGTGAGAACCACCTATGCCCCTACCTTCATGTGTGGGGTATCAGGGCCAGCAGGGCCAAGGGAGCATAGGATTGTGGTATGACATACAGCGTGTGCAGTTGACTTATTACCTGGATTGGCTGTACTCGCCAGAAGCCTGGTATCACAGGCATACAAGGCAGGACTAATGGACAGAACAGCAAAAAGTCTCCTGTAATCCTGTGGGTGCCAGCCCTTGCCAGGCACTGTAGAGCTGCTAGGAATAGACAGCCTGGAGCTGGCCTTTGGCAAGCTGGCACTAGACTTATGTGTTTTGTTTTTTTTTTTTTTGAGACAGAGTTTTGCTCGTTACCCTGGCTGGAGTGCAATGGCACGATCTCGGCTCACGCAACCTCTGCCTCCTGGGTTCAAGTGATTCTCCTGCTCAGCCTCCTGAAGTAGCTAGGATTACAGGCTCCTGCCACCATGCCCAGCTATTTTGCATTTTTAGTAGAGATGGAGTTTCACCATGTTGGCCTGGCTGGTCTTGAACTTCTGACCTCAGGTAATCCAGATGCCTCGGCCTCCCAAAGTGCTGGAATTACAGGTGTGTTCGTCTTAACAGTGTTATCTCTGCTTTGTCTTTGTAAAGAGTCAGATGAGTGTATCTGATGAGAGCATGCTGGAAAGGAGAAGGGATGGAATCACCAAGTCAGGAATCATCAGGGCAGGCTGCCTGGTGGAGGAGTCCTTATGACATGGGCAGGACTTTCCCCCACTGCCTTGGTCATGTGAGGGTTCTAGGGTGTGGGTGCACTCTCCCTTCAGAATCAGTCAGTAGGTATCCACATCTTCCCAGCAGCCCTGTGGCCACCTGGAATTGTTCATTCCTCATGCATTTCCACACCCTGCCTGTGGGGTTAAAGACACTGGCCAACCCTGTTGGTCTAAGGCAGTGAGGCTGGCTGTGCATCAGAACTTTTGGGCTCCTCCAGCATTTGGGTCAGCTGGAGGTGACAGTTCATTGGTTCATCCAGTAAAGATTGAAGATTGTTCTGCTAGGACCTGTGTGAGACACCATGAACCCACAGTGACCAAGAGCAGTGCGGTCGCCATCCCCAGCCATGGACGACTGAGAGAGAGGGTCAGGAGAAAGGAGGCCCGACGGGGGAGCCCAGCGAAGTGGACCATGAGGGAGCCATGCCCCAGGTCAGGTACAGCCTGCCTCGCAGTACTCTCGGCTGCCACGGCACAGCTGAGAGCCAAAGCAGGCTGCTTTCTGTCCTCTCAGATCTGGCCAGGGGGCACAGAGGGTGCTCAGGGCTAACCAAGCAGGATGGGGGTGGGAAAGCGCTTTCAAAGCAGAGAGAATGGGCGTGAGGTCCCAGGGGCAGGAGGAAGCCAAGCCTGGGGGAGCAGATGGGCACCAGGCTGTGGAGGCCACTCCAAGGTTGGAAGGGGTTTCTCGGGGTGCCATAATCAGATTTGTATTTCACAAGATGACTTCAGTGGCTGTGGAAAGGGGGAGAGGGTGGAAATGGGGTGCCACCGTGGAGCTGCTGTCTTACCTGGGGACATCTGGTGGCAGCTCAGATGCTGGTGGTGACTCTGGAGATGAAGTGGAGGCCCTGGAGGCAGATGCAGGAGGTGGCCTTGACGGGACTTGGATTGCGTGACTGCTGCAGGGGGGTTAGGGTGGGATGAGGGCTGGTGCCTGATGTTTCTGCAGTTTCTGGCACTGGGTGTGCTTTTGGAAGCTGTCGGTAGGGTCTGGGTCTTTTGACCCCAAGGGGCCTATGAGCCGTCCACAGGAGAGTAACCGCCTGAGAGGTGTTTGTGAGTCCCCCAGGATGCCAGTGGCGGATGTCTTCCCCAGGCAGGGCTGTAACTCATGCTGTCTGCTCAGCAAACACTCCCCAAACTGGTTTCACACCAGGCTCTGAGCCGAGGTAAAGACAGAAAAACAGCCTTTTCCTCAGCGAGCTATCTGGGTACAGGGGAGACGGACACAAGCTCATATTTATCTGTCATAACGTCACTGGGACGAGGGAGCCTGGGAGCAGGCTTCCAGGAGGTGGTTCTTGAGCTGAGACTCAAATGACAAGGGCAGCTAAGCAACAGCAGGCCAGCCAGGCGAGGGATCCTCTTAGGTATTGTCCTTGGTCAGACCAGTTTCTACTGCCGAAGGCCAGTCCTGCCTCCTGCAAGGGAGGACAGGCAGTGGCCAGCAAGGCCCAGGCTCTGGCCGAGACCCAGGATGCCACTGGGCACTGAGCTCTATCCTTGGCTCATGGCCTTCCTAAGTCCCACTTCCCGAGAACCCTCCATTCTCCTCTGAGGACTCACATCAGCCCTTGAATGCCCAAGTGCCTCCCCCACCAGGAGCTGATCCAAGACGCAACCATGTCGTGGCGGTGTCCTAGGTGGGACATGGGATTATTCTCTTCCTGATATGCAGTACAGGTGGGGGTGCTGGATCTGGGAGGCCCCTGCAAGAGAGAGAAAAAGCACCCTCAGGTTGGCTGAGTTTGGGCTGGGGGAAGAGGCACCTACCTGCCCCCTCTACATCCTCTTTCCTGCAGGTCTGGCTACCAGCCATGAAGGCCAAGGGGCTGGAGATGTTGGGCACCTTCCCCCACCAGGTGGGCTCCATCTCCATGGACCTGCAGCTAACAAGGCCTTGCAGGTCATGACCGACTTTGTCATACAGTTCAATTACAACAGGTAAGCTCCCTGGGATCAGCACACCTCTCAAGGGGAGGCCTACGGGAGTCCACTCAAGAGTCTGTTCTGGGGATTGCAGGCAGCGGGGAGGGTGGTGCCCCTTTTCCAGAGGATGTTCCCCACCATCCCTTGGGCCAAAACTCTCTAAAGCGCTGGTTTTATTTTTTTTGAGACAGTAATGCTGTGTCATACAGGCTAGAGTGCAGTGGCGCAATCTCGGCTCACTGCAGCCTCCGCCTCGTAGGTTCAAGCAATTCTCCTAACTCGGCCTTACCAAGAGCTGGACTACAGGTGCATGCCATCACACCTGGCTAAATTTTTTTGTATTTTTAGTAAAGATGGGGTTTCACCATTTTGCCCAAGCTGGTCTCGAACTCCTGAGGTCAGGCAATCCACACACCTCGGCCTCCCAAAGTGGTGGGATTACAGGCATGACCCACTGAGCCCAGCCAAGCAGCGGGATTTTTACCCCCAAGTGACCTTTTCATATGGACTCCACAATACCAGGCAGAGCTGGGAAAGGCGTCTCTCCTTTTAGTTTTTTTTCTTGAGATGGGGTCTCAGTATATTGCCCAGGTTGGTCTTGAACCCTTGGGCTTAAGCGGTCCTCCTGCCTCAGCCTCCCAGGTATCTGGGACTACAGGTACATGCCACCAATCTGGCCCCCCCTTATTTTTGACTCCACTGTTCAAAGGAGTGCTTTACAGACAAACTCCCTGCTCCAGCTGAGGAGCCCACTGCTGGCAAACACCCCACACAGCAGGAGGGGCCTGTCTTAGGCACCAGATCTCGGAAAGCTGGTGGGGGGGGGGAGGGAGGGGGCCTGCCTGCCAGGCTCCCCCAGTGTGGCAGAGGATTAAAGTGTCAGATGGGGCCTCTGGGAGTGGTAGATGCTCCAGGTCCCTCCCCACCAGGTCCCCTACACTGGATGTCAGTGGGAAGGCTGCCTGTTTGGCACCATCATAGACGGGGCCAGTAAGGCTAGATGCGGACACTGTCTTCCCATCTCTAGATGTGGACACTGTCTCAGGGAAGAGCAGCCCCTCCTGATGATTCTTCTTCCTAAGCCTGCTCATGATGAGCAAACAGAGCCTCTAAGTTGACTGAAGGGGCTGCTTCCCCAGGGGAGCCTGGGAGCCAGTAGGTCCTGACCCTCCGGCAGATGGGCTGGGGGTAGCTCTGCCACTTACCCTCATGAGACCGTGGAGGCTACAGAAATGCTCCAGGCTCTGAGAGGTGGTCCCACTGGTTACCTCTAGCAAACTCACTGTGTGCTAAATGCCTCCTGGGCCCCAGGCCCTGTGACACTGACTTTGGGAGTATTGTCTCACTTGAGCCACCTGATGGCCCATCAAAGTCACTGCCATCACCCTTTTTAAGTAGGTAATGACACCTAGGCTCCTTGGACAGGTCACATAGCTGGCAGTAGTGGAGCTCCCAGGAAAGCCTGGTGTGCTGAGCCACCAAGTGGGCCTGAGGTTCTCCAAGTGGTCTCCCTCTGTGTCCCAGCCAGGCCTGATGGCTTCTTGGGCAGAGCACAGGCTGGGGTCAGGCAGCTCAAACTCTGATTCTCAGCAGTGGCGATCACTCTATGGGGTGTGACCCAAGCCTGCTCCTCCCTGAGATAGTGTCCGCATCTAAGGATGGGAAGAAGTGTACCTGCCTGTTTTTATGAGGCTAGGAATGGGTATAACATCGAATGCACAGCCCGGGTATACTGAGCACTCCATTTGTGCCCCCAGTCCCATGCCCTGTGACTTATCTTCCAAGAGCCTGGGGCTGGCATGTCTCACACCCATGAGGATCTTCCTAATTTGCCATTGTACTGGTTTGCAGAGAAGCAGGGCTTTCCTGAATCTCTCTGTAGCCACTGTGTGACCCTGGCCAGTTTTGGCCAAGAGGGTAAAATCTAGCATCTTGCTTGGGATAGTCAGATCCCTCCTGGGAGGTGGGGATTGGCAGCAGAGACTTGGGCAGTCCCAGAGCTTTCAAGGTAGAAGCAGCTTACCCTCCAGGCCCCTGGCATTAGACAGAGCTCCTCGAGGGCAGGACAGGGCAAGGCCTGCTTACCTGGGCCCACCAGTGTCTGGCCCAGAGGAGAGGAACAGAGCTGGACTTCAGGCCTGCAGCCAGCCTGGGGCAGAGCAGTTGGCCTAGGGTTCGTTCTTCCTGTCCATGTGGCCATCTTGGGGAGGAGGACTGGGAGCCCATCCTTCTGTCCAGGGCCCGGAGTGTGGGTAGGCTGGCATGGTAAGAGGCTCCCTGCTGACCACAGCCCAGCTCCCGAGCCCGAGGAGCTCACCTGCCCCACATCAGCGCCTGCTCCACCTGCCATCCCTTCGGGGCTCCTCTCTTTCCAGCTTTGGCCTGGGCCCCGCTGCCCCGCTCCAGGTCCACGCGCCACTCAGCCCCAACCAGACAGTGGAGATCTCCCTGCCTCTCAGCACGGTGGGCTCGGTCATGAAGATGGAGCCTCTGAACAATCTGCAGGTGTGTTCCGGGCAGGACAGGCACCCTAGTCCATACCCACCCACCAGCTGGGCCCCACCGGGGTCAGCAGAGGGCTGTGTCTGTGGAGTCAAGCTCTTAGCTGCAGATGTATTGGGCAGGCCCAGATCAGGGGACGAAGGGGTATGTTTACCAGGGAGTGGCCTGGGAGAGAATCTGCTCAGTGACGCCATATCAAGCTCCAGGGACTGACTGGGGACCCCCCTGTGCATAGGTGGCCGTGAAGAACATTGATGTCTTCTACTTCAGCGCCTTGTACTCACTGCACATCCTCTTTGTGGAGGATGGGAAGATGGGTGAGTCATGAGGGAGCCCCCTGGGGTGCCTCAAATCAGGCTGTGGCTTGGGAACCTGACAAGGTGGTGCCTTTACCAAGGCCCAGATGGACTGCCTTGCGCACAGCGGAGTCCAGGAGTTGCTGCTCCCTGCAAAGCGTGGAGTGAGGTGCATACCCAGGAACCCCAGGGCCTTGGTGGCCAGCTCTGGTCTGACAGGTGGACTGTGCCACATGGAATTCACCTCACTCCCAGGCTCTCTTGCTTGCTCCTCAGCCTTGTCCCACAGGCTACAGAGAGCCCAGGTCATGCCTCACGCCTGGTAACCCCTTCTGTGCCCTGGCTGGAATCCCCGAGAAGGGTGTTGATCACAGCACACAGACAGCCCGCCCCCTGCCCCTGGTGGCGTGGAGCCCTTGGCCCATGTCATCTCTTGCTTGCCACAGAAGCCGTGCATGGAAGTTGTGACTACCCAGCAGGCGGCTCACCGAGGAGGAAGGCGTGTGGGGTTGGGGAGGGGAGAGCCGAGGCCCAGGTGCAGGAAGCCAGGGTCATCTGGATGCGGCACCGAGGCCTCCTTCACAGAGCGGAGGGTGTGCTCAGGGAAGTAGGGAGGCCTGTTGTCGGCTTTCAGGTGGCACCATAAAGGCCAGACCCATTTCCTGCTGAGCTGCGGAGGCACCACAGGTTCATGATAGGCCCGCATCTCACCCCACAGACGGGCAGATGTTCCTGGCCACATGGAAGGATATTCTCAATGAGAATGAGGCCCAGTTCCAGATCGGAGACTGTCCCCTCAATGCAGGTGAGAACTCCAAGCCCCTGGCCCCAGCCCCTCACCTGTACCCAGGCTCCCTGCACTGACTGTGGGGCCTCCCACGGCCATGTGACCCCACAGAGGCTGCGAGCAGCAAGCAGCACAGCAGCATCTTCACCGTCGCCAAGAGGAATGTGGAGGGCCAGGACATGCTCTACCAGTCCCTGAAGCTGACCAGTGGCATCTGGGTGCTGGCAGAGCTGTGGATCCAGCCGGGCAACCCCAGCTGCACGGTAAGAGCCCCAGTACCCACCGCCCTGCGGCCTTGGAGACTCCTCTCCCCTCCCAGGCCAGGGGCTGGCTCTGGTGGAGGACGTGGTCCAAGCGTCCCTTCAAGCCTGGCTTAAACCAGAATCAGCTCTGTCCCCGGCAAGGACCTTTCTAGAAAGCTTCCAACTCAACCCTGTCAAGTTACTCAAATGAGACACCAGTTGGGTATCAGAACAGTGAAGTAAACTAGATTATGTAAAATTGGGCCCTGGGAGGTGGTGCAGTTGGCTGGGCACCCCCTGACTGGGAAGTGGCATTGCTGGGCACAGGCCCTGGCCCTGCCCTGTGAGTGCCTGCATGTCCGGCTGGGAGGACATTGGTTCCCAGGAGCCCGAGCTTCCCAGGCCTTGAGGCAGACCCTTCAGGGGATGGCTTCCCTAGGGCACGCATCCTAGAGGCCTGCGCTGCCAGGGCCCTGGACAGCCCCATGCTCTGCTTCCCCCAACACCCCTGAGTCTCTGGCAGGCGTGGCCCTCCAGACACTGCCCCTCCTGGGCCCTGCTGGCAGCGCGGCTTCGGTGGTGGTGACTTCCGTCTCCGTGTTTGGTTGCTGCATGTCACCTTCCCTGCTGGTGCCCGTGGTGCAGGACTTAGAGGTCAGCAGATCGCTTTCTCTTTCCTCATCTGCCCTCCCCAGCCTCGACTCCTGTCCTGGCCCCAATGCACCCCATGTCTCCACCTTGTCTCTTGGCCTCACCTCACCTGGCAGGCTTCAGCCAGGTGGTCCTGATTGAGGTGCTGACACCCCACTTTCACACATTCACAGTGTGCGCAGAGCCCTTCCTAGGAGGCGCGGAGAAGCGCTGTGGGCTGCTGCTGACCTGCGGAACTCCACTGTTTCCACTTCCCGACTGCACCCTGCAGAACCAGTGCTTTAGAGTGGCTGGGTGGGGGCTCCTCTTCTCTGCCTGTGATCTCACACTCAGTCCCCAGAGAGGAGGCAAAGTCTCTACCGTGCCTGCCTGTTTCCTATACAGGAAACCAGGAATGAGCCCAGCACCCCTCCGGGCTCTTCTGTCAGGCTTCAGTCCTGAGGACCCCAGACCTCCAGGGACTCCGGGGGGATGGGTTGGGCAGCCCTCAGGGTGGGGGCCAGGCACTCCCGGGCAGCCTCCGGCTCATGACTTACACTGCTTGCCAGTAGGGCTCTGGTTACTGGGCTGACAGCAGGTGTGGACTGCAAGTATATTTGGTCCACACCTGGCTGGCTGCGACTGCCGCCCCCTCTGCTTTCCCTCACATTTGTGAAGTGCAGCTGCCGCCAGGCTGGGTGCACACCATGCTCTCCCACTGGTTCCCGTTCTCCTTCCCACCCCCTTCCTTCCTGAGAGGAGCCCCAGGGATGAGCACTTTCTCCCCCCACCCCTCTTTCCCCTGCAGCCGCCCCTGAAGTGTCGAGCACCAGAGGTGTCCCAGCACATGTACCAGGCCTACGAGACCATCGTCAAGAACTGAGGCCCCAGCCAGTGCCCACGCGAGCCTCCTGCCCGCCCCATTGAGGACCCCCTGGGGTTGGCAGCACATCTTCCTCCTCGAAACAGGGACCAGGTGGTGTAAGGCCGGTTGCCTCTCCGGGAGCTCGGACACACCCATTCCTCCCAGCATCTGGGAATTACACCGCCACTCCGCGATCAACGTGTAACTCCTCCACATAGCCTCCCCAACACCCACCCCTGAAGCAAACTCCGCACCCGACACCTAGCCCACCACTGAAAACCCCTGCCCAAAAATTTTCAAAAAGCCCCGAAAAACCTTGCCCAATAGCACTCCCTTGCCCGATAAGCCCTTTGCCCCCGTCAAGGTCATTTTCCCCAAGGTTGCCCGCTCACCAAGAATCCCGCCTACCCACTAGTAATAGCTTGCCTCCTCCACGTCCTGTGTTCCAATATCCAATCAAGTGCCTTATGCTTTGTCTCCTCAGTTCCCAATTAAACGCCTTCACTCCCTATAAAACCCCTTGCCCTAAAAAGTTAGGCGCGACTTCTCTGGCTCCCTCCCAGACCACAGAACCTCGCCCAGTAGCCGAATAAATTGGTTTTTCATTTTCTTATACTGGTCTCAGTTTCCTCATTTTAAACTCGGCAATAACCCTTACAGGTGGGGCTCCTGGCCACCGAGGGGACTCCCTGGTCCTGATGGGACCACCCACCCAATCCCTGGGTGAGAGTGCAGTGCACTCCCGTGCTCCGGGATGCCCCCTGCTCCTGTGGCTGTGACATGTGGGGTCAGGTAAGGAGGGGACCAAAGGAAATAGCCAGAGCGGCTGCAGAAGCTGTGTCTGAAGTGTGAGCGTGGAGCTTGCCCCTCCAACTCACAGCCCCTGGTTCCTTGGTCTCTTGGGTTGGCGTTAAAGAACCCCCTGCTACCACCTCTCATGGGATGGACCTACCAACCTGGCCTGGTGTGCAGGGAGGGGTCCTCTTGGTACCAGGAGAGCTGCCTGCTTAGGGCCTGGGGCTCAAGGGGCTGTAAGTGCCGGCAGAGGGACAGAACTGGGTTGGGAGGAGCCCAGGGCCTGCCCCACCCACCCGCAGCCATCAGGCTGGTGCCTTGCAGCTGTGCTAGTTGGGCCACAGCCTCCCGAGGCTGACGTGCATGGTCAAGACCAGGCAGAAGCTCCCAGAGCCTGTCTTGGGCTCCTGTCCCCCTGGCAGCTGCACCATCCCCCCACTTCTGCCCCAAGTTTATTATTAAACTGCTGTTCAATAATAAATATTTGGCTTTTGGCAATCACGGACACTTTTTTCCCCCTCCACCGAATGTCAGGATTGAAAGCTGCCTCCGAATGACTGGGGTCACTGCCTACAATACATTCCTCAGTGTTACCTCTGAGCCCATGACTCCTGTAGCAGGGACCGGGCCAAGGGACGGGGCTGGGCAAGCGGGTGCGCCTCCTGCTTGGGATTCTTCAGGCTTTCTCTGTAGTGTCTGCTGCCCTCCTACTGGCCTCCCAGGTTTCAGTTGTGTCTGAAAGAGCATTAGGTTTTCCTGTTACTGCTGTTTTTATTAATAAAGATAGATTTGGCTTTTGGCAATCATGGACACTTTTTTCCCCTCCACCGAATGTCAGGATTGAAAGCTGCCTCCGAGTGACTGGGGATGGTGTTCTGACCCTACAGTAACTGTATCTAATATATATCATCAGAAAATATATAGTGTATGTTTACTCTTATTTTCAGAAAGAGAAATGAATAAAAATGATGAGATCAATTGTGTCCCCGGCCAGTGTGTCAGGCCCAAGGCTCTTCTGGGTGGGAGTCCAGGCTGCAGGGACCCCAGGGTCAAGGGTTCCAGTTGTCTGAGCATCCGTGGCCCCTCCCACAGCAATCTGAGGACAGCGCCTTCCCTCCATCCTGTCCTTGGCAAACTGACTGCTGTGGCCTGCTGCTGTCCCTGGCACCTCTCCTGCCATTGATCCTGCCTTCTAGGAGCTGAGGCTGTCTCACCTTGTGATGCTGGCTAGAAGGCTGGGTGCCCCTTGTGGGTTTCTCCAGCACCCCGTCATCTGGGAGGCGGGGGGGTGGAATGGGAGATCCCCTGATCAGGGGCAGCTGCGGGAGAGGGGGGTGGATTCGTGGACCGGGCCAGCCACCACCACCAAGGACACCTTGTGTGGCCCCAGTCCTGGCCCTGGCCTGGCTGCCAGGTGAGGGCAGCCAGACCCTGGGCAGGGCTTCGTCAGCTGAGCTGCCTCCTGGCTGGTGGGCCTCAGCCTGCTTCTGAGGGAGGAGCAGCCCAGCCCAGCTGCCCCTCAGCCCGTTTTAGCCCCAGCCACTCCCTCGTGTTCTGTGTGCACTGAGCCCTCCTCCACACGCATGCCCACACACACACACACACACCACTGCCTTCCTGGCTGCTGGGCGAAGACAGCCTGCCATCTTTCAGGCATCACAGGGTCCCCTGGCCCTCTACTGCCCCACCTCTGAGGTGTCACTGTGCTGCCCAGGGACCCCAGGGTCAAGGGCTCAAGCTGTATGCCCAGCTGTGGCCCCTCCATAGAGTCTAGAACTATAGAAACAACCCTGATTCTTGCCTCGTCTGAGAGTCTGTGCCCAAATGTAGCTGGAGTCCCTGCCCTGCCATGGAACTAGAGGTTGGCGAGCTCTTGATGAGGGATTGTCACCCTGCGATGTCACCTGCCTCCCCTGAGCCCAACACCTGTGTGCTCTGCCTGCGGAGCAGCTGCAGTGGCTACCACTCCCACAGCCTGCCGGATTGGCCATTCTGGGAGCTCGGCATCAGGCCAGGAGAGTGGGAGTATGGGACTGCTGTCCCCACTGGAGGCCCAGGACAAGCCACCTGGGTGAGGAGACCTGGTAAGAGAAGGGGACCACCCCTGGACACCTCAGGTTTGAATCAGTCTGCTCAAGCCTCAGGTGATTGTGAGTGGTGCCTCACCACAATCGGGCCCTCTTTCATCCCCCACAGTGCCCAGCATATACTGCAGAGACGTAAGCTACACATGGGGAAACTGAGACAGGGAGTGCGTTCATGCTCCCAGTCCCCCACACCACTGCATCAGGAGAATAAGCACACAGGATACTCCTCTGGGGCTCGGCCAGGAAGAGTGCTTTAGGACATAGCCAGTCTGTGCCCTTCAGCTTCCCTGTCCCTCCCTCACCTCCAAGGGTCATCACAGGTGGCCTCCCTCCTACTCATGTGGCCCTTCCTGGTCCTGATGCGCTCAGGCCTCCCCCGCCTCGCCTCTCCGGAGGCCTTGGCATCCGCAGCTTGGGGAACTTCCCTGGCTTTTCTTGGGAAGATTCCTTAGTGTCTTGAACCTTCCCAGCCAATCAGGAAATCCAACAACAGCAACCAATTATTTCTGGAGGGTCTAACACATACCCAAGGGCTGATGGGTTCCCCCTGTGCTCCAGACACTGCCAAGGCTGTTGTGGGACCTGGTTTCACACTGTTTAATCTTCAGCTAGTGGTTTGTGTTCATTTTTATGGAGCAAGTAATTCAGGACCATGGCAAGGTCACCCAGACAGAGATTCAAGTTCTCCCTCCCACCCCGTCCTCAGTCCTTAGTTTTCCTCCCCTAAAGGCAGACGTTGTCGCTAGATTTTGATTTTCATCCAGGGATATTCTGCGCATATGTATAAGCGAATCCATGTAAAGATTTAGTAAACGAATGACAGCACACCTAGACACTGCCAGCCCCTCCCATCTCTGACCTGACAGTCATTTCTGGAGCTGTTTCCCTATCAGTGCGAGCAGACAGACCCCATCAGCCTTCCTTGTGTGAGGATTAGCCAGTCCCCGCTGTGGGGCATTCAGGCTGTTTCTGCAGCCTAAGCGATGCTGCCTCGAATACCTCCCTCATACACCCTTGCTCAGGGGCAGGGATGTAGCTGTAGGATCCAGCCCGGAACTGCTGAACAGAGGGTATACACAAGATGCATTTTCTATTTTAGCTCTGGTTTTGAAAAGGTAACACATTCACATGGGTCGAAATCTAAAAGACAAGATAGATATAAAAATCTACCCTTTTCCCCTCACTTTCCTCCCCAAAGGAAACCAATGTAACTATCAAAAGAAACTCCACGGTGCCTAATGTGGATTGATTTTTTCCCTTCTTGTACAGAAATGGTAGCATGCAATACATGCTGGGCTTATATCGCAGAGGTTTTTCCATTACCAGTCCATTAAGAGAGTGTCCTCTTTTTTTTTTTTGAGACAGAGTCTCGCTCTGTCACCCAGGCTGGAGTGCAATGGCGCAATCTCAGCTCACTGCAACCTCTGCCTCCCAGGTTCAAGCAATTCTCATGCCTCAGCCTCCTGAGTAGCTGGGATTACAGCAGTACACCACCACACCTGCTAATTATTTTTTCTATTTTTAGTAGAGATGAGATTTCATCATGTTGGCCAGGCTGCTCTTGAACTCCCAACCTCAGATGATCTGCCCACCTCAGCCTCCCAAATTGTTGGGATTACAGGCATGAGCCACCACGCCTGGCTTTTTTTTTTTTTTTTTTTTTTTTTGTAAGACAGAGTCTCTGTCACCCAGGCTGGAGTGCAGTGGTGTGATCACATCTCACTGTAGTCTTAAACTACCAGGCTCAAGTGATCCTCCCACCTCAGCCTCCTGAGTAGCTGGGACTACAAGTGCACACCACCACACCCAGCAAATTTTTGTATTTTTTTGTAGAGACAGGGTCTTGCCATGTTGCCCAGGCTGGTCTCAAACTCCTGGGCTGAGTAACTCGCCTGCCTCAGCTTCCCAAAGTGCTGGGATTACAGGCATGAGCCACTGCACCCGGCCCTTCCTGAGTTTTCAATGTGCCACTTTGCATGTATTTCTGAGCCACTTGAATGTCCCTTCCTGTGAGCTGTATTCACATTTTCTGTCATTTTTCTATCTGATTATTGATAATTTTCTTACTGATTTACCATTATTCCTCCCTATTTTGTTACTCCTTTTTACTTTCCATGCTGAAATTGGGCTTTTTAAGGTGTAATTTTCTTTTAATTTTTTCTTTCTAGCACTGGTCTGCTCTTGGCTTTTGCATTTCAATCCTGTCCCATCTGGACTTTCTGTAGGAATGAGGTAGAGATCCAACTTCCCCTTGCCCCAGATGCTTCCCCACTTGTCTCCACACCATTTACTGAATAATTCATCTTTTCCCCACAGATTTGAAATGCCACTTTTATCATATTCTAAATTTCCACATGTATTTGGGTGTTTTTCTGGACTCTGTTCCATACCAGAGAATCTGTCTATTCATGCTTTGATAACTTTTATTTTTCTTTATTTTTTTGAGATGGAGTTTCGCTCTTGTTGCCCAGGCTGGAGTGCAATGGGGAACTCAGCAAACCACAACCTCCACGTCCTGGGTTCAAGCGATTCTCATGCCTCAGCTTCCCGAGTAGCTGGGATTACAGGCATGCATCACCATGCCGGCTAATTTTGTATTTTTTAGTAGAGATGGGGTTTCTCCATGTTGGTCAGGCTGGTCTCAAACTCCTGACCTCAGGTGATCTGCCCGCCTTGGCCTCCCAAAATGCTAGGATTACAGGCGAGAGCCACTGTGCCCAGCTTTTTATTTTTATTCATTTATTATTACTTTTTAGCCAAGATTTCACTCCTGTCGCCTAGGTC